>OX463306.1:5735582-7093707 GCA_949820665.1 Scrobipalpa costella
CGCAAGAAGACAGCAGCTAGAGCTGCGCCATACATTTCTACTTTTTAAACTAGAGTTGTGCGCGTCGGTAACAGGCTAGTTCATATCCTTAAGAGTGCATATACCCTTTCTATTATACGTTGTATAGTATTATAGTTACTCTGTGATAATAGTACTAGCCTTAGTGGAGAAATTAGACTCGAAAATAAAATATTTCATGAATTTTATTTTTATTAACAATAGTATCTGCTTTATATCTTATCTAATCTTAATATCATTTTACTTATCTTGATATCCAGAACGCCCCTATAATCGATTGAATGATAATTTACACATGGAATTTTGATATGATAGAAATAAAACTACCAGAACCTTTGTACCATTATAGGGTGAGAATCGAGCAGAATATTATTGGGTAAAGGCTTAGGAAACGTATATTTGACTCACACGAATCGAAATTCCCATACGAAATAGTCGGATGCGATTTTCTTATTATAAGCGATCAATGCATTTGTGATTTTGATTGTATCACAAGTCTTGTGGAGTATCAAGTCTTGTGGAGTATCCGTTGAATATGATATAGGTTGAGAAATTTTATTATTCATTTTCCTTAGCCTAAACTGGCGGTCCAATGATCTAGTAGGTAATCGGTAACTCATTTTAAATGAGATAATTGTTGCAAAAACAATCTTCTATTAATAATTTTAATAAATTTATTTATTCAAGTAACATAAGACTCACTTTGTTAGTAGACTTAGAAGTAAGTATGTTAGTCAGTAGGTAAACAAAGTTACAAATTTCTTTTGTCTTTAATTACTGGGGCAATATATGGACAGTCAAACCTGTCCGCTTAATGATGCAGAATGATGTTGGGGCTGCTCCGCACACGTCGCATCAGGGACGCGCATCTTTTTCGCAGTGTGGCAGTAAAGCCATCTACATGGGCGCTAGTAAAAGTGCAAAGTCGGGGCAGCCCCATCATCACCCGAAACGCATTATCATATTGAACCCGAAGGGCCCCGTAGGCCCGCTTAGTGTAATCTCTCCACAGAGGAGGTGCAGTAAGCCCTGAAGAGCGTTAGCTGCACCCCCTCAGAACACCGCGCAAACCTGCGGGCGAACATGTTACCACGGACCGACAGAGCCCTCCGCTCGTGTACAATATCCCTATCATCTTTTAGAGCTAGAGCTAATTTAGTACCTCCTAGTTTAATCTCGGGTACTTCAAACCCATAGTTGCGCCCATCCAAAAAGATCATGTACTGACTCTTTGCCGATTTTTACTTCAGACCATGGTCTTGAACATATTGCTCACACGCATTAATTAGTTTTCTGATACCACAAGGCGACGCACTCAGTTGCACCATGTCATCTGCTTAACTTATGTTGTTAAGGCATATTCCATCGACATGGCATCCGACATGCATTCTACTGAGTGCCTCGATCAAACCATTAATGTACACATTAAAAAGAATAGATGAACTTAATCCGCCCATCTAACGCAATTGATCTGGCTTCCATACCAATACCTTAGAATGTGTACTAGTTCAGTTGGTACATTTAGGTCTTTTAACTTCTTCCATAAGATATTATAGGAAACCAGATCAAATGACAGGTCAAGGAAGCAAGCATATACTGGTGTTTTTTTGTCTAGGTAGTATTTGATGGTGTGCTTAAGGCACAGTATAGCGCTTTATTACCTACAAAAATAACTTATAACCAACCATTCTCGTTTCCAGGTGAACCAGTAAACCACGCGAAGGCCTACGGCCGCATCGCGTTCTCCTGCCCCTTCGAAGAACAACCAATCATCGACAAGAAGATCCAGGAAGCTAAAGAGAAGATCCTCACCCCCCTCATCTCCCTCGACACCCCTGGCAAGGCCACCGTCCGCGTGATCATATTGGCTGACCCTGATGGTCATGAGATCTGCTTCGTGGATGACGAGAGCTTCAGACAGCTGTCGCAGGTGGATCCCGACAGCGACCGCGAGCTTGACAAGTTCATCAAGTCGGATAAGTCCAGGGCTACGAATTAATAGAAACTTCTTGAGTTGTAACTATACTTATCATTCTGTTTTTGTTTATCCCTTCTTGCCTTGGTCATTAGTCCAATTCGTAGTTGCAAAAATCACGACTTACGAGGCGAACAGAGCCGCTACAGTGGCGCCGCCAGTTTTAAATTATCTGTGTCCAATACAAACATTTTCATGAATATTTTACAAGCAAGTAATTCTCTATTTTATACCACACAATATTATAATACGTAATTAGTATCTAAACTTTGTGTTACAAATGTGCTGAAAGTGGCCACTTTTAGCCACAATACTTACATGCTTAGTTTGAAATTTGATATCATGGGTTATAAAATTGAAAATTTCTTGCCATTTCCGCTAAACGTAAAATATACATACATACATACATATAATCACGCCTTTATCTCTAATGGGGTAGGCAGAGCGTGAACGACCTAAACAAAGGTCGTTCCGCCACGTCTGACAATGATTTGAGGGTTACTTAAGATAGATTTGTAGGTATATTGCTATAGTGACAGGTTGTCAGCCCATCGCCTAAATTACAATATACTGAAACCCTCGGATCCCTTAGCTGGTTTTTACAGCACGCCCGGGAGGAAATGCAGCTGGCACATTCTATGCTTTTCTCTCGCTCCCAGGCCAGCATGGAAGCAATAAAATATTCATGAAAATATTTGTATTTTGGACACAAATAATTTATTACTATTGAAGGCGCCACCTATGCTCTGATACCTTGTTACTACTCTGGAGTTACAATCGAAATTTCCGCCAAAAGTGGGCATTTTTAGCAATAATTTCGATAGTAACTGCCCGGTACTCTTTACTACTGAATTCATTACTTCTAAAAAATCCTTTGGTCTAAATCTAAGGAAGTGACAGAGAAAAGTTTTGAAAATGTCTATATTTTCCGAGTTATGACCTTTTTACGAGGTATGGCGCCTGTATGAACAAAGATCATAGTACAATCTTTAGACTTCAAAACTAGAATTACTTTATCTGCAGTGATTTCCTATGTTATCGTTTTTATTATAGCGTGATTATCACAATGTACCTATTATAAATTTATATTACCTATAAATTAAGTATGTTTTATTGGATGTGTTACTTAACAATTTCCTTAAATTCTATATGTTATGTGGTGTGGTAAATTTTAGCATTCCATGTAAAGACATGTTTTTTTTATGTTATAATATTGTATTGTTAAAACTAATTGATTATAGATATAGTTTTCTATAATTTGCACAACTGTTACTCATTGAAATCAAATGACAAACTATTCTATCGGAATTTTCACACTACTACTTATTGTGTGTTTAATAGTGTTTATTTTTAAAAAATATTGAAAAATGTTTATTTATTTGAATTGGGTCATCAAGTTCGTATACCATACGCTAGATGGCTCCAAAAAAACAACAAAATTATGCTCAATTTTAAAAACATAATGCACGTAACAATAAACTGCATAAGATAATTTTAAGAAAGTAACAACTTATTAATAATACTAAGCAAATACATTTTATGAATGTACATTTGTTTGTTTTATTTCTAAAATAGTTTCCTATCTATACCTGTACTTTAAAAAGCAATGAGTTATATTTAAACCTGGATAAAGACATGTTGGATTGGGAGCGAGAGAAAAACATAGAATGTGCCAGCTGCATTTCCTCCCGGGCATGCTGTACAAACCAGCTAAGGGATCCGAGGGTTTCTGTACATTGCAATTTAGGCGACAGGCTGACAACCTGTCACTACAGCAATATACCTACAAATCAGACGTCAGATGTCTAATGTGGCGGAACGACCTTTGTTTAGGTCGTTTACGCTCTGCCTACCCCATTAGGCATACAGGCGTGATTATATGTATGTATAAAGACACGGGATAGACTGATAATCTTCAACAATGGACTGAGAGCGACAAAATAGAATGTTGCAACTGTTTATTTTCCCTTCGTAAAGACAGACGTGGGTTTAATTTAGTTGATTGCTCTTTAAGTCAAGGTGAAAACAGTCTGTTATGAATGATGTCGTTAACGCTCTGCCTACACCATAATGAATTCAGGCGTGACTTCTTGTCGAGTCAAAGGCAATCAACGTTTTTGCGCCCAAAACGTGGCGTGTGTATATGACAAACATTGCAGGCACTTGTAATTATAAAACAATAATCGCGAATATCTCCAGTTAGACCCAAGGTCCCGATGAGTTTTGATTTCATACATAAACATACAGTCACGCCTTTATCCCTAAACAACCTACACAAAGGTCGTTCCGCATTATCTGAAAAAGTTTTTAGGGTTATTTAAGATAGATTTGTACGTATATTGCTGTAGTGACAGGTTGTCAGCCCATCGCCTAAATTGCAATATACTGAAACCCTCGGATCTTTTACCTGATTTGAAATGCAGCTGGCACATTCTTTGTTTTTCTCTCGCTCCCAGTCCAGCATGGAAGAAAAACAGCTGAAGAATTAGAAGAACAAAATAATTCGTGCGGAAACAACATGCATATTTAGAAGAAAAAATATAATCAATAATCAGTTATTATTTTATTCCTTCAAAATGATTAAGAAATTACATTCAATAAAAAGTCTCAAGAGCTCACATTTTCATGGATAATATTACTAAAAATAAATAATTGTAAAATACTAACCACAAAATAGATTTTTTTTTGTTAATTTTTTGACTTCTCCGAAAGAGCGTACTGTATATTTTTTTTCTCGAAAACTATCTATATTTGAATAGTGGTTACTTAATAATCTACGTCAATCTGCGAGGTCCGTAAAAATTTCGGTACCGAAAGGTTTTTGGAATACTGTGTATATGTGTGTGTGTGTGTGTGTGTGTGTGTCTGTGTGTAGACTGATAATAAAAAGGGCATATTATTATACGGACTAAGCTTTGATTGAAACCGTACCATGTTCTGAATGAAACTGCGAGATCGCGTGCCGAAGCGCCTGCTAAAAAAGATATAGCGTGCTGCGTGTCTCCGAATGTAGGCTAGTCGGTTTGGAAAAGGTTGGAGTCATTGCATGGATTTGTTTGTCTTTTATATGGGGCATCAAACCGAATAACCTGGTTAATTTTAAATGTTTTAATATACGTACATACATATAATCACGCCTTTATCCCTAATGGGGTAGGGTTTGCAAAATTTAATTTAATTTATCTTTATTGTAAACTTCACAGCACATATTCTTAAATTACAATGAAAATGTTTTAAACTAATATAGCCAGTAACGAAGTTTAACATATTAAAGACAGAATTTAGGTAGGTTTCAGAAAGTTTTTAACAATATAATAATTAATGTTAACAATTTAGAAGTTGAGACCGAAAGGCTGATAGAAAAAAAAAAACAAAAACTATAGATGAAGTGCTACAAGATGTGTAAGTATGTGTGTGTGCAGTGTGAATGTGTAACTGTGTCATAGCTGATGTCTTAAAAGTGAGTTATTGGATTTATAATAGGTATTAATGCATTATTTCCATGCTGTACTTGGAGCGAGGGAAAAACATAGAATGTGCCAGCTGCATTTCCTCCCGGGCATGCTGTAAAAACCAGCTAAGGGTCTCTGCATATTGCAATTCAGGCGATTGGCTGACAACCCGTCACTACAGCTATATACCTACATATATATCTTTAATAACCCTCAAAACGTTCTCAGACGTGGCGGAACGATCTTTGTTTAGATCGTTTACAATCTGCCTACCATATTAGGTATAAAGGCATGATTATATGCATAATGAATAAAAAATAAAGATTGTTTGCGTTATCGTGTGCTTTTTATTTCAGAATATTATGATATTTTCCAACCAATGAATAAGTCAGGTATGTACGTAAGTACATTAATTTTTACAGATTTCTAATTTACATTCCAAAATAGGTATTTTTACCTATTTTGGAATGTAAATTAGAAGAAAAAGAAAGTAAATTAGAAGATATATTATTATTATTATTAATAATATATCTTTATTTACTCCCAAAGATAAATAAACAAACTTAAGTAACATGGAATCCATAGATATTGTGGTACAAAATGCTGTTTGGTAATTATTGTGCAGGGAGTCAGGAACCCAAACTAGGATACCCTGTGCTATGGGCTCCTGGCAACCCCTCTCGGAATAAATAAAATAAAAAATCAATGCATTTACATAATTACAAATAAGAGCAGCCATTATAGGAACCTAAAGTAATATGTGTAAAATTAATATATTTAGATTTGCATCTGTGTGTGTGTGTGTGTGTGTGTATGAGCGCGTGTGTGTGTGTGTTCTAGTTAAGAAATTATATTAAGTAAGTTTTCCGTTTCCTCGTAATTTTGACTTAAAAGCCAACTAGTGACCCCTTGTTTACATTTTTGCCTACACAATCTACTAATCGATAAGGATTTATTAATTTTATTGTAAAGCATACCACCTCTAAAGTTAAAAAAATTTAGAGCAAAACATGTTCGGACTGCAACTGGGTCCCAGACCTCAAAGTGCCTTCTGTTGTTTTCATAGGTAAAAAATAATGAATGTTTTATGCTGGACTGGGAGCGAGAGAAAAACATAGAATGTGCCAGCTGCATTTCCTCCCGGGCATGCTGTTGAAACCAGCTAAGGAATCCGAGGGTTTCAGTATATTATCATTTAGGCGTTGGACTGACAACCTGTCACTACAGCAATATACCTACGAATCTGTCTTGAACTTCGTCAGACGTGGCGGAAAGACCTTTGTTTAGGTCGTCCACGCTCTGCCTACCCCATTAGGGATAGAGCGTGATTGTAGGTATTTTTAAATAGAGCGTAAAATGCTGCAGGTAAGATGCGTTGAACTCTTTTACAAGGTGAAAAGTGTATCTGTAAAAGAGTTCAACGTCATACTTATTACAATCATCGTAAAAGTACATTTCTTGATGACTAGCTTTTTGTCATCGGTGTCATCTGCTGTTGAATAAGGATTCCCGTGGGAACGTTGTATTTCCCGCGGTAAAAAGTAGCCTATGTTACTCAAGGTGAACGCAGGTTCCTAATGGTGAAAGAATTTTTGAAATCAGTCCTTTAGTTTTTGAGTTTATTTGTTACTAACACACAAAAATACAAATCTTTCCTCTTTATAATATTAGAGTAGATGATGTTCTTACCTCTAAAGTTCGTACCTACCATCGGTGGAAGTAAAACCTAATAAGATATGATAAACGGAAGATACTTTGACTACATGCGCAATTACAATGAACAATAAACAAATTATTGTTTCACCATGGTATGCAAATCTAGACTATGTTGTAGCAATCACATAGCGGAACGGTTTGACTGCAATCATAAGTTTTTTTTTTATTTTAGTTTATTTTCCAGAAACAAAGTAATACAGTTTTTTTTTTATGATGACCTTAATCTACGGTAAACCCGACATTGGGTTTATTTGTAGTAGGTGTTAGTCGCCGTGAAGGAGATATGAAATTAAGTATGTTCTGTAATGTCGGTTTTGTAGGTACTTATAAAGTGCTTTTTAAGTAAATATTTACAGTACTTAAGGTTAGACCGCACTAGGACGTCGCTGCAGCGGAGCGGCGCGGCGCGACACTGCGCGACAAATGATTCTTTGTATGAAAATGTATGAGAGGTAACGCACTGAAGCAGCACTGGAGCTGCGCGGCGCTTCACGACGCTTCACGGCGCGGCAATGTCAGGTTCATACATTTGATAGATTATGTCGCGCAGTGTCGCGCTGCTACTATTAAAGACAGCGACCGGGACCGACGGCTTAACGTGCCCTCCGAAGCACGAAATCTTTTTCTTTTCGGACAATCAGGTGATTCAGCCTGCAATGTCCTACCCAAACTGGGAAAGAATTCACAAAGTGATAAATTCTCAAATACCAACTTTGTGTTTTACCCCCTGGGAATCGAACCCAGGACCTCCGGATCGGGAGTCCATGGCACTAGCCACTAGACCACGGAGGCAGTTACACTATTTTTTAATACATATATTTCTTCCAAGAGACCTATTATAAACTGATCGTCTAGGTATACTGTGAATGTAAAGTCTGTTAGTTTGAGGGTAATTTATACTCGATTGATAGGACTAAGTACATATACAATAAAAAATAACAAATATGACGATATGATTTCATAAGATCGTAGACGCTCTGCCTGGTCTATTAGGGATGCACGCGTGTTTTTATGTATTAGACAGATTAATTTATCATGGTATGCAAATTTTCTAGACCATACTCGAGCAATCAAATAGCGGAACGGTTTGATTTGCAATCGTTAGTATTCTTCCATGCTGGCCTGGGAGCGAGAGAAAAACATAGAATGTGCCAGCTGCATTTCCTCCCGGGTATGCTGTAAAAACCAGCTAAGGGATCCGAGGGTTTCAGTATATTGTAATTTAGGCGATGGGCTGACAACCTGTCACTACAGCAATATACTTACAAATCTATCTTAAATAACCCTCAAAACCTTGTCAGACGTGGCGGAACGACCTTTGTTTGGGTCGTTTACGCTCTGCCTACCCCATTAGGGATAAAGGCGTGATTATATGTATGTATGTATGTAGTATTGAATAACGCTCACCGTTTTATACGGATGAGAGGTTCTTAATGAGTGGTGTAAATTATTGTTGTTTGCAAGGTGGGTAACACTAGTTTTTTAGTTAAATATTAAATACTTCCATACTTCACTGGAAGTGGTAAAATTTATCCCACCGTCTGTAGGTACCGCTTTGTTAGCGTTCTTCTTTTTCAGAATCGATTCCAGCTTCAAATTCACATACATACATATAATCACGCCTTTATCCCTAATGGGGTAGGCAGAGCGTAAACGACCTAAACAAAGGTCGTTCCGCCACATCTGACAAAGTTTTGAAGGATATTTAAATTTGTAGGCATATTGCTGTAGTGACAGGTTGTCAGCCCATCGCCTAAATTGCAATATACTGAAGCCCTCGGATCTCTTAGCTGTTTTTTACAGCATGCCCGGGAAGAAAAGCAGCTGACACATTCTATGTTTTTCTCTCGCTCCCAGGCCAGCATGGAAGTAAATCAAATTTACCGCAAAAAATATTGCAGTCGGCCTCAGAATAAAAGCTCCTTGTACGAACGGTAGCGGTAGTTATTTTCCATCCGAAAGGCCGTGGTTGCTCTAAGTTTAATATGAACGAAATAGGTTTTACTATATAATTAACGAGGCTGCTTTTTGTCAATTTCTTGTAATTTTTTTTCTATAAAACCATTAAATACATTTAAAAGAAAAAATAAATATAAAAGATTTTATGTCGTTCACAACAGTTTTTTCCCTGCTTTCAGCCAGCGCAGCGTACTGTAAACATACATACATACATACTATCACGCCTGTATCCCAAATGGTGTAGGCAGAGCGTGAACAACCCAAACAAAGGTCGTTCCGCCACTTCTGACAAGTTTTGAGGGTTGTTTAAGATAGAACTGGATATTGCTGTAGTAACAGGTTGTCAGCCCATCGCCTAAATTACAATATACCCTCGAATCCCTTAGCTGGTTTTTACAGCATGCCCGGGAGGAGATGGAGCTGGCACATTCTACGTTATTCTGTCGCTCCTAGTCCAGCATGGAAGCTAAACTATACTGTATGGTACTGTAAACATGCCATACACTTCCGCCAAAGAGAGTTCTCTTTTTATAATTTGCTAGTCACTGCCACAAATATAAAAATATTGAAGTAATGGCAGGAAGCCTGCCAATGGGAGGTCGTGCCACCGGAAGTCAAGGTGGTCAGTTCCCATGGTCATATTATACGGGGATATTCACCAGCAGTTTAGGGGTTAAATTAAAATAACCCGTGAAATGGTAGTTAGTTGGTGGTAAACATTTTTAGTAAATTGGTATTTAAATAAAAATATCAGAGGCCAATCCTAAGCATTGGCGGCTTGAAAACTCTGACCTAATCTAGGATTGGGTCTGGTTTCCCTTCTACGTTGCGGAGGTCAGATGGCAGTCGCTCTGTATAAAAACCAGTACCCTCGTTCAATCACCTAGGTTAGGTAGCCGACCCTCAGATACGGGATAAGGCTAGGAAGATCATGGTAGTTACTTCAGCGGACTTATGGACTTATCGATAGAGTAGTATATATTATGACAAGACCATTTTTCTAGGGAAATGCTATTCGAATGTAGTGGTAGCAAACAAATACAGGCAGAGTTACGAACAAATTAACAAGTTGGTTTGTTGGCCTGTTCATTTAAAGTTCATTTAAGTTCAGAAGTTAATGTGTTAATGAGCTTAATTTTGGATGCCATTCAAAGCAAAAGTGGAATAATAATAGTCCTCCCACCGATTTTCGGTGACGGCGGCTAATCTCCTAGGGATCAGCCAACTGCGTAGGACTAGTTTTAGTGTCCAAGTGTTTGCGTTACACACAGGTGCACTCTCTATTCCTTCAATCTCTTATTCTGATAGACACAACCAGAGAGAAAACAGGCGCAGGAACGACTATTTACATGCCCATCCGACAGCATGAAATAATAAAGAATAAATTTACGCGTTAGCTCTGAAATAAGCTTTCTTAAAATCTGCATGTTTTTCAGATATCTACCTAATTAATGTTCTGCCACATGTTTATTTATTTTTTATAACTTTGTCTATATGTTTTGACTCAATCTTCCATGCTGGAGTGGGAGCGAAAGAAAAACATAGAATGTGCCAGCTGCATTTCCTCCCGGGCATGGTGTAAAAACCAGCTAAGGGATCGGAGGGTTTCAGTATATTGCTATTTAAGCGATGGGTTGACATCCTGTCACTATAGCAATACACCTACAAATCTATCCTAAATAACCCTCCAAACTTTGTCAGACGTGGAGGAACGACCTTTGTTTGGGTCGCTTACGCTCTGCCTACCCCATTAGGGATAAAGGCGTGATTATATGTATGTTTTGACTCAATAAAAAGACTTTAATCCGTTTCTAATCAGATCAGCTTTAAGGTCAGTTAATTTGGCTTAAAATTTACGTTCTTAGCAAAAAAGCGTAGTTCAGAATAAAATTACTCTCGTTTGGTTTGTTTCATGGAGTAAGCGCTACCGCAGAAGGTGGAGTTTACATTGTTGATTACATTAATGCAACTGATATCTAATAATAGACTTGTTTAACTAGTTCTTTCCATCCGCGGCCCATACCGCACGCGGCTCGTGGCAAGTGGCTAGCTCGCTAGGCGCTAGTAGGGCCAGTCGCGATCGCTCGATGCTACACCATCGATCGCCGATAACAGAATTTTAATAAACCAGCACCGGGAAAAGCTGCTCCTTATCGCGAAAAGCCAATTAAAACCGATGGGGTGGACATAATCCACTTCCAATTACGAAAGCGCTGCGTTTATCAAACCGCCAGGTTTCATTATCCGCGGCTTCGGCGTCGATAATAGATCCACGACCTGTCATAAATTTTATTGCAATCGAGGATCCGGCTGATCAATTTGGCTCCGGAGGGGGGAGAGCAGGGCGCGTGCGCGGGCCCGGCCGGGACGCGGCGGCGCGCCGGCGGGCGGCGGCGGCGGCGGCGCGGCAGTGCGCGAGACGCCGCCGCAAGCCGCGCCGCCGCCATGGCCGCGCCGCGCGTCCGCTGACCGCAGCGACCGACCGCGCCCGCGAGCCCTCGCCGCGACCGGCCACGCAGCGCCCCGAGCTCGCAGCCCCGCTAGGTAACGTATCGCGACTAGCGCTCCGCCGCCGCCGGCGCGCCCGAGCCTGCTGGCGCTTTGTTCCGCGCCACCCCCGCGCCCGCGCCCGCGCTTCATGACTACACATAGGTAATGTTATCACGCAGAACCCGCTCTAACCCCGGGAGTCTCGCGCTCCGCCCTGTGGCCCGGGGCTGCCCCGGCCGAGCCTGAGCGACGTTCGCCGTGTGTTGTGCCTCGCGTTGTTCTAATGCTGTATCGGTTAGTCTTATCTTCTTATTCCATTAGCTAGTTGCTTGTAGCTGGCTGCGGGCTGCTGACTGGGCGCTCGGGCCGTGGCGACTGGTGGTCGCGTTGTTACATAATCCGCTCGCCGCGCTCATCAGTCTCTCTTCTGTTCGCAAGGATCTGTTACGGAACGCTGATTTAATGGCTGTCGTAAATTATTTCAATATTAGATTATTGAAAAACTTTATTGGCTTTTGTGGAACTTCGCAGGAGCTCGGCTGAAACTGGCATTGTTCTAGCTGCTTATCGCAATGTTCTTATTCAGTTTGGTAGAGACTGCTTACTTATCTCTATTACCTAGGTAGGTACTTAGTTTTAAGAGCTTACTGGACTATCCTTCTCACATTTGCCCTTGTGGTTTAATGAACGCCAAACAATATTTACAATCACAAAGGGAGTTTTGAAATGAATCTTATCAACATTTCAAATGCATACCCAAAATTTTCTGGAGATATTTTTACCCGTATTTTATTGATTTTCCTATTAATTATTATCATCTAATTAATACATCCGTATAAGTACGTAGTTGCCATCAGAACTAACCAGTCCGACTCAGATTATCCTCGTGTTACAGCGAGCCTTTATTTAACCCATCTTCGATCGGAGTTTCGTCAATACCAGGGTAGGGTACTTGTACCAGTTGTCGTCCCATATATTATTTTATTGATCAACTTATCTTACCGTGTCTTTTACTAGACTTTCTATGAATTTCATAATTTTCCAAATTAGTGTTTATCCTATAAAGACCAGCATTTTTACATCGCAATCCGACCATTTTCCTACGTTTACCTATCGTAGATCGAGACCGAGAACTTCATTCTAGTCGTGCGATTAGTCTAGTAAATCGTTGCTCTTTACAACTAAAGGTCAAAGTTGCGTGGCTACTTCGTCGTTCTAGGAATTTCAGTCTCATAACTAGGTATTGTAGGGTTGAAGAAGTTCTACATTTTATAATATTTTTTAAAGATTTCTCTACAAACTGGTTCCACTCGTGACGAACTAAATTAACAAAGCTTGCCAATTGCTCTTGAAACGTTACGCATATAGCTAAACATGTTTTTTACCTAAAAATTGGCAATAGGTGGTCCTCTTCGGGAATTTACATACATTCCATAAATATAATCACGCCTTTATCCCTAATGGAGTAGGCATAGCGTAAACGACCTAAACAAAGGTCATTCCGCCACGGCTGACAAAGTATAGAGGGTTTTTTAAGATAGATTTGTAGGTATATTGCTATAGTGACTGGTTGTCAGCCCATTGCCTGAACTGCAGTATACTGAAACCCTCGGATCCCTTAGCTGTTTTTTACAGCATGCCCGGGAGGAAATGCTGCTGGCACATTCTATATTTTTCTCTCGCTACCAGTCCAGCATGGAAGAAATTTACAGTCTTAAAATCTCAGACACCAGAAATAGGAACACACACACATATTAATTCTTAGAATGTTATACTCGCTGACCTAAATCAAAATAAATTAATAAGAAATTCATCTGTAACAGTCCAAGAACGGTCACATTTACCCGCCATCTTAATTATCCGTGTAAATCTCGCAAGAAATGTCACAATGGCCGGTGGAGGTCGAGCGCCAATCACAACGCTAATTGGCGTGTAACGACCGGCCCGCGGGGAATCGAACCAGTGTCTAGTACACGGCCACATCCTACTATTGCAGTACACATTTCAAGTTCAAAGTTTTGAAATAAGAACTATTTTTGAATAATTATTGTTTTCTGTATCCCACTTCTGACACCCCGTGGGATCACTCTATACAGGCATGGGACCACACTAGTCTGATAGTATAGTGTATAAAGGGTATTAGAATGTCGAAGGACCCGATATGTAAGCTGGTGATGGGCCGCGACGTGCCGATAGCCCGTCGGCTGTCGCTATGCGGGGCGCTCCCCCTGCGCCGAACCGAGGTATTTATTGCATTTCTAATGGGATCACTTACAGCCATTCCTGGACACGGGGGCATTTCATCTCGACGCCCACAGAATATTAATCCATTTGGACCCTATTAATTTAAGGACACATCTTTGCTGTAGAGAGCTATAACGTACGGCTTGACCTCTAGGTTAAAATTGATCCTCAGCCTGTATATATCCTGGACGTAGGATAGGCCTCTCTCATGGCTCGCCCTTGATCACGGTCATCAGATCATTTTCATCTAATCTTTGTCCTCGGCTTTACGAATATCATCACCCCAACTACTTTGTTTCAACATTCCCTAAACTACGTCTATGGATTCGTGGTTCTTTTGGTTCCGTCTATTTATTGCATTTCTAATGGGATCACTTACAGCCATTCTTGACACGGAGGCATTTGATCACGACGCCTACAGAATACTAATCCAATTGGACCCTTTCATTTCTACTCAAAAGTTCATGATTACCATAGTAGCCTAGGGTACTCAAGTCATCCCTTATCCGTCCTGGCTAGCACAGTAGCCACAGCTATACGTATTTATTTACATAGTATTACCGTTTCTTCTATGCTGGACTGGGAGTGAGAGAAAAAGATAGAATGTGCCAGCTGCATTTCCTCGCGGGAATGCTGTAAAAACCAGCTAAGGGATCCGAGGGTTTAAGTATATTGCAATTTAGGCGATGGGCTGACAACCTGTCACTACAGCAATATACCTACAAATCTATCTACACTAATATTATAAAGAGGAAAGATTTGTACCTATTTTTGTATGTTTGTAATGAATAGGCTCAAAAAGTACTGTGCCGATTAAAAAAATTCTTTCACCAATAGAATGCTACATTCTTCCAATTTGACATAGGCTACATTTCATTTTGAAAAAAATTAGGGATCCTTGGTAAAATTTGAACAATGTAACCGAAGGTGTAGAAAAATGAGTCTTAAAATGTCTTTCGTCGAATGCGCTGCCGAAACTATTAGCGATAGAACAAAATAATGTACAACAATATTGAAGAACATCATAATGTCTACAAAAAACTCCGCGGTAGCATATGTCCAACTATTGTAGTTATGTCACAACAACTTTTTTCATTTTAAACATTAATGAAAATGCTAACCAAAAAATTTCTTTGAAATACCTAATGTATAGGTAGATACATTTTTAGTTGAAAGTTGTCAACGTTTAATTTAGACTGTATATATTTTATTCGACTCTGCTTTTATTCTAACTACATAAAAAAAAATTGTCTACCCCGTGCGAAGCCGGGACGGGCTGCTAGTCTTAAATAACCATCAAAACTTTGTCAGACGTGCCGGAACGACCTTTGTTTAAGTCGTTTACGCTCTGCCTACCCCATTTGGGATAAACTATATGTATGTATCTATGTAATGTTACCGTGCAGAACAAGCTACATATTTGCCTTTAGCACGTTTTCCCAGAGAATGATCACAGATCACAGGTGCCTGCCACATATCCTCGCGCTGTCTGCTAAAAATACGAAACAAACATGTCAAATACCTCCGTGTCAAATACAATGTTGACTGATTGACATGTCCGGTAGGGAAAAATTTCAATTTCCAAGACAAATGTATTCTGATTTCCTCGCTTCTTCTACTTTCCGAAGTGACATAGCTTCTCTTCTATTTCATCTTTAGATTGATTAAACATTCTTAAATTAATTAACATCATTATGATTAACGTTTTACGGCCTGTGATTTCGACCACGGTGGTAATAAGGTATTTTCCGCGATTGAACGTAGTTTATAGTACTTTTAGATTTGGTATTTACATGGGAGGACAATTATTAAAATAGTTTTAATCATTTCAGCGCTTATATACAAATACATTATTTCTGTTTTTATTAGTATAGGCCATTGTAGCATGATCATTGGGCTAAAATATTTTAGTTTTTAGGATGTATTTATTTCCTTAAGCACCAAATTTTTTTTTACTTTATTTTTTTGTACTTTGTACTTACCTAATACATGATTTGATTAGCACTTGTATCATAATTATAAAGGATGGACCTACCTATAACATGTACTTATTTAAAACCAGAATAAAAATAAAATATTCGTGTCTCAACTCACGGCTCTTGAGTAAACAAAATAGTATTAGCTAGAGTATATGGTATAACTGTTTATGCTTAGGAATCTATGGAACCGATGATTGAAAAGGTAAATCGTCTGTTTGTTTGTCTTATACAAACAATATCATTTCTCACTGATGTAGATAATGAAACATATGAGAAGATGAGTAAAACAGATGAAAGCAAATAGAGCATAGACTGTTATAAGATAGATTATGAATCAGCAGACGCAGTAGACTTCTTTCCTAGGTTACATACATATATACATACATATAATCACGCCTTTATCCCTAATGTGGTAGGCAGAGCGCAAACGACCTAAACAAAGGTCGTTCCGCCACATCTGACAAAGTTTTGAGGGTTATTTAAGGTAGATTTGTAGGTATATTGCTGTAGTGACAGATTGTCAGCCCATCGCCTAAATCACAATATACTGAAAGCCTCAGATTTCCTAGGTTAGGGTTTTGATAAATCATTTTTAAATTACAGCAGAGTACTGGTCAAAATTAATATAAAAACGCGTAAACGATCGACACTATAAGAAGAAGAAGAATGACAGCAAAGTGCACATTAACCAGATATCACTTTTTACATACATACATACATATAGTCACGCCTGTATCCCTGATGGGGTAGGCAGAGCGCAAACGACCCAAACAAAGGTCGCTCCGCCACGTCTGACAAAGTTTTGAGGGTTATTCAAGATAGATTTGTAGGTATACTGCTGTAGTGACAGGTTGTCAGCCCATCGCCTAAATTGCAATACACTGTAACCCTCAGATCCCTTAGCTGGTTTTTACAGCATGCCCGGGAGGAAATGCAGCTGGCACATTCTAAGTTTTTCTCTCGCTCCCAGTCCAGCATGGAAGATATCTCACTTAGATCACTTTTTATATTATCATATTTGTTGTAATTTTTTTCAAATCATGTTTTTGACATAGTAAACATGTTAGTACCTACTCACTATTATTTTCGGTTTTTGTCTGTTAACTAGAAAGAAATTAATTTTCCTCTGTTTATTTGTGATGTGTATATATTTCACCGAGAAATGTGGACCGCAAAAAAACTTTTACCATGTCACAAACAAATGTGTGTTTCCAACTGACTACGCCAAACATGATATATCCTGATAATATTTTAAATTATGAAAGATAAAGACTCTGAAACCTGAAATGTGTTTCCTCCCGAGAACTTTATCATGTTAATGAGTCATAAAAATTTCCTCGATTAAATAAAAAAGGCCGCCAATTTTATTTTGTGTTTTTCGAAATTTCGGGTGGGGATTTGAATCCTCCATTTCTATATTTTCATGTTAATTTTGTCTTCCTAATGGGCAGATAGATAAGAAGACTGATATTTACGCAACTCTAGTTCCTCCATGCTGGCCTGGAAGCGGGAGAAAAATATAGAATGTGCCAGCTGCATTTCTTCCCTTGCATGCTGTAAAAATCAGCTACGGAGTTTGCAATATCTGAGGGTTTCAGTATATTGCAATTTAGGCGATGGGCTGACAACCTGTCACTGCAGCAATATCCTACAAATCTATCTTGAATAACCCTCAAAACTTTGTTAGACCTGGCGGAACGATTTTTTGTTTAGGTCGTTTACGCTCCGCCTACCCTATTAGGGATAAAGGCGTGATTATATGTATATATGTTTAGTTAATCTAGCACTCATGTTTAGTAGTTCATTTCCTAATCGCACTGCTCAGCCACAAGGCGCCATATTTTGTGCCAACTGCGCATACTTCATATTTTACTGCCATTTTAACTGCGTCCGCCCGCTTTAAAGTTGATCCAGGGATTTGGAAGTATGGGGAAATTAATTGCAAGCGCCGGCAGGATCATTTTAAAAGAATGCTAAGACACTGAGTGCAAGTGACAGCGCATCAAAAATTTATAGTGGTTACACTGTCAACGAAACTCAACAACTGTAAACGAAGGAATTCTTTCAAGAAATTAAGAAAAGTTTTGGCTTTCCCGATCGAGATAGTCAATTTGTACAGGAAAAGCATTTTGTTTTCACTTCCTGGAAGGTTTTCCTGTATTTAAATTGTTCAGCTTTATTAACTGAGCAACTCCTATCAATTTCTGGTACGCTGTCCCTTACACCCGGTATATAGTTGGATTCCTAGTCATTGTTTCAAAGAACTATGATGACTCAATCCATATGTCATATCGTATGCTATTCGGTGATTGGAATTAAAACGTTGACGCTTATAGGGGAATCAGATTAGTGACTAAAAAAACTACACCCATAAACCCAAAAAATACAACAGTCCTTATTTAAGTCCAAGTAAAATAGAGAGCATTTTCATTTTTAATAGACTCGTATGGACAATATTCCTTTTTACTTACGTACTTAGGCTCGTATTTATAAAGCTATTCCAAGATTAAGAGCCATATTAAGTATGGATTTGATAGGCCATTTTGTACTGAAATGACATTTCTGATACGAACTCAAACTGGCTGTCAGTCTCAAGTGCTGATTATAAATACGGGCCTTAGCATATCACACGAAGCTTGTTTTAGAATAGTAAGTATGAGGCCGCTAAATTCTTATAAGGAGTAGCTATAATTACTCCTTTTAAGAATGTGTAATGGTCTCCTATTTATAGTACGACGAACCTTATTCAATTTATGAAGCTATTGTTTATAATTTAAGCCACCATTAAACTTACCTACTTTGTCAGTGAAAGATGTACCTTACTAGCTGACTTATACAATACCCAATGTCTTGCCCCGCGTGCCTTTCATCTTGCACGCAAGAAGACCTGTACAACGCCACTGACGACGTCGCGGTTCGTTTGGCAGAGTACTGGTCAAAATTAATATAAAAACGCCTAAACGATCGACACCACAAGAAGAAGAAGAAGAATACCCAATAATTTGGTATACAGTTTAGTAGTACTGAATTTTATTTTTATACTTCTTCTTCTTAGCGAGTGGATACTCGAGTGGAAGCACCCGATGATCCCTGGGGTCAGAGTTTTCAAACCGCACAGCTATTAGGCCTCTGACGTGGTTTGAGTAACGACCACTACCAAAGACAGCCACCGGGACCGATGGCTTAACGGGCCCTCCGAAGCACGGAATCGTTTTTCTTTCGGACAATCAGGTGATTCAGCCTGCAATGTCCTAACCAAACTGGGGAAAGCCTCACAAAGTGATAAATTGACAAGTACCAACTTTGTGTTCTTTGTGTTCCCCCTGGGATCGAAACCAGGACCTCCGGATCGTAAGCCCATGGCTCAGACCGCTAGACCACGGAGGCATTTTATTTTTGGTCGCAGAAGTCTAAAAATAATTAACTGTGAAAGAAAAATTATGTTGACGTGGCAAACGTAAACATTTTTTATTTTTGCGTCTCAGAAGAAAAACAAATTTTGCTAAATGTGCACAACATAATTGTTTGATCAGTTAGCATTCTACAGATTTGCAAGTCTGTAATTATTTAAGTGTAAACTTAATACAAAGCTTACGTACATACATACATACGCCAGAAGCGACATTCGTCTACTGTTGTAGGTTACGTATAAATCTCTAAAAGCATATTCAGGTCGATTTTTCACGTGAAGCTGTCTTTTAGCATATACATACATATAATCACGCCTTTATCCCTAACTAGCGACCCGCCCCGGCTTCTCACGGAAATCTTCAGTGTTTCTCTACTATATTATGCATGTATTATACATATAAACCTTCCTCTTGAATCACTCTATCCATTAAAAGAAACCGCATCAAAATCCGTTGCGCAGTTTTATAGATCTAAGCATACATAGGGACATGGGACAGAGAAAGCGAATTTGTTTTATATTATGTAGTGTTGGGGTAGGCAGAGCGTAAACGACCTAAACAAAGATCGATCTTCCACGTCTGACAAAGTTTTGAGGGTTATTTAAGATGGATTTGTACGTATTACCCTCGGATCCCTTAGGTAGTTTTTACAGCATGCTCGGGACGAAATGCAGCTGGCACATTCTATGTTTCTCTCTGACTCCCAGTCCAGCATGGAAGAAAGCTTACAGATTTAGAAAATATATAAAATAGAGTCTAGATTTATAAGTTTTCTGCATAATTTGTAGCTTTTATCGATAGGTTTTAATTAATAGATTCTACATTTTACCAAGCCTATCGTCATTTTGACCAAGGCTTAGTATCAATCTATAAAATCTATTTTGAACTCGATCGATATCATTTTAGGTCATATAATAATCATGATCAAACCCGACATGGAATGGTAAAAGCATATGTATTTCTAGATTAAGATTTAAGGAGAATGATAGAAGAGATTTCGTTTTTTGAATTATTTTACTAAAGGGCTATTTCAGAGACAGTGCAGTAACTGAACTCAATTAAACTGAACAAATTAGTAGAAAAATATTAAAAAACGTAAATGATTTTTCCCTTCCTTCCATTTCTCTCCAAGGAAGGGAGAGAGGCCTTTGCCCTGCAGTGAGACACCACAAACTCATAAATAAAAATAAATAATAAAATGTTTTTTTCTCCATAACTGCTGAACAAGGTGGCAAAGATTTTTTTATTTTCCAGAATTTCTGAAAACCCCTTTTAGATCGCGTATTGTCTCCAAAATACCCCTAATGTATTAGTTAATTCATGGCAAAAAAGGAACCGACCTGAATTCACTGCACGCGAGAGTACCTATAGCGAGGGTATCTGTCCTTTTTATAAACGTCCCGCGACCCGTAATATTTCCAGACCATTCCCTGCCCGGTTTAAAAACGGCGACCCCCACAAAAGGGGAATCGGGGCATCAGGGGGCAACAGGGGGCATCCCATTGGCGGCATAACTCGAGCATTGACACGGCTGACCCTGCGGTATATTTGGAACGGCCTTCCAGTTCGATCGTGAACACTCACCACACATGCGTGAATTTCCAACCTTTTATCAATGTGCATGAAGTAAAAAATATTGGCAAAGAACGATCCAGAAATTGTTATTTAAATTGTGTTGGTCTGATGAACTCGAGATACCTACCATTATGTTGAACTCACAGTACTTACTGTAGAGCTGGTACGTCTAGCTTTTCTTTTCTTTTTCACTCGACTGCGCAACGCAATGTGTTTATCAGCCTATCTATGTATGTATGATCCTGGGTGGGTCGATTTTAATGATTCTTATCTCAATCGATTCGTCTTAACCATACGAGTGTCACAGAAGACATAATTTTGACAAAAAATCCAAATGGTCGCCATCAGACGCCATTTTATAGACGCCAATGGAAAAAATGAAAGTCACCAAACTATGCCGAATGGGGTATCATTGAATCATCACAAAATTATCGGTGGAATATGAAGTAAACACCAGTCCTCTCTCGATTCTGCCTTCTTCTTCACTTCCTTGTACGCCTTGACATTAATTTTGGCTTTCATTTGGTCAATGTAGCTTATCCTCGGTCTACCTCTTCCTATCTATCCTTCTATCTTCCCCTCAATAATGGTATTTAAAAAGCGGTCATGGCGTAGCAAGTGTCCTAATATCTTCCCTCTTCTATTTTCTATGATATCAATTAAGTTTCGCTTCTCATTTAGTATATGGAGAATATTTGAAAATCAGTTAGAGTTTTCTTACATCACTTTTCGTTTTGAACAATTGTTTACGGTCTAGAACGATTTAAAGTTATACAGCTTACTTTGTATTCTGAAACGCAGTTGGGTTTTTTGAACTTTTGAAATAACTTGTTCATTGTAGATAAATATACATACATACATACATACATAAATCGCGCCTTTATCCCTTACGGGGTAGGCAGAGCGTTTAACGCCTCGTAAAAGGCGCTTTCGCCACGTCTGACAAAAAATTTAGGGCAATTTTAGATTGTAATATGTATTGCTATAGTGACAGGTTGTCAGCCCATCGCCTAAATTACAATACACTGCAACCCTCCAGTCCCTTTTGCTGACTTCAACAGAATGCCCGGGAGGAAGGGCAGCTGGAACATTCTATGTTTTTCCATCTCTCCCAGTCCAGCATGGAAGTAGATAAATATATTATAGCAAATAACACTAATAAGTCCAAATCCAATACTCAGGGGCCGTCGTAGTAGCGCCACTAATCGCAATATAACGTGTGTGAAAATATTCATTCTAACTCTATCGTACATTTATATTGTAGGTACTTACTCAGGTACATTTAGCACTGGGGACTTTTGCATAGCAATACGTACCATTGAATTACATGCTTTCTGTGAATTAGAGTTGAATTATAATAAAAAACATAGAAATATGTATATATAAGTATAACTATTTTGATTCAGAATATATTGCTCAAAAGTGCACACAATATTTTGTAAAATGATTATTGAAAATCTATAAATTAGTATTTTCTATCGTCAGGATCAAGATTCAAATCTCTATAAGCCGCTAAAATTGGAACCAAGGAAGTTTACCAAAAACACGAATTTACCTTCGTTAAGATTGGTGCGCTGGCTTCTTTATCACACTTATCTAGAGGTTTTTAAGCCGCCAAATTCCCCTATGAGTTCGAAATTTACGACTGAGATGAGATTTTGCCGTTATCTGCTTTATCACAAGATATTGCGGGGCCCGAGTCTGCCGAACAATAATTTGTCGAACGTTACACCTACGTCTATTAATACACTTCTTTTATCGCTATTTTTTTTTTGTGAAAACCCGCGGAAATAACTGCCAGTGATACGAAACAGTTTAAAGTGTTCGAAGTTTGAAATCGGATTGGAGATTTTGGTCGTCGATAATAAAAGAAAATAAACAAAGAGAGTAGTCGGTCAGTGGCCAGTTGCGCAGTGTAAGATTACGCACATGTAACAACAACGCGCGGGCGCCGACATAGTAGATACTTGTGTACTAGGGATCAACAACTATGCACATGTTTTAAACATCGCTAGGCTGGAGCACGGATCAATGATCCATACCGTAATAGTGAACGATGCGAGACACACGAACTAACTACGCTCCTAACAGGTTAGTTCTGTATTTTTACCGTTGATTTGATATATCGATTGTGTTGACTAGGTATTCATACCCGCATAGTTGCAATGATGTAATTGTTTCTACATAAGTGCCATCGTGATAATGATAGTGGTGTATGAACTAGTATTTATTGTGATTTTCAGATAATAGAGGCAAATGACGTCTTTAGATGAATGCGTGATTTCATCAGCATGGCTCGTGAAGGTATCTTTGCACATTTTAAACGCTTTTGTGGTGTCTGGTTTTTGGGGTTGTCTAGTCTATGGCCATGTTTAAATATATTTAGATCTATATACAATAGTTGAGATAGAGTGGCTACTTGAGGCGGCCATATGGAAGTCATAGATAAGTTATTACAATCGTAAAACTATAGCAAGTATGAATAGCTGTTAAATAGTTTATACATACATACATACATACATATAATCACGCCTTTATCCCTAATGGAGTAGGCAGAGCGTAAACGACCCAAACAAATTTCGTACCGCCACGTCTGACAAAGTTTTGAGGGTTATTTAAGATAGATTTATTATATGTATATTGCTGTAGTGACAGGTTGTCAGCCCATCGCCTAAATTACAATATACTAAAACTCTCGGATTCCTTAGCTGGTTTTTACAGCATGCCCAGGACGAAATGCAGCTGGCACATTCTATGTTTTTCTCTCGCTCCCAGGCCAGCATGGAAGAAAAATAAATAAATAGTTTATTACTTGTACTATTATCAGTTTATCTGACTACGGTCTGTGTTCGGTAGAGATTTAACAATAATATTGAAAAAATATAATAATAAACTCCAATAAACTCATTTTACACAGTTTGTTGGAATAGAAACGTTCATAAACTTTCGATAAAAATTGCCAAACTAACACTGTTGCAGCTCTAATTTCTCTTAGTTTTCTGTATGCCACTCTAATAATTTCCATGTAGATTTTGGTAAGAGCGTAGTTTGGTGAAGTAAACATTTTTTGTTTTTCATTTTATGGGTGTCTTATATTAGGAAAAGCATTGTATTTATTTTAATTTTATTTATTCAGCAACAAACAGTCTTACATATTTGTATACAATACATAAACTCTTTATAAAACATAGACCTACAGTTTCCTATATTTGTAAATACATATTTTATAATATTTATAAATTAAAGAAATAATAATGATGAAGCAATATTATCTCTTTTACATTTTGAAATTGCATGAAACATGAAATTGAATAAAGTTATAATTGCATACCTATTCAGTTTGGATTTCAGATGAAAAAGACACTCCAAGGTTAATATTTTGAAGCGTTTATGAGATTCACAAAATTAATCTATATTTACCAATTTATCTTTGTATTTATGCAAGCACGTCTTGTGAAACTATTTCCTGCGTAATTTGTGCGACTACGGGGACTAATTTTAGGACACTAATTAAAAATAGCTCTGTCTGCATAATACTCTGAATTCTATTCGCGTGTTTGAAATCTTGGTTCTAGATATTATTTATGTCTAGATCTAGATATAATCACAAGCCTGGAATACCTACCGTGAGACCTCAAGAATGCGTCGTTACTTATTTATAACTCAGCGTTTCTATTCATGCAGCCTGAATATTTTCCCATCGATTTTTTCCATCAGTCGCCTGAAACTATCGTGCGGTTTCTAGTTATTAGCCTACCCTTTAATTCAGTTGAGACTACAGCTAACAATCTTAGATAATAATGTGGCTAGAACACGCGAACCTGCGCCAGGTTTTATGTATTCCGTGAAACTATGAAATTGTTAATGTGTTTACGGCGTTTTATGATATGACAGTTCGCCCGGTGTGATTGTCAACTCACATGAAATGATGGTTTGAAATGTTTGAATTTTAATCAAAGTTTGATTTTTATGGGCACGTCATATAATTTAAAAGAGCCTTATAAGGTGTCCAGGCAGTCATATATAGTTATACTATAGGGAAGAAAATAACCTACTCATTGAAACTTAACATCTTTGTAACTTTTTCACAAAGAATAACCTTCCATATAAAGGTTGTCAGTCGGGTCATTTAGTATTCGAGGTCCATATTCTTTTATTTTAATGTTAAGTGGTTCAGTATTCCGTATAGCTACGAGTATGAAATTCTTAATGTGTTTACGGCGTTTTATGACAGTTCGCCCAGTGTAGTTTAATTGTCAACTGACATTAAATTATGGTTTCCGTTTGGTTGGATGTTTGAAGTTTGATGAAAGTTGTTTTTTATGGTTACGTCATATAATTAAAATGAGCCTTTAGGGGGTGTCCAGGAAGTCATGGATAATAAATATTATAGGGGAGAATCTACTCATGATACTGAACAACTTTTCATTCTAACTTTTAAAAAAACTCTTCTATCCAAGTGTGTCAGCTGGTCCAGTCATCAGTATAAGAGGTCCATTTTGTCATATTTCTAGAAAAATTATTCAGTCTTAGATAATAAATAGGCTAGAACACGCGAACCCGCGCCAGGTTTTATGTATTCCGTGAAACTATGAAATTGTTAATGTGTTCACGGCGTGATTGTCAACTGAAATGAAATTAAGGTTTCCGTTTTGTTGGATGTTTGAATTTTGATTAGAGTTTGGTTGTTAATGCACATGCACGTAATATATTTTTAATGCAATATATGAGCATTATATTTATTTCTTACTTATGATCTTTTGTATAAATAATTTGCAAATAAATTTTACTTTTATTTATAGTTGTAGCGAGTCGCTTATTTAGCAATATTTTTATACATAAACTTCCTTGCTACTCAAACACCTCTTTAATTAAAGGTAAATAAATAATGTCATAAACATCCTCTACCGGAAACATGAAGACGAGTGGTAGCTGCAAGTAATTTAAAGGGCTATTTTATTTATTTTTTATTATTTATTTATTACATGTTCCATACCTAATAGGTGTTAAACATAATCAACTACGCCTTAGCTATTCGTCGTCTCATAGTTCACAACACATTCTTTTGAAGCGTGATAAATTAAAAGAAAAACAGATGGGCTTTTACCTTTTAATGTTAGGATAGATTAAGGTATCATTTTAGTAGCACAACATGCATTGATTTTAATATTTCCACGTAAGATATTTTGATAATGTAGTATTGAAATTATCTAAAAAGTATTCTAATCATATTCTTTTAGCTAGTAGAGTGTTGTTTGGGATATTGGTTGCGGTTTTCGTGAAATACCCGCCTTGACAATTTACGAATGCACAAAACGATCTGACAACAAAACAAGACTGCACAATGACTGCACCTTGCATTGACTTGTGATTGTGACCCATGTCTTATAAGTTCTCTCGTATTGGTACCTATTACTACATACATACATACATATAATCACGCCTTTATCCCTAATGGGGTAGGCAGAGCGTAAACGACCTAAATAATGGTCGTCCCGCCACGTCTGACAAAGTTTTGAGGGTTATTTAAGATAGATATGTAGGTATATTGCTGTAGTGACAGGTTGTCAGCCCATCGCCTAAATTACAATATACTAAACCCTCGGATCCCTTAGCTTGTTTTTTACAGCATGGCCGGGAGGAAATGCAGCTGGCACATTCTATGTTTTTCTCTCGCTCCCAGACCAGCATGGAAGAACCTATTACTGTGCCATGAAATTAATATTTGTCAACAAACCGAGCAGCAATCATTCATAGTTCTTGCTCACACGTGCGGTGATTCTACATCTCCTACGTTTGCATACATTCTATGGGCAATGAATGGGCATTATATTGATGATCGCCTATGGATTTAGTTACTGTTCTATCTGTACGCTACGGTACGGAGTCACATGGGTTAGTCTAGTCAAAGAAAATATAATATTAAGTCTAGTCTAGCTGAACTATTTATTAGAGCTAAGGCTATGTAAAGGACTTTCTGGATTCTGACTATAATATATAAAGTTGTTATAGGTGTTGGTGGTACAGGTGCATTGCATCGCTTGTGCATTTGCATTTAATGCGTATAATGCATAATTACATAACTTATCATAACTCGTGTGGTACACTTCCGCAAAACAAACGTCTTATTCTAGACTATAGTCTACTTAGAATTTAAACAGGCAGATAGCGTGAGAAATATAATCCTATAATAGACAAACAGGGTTAAAAATACCTGTTGTTTTGAAAATTGCTTCAGTTGTTCCTCCAGAGTGAACATGCCCAGCCAAAACATGAAGGTGACAGCCGAGCATTGAGGGGTGGGGGGGGGGGGGGGGGGCTCAAAGCTCTCTATTTTTAGAAATTTGCTCATATGTAAAAATCCTGCAAGAATATCATAACGGTTACTTGTACAAAAACATTCTGTATAAAATTTCTTTTAATAGCCTTTTAAAATGATGCGAGAGGCAAGGCAACTAAATATAACATTCTGCTAAGAGACCTTTTACGGGGTTTTAGACACCGTTGAATCCAAAAACACTTTAACATTTTACTGTTTGTGCATAAAATCCAAAATGGCCGCCAAAAAGAATAATTAAACCATACCACGTGGGGTATCTAACAAAAGAGCTTTTTGAGTAGATTACAAAATATGTCACACTATCATATTACTACCATTTGGTCAAATAATATTTTTAATCAAATTTTTAGATATAGTGTTTAGAGCCGTCTTTGCATTGCTGTACCTAGATTTAAAATTACGGACTTAATTTAAAGTAAATTTTATGTAGAATGTTTTTCTACGTATACAAATAACTGTAATGATATTCGTGCATTTTTTTAACTTAAAACCCGAGAAAAAAAACACCTTTGGCACCGATAGCTCAGCCCACACATTTGAGGATTTTTAATAACTTCATCTGGATAATTTAATTAATATCTGTAGCGATTTTCAAAACAACAGGTATTTTTTATGCTGATTTAAGCAATTTTCCGGTATTAAGACTAATACTGCTCATAAAATTGCCAAGGGCCTGACCGGGCAAATTGTGCTGAGTTGACGTAGCCTTGTATAGTTTCAATTAAGTATGTGTTACCTAGAATCACTTTCTGGCAATATTTAATCAAAAACAAATGTAGTTTTTAAATGGTCAGCAATTCATTACCTAAATTCGGAATTGATGATTGTTTTTTCTTTTGATGTATTATATTGTTTTAATTACGTGCTCTGTATAGTGCATTTGGTAGCTTACTTATAAAATTGTAGGTTACTCATAATCGATTTTTCACGTGAAGCTGTCTTTAGCATGTAATTATAGTAAATCTAGTTCCATCACTTGCTTCCATGCTGGACTGGGAGCGAAAGAAAAATAATGTACCAGCTGCATTTCCTCCAGGGCATGCTGTAAAAACCAGCTAAGGGATCCGAAGGTTTCAGTGTATTGTAATTTAAACGATGGGCTGACAACCTGTCACTACAGCAATATGCCTACATATCTATCTTAAATAACCCTCAAAACTTTGTCAGACGTGGCGTGATTATATGTATGTACGTACTTCCACCACATACATAACCTCTGTCCCACATTATATTATACCACAGCCATAGCGTCATAAACAATCTCTGTGTCAGAAGGGAACGGCTATAATTTACGGCTTCTATTACACGCTATGATACATCGTCAGCAATTTCAGCTAAGCTGACGTTTATCGCTAGCTTGAATAAAGAACGTACATACATACATATATTCACGCCTGTATCCCTAATGGGGTAGGCAGAGCGTAAACGACCCAAACAAAAGGTCGTTCCGCCACGTCTGACAAAGTTTTGAGGGTTATTGAAGATAGATTTGTAGGTATCGCTGTAGTGACAGGTTGTCAGCCCATCGCCTAAATTACAATATACCGAAACCCTCGGATCCCTTAGCTGGATTTTACAGCATGCCCGGGAGGAAATGCAGCTGGCACATTCTATGTTTTTCTCTCGCTCCCAGACCAGCATGGAAGTAAATTATCTAGTTTTAATTACTAAAATGTTTTTTTTTATTAATATAAGTAGAGTCAAGAATATAGGTGACATTTCACAGCTGTCAATCTATACTAAAAATATGTCAGTATAGGAATAGTTTTTAGAATACTGTTTAGAATTCGAAGAAGAAGACCTTTTGTTAATTACTATTATCTTGGTTCTACTATAATTTTGAGGGAAATTGTATAGGGGGTGATAGGGGTAGCTCAGTCAACGAAACTGAACAA
Organism: Scrobipalpa costella; assembly: GCA_949820665.1. Lineage (NCBI taxonomy): Eukaryota > Metazoa > Arthropoda > Insecta > Lepidoptera > Gelechiidae > Scrobipalpa > Scrobipalpa costella. The sequence goes on from OX463306.1 coordinate 5,764,636, forward strand.
CTATCAATGCCAAGAAATTCTTTCAGGAGATGAAAAAAAATATAACTTTCCATACAAAATGATGAACTCAATCAGAAAATTTGTATTGAAAATATAATGGGATAGTTATTCAGTTTCGTTGAGTGAGCAACCCCTATAAGTTTGCGGGACGCTGTCCCTTACACCCGGTATTAATTTAAGTTACAACCTTGTTGGCCATAAGAATGTTCAGGCGTGTTTTACTTAACATACATACATACATATAATCACGCCTTTACCCCTAATGGGGTAGGTAGAGCGTAAATAACCTAAATCAAGGTCGTTCCGCCACGTCTGAAAAACTTTTGAGGGTTATTTAAGAAAGATTTGAGGTATATTGCTGTAGTAACAGGTTGTCAGCCCATCGCCTAAATTGCAAAATACTGAAACCCTCAGATCCCTTTGCTAGTTTTTACAGCATGCCCGGGAGGAAATGCAGCTGGCACATTCTATGTTATTCTCTCGATCTCAGTCCAGCATGGAAGAACGGAAGGACATGTTCAAAATTGGATAAAATATTTCCGATGGACAAAAATATCATGTGCCTGAATTAAAGTTGATAATCTGTAGATCTCAAGCCTTATCTCAAATGTTACTTTATTACAATAGAATGATGATGAAGATAACGCAAATATGGTTTAAATACCTGAAGGTATAGTTCTAGGACTATTTCTTCCATGCTGGACTGGGAGTGATAGAAAAACATAGAATGTGCCAGCTGCATCACCTCCAGAGCATGCTGTAAAAACCAGCTAATGGGTTCGAGGGTTATAGTATATTACAATTTTAGGCGATGGGCTGACAACCTGTCACTATAGCAATATACGTCATGATCATCTGTAATAACCCTCAAAACTTGTCAGACGTGGCGGAACGACCTTTGTTTAGGTCGTTTACGCTCTGCCTACCCCATTAGGGATAAAGGCGTGATAATATGTATGTATGTATGAAGGTATAGTTCTATAGGTATATCATAAACACAGACAGATTTAATCATGTTCTCTCTTTGTACTGTGTCTGTTAGAATGGTAAGTTCTTGCTGTTTTAAAATATGATGTCTTGTAGTTTACTCATCATACATACATACATACATATAATCACGCCTTTATCCCTAATGGGGTAGGCAGAGCGTAAACGACCTAAACAAAGGTCGTTCCACTACGTCTGACAAAGTTTAGAGGGTTATTTAAGATAGAATTCTAGGTATATTGCTGTAGTGACAGGTTGTCAGCCCATCGCCTAAATAACAATACACTGAAACCCTCGGATCCCTTAGCTGGATCTTACAGCATGCCCGGGAGGAAATGCAGCTGGCACATTCTATGTTTTTCTATCGCTCCCAGACCAGCATGGTAGTAACTACTCATCATCATTATTAATTATATTAAAAATCAGCACAATGTTGTCTTTTGCTGTTAGGTAGGTACTCCCATGCTGGACTGGGAGTGATAGAAAAACATAGAATGTCCCAGCGGGATGCAGCTGGAAGGTGATGTTCCGGGCATGCTGCAAAAATCAGCTAAGGGATTCGAGGGTTTCAGTATTGTAATTTAGGCGAAGGGCTGACAACCTGTCACTATAGAAATATACAGATCAGTCTGGAATAACCCTCAAAACTTCGTCAGACGTGGCGGAACGTCTTTTTGTTTAGATCGCGCTGCCTACCCTATTAGGGTTAAAGGCGTGATTATATGTATGTATGTGTAGATACTTCCTACTTACCTAAAAGGTAGAGATTTTGTGTTTTGATTTAGATTTTCTTCTTTATGGCAACTCCGCACTGAAAGTGACAGAAATGTTGTTGTTGCGAATAGAGAACGTGCATAAAACATATTTTCGGTTTCTGGACCTATTGTCTAAAAACATCTTAAATTATGAAAAGAACAGTGAGAACAGAAATAAAATTGATCAAAAAATCACCGAGATATACCATTATAAAGATAGACTATCTATCTCTCTCTTCGAAACGACAATTTATATGGAATTGGTATGGCGCTCCTGTTTTATGACGTCACATGACAGTTCGGACCTCTCTTTTTAACTAACCACTTTAAGGCATTATAACTCTTAAACTAATGAATATTTTGCGAAAACTCCTTCACATCCGTTCATCTATGGTGATAATAATTCTTACTAATAGTTTTAAAAAAATCATGAGTATTCCCTATTAGCCCGTATTGTTTTATTTCCTCTTTGGCCACCGCGCCTTACTGAAATTGTCCGAAACGTCTTTTTTTGCGCCGACACATAATGGAAGTACATGAATTTTAATGTATCATCTAGTCAATCAATCACATGCGGACTATTTCAAGTCAAGTCGAACGTTCGAGTTCAATCGTCGTCGAATTCAAGGAAGCTATTTTCATTCCGAGGAATTATTTATTCATTTATACTTAGTTCGGTGACTTGTTACTTTTTTTTGATTTGTTTCTGGATTGGAAATAATCGATTCAAATCAATAATGCAGTCGTTTTTTTTCGTTTTATATAGCATTAAAAAGTAATGGTTAATTATACTCTAATAAATAATACATTATCATTATTTATTATTATTTTATGTATTTATACGTATATAATTATTTATTTTATACTACTTATAATATAAGTATATATGCTGGTATTATTTTAAAATTATGCTTTATTTGTGCACGCCTAATCTGCCTCTCAATTTAAGTCTCACTTCCGGAGGTCAGCTGGAAGAAATTTCTTAGTAGAAATAACCTGTACCTGTGGTGTCTTTATTCCTTGTGTATTGTCTTTCTCATGTTACTTGACTTAACAATACAAACAAATGTATTTTACTGTCTCTGTTTCTTATTGCCTGGTTGCCTGGAAGATATTGCTACATTAGCAATAAGACTGCCAATTGTACTACTTTTCTTTTTAGCAATTTGTAATTTCTGTGTTTTTTGTGCAATAAAGTATATTTTATTGTATTGTACAAACGGGACAACAAATTATAAGAGATCCTAGGTGAATAACGGGATAAAAAAAAACCCTACTGCGACTGAATGCATGAGTACGATAAGAAGTAGGTAGTTAAGTATTAAGCTTCAACTTGAATACAATGTCGATACGATATTTGATCATGAGAAATGATAGTTCACGAGTACACAATAAGGGTGAAGGGGCGAACTGTTGCGCGATGGTGGCGACACCAATGTTTAATTAATTGAAAGAAGAAAGAAAGAAAGAAAAAAATTTGCTCCACAACACAATAACAACATGTTACAAAATTAAACTGATCCTAAAATAGAAATTATATTGTGTAATGGGAACATAATTGTGTCCAAAATACAAACATTTTCACGTTTTTTTTATGTTTAGCGGAAATTGCAAGTAATTATCCATATAATAAATAACACATAATATTATATTTTATAGATAGATATATATACTTTATTGCATATAAAACAAAAACAACAGGAATTGAGAACAAATTAAATAAAACTAAAGTACAATGAAGGCGGCCTTATTGCTATGGTAGCAATTTCTACCAGGCAACCTTGGGTAAAGGAAATCGAATGTAGACAATGCGGGACAGTGCATCTTACTAAAAACTAATTAATATAGACAAATCTACATAAAATACATATTGTATGATATACATAAATTATTATAATAGATAATAAACTACTATATACCGTATATAATAAACTAGTACGTACATTATGGAGGAAAGAAAATAAATAAATAATTCAGATTCATATGAAAAGGAATGACAGATACACAACTGAAGTGTTTTTTAACTCGCTTCTTAAGAGTTGGTATCTAAGTTTTGTATTTATAATTGGTATCTAAGCTTTGTATTACAAATGTGGTAAAAGTGGCCTCTTAATGTTAAGATTGTAACACAAAGTTTGCATGCTTAGTTTGAATTATGACATTATGGGTTGTAAGATGGAGAATTACTTGCGATTTCCGCTAAACGTAAAGTATTCATGAAAATGTTTGTATTTTGGACACAATTAATTTATTACTATTGAGGGCGCCACCTTTGCTTTGTTTCCACCTTAAACTATAGATTAGTGACGTCACCAGCGGCCTTCATAGTTGCCACATAAGACAGGGATGCAATGACGCTCGGTCTTGCACAGACTTAAGGCCGTATTTATAAACAGAGCTCATGAGTGACAGCGAGTTTGAGTTCGTATCAGAAATGTCATTTCAGTACAAACTGGCCTGTCAAATCCATACTTAATATTGCTCTCAAGTTTGAGATCGCTTCATAATGACGAGCCTTCGTCTTCCACTATAGGGCTGTCATCAACAGAAACACAAGTATAAATAAGTACTTCTTTCGAATCAATCCGTTGAAATCAGGTGTCAACCTTTTTTTTACCGTCTAATAGCACAGCTAATAGGCCTCTGACATGAATTGTGTAACGACCACTATCAAAGACAGCAACTGAGACCGACGGTATAACGTGCTATCAAGTACTATCAAGCAGACTGTAAGAAATGATAACGAGTTCGTTAGCGATAGGCGTGACGTCACCGGCGACCTCCATGGTTGCCACATAAGGCCGGGATGCAATGACGCGCGGTACTTACACGGACTTAGCCTTAGACTATAGGGCTGCTATCAAAAGAAACACAAGTAACTAAGTTTAAATAAAACAGCCTGTAAGAAATGATAGTTTTTTTGTACACCATAAGGCTTAAACTCTAGATAGGCTTGACGTCACCGGTGATCTCCATGGTTGCCACATAAGGTCGGAATGCAATAAGGTTGCACGGTACTTGGACGGACTTAGCCTTAGACTATAGGGCTGCTATCAACAGAAAAACTAATAACTAAGTTTAAATAAAACAGCCTGTAAGAAATGACAGTTTATTAGTAACACCATAAGGCTTAAACTGTAGATTAGCGATAGGCATGACGTCACCGGTGACCTCCATGGTTGCCAACTAAGGACGGGATGGAATAAGGACGCATGGTACGTGGACGGACTTAACCTTACACTTTAGGGCTGCTATCAACAGAAACACTAGTATCTGAGTTTAAATAAAGTACTTATCTTGTAAGAAATGACAGTTTATTGGTTACACCATAAGGCTTAAACTGTAGGTTAGCGATAGGAGTGACGTCACCGGCCGCCTCCATGGTTGCCACATAAGGCTAAGGACAATGACTTGGCCTTATCTAATAGGGTTGCCAAAAATAATAGTTATTAGTTACTTCAAGTCAAATTAAAAACCATTCAGTGTTACTTACTTTTAAATCCTGAGAACTTTTCTAAACCACTTCAGGTGTAATTTAAAATCAGCAGAACTTCTAACGCAGTTTTATTTTTATTTTATTGTTTACTTATATTGGTTTCCGCGATCCTGTGTGGACGTATCTACATCTATCTACTAAACTCCGGAACAGTAGTTAAATGTTAGGTTAGATTACTTTTATTGCAGGAAAACTCCGCATGTTAATCTGTCCTGAATATAAATAAATAAACAGGACATTTATAAAACAAATTTATTCATTGATCATTAACCAATCAAGAAAAAATAAAAAACAGGTATTTACATTTGGACCGGTAGCAACCCTACCCGCATATAGTAATATTACTAATGACGTCACATAGTGATGTGCATCTTAATCCACCGAGGGACTTCTCTTAGAACGAACTAATTTAAATTGCGACATATCTTCCATGCTGGACTGGGAGAGAGAGAAAAACGTAAAATGTGCCAGCTGCACTTCCTCCCGGGCATGCTTTAAAAACCAGCTAAGGGATCCGAGGGTCTCTGTATATTGCAATTTAGGCGATGGGCTGACAACCTGTCACTACAGCAATATACCTACAAATTTATCTTAAATAACCCTCAATACTTTGTCAGACAGACGTAGTGGAACAACCTTTATTTAGATCGTTTACGCTGCGCCTACCCCATTACGGATAAAAGCGTGATTATATCTATGGACTTCTCTCAGAACGAACTAATTTAAATTGCGACATGTTTTTGGTTCGACATGGATTTATGGTGAAGTCCAATAGAACATGTTTGATGACGACCACCACTCCGGTATTCTGAGTCAGATATCATATTCTGTGGTTATTTGAGGAAAATGTAAGCTGAACATTCATAATTAGGTATATAACCTACTGGATTTGTTAATTTCGCATTTAGTTATTTCAATTTTTCCGCTGACTTTTCTTTTCACTCATTTTGATTCCATTTTCAAGTCGATTTTGAAAAATAATTGCATTCCGTCATCATAACATAAGTAGGGTAGATTAGAGGCAAAAGTAACAGGGGGCAATTGAAACATTGAGTCCTGCTCCTATACTATTCGTTATATTTACACGTGTGTGCATGTACCAACACGTCTTGCCGCGACTAACTGTGTGCCAGCCGAGCGAACGACGGCTCGCGGTGCGGTCACTAGTTGGAAGCCATTTTGTGTTTTGACTGCCCAAGGTGAGGATTTTTGTAATTTTTAAACTGCGATATCTTGGATTTTCGGGCAAAGATCTTCAAATCAAACATGTAAAGTAGGTCTGAAAAAGATCTAAGATTATGTTCATGCTAAAATATCTGTATAATTTTGTGTATTTTGAAGCTTATAGGAGACTTCGATTGGTACAGTTGTAACATACTTTTCGGGGTCGATTGTAACGTTACAATTGACCCCATGTTACAATTGACCCATTCAAGTTAAATAAAAATCTATTAAAGGCTTTTTTATTATTTACCAATTTCTTTGATTTTACTAATTTCTAAACATATACACATATATACTCATACCTACGGCTAAGTAGTAAGGGATAACCCTAACCCTAACTAATAGTGACAGGTTGTCAGCCTCGAATCCTTTGCTAGTTTGTACTAATTTTTTTTTTTTTGCAAACCTCAATTAATTTTCGTAGTATCAGAAGTGATATGATATTAAAATATTATTTATTTTTTAGATGCCCAGAAATGGGCTGCGAAAAACCGACAGAGGTACTAAAGACCTCCTTCTTTACGAGCAAGCTTACATATAAATAAGCCAATGACGCTCAGTTCGTGCTGCTGCTGCATGTTTGACCTGTGTCATGTCACCTTATCAAGGTACAAACATAAAAGAGAAGCCGCTTCAGAAGGACAAACGGTAACATTGGGGTATAATCCAGCCACCAAAGTCTTTTCAGAAAACCAAGAGCTATCGATTTGCAAATACTTGATCGGAACTTCCAACATTTATTTCGGGCTTTCCCCTAAAGAAGTAAGAAGAATAGCTTATGATTTAGCTAAACATTATCAACTAACTATACCTACCAGTATCGTGGGACGAAGTTAATTTAGGTTAGTTTTAGATCTAATCTTCTCCTAGGAGGTTTAATAATAATTTGATCTCTACGTTTGTTTAAGTCAAGTCATAAAGTTTAAGTTTACTTTAGTTTTAGTGTGTGGGGTCAATTGTTACGCTGGGTCAATTGTAACATAGACAATTCCATACAACATGGAAATGTGATTTTGATTCCTAAATCTTGTGTTTAACTTAATTATATCAAGCATATGCTTACATTTGTTAATTATATAAGGCGCTGTTAAAATTTGAGCTTGAAATAACAATTACTCAATATTCTAGCCGAGGTAGCTATTTTATGTAGCTGTTATGTTATAGTTTTCTATTTTGAAAAAAAAACCTCATTAGAACAAGACTAAAACAGAGAATCTCGTAGTAATAAAATATTTTCTTACATTAAATAAATAACCGAGTTTTATTGCTTTCAAATTATGTTACTTTTGCCACGGGGTAGGCGGCAATTGTAACATTCTCCCCTGTCTCATTTAACCTAAAATATTTCGGATATGATAACATATATTAAAATCTAAATATGATTTTTCTGTAGCTAGATACCTGTGTTATGGCTGTGTAAAAAATATTTTAAAGAATCTTATCAGTTTTCTGCAATCCGGTCGTAAATAAAAAAATATACTTTTGCCTCCGGTCTAAAATTTCCATAATCACGTCGACTAGTCATGTGTTTCTGTACAAATTTCTAGATTTTTAGTTGCGCTAGAAGCCTGCTGCTTATTTCCTATCAGCTATGGTTGATAGATTTTTCCGTGGAAAGCTTTGGGCCTGCGGTAGAACGTTACATGTATTAGAATGCGATGACGCTAAAGTTTTGTGAACTTTACTTCCTCGTCTGCGCTGAACGCATGTTTAATTTTATGAACTTGTTTATAATTATAACCTAGTCAGCCACTTATTACTTCAGGGGTGTATCAAGCTCTAGTGTCTAGTTCAAGGTGTTTCAAGTATCATGTCTCTTGTTCCAGGTGTCGGGGGCGCAGCGCGGGCGCGAGCGGAATGCGGCCCCTGCGCCAGACCCCCATGGAGGTCGGCTAGCGGCGCGCGCGCATCCCCCGCGCCGCAACCCCCCGCCCGCCGCCCGCACCGCCATGGACCTCTCAGATGTGCCTAGACACCGACCCCTCGCCTTCGATAAGGTAAGCTCATCAGCTGTTTCAGCTGGACGTCAAAAACATGTTGGACATTGTTGGACTTATGCTAACATTGACATGACGCTTATAAAGCCTTTTGTTTACAAACCGGAAAGTGTCAAGAGTAACTTAAACTTAGCTTTGGCAAGTGGCCTATCGCTACTAACGACGTCATTATGCCATCTTAAATCACATTTAAATGTTAGTTCTTAAACTGTGCCAGATGCAAACAAACAATGTCTCTACACGTGCAAAACTTGAATTCTAGCACCTACACACTCCAGGCTAACATTTTAGGTACAATGTTAGCACTTTTACCAAATGAAATGCTTTTGTAAAGAAAAGCACTTGGCTAAATACTGTCTCTAGATTGTAAAAGCACCCCTTAGTTGACTGTTTCCTAAGTAACACTAAAGACAAGTGAAATCTGGCGCAGCTGGCAGGATTTAGTAAAAGGCGAGGCGCTTTGTCACGATGCATAATGTAGAGTCACTAAGAGCTCCCGGTTTAAAACGTGCTACGTTTTTGGAAGTGACTGAAACGTGCCAAAATAAATATAAAGTAAGAATTAGGCAGCCATTTTGTGACTCTTTGTCTCTTTGCACATCTTATTTTAAACACATAATCGTGCTATTTGCAAATAGTGTGAAACACACATCAATTTTATTTATCAATTAACTTCTGTGTTCAGTTACGGATAACTTAGTAAAATATACAATTTATTGTTAGAAATATTATTGCTAGTTGCATTAGCAAGAAATAGGCTCTACTGCAATGCAGTGAAATTATGTAAGCAAGCTTTGTCTTCAGCATAGCCCTACAGATAAGAATACAAATTCTATGTTTGATTAGACGCTTCTTAGCAGATTTACAATCTTCTATATTTACGTATATACCAGCCCCTTGCTTTACGTACCTACGTCATCAAGCATAAATATCCCTATTTCGCCTAAACCCCTAAATTTATCTATAAGTAGGTTAATGTGAAACCTCCTACATAAATGTGAGCGAGATTTCAGTGAAGGAGAGCCTTATTGATTTTCAGACTAAGCGGAGAGGGGTTGAGAGGTTAAGTTTTAGAGCAGCGAGTGGCTCAGGCCGGAATAAAATACTAGGAAATGTTAGAACCTTATTACATGTTGAACTGCGGGTGATAAATAACGTAGAGTTTACCAGCTACAAAGTAAACCTCCCGTGGAATTTGGTGTATTAGAATTACTGATAAACTGCTGATAACATGTCATACAGCAAAACCGAATCCTATTCGTATTGTACCTACGTAAGTCATAACCTAACTTAAGCTAATATAGAACTGTATAATCTTTTGTAGTATCCAAGACCTTTTCACTTATATTTTCACCTTTATAACAGCATATTAGGTTATATCTATTAATAGCAGAGTATCATACCCAACCGACAAACGCACAAAAAAATCACATAAATGTTATCTCCAACCACTAGATATAAACATCTTTGCTTCTTCGTAATTTATAACAAGCATGCCTTAATTGCAGTTGCGTTGATTAGCTGCAGGCATGCATTAATTGCACCATGTTACGTTATACAACAATAGAATGTGTACTATAATTATACTAGACTTGCATACTTCGATAGTTGGTCTATTTTGGTCTGAGCTGCACTTAGCAGCAAGTTATTTTGAAGTGATAATTATAATATTTATTAGCTTTTTTAAATTACACTTAAATGGACCTTGCGATATGTTGGGCAAACCGTGAAACATCGTCTATATAAACCGAGTCAAGCTTTGTCATAGCTCCAAGAGCACTTTCGGAAAATAACTTGTCGCTACAAAAAGCAAGCAATCTGGCGCAGCCGGTGGGATCGCGCAAATGGAGAGGCGAGGCACAATACATAATGCAGAACCGCTGAGAGCTCCTCGCGCTACAGATGCTGTTGTCCCGGTTTTAAAACGCACTACAGGTAGTTTATTAATGTACTGGATTGTAGGTGAAGTAGAGTATTGTTGGAGCCGTGAAGTGATATTTTGTGGACAAAGGAAGCTACAGAAGTGCAGAGACATATAAATGTACATTGTTGACCTAATTGTACTTATATATAGGCCTAACATAAAAATGGAATGCAACAAAAGGTTACAAAGTCAAGCTCACACAGTAGTATAAATCTTGTCAAGTTTAGTCATGCTAAGATTAAATAACATCAACCTCTATTTTTTAATCTTGGGTGTTCGAAAATTTTACTGAATGTCCCGGAGTGGGCCTGCTGCCTTTTGCTATACACATACATACATACATACATAAAATCACGCCTTTATCCCTTACGGGGTAGGCAGAGCGTTAAACGCCTCGTAAAAGGCGCTTTAGCCACGTCTGACAAAAATTGAGGGTAATTAAAGATTGTAATTAGTATTGCTATAGTGACAGGTTGTCAGCCCATCGCCTAAATTACAATACACTGTAACCCTCGAGTCCCTTTTGCTGACTTCTACAGCATGCCCGGGAGGAAGGGCAGCTGGAACATTCTATGTTTTTCTATCTCTCCCAGTCCAGCATGGAAGCTATACACATGTCAAAGATTATAGTAGATGACCTTTGAGTAAAATTCTGCTTAGCGAGTAGATTCTCCAGTTGAACGACCCGATGAACCCTGGTGTCAGAGTTTTCAAACCGCCTAGTAGCACAGCTATTAGGCCTCTGAGATGGTTTGAGTAACAACCACTATCAAAGTCAACGACCGGGGCCGACGGCTTAACGTGCCCTCCGAAGAACGGAGTCCATTTACTTTTCGGACAATCAGGTAATTCAACCTGCAATGTCCTAGCCAAACTGGGGAAATCCTCACAAAGTGATAAATTGACAAATATCAACTTTGTGTTCCCCCTGGGAATCGAACCCAGGACCGTAAGCCCATGGCTCTGACCACTAGACCACGGAGGCAGAAAAATATATAAATTGAGTTAAATAAACCTTATTTACAATATTTCGTTATTGACAAATACTCTTCAATGTTTTTTTATGCTCCATTGGGATTTTTCTACATTTCTCTATAAGCATGCATATGCATATAATCACGCCTTTAATGGGGTAAGCAGAGCGTACACGACCTAAACAAAGGTAGTTCCGCCACGTCTGACAAAGTTTTGAGGGTTGTTTAAGATAGATTTGTAGGTATATTGCTTTAGTGACAGGTTGTCAGCCTGTCGCCTAAATTGCAATATACAGAAACCCTCGGATCCCTTAGCTGGTTTTTACAGCATGCCCGGGAGGAAATGCAGCTGGCACATTCTATGTTTTTCTCTCGCTCCCAGTCCAGCATGGAAGTAAATAAAGTAAGTTTCTCTATAAGACAAATGACAAATAAGAACTTGATATAAAACTAGTTTAAACCAGTTTTCAAGTCATGGCCAAGCAGTGGAGCGTCTGTCCTCGAGGCGACCTCGGAATTCAGGGTTCGCAGAAACCTCAAAACTGTTAACCTTCAACCCTTCAACCTTCAAACCCTCAAGTTCAAAGACTTGCTAACAAAGTATTTATTGCCATGAGTTAAAAAAAAATGAAGGAAAATGTAGTTTGAAGTCATAGAAATGGTAACACTTTTCAGTTTGGCGTGACACGAAAAAAAACTTGGTCACCTATTTCCATTAATCGTTCACCATTAAAACTCTACATTACGCGGAAATTATCTTAATGATCGTTTTATTTTTTATTCCCACGGGAAAAGGCTAAATGATAATTAATTCACAATGAAAATTAACTACGTGTGTTTAGTTGATTGATTATCAAGTAATTAAAGGGTATCCAGCAGGAAAATTTTCAAGTTTGAAATGGAATCATTTTCAAGCCCAAGATTATTTTTTCCTTATTGATCTTTCATTAGCGAAATAAAAACCATTTGCATTACTTCAAAACAACTGTTTGTTAGCTATATCCAGCTGCAGAAGAGCCTGATAAAAAACAATTTTGGACAATATTGTTTTTAAGCTGCTCAATTTGGCAAAATAAAATATGATCTAAATTCTACACCGTTTAGTTTTTCATATATATTCAATTTCAAAGAGATAAGTTTTTCGCTGGACACCCTTTTATTATTAACGTTACTTGTAGGTATGACTTTAATTTAATTCACTCTTTGAATTCACTGCATTCAAGTTTTCATCATGAAAGTCAGGTTATTCGAAAGGAACTAATATCGTTATAGGAAGGGACACATTTTATAACGTTAATTATTCGAGTTTGATTTACAATCAGTTGGCATATTGTTTGTATTGTTGTAGAGAAACCATTGTTAAGGGAAACTAGTGAAATGGGGTGTTATTTACGACACACTTGTGTTATTTCTATATATTTTGTGTGCTTATACCGTGTATGAAGGACGCTACCTTCATACCTCAATCTCGATTAGACAATTTGTATGGAAGAGCCTTTGTTTACCTGCTGAAAGAATTTCCTGGTGGAAGTAGTTCAGCGACTGTTGACTAAGGAACCCGTATCAGCTTGTGGGACGCTGTCCCTTACACCAGGTATTTACTTCCATGGATTAGTATCATCCACGGACAGTCCCAGGACTTGCCATAGTACATAGAATTCATAAAAAAACACCTATCGCACAGCACATAGCACTACGTATTTCTGTAACGATGTTATCATGTTTAATGTGTACTGACTGATTCATAAGTATCGTTTAAGTAAGTATATGTAGTGATATTCTATCTACCTTCTTCTTCTTCTGTCGAGTGTGTACCGAGTCTATCGACCCGATGAACCCTGGTGTCAGAGTTTTTAAACCACCTAGTAGCACAGCTATCAGGCCTCTGACATTGTTTGAGTAACGACCACTATCATAGACAGCGACCGGGACCGACGGCTTAACGTGCCCTCCGAAGCACGAAATCTTTTTCTTTTTCGGACAATCAGGTGATTCAGCCTGCAATGTCCTAACCAAACTGGGGAAAAATTCACAAAGTGATAAATTCTCAAATATCAACTTGTGCTTCCCCCCTGGTAATCGAACCCAGGACCTACGAATCGAGAGTCCGTGGCACTAGCCACTAGACCACGGAGGCAGTTGTTCTATCTACCAATTTCTATATAGTGTGTAAATAGCGCCCGCTATACGTAGACAATACGCTTTCTGCTTGTACAATTTCTATACCCAAAGGTTGCCTGGTAGTAATTGCTGCTTTAGCAATAAGGCCGCCTATATTGTACTGTAACGTTTGTTCCTTTTTATTTCTGTTGTGTGTGTTACTTATTGCAATAAAGAATTTTGTATTGTATTTATTTATCGTATGGTATTGTACTGTATTGTATCAGAGGTCGCCCAAATCAGAAGTCATTGAAACCATCAGATTCCTTTTCTGGCTTTTACATAGCTGAGAATTTTACGTTTTATACCTCTCAGCCATGCATGAAATTATGATGCATGAGGTCCTTAACAAATGAAAAAAAAATCTGCATCTGTATAATTTTTACTTTGTTTTCTATGATATAGTTATGTGAGTTCCATTTGTATTAATATCTACACCGCTGCAAATGACGACAAATGCCAACAATGGCCTGATTTACAAGTTTACAAGCGTGTGTGGCTTTGTGCACTCCCCGCGCTGCTCGTATTGTGCTCAACAATGAATTGTGCTCCGCGCCGCCACGAAACAACATTCTCGCTTCGATTGTTAGAACCATACCAGTTGGCTAATTGGCTTCCTGAGGGTTTTCTTTAGGAGTTTTGGGTCAGTGCCAAGATTAAACTGAAGATTTGTAGAAGAGGCATAAAGATGGTTCTCACACTATGACGAATGTCGTAGCGTATTGGTACGGAATATTGACGGTAGCTTTTATGTGCGCTTTCATACTCCTTGCGATATTAAAAATGTTACTGACATTTCAATGGTATTTCTATTTCTTCGAATGAAGTAAACATGATATTTTACAAAATATTATAAGTACTAAAAATTTGATATTCCGTTACCATAAGGAAAAATCGGAAAATGACATCCCGTTTCCAAACAATACACCAGTATGATTTTCATTATGTACTACACGTTGCAGCTTTCTATGTTTTAATCTGAACCTAAGTATTTATATATAACTGTTATCAGTTGCCTTGACGCCCCATTTACCATCAAAATTTAGGTAGAAGAACACTGAGAATTCAACTACATCTCACAATATGAAAGACGAAAACCCTCCTGAAACTTCACCCTCATAAAGTCTCATCTTCATTTCGTTCCACTCTCACCAGTCTCATTGCAAATTCCACATTAAGAAAAAACCTGTGCCAGCCTTGGCAAGGTTTCATGTGGGGTGATAAATTACCCCCTATAAGAAAGAGACTGGCAGTGTGCCAGAGCGGGGCAAAAAATACCCCGAGTGCGAGTGAATTTCGCCAATCGACGGTTCGGGGAAAGATATTTCTATTTGACCGAAAGAGTTTCTTGTTGAAATCCCCTTTGGTGCTGATATTGGTGATGTGTGGGTTGTTGTTTGTTTTATGCAGGTTTGGTTTATATTAAGTCAGATCTCGATTAAAGAAATACAGTTTAGTACTAGAGAGGATTGAAACTTGTGAATAAATTTTAGGAACTAGATCTACCTACCGACTCTTCAAAGTTCTATACTTACATCACCTATAGAAAATAATAGGTTGGTAGAGAGATATGCCTACTATTGTCTACTTTTAGATAGTGCATATAGATAGAGTTTTCATTAGTTGTGAGGCTAAATTGCAGAACCCTAAACTAAAGAGAAAGTAGTTCCCTCACAGCTGCGAAATCCGAAAAGACGATTACTTCGCGGCAATATCGACGACGACACAGCTGTAGCGCGTTCACACGTAGCTGCTACGCCGCGTGAAAACCGCTCTCATCAAACACACGCGCACACACGCAGTTATGTCGTAAATGCACTGCTAGCACTTCATGGAATAGTGATTAATAATAAATTGCATTGTAGTACTAAAGGGAGTGGGTTATGAAATAATTTCCAGGATTTCCGTGGTTTCCACAGCAGTTATAAACAACCCGAGACTTTTCAATACGTGTAATAAAAAATGTGTTGAAAAAAATTGGCGTTCCTTTTTCATGGATATCTTGCGTCTTATGAGCGCACCCTCAGTGGCATACGGCCAACCAGCGACAAGGGACGAGAGAGGCTTTGAGGAAAATAGAATAACCAAATGCCGAGGTAAGAGCCTCGTAAAATCTTTGCGAAGGACACTTACTTTATACCCCTTCTGTGGTACTTCAGGATACTGCTGCATGAAATTGTAAAAGGGTTCTTTCTGGTAATTGTGACCCCGGGCTGCCATTGTTGTCTTGAGGATCGATGTTTCTTCTAATTATCCAGGACATTAATATAAAAAATATTTTTATTTACTCTAGTTTCTATGAAGAAATGTGCGTGCTTCGGAAGGCACGTTAAGCCGTTGGACCCGGTAAATATCGTTTAATACCGTAGATATTAGTCGTTAAGCCATATCAGAGGCAAGTGCTAAGCATTGGCGGCTTGAAAACTCTGACCTAATCTAGGATTGGGTCTGGTTTCCCTTCTGGGTTGCGGAGGTCAGATGGCAGTCATTCTGTGTAAAAACAAGTACCCTCGTTAAATCCTCTAGATTAGGAAGCCGACCCCGTGAGATCCGGGATAAGGCTAGGGAGATGATGAGTTTCTATGAAGAAATATTTTATCTAGGGGGAATAACCAAATGCCGAATGAGACTCGTAAAATATTCGGTATTACTTTATACCCTACTGTGGTACTGCGGCATGAAATCGTAAAATGGTTCTTCTTGGTAATTATGACCCCGGGCTGCCATTGTTGTCTTGAGGATCGGAGATTCGTCTAATTATAAAAGACATTCATAAAAAAAACTCTAGTTCCTATGATGAAATATTGTATCATCATCAACATGGGGTGTGCCATCTTCAAATTGAAGTTTGGAGGTCAGCATATGGAAGCTAGCGTGGTCTAGGGGAAATAACGAAATGCTGAGGTAAGATTATACCCCTACTGTGGTACTGCTGCATGTGATGAAATTGTTAACGAGCACTTTCTGGTAATTCTGACCCCGGGCTGCCATTGTTGTCTTGGAGATCGATGTTTCTTCTAAGTATTCAGGACATTAATATAAAAAAATACTTTATTTTCTCTAGTTCCTAAAAAGAAATATTTTATCTAGGGGGAATAACCAAATGCCGAATGAGACTCGTAAAATATTCGGTATTACTTTATACCCTACTGTGGTACTGCGGCATGAAATCGCAAAATGGTTCTTTCTGGTAATTATGACCCCGGGCTGCCATTGTTGTCTTGAGGATCGAAGATTCGTCTAATTATCCAGGACATTAATAAAAAAAACTGTAGAACCTTTGATGAAATATTGTATCATCATCATCATGGGGTGCCATCTTCAAATTGAAGTTTGGAGGTCAGCATGTGGAAGCTAGCGTGGTCTAGAGGAAATAACGAAATGCTGAGGTAAGATCCTCGTAAAATCTTCGCGAAGGACACTTACTTTATACTGCTGCATGTGATGAAATTGTAAAAGGGTTCTTTCTGGTAATGGTGACCCCGGACTGCCATTGTTGCCTTGAAGATCGATGTTTCTTCTAATTATTCAGGACATTAATATGAAAAAATACTTTATTTACTCTAGTTCCTAAAAAGAATTATTTTATCTAGTAGGAAAAACCAAATGCCGAATGAGACTCGTAAAATATTAGCGAAGGTCACTTTCATTATACTCCTACTGTGGTACTTCATGATTCTGCTGCATGAAATCGTAAAAGGGTTCTTTCTGGTAATTGTGACCTCGGGCTGCCATTGTTGTCTTGAGGATCGATGAGTCTTCTAATTATCTGGAATGTGTTTGATTTAACCTGTAATGTGTTTTAAATCTTTGAAAAAATATCAGGGCATCGTTACCTAACAAATTTTACTAGCCTGTCTTATGGAGAGTGGTCACTATAGTGTAATTTAAGGGTCTGCCGGAGTAGTGAAATCCCATACAAACGTAGTTTCGCTTTTATGACTAAACAGTAAAACCAAACTTAATCATACTTCGTAGACATGACTAAATGCATTACCTATATCTATGCTTCTAATTCGGTTTGGTTTGAAAAAAATAAGCAAGTACAAAATTAGAAAGCAAATAACATTTTAGGCTATTTTCACACAAAATTGTATTTTCGGTGTTATTTTGTTTCATCTCCCTAGCCATCTGACCTCCGCAACCCAAAAGAGAAACCAGACCCAACCCTAGATTAGGTCAGAGTTTTCAAGCCGCCAATGCTCAGCACTGGCCTCTGATATGGCTTAACGATCTACGGTATTAAACGAATTACCCAGGACCAACGGCTTAACGTGCCTTCCGAAGCACGGAAAAGCGCCGAATAAACTTACATATGAAATTCGAAAACCGAAATACAAATTGGTACGTGGTGGGATTCGAACCACGACCCAGCTCAGGAGGCAGCGGCCTATCCACTACACCATCGGACTCTTCGGTCTTATTTTGTTTATGCTTATTATATTCAATTTTGGTTGGTTAAGTAAGTTTGGTTTTACTGTTTAGGAATATAAGCGAAACTACGATTGTATGGGATTTCACTACTTCGGCAGACTCTTAAGGATGCTCGATTCTATGGCTTTGAAATGGAACTGTACTACTTGTAGAAATGTTCGTATACTTACGAGTATAGCAAGAATTACGGTTAAGTAATGCCATCAATTGTAAACTTTCAAGGTTTTAGCTTTCACAATCCAAATTTCATATTACGCAATTTCACCAGAAGTCGCCCAAAAATAAAAATGGCGGCCCCGTAACCGTAACATCGAGTAATACAATATTCCAATTCTGTCCGCCCTATTAACGGCTGGTACCGTTTTATCCGCGCGAACGCTGCCCATTCAATTTGGGGCAGAATTTTTGGTTTTTCGTTCCAATGTATTTATTAATTGAGCGAGTCAGCAAAAAGGCTGCCCTCGTATCGGGGCGTAGCCTCCCACGCGCCCTTCACCCTAATGCATTCAGCCTCAAAAACTGGCGCCCACTTATTGCCCCTCACACCTTTTGTACCAAGTATAGAATAACGTTACACACAATAAAGGGTATCGTGCGCATGTTTATTTTAGTTGCTGTAACAATCGAATTTTCTGCTCTAATTAAACTTGGGCCTGGAAATTTTATCAGGGTAATTGCAACTATATTTAGAGGGTGTCTCTAAACAAAGTGATCTATAAAATCATTATAACAATTGATCACTTCCTTCAACTATTTAATTTTCGCTATGACACGAATCAGAACATCGTCAAAGTAAATGATCCGCGGAATTATGAAAACGGTCGAAAAAGATTGCGTGTCGCCAAGATTTGAAATTCAATAAAGGTAGAGACGTTCAAAACAAACAATCTTTAGGTGTAATGAATCGTGCGGGCGCGAGGGGGTGTTGGGGGGTCGAGGAGAGGGGGTGGGGGTCCCACGGGTGTCGAGATGCGACCCGCGGGCCGCGCCGATCGATCGCGCCCGTGACGTCACATCTTAGCCTTCGCCCGGCTCCGGGACCCTCGCTCCACCGAAACTTGGAACACTGAGCACAATGCTCACGTCCAAACTATTTCCTCGACCAATATGAACTTCTATCCTGTCAGTTCTGCCAAACGTTAATCGATGTTACAATCGTAGGATTAATACAGTATTTGATGACCAAGTTGGTGCGATACCGACCTTGAAGATATCAATTACATTAAGTTTGACGAAGCGAAAGGTCATCTCTGATTTGATTATCTTTCAATCAAAGAAGTCTTTTCTTTCAAATGTCTTCCTACAGCAAACGAAAATTTTGAAAATGTGATGATGCTGAATGTCATTTCTGATTTCAGCAGCAAATATTCCTAGCTACCCCAGTCTAAACTCCAACACAACACGAAATTCTGTCAATCGCATCCGTCAAATCACCAGCTGATTGGACTTTAATTGATGCTGCGAGGGTCTGCCTGCACGCCAACTCGCACCAATCCGCTAGTTTCCTGCTCGTCAAATCAGCAACTTTTTATGAAATGTCAAAAACACTTTTTGTATTAAAATAGGTATGACGTCACTCCTTGATAAATACTTGACTACTCGAATCAATAACTTCTATATTTTTAACTGGATTATTATATCTAAATGTGCCTTTTTTAAATGTTTTATGAGGCACAATATTTTAGCCATCAGGTTTAAGTATAAATGTTTTAATTTTTTTTGGCCACCCAATTAACACGCATAATTTTACCTCGTTTTGGAAGGGAAGGGAAGGAAAAGTTAAATCAGTGCAATATATGACTCACCTAGTTTCGACAGATTCACTTAATTAAAAAATCAAAGCACATTTATGGTGAAAGAAACATAGAGTTTTGGAAATTGTTTGCCTTTAAAATTTTAACATTGTGTGTCACCCCTTCCATGGGTATCGATCACACGGTTGTTCCTATATTAAGAGTTCGAGACTCTACCCACTAAAGACCACAAATACAGCTGTTGTCTCTTATACATAAAAAATAAGGTATACATAGTTAACTTCATTTCTAGAAGCATCAGTCAGCCTCTTGAACTATATTGAAACAGTTTTGCAGCGGTTTTTTTGACCTTCGATTAGAACACGAGCTGGTGGCTCGTGTAGCAAATCGAGGCCATTCTCTAGTGCGATTTCTTTAAGAATATTTTGCTGTTATAAACTGTTTCGAGGGGCAACGTTTTGGTATTAAGGGTAGTATATTCATGATTTCCCGAAAAAAGATTGAAATTTTCTTGCTAGGTTTCATTGTTTTAGCAAAATTTTCAACCAACCGTCTTATCTCGCTCGTTGACCTCCACAAAAGCTCGTCGTGAATGTAATAATATTGATCAAGCCCGCACTCAGGACACACCCTATTCTTAGAACAAAAGATTACGAAAAAACGTCTCCGCAAAAGCTTTAGAGAATGTAGAGAGCCCTCAACACTACTTATCTACCTACAGATTGGATCTAGAATGGGTATTTATAGCTGTGACGTCACGGTTTGGGTCACGATGCACTCGACAGCAAGGGCACTCGCGGGGTCTAATCGAGGGTCACAAAGCCTCCACTGATCCAATATTGTTCAAGATGCAGTAGCGAAGCTTAGCTAGACTCTTGAGTTCTTGTTCAGTCATTCAAGATACAATCTCTTGAGTACGTTCAAACGTGGAACTTCAGAACGTGCCTTTTCCTAGTCTTTTCTGGGGTTATGAAACAACATTGACCGTTTAGTCGTTTCCCTTTCTATGCACTGATTTTACTACTAATAGCTGCGACTTTCTATTAAGTGTTTTGGGTTTACCATGAAATTCTCCGACATCAACGCCACTTATCTTCCTACAGACTGGATCTAGAATGGGTATTTATAGTTGTGACGTCACGGCGTGGGTCACGATGCACTCGACAGCAAGGACACTCGCGGGCACCAATCGAGGGTCACAAAGCCTCCATTGATCTGATATTGTTCAAGATGCAGTCGCCAAGCTTGAGTTCTTGTTTTGTCATTCAATATACAATCTCCTGAATACGTTCAAACATGGAACTTTGGAACGTCTTTTCTGGAGTTATGCAACAACATTGACCTTTTAGTCGTTTCCCTTTCTAAACTCTGATTTTACTCGTCATAACTGTGACTTCCTATTTAGTTTTTTCGGTTTATCATGAGATTTTACGTCATCGCCAGCGCCACTTATCTACCTACAGACTGCATCTAGAATGGGTATTTATAGTTGTGACGCCACGGTTTGGGTCACGATGCACTTGACACCAAGGGCAGTCGCGGGGACCAATCGAGGGTCACAAAGCCTCCATTGATCTGATATTGTTCAAGATGCAGTTACAAAGCTTAACTAGACTCTTGAGTTCTTATTTAATCATTGAAGATACAATCTCTTGAATACGTTCAAACGTAGAACTTTGGAACGTGCCTTTTACTAGTCTTTTCTGGAGTTATGAAACAACACTGACCTTTTTAGTTGTTTCCCTTTCTACCTTCCGATTGAAAGCAAGAATAGGTTTTCACAAAACTGTGACTTCCTGTTTACTTTTAGGGATTTACGTCATAACTTCACTTTTTTATGCACGCACATTAATTGTTTGATGTTATGCCGTGCACCGGTACAAATTTTTCCTGAAATTTTCAACCTAGCCAAATATCTAAGCTTTTAGCCCTTTTGTTTTACATACATGTCTATGTAGATTGCATCAAATACTTTTACATTAAATAATATTATATTAAACTCATTTTAAAGTATTGAACTATTGACTCCGTTGTCTAGTGGTCAGAGCCATGGGCTTACGATCCGGAGGTTGTGAGTTCGATTCCCAGGGGGTGAACACAAAGTTGATATTCGTCAATTTATTACTTTGTGAGGTTTTTCCCAGTTTGGTTAGGACATTGCAGGCTGAATCACCTGATTGTCCGACCAGAAAAAAATATTCCATGCTTCGGAAGGCACGTTAAGCTGTCGGTCCCGGTCGCTGTCTTTGATAGTGGTCGGTACTCAAACCATGTTAGAGGCCTAATATGTACTACTAGACGGTCGAGAATCCACTCGCTAATAAGATAGATATACGAGAATGTCATGCAATAAGTTTTACAATTGAAAAATATTGACGTCTATCTTTGTTTCTTCACAGATGGAAGCGCTGATCAAAGAAATGCAAGATCCAGAATCCGGAGTGCCAGTCAGAAGTCAAAAACTCTTCCTTAGCGTGATCCCTTCTGCCTTCATGGGTAAGCAAAAGAAAAATTATAAAGAATATTTGATTCGATAAGTGGAAAAGAAACCTGCAATCTTGACTAAAAGTCTACACGTGTACCTAAACCGACGTAATTTTTTTACTCGGCATAAGTTTCATATGCCTACCTGTTCAAAAAATACATTTGCAATCACAGTTTTTACAGTGAACTATTTCACCACAGCCAGCAATAACCATAAAATCGATAAGCCTGAACATTATTCCAAACATTTATTAGCCCCACTATAAATTACGGGGTAGGTAGAGTCTTGACAACCTAGTAAAAGGCGATGCTTTAAAGAGGACAAAGTGACATCAGATTTCTTTCTAATCCTATGATAAAGTAAAGATATTATGACCTTTCTTTTACTTTTTGAAAATAAGCATTATAATTTATCAAGTATATCAGCTGACCGATAGAAATGTTGATTTGTTTGCGGTATTATGAAAAAGAGACGCTAAAGTGTTCGCATTTTGCTTAAACATTTGATGTTTCCGTTGAGTTACAATCTCTTAGAATTTTATGACAAGTCAACTGAGACTGTGACGAACTGAACTCAGTATTTGAAATTGAAATTCACTACGGCCGCGGCAGTTCTGTTGAGGCAGTAAAATCAATAGCTTCGCACATAAATAATATTTATTGGGGTGTTTGACCGGTCGCGTTGACTGGGGATCATTTTACTGGGTCTGTTGTTACATCTCACTGAAAACACGTTCACACTAACTATGGTATTTCCAATTCGGTTTTAGAATAAAGGTCAATAAAGTTTCATGTCTTTTAATCAAAGATCTTGTTTCTAAAATAAGTTTTAGCTATAAGATATGACAACATAATGAAATGGTAGTTTTAGTAATTTAACTAATTTGCCTATGCATGTAATTTATTTTTGAAATGTGTTTTTGAATAAAAAGACATGAAACTTTGTTTACCTTTATTGTAAAACTGAGTTGATAATACTATAGGCTACTAAATTTCGAAATCTGCTCTTAGGATTCCCTCTTTTTGTATTGAGGTGACATAGAAATGTAAAATACCGAGCTAGGGTTTACTGGAATTTTGTACATAAGATGAAGTCTTAAACTTTAAACTTAAGTGGTTCACTATAAACTATAACTATAAATAACAATTAATTCTCTGTAAAACCCATTAAATGAGTCATAGTTATAATTATAGTTCGTAGATAAAGTCTTATCCGAGACAATGAATGATTCCCAAAATAGAAAGGTAGCTATTGTGAATGTTGTTGTTGTCTATAATTTACAACGTGATAAATTTTACGTTCCAGGTTACGATCTTGTCGAATGGCTAATGGATCGGTTCAATCTTGATGAAACTAGCAATGGTAAGTTCCTTACATTGAATAAATAATAAGAACTATCTAAAAGAACAACCACCCTTTTCTAAATATAGATCTTGGATCGTCAATTTACGATTGATGGTTGGAAAGAACTAGACGCAAAGAGCTCAAGACCGGCCTCAGTGACACGCCTTGAGAGAGGCCTTATGTTCAGCTATTGATTGATATGACACGGGCTAATCTTCTTCTTAGCGAGTGGATTCTCGAGTCAAACGATCCGATGTACCCTGGTGTGAGAGTTTGGAACCGCCTAGTAGCACAGCTGTTAGGCCTCTGACGTGGTTTGAGTATCGACCACTTTCAAAGACAGAGACCGGGACCGACGGCTTAACATGCCCTCCGAAGCACGGAATCCTTTTTCTTTTCAGACAATCAGGTGATTTAGACTGCAATGTCCTGACCAAACTAGGGAAAACCTCACAAAGTGATAAATTGACAAATATCAACTTGTGTGAACCGAACCCAGGACCTCCGGATCGGAGGCAGTTAAGATGAATAAGAAGACTGCCTTTGGTTCTTTATAATTTATTTAAACATTATTTTTTTCTATTTCAGTTGAAGCAATAAACTTGGGCAACCAACTCTGTCAATACGGTTACTTCTTTCCTGTCAACGATCTGAAAGTCCTCGTACTCAAAGATGACTCTTCTCTATATAGGTTTCAGGTAAGTGGCATATAGCAAAAAAATTACCTACCGAACGAAAAACAAAAAAAAAAAAAACAAATGATGTCGAAGACCGGACAAAGTGGAATAGACGAACAGCACTAGACTGAGAAAACGCTAGGCAGAAGAAGACGAAAGATTCCGCAGTAAAATAAACCTTCTTAAATTAGTGTATAACTAATAGTACAGGTGTCCCGGTTCTGGCCAGTGTACCTTTTTGGCCACTTTGCTTTCAAAATATTGTATAAATAGGCGCAAGACTTTATAAATTTAATTCATACAACTGTACTTATTTCCAAATTCTTTAAAAAATCGACTTGAGTACTAAACTTTTTACAAATTAACTAAAATATTAAGTGGCCAAAAATGGTCTTAAGATGGCCAAAACCGAGACACCTGTGTTACTTGTTTATACTTTATAATATTTTTGTAAAATAGAAACCAAGGTGGGAAAACATTCAGACAAACACAAAATATATAAAAATATCTTTACAATACGTTTGATGTCTATAATTACTTAAACTAAAAGAGACAGGCAGGTACTCGTACATAGGATCCTTTAAATAAGGTAACATTAAACGATATCAAATAATATTTTTAAGTTATATTATAACTTTATTCGTGCACGCATAAAATCTCTTTGGTGGATGTGTTTGGTATGTTTACAATAAGCAGACTTAAATTGCAAAAAAATCATATATATAATAATATAATCAATCGTTAATAAAGAAAAAGTTAATAATTAAATGGCTTCCTGTCTATTATTAGTATATTTTTTGACAAGAATGATGGCCAGCGTTCAATTTAATTAGCATAAAATCTATAACCTACTTGGAAATCTATTTTGCACAAGGAGTTTTTATTCTGAGAAGACTCTCGGAGAAGTTTTGTTAAAAAAAAATGCACACCTATTTCAATTGTAAAGATTTTGTGCCATGAACGCTGGAAAATGTACCACAGTAGTTTTTGGCAACATCAATACCGGCTGTTAGGGACAGCGTACCGAATACCGATCGAGTTGCTTAGTAAATGAAACTGAACAACTTGATAGAAGATTCATAAGGTGGGACCTTGGAAGCACGTATATACGGTGTGTATGGGACAGCGTACCGAATACAGATAGGGATTGCTCAGTCAACGAAACTAAACAACTTTCACTAAGAAATTCTTACAGGAAATCATTGTAAAGCTTAAAAGAGAACTTCCATTTCCATTCCAGAGTCCATACTACTGGCCTTGGCAAACGGCACGCGTGGCAGGCAGCGGATCCAGCGCCCCATCCTTAGGGCCTGACAACATCGAATACGCCATCTATTTGGTGAAGAGAACGCTGAGGAACAAGCAAAGACATGCCTTGGAAGAGTACGAGCAAGAAGCCCTCGCCAACCTTAAGAAGAACCTGGCTGCCAAGTGGGACTTCATCACAATGCAGGCTGAAGAACAGGTAAAGGACTATACCTAGTCTAAAAAGTGGTATAAAGTCGGCCAAAATAAGAGTGAGGCTTCTAGCTTTCGTCTGGAGTGGCATCGTGCCGGGTCAGGATATTATCTTCCTATATCTTCTTGCGGATGTTGGATTTCGTTTTGACTTTTTCTTGCGTCGTGTAGGTTTCGAGTCGAACGACCCGATGAACCCTGTTGTTCACTATCAATTACATCTATGAAACGGGCGGCAGCGTTTTCAGTGAATGCTACATCTTGCAATGATCGTACTTGCCTGCCAAGCTGTAGTAGTTCTTCCATTAGCTTAACTGACTGATCAGCTTCATTATCTGATATGTTGTTAAATTAAATGCTATTTAGTTTAAGATACCGCCTATTTTTCTCATTGTCTAGGCGCTAGAGTCACAGATGAGGGAAGTAACATTTTTTTTATTTTGATATTATAGGTGCGTCTTGCAAAAGACCGCAAAAAGGGTGACAAGATAGTAAGCGACAGTCAGGAACGCGCGTACTGGCGAGTAGCACGGCCGCCGCCCGGTGTGCCGTCAGCGCTCGAGCCGTGCCCCATACCAGTGCGCGCGCGCAACCCACGCCCCAAGAAGCGCACCATCGAACAGCTTACCAAGGAGGTAACATTCTTTGTATACGACTACCTATCCCAAACCTTTTTGTAATGATAAATAGTTATCACGCATAAAGACCAGCGGCTTATATTACGCCAATGCGACATACCATAAAACTTGCCATTACCGCAATTTAACATAGTAATTCAAATCATTCGATACACTTTTAAAGATCTTTTCACACCTCTGTTAGCATAGTTCAATCTCTGTTTTCTTTCTTCTAGATTGAACACCTAAAAACGAGCGCGGACCGTACGCGAGTGAAGACCTCCATTGCCCTCGAGGCCCTTTTGGCCTATTCGGAGACCTTCGCTCCCTACGATCCCTGGCTCACCCCACCGCAGCCCTCCAACCCTTGGATCAGCGACGACACCCTATTTTGGCAAATCAACAGCCCCCTGTGAGTGCTTTTACTACCCACATTTGTAGCTTAGTCAATATTTTTGTCTGTCTATCTCTACTTTTCAAGTTTGTTTGAATATCTTCTAGTTTGATAAACCTAGCCCTAGAATTAAATTACAACTTATTTCCCCTATTTAAACACTCTACGACGATTATAACAAAGTTTATGGCTCCACTCGCAAATTACTCTGGAAGTTTAGTTTCTTCATGAATTTCCCATTTTCCAGCATTTCTACATCGTCTACGTCATCATTCCTGGTACAAATCATAAATCGTTCTTTCTTCTTCCAGAGTCGATGTCCCAAGCGAGAAGCGAGTGCAGCGCTGGGCTCTATCCATTGAGGAGCTGGTGTCAGATCCAACGGGCCTGCAAGAGTTCACCAGTTTCTTGCGCAAGGAGTACTCCCATGAGAACATCCGCTTCTTCCTGGCCGTCATGGATCTCAGGAAGAGCAGCAACAAGCAGATACCGATGAAGCTTCAGGAGATTTACGAGTAAGTATGGGAAATAAGGATATGCGACAGAAATCTGGCTCTATGTCAGCCACAACCGAGCCCACCACTGGAATTAGGACTCCCAGGTCTGTGGGTAATTACCATTCAATATTTGCAAAATTACATTTGCAGACGCTGTTTCCTAAACGGGCACCCTAGAAACTTAACATAGGGAAAATACAGAAAGGCTTCGACATCTTTCAGCAGTAAGACTTCAAGAAATCGGATTTGATGTGGCATCACAGAATTTTTGTGGATCAAGTTTCTATTCTACTAGTACTATTTGACAGACAGCTTGTGTAAAGTAGCCATAACTCCACATTTTGTCACGCAAATTTATCATCTTTCAGAGAGTTTTTGAAACCTGGAGCACCATGTGAGATCAACATAGACGGTGCAACGGCGGACAAGGTGGCTGAGGGGCTACGCACAGGGTCCCGCTACGCGTTAGACCACGCGGCTGACCACGTATACGGGCTTCTACTGAAGAAGGACTGTTATCCTCGATTCATCAGATCGGACCACTTCCAGCGGCTTCTGACTGAGGGGAAGAATGTGCATCAGAAGAAGGCTAAGTAAGTTATTGAAAGATATAGTTCAGTAAACGTACTAAGCGTAAAAGGATCGCAGGCAGGCGCTCGATGAGTCTCTTACTATCTGGAGATGGTTACTTATGTCAGCAGATTTTACGCACACCTGATTGGATGCAAAGAAATTTTATTTTGGTCTACTTCCCCCCAGTCGCTTTTTCTTAAAGACTGAAATTATGTCAAAGGTTTGGTAGTTTGAAAATTCTGAGACTATTTCATCGGGCCATTCGTAAACCTTACCTTACCTTCGTTACCTTGCGATCCAGTCGAAGCTATTGATCCTTTTACTGAAGCAATTCCTTTTATTCCTTTCCTCCCATGCAGATTCTTCAATTTCGGCGGGGGTCAAGTGAAAAAGAAACCGGGTTCGACGAGCGGCAGCAGCGGGTCCGGCGCCGGCGGTGCCCTGTCGCGCCGACGCGGCTCGGACCGCTCGCTGAGCGGCTCGGCGCACGAGCTCGCCGTGTGCGCCGCGCAGGCGCCGCGCGCCGCAGAGCCGCCGCCCTACTCGCACTCGCAGTCCAACCTCTGCGATATACCACGGTAATATTTTTTTTTTTTTAAATATATATAGGCGAGCATTTGTCCGCCATCTCACCTGGTGGAAAGTGACGATGCGGACTATGTTGGAGCATACTCACCTATGTAGTGCCTATTCACTCTCGCCTTGAAAAGGCCCAGGTTATATTGTTATATGCCTTTCAAGAGCTTTGTTCGGTATATCGGATCTCTTATCAATAAATAAGGTTGTAGGATTTATGTATATCGGGAATAACATAAATGGCTGACCATAATTTAGGATGTAAAGCTAAACAACTTTTCCCAAGGAACATATGTCGAAATATGAAAAAAGTATTGGCCTTGGCCAAATTGTCAGTGGCTAGAGGTAGCACTTTTTTTACTCCTGGTATTTGATAACGATGTTGTCACTTCCAGGGATCCGAACGACGATTACACGGACGAAGCGGTCCCGTGGGAGAGCACGTCGCGCGACGGCGTGTACGGCGGGGCGCGGCGCCGGCAGGACTCCGCCGCCGACTCGGGCAGCTCATCCTCCGACCTGAGCGCGGTGGTGACGGCCACCGAGCGCACGCGCCGCCTGCCGCAGCAGAGCACGCTGGACGGCGGGCTGCGCGGCGCGCCGCCGCCTCTGCGCCGCCTGTCCGCCGTCGAGCCGCGCCACCTAGCGCCACTCGCCAGCCCGCCGCACTCGCCGCGCCAGCCGCGCCCCGCGCCCGCGTCCACCGCCGCCACCCCCGCCGCGCCGCACCCCCCGCCGCACCCCACGCCCACCATCAGCGTGAGCTCGGCGCCGGAGGACGAGTCCCCGAGCGGCGCGGCGTCCCCGGAGCGGCGCTCGCTGGCGCACACGGACGAGCCCTCCTCCGTGTTCGCGTCGGCGGACGCGACGCCGACGGACCCGGTCCGCCCGATCGCGGAACGGGCGGCTTCTTTAGAAAAAACTGTCTCGCCTCTTAGTTGTGATAGTAGAACTGACGTTAAAGTAGATGTGAAAGTGAAAAGTGCCGAGTCGGACGCGTCGGACGAGCGAGATCTGACGCGCGCCGACTCGAGGGACTCCGATCGGGCGACGACCGACGACGAGTCCACGCGGAAGACGCTCTCCCGAGAACCGTCAACGACACGAGAACTCAGTCCGGCCTCATGTAAAGATAGTAGCAAAATCGGCGATCTTCCAGGGAGCGGTCCCGAGAAGGACGATGCAACTCGAGAGACTGGTGCCGATGCCGCGGCCACCGCGCTAGAGCCATCAGTGAGCGTGGCAAGCGTGCCTTCAACCAGCGGAAAGATCGCGCCTCCACCGAGCAGTACGCCTGCCCCCTCAACGAGTGGCACTAGTACGGCTCCCTCACCTAGTGGAGCACCCACAACAAGCGGTAGAGCGCCGTCACCGTCAACAACAGTGAGCGTGACGAGCGCACCGTCCCCGAGTGGCGTGAGCGCACCGAACGCGCCGTCCCCTGGCGGTGTAAGCGCATCGAGCGCTCCGAGCACGCCTGCATCGGCAACCGTTAAACCGCACGAAGCGGCCACGAATGCTGTCGAGATGCCAGCCCCTTCGCCACAAGCGGCTTCCGACACGAAAGTGGTGGAGCCGCCTCTAGTTGGTGAAAGTGACGTGTCGGTAGCATCGGTGACATCGACGGGAAGTACACCGCGGCCCGTAGTGGCGCCGCTCGCGGTCGGCGAGGATATCGTGGACGACGACAACGTAGACAAAGTGCCTTCGGCGCCTGCGCAACGGGCCTCGGGAGAGTCCAAGACGGCGTCCGAGTCGGACGCGACGAAACGAATTGCTCACAAAGACGAAGTGTCGTCGGTCTCCGAATCCGATATTGTTAAGCGTGATAATAAGAGCGAGCTCGCAGAGCAAAAGCAAAGGAACGACATTTGTCCCTGGGAGGACGAGTAAGTACGGTGTGCTGTGTGTAGTGGATCGTTTGTTTCGACTGTATGGTTTGCGTAGTTAGCACCTTAGTTTGCCATGTATGTAGCGATAAGTTATAGGACTTGGCATGACAATATCATAGGGAAACGACTCTGTCTCTTGAACTAAACATTTACTCTATACTTCAATAGTTTGCCTCACTTACGCACTATAAACCTTCTGACGATTGCGTCAACTTCTCGACACTCTTCAATCTATGTATCATACAAATAACAATTTCAAATATTAATGGCTAAGTACTTAGGTACTTGTACTAATTTATTTAGCAACTTGTACAGACTTATTATTTGTTTTTGTGACGTTGATTGTTTTTATTTGATTATGTGTTTATGTACTTACGAATCTTAATATATTTCAATGCATAATTTGATATTTTGTTTTTATTTTGCTCTGATAGCCCAGTTTGCTTCAATCGAAGGACACGATTCATGCTCATACAACTTGTCTGTCTTTAGCAAATAGTCGCACTGTTAGCGCTGGTAAACATTGGACTCCGTTATGGATAACACCTGCTAAAATTAAGTTTAAAATATTCTTTAAATTGATAGGTGCATTAAGCACATTTCTCCTAGATTTTATCCGCATTCTGCGATACAATATGATAATTTTGCCGAAACAATTGACGTATTTCTTGCACATTTTTCAATAAAAGATATTCTCTATTAAAGTGACCAGACTACTTATTATTATTTATCTTTATCAGGCGTTATCAAGCGTAGAGTCCATTGTTTGTAGATTATTTGCATATATCACTGTTATTATAAGCAAATAGGTAGGTACCTAAATAAATCGTCTGAGTTATTGTTTATCAAATATTTCTAAGAAAAACACCTTAAAAGATATGAATGACTTTGAACGATCTCTTATCTTCAAAAGTAATATTGCATTCGAAATGATATACCGCTTTTTTCATAACTCGTTTATGTAAGTAAAATGAAAGGTTAGTCTGAATATCTAGGTCAAATATTCAAGTATTCGTAATTAGTATACTATGTTCTTATTAGCATAGAATACACAAAATACTCAATACACGTAGATAGGTACACGTTAATTATTTACGGAAATACTGCTATATTAGTTTGATGAATAATTAAAATAACAACTCCAACTACATTTTCTTATAAGTTATATATAATACATCATTTACTCTACATTCTGTATCGAAAATATTACTTATGTAAAACTGCGAACTCTTCATTGCTAAGTAGGTCATACCGTCATACTATTAACAGATCATAATTGCTTAGATATATGTCCTTTAGCTCAGGATAACACAAGTTTTCAACATAAGGATTCTGAGCTTGAGGACATATCATTCTTCCTTAAGTGTCTGCTTCGATTATATCTGATTTGTGTATTTTCTTTTTACAGGAATTCCAGTGAGAGTGATGCTCCATTTGTTAAAACTTATGCAACGCTCGGTTACTTATAATTTACGTATTGTAGGCGATATCAACAATATTTTACATTGTCAGGGTTTATAGATGAAATAATATTTAATTTTTTAAACTTAGATCGACGTATGTTTTAATTATCACAGAGCCTAGGACATTATTATGTAATTATATGAATATTTTAAAGTAAATGATCGTTAATTATTAGAAAAATCAACTGTTTTATTATCGTATCGTCCTTTCCTAATTGAAGTATAATATGTAATGTTTTGATAGCGATATAATAAAAGAGAATAAATCATCTTTGTTGCTTGTTTTGAGAAATATTGTATTTTATTACTGTGTTCTCTTGTGGTACCGACTAACTTAGTCTACTAAATAAATAATTATTTAAACTGCTTCCGTGATCTAGACTTAAAACAGTAGCTATGCAGATTCGATCACACCTGCTGATTTTTTAGAATTAAACCAGTGCAAGTTTTGAAATTCTAGTAGATAAAGTAAGTATCTGAAACGTTATCTATGCATTTAACTTCTTATCTTAAGAGACAAAGAATAAATCGCAACATAAGGTACTTAAGTTTTATGCACCATTCACTTACATTAACAGCTATTGAAAAACAAACATCAGTTTTATAAAGTATCAAAATTTTATTACCTTATGCATTAGGTACACTTATACAAAAATCTTACAATGTAAGTTAACAACTATATTCGATAATACAACAAACAACACAACATTTAATACTGCGAAGGTATGGTTTTCCTCAATTAGTAGGACTGAAGTTAACTTTACAACATAGCAAAAAAGCTTCTTTAGCAAAGATGAATCATCATCTCCCTAGCCTTATCGCATATCTAACGGGTCGACTACCTAATCTAGGGAGATTGAACGAGGGTACTGGTTTTTACACAGAGCGACTGCCATCTGACCTCCGCAACCCAGAAGGGAAACCAGACCTAATCCTAGATTAGGTCAGAGTTTTCAAGCCGCCCATGCTTAACACTGGCCTCTGACATGGCTAAACGACTAATATCTACGGTATTAAACGATATTCACCGGGACCAACGGCTTAACGGGCCTTCCGAAGCACGGATATCTTTAGCAAAGATGAATAGTCTATTCTAAATCATTAAGCAAGTACTCATAGGTACCTAAATCTTATATCAAGAATAATAATTGTACAAACCATCTTAAAGTAGGTAAATAGGGTATTATGTACGACATTACGCGTACATAATTACTATATGCAATAGTTTCAACTCATCAGCTAATGACTAAGATATTTAAAACATAATCTACATTTTCTCCCTGATGAAGATTTAGGGAGCGAGCTCTACATCCCAGAAAATAATAATAACATACATACATATAATCACACTTTTATCCCTAATGGGCAGAGCGTAAACGACCTAAACAAAGGTCGTTCCGCCACGTTGAAGTTTTGGGGTTTATTTAAGATAGATTTGTAGGTATCATGCTGTAGTGTCAAATTTTTAGCCCATCGCCTAAATACACAGAAACCCATCCTAGGGGTTTCTGTGTATTTAGTTCCCTTAGCTGGTCTCTACAGCGTGCCCGGGAGGAAATGCAGCTAACACATACTATGTTTTTCTCTCACTCCCAGTCCAGCATGCAAGAAGAGAGAGTATAATGATAATAATTATCATAGAAATAGGATCCACATTTCTAGGATAAATGGAATCCAAAACGAAATACAAAGTAGACAACTAAAATAAACTTAACTACACAACGAAATCACCCGGCAAACGCCATCAACCAGCTTGTACCCCGGAGGACAGTTTTCTGGTACTTGAATCATGTTCCTCATGGTCATTTGAGGAGTGACTGCATCAGCAGGCTCCTCAGGAATCTCTACACTGTCTGCCTCTCTACTCTTTGTCTGCCGTCATACTGATAGGATCCATATTTCTAGGATAAGATAGGGTCCAAAAAGGATACTAGAAATACAGCTAAAATATCTTAACTACAGAATACACTCCGGAATCAGAACCACTAATCGAAAACCTCCCGGCAAACGCCATCAACAAGCTTGTACCCTGGCGGACAGTTGTCAGGCACTTGGATCATGTTCCTCATGGTGACTTGAGGAGTAGGAGTAGCTGCAGCATCAGCAGGCTCTTCAGGAACCTCGATGCTGTTGGAGACATCTGCTGCAGCCTTGGATTTTGCTGCTGCTTCCTTCACGGCTTCTACTTCGTCGGGGTAGACCATGCGGCTGCTGTCGGCCATTTTGAATTCTGAAGATAAAGGTGCAAATAGGTGAGTTTTTGTGTTGGTAAGTGGAGAATATGGTTCGAGTCAGACAAGTCAAGTAGTTGTAAACCTAATGAAAACCTAATTATTGCCAATCAGTATTAGTCTATTTTAAGTGGTGTGTCATAGATGGTTATGACTAGCAGTGAAATTCCTAACCTTATTAAGTAGGATAAAAACACGGAATGTACCAGCTGAATTTCCTCCCGGGCATTCTGTAAATACCAGCTAAGGGAACTGAGGCTTTGTGTATATTGCAATTTAGACGATAGGCTGTCACTACAGCAATATACTTACAAATCTATCTTAAATAACCCTCAAAACTTTGTCAGACGTGGCGGATCAACCCTTGTTTATCTCGTTTACGCTCTGCCTACCTTATTTACAGGCGTGATTATATGTAGGTATGTAAGTTATTAAGTAGGTACTAAATTTTGACAAAAGTAGGTGGTACAATTTGATGATTATGATTACACACATCATTGCCATTTTTTTGTATTAGCGCAACCACTAACTTATACATATAATGTTTTCTGAATAGTAATTAATATTACTCGTTAAAATAGGTTTTAATTATTGAAAATTTCCATAAATATACATACATATAATCACGCCTTTATCTCTAATGGGGTATGAAGGGCGTAAACGACCTAAACAAAGGTCATTCCGCCACATCTGGCAAAGTTTTGAGGGTTATTTAAGATAGATTTGTAGGTATATTGTTTTAGTGACAGGTTGTCAGCCCATCGCCGAAATTTCAATATACTAAAACCCTCAGATCGCTTAGCTAGTTTTTACAGCTTGCCCGGGAGGAAATGCAGCTGACACATTCTATGTTTTTCTTCGCTCCAAGTCCAGCATGGTAGAAATAAATATACTATTGCTATAGTAGCTACCTACACAATCAGACTTTAAGATTTACTATCAGACTTTAAAGATCCGCATAAGTACAGGTATTTCTGTTCTGAAGGTCAAACCGTACTTTATCTACACGAGTCAACATCAAACTCCTTCGCCTTTTTAGTCTAAAAGCTTTTGCAGTCAAACCTAATCTCTGATCGGATTTCATCCAAAATAGAACAAAAAATCGTTCTGGTTCTCACCCGGACGTCCAAGCTCGTTCACCTATCTCTGTCCCCGACGGCCGGACGCCGGACGGTCCAAAAAAACGCAGCATCACGACGTGCCAAGGGCAAACCTAATGCTCTATAATAATATGCTTTCGTGCGGTTAGTCACTGGGAAAGCTAGAATCTACAGGCTTTGTCTTAGAGCTTACTTTCCAACTACTTGCTTTTAAAATGTTGATTGTTAGGTTGAACGTACAAAATTGGCGAAACAAAAAGTTTTGAAGCAAGCTATTATACATACATATAATCGCTTTATCCCTAATGGGGTAGTCAGAGCGTAAACGACCTAAACAAAGGTCGTTCCGCAACGTCTGACAAAGTTTTAAGGGTTATTTAAGATAGATTTGTAGGTATATTGCTGTATTTACAGGTTGTCAGCCCATCGCCCAAATTACAATACCAGGCCACTCAGAGAGTATTGCGATAAATAGTTTTTATATATGGGAGACTGGCCGGTTAGAATCTTTTTTGAAAATATGATTACTTGTAAGTAAAAATATGTGTGTTCCATTTTCAAAATTTCCCTCCACATTTTTTGCAAGCCAATTCAAAGTATCGTGTCTTACTGAAAAATGGATCTGCGCCGGGAACATTTTAGAGCTATGATTTTTTACGATTTCAAGTGTCGCCTGAAACCGGATGAATCGTTCGATAGACTTCAAATGGCATTTATGGATGAAAGCCCCTCCAAGGCAACCGTGTATCGTTAGTATAACGAATTTAGGCGCGGTCGACCAACCTTGGGGGATGAAGAAGAAGCGGTCGCCCTTTGACGGCTATCACGGAAGAAAACGTGCTAGCAGTGAAAAATTTAATTCAAGATAATAGGCGAATCACATATCAGGAGATTCAGCACATATTAAAGATTAGATCGGGAAGCGTTCACGAAATTCTACATGGGCATCTTCGCGTGAGGAGGATAGTATCGCGCTGGGTGCCGCACTACCTCACCGACGCTCAGAAGCAGGCCCGGGTTGAATGGTGCCGTGATATGCTGAACAAATTTGAAGCAGGCTCGTCTCGGCGTGTTTACGACATCGTAACAGGTGATGAGTCCTGGATTTATCAATACGATCCAGAAACCAAGCGCCAGTCGACAGTTTGGGTGTTTCAAAATGAACCAACGCCTACCAAAGTGAAGCGATCTCGAAGCGGGGGGAAGATTTTGATCGCCAGCTTTTTTAATTTGACTGGCCACTTGGCCTCAATTCCCTTACGAGATCAAAGAAGCATTGACGCCGAATGGTATACTACCAAATGTTTACCAGAAGTTTTTTCTGTTGTGCAACAAGCGACCAAACACAGGGCTCCGCGGACTACTGCTCCACCACGACAATGCGCCTGCACACACCGCGCTCAAAACGAGGGACTTCCTGGACAGCACACCAGTCAAACTCCTGGGTCACCCTCCTTACAGCCCTGATCTAGCACCGTGTGACTTCTTTTTATTTCCAAAAATAAAAAATCAGCTCAAGGGGATACAATTTTCGTCGCCGGAAGATGCGCTGGCTGCGTTCGAGCAGGCTGTAAACGAGGTGTCTACGGTGGACTGGAAAAAGTGTTTTGAAAACTGGTTCAGACGCATGAATCTTTGTATAGAGGCTGGTGGAGAGTACTTTGAAAAGATTTAATAATAATATATGTACCTGTAGAAAATTTTTTTTTAGTGTCGCAAATCTTTCTGAGTGTCCCACGTATACTGAAACCCTCGGATCCCTTAGCTGGTTTTTACAGCATGCCCGGGAGGAAATGCAGCTGGCACATTCTATGTTTTTCTCGCTCCCAGGCCAGCATGGAAGCAGGCTATTATGCAATGCAGGCTCATAACAATCAGATCTCATTTAAATTAATTATATGCACTCAAGTACGGTGAAGCAAATACAGATAATGTGTATTCACTCCCAAAAATAAGTCTTTTAATGTTGTTGGGGTTAATTTAAATTTGTATTTTAAAATAAAATGGCCCTAATATGCCCGCTTAGCAACTTTTACGAAAAATCTAATTGAAAGTTTTAATCCTCCGTTATGCTAACTAATTAAATACCAGCCTCGAGATAATGCTTAAAAATATTTAACATTCTACACCACTAAAAATACAACACCAGAGAAATAAAAAAAACTTACTTGTTATTCAATAAAAAACCACTGGAAAATTAGCACGCTCAACACTCGGCTACAACGAGTTCTATTCGACTGATACAAACTCCAGACAGCTCGCGGTTATAACGACCAACAAACCGCCGGCCGGCAAAGTGACGTCATAGATAGCAAAAACAACAATACAAATACAGCCAAGACCAAACATTACACTTACAACGCAACTTGTTCCTATAGTAAACGCAATAAGAGCTAAATAAAGTCCAATGGGCAGCGCTCTTGACTCAGCGGGCTAATCATGACTCAGACTCAGAATCGTCAGTTTCCTGCACTTCGACGTTTCTAATAACTCTATCAGATATAAACTTGTGCTCGTGACGTAAATATCAGTTTACAGGCGCGTCTTGTTGATATAAGTCGGTACTTTGTTGTATGACTAATTATATTTCCCAGTTTTGAATGCGTGGGATTAACGGTTTCTGAATGAATTCTGATAAGTTTTACTTCAACGGCCTTATCTTTAATTTTCCTTATTATTTTAGGTAGTTCTTTTGTGGTAAAAGTGACGTTGTCTCTTCCGTTTACTAGGAGTAGTATGTGGCGAAATAATCACACATCGATAATTCGACAGAACATACCATGTTACTTGGCGCTGGAATCTGATATGAGGAAGACCGTAAGCCTGACCACAGATAGGTGAGACGGACCTCTAACGGGCTCTGTCATACCACTATTTCTTTAAGCGGAACTTTTTATTTTCATTTAGGATCTAAAGCTAATTATATGTAAACATTGTACTAATACATCCTGAAGCTCTGGATCATTTTATTATTTACACTATTTTATTTTGAGCTGCACGAGCTAATCACATGTCTAAAAACTATATACATATATAAAATCACGCATTTCTCCCTAATGGGGTTGGCAGAGCGTAAACGACCTATACAAAGGTCGTTCCGCCACGTCTGACAAAGTTTTGAGGGGTATTTAAGATAGATCTGTAGGAATATTGCTGTAATGACTTGTTGTCAGCCCATCGCCTAAATTGCAATATAATGATACCCTCGAATACCTTAGCTGGTTTTTACAGCATGGTCGGGAGGAAATGCAGCTGGCACATTCTATGTTTTTCTCCCGCTCCCAATCCAGCATGGAAAAACCAAGTTTATTTAATTTTAGTCCAAGAATATACAAATTCTCTGACTCTATGTTCTATAAACAAACATGCTTCATTTCGACGTACTCCAGGTATCTGCAAAGTAAATATTCTAATATTATTATTCGCCGAACTACGAGTGGGTTTATGCCAACAAGTTCATGAAGTAGGTTTGCTCATGATAAACTATAGATTATCCTTAATCAGATATCGAAAGTAAATAAATGCATCGATTGTACGGATATATTTTGCGTCGATACTTTATCAAGGTGACCATTATCTTGTAGACACAAACAACCATTCCTTTATTCACTGACAGGTAGACAGAACATCGACGCAGGTGAATAACATTTCTGCCGCATCTGTCAATTTCTGGTATTTTAGATACCTTCTTTACCTTATCCGACTGGTCAGATTTGGCAGAGGATAGAGAAAAATGGCGCACTTTAATGTTGGAGGCTTTGATAAACAATAAACAAACTAGATGCACAATCACGAAGAAACCCCGAACAAAAAATGTCCGAGCCGCCCTGCACATACGTATAGTTATTGTTATATTTATAACATAAAAATATTCATTCAAATTTGGACTGTAACTCGTCAAAGCAAGGGTACAATATCAATAGCACTCGCACATACTAGAATTTTGACTGAGCACTTCGTCATTGTGGCATGTCAAAAGCCGCGAGCGAGCAAATTGGTAGAATACTGAATGAAAATTTTCCCCGATTGACGTGATGGGCAGATTTTTGCCGCGGACACTTTTTGAGTGAGATTGTGCATCTAGTTTATCAAAGGTTGGAGGCCAAGATCCACTTCGGGTCGCTGAGCCAGCAAACTTACTTACTTACTTACATTACCTATCAAGATCATATAATTTTTGACTTCGCGCATAAAAGAAAAGTACATGAGAAACAAACTTTGAGATTTAACAAACTTAACTGAGGAAGTCAAACCTGGTCTTGATTTTTTATGATCTTCCTATCAAAATCGCAGACCAATCGCAGTTTTCTCTGACGCCAATCGCAGACAATCATCAGACAATAATACCACTGACAATACTTTCAGTCAATGTGACACCACTCATGTCATTGTTTAGAATATTTTTGATATTGACAATATTCACGAAAAGACACAAACATCATCTGTCAAAAATTTTCGAGACCGTTTGGATAACCATAAAAACAGTATTAGGAGCAGTATGGTCTGCGTTCCTGTACTATTCTTTCAGTGAGATTGAAATGAAAAGGAATAAAAGCTCGACAAAGGTACACCATCCTTAAATATAGTATTTACTCCTACTTGTTTGAAGTTCAGTTCTTCCTGTATCTCTCTATCCATACCGCCCATCGCATGCACTTACTTGTACCAAAGAAAATATAATATTAGCTAACGCTAAAGAAGAGGCACTCCCACCCCCGATCTGAAATATTACCTCACCTCGTCTCCCCCGCGCCAACGAGTGGGTAGGCAATCCGTTTTGGCTAGGCGGTCCGTTTTGGCTAGGCGGTCGAAAATCGGCGGCTTGTATGATAGATAGGGCACATAATACCGAAGAACATCATTAACAAATTCAAAAGCCTTTTATTTTTTCTTAGTTTCTACAGATTTCATACTCATCATCTCCCTAGCCTTGTCCCATACAGATTTCATACTATAGTAAAGAATATTGTTTTCAAATTAGACTGAATTTTCATTTGTTGTTTTCAGATAAATGTTTCAGAAGTAGTATCCAATGCAAGGGACGACACATTTATACAAAACTCCGAAGAGTAAGCAACTCGTAAATTTATTTTAGTATAATTTTATTATATTTGTTTATAAGAGAGGGTTTATTCGATTGTTTTTACATAACAAACAAACGACAACAGTCATCCTTGAACTGCGGCGCGCATAGAACCATTCACAGTTCGCGCGTAGGTATAAGATTCAATTTAGCTTGCAGGCGGGCAGCGCTGGGAAGTGTAGGTATATCTTCATACCTAAACTTGTCATTTGTTATGGAGTGATTCTTCTGTACGGTAGTACTATTATGTATTCTGTGATAGTACTTAATATAAAAAATACACAAAATTTATTCTACTGTAGCAAGACAGTGTGTCAGCTGCCTCCAAAGAAACGCACCAGGAGTACATTTTCCAGTATTTTCGAGCACTACAGCATCACTATCAAACCAAAACTCCACAGGAGCAATTCCCTCTCTGAACTAGCTACCAACGCGAGCGACTATAGTAAGTTACAAAAACTTGATTGTGTCTAATAGGCACATAACAATTTCAGTCTTCTTTTTCTTAGCGAGTGGATTCACGAGTCAAACGACCCGATGAACCCTGGTGTCAGAGTTTACAAACCGCCTAGCAGCACAGCTATTATGCCTCTGACGTGGTTTAAATACCGACCACTATCAAAGACAGAGATCGGGACCGACGGCCACATGCCCTCCGAAGCACAGAATCCTTTTTCTTTTCAGACAATCAAGTGATTCAGTTTGCAATGTCCTAACCACTGTGGAAAACCTCACAAAGAGATAAATTGACAAATATAAACTTTTGTGTTCCCTCTGGGTATCGAACCCAGGACCTCTGGATCGTCAGCCCATGGCTCTGACCAGCTCTAACCACTAGACTACGAAGGCAGTTCACAATTTCAGTTGTAGTCTATACTAATAGTTTACAAAGGGAATCGTCATCTTGACTGGTTACCCAAACCGACTACGCATATCAGAGAAAAAGAGATAAAAAAAATTAAGATAAATATTTTGATCTTCACGAAAATCCGCCATTTATTAAAATTGGTCTGGTCAAAGTTAGCTTTGGTACCTATAGGAGAGGCTTATTCCCGCAGCGGACTGATAAGGCTGATGCTGATGTTCCAGGTTCCTAATAGCTCGTTAACTTAGTCCTTTCCTTTAGCCCTAGACTTTATCAAGCATACGAGCAAGGTCTTGATAGCTAAATCGACCGACCGAGTATCCCGATTCGAAAGCGTAGCAAGTTCTGGAGACGCGAGCATACACCAGTTTGTAATAGAGCAGGCAGAGGGAGAGGTAGACTTCGAAGAGGAGTTCAACACCACTCGCATGTCTTGGAATATCAAGGAGAAGTAAGTTATGTGAGTTCGTTAATATGCTTTCGTCTGCCAAGTCAGTACAGGGTCAGAATAGCAACAAAAAAACTGTGATCCCACAAGGGCATAAAAAATTGGTGGAGAGATTCAGGGAATAATAATACTGCGTCTGGTCTGAAGTCTTGTACTCCATATATTACAATGATCTGAACTTACGTTTCTAATCTAACGTAAATTACAACACAAACTATAGCCGGCAAAATAATAGCCGGCAGAATATATATTTTGCCGACGACACAACCTGAACGACAGAATCGTTTTGTAGCATTTATGCTATGGATAGGAATGATATATGGTGTAGTGGATAGGGCCGCTGCCTCCTAAGCGGGAGGTCGTGGTTCGAATCCCACCACGTACCAATGTGATTTACGGTTTTCGAATTTCATATGTACGTTTATTCGGCGCTTTTTCCGTGCTTCGGAAGGCACGTTAAGCCGTTGGTCCCGGTTAATATCGTTAAATACCGTAGATATTAGTCGGTTAGCCATATCAGAGGCCAGTGCTTGGGATTCTAGGATTGGGTCTGGTTTCCCTTCCGGGTTGCAGAGGTCAGATGGCAGTCGCTCTGTGTAAAAACCAGTACCCTTGTACAATCCCCTAGATTAGGTAGCCGACCCCGTGAGATACGGGATAAGGCTAGGGAGGTGATGATGCTATGGATAGGAAATGTTTCTCTCGTTTTGAAACCTACCATACAATCAGTATGTACTTAGCAATGTATTCATTTTTCTAACAGAAAAGGGAAGAAAGATATGAACGAAGCATACAACAAATTCGCTAATGACTACGCTCATAACTACAATAGAGATTGCGAGATGGAACAACAAGATGACGTTGGGGTCACCACCAGCATAGAAAACTCCAGGTAAATAATTCTGTATTTCAATCTATCTAATGAGGAATCACGTTGGGTCAAGGAAAAGGATGGACACTGAAATTATAAGAAACCCAAAAGTAGTTAAATCAAAATAAGTTTCACAAGAGCTAGCAATAACTAATTTTGATTCAGCTTTGTCAAAGATTTTAATGAGCTAGGTTTCTCTACTATTACTAAAATATTGTGTTTCTAGTGTATGCAGCACAGATGAGAATCCAACGCAACGAAATGCTACTTTTCCATTTAAACCGACTCCGAGCGGAAATCTTAAAGTACAATCAAACCAGGTAACAATTGTATATACATAGGTTCGAAAGTTTGTTTGGAACATTCAGTTGTATAAATCAAGACAATCTTTCCCTGATAAACTCTTTAGAATAATGTTAGCAAGATTGACATCTTGTAAATTCTATGTGGTCATGATCACGAATGATACGGTTGATCATTGCAGCTTTTTTTAGTTTGCACCACAGCAGATTTTACAGAAGATAATATTGATATGTTTTCTCTATAGGTAGTTTTCCAGTCTTCCACAGTGGGTGTACTCCTAGCAGATCCCACACAGGCTAAAGTTAAAGTGAAATTTGAAGGTAAAGGCGGAGATCCTGACGGCGAAGAACAAAATTATGTTAGTATTCGTAAGCCTCGTAACCATAATGCAAACGATTTAATATTGCTACCAAATAATTACCCTTCGCAATGCAATTGGTGCAAGAAATAATACCTCGTCTCAGAAACGACTGACATCAATATACACGAAAATTACAGCATCGATATGACCTAAGGAAATCACTTTCCGTCCCGATGCCTATTTATTATTCTGTGCCGGTGCTTCGAATACGATCGCTACTTTTTCAGGATTTTTGTCCACAACAATGCCAACAAATGAGATGTGAACGGCCTAAGGTAAAGGCACCTGGGGTGAGGGAAGACAAAGGAAAAGACCTGAACAGTCTTGGATATGCAATGTCGGAACCTATAGACTGGTTGAGGGTGCAGTTACCTAAGAAACAGGACTTGTTTCAGGAATTCTATAGGAGGATACACAACTATACGTAAGAACACGTGCTTTAGAATTATGGTGTTCAGGTTTCAAGTCACTAGAGATAAGGGATAAAGGTGGAATACCATATTTAGCCGATTACAATATTTCTGCAGATAAATGCTAAGAAGAAAATCTCTCTGAACAGCTGAAATCTGTACACCTTCAAAATCATGTTAATTTATGACGATATTCAAACCTACTGCAAATTTTTCAGAAATACCGACACGATAATCCATATAGGCGATGAAGAGTTCCACTGTCATCGGATCGTTCTACAAATCTATTCCAATTTCTTCGACATGAACCCTCACAGAGAAGTAGAACTGCC
Organism: Scrobipalpa costella; assembly: GCA_949820665.1. NCBI lineage: Eukaryota > Metazoa > Arthropoda > Insecta > Lepidoptera > Gelechiidae > Scrobipalpa > Scrobipalpa costella. The sequence goes on from OX463306.1 coordinate 5,808,321, forward strand.
TTTGGTAAGAAAAAAATATACGTTCATTGAATAAAAAAGAAACAGCATTTTGTGTAGGTACAGAGACCTGAAACTCGAAACCGTCTAACGGCCATGTTTAGAAAATTATCAAACAGAAAACTCTACATCAAGTCAGCCATTAATTTATTTGTAAATTATTGACCGTACTATTACTACTCTGCAGAGCCAGGTTACTCCTGATGCCTTCCAAACTATCTACGAGTGGATGATCTTTAGTGGCCCAGAAAGCAACAAAGTTTTGAAAAGGGATAATGTTTTAGAACTATTCTGTGCCTCACAATACTTATCGATAAAAGGTACTTATCATTCGAGTAGTATCAAAATACAAAAGATATCAACCAGTGACCACTCATCATCCAATTCACGTTTCTTTAATGTATTTATTCCAGATCTAGAGGAGCAATGTTGGTCGTTCATTGTAAATGAAAATCTTTTTACTGAAGATACAGCATTTGCGCTTTTCAGGCAAGCAAGAGCGAAGGGCATGACTCCCGTCATGGATCTTATGGTACGTTTTGTTATTGACATAGACACAGCAAAGTGTAGAGACGAGGAAACCATACCCCAATTTAGTTTAAATAATGCCCTCGATTGAATTCTGAATAGAAGAAACAGCTTTTGTTTTCAATGTTGGACTGGGAGCGAGATAAAAACATAGAATGTGCCACCTGCATTTACTCCCGGGCATGCTGTGAAAACCAGCTAAGGGATCGGAGGGTTTCAGTATATTGCAATGTAGGTAATGAGCTGACAACCTGTCACTACAGCAATATACGTACAGACAGACAGATCTATCTTAAATAACCTTTAAAACTTTGTCAGACGTGGCGGAGCGGCCTTTGTTTGGATCGTTTGCGCTCTGTCTATTAGGGATAGAGTCGTGATTGTATGTTATGCTTTTATTACAGATGCCTCGTGTGATGAGGTTCTTCTTGCCTTTAGTGGCGTCAACAGATTTTCTTAACCTTGATGCTGAAGAAATTATGATATTGTTGAAATCGAACTACATCTGTGTCACGAGGTGAGAAATTTAGTATAGCTTCTTTGTGTTATGGTTCCCTAAGGTTTCAAGAGTCCAAGAATAATGAAAGCAGAAGCGCTTCCTATGATTGTAATATTAAAGAATGTAATAGAAAGGGCCGCTTGGTTCGCGATCACCCTCTCACCGGAGTCTGGCGCCAAACAGCATGCTGTATTCCGTCGGTGCGTGAGATTGCCAGTGCCATAACAGGCATCTTCTGGATGAGCTCGCTTCATCGTCGACTCTGCCACAGTCATCCCTGACCAAGTGACTAGAGTCAAGAGCAAACCCATTTCTAATAAAAAATAAATAAATAGCAAGATGGCCAGATCCCTTTCGATCCAGAAAGCCTATTTCAAACAGTGGACTGATATCTATTACTGTAGATCGATGAGTCAAGAATTCTCTTTCCAGTGAAATAGAAGTGCTAATGGCTGGAGTACGGTGGCTTTACGGAGACTGGCAAGCCAGGCGTCGTCTGGCTGTGGACGTGATGCGCTGCGTGCGTTTCGGGCTGATCTCCCCTTGGCAACTGGTGGACATCAAACGGAACCCCGACAACGCCGAGATCCTCGAAATCGTCAACGAACAAGAGGTGCAGCAGATGGTGGATGATGGACTGGCGTTAGTTGATAACTTATTAGACCCTTTTGTCCCTTTCGTCCCTCCCGACAACGCAAAGATATAAAGAACGGTATTTTTTTTGGTACAACCTACGTGTTCCTACATGTTGGTGTTATTTATTCCATTCTTATAAACACATGCAAGCTGAAGCACTCAGACATTTCAGACAGAGCTAAAATATTTAGGTTTCTATCACTTCAAAGAAGTAGTTTTTACTCCTAAACCAATGCTGAATCATGTTTTTTTTTACCGTTGTATCATATATGGGAAATAAAATAAACAATATTGGTTATTCCATCATAAACATGCAATCTGACACTTGACAATAATGTGAACGTTTCATACTGCTCGTATTACATAAAAGGTGCAGAAACTTACAGAGCGTGGAACAAAATAATATATTTATAATTTTGAGATCAAATTATCCAGCGGTTCCAGCGGTCAATAACCGTGACTAGTGTTTTAAAACTGTGTTTTCCTGTTTGTCTCAGATACGTGATAATAAAGTACTGGTACGGAAACAATTCGAAGAACTATTATCACTGGCTGGATGTCCTGGGATTGACTGAACCTGCCGAGAGGAACTGGATTGGTGAAGAAACGGTAGGGTAACATTGTAACTACAATATTTATATTTCTAGTATCTTCTTTTACCACGAATTGAATGGTAAAGATAATTTTAAGTCCAACACCTTACCTGATAATAAGTAAAATTTTGAGACAACAAGATAGTGCATTATGTTTTCAAATTTCATCGAAAATATCCATTCAATATGTAAACAAACAAATTATGAGTTTGTAACACATTGCTAAATATGGAGGTACCAACTTAATACACACCTCAAGGCGCGAAATTCTTATGCTTTGACTGTGGTATTTTAGTATTTACGACCATCCTGCAGTTTTTTTATAATATGTACGAACAGGACGTCATACAAGTTAACATACAAAGTATGAATGTAGAGCTGAATAAATACCTAGTTGCTCTTTATCACATGATTTTTTAAAGCCATATGTCAAACGCTACATAAATATCCACCCAAGATCGTATGTTTGCATGTTGCAGAATCATGTAACTTACAAGGATTTCCTGAAGTACCTGGAGCAATTCATGGTGCCGAAGGAGCAGATGTTCCAACAGATGGCCATCATGCAGCCACCCAGAAGGAACGATGATGGACCTGGTAAATTAAAAAGTTTTAGGTTGAATTGCCAACCTACTTACCTCATCCAATTCCATCATTACTTGTGTGAATTTTTGGTCATGAGTCATGTCAGAATGTCCCTTATCTTTTGGCATTCACATAAATCGCAGTCGCAAATTATTAAATGGAAATTACGTAAAGAACCTCATAATTGATCAAAAAATATGATGAATGATTACGGGTTTGTAACAGACTAAACCTGATAGGCCTCTTACATACGCTGTGTATCATACATACGAGGGGCGGCTGATATAAAATCTACTTTGTTAAAGAAAGTTTAGAAACTCGAACTGGCCATTGCAAAATCATATTCTATATTTATTCCTTTTTCAAAATTATGACGCTTATTTTTTTTCGCTTGCTTTTGTTTTTTTGGCGCGGCTTTGATTACACCATGTCGAAAGAAAATTGCAAAATGATGAAATTTGAGCATCGAGCAGTGATTAAATTCCTAAGTAAAGAAGGAAATACGCCTACGCAGATCAGAGAGCGCATGTTAAAGGTGTTTGGTGATTCAAGTTCTTCTGAATTGTTGAATTGTTTTGGTCGAAGCAATTTAAACATGGCCGTGAGAGCCTGGAAGACGACCTTGGACGAAACAACCTCTGGACGTGCAATTATGACATTCTACTCCTTACCCCTCTAGACCGATAGTGTGAAATTTGGACACAGTAAACAAACTACCAACGTCAGTGTGATTTCAAATTTCGAGGAGGAAAAATACCTTTGAAAATGGTGAAATATGCTGTTTTGTTTAGCAAAACTTATAGTAATCGAATCAGCAATATTTCTTTTCATATGCAATTGTATTTTAGATCAATATTTCTTGTTATTTTCTTCTATAATGAATAAAATGCGCGGTGACAGGAGTGAATAATACGACCCAATAAAACATCCAGGGTTCTGAATGCATGTAAACCAGTATGTTGTCATTCTCTAATGAGTCGGATTATAATTGTATTTTTTCCATTCGTTCATTCATTTTTGTTAATCTAGAGACGTGACACAATCGATGAACGATATCGATAGGAATGATTTACTGTATCGTCGCCGGCATGTCGTAGGTCTAAGAAAAACATAAACATTTGAACGGACAACGCTAATATTTTGTGATCTGTTGACTGGTATAAGCTTCATCTGTGGTTGCGTGACTTTTTATTTTCATTTACAACTAATTATGCCTACTTTTTAGTACGCGTGGTAGTCATTAACAATGTTGGTTATGCTGTTCTTTGTTTAAAAAGCTCCTGCCTCTGTGGTCTAGCAGTCTAAGCCATGGGCTCTCGACCCAGAGGTCCCGGGTTCGATTTCCGGCGGGGGACAATGACTTTGCATTGTTGTTAGTTTGGTTATGATATTGCATTGCTGATCACCTGATTGTCCGAAAAGTAAGATGATCCATGCTGTCGGATGGGCATGTAGATAGTTGGTCCTGTGCCTGATTTATCTCTGGTCGTGTCAGTCAATCTGTCCCATCACAATAAGAGATTGAAGGAACAGAGAGTGCACCTGTGTGTAGTGCAAACACTTAGGCACTAAAAAACGGATCCTGTGCAGTTGGCCGATCCCTGGGAGATTGGCCGCCATCACCAAAAATCGGTGGGAGGACTAATTATTATAGTATGTAAATGAATAGGTACATTTTTTTAAATCGATGCCATGTAGCTTAATACATATGTGTATTTAGTTCCAAGTCAAAACCCAAAATACAATTTATTCATTTCCCCAAGTCGTAACTTAAGCTACGTGTAGCGTGATGAAATCTATGTTTGAGTCTACAAAATATTTAGATGAAAAAAAAAGATGCACCAAAATCGGTTGAAATACAACCAAAATTCAATTAACTGCCAACCCCCTAAATAAGGCAGTATGATATATGTATCCTTCGTTGAGTCAAATGTCACTTAGTTGAATAAAAAGACTCCCATCGAAATCGATTCAGTAGTTTTGGCGTCATGTTGATACAGACAGATAGACAGATAAATATTTAAAATTTATTATATAGGCGTTGGTGGTATCGCTATAATGCCTATTGCAATAATGTTTCCATGAAAATATTCAAAGTACAGACAAGACCCCTCTAGAGATTTCTTAGTGTATAGATCGATAATGGTATAAATTCAATGAATAGTGATCGATTTGAAAATTTTACTTTACTTTTATTTCAAAAATAATTTAATAAAAACACGTGTTCATATTTCTATGATTCAGGAAACATCATTCACTCAACATTCATTCTTTATCGATTATCGACTAGGGTACAACACTATCTATGACACGATCAAAAAAGACATACAACCCGAATATTTAAAAAGTGTCAAAAATAAACAAATATGTTAGGAAGCGCGTAGTTTTTAAATCTGTTCGGTTATTATCTGTCATACCTCCCTCCCCCCTAGTTTTGGTTGAACGAGTTCTCATACATTTTTGTTTGGTGACGCGTCCAGAGGTTGTTTCGTCCAAGAAGACGACACACGTAGTGGAAAGGCCAATTTCTGCTGTTACCGCAGATAATGTTGAAAAGGTGAAGAACCTGATTCTTGCAGATCGGCGAATCAAGCAGTGGGAGATAGCCAGAGATGTGGGCATTATCAAGGAACGAGTTCATGAAATTATTCACGAACATTTGGGCATGTCCAAGGTGAGCGCGCGTTGGGTCCCTAGAATGTTGACGCCCTTTGACAAACAAAGGCGAGTAGAATGTTGTCAGGCATTTCTAGACCTGGTCAAAGGTAAAGAAGAAGAGACTATCTCTCGAATTGTGACCTGTGATGAAACTTGGATTCGCCAGTGGGATCCGGAAAGCAAACAAGAGTCAATGCAATGGAAATTTAAAGGAGAAAAGCCGCCAAGGAAGTTCAAGGTTCGGCCGTCGGCTGGAAAACTAATGGCCACCGTATTTTGGGATGTGGAAGGGATTTTGATGATAGATTATTTGCCTAAAAATACAACAATGAATGCTGAATATTATGCAAACTTGCTTGACCAGCTTCGTGAACAAATCAAAGTAAAGCGGAGAGGCAAACTCAGCAAAGGTGTTCTGATTTTACAAGACAATGCTCCTGTACACACAGCCTTAACGGCGAGGTGAGCCCTGAGCAAAAACTGCTTCACAGAAATTAACCATCCACCTTATAGTCCAGATATGGCTCCCTGTGACTATTTCTTATTCAAAGATTTAAAGAAAAAATTGAGGGGTCGCAGATTTTCGACGGACGAAGAAATGAAAGAGGCTGTGACTGACCATTTTGACGAGCAAAATAAAAATTACTATTATAACGGCATGATGTCACTTATTTGCAATTGTCATAAGTGTATTTCACTTGCAGGAGACTATACAGAAAAATAAAAAATAAACTAGCCATCAAAGTCTTTTCTTTCATAATTAGGTAGATTACTTATCAGCCACCCCTCGTACATACATATTATCACGCCTTCGTCCCTAATGGGGTAGGCAGAGCGTATACGACGTAAATAAAGGTCGTTTCACCACGTCTGACAAAGTTTTGAGGGTTATTTAAGATATAGGAATATTGCTACGAGGTGCATTCAATAAGTACCGAGCCTCATCGCCAGAGGGTGCTGTAGTTTCAAAAGAGTTTAAACACAGTGTAGCACATTCTTCTTTAATTCTTTTTTCAAATTTTCATTCCAATCCCTTCATTTGTTTTAATTTTACAACTTATGGAAGCGAACGTGTCGATCGGTTTTACAAAAATGGAAAAAGAGCAATATCGTTCGGTGATTCGATTCCTATTTTTGGAAGGGAAAACGCGCTTCGAAATCAAAGAGCGCTTGGATGCTGTGTACGGTGACTCTTCTCCATCGATGGCCACCGTCAAGAATTGGTTCAACGAGTTTGCACGTGGCCGTACGTCGGTTTTTGATGAACCACGTCCAGGTGCACCGAAAACAGCTACTACGGAGGAAAACATTAAAAAAATCCATGATCTCGTATTGGCAGATCGCCGATTGAAGGTTCGGGAGCTAGCTGAGACTGTAGGCATTTCAGAAGGAACAGTGCATCATATTCTTCACGAGGAACTCGGCATGAGAAAGCTGTCGGCGCGATGGGTGCCGCGTTTACTCACACCGGAAAACAAGCGCAACCGTGAGACCACATCGGAGACGTGTTTGGCGCTGTTTAAGCGGAATCCAGCGGAGTTTTTGCGTCGTTTTGTGACCGTCGATGAAACCTGGATCCACTGGTACACACCAGAGACCAAGGAGCAATCAAAACAATGGATCCAGACCGGGGAACGTGCTCCAAAGAAGGCGAAAACTGTAAAATCGGCCGGAAAAGTTATGGCCACCGTTTTCTGGGATTCACAAGGTGTGATCTACATCGATTACCTCCAGAAGGGTAAAACAATTACAGGGCTTTACTATGCCGATTTATTGGGCCGATTCGACGCCGAATTAAAGAAAAAACGACCCCATCTGGCGAAGAAAAAAGTGCTGTTTCACCACGACAACGCACCGGTTCACACGTCTGCCGTTGCCATGGCCAAATTGGTCGAATTACGCTACGAATTGCTGCCCCATCCACGTATTCTCCAGATTTGGCCCCTTGTGACTTCTTTCTGTTTCCTAATCTGAAAAAGTCACTCGCCGGGAATAGATATGGATCAAATGAGGAGGTCATCGCCGCCACGGAGGCCTATTTTGCAGAGTTTGACAAAAACTATTTTTGGACGGGTTAAAAAAGTTGGAGCATCGCTGGGCTAAGTGTATAGAACTAAAAGGAGACTATGTTGAAAAATAAATTGCCACTTTTCCAAAATTTTCGTTTTCTTTTTGTAGGCTAAGTATTTATTGAATGACCCTCGTATAATGACAGGTTGTCAGCCTATCGCCTAAATTGCAATATACTGCCCTCGGACCCCTTAGCTGGTTTTTACAACATGCCCGGGTGGAAATGCAGCTGGCACTTTCTATGTTTTTCTCTCGCTCCCAGTCTAGCATGGAAAAAAATAGACGCTGTGTATCAAAGATCCATAATCAAATGCCTGACACGTTACAATACAACTATCTGCTTTATCAATCTATCATAAACCATTGAACCTACACTTTGCTTGATACCTTTCAGGAGGCACTATGCGAGGTATAGACGAGAAAGACATGAGGCGACCGAAGATGGATTTCCCTTTACCAGCCACCCTGAAGGGCTTGGCACCTGGTGACAAGGATAAGTTTCCCACTATGAGTGAGTTCTTCGAGCATAGGAAGAAGGTTGGTCAATCTTTTCACGGTATTCTTCCAAAGACGTCACGAAGTAGCGTGGTAATGCGTGCCTCAGCGTTCTAGGTCGTATCTTGAAACTTTCAATATTTTTTGGCGCTATATCCTTTTTCCTAGGAAAATGGAATGCCCAGCCCCAGTCGTGCACAGCAGGACGAGAATGGAGGCTCCCACATGCAGCATATGATGCAAGATCGACGGAGAGCAGAAGAAAATAGGCAGAAACAAGAGGTATATAGCAACAAATACTTTGTTTTTTTTGCATAATGATGATGATTTGGATATTAATTTTATGGTTTTTTGGAAAAGAAAGAATCTCGAATGGCGATCACGGACCAGAAAACTGTGATAAAGGGTCTCTGGACCGTGCAAATTAGAAATCTGAGTAGGCTTGTGTCCATTAGTGAGTAGAAATCTTCCAGCAATTTTTTTTTTAACGTTATTTTCTTTTTTTGCCTATCGCCCTTCGTAGGAGATTCGCCGTTGTCACCTGGAGCAGGCCAAGCAACAGTTGCATGTTCTACAGATGCAGAGGCGCAAGGAGGTCACTGATCGCTGCGAAGTGCACAATGTGCACATGTGCACTATTCAGGGGCAACGTGTAATTTTATTTTTCGTTGTTTTTTATTACTGCAACAGGCCCGGTACCACACTTTTCCTTTCATCTTACAGTGTCGTAAAAGTCGACTACAGTATATAAATTATCTAATATTATAAATGAGCCGCAGCATTCCCGGCTGTGAACGTAACATACACTGCTCTCAAGAACTCACCTGCCATGTAGAAATAATAAGTATGGCAACAACCTTTTCAAACTTGGGGAGACCTATGTTCAGTACGGGGCTGTTGAGCTTGAGGATGACACAGTAGTATATTAATGACAAGTTTTCTCGATATCACACAAAATGCCGCAATATATTTCGATGTGTTGATTCCAGCAGCTCTTGAACCACGACATGCGGGAACCCAGTCAGATGTACGAACCTCCGGAGAAGGACTCTAGCGAGGAAATTAATACCACTACTAGCGATACCAGCAGCACCAACGGGGAAACCAGCACTGGGGTACATTATTTTAAATACCTAGTTTAATAATCCAAGTCATCTGATGGTTCGAAAAACACACAATTTGACTAGAGTGACTAAAGCCTATCTAATAACTGTAAGAAGAAGAACACGGTTGTTTCATCCCGTTCAACCGCAAGGAACGGACTACGCGCGTTAAAGAACACTTGTTGTCCATTAAAAAACGATTGGGTTGATCTACATTGTCTATGTGCTGTCACCAAGAAGTCCTTCCCCTAGACTAGACTATTATTTATTCATATTACTTTAATTGTTTATATCAAAATCCTTCTTCTCTATTCAAATTTCAATCCTAAATTATTAATTACATTAGTGAACTCTTTGTAAAATCGAAAACTTGAAGTACTTAATTACACTATGATTTGTTATTTTTACCGCTACTGTCAGGATCAAGGCAACCATATATATATATATTATTATTTATGAGAGAAACAATTTGATTGATTTTTGTTATTTACATTATGAGCTCTGTACAACGGCCGGCTCGCAACAAAGGTGTGGGCTGAACACCAGCGCTGGTTGGTAATTCTGACCATGATATGCTGAGCCCATTACCTATTGTGACACTGGCTTATCTAAAATACTCTAACTATTTTGTTGTTGTTTTTTGTGTCTGTGACGCAAAAAATGTTTTTTACTTTACTTACTTACTACGAGAAACAGATCATGATGTTCTCCTAACTTGTTTTCTATTCCAGAAACACCAACGAGGTAGACGTCATAGTATTGCCGCTTCATACTTGGCTGCGGCTACTGCAGCATTGGCTGGCCCAAGAAGGTAACCAAAACCCTAGGCATTTTCAAGAGGCTAAGAAATCTTTCCATTTTTTTTTATCATTTTCCGATCGTATTTATTAATATTAGAGAAAGTTTTGAGTGAGATTCTTTCGGACTTTTGAGATGAATAAAATATCACGTTTTTTTTTTAGATTTGATAGGCAATCATTTGTCCGCCATCTCACGTGATGGTAAGTGATGATGTAGCCTATGATGGAGCATGATTGCCTAGAAAATGCCTGTTCACTCTCGCCTTGAAAAGGCCCAGGTTATAACGTTCCGGAAATAGATCCGCAGGCAGGGAGTTCCACACTTTGGCCGTTCGCATTAAAAATGTAGAAGCGTAGCTTTGAGCGAAAACTTGGAATGTCGACAACATAAGGGTGGAATCCCAACCGGCGTCTCGTACCCGGGAGATGGAATGGGGAGAGGGGTATCAGGTCATGAAGCGATGCTGCACATTCTCCGAAATGTATCCTGTAGAATACAGACAAGCAAGCTACTTTGCGACGATGTTCGAGGCTCTGCAGCTTTTCTTCTACCAATTATGTAACAATGTAATATTAATCGTTTATGTAACAATGTATTCCCTACGCCACAGAATGTCACAAGGTGCTTCTCCACCGATGCAGCCGCCACCACCGCAGACATCTCGGACGCTGAACGCCAACGTGTCTCGGTCAGACCCCCTACCTCGCCAATCCGCTCCTCCAGGCACCCACAGGGATAGTCCTCAGATCTCACTCTTCAATCAATCCAAGGAGTCACTGGCTAGAATCAACATGTACGTATAACAAATCAAAGGGTTTCCTGTGGAAAATTCCAGCTAAACAATCCCACACAAGCGTTGGGAATCCGCGATGGGCCACCAAGCGCAAAATATTATGCTAAGTTTCGTTGAGACCTGGAAACTCCAGTGATTTTGGTTTATGGATGAGTTTGCCTACTGGTCTAGACAGGAATCAAAATCCAAACAACATAAAAACTACTTGTTGATAACCTTCATTTTATTTTCAGGAACAAGTTATCAACATCGATCCTGGGCCCAGCAAACAAAAACTACATCGCCGAGGGTTCGCTCTTCAATTGGGACAGAGAAACGGTTCTGGTCTTCGGAGGCATTGACCCTCATACTGCCTACGGAGTTGGGAAGAATCATGGGAAAGACATTTACAGGTAAGTTCTTTGTGTATTAAAGTAATGGTGTTGAATATTGTTTGCTTATTATTTTATGAGCTATTTCTTTTTCAGGTTCGACCCCGTAACGAATATTTGGGACTACGTTGGAGACCTTCCTGAACCGAGGCACCACCACTCTGTGGCCTTTTTGAGAGGACGAGTGTACCTTGTTGGTAAGAAAGCAATTTTATTTACATAGAAAAATATACTGGACACCATATAGACCGGGACCAGGATATCAAGGTCCATTCCGGTAAATACTGAGTAACGATCTTAAAGCAAAGGCTGGCTTGCGTACAAGCTTGCACATGGCCGAGATATTTGGAAGGAGGATGCGAGTACAATAGGTTTGCTCTATCAATTTATAAAGCTATATTGTCACGCTACACTGAACATTTCCTACTGTTCTCACATTTCTTCGTCATCTATGACTATATCTCCAGGTGGCGCAGACCCTCGTGACGATGACATCCGCGGCAAGTCGGTGGTCGTGTCCACGGTGTGGAGCTACGAGCCCGTCTCCAGGTCCTGGTACAGCGAGAACGGCCTCACCATCCCGAGGAAGAACTTCGGCCTGGTCGTCCACCGCATGGCACTCTATGCTATCGGAGGACAGGACAAGAAGGGCAGGTAGATGGGATAGCAATCAGTTAGAACTGTCTTCGTTGTCCCTTTATATGAGCAAAAACATACTTTGTTCGTATGTAGAGTCAGTATTTAAAGTATCAGGCGTTTATTAAACAAACTGCCAACGCCACTCAAAGCGCCACTGCGTTATTTATGAAAACAAACATAATCATGACATTCATAATCACCCCTTCTTCCATTTCAACAGGGTACTCCGTTCAGTGGAAAAGTTCGACCCGAAGACTGGGTCATGGCAGGAGGTACGTTCTATGGGGGTTGCCCGAATGGCGGTAGCTGCTGTCAAATATCGGGATTATATCTGGGTGGCTGGTGGCATGACGGGGGAGAAGAAGCGGCCGGTCTGCAAGATTGTCGAGTGCTACAACTCCAAGACTAACGAGTAAGTAAATCTCCAGGAATTTTCGACCATAAAATTCAGATAACTTCTAATTGTTATTTTCCTTTTGTGTTCACATGAGCATCATAAAAACCACTTCAGACCCACGGCACCTCTGGTGATTGCGGTCTTGAGTTTTTTTTATTTTATTATACGATACCACTGGGACTGACATGGATCTTTATCCGGGGAACGGGTAGCAAGGTTCCCTGTAAATGTAATAACTTTTTTTTTACTATTTTATTTACAGATGGACAGAAATACATAGTCTACGCTTCCCAAGATGTTTTTCTACGCTATTTGCCATGAACGACAAGTTGTACATAGTAGGCGGTGCTGGCAAGATTTCAGACAAGGTATAACTCTCTCCATACCATTCCCGATTGTAGAAAACCGATAATTTTGGAAACTGTAGCATTTGCTACAACATAGCAGGTTGTAGCACTGATTCTAGTATTTTTTTCTATAGTATTTCCGACTCTGATTTAGAATAAAGGTAAACAAAGTTTCATGTCTATTCATTCAAAAACACATTTCAAAAATAATTTATACGTGTTGGCAAATTAGTTAAATGATTAAAACTACTATTTCATTATGTTGTCATATATAATAGCTAAAAAATATGTTGTTTTAGAAACAAGATTTTCGATTCAAAGACATGAAACTTTGTTGACCTTTTCTTTTCTAAATTCTAAAACTGAGTTAGAAATACTATAGGTTTGTAACATTGAAATGATGTAGTAAATTATTTATTTTGGAGATTTCTCTCAGTAGCAAATTTCTCATTCTATGCAAGCAATTTACATGAACTATTTTATGTAAACTATTATTTTAGGATAAAACAGCCAGCAGCGTGGGGGCAATAGACTTCTGGGACTGGAAGGACCGAGAATGGAAGCTTGAGACCGAGATGTCCATCCCGAGACACGGACATGCCTTGGCCTACCTCGGCACTCAGCTCATCATAATCGGTCAGTAGCTTCCTTCATCTTTGAGTTAGATCTAATGATACAAAGGGGGCTAAAAGGGCATGTGTGAATTTGTTTAACCCGTGATACGGATATGTCGGACATGCCCTGGAGCAGTATTTTTGATTCACTCGAAAGAGCAACTTCCATTTCTATACAATTTGCCATGCGAATGATAATCTTTCGTACGTTCAATCAATTCGAATGATTCAAAAATACGGCTCCTGGGCTACCTCGGCACACAGCTCATCATTATCGGTGAGTAGCTTATAAAATTAGTAACTAAAAAATAAAAATAAAAAATTTCAATAATTCGATGTGATATTTCCATATTCGATGCGATATGATATGCTAATAAGTTTTGTCTGATATAGAATAAAAAAGTTATTGCGATTTGATAGAATGATAATTTAAAGTTGTTTAGATACAACCATTGTTATATTTCTTACTGTAAGTGGGAATAGTATGTGCTTTCCTGTAGGGCTAACATGCGCGCCGCGAGATAGTTTTGTCACCGCATTTTCTCGTGCGCGCGAAACTTCACTACGCCTAAAGCAAGGCGTTATTCTGATAAGATAAGATTAGATAAGATAAGAATATACTTTATTGCACAGAAAAGACAAAAGAGAAAATAAAATAAAATGAAACAAATAGTAGTACAAATAGGCGGCCTTATTGCTAAGCAGCAATTTCTTCCAAACAACCTTAGGGTACAAAAAAATAAAATTGCTTTTCAGCCCTTTATTTTCATAAAGGGCTGGTATACATTTCAAGCAATATATTGTACATCTTCCATGCTGCTAAGGGATCTGAGGGTTTCAGTTTATTGTAATTTAGGCGATGGGCTGACAACCTGTCACTACAGCAATTTACCTATAAATCTTTTTTGAATGGCCCTCAAGACAATGTCAGACGCGGCGGAAAGGCCTTTGTTTAGGTCGTTTACGCTCTGCCTACCCCATTAGGGACAAAGGCGTGATTATATGTATGTATGTATTGTATATGTACGTAAATAAGCTACTTAGGTGTATTTATATAATTAATAACAATAAATAGCCATACCTCTGTGGTCATACATATAAATTACTTATGCCTACAGAGAAATACATACATATTATAATACATACATACATATAGTCACGCCTTTATCCCTAATGGGGTAGGCAGAGCGTAAACGACCAAAACAAAGGTCGTCCCGCCACGTCTGACAATGTTTTGAGGGTTATTTAAGATATATTTTGTAGGTATATTGCTGTAGTGACAGGTTGTCAGCCCATCGCCTAAATTGCAATATACTGAAACCCTCGGATCCCTTAATACTAATAATACATATTTCATCATCTCCCTAGCCTAATCCCGTATATCACGGGGTCGGCTACCTAATCTAGGGGATTGAACGAGGGTACTGGTTTTTATACAGAGCGACTGCCATCTGACCTCTGCAACCCAGAAGGGAAACCAGACCCAATCCTAGATTAGGTCAGAGTTTTCAAGCCGCCAATGCTTAGCACTGGCCTCTGACATGGCTTAACGACTAATATCTACGGTATTAGACGATATTAACCGGGACCAACGGCTCAACGTGCCTTCCGAAGCACGGAAAAAGCGCCGAATAAACGTAAATATGAAATTCGAAAACCGAAAAACACATTGGTACGTGGTGGGATTCGAACCACAACCTCCCGCTCAGGAGGCAGCGGCCCTATCGACTACACCATCGGGCTCCTCTCTCATCGGGCTATATGTATAATACTAATAATACATTTATATAAATATATGAAATAGATTTATTTAAAAAAATTACATCCAATTATTCCGGGAAATACGCAAGTGCAAAAAGTGTTTAGTGGTGACAAAATTATGTCGTGGTGCGCTTGTTGGCCCTACAGGGCTGGCAGAGATAATAAGACACAAAGTTTTAGATACTCGTACCTTTCTTCCCAGGTGTACCTACTATAGAAGCCAGTGGGGATTCAAAGGATTGTAATTTAGACAATGGACTATCTCAAAAAAACTCAAAATATGAGTCATAAACGGTCTTTATTCAGCTGTTATTGCTCTATCTAGCCCGAAACATATATAGGCCTGATTTTATGTGTTCATGAGTTGCATTTGTCGAAAACACCGGCACATGAGTCGATTCAGCAATATTACGATACGTGTCTGTTGCTATCTTCGCCACTTCTGACAAGGTCGTACGATTCTTGTAAACTGATGACTATACATACCTACATGCCCTCGATCTAGATATACACGAGTGTTCCGAGTAAATCCTCTTCACGGAAATGTTTGTACAAACAATTTTATTGAAAGTTATTATTGGATTTTAATCTTTCGATAAAAATACGATAAATCGTATCCGTATATTATCGTAATTATCAAATGAATCTTTTTTTATGCTGTAATATGCAGGTATATTACCAATGCCAAAAATAACATACATACATATAATCACGCCTTTATCCCTTTAGACCTAATCAAAGGTCGTTCCGCCATGCGCCACGTCTGTCAAAGTTTTGAGGGTTATTTAAGATAGATTTGTAGGTATATTACTGTAATGACAGGTTGTCAGCCCATCGCCTAAATTGCAATATACTGACACTCTCAGATTCCTTAGCTGGTTTTTACAGCATGCCCGAGAGGAAATGCATCTGGCACATTCTATGTTTTTCTCTCGCTCCCAGGCCAGCATGAAAGAAATGCCAAGTATAAACCAATACATAACTATAAAGCTAACGGATACACATGGAAAGACCATGAGGCCCGTATTTATAATCAGCTCTTGAGACTGACAGCAAGTTTGAGTACAGATCAAATATATAAGCGTATCAGAAATATCATTTTAATACAAAACTATCTGTCAAATCCACACTTAGATTGCTCTCAAATTTCAGATTGCTTTATAAATACGACCCTAAATGAACTTTGTAACTGAAGGTAGAGGGGTAACGGAAAGAAAGCAAATGTTTCTGGACTCGAGTAGTTTTTCCTATTGAATATTCTTATTATTTTCACGTCTTTAAATTGAAACTTTCTACTGGATATGGGCTTTATCAGGGGTGGGTGAATGAAGGCAATGCATGATGACAGGAATCAATGCTGAAGTACTAGGTACTACTCCAACATTTACCACAAGTATTTTCTTATGCCCACTTGAAAAATATTCCTGGAATAATACGCAATACGCAGGTTCCACGTGTTGATAGTAAACAATGAGTATTTACTAACTTTATCTTTGGAGTAGTTAGGTATTCTAGAAACATAATTATTGCATTTGAAACAAGTTTTATCATCTTTACCGCCCTCTTAATTCTCTGAAAGTCGTGTTTGATTTCACGCACTTGGTTTTTACGCCTTTATCCCTTACGGGGTCGATAGAGAATTAAGAAAAAAAACTCGGGACACCAGGATTCATTGAGTCCGTTGACTCGATACCCAAACGACAGAAGAAGAAGAAGTGCACTGAGAGCCTAGCCAAAAGCGTTTTAGGATCTGAAAAATATTGAATATAGTTTCAGGAATAAATGCATCTATATATCTTTGAATATCGCTATTGTCACAGGTTTCAGCCTATCAACTCCTAAAACACATTACACAGTAACCCATGACTCTCTCAACTGGTTTCTGCAGATTTTTTGTTATATATTGAATCATTTTAAATTTTCTTTTGTTTCTTACCCAGCGCGTTGCAGCGTGAAATTATTTCATGGACAGAATAATATGTAAATGTAAATTAGATTGTGTTTTAAGTGGGATTATTACCGACATCATATTTATATTTAATCCATCTTGAATAACCCTCAAAACTTTGTCAGACGTGGCGGAACGACCTTTGTTTAGGTCTTTTACACTCTGCCTACCCCATTAGGGATAAAGGCGTGATTATAAGTATGTATGAGTGTCATATTTATTGTTACCTCGATATGTCACAGCAGTTTCATGTTCTGCGATCACGAGTAGACTCCGGTAATAATCCCGTTAAGGGGATCCCCGCTGCACGCCAGCGCCCTCATCAGTTAAAATATCATTACTCACCGAAAACGCAATTAATCTTATTGAAGTATAGGTACTAAAGTTTATTTTAAGCATTATTGATTAATATTTCAGTGCTCCCTGCAGTTACAGATAGCAAAAATGCAAAAACAGGCCGTATTTCCAAAAAAAAATCGCTCAAATCTCATACATACATATACAAACATAAGATCACGCCTTTATCCCTCACGGGGCAGGCGGAGCGTAAAACTCCTCCTAAAAGGCGCTTTCGCCACGTCTGACATAAATTGAGGGCAATTTTAGATTGTAATGTGTATTGCTGTAGTGACAGGTTGTCAGCCCATCGCCTAAATTACAATACACTGTAACCCTCGAATCCCTTTTGCTGACTTCTACAGCATGCCCGGGAGGAAGGGCAACTGGAACATTCTATGTTTTTCTTTCTCTCCCAGTCCAGTATGGAAGATCTCTCAACTTAAATTATGTTGTCCAGGTGGTGTGACCACAATCTACATGCGCGCCCTGAGCAACGTGGAATCCTTCTGCTGTGAGCGAGGCGCCTGGATCCGAGGAGTGACTCCACTGCCGTCCCCGCTGTCAGGCCACGGAGCAGTCACCTTGCCACCTGCCTCTCTCATGTGATGCCAGCCTGGTACCTAGTTCCTAGTGTAGATAACGGACGGAACCTTCATTCAACACAAGTACTGTCAGGTCATTGACTGGGGCTTAGTCTGTTTGTTTTACTTTCTCTTTGTTAAAAGAAAGATTTTTTTTATTTATATTCTGGAGCTACGAGCAGATTTCTCCTGCCCTGATCAATATTTCAGTCGTATCAGCTTTATTATATTTTAAGAACTATTTTCGTAGACTGTAAAATCCGTACAGTATTCTATAGGATCAAAAAGGTAAAATTTTTATGCTGGTATAAAATAATTGAACAAGAGTGATGTCTAGTGATATATAATGTGAATATTGTGTATGTCCTTGTGTGTGATGTAAAATTTTCGTGATTATTTTATTATTTATTTATTGAATAAATTATGGTATTTTTAAATAAATAAACGGATATAATTTTTATGTTTTATTTTACTTAAAATAATATTTACACTCAATATCATTTGTTCGTGATACACTAACAAAAGATAATTAAATTAATATCACATACTTTATAATAACAAAATAACATTATCAGTCGGAGATATTTAATATTACACACAATCATACATAGATTACAGACATTTCTTAGAAAATCTAAATAGATATCTATTTTTAACCGAAATTTTAACCGAAAGACCGGTAACTAATTCACTGGTGAAGTACGAAAGACGTAATTAGTTAGAGCCTTGAGTCTTAGCACTAACATACATACGAAACTAAAACCCAATTGAACACAATTTAATTTCTATTACTAAGAGTAATTTCACTATGTTTGAAAAGGCCCTAATCATCCCAGACCTCACGACAAATCCCGAAAAGGTCCCTCTTGAGTCCTTCATCACATGGCTCCTGTTTCCTGAAGTAAGCAGCGTTGTTCACTGGCACCAGACCACTAGACGGAATTGCTTTGCGGAGAACCTCCTGAAACAATAAAAAAGAACAATAAACCACATGATAAGTGGAAATTGGGACGATCTATACTATTTCCAAATCAGATTTAGAATAAATGTAAACAAAGTTTCATGTCTTATTATTCAAAAACATATTTCAAAAATAAATGATACGTGTTGGCAAATTAGTAAAGTGACTAGAACTACTATTTCATTATGTTATCATATCTAACAGCTAAAACTTATTTTAGAAACAAGATCTTCGATTAAAAGACATGAAACTTTATTTATCTTTATTCTAAACTTGATTTGGAAATAGTATAGTACCAGATTTAACGATGAATGATCCGACGGGAGAATATAATGGGGGTTAAAGATACATGATAGTTGGATAAGAACCAAATAACTTAGCTGTGTAACTTTGACTGGCAGGGGATGAATTAGATTAAAACAAAAACTTACAACTGTCATTCCATCGATTTCTATTTGCTCAGTTTTCCATCCACTTCTCCCACTATGATGCCGTATATGCCGCCCAAGTGAGACCGCTACTCCGATCACCAGAAACACAAGAATCAACTTGGCCATCGTAACTTCACTGGGTTATAATATTTTTTCTAAAGTTACGGGAAACGTTCGTTGCCGTTCTGTATGTTTGTTTGGTATCGAGAATGGATAACGTCCTTTTAAATATGAGTTTTGTTATCTTTAGCGTGACGTTGTTGAAGGAGCCAGGCAGACTCGAACGTTGGTTTGACGTCACTGTATTTCTGAAACCCTGCATAAGGTTGTTTGGATTGTGGTCGCGAAATATTTGCTTAATCCTTATTTTTTTACGTGTAGCCATGCAGACTTGGAACGTTAGTTTGACGTCACTATTTAGTATTTCCTATAAGTATTTTTCAAACTCTGTTTGAATTGCGTAACGCAAAAAGTTTAATAAAAACTATAATTAAGTTTTAAAAAATGGTGTTATTGTTTCTGTCACAACGTAACTTTATGTAAAGATGATGAAAAATATGATAAGAAATACTAGAAGATAAGATTGAATCAACTTGATATAATAGGTATCTTTGCAGTAATTTCAGAGATACTGCAATGCGTACTGTTCCATTCTTTATTTTTAAACACGTAAATTATTTACAAACTTTGTCTGATTCATGCATCGGACCACCGCGCTTCGGCCCACGTTGTGCGTTTTTCTGCGAATTACAACCACGTCAGAGCAAGTTGTTGACTGCGGGGGGATTGTCATACTACGTGAGAAGGTGTATGCCTTTTGAAGCACGTAATACCGTAACATATCGTTTCTTACAAAAATGTAAGAACAAATTCTACAAAACAATTGTTTTCAATAAGAACAAAACAGATATTATCAAACTGAATAAAATAAGTGTTTAAGATATCAATATATTTTTTTATTATTTGAGTGAAAGGCACATGTATGTACTCATACAAACAATTTGACTTGTTTGTTTCTTTTTACGATTAGTGTAAGCACAGATAATATAATACTATACTAGTAGTGTAAGGCATTTTATTATATTTGAAAATGTCTCTGAAAAAATATTTTAGATTGCTTTTATCTTTTCCATCCATTTTAAACCTTTATAATCACCTGATGTAATGTCGTTTAACCTAGGTTGTGTTTCCTTTGGTAGTTTCGTTTTTATTTTTTTAGTTGGTTTCCATTTAGATTCGCCTATATCTGATGACTCTATAATATATTCTATAGACTCCTTCTTAGTTGAAGTCGTCTTTGTTTTTATTTGTATTCTTTTCTTTTTTGTTGGTTTCCATTTAGTGTCTTCTGTAATTTTACTTGACTTCATAGTAACTTTCTTTCTTTTTTTCTTGCTTTTTGATTTTGTTATATCCGTAGGTTTTAATTTGTCTTTGATTAACATCCCTTTAGAATTAGTATACTTTGATCCTAATCGAGTCATTGATTTCTTCTTAGACATAATTTCCCGGTTCACGCTTTTTAAAAAAAAAAATCTTTTCTTACTCTCGGGATTTTTATCATCTTCTGCTTGATTATCGTTGCCCTTTTTAGAGTCATCAATATCATTATCACTCGCATTTTTTGATTCTTCGTTATCATTATTATTTTCATTGGATGCGTTTGCATTTTCAGATATAACTGTATCAGTTTCATTAAAAGCGCTTGTATTTTCAGATATATCTGTGGCATTGGGGTCTTGTGCTGATTTAAGTTTGAAGGGTGGTTTCGTGCTTTTCCTGTGCTTCTTGTAGTAATGAGGCCAGGGAGTGTCCATGTCAGGGTAATCAACCCAGTGGCCCATGTCGGACACTATGCTGTGACGTCGCTCTATGCACTGCAAGTTTATGCCCAATACTTGGCCTTTTGGGCAGTGGTCATATTCTGAAACGAGATAAATATTGCATATTATTCTATCGAGTAACGCTGATGGATCTACTACATATAACTTTGAGAAACATTTCATAATTTTAATGCCCCAGTGGGCGCAAATGCCCTAGTGGGTGCCGTTAGGCAGTTGTCATTTGCATATAAGGGTGTAGATTGCGAGTAGCAACTCCCCGCCTTTAGCTCGGTGACGCATTAAATACACTTTGTTTGTAGTATGGTGCAAATAGGTCCATTAAAAAAAAACAATTATAACTGTAAGCTCTCATACACTAGTATCACTACATAGCTTGTAAACACCTCTTTTAAATTAGTGATTTTAAGTTAAGATATAATACTGTAATGTTCAATTTTAAAGATGATGGTGTTCCTACTTATAATCAAATAAAATAAAATAAACGTGACTTTACGAATTTACGTAGAAATATAGTACGGTACAGTATGTCATACCTATAATAGTCTTCCCACCGATTTTTGGTGATGGCGGCCAATCTCCTAGAGATCGACCAACTGCGCAGGACTACTTTTTAGTGCCCAAGTGTTTGCGCTACACACAGGTGCACTCTTTATTCCTTGAATATCTTATTCTGATGGGACAGATTGACTAACACGACCAGAGAGAAATCAGGCGCAGGACCGACTATTTACATGCCCATCCGACAGCATGGATCATCTTATTTTTCAGATAATCAGGTGACTAGCCTGCAATGTCCTAACCAAACTAGAAACACAACAACACAAAGTCATTGTCCCCTGCCGGGAATCGAACCCGGGACCTCGAACATACACCACGGAGGCAGTTCAGTCATACCTATAGATAGTAGCCTAACTTTTATTTTGATACCTACTACATGAGTTATTTATTTGTAGATGTATTTTTGTGGAAAAACGAGATTTTGTACTCTAAATTTTATTCTAAAATGAGCAACTTTGCACAGGGATCAACAAGGACCTTTTTTGTATAATTTGAGACGGGTGTGACCATTTTGTATTTATTTGACAATAAAAATATATGTTTTCTAAAAAATATTACAAATAAATATTGATATTTACATACATACATATAATCACGCCTTTATTCCTAATGGGGACCTATACTAAGGTCGTTCCGCCACGTCTGACAAAGTTTTGAAGGTTATTTCAGATAGATTTGTAGGTATATTGCTTTAGTGACGGGTTGTCAGCCCATCGCCTAAAGTACAATATACATACCCTCGGATCCCTTAGCTGGTTTTTACGGCATGCTCGGGAGGAAATGCAGCTGATACATTATATGTTTTGTCTCGCTCCCAGTCCAGCATCGAAGATTGATATTTAAGTATATATAAAACCGTATATGTAGTACCTCAAAACTTTGTCAGACGTGGCGGAAAGACCATTTAGGTCGTTTACGCTCTGCCTACCCCATTAAGGATAAAGGCATGATTGTATGTAGGTATATATATGTGTACGTTTTTTTATTATCGATTTTTTGGTAAATCTGAATGTGTAAGGATCTTATTACTATAGCAATGAAAAATCGTAACATTATGGATCTATTATTTTAATATCACTGGCATATAATATAACAACGATACATATATAGAATGACAAACATACAATAGACATTCTTATTACATTTAGTTGTCGTGTTTAGTTTCCGCCGATTTATCTACTAAGTCTACTTTTGTTGGCGTATTATGACGCTCTACATTTTTACTCTGCTTGGGGACTTCTCTATAACCTGAAGAGACTTCGGCTACTGGAACGGCGGCAGCAGGAGCATAAGATGGCTTCAGAATTCCACGGGTTATCTTCGGAGTACAACTGAAGAGTATAGGTTGAGCACAGCCTGATCCAGAAGTGGGGAATAGAGCTGTCAGACCAGCCGGGCCTGGGATTAGAGTTGGAGCTCCAGCAGATGGAATAGCTGGTGCATAAGGCGCGTACGGTAAAGGTGCTGCCACTGGTATCGGTGGGGGTAAAGGTCTTGATGCAGGTGCTGGTGCAAGATGAGCAAATCTGGCGAAGGGAACTTGCATAGTCGGTACGATGTTGTTCATTATTGCGTCATGTCGTAGTTGAGCCATGAAGTCATCCTCAGCGTTGCGCAACATTCTCACAGGTCTTACAACTGCTGGTTGCCGGTAATACAACTGGTTGTACTGCTGTCGTGGTTGTAACACGTCCAAGTCGTACCTTGACTGCTGTATCTCCTCTTGAGGCACCAAACCGTGAATGTAGGTCGATTGCACTGGGGGTAGCGAGTTCACGTTGAATCTAGGGTTATACGTTGCACGAAGCCTCGGGTACAGATAAGGGTACAACATATCTATGTAGGTACCGTCGTCGATGCCCATTGTATTCAGACTTGGGTAACCTTCATAAGCTTGGTGGTAATGCGGTAACGACGATTGAGGCTGCCAATAATCTGTGACAGGCTGTTCTTTTGGTTGAAATGATAATCTGCTGACAGCTGATTTTTCTTCACTGGATTTGGCACATTCTGAAGATGCATCTTCTTTACCGCAGTCTTCGGAGTTGCCACTGACGTCTTCCGATTTTGTGGATTCAGGGACGTCAAATGTCTGTTCTTCATCTTGATTGATCGGACTTGGTAGAACAAACCCGGCGGCCAAAAGAATGATAAAGATTTTCACTTTGGCCGTCATTTCGTAACGTGTCTAGTGTACAAGAGTTGTAAATTGAATAAAATACTTATTCATTCGTTATTTGAAAGCTAAGTTTGTAATATTACTGTATTCAGCATGTCATTGACTTGCCATGGCTAAGCTCGTGTTACGAATTACTATTTTTGTATCTTCAGCAAAACGGATGTAACATAAAGTAATTGAATAAACTAAGTGAATCAAATTAAATGCAATCAAATTAAGAATATCTCGTATCGTACATATTTATATTTAATTCAAAAGCTTACACATAGACATATGTCTAAACTTATCCCTTGTGACATTTTTTCAGAAGTTAAGCCTTTAACGTTCTGCCTACCCCGTAAGAGATTTATCTCTTAGTGATTTACCTTTAGGTGTGATTTGATTTAACATAACATAACATAAAAATACTTTATTGCATATATGCAAAACAAATCATACAACGCAAGAGATAACAAAAAACTACTACACATATATTTGTGAAATAAACTAATCACTACATAAAACTAAAACAACGTCGCTTTCTCTGTCCCTATATCCCTATGTATGCATAAATCTTCAAAACTGCGCAACGGATTTTGATGCGGTTTCTTTTTATTGATAGAGTGATTCAAGAGGAAGGTTTATATGTATAATACGTGCATAATATAGTAGAGAAACACTGATAATTTCCGTGCGAAGCCGGGGTCGCTAGTATATAATAAAATAATACATAAACTAATGGAAGATAGGATAATGCAAACTACAATCAAAACTAGACGAAGGAAATGACAGCAACAGTACCTGCAGCACAACACAATTTGTATGTAATGACCTCATTTGTGTTTCTCTGCAAAAAGTTGATAAAGCGAGATTGAATTTGACTGTCTTGTTTGCAAAATATTATACTCATACGTTTTTGAGGAAATAACAGATAGAGTACCATAATATTATTGATATATAGACTGCTTTTAAAATAATTGCTTTATTATTGATGTAATATGATAAGTTATTTTAAATATCATAGAAAATGTAAGTGTGAACCATCTTTGACTGTCAAAAAGTATTTATATGTTTGACTAAACTTTGGTCATTTTGACCCTTGTCATATTAGTACTTTGGTAATTTTGACACTTTGGTCACTTTGCTCCAGAAGGAAATAAATTAATAAAAAAAACAAGTTCCTAAGTGAAGCTTTTTAAAACAAATATTTAGAAAAAAATGACTTGAGAATGCTAAAGAGAAATAAATGGGTTATAGAGAATGAAAACAATAAACGTGTAATTTTCAAAATGCTTTATTTTTGTGATGTTTCTTTACAACATATAAAAAAGAATAAATTAGTTACACTTAAATAATAAATAAATAAATAATTCTATTAAAATCGAGTTGTCATGTTTTCGTTAACCTCATCCGTTCATTATAGTAATAATGAAATATTTATTTACAGTTTGTTGTCAAGACGTATATTCTGGATCACTTTGGCTGGGGTCCTCTTCACTTTAGTCTTGAGTTCCTTGATGGTCTCTCTCTTGTTGTGGAAGCGATCGAAGCTACTAGCAGATCTGTAGGCATGCGGCGCGGCGTACGAGGGGGCGGGGGCATGGGCGAGGGTTCCAGGCACCACGGACGGAGAGCAGCTCAGCAGAAGAGGAACAGCGCAACCGCCTACGCTGGCACCGGGGAACACACCAACCGCTCCTTGTCCGCTACCCGCACTCGCTGCAAGGTTCAGTCCAGCGCCAGCAGCACCAGCAGCAGCTGCAGCAGCCGCAGAGGCACCGTACAGTCCATAAGCTCCTCTAGCTTCCTCCTTCTGAGACCATTGACGCAATGCAGCTTTTCCAGAGACCTTGTCTACTTGCGTGGAAGGCGCAGCCGCACTGTCAATATCTACAGATTTTCCGTGGAACATTGTGTTCATCATGGGTTGGTGATGAAGAGGTCGGACAAGGCCGTGTAGCATTGGCTGTGAAATCATGCTAGCCTGATGCATCACTGGCATCATAGAAGAACTCACTTGATGAAGCATAGTGGTTCTTTCTTTGTCCTCGGCAGTCTCGATTTTCTCATCAGGGACTCTCATATCTGTGTTAGTTACATGGGCGTCCAATTTCTGCTCGTTCTCAGAAGACTTGAAAAAAGGTGGCATGTGCTCGTCCTGCTGCTTGGCGATCTCAGAAGACTTGAAGAAAGGTGGCATGTGTGATTCCAACTGCTGACCGGTTTCAGAAGACTTGAAGAAAGGTGGGCGTTGGGCAGACTTCATATCAGTCACATGGGTGTCCAATTTCTGCTCGTCCTGCTGCTTGGCGATCTCAGAAGACTTGAAAAAAGGTGGCATGTGTGATTCCAACTGCTGACCATTTTCAGAAGACTTGACGAAAGGTGGGCGTTGGGCAGACTTCATATCAGTCACGTGGGCGTCCAATTTCTGCTCGTTCTCAGAAGACTTGAAGAAAGGTGGCATGTGTGATTCAACCTGCTGACCGTTTTCAGAAGACTTGAAGAAAGGTGGCATGTGTGATTCAACCTGCTGACCGTTTTCAGAAGTCTGTTGCTCGGCGATCTCAGAAGACTTAAAGAAAGGTGGGCGTTGGGCAGACTTCATATCTGTCACATGGGTGTTCAACTGCTGCACGTTCTCAGAAGACTTAAAGAAAGGTGGGCGTTGGGCAGATTTCATATCTGTCACATGGGTGTTCAACTGCTGCACGTTCTCAGAAGACTTAAAGAAAGGTGGGCGTTGGGCCGACTTCATATCCGTTACATGGGTGTTCAACTGCTGCACGTTCTCAGAAGACTTAAAGAAAGGTGGGCGTTGGGCAGACTTCATATCTGTCACATGGGTGTTCAACTGCTGCACGTTCTCAGAAGATTTGAAGAAAGGTGGCATGTGGGATTCCAGTTTCTGTGAATCCTCCGAATTCTTGAAGAAAGGTGGCATGTGTGAATCCAGCTGCTGGCCATGTTCAGAAGACTTGAAGAAAGGCGGGCGTTGAGCCGACTTCATATCCGTTACATGGGTGTTCAACTGCTGTACATTCTCAGATGACTTGAAGAAAGGTGGCATGTGAGTTTCCAACTCCTGACCGTTTTCAGTGGACTTGAAGACAGGTGGGCGCTGGACAGCCTTAATTTCGGTAACATGGGTGTTTGATTGTAAAGAGTTCTCAGAAGACTTAAAGAATGGTGGCAAATGGGAGTCCAGTTGCTGCGAGTTCTCAGAAGTCTTCAGGACTTGCATATGTGATTCCAAACGCTGAGTGTTTTCAGAAGACTTGAAGAAGGGAGGCATATGTGATTCCAGCTGCTGTGCGTTTTCAGACGACTTCAGGACAGGTAAATGGGCTTCTACCAATGGTGATGCTCGAGCTTCCATGATTTTTGCGCTGTCTGTAACCGTTTCGATATGTTTCTCAACATTAAAGAATGGCGACAATGTTGTTTGTACATTTTTGTTGTTTTCTACAGATTTCATAAGCATCGTGGTGTCGACGTCGGCAGCTTTTGCATGTTCCATCTTCACGTCAATTGTAGCTGGAGCAATTGATTTTTCGATACTTTCATTTTCTTTGATGTCCAGCAAAGCGCTTTTTTGGAGAACTGAACCTTCATTAGCATCCAATCCTGCAGTGTTATGGATTTGAGTATCCGCTAACAGAGCAGTTTGTACAACAGGTGCGGACGCAGCTGGAGATAAATCTATGTTTTCTGTGGATTTAGATTTAACACTGTGTAATAAGTTTGGGATACTTGCTGAAGGTACAACCTCCAAATTCGGCCTCTTTACTCTTTCTTCATCTACAGCAACATTTGCAACATTTGGTTTCTTTTGTGTATTGTCTTGGGCATTCTTTTTAACAAGGGGTTCAGCGGTTAAAGCTGAACTCTTAGCGATGTTTATAGATTCAGCTTCTTGAGCAGACTTAAAACTGTCTTCAATATTTTTGGCGATTTTGGCGTTTTTCTGGATGTTTTCAATAGCTTCCTTCCATTGAGCCATCCTTTCACCTTCCGTTCTTGCTACTTGAACTCGACCGCCCTGCAAAGCTTCAGCTTCACTCAGAGTTGTGGCTTGTACGTTAATGGATTCTAAATTGCCAAAGTTTCGCTGGATATGGTCAAGAGCTTGTCTGGCCTTCTCGATATCTTCATGCATCTCAGCATCTTGATTGGCTTCAATGTTCTGGAACTGCGTTGCCTTCTGGAGGTTTTCTACTGCTTCCTTAGCTAGTTTAATGCTGTGTTTCATGTCGTTGTCCGTGATAGATGCAGTGGTACCATCAGCTGCATGCTTCACATCACCAGTAGATCTGTGAATCCTTTCAGAATCGCAAAGTTTTACTGTGACTTCCTTCCCGCATGTTTCCTGTGGGTCATTGCTGGCTGCTCTTTCTTCATCGGAGTCGCGATAGAGGTGGTGGTAGCCAAATTTCTTCTTCACTATTATTGGCTTCTTGAAAGTACGAGCTTCAAATTCTGGTACAGATTTCAAATGTGGGATGGGCTCTCCTGTAAATGTGACGTCACTGGCTAGTTCTGTTGACTTCTTCTCTCTTCTGACGTGGGTGGGTAGTCTGTAAGGTGCAGACCTAAACCCGTGCCCGTTGTAGTAGCCGGGCAGCGTGGGGACTGCTGTTGCTACAGCTGCCAGAGCAGCTAGCACTGCTATCGTCTTCATGGTGCGATGGCAGTGATGTGAATGATGTTAGTCTTCGATTGACGACCAGGTTTTATAGTCAGAGGTGAGAGTTTCCTCTCTCAGAAAGTAAGAACAACAGAACGTGCCTATTGGCAATGAGTACGTTATAGTACGGATGATACGGCGCGTACAAACGCTTAGTAAGCAACTTCCGCCTCGCTCATGCTTGATATTGCAGCGTTAAGAAAGAAATATTATCGAGTCTAAAATAAGGTGGAGAGATAGAAAAAGGGAAAGTATTATCTTCTACATTAAAAAGCACTACTTTAGCCAATAGAGTTCTAACTTCTCTTCTCTACTTTCTGCCTTTGACATGATGACATAAAACCGATCAGTTTTTCCCAGTGAATGTCCCTGGCTGGAATACCTATTATATATTTCACACACCCATTCATTAATATATTCATTGATAACTGCCTCCGTGGTCTAGTGGCTAGTGCCATGGACTCCCGATCCGGAGGTCCTGGGTTCGATTCCCAGCGGGAAACACAAATTTGATATTTGAGAATTAATCACTTTGTAAATTTTTCCCCAGTTTGGTTAGGACATTGCAGGCTGAATCACCTGATTGTCCGAAAAAGGAAAAAAGATTTCGTGCTTCGGAGGGCACGTTCGCTGTCTTTGATAGTGGTCGTTACTCAAACCATGTCGGATGCCTGATACTTGTACTACTAGGCGGTTTAAAAACTCTGACACCAGGGTTCATCGAATCGATAGACACGATACCCACTCGACAGAAGAAGGATATATGTTTTTGTGGAACATTAATTTGTTTGTACATCATTCTTCTGCAGGGTTATCTGAAACTAGCTAGGCCATTCTTTGCCCTTTTTTCCGTAACTCAAAAGCATTTGGTATTTTTCTATGCAACTTTTTAAATAAAATAAATAATAAAACTTTTTAAAAATCGTATAGTAGTAGAAGTTAATTCAAATTCAAACGAAAGTTAAAATAAAAATTCCATCTTTCTCATTGAAATGCAACTTCCAAAAAGAAAATAGATAGGTACTCACGGTCGTTATTTTCATTATTACCGGCCGGGTCGTCCTTTGCCCTTGGCCTTTGGCTCTGAATACAAAGTTCAGGGATACGATTCGATACTGTATTAATATTATTATGTAGAACGATTTGTATTTTATATGTATGTAACGAATAAACTGTAAACTACTGGACGGATTTCAAAATTATTTTATCATTCTTATTCTTCTTCTCATCGAATGGGTTTCTGACCTAAGTGTATATGTCCGAGATCTTTTGAGTCAACGTACGACATAATGAACCGAGTTTTTTAACAGACAGCTAATAGTCCACAGACATGGTTTGTATAAAGTCATCAAAGACAGCGACCACGTGATCCAAGCACAAACTATGTTTTCTTACTGACAATCAGGTGATTCAGCCTGCATTGTCCTAACCAAACTGGGGTAAATCTCTCAACAACTTTGTGTTTCCCCATGGGGATCGAACCCACGACTTCCGGATTCTCGTTGTACCGCGGTAAAATATCTGATTCCTACGGTAAAACTGTTTATGCTGCCAGTGAAACGAAAAGTTGATTATAAAGTCACTTTTGGTATTGTCCTAATGAGGAACGTGAATAAGTACGCAAATCAGTTTAAATATACTGTCACAGCCTGTGGGTATACGAATACACTAGTTTTTGTTTCATTCAAAAATCTTCGATAGTCATGAGAGAGATACAGCTATTTAAATTTCGTCTGAATTTCGCGACCCGCTGCTGTGACGCTGTCGTAGTTTGGCCTAATTTGCTAAGAACCAGCAGCCGCGTGTGACGTCATTCAACCCATGCTCAATACAAATGAGTCGACCAGCCGGTCACAGGGCGGATAGGGCAAGCGCTTACTTTAAAATTCCATATCTCGATAACAAATTTTCGTATTGAAATAATTCTTTTACAGATATCTTTTATTTCCTACAGACAAAATTATTTTAACACTAAACGATAAAATACGAAAATAAAATAAACAAGTGTTATTCATAATAAAACGTCGAGGGTTAACCCAACCCTCCTTTCAATACTAACAAGTATGCCGATCAGTTTTCATTATGACAATATTATAAGATAGAAACTTCTAATATTAACTGCCTCCGTGGTCTAGTGGCTAGTGCCATGGACTCCCGATCCGGAGGTCCTGGGTTCGATTCACAGGGGGGAAACACGAAGTTAATGTTTGAGAATTTATCACTTTGTGAATTTTTCCCCAGTTTGGTTAGGACATTGTAGGCTTAATCACCTGATTGTCCGAAAAGAAAAAGATTTCGTGCTTCGGAGGGCACGTTAAGCCGTCGGTCCCGGTCGCTGTCTTTGATAGTGGTCGTTACTCAAACCATGTCAGAGGCCTGATAGTTGTGCTACTAGGCGGTTTAAAAACTCTGACACCAGGGTTCATCGGGTCCATAGACTCGATACCCACTCGACAGAAGAAGAAGATAAGATAGAAATCTAAAGTAGGAATTTTCTTAACTATCCGACAAGTACTTACTTGTCTTGTCTTATCGTACTAACGATGATTACCTGCTTTGGAGGGCACATTAAACCGTCGGCCCTGGTCGCTGTGTATAATTATTTAATTGTATGCTTTTGTCATACATTCAGTGCTATACCTGGCATATTCTGGGTGAGTTCTCTCCTTCGTCGAATAATAAAAATCAAATAGTCGACGAATAATAAAAATAAAATAAATAAAATGATCTAGAGACAGTCTGTTTTTTACTTGTGGTCCATTCGGCTGTTCGCCGTGTCCAAATACCTGATTCAGGAGCGAAAAGATATGTGCCAGCTGCATTTCCTCCCGGGCATGCTGTAAAAACCAGCTACGGGATCTGGGGGTTTCTGTATATATATTGCAATTTATTTAAAACTTTGTCAGACGTGGCGAAACAACCTTACGTTTCGCCACGTCGAAGTTTACGCTCTGCCTACGCCATTAGGGATAAAGGCGTGATTATATGTATGTATGTAATAAAAGTTCACACATGTTTGACACTAATTAATTACATACCGGGTGAAAGGAGGCACTTCCTGCAAACTGCTAGGGTTTGCTCAGGCAACAAAACTGAACAACTCACAAGGAAATTCTTACAGGAACTGAAAAAGGAACAATTTTTGACCTCATTAGGCAGGCAATTGTTTTTTTGAATTCCTAAAGAATTGATTTGTCAAACTTGCAATTTTTTGTTGATTAAACAACCCTTAACTGTTTGCTTTACGGGAAGCTGTCCCTTACACCACGGATATATTGAAACTAAAATAATTGTTGGATAAAACCAAACCAGATATCATATTATACCAAATTATGAAAACTAAACTTGTTAAAATTCAACAACTCTTATAAAGGTTAGTAAATCTTTTTCAGTTTTCAGGACACCATCCCTTACAACCTTTATTTAATATAGGTGTTAGAAAAAAATCCCAAATCCTTAGTCATTAACAGTTAGCCAATAGAAACTTATAATTAATTTTAGTTCTATGACGCAGGTATACTTAATGCAGCCTGAGCACACTTACCAATTTATGCTTTATTTTTATTTAAATTTTATAGTCACCCGGGCATGCTGTAAAAACCAGCTAAGGGATTCGAGGGTTTCAGTATATTGCAATTTAGGCGTTGGGCTAACAACCTGCCACTACAGCAATATACCTACAAGTCTATCTTAAATAACCCTCAAAACTTTGTCAGATGTGGCGGAACGACCTTTTGGTTAGGTCGTTTTACGCTCTGCCTACCCCATTAGGGATAAAGGATTGATTATATGTATATTGAAGATATAAGAATGATGTTTTTAATTATGAATGTAAGGTTCCCAACCCCGTTTGTTCCCAAGACTTGTCGTAGCGCTAAGTTGGAAATTAGTATTAAGCTTAACACAGTACTTCCATGCTGGACTGGGGGCGAGAGAAAAACATAGAATGTGCCAGCTGTATTTCCTCCCGGGCAAGCTGTAAAAATCAGCTAAGGCTTAACATAGTATTGTTCCGTCCCAGCTGTACGACAGTACATCACAGTCAACTCACCTCTTATCGTATAGATACTTCCCAGGATTCTTATGTCGACTTAAGGGGCCTGGGCTAAGTGGCGCCCTCATCAGTCAAAAATACATAATTCACTAAAAACACAATCAATCAAAAATCCTACCGGATTGAGTTTAGAGCAATGAAGGTCAATTAAATAATAAATAAAATAAAAATAAAAACGTTAATTTGCCATAAAGATTTACAAAAACACAATGTTTCCTTAGAAGTCCACACTAGGTCAAGCCTGTATCGCGGGAGTCCACACGACCATTACCAGTTACACAAGGTTACATA
The DNA here is from genome assembly GCA_949820665.1 of Scrobipalpa costella. NCBI lineage: Eukaryota > Metazoa > Arthropoda > Insecta > Lepidoptera > Gelechiidae > Scrobipalpa > Scrobipalpa costella. The sequence continues at coordinate 5,841,060 of OX463306.1, forward strand.
CAATTTTGGTAAATTAGTTAAAATTAGAACGTATTAAAAGCAAGACATGTGCTTGGACATGACATTAGTAAAATTTAATAGGTATTATAATGTTTATATGATAATACTTACATTTTTATGATAAATAAATAGACATGAGAGGTCGGAAATTCGGGTGCAAAAAAAGTAAAAACCCACTGTTGGAGCTACTAAGAGTTGCTACAACCACCTTTTTCAAGATTTTTAGGGCCCCAGTTTATTTTTCTTTATTAAATTGTTTTAGTAATGCCAATGTGTTCTTTGCGTCAATATAAGTCGAAAGTGTTTGCAATTTTTTTAAATATTTGTTTTAATTTGAAAGATAAAAGTAGAAATGAGTTTTCAATGTACTGAAAAATATTAAAAATATAAAAATATCGTTTGATTGTTTGATATTTTTATTGAATACCCTTTATAAATGATTTCTACAATGCTTTTATTATTATTACACAAAAAATTGAATGGGGCCCTCGGGGGCCCAAAAGCGTTTTATTTCTTTAAAAAAAATTGCGGAGAAAATTAAAATTAAAATTCGTATTTGGCAAGGTTAAGACAAGATAAACGCTTTTTACTCTTGTAATTTTTTCTATACGGTTGATAGTTTCAGGATAAATTGATGTTGAAGTTAGCAGGACACAATCGTTCAAAACCAAGCAAAGTAGTGGTTTTTATGGTGAAATCGTCTAGGTTAAGAAGAGATAGGCAAGGCACTTCTCTTTCTTGTTATTTTTTCTCTACGGTTGACAGTTTCACAGTGAATTGATGTTAAAGTTGTTAAGACAATTTTTGGGCCTCTCTCTTTGAGTATGTGCGACAAGGTCAGCATATTGACTGTATCTGTCTAAGTGCGTTTAGGATGTATTGTCTTAATTTTTGGTTTGTAAAATATGGCAAGTACACAAAATCAAAAGTGTATTACATGTAACCTAGTATCAAGTATTTTCTCTGATATACTTATTGGAAACCGGCTAACCCAGGAAGGGTTTCAGTAGTGTATTTTAAACGATGGGCTGACAACCTGTCACTATAGCAATATACAGATCCACCTGGAATGACCCTCAAAATTTGTCAGACGTGGCGGAACGACCTTTGTTTAGGTCGTTTACGCTCTGCCTACCCCATTAGAGATAAAGGCGTGATTATATGTATGTATGTACTTATTTGTAAAATATAAAATAAAGACGAATCCGGTAAAATTCTTTTTATATATATATATATATGCGAGTGCTTGACTGGTCTTATTTTAAGGATTTAGTGCTTACAATGAACCATAATGGTTTTACAACGAAAGAAAAAAGTATATTAATGTTTAAGCAGTAAAACGCTTTGGGGCCTTTAGGCCCAAAAATTGTGTCCAGGGAATTTTAACATCAATTCACTGTGAAACTGTCAACCGTAGAGAAAAAATTCTTTCTTGAAAGAGAAGTGCCTATCTCTTCTTAACCTAGCTGATTTCACCATAAAAACAACTACTTGGCTTGGTCTTGAACAATTGTGTCCTACTAACTTCAACATCAATTTACCCTGAAACTATCAATCGTAGAGAAAAAATTACAAGAGTAAAAAGCGTTTATCTTGTCTTAACCTTGCCAATTACGAATTTTAATTTTAATTTACTCAGCATTTTTTTTTAAAGAAATAAAACGCTTTTGGGCCCCCGAGGGCCCCATTCAAATTTTTGTGTAAAAATAATAAAAGCATCGTAGAAATCATTTCTAAATGGTATTCAATAAAAATATCAAACAATCAAATGATATTTTTATATTTTTAATACTTTTCAGTACATTGAAAACACATTTCTACTTATATCTTCCAAATTAAAACAAATATAAAAAAAAATTGCAAACACTTTCGACTTATATTGACGCACAGAAGACATTGGCATTACTAAAACAATTTAATAAAGAAAAATAAACTGGGGCCCTAAACATCTTGAAAAAGGTGGTTGTAGCAACTCTCAGTAGCTCCAACAGTGGGTTTTTACTTTTTTTGCACCCGAATTTCCGACCTCTGGACATGATACATGAAACATAATAATATATTGGTGTGTATATTAAAACCTCAAAAGGTTATAGTTGCAGTAACTGATAGAAAATTTTCGAAATACGGCCACTTTTAGCACTTTTGTTATCTGTAACTGCAGTGAACACAAAATTATTGATTTATAATGCTTAAAATAAATTTCATTACCTATACTTCAATCTCATCTACCGGATTTTTAATTAATCGCGTTTTCAGTGAGTAATGATGTTTTAACTGATGAGGGCGCTGGCGTGCAGTGGGAATGCCCTTAACCCAGTAACCGATAATCATATCCAAAGATGTATTTTCTATAATTCTAATTTGTTGACCGGGATTGAGGACTATTGTCTCAATCCCGCTCGATCTCAAGACTTGTCGTAGGGCTGAATTGGAATCCAAGCTAAATAAATAATAACCTATAATAAGAGTCTCACATCTATCTGAAATAACCCTCAAACTTGTCGGTTGTGGCGGACGCCCTTTATTTGGGTCGTTGACGTTGTGCCTACCCCGTTAGGGATAAAGGCATAAGGGAATTTCATCCCAATCGAGCTTCAGCGCATTATGTTAATGAAAAATTACGCTAACCACTCTTACCTCGTAATACCTACTATACATTTCACGTAGTTTTTTTTTTTTTTTTTTTTTCAGGAAATCTGAATTTACTGCATTTTTATTTTGACGTTCAAATTCATTTTTGTTTGACATTGTGTAAATTAGCTTTTATTTTACAAATTGACTTTTTATATTTATTTTCTTTTAGACATTTTGTTGAACTTTTATTTATTTTACTTTTGTTTGACATATTTGTATATTTATTTTTTTGACGATCATATTATCCTCGGGTATTTTTATAATTATTGTAATGTATTGTAATTATGAAATTGATAGTATGAAATAAATAAATCTAATCTAATTTAATCTAATCATACAAATCAATCCTAAATAACCCTCAAAACTTTGTCAGACGTGGCGGACCGACCTTTGTTTAGGCCCTTTACGCTCTGCCTACCCCATTAGGGATAAAGGCACGATTTATGTATGTATTATGTAAGAACACCACCCACAAATTCCACTAGTTATTATATGTACATACATACATACATATAATCATGCCTTTATCCCTAATGGGGTAGACAGAGCGTGAACGACCTAAACAAAGGCCGTTTCACCATGTCTGACAAAGTTTTGAAGGTTATTTAAGATAGATTTGTATGTATATTGCTGTAGTATCAGGTTGTCAGCCCATCGCCTAAATTACAATATACTGAAACCCTCGGATCCCTTAGCTGGTTTTTAAAGCATGAGGGGGAGGAAATGCAGCTGGCAAATTCGATGTTTTTCTCTCGATCCCAGTCCAGCATGGAAGTATGCTGTAAGTATATAATTATATGTATACGTGATTATATGTATGTATGTATTTGTATGTATATAGACCACACAAATGAAGTGTTTAATGCACTGCTAATAGTATTAGTTTTATAACCACTTATTACTTATTTTTAAGAATATGTTACATAAACTTTTTATAAACTAGTTAACTTTAATTACTCTGCCCTCAGTCAATCTGGGGTAATCTGTTATTTGCTCCATAATTTTAGCCCTAATCGTTATGTACTTATAGTTTAAAATGAGCTGTTGATTGCCTTAATATAATAAAAAATAAAATTTTAAATATTTTAATTTTATGGAAAAATGTCAACGACGGATCAAATTACAGGAAATTAAAAAAAAAAATATGGTATTATTCTACCCATGAAACAGAATAACTTTTCCAAAGGACCATAGGTCGAAATATGAAAAAAAAATTGGCCCTCCCATACAAATGGTGCCGCGGCTCAAGCCAATTTGTATGTTTCATGGGTCGCATCCTAAAATATGGTCAGTTATTTATTTTTATTCCGCTATACGAGTACCGTAGTACTACGGCGTACCGTAGACGATTCTTTGTGTAACCATGTTCTATTATCGTCTCTAGACTAGACACCTAAAGTGATCTTGTTATGAAACAAGCAAAGCAAGTCTTTGTTGGGCTAAGTGAAAAAAAATCATAAATCACTGAAAACACAATCAATCAAAAATCCAGTAAATCAGATTAAGTTTAAAGCAATGAAGGTCATTTAGAACGTCATAAAATTGCAACTTATAGTTCGTTGTAGTTACAGATAAAAAAAAAATTAGAAACGGCCACTTTAAACACTTTTGCTATCTGTAACTGCAGTGAACACTGAATTATTAATTTGTAATGCTTGAAATAAACTTTAGTACCTATTCTTTAACCGGATTTTCGATTAATTGCGTTTTCAGTGAGTAATGATTTTTTAACTGATGAAGGCGCTGGCGTGCACCCCCTTAACCTATGAGGTAATGGTAAATTTTAAAATTTGCATTTTTTTTACATCTGCTATTCGGATTTGACGATGTTCTCCTGGGTTTTGGTAATAGTATTGGGAAAACAACAAATATTTTTCATTCATTTTATTTCATTACAAAAAGCTTAAAAAACATAAATAAGAATCGTGATGTTAAATCATCTACCTATAAATAAAATTCAAGCTAATTGTTTCAAGCGTGGAGCTGCTCGGTGTCGAGGTCCCCGTCGATGTGGTGGAGGTGGTGGTGGTGGTGCGGGTTGGTGGAAGCAGCCTCCATGGCGCGCGCCGCCTCGGCCCAGCTCTTGGCGGGACCCTGCTCCCTCATCTGCATCTGCGCGTTCACGTTGCGCTCGGCTTCAGCCCAACTCTTGACCGGGGCGCTCTCCCTCATCAGGGTGTTCCTCTCAGCCTCAGCCCAGCTCTTCACAGGAGCGCTCTCTCTCATGAGCGGTGCCATCTCACGCATCTTCGTAGATTGCTCAGCTCCGTTCCACTCCTTCTGGGGAACCATTTCACGCATCTTGGCGGAGTGGTCGACGGGGGCGATTTCACGCATCTTGTTGAGGTTGCTTTCAGTACGGTAGGCGGGGGCGATAGAAGGGTAGGCAGGGGCGGCAGATGGGTAAGCGGAGTGGGCGATGTGGCCGGCGTGCACGCTAGGGGCGCAGCTCAGCAGCAGGGGCACGGCGCAGCCTCCAATCTTAGCGCCAGGGAAGACACCGATGGCTGGGGCGGCGGGACCAGCGCTTGAACCGCCGGCAGCACCAGCAGCGGCGGCGGCGAGAGCGGCAGCAGCAGCAGCGGACGCAGCCGAGGCCGGGCCGCCGTAATAAGACCGGGCGTGCAGGGTATGGTCAGCCTTCTCCTCGTGAAGGTCCTCTCTGTAGAGACCAGGACCTCCGCTCAGGTACAGAGCCACCGGCGCGGCTCCACAGGGCGAAGCGCCATAGGACCGCTTGATCTTCTGGATCTCGCTGATTTCTTCAGTTGGGGCGCTGAAGGCCGCTCCGACGATCACAGCTAGTACTACAAAGGCTTTCATTGTGATTACTGTGTGATGTTTGATGTTCCTGATGAATGTGATGCTTGGTTGAAAGTGCATAGGCTATTTATACGAAAATCACACGGAAGCAGTTGCCAACATCTTACGAGAAGTCGGAAGAGCGTTTCGACACGTACGTTTAAAAATGTAGCGTAAGCATTATTGATTGATCATGAATGTATGATCCAAATAGTATGAGATGTCCCAATTAGACATTTATTTTAAACAAAATCTACACAACCAAACTTATTCAACCCAAGAATGTAATTTCTGCTAATTCAGCAACTGAACTCGACCTTGTTCGATTAATTTCGAAGCTGACAAAACATATCGTAATGAAACTCGTGGAATTTGTGGGTGGTGTTCTAACATAATACATACATAAATCATGCCTTTATCCCTAATGGGGTAGGCAGAGCGTCAACGACCTAAAAAAAAGTTGTTCCGCCACGTCTGACTAGTTTTGAGGGTTATTTCAGATAGATCTGTAGGTATATTGCTGCAGTGACAGTTTGTAAGCCCATCGCCTAAATTTAATACACTGAAAACCCTGAATCTCTTAGATTATTTTTGCAGCATGCCCGGGAGGTAATACAGCTGGCACATTCTATGTTTTGCTATCGCTCCCAGTCCAGCATGAAAGTTTCTTGTATTATGATTTTGGTTACACAAAAAATTATTCACTTTGTAACAGGCTAACTAATTTCTAATACTATACTGGATGTTAGGGATGGGGCCCGAAAACTGAAAAAGGTTGCTCTGTCAACGATACTGATTCACCAGAATTTATATTTAAAACTTTTGCTTTCCGTTTCGTGGGCTTAGCAACTCCTTTCAATCTTTAGGGCATTGTATCTACTATAAATACTGTATATAAGAACACCAATATGCATAAATATCATTGTTCAATTTGTAGTTCGAGCTCCGGAGCTTCCAGTAGTGTTAGGGTGTAGAGTGCGTGACTGCATGTATACATACAATCACGCCTTTATCCCTAATGGGATAGGTAGGCAAAGCGTAAACGACCTAAACAAAGGTCGTTCCACGTCTGACAAAGTTTTGAGGGTTATTTAAGATAGATTTGTAGGTATATTGCTGCAGTGACAGGTTGTCAGCCAATCGCCTAAATTACAATCACTGAAACCCTCGGATCTCTTAGCTGTTTTTTACAGCATGCCCTATACAGATTCTATGTTTTTCTCTAGCTCCCAGGCCAGCATGGAAGTATATATGTTTTCGATATATAAGCCGAAAACCTAAAATCGGGACCTAATGTGGGCTCACCTCCGGCAGGCCACCTACATATTAGAACTTTTAGTACCTATGCCTTCTCCTTAATCACTCACAACAAGTTTTTGAGGAAAGGCAGTCCTACCCCTTCACGCACTCTATATTTTATTTAGTTATCGAACTACTATCGAACTTTTATCAGTAAATGTCATATTGAGTTACGATAATTTCATAAAATACAATTTACTACCTGATTCGTGAACCCGGGCTTACTTAAAAAAATAGGATTTCAATGTTTGCATACTGTAAATTATTCTTAACTAGCGACCCGCCCCGGCTTCGCACGGAAATCATCAGTGTTTCCCCACTATATTCTGCATATATTATAGATATAAACCTTCCTCTTGAATCACTCTATCCATTAAAAGAAACCGCCTCAAAATCCGTTGCGTAGTTTTAAAGATCTAAGCATACATAGGGATATAGGGACAGAGAAAGCGACTTTGTTTTATACTATGTAGTGAACCCCGCTACGAATCCATTACATCACAATTCTATCGGTTAAATCGGCCATTTTTATAGCTATACCTATACTATACCATTTTCCATGCTTGACTGGGAGCGATAGAAAACATAGAATGTGCTAGCCGCTTCCCCTTCCGGGCATGCTGTAAAAACCAACTAGGAATACAGTGTATTGTAATCTAAGCGATGAGCTGACAACTGACAACCGATCACTATAGCTGATTTCATGTATACATTTAATTATTATACAACTTTGTCCTCACTACATAGCAACAATGCTTTATGAAGAAATATAATTGTAGGTGTGTCACGATAATACGGTAATATATTTAAATTCAACAATACAATATTTTTAAGTAGTTAGCATATGATAGATGTGAGTTTCTTTTTCTTTTTCGCCTTTTATTCATCACTATATAGTATAAAACAAAGTCGCTTTCTCTGTCCCTATATCCCTATGTATGCTTAGATCTTTAAAACTACGCAACGGAATTTGATGCGGTTTCTTTTAATGGATAGAGTGATTCAAGAGGAAGGTTTATATATATAATACATGCATAACATAGTAGAGAAACACTGATGATTTCCGTGCGAAGCCGGGGTTGGTCGCTAGTATCACTATAAATCATTTTAAGCATTTTTTCATACCTTTATTTTCTACAATCATTCATTTTTGTGATAAACAATACTTCCTTTCCATCATACGTACGAGTTCATTACGCATAAACTTTATGCTATTTTGATTCTGTTTTCTAGGCAAATATTCATACATACGTAAAATCACGCTTATTTGCTTTACAGGGTACAGCAAATAACGACTTATTGTATAGATTGTTTTTTTTATTTCTACATATACATACATACATATAATCACGCCTTTATTCCTAATAGGGTAGGCAGAGCGTAAACTACCTAAACAAAGGTCGTTCCGCCACGTCTGACAAAGTTTTAAGGGTTATTTAAGATATATTTTTAGGTATATTGCTGTAGTGACAGGTTGTCAGCCCATCGCCTAAATTACAATATACCGAAAACCTCGGATCCCTTAGCTGGTTTATACAGCATGTGCGGGAGGAAATCCATTTTTTTATTTCTCTTCTTCCTTAATGGACTGGAACCGATAGAACAACATTGACTGTTTCAGCAGCTTCTCTTCCCATACTGTAGAAATTGAGGGTTTCAGTGTTCTAGGCAACTACAGCGGTTGATAGTAGAGTCAAGGTACCTAATGGGTCACATTCATTTGACAACATATATCGGAACAATATATCAGCTCAACATAGGACGACCAAAGAAAAGATGGATGGACTGCGTGAAAGTTGATATGTCTAAAACAGGTGTGAGTGTTGAATTGACGGCTGACAGGGATGAATGGAAGAAGAAACGTACTGCGCCGACTTGGGGTAAATGGGATAAGGGCAAGCGAATGATGATGATGATATCAGCTCAACATATCTTTTAAAAAGCATTAAAGAAGTGGTAAATAAAAATGATTTTATCTTGACTGACACAATAACAATGCTCAACCCTAAGAACTTGTCAAATGTGGCGACAACGACAAGTTATGTGGTAGTGAAGCTCTATCCACCCCGTAAGGGATACAAGTGTGACTAGGTGTGATGTTAGTATGTACATTCCGCGAGACATTAAAATATGTAATAATTTAAATACTTAAATACAAGGACCGCAGCATGTACCTACTAGTAGGTACTATAGCCAAAAAAACAGAAATTTAGGCATTAGATTATATTGTAAAAACAGTTTCAAACGTACGAATACCTAAAAAAAATAGGTACCTCCATGAAAAAATCTATTGAAAAATAACTTGCCTGTTTTGTAGGTATTGGACCTTAATTTTTTTAATAAGGCGTGATAATAATTGATATTGGGAATTTAATAATAGGAAAATGTGTACCTATAGTGTAAGTGCGTAATGTTAGTTAACCATTTTCGTTTTCTGTTTTCTTACCTTGGGACAAGATAGTTTATGTTTTGAATAATATAATGGATATGTAGTTTGCTATTAAGTTTGTACTTTTGTTTGGAAAAGTTTAGGAGAAAAATTATAACGAAAAAAATAATTTTCACATATTTTCAGACTTTTAATACTTTTAACAACCTTAAAACTAACATACAACTATTTACAACAAATAGCAGCTAAGTTTACTGGTGCAGAGGGACGGAAGATGTAGCATCATGCGCGGGCGCAAGTTGCTCGTGAGTGGGTTCTTCATGGAGCTGATGCAGCTGGTGGTCGTCCACGCCGCGGTACGAGTCGCCAGCGTAGCCGCCGTAACCGTGGGACTTCACGATGTGGCCTGACTTGATGGAAGGAGAACAGCTCAGCAACAAGGGCACGCTGCAACCACCGACGTTGGCGTTAGGGAACACTCCAATGGCCGGTCCTGCAGGGGCGCCCTGACCTGCGTTGATACCGGCCAAAGCTGCCGCGGCTGCTGCCGACGCTGACGCTGATGCAGCTCCACCGTAAGCCGGAGCTAGCGCAGGCAGGGCTGGGGCAGGTCCGTACGCGTAACGAGCCATCGGCATGTGACCGAACGGCTGCTGCTCGAACATCATCTGCTGTGACATATCTTGCATCTGGTCCATGTCAGAGAAGCTCATCATCTCGCCCTCGTCGGCATCACGGTATAGCGGGTAGCCGCCGCCGTATGGGAGACCGTGGGGGAGTGCGGGGGCGAAGGCTGGGGCGTGGTGCGGGGGGGCGAGGTGGTACGCTGGCGCCGCCACGGGAATAGAGATCGGGGCGGCTCCGCACGGCGCCGGCGCGTAGTAAGATCCAGGATAACTTGACCTCCTGTCTCTCAGGTATTGGTCGTACTGCTGGTACTGGTTCCAGAGGGCTTCCTCCTGAGTCTGTTGCCCGGGAGCCAGCGCCGCACTCCACACGGCGGCGATCGTCGACGCAAACACAATAGCTCCAACAAATTTCATTTTGTTTTTCTGTTCCCTCACAACTGTTGGTTACTTGAGTATCTTTCGAACACTAAATTATTTTTCCAGAACAGCAAATATTTATACACGATTGCGAAACCAACATTTCGACGGGGGATATTTACTTAGTTGCAATTTAAAGTTTGTAAAACAAGAATGACCGACATATTTTGCAAACTCAGATATTTTGATCTCGAATGAGATGCTAGAATTGACCCAAATACCGAAACAAATTGTCCAATTTATCTAAATAATCAATCTATGTAGGTAAAATATTGTTGAGTTAAAGAAACTAAGAACAAACATCTCATGAAATTAGAAAAAAACCTTGTTTATATAAACTGCTACGCACTTTACTACGCCGTAGCAGTGGCTACGCTGGACCTTAAACCAACATTCATTTTGTACAATCCTAAGCATAAGTGGAAAAATGTGTTATCTCATTCGGAATTTGAACATAACATGACATTACTTATTAGGCCTTGCTTTTACCTATCCTTGATTACGCTGATATCTCTTATACCGAATTGATAGAAGAGTTGCTCAATAAACTGGAGCGGTTGCAGAATATATAATATACCAGGTGTAAGGGACAGCGTCCCGCAAATTGATAGAGGTTGCTCAGTTAACGAAACTGAACAACTACTAGCATGTGTTTTTTTGAGGAAGTTAATAAAGAATGGCTTTTTCATACAAAATGTTCACCTCGTTCAGACAATTTGTATAGAAATGTCTTTTTTTTCACTTCCTAAAAAAAACCTGCTGATAGTTGTTCAGTGTCGTTGACTGAGCAACCCCTATCAGTTTGCGGGACGCTGTCCCTTACACCTGGTATATATTCGTTTCATATTCGGCCTAAGAAAATATGATCATGTCTCAGTCTACAGAACTAAGCTCAAATGGCTTCCCATTCGACCTTCATAGAGATTACCATCTGTTATCTTTTCTTTATTCTAATCTGTTCAATCCTACGCCTCCACCTTATCTTAAAAAAGAAGATTTGCTTTCTACCCTGTAACTCTTAGGCCCGTAATTATAAATTACATACATACATATAATCACGCCTTTATCCCTAATGGGGTAGGCAGAGCGTAAAAGACCTAAACAAAGGTCGTCCCGCCACGTCTGACAAAGTTTTGAGGGTTATTTAAGATAGAATTCTAGGTATATTGCTGTAGTGACAGGTTGTCAGCCCATCGCCTAAATTACAATATACTGAAACCCTCGGATCCCTTAGCTGGATTTTACAGCATGCCCGGGAAGAAATGCAGCTGGCAAATTCTATGTTTTTCTTTTGCTTCCAGTCCAGCATGGAAGAAAAAAAGTACCTGTCAAATCCATGCTTAATATTACTCTCAATCTTGAGATAGCTTTATAAATACGAGCCTTAATCGCACACTTCCCATCGCGTTACCTCTCTCTTAATATCCCATCTCATTCTACAAATTTTTACTCTAATAATTTTACAGTTCGTGCAGTTAGATTTTAGAATCTATTGCCTGCGTCTGTAAGGCAAGCTCCATCATTAGATTATTTAAAAGAAAACACCTAAAAGCTCACTATCTTTCTCAACCTTAACCGCTTGCACTTGCGTATTTCCCGGATTAATTTGTTGTAATATTTTCTTTTATTTATATTATGCATTATATTATATTACTAGCGACCCGCCCCGGCTTCGCACGGAAATAATCAGTGTTTCTCTACTATATTATGCATGTTTTATACATAAAAAACCTCTTGAATCACTCTATCCATTAAAAGAAACCGCATCAAAATCCGTTGCGTAGTTTTAAAGATCTAAGCATACATAGGGATATAGGGACAGAGAAAGCGACTTTGTTTTATACTATGTAGTGATAATATTTATGTATTTCTATATAGGTATAAGTAATTTATATGTATGGCTATTTATTATTACAAATTTATTATATAAGTACACTTCACTTTTTTACGTATACAATATATTGCCTAAAATGTATACCATACCAGCCCACTAGTTCAACTTTTATTTTCCTGTGCCCTAGAATAGATTGCTGCTTAGCAATAAGGCCGCCTATTTGTACTGCTATTTGCTTTATTTTCTTTTCTTTATTGTGCCTTCTCTGTGCAATAATGTGTATTCTTATCTTATCTTACATACAGAGACCCACGTTAGCCTGTATTCGTCTTTCGGGATAGCAAGATGCTATGCCGTAGCAGTACCAACGCGGGACCTTCAACTATACAATATTATTTTGTACTATAAAATGTTGTGTACCATTCGGATTTTGTAAATTACTTACATACAAAGACCCATTGAACCATGACCCATGAAAACAAAATGTCTTTACCAAACAAGTTGTCATTTTGTATACGAAAGTCAGATATATTTTTCAATTTACTGAAAGAATTTTCTGGTGAAAGTTGTTCAGTTTAGTTGACTGAGCAACCTATTACTATCAGTTACTGGTACGCTGTCCCTTGCACCCGGTATAGCCCTCAAGGATTTCATTCCCATTACTGGACTGAGAAAGTGCCTCGTCTAAAATACATGGTAAGAAGATATTCATAGCAGCATTTTTTTTTTTAAACTACGTTTGCGACCTCTTCCTCTCAATACCACAAGACGTGTATTAAAAGTTGTAGTTGTTCCAATGTTAGAAAATTACGCTAATATGATTTATCCATTGGTTAGACGAATAATTCTTATAGTAGAGTCAAGATAAGGCCACATGCGAAAGCTCTCATCTCAACCCATAGTCAAAATATATGAACATTTAAATTATAAACATGAGCGTTAAGGAAATGTCAAATGTGTTTTATTGCGTGTTCCTTGGCTCTACATTTTATTTGGAATTGATAATCATGACATGACATTTAATTATTAGAGAGGTTTTATTTCATAAAAACAAGTCAAATTACAAATCGGATTATATAAAATCTTAAACTATCTTAATTTTAAAGAAAATAAAATAGACCCTCATACGCATCTCCATGAGGTAAAGTGCCCAATAGGCTGGCAGCATTCCCGCTTTGAATAGCAATGCTTAATCTTTGAGCGAGGTAGCTGCCAGACCTGGGGTCGCCTGAAGACTCACGAAGACGCGCTGAGAGATCGGCAACAAATAATTTGGCTTCCTGACCCAAAGGACCCAAAGTCTCAACTGCGAAGGGCACGAAAACATACTTGTTCAAAAGATCAGCGTACTTCCGGCGTTTAAGACTTTCCGCAGTAGCCGCCGCTGCCGCAGCGCAACGGGAAGTCAATTAGACATTTAATTAAACGTTGTCATACATGAACATAACCATAACATCGTGCATAACATAAAAAAAGTAATTTGATCGTAGTAGTTTTATTATTCACCACATAGTAACTATAATACTACGTACAATTATTCACTAACTATACCCAAATTCGGGGCATTGTCGTCAGCCAAAAACAACTGACTAATCCGCGTTTGTTCTGTTTGTTAATACGGCAGTGGAACTCGAAGAGATGCTTCAAGGTTTAAGTGCAGCAAGCCTTGACGTTGGACTTCAAATGAACAGAACGAAGACGCCATTGATGACTAACAGGACGAAACGTAGGGTAGAGGTACGAGTGGATGGGCAGACAACATTTTGTCGATGAGTATATTTACCTAGGCCAGATTGTCTCTTTCGATAACAGGCAAGAGAAAGAAATCGATCGCCGTATCTGGAAAATGCCTGGAAAAGCTTCTGGTCGTTAAAAGCATTTATGAAGGGCCATTTGCAGTGGGATCTAGTAGGCTAGCTATATATACCAAAATAGTTGTATGATGTACTTAATATTTAAATTTAATACTAAAAATACAAAACCAAATTTTTTTCTAGTCAAAAATACCACCCCACACCGTTCCCGTTGGGAATGTACCCACTACGCTGGCAGCTTCTTCCATGCTGGCCTAGGAGCAAGAAGAAAACATAGAATGTGCCAGCTGCATTTCCTCCCGGGCATGTTGTAAAAAACCAGCTAAGGGATCTGAGGGTTTCAGTATATTGTAATTTAGGCGATGGGCTGACTACAGCAATATACCTACAAATCTATCTTAAATAACCCTCAAAACTTTGTCAGACGTGGCGCAACGACCTTTGTTTAAGTCGTTTATGCTCTGCCTACCATAAAGGCGTGATTATATGTATGTATGTATGTATGTACGCTTGCAGCATTACCCCTTTGTATAGTTATATTGTTTTGATCGTGATATAATTAATGTTGTCTAATTTTCTTTTATAATTCCAGTGGGATGCCTGAAGAAGAAGGTTAAAATGGTGAGGTAAAACGAGCAAAAAAGGTATTAGATGCAAGTATTATATACTGACTGATACTATTTGGAGAGAAATGCGACAAGGTTGCCCATTATCACCAGTTATATTCAATATGCTCCATAAGAAAAATGCTTGATCTGATTGCGGGGCTGTATAATAAATGGAGAAAAGATTAGATCATTCAATACGCAGATGAGCGCTAGCGAAGCGACACCATTGCAAAGGATTAGCAAACTAAACAACACCCTTTTAGAACAAGTTACATCTTTGAAATACTTAGGCAGTTTCACGCCAGATCTACTCCAGATATAAAAACCGGAATTGCTATGACTAAAACAGCTTTCAATAACAAAAAACATCTATTTAAAAGTGCCATCAAAAAGAAAATTCGTAAACGTCTCATTAAAACGTACATCTGAAGGATTGCATTATATGGTAGTGAATCTTGGACTATGACTCAAAGGGATAGGGAAAGGTTAGAAGCATTTAAAATATGGTGTGAAAGAATTAGTTGGATGGAAAGAAAAACAAGTGAAGAGTTATTGAGAATAATAAAGGCGAAGAGAAATATACTGACAACAATAGAGAACCGAAGAGGAAGAATGATAGGCCACGTGATACGACATGACGAAATCTTAAAAAAACATCATAGAAGGGAAATTAGAAGGTAAGAGAGAAAGGGGAAGACTGAGATGCAGTTACTTTGACCAAATTAAATAGAAGGTGAATGTCAAGTCGTATCAGGAACTGAAACCGTTGGCAGAAGACAGAGAAAATTGGCGATTACTCCACCGACAAGTGCCCAGCACTTAAATTTAAAAAGAAGATGATACTATTTAGAACTTTATAAACCCGCGCGCGGAAGGGTGTTTCGCATTGTCTGTTCTTTGTTTTTGTATGGAAAACACGATTCCGCACGCGAGGTAGCAGATCCCGCTCCTACGCGCGGAGAAGCGTTTTCAGTATGTTCGACACTGCATGTTTTCCATACAAACTGGGGTACTTACTCAATATTAGAATGGTTTGCGTAATATTTCTAACCTAGGCTGGACACCAGGTAATAAAAAAAAACTCAGTCAAATAAAAAGTTCCTTTACGATCGGTTAAAAACGATCAGAGTTCAATTTCCTGCCTATCCCCTAAGTGAGGTGGCAAGATTATTTGTATCGTAACTTTGAGTTTAAGTAACACTCAGTCAAACAAAAATAGTTCCATATTAATTAGTTAAGAAAAAGCCAAATTTCAATTTACTGCCTACCTTCTTAGTCAGGTAGCGCGATTTTAGGTATCCTAAGTTGCAACCCGGATAACACACAGTTGAATAAAAAAAGTCTTATCGAAATCGGTTCAGTAGTTTTGGCGTGATGTGGTAACATACAGACAGACAGAGAGACAAAAATTCGAAAAAAATCGTTTTGATCTTCATATCGTTAATAATGCTTGCTGCAATATTTTTTTTTGTAAAATTTATCAATGTGGAGACACGACCCATCTAGAGATTTATTATATGTATAGATTTCAAGAAGTGCAAAAGAAGGATAAAGGCCCAATGGGTAGCATTTCTTTGACATAGAAAATTTTGAAAATCCTATAGCCAATGTTTAAAATATATAAAAAAAGCACTTTAATGTGTTGTTTGAGAAAGTTTTACCAATGTAGGAATATTAATGCTGATTCAGGTATTACATTGCTACGTGACGTTCAGCAATTCAACATACTCGTACACATTCCACATTACTCGATGTGCGGCCATTTTGAATGGTCAGCAACCTACTTCGTTATAATCTGGCATTACATCGAATAATTAATTTCATTCATATAGTCACGCATGTATCCCTACGGGTAGGCTGAGCATCAATAGCTTACTACAAATTATTTATTTAAAGATTTTTTCAATTTCCAATTTTTTGCATCTAGTTTGTATCCTATTTAAATGACAACATGTACTTTAAATGGTATACAACATGTTTCTAAGTCATTTTCAATATTACTTCCATGCTGGGCTGGAAGCGAGAGAAAAACATAGAATGTGCCAGGTACATTTCCTCCCGGGCATGCTGTAAAAACCAGCTAAGGGATCCGAGGGTTTCAGTATAATTTAGGCGATAGGGTGTCAAACTGTCACTACAGAAATATACCTACAAATCAATCAAAACTTTGTCAGACGTAGTGGAACGACCTTTGTTTAGGTAGTTTGCGCTCTGCCAAGGGAAACAAAAGAAAATGTATCTAAGGGTTCCTATTATAAAGCAATGTCATATTTGAGAGCAATATTGAGTGTGGATTTGACAGGCCGCATTGTATATTATAGTCCGTCCATTTGTTGTCGATAGTCCGTCCATTGTTGTCTTAAGAGAAAAGAGACTTAAAGAACATTATCTTTCCCTAAGTAATCTATAGTCATCATCATCAATACAATGCAATATTTTATTGGTAATAATGTTACAAGTCACATTTGATAATATTCATTCGTACAATCTGATAACAATTAATTTCAAGTTAATCTCCCTAGCCTTAACCCGTATCTTACGGGGTTGACTACCTAATCTAGGTGATTGAACGAGTGTACTGGTTTTTACAGAGAGCGACTGCCATCTGACCTCCGCAACCCAGAAGGGAAACCAGACCCAATTCTAAATTAGGCCAGAGATTTTAAGCCGCCAATGCTTAGCACTGGCCTCTGACATGGTTTAACGACTACAAAGTCGCAAGGACCTGGTCCCTCATAGTACAGGGGATCCTAGTTTGAGGACCAGGAACCATAGATATATTTGTTAAGTATAAATGTACATTACTTCCATGCTGGACTGGGAGAGATAGAAAAACATAGAATGTTCCAGCTGCCCTTCCTCCCGGGCATGCTGTTGAAGTCAGCAAAAGGGACTCGAGGGTTACAGTGTATTGTAATTTAGGCGATGGGCTGACAACCTGTTACTATAGCAATACACATTACAATCTAAAATTGCCCTCAATTTTTGTCAGACGTGGCGAAAGCGCCTTCTAAGAGGCGTTAAACGCTCTGTCTACCCCGTAAGGGATAAAGGCGTGATTTATGTAAATGTAAGCCTAGCTATAACACGCAAATGTACAAGTTGTTACAAATAAATAGATTTTTGTTTTGTTTTTTTTTTTACTAATATCTACCAACGGGGACCAACGGGGACCAACGGCTTAACGTGCCTTCCGAAGCACGGAAAAAGCGCCGAATAAACGTACATATGAAATTCTAAAACCGAAAAACACATAGGTACGTGGTGGGATTCGAACCACGACCTCTCAGGAGGCAGCGGCTACACCATCGGGCTTCACCCTAAGTAATCCATAGTATATACATTTATATATTGTATCTATATGTTTTGTATATATTTATTTATTATAGATATCTATCATATTTAGGATAAGTATATGTTCATAAGTACTTCATATTTATTTATTCTTGTCATTGTTGTAGTTATGTATGTATATGTTTAGTTTTTTTTTTTTATATTATCTGTCCAAAATGCGATCGGTCATCAGACCATAAGCAGTTATTTTGAAGGTTATGATGGTGTTTTAGGCGCGCCCTTCCACTGTTGGGCTGCCTTCATGTGTAGTTAAATATAAATATTTATTTAAATGTTGTCCCATGTATGTGTACGTTTCAGACGTCTTGTTTGCAATGACTCGCTTAGACGTTGAGCAAGTCTGTTTTGGTGGTGAGTTATTTTGCTCTTATAGGCCTTCGTAATTGCGTTTATTTCCTCTTTTACAGTTGGAATGTTCAGATAGTTGTGGATTTCATCCATTCTCGTGAACCATGGAGCATCCACTATCACCTTCAGTACTCCATTTTGGAACCTTTGCAATATCTCAGTATTTGATGTTTTAGCCGTTCCCCAGAGCTGAATGCCGTAGGTCCATACAGGTTTTAGGATACTCTTATAGATCAAAACTTTATTTTCTATGGAGAGTTTAGATTTCCGTCCGATGAGCCAATCTAGTGTTCTGAATCTGTAGTTAAGTTCGTCACGTTTTTTTTTTATATGATTTTTCCAGGTCTGCTTGCGATCCAGGTGGAAACCAAGGTATTTTACTACTTCATTGTGTGGAAGTTCATTTTGTCCTAGTTTAACAGGCGGGCAATCCTCTTTTCTCAGAGTGAACGTGGTGTGGTTTGATTTGGGAGCACTAGCTTTGATGCGCCAGGATTTCATCCATTTGTGAACTTTGTCCAGATGTGTTTGGAGTATTCTTGAGGCTAAAGCAGGATCTTTGTTGGATGTAAGCACTGCTGTGTCGTCAGCGAATGTGGCTGTCATTACGTTCTCTGATTCTGGCACATCAGCTGTGAATAAGAGGTAGAGAGCTGGACCCAATACAGACCCCTGTGGAACTCCTGCTTTTATTTCATAAAAGTTGGAAGTAGAGTCATTGATCTTGACATAGAAGATGCGATTTTTAAGGTATGATTTTAATAGTAGATGCATGTTGTGTGGTAGAAGCTTTTTAATTTTATACAGCAGACCATTGTGCCACACTTTGTCAAAAGCCTGCTGCACATCCAGAAATACTCCTGAGCAGTAGTTTTTGGCTTCTAGGGCATTTCTTATATGTTCACATACTCTATGGACTTGTTCGATCGTTCCATGGCTTGTTCTGAAGCCGAACTGGTGGTCTGGAATAGTTTTACAGATTTTTAGGTGTTCATTCAGCCTTATCTTAATGATTTTCTCGACAATATTTGAAAGCACTGGGAGTAGACTAATAGGCCTGTACGACGATGTCAGGTGTTGGGGCTTACCAGGTTTCGGGACAATGGTTATTTTGGAGACTTTCCATGCGCTAGGGTAATGCGAAGTTCTTAGAATTGCATTATAGAGTGAGGTTATGAAAATTGTAGCCTTTATAGGGAGATTTTTCAGTATTTCTGCCGTTATTAAGTCATAGCCTGGTGCTTTTTTCAAGTCTAAGTTAAGTAACTTGATGATTTGTCTCACTTCAGCGGGTGTGCAAAATCTTATAGGAGGGCTGAGCTGAAAATCACTTTCGAGAAAGATCCTTACTTCCTGGTCTGTATCTTCATCACCGAGGTCATCATTAGGCGTGAACACGTCTCGGAGGAAACATTCATATGCTTCTACCTTTTCTTCGTCGGTTTTAGCCCAAGTTCCATTTTCCAACTTAAGAGGGTGTTTAGCTAGCAGAGGTTTGTCACGAGACTTGGCTGTTTTCCAAAGTGAATTTTCAGCTTTCGATGAAGCTGCCGGTGACAGGTTTTGCAGGTGTAACTGTAGTGTTTCATTTTCGATATCGATTAGGAATTGTTTAAGTTCTGCTGCAGCTTTATTGAATTCCCTTTTATCAGCGGGGTGACGACTACAATGCCATACTCGTCTCAGCCTTCTTTTTTCTAACACTTTCTGCTTTACCACTTGCGGCAGGTTAGATGCAGCTCTTACTGTTTCCTTAGTAAGTGGGGTGCTAAGCCATGCCGCCCTTTGGATGGTCTTGGTGATATACTCAGTAGCAGTGTCAATATCTTCTGCAATTTTAAGGCGCACTTTAAGATTTATGTTGTCATTCAGATGATGTTGGAAGGAGTGCCAGTTTGTATGTTTGTTATACAAGTATGGTTTTGTTGGACATTTTATTATAGTTTCACTCATGATCAAAATAACAGGTGTATGGTCAGAGGAGGTATCATTACAACTCTCCACCTCAAGAAAATGTGATTGGACCCCTTTATATATGTAGAAATCTATAAGATCTGGTAGTTTATGGTCGTCGGTAGGCCAGTAGGTTGGTTCACATGTAGTCAGTACATTCAGATGATTAGCTTCAATACTTTTCTTTAGGTTTCGACCTCTAGTTTTTGTGAGTCGTGAACCCCATTGAGTGTTTTTGGAGTTCCAGTCTCCCCCGGCTATAAATCTACTTCCCAGTGTGTTAAAATATGCATTAAAGTCTGCGTCAGTGGTTTCTGGGCATCTTCTCTGTTTTGGTGGGCAGTATATAGATGAAATTGTGATGGAGCTCTGCTTGTCATACACTAATACTGAAGTAGCTTGTATTTTATTGGTTCTGTATTCAGGCATTAGCTGGTGTTTTATGTTTCTCTTAATAATAATTGCCTCCATGCGCTGTGTTATCAGGACGGCAAGTTGCATAAGTGGTGTATCCATCTATAAGCACAAATGAGTTATCTGTGAGGTGTGCTTCAGATATTAATAGTATATCCAGTTGATTGAGTTTTAGTAGAGCCTCAGCTTCGTGTTTCTTGCTCAACAGGCCATTGATATTCCATACTGCAATTTTGAGAGTCATTTTAGTGAACTAGCTTTGTCACAATAGTTGTTAAAAGACCCATTAGGTTTCCCATTTGGTCTATAAGTTGGTCTAGCTTTTGAGCTTGTTTTGAGAGGATAATTTCTAGATTTGTCATTGTTCCTGCTATGGCTTGTGCGTAAGTGGGAGTTAAGTTTTTGTCTGCCTCCGATGGATAGAACACTTTTGTGTGTTCATGTTGGTTAATGGTCTTATGTTTTTCTTGTGCTGTTTGGTTAATTGGTCGTTGTCTAGAAGCGAATTTCCATTCCCGTAACTCTTTGAACACTATGCAGCCTTTATAATTTGCTGCGTATTCTCCTAGGCATAGTGCGCATTTTGGGGGTTCTTTCCTATCTTTTTTAGGACAGTCTGCAGTGTTGTGACTTTCGGCACATTTCACACATCTGTCCGCATACAGTAGTTTCGTGTATGGCCATATTGTTGACATCTTTTGCATTGTGGAATAGATTTTTGACGTTTGGGATCTTCAATTTTTACTGATGTATGATAGATATATTTTATTTCTTTTACTGCTAGATTATTTGGGCCTGGTTCTACGTTGACAAACCAGGTTGACAACGGGGTTTTTGTTGATCCATGTCTGGCGTTTATAATTTCGCCTTTCACAGTATTTCCTGTCCTTTCCACTGCCTCTTTTATAGCATCGATGGGGGTAGAGGGGTGCAGGTTCTTGATAACAAATCGGTACGGTCGCTCACTTTTCTGGATGAATGTGTGGCCTATTAGTTTTTTCTCACGGACCAGTGTCATCAGTTTCTTATATGTATCGGTGCAGTCAGCAGTGACGCATAGTTGGTTCTGGGTCACGATTTTGAAAGTATATTGAGACCTTTCTAGGACATTTTCAATGCATTCTTTAAGTTTGGTAACATTTGTAATACCATACAACACTATAGGTGGTGGCTTGTTAACTTTTTCTTTAATAGGGGGCTCTTCTGCTTTCTCATCAACTCTAAGTGCAGAGAAGCGATTTTCTGTTGGCACTTGTTTTTCTGGCGAAGGCGTGTCACTTTTTCTCATGCGCTTATACGCTCTTTTACGTTGATTTAATATTGGTACACTTTGCCAATCATTCTCGTCACTTTCACTTTGGTTGTATGGATCCAAATTTACTTTTTCACCAGTAGCATTTTTACTTCCGGAAGCCTGGACAGCCACTCCCGGTTGTTTATTTTTATCTGGGGAGTTTATTTTGCTATTATGGCAACACTTTTTGAGTTGACAGTTGTCATAATGAGGTGGGATAAAAGTGAAAAATATGTGGGTAGTGAAATAATTTTCTGTCCGTGAATGTCACTCGCGGGTTTTAAAGCACTATTTTCGGTTGAAAAACGTAGTTTTCTCCGCGGATAACACTAT
Source organism: Scrobipalpa costella (assembly GCA_949820665.1). Classification (NCBI taxonomy): domain Eukaryota; kingdom Metazoa; phylum Arthropoda; class Insecta; order Lepidoptera; family Gelechiidae; genus Scrobipalpa; species Scrobipalpa costella. Next base: position 5,863,182 of record OX463306.1, read on the forward strand.
CACGGGTGTGACAGGTGTTAATTTGCACTTTCACAATGTTTTTAAGTTCAAATATCACTGATTTTGCACAAAACTGAATAAATCTTCAAGAGCAGGTTTGCTTCCATTGACAGTTGACAGTTCCTACTTATGTTTAGTTAAATTTGTTATATTTAAATTGTGCACGTCTTATCTGCATTATGTTTTATGCTATTACTCTCTTATTAGGTCTACTGTAAGAAATTTCTTGTATCTGAATTCCTCACGTAGTTGTTCTGTGTGTACTCAGGTGTACAATAAACTGTTAAATAAATAAATAGGTACTGAAATTACATTTCTGATACGAACTCAAACTAGCTGTCAGTCTCAAGTGCTGTTTATTAATACGAGCCTAAAATCCATAGGTATTGCATCTGTCAAAGCTTCCATCATACATTTTTTCGAGTATAGGTATGGATAATAGCTTACCAGGGCAGTCGCTGACTTTTACGCAGTGCTTGGAGTATTCGTCCCTGATGTAGCCGGCAGTGCAGCGACACCCCACACGGCACTCCCATCTGAAATTTCATACATATAGGCACGCCTTAATCCCTAATGGGGTGGCAGAGCAAAAACTACCTAAACAAAGGTCGTTCCGCCACGTCTGACAAAGTGTTGAGGGTTATTTAAGATAGATTTTTAGGTATATTGCTGTAGTGACAGGTTGTCAGCCCATCGCCTAAATTACAATGTACTGAAACCCAGGATCCCTTAGCTGGGTTTTACAGCATGCCCGGGAGGAAATGCAGCTGGCACATTCTATGTTTTTCTTTCGCCCCCAGTCCAGCATGGAAGAATACTTACTAGAGCATATCTTTAAGTATCTCTTACCGAACAGGCAGAACTTTACGACCTTATGAAGGAATCTTGAATTGTGTGTCGATTCGGTGTAGTGCATGCCTACATTGCCTACGTTGCAATACAATGAAACCTTCGGTGCCAATTTGGTGCATTCTAGTAATTTTAATAGTGTCCCTACATGCCCAAAACATCTTTATCTATGTTTGTGTAGCAGTAAAGTGAATGGCGAATTGATAACAAATTACAAAAGAAATACATCTCTTTGGTGAAAGTATATGGCATGTTTACTATAATCTGGCTAAAAGCACTGAAGAACTGTTGTAAACGCCATAATTATTTTTTTAAAAGAAGTATTTTTTCTTCTAAAATTGCTAAATGGCTTTGTTGAAATATTTTTGACAAGAAATGGCCAGCAGTATCTGGAAATTATAGTAAAATCTATATCGTATTACCTACTTGGAAATCTCTATCGTTTCGTTTTATAAAATAAACCAGTCTACAGTCCTACATGTAAAGGTGGTAGATACCAGCCTGGCTTAGTAGTCTCATAGACACGATTGGGGATCTCCAGGAACACAGGTATAACTCCTCGTGTTTACGAACCTAATACAATTTTTACCTATATTTTTGTGGCACTGATTGAAAAATCATAAAAGAAATAAATCTATTGGTTGGAAGTGTATGGCATGTTTACAATAAGCTTGCTCATAGCGCTTAAAAAACGGTGTGTGTTATCGCCATAAAATCTGTTTAAAAAGAAAGTTTTTTTCTAATTAAATTATTAAATGGCTTTTTGACAAATAATGGCCAGCAGCGTCTTTAATAGTAGTAAAATCTATTTCATATTTCCTACTTGGAAATCACTGCCGTTTCGTTTACTGAAATGTAAAATAAATCAGTGTACATTCCTACCTGTAAGGGCAGTAGATTCCAGGCTGACTCAGTAATCTCATATTCACACAAGTGGGCGGGCATCTCCAGGAGCAAAGAGAATATTCTTCGTGCTCTTTGACGCACACATCAGTGCGAAACGCCAATATTACGATTGTCAAACTTAGGCACCAACATAGGATCAATAGGATAGTAAACATTTAGTATCATAGATTTAGTACATAAACCGTTCTTATAGAATATGTGGCATTCTAACACGTAGGTATGATAATATACAAAATTGAAGGCACTTTATTATTTTAAGAAACATTTAAATTGAAAGCATCTAAAAAAACTCCGGCAACTATTTTACAAAACAGTTATTCAAGTTATCCTCAAGGAAATGTAATGTACTTTTCACTTTTGTATTGTACTTTTCACAAAAAGTGTCTACAAAATTATGTTTTACGTTTGTTCGAATATATGAACTTGTTTTCATGGCTGCCGCATTATCAAAGTAATAATGTTTCATGAGAGTCGTAAAAAGTATTTGTAAGAATATTTTGTTTTGAATGTATTTTCCTATGTACAATATGCATCTGTGGTGCAATGGTCTCAACCTTTAGCGCTCGCTAATTCTTAAGTCTGATAATTAAGATGATTCTATGATTTAGAAGGCACTCACAAGATTCTAGATTAGTTATTAGTTTTTATTAGTTTCTTAAAGATGGTATGAAAACTCTAATATCAACAAAAAACCCAGTGTCTAAATAGGAACGGAAAGTGCTTAAATAGTTAGGAACTCTTTCTTAAGTCCTGCACCATCTGTAATTACATGCATACATACATACATATACTCACGCCTTTATCCCTAATAGGCAGAGCGTAAACGACCTAAACCGACCTCTGTAATTATTGGAGATATGAAATTCCATCAAAGAATCATATATTTTTTTACATTAATCATTTAATAATATCTACGTATGTACAAAACTTGTCCTAGTTTTAAATACAAAAATGTGCGTAAAAGAGTTGTAAAAAAATGCATTAAATTAATAATCAGCCAGGCTGCTTTTTACATTTCGCAATCTCAAAAGGTAGAGTCAAGTAAAAAAAGGAGCAGTAAGCCGTTTCGACAGGGACCTGGGAATAATTACATATTTGTATCCTATCCATTCCTTATAAAAATTATAAATACGTTTGGGTGAAGTTTGGTCGGGTATATTTGCGCAAGGATGAATATACTAACCCTATACTCATTAAAAACTTAGAATGTTAAAATAAATTGCAGTAAATATTGTTTTCATTTATTATATTTTAATTAGTTTACTAACTTCATGTTTTATCATGATTCTATTTACAGTGATTGTGTTCTATCAGAATGTCAATAGAATTAGAAGTAAGTTAGACGATGTATATTTAAGCATACTCAATAGTAATTATGACATTATTTGTCTCACCGAAACCAACTTAAATGAGGGCGTTTTTGATGGTGAGTTTTTAGACTCTAGGTACATAGTATTTCGTAGAGATCGTGAATCCACCTCAAGTACAAAAAAAGATGGCGGGGGGGTTGCTGTGGCATTCAAAAAATCACTGTCGGTTAGCCGTTTAACAGAATGGGAAAGCTGTATTGAGGATGTTTGGATGAAAATCAGAATTAGCCCTGAACTCTCACTGTTTTTATGTGTCTGTTATCTTCCACCAGATATTAAGCCAGATAATTTAGAAAAGTTTTACCACAATGTTCAAAATATAATTCTTAACAGAACAAATTGCTCTGACTTTATTCTAATCGGTGATTTTAATACCCCTAATGTTCAGTGGCAAAATGTAGCCGGCCAAGCAGAAGTAGCACCTCTCTTAATAAAAGCTGACCGTAAATCCGACCTCCTATTAGAAACATTGCCTTTATGTAGCCTTAAGCAGTACAATAGTATACCTAATGCAAATAATCGCTTCCTGGACTTGGTATTAACGACGTTACCGTGTATTAGTGTGTATGGCGCTAGTTCATTGAGCACACTCGATGTTCATCACCCCCCCTTGGTTATTAATATTTCCAACATGACTCCACAGACCGAACTTATTAAAGAAAAACCTAAAAGTAGACCCAACTTCAACAAGTGTGATTTTGATAATATTCGTAAAGATCTTAATACTATTGAATGGTCAAAAGTTCTTAACAACAGTGATATTGATAATGTCCTTACCGAATTCTATAACATACTTAATAGCATCATTGACAAACACACACCTAAAGTCTGTAGCAGTAGGTCCAACGAATATCCATTCTGGTTTAGTCCCTCTCTAATTAAACGTTTAAAAGAAAAACTTAAATATCATAAGCGATTCAAAAACTACAATAATCCACGTGATTATGACGCCTTTTCTCTTTTGCGTACCCGATGCAAAGTACTGATTGAGAAGTGCTACAAAATTTATAGAGAATCTGTAGAGAATTCCGTAGAGGTAAATGTTAAATACTTCTTTCAATTCACTAAGGGGAAGAAGGGTTATAGCTCTATACCGATTACTATGAAATATGGAAATAGTATATCTTCAGATGTAACAAATGTATGTGAAATGTTTTCTAGTTACTTTTCATCTGTTTTTGAAAGTAATATTATGTTAAATAGCCTCCCGAGAGAATTACCCCTCCTTAATTATAGTATTAATGAAGTACATATTAGTAAAAATAATATCATAAATAAAATTAAACGCTTGGATAGTAGTAAGGGATCTGGTCCTGATGGGATCCCTCCTTCTTTTATCAAATCTTGTGTGCTTGAGCTAAGTGAACCTCTCTATATTCTTTTCAATAAATCAATGCAGACCGGCAAATTTCCAACTTACTGGAAAACTGCTTTCATCATCCCAATACACAAAATAGGTGAGAGAGATCAATGTGCTAATTACAGGCCTATTAGCATTTTGTCCTGCCTTGCGAAGATATTCGAATCATTAATATATGATGCTCTCTATTATCACTTAGAACCCTTGATAACTACAAAACAAAATGGCTTCGTTGCAAAAAGGTCCACTGTGAGCAACCTTCTGGAATACAAGCATTATCTTTGCAATGCCTTTGCCATAAGAGGTCAAGTCGATTCTATTTATACTGACTTCTCCAAAGCGTTCGACAAGGTTAATCACTCGCTTCTTTGTCTTAAGTTAGAGTGGTACGGAATACATGGTAACTTACTCCGGTGGATTACCTCCTATCTCCACAATAGATCGCAACTAGTTAGCATCAAAGGGCACGTATCCAGTCCTGCGAAAATCACCTCTGGAGTCCCTCAAGGGTCACATTTAGGACCACTCTTTTTTGTTGCCTTTATTAATGACCTTGTTAACGATCTAACATGTCCATGCCTTCTTTACGCTGACGATCTTAAAATTTATATGACAATAGATAGTGTCAATGACTGCAGTGTTTTACAACAGAACCTAAATATAGTATCTGATTGGTGCGACTCTAATTTAATGTTTCTTAACATTCAGAAGTGTTACGTTATTAGCTTTACAGCTAAAATTAACAATATTCGCTTCGATTACTCTCTGTCTAATCTTGTACTTCAGCGTAAATCAGTCATCAAGGACTTAGGCGTGTATTTTGATGAAAAGCTAACGTTTAGGTTTCACTACGATCACATTGTAAGTAGATGCTCCCAACTTATTGGTTTCATAGCTCGCTGCACAAAAGACTTTAAGAATTAACGATCCTACTTATGCCTGTATTGCTCATTGATCAGAAGCATTTTAGAATATGCCTCTGTTATCTGGTCCCCTCACTATGAGGTCCATGGTAAGAAAATTGAACAACTTCAATCTAAATTCCTTAACATGTTACGATTTAGATTGCATCTGGGTCGTGAATTCTTCTCCTACAACAGTCGTCTGCAAAAATTTGGGATTCTGCAACTTGAAAAACGTCGTAAGTGCATTGATCTGGTCACCCTGTACAAAATTGTACACTCCCATATAGACTCGCCTCATCTTCTTTCTCAGCTTTATTTTAATATCATATATCGATCTCGTATTCCAACAACCCGGTTATTTACACTTCCGTTATATACCAATAATACATCATTTTATAACCCTATCACTAGAATGTGCCGTACCTATAACGAACTTGTTGCCACTAACTCAACTTTAGATATATTCAAACCAAAATTATCTAAATTTAAAAATGAAGTCAGAGCAATCATCAAAGAAACTGAATAAGGTATAGATTACATACATTAACATAGTCAGTAAGACAAAACTAACCCTCGTATTCGTTTTTATTTTAACCCTAAACTTATTGTGCATACATGTGTAGAGATATAGTCCAGTTTTATATGTATACAATGTATAACCTCAATTCTGCTTAACTTGTAATGACTGTACCTTGTTTTGTGTGCCTATTAAATAAATAAATAAATAAGCGTACCTATGTAAAAACTGGTAAACGCAGCGTGAGACTATCTGAATGCACTCAGTCTAAAATCATAACTTTTATGTCTCATCGCAGATTATGACGAGCCTGTGAATATATTTTACTGTTTCTATTTTTTACTGTGGTAGGTTCCAAGGTACACGCTAAACGCAGCATCATCAACTTTGTCGCATTCCATCAAGAACATTTTGCAACCTACATTATAATTGTAATTTCTTGCACTAGTTTTTAATGATCTCACGTAAGTATGTGCTAAAATGACCTTCGTGTTTTAGGGCAACCAGCAAACAAAAAAATAAAATACCACTAATGAACCACTTTAATTTAAAAACTTACGTCTATTTCTAAAATAACAAAGTTTCTGCCTTCTTTCTAAGGTAGAGCATCTTTTTTAGAACGTAACCTTTTAAACTACCATTTTAGTAAGATCACGACCGAATTAGGTAATGTAAAACTTACATAAAAAATACTCCTATATGCTTCGAAATAGGTAGGTATAGGTAGAGCCAATAAAGCTTAAACTAGCTTTCAACGTAACTAGTAATAGTAATACTCCAACACCCTAGGGTCCTTTAACTTTCTTTTACAGTAGAGAATCAGTAGGTGTATCTACTTAGTAAGATCCTTTTTGTGTATACCATTAGTACCTAACTGTATATGGTCATAATCTATTCGTAAGTAAAATCATAAATTGCATTTCTATAAATTGCATAACAGATAACGTTATTTTTAGAATCTAGAAACATGTTTCATAAAGTTTTCATTGTGTAATATATCTATTTTTTAATCTACAATCTACATCTATGCCTAAACTCCTCAAGTCAATTTTCTTATTTCCAAGAGATATGACATGCACTAGAATTTCAAACGTGATAGAATGCTGATCTCAAGCATTTCCTTTCTCTTTGTATCCAACAGTTTATAATCTCAATGATAAATTTCTTGTATAAATAAGCTACCAACACTTCAAGAATCATTCAATTACCAAGAGTCTTCAATAAACCAACAGAAATATTGAAAAAGTAGGACTCCAACATGGCTGTTCTCAAGCCTAGCACTTTCTTAGTGTTCTGTGTGGCTGTAAACTTCGCGATGGCTCATGCCTTAGCCATCCTTGGTGGTAGCCCCAACCATCTCCATGCAGTCCAGGGCCTGTACGTCAAACCCTCATCAGACGGCACTACTGGAGACCTCTACGTAGCAGCTACAGAAGACAAGGCGCACTGGCTCGCCGAAAACCCAGTCAACTACCTGAATCAATATGCCGCAAGCCTTCCCGATGAAGCTGCTATTTCCAACCAGAAGCGTGCCATCGTCACTTCTCCACAAATCAAGTACACCTACGCTATGCCGATGGCTGGTGGGTCTGTAGCCAATGCCGTCTCGCAAATTCTGCCATACCCGATAGCTCTCCCAGCTGAGTCTACCGAAGGCGTGGAGCTGCAAGCCGATGCTCCTGCAGTCGCAGCCACCACTCCAGCTACCGCCGCAGCCACGGCAGCCACTATTCCATACTACCAGCACCCTTACTACCAAATGTATTACTCCCACATGATGTCAGCTTTTGCCAACGCTCTGAACAACGCTGCTGCGACCAAGGAAGGCAGTGGTGAGGAAGGTACCAACACCGCAACTGCAACTCCTCAAACAGCAGCCTGGCCCTACTCATACCCTGTGCAATACGTGATGGTGGACCCTACCGCCTGGGCGAAGGCCCAAGCCAGCACGGTTGCTGCTCAGGAAACTTCAACCACTGAGACTACCACCGCAGCAGCTTCTAATGAAAGTGCTTAAAATGTTTACTTTTAAAATTAATTTATTAAATTATTTTATTTATTTGTAAAATTTAAAATAAATGTACAAAAATTAAAATGTGGTTTTATTTCTCAAATTTAAATTTTCGCGCGTCAAAAAGAGATTACTATTTTCAAAATATTTAATTTATTATATTTTGATTTTCATTATTTTAATGAAATAACCTGTAATATTAATAAATGCGTGTAATGAAACGTTTAGGATGTTGCGTTTATTTTGCAACCAGTTTTTGCCACGCATTTTGTTAAAGTGGAAAAGCGCTATACAGAAATACAAAGCTATAGAATTCTGGTTGCCAGAAAATTCGTGTAAAAGAAATGAAATTTGACGGTTCTTTTCACATGTGAATTGGTGTGGTGTAAATAAATCGCCGTATTTCTGGCGATTTTTATGGGAAATTATTGCTGAATTGTGCATATTATAATCTAAAAAACATACAGACAATATGGTGTCTAAGAAAAAAAAGAAGGTTTGTACCGAAATATGATAATTCGTAGTTAAATGCGTAGTTGACTACTTAACACGTGTTTGTTGATAATAACCAAGAAATATTATATTTCAGTATTCATCGGGAGAGGGAGCTCAGTTTATGACCAGGAAGGCTGCTTTGAAGAAACTACAGTTATCGCTAAAGGATTTCAGACGTATTTGCATTCTCAAAGGAATTTACCCCAGAGAACCTAGGAACCGCAAGAGGGCTCAAAAAGGTCAAGGAGGCATCAAAACTCTATATCACACGAAAGACATCAAGTTTCTTTTACACGAACCTATAATATGGAAACTGCGCGAGCTGAAAGTAAGACTATTATGAACAATTTATTCGTTCAACTTGTCTGTTTGACCGTTAGAAGAGATGTTTTAACATGATTATAATTCCAGGTTTACCAACAAAAAATCCGCCGTGCTCGAGCCATGCGAGAATACCGCCAGATGCGGAAGTATTTACGTGACTACCCAGACATAAACGTTGACCATATAGTCAAAGAGAGATATCCAACCTTTGTTGACGCACTGAGGGATGTAGATGACTGCCTCACGCTATGTTTCTTATTCAGCACCTTCCCATCACTTAAGCGGGTACCTAGAGATCAGTCAATGCTTTGCAGAAGACTCACAGTAGAGTTTATGCATGCAGTCATAGCAGCGAAAGCACTACGAAGAGTCTTTGTATCAGTAAAAGGCTATTATTACCAAGTTGAACTTGAAGGACAACTTATTACTTGGATTGTACCACATCACTTTGCATTCCAGGTAAATAAATCATTAATTTTACATATTTTTTTGTATAGTGCACTTTTTTTGTAATAATAAAACATTTTCATTTCGCATTTCAGCCACAAAATAAAGATGAAGTTGACTTCAAGATCATGTCAACATTTGTTGAGTTCTACACAATGATGCTTGGGTTTGTAAACTTCAAGCTGTTCCACTCCTTGAACATTGTATACCCTCCAAAACTGAATGCATCCCTTACAGAGGCTGAGAATGACAAAGATCTCATTGACGAAGAGTCCTATGTTGCTGAGAGAATAGCTGCTCTGAACCTCAACTTGGCAAGAGTAGCAGGCTCAAATGAGGCAGAGGAACTCCCAGAAATGGATATCTTCAACACTGAGGATGAGGACCCTAAGAAACTCGAGGAAGCCAAACTTGAAGCAGAGAAAGTGAAGAAATTAAAAACCTTATTCAAGGGTCAAAAGTTCTTCATTAATAGAGAAGTGCCAAGAGAGCCTCTGGTGTTTATCATCCGCTGTTTCGGAGGAGAGGTTTCCTGGGACCGTGACCACTTCGTTGGGGCTACATTTGATGAAACAGATGAGACTATCTCCTACCAGATTGTGGACAGACCAAGCATGGACAAGCAGTATCTGTCCCGTTACTACATCCAGCCCCAGTGGGTGTTTGACAGTGTAAATGCTCGTGAGCTGCTGCCAATCAACAAGTATCTGATGGGAGCTGTACTGCCTCCTCACTTGTCTCCATTTGTTGATAAGATCAAGGACCAAGTGTACATGCCACCTGAAGAAAGGGCACTGAACGATCCTAACTTCAAGCCTTTGAGTAAGTAATTTCTTTCAAACAGTTCAATTTAATTCAATTTCTTTTATATTTATATTCCATTATGATTCTGCCAGTGTCAAGTGCGAACTTTCAAGCAGTTTATATTATTAGAAATTAAGTTCAAGAATAGGCAACTAATTTTCCTAATCTTTACAAATTTTTCTCTACTTTATTACTTTTTTATGTGTCAAAATGTGTATATTATGACAATGTTCTTGTCTTTTCTAATTATTTCCTCTACTATTAGGTGAAGACCCATCTGGCAGTGAAATAGAAGAAGCCAGTGACGAGGATAAGGAAGATGAAGAGGAACCAGACACAGAGGAAGACACGGAAGAGGCCATGGTAAAGCAGTACCAGCAGGAGGTAGCAGAGGATTCACCCTCGGAGGATGAGGATGATGAGACAGACCCAGAGAAGAAGAAGCAGAAGAAACTGGCTAAGGAAAAGGTAACTAACATTCAACCTTAATTTAAAAAGAGACAATAATTTTATAGTTTTTTTTAACATGTCAGTCATATCCAAATACTTTATCATGCCAAAAAGATATTTTTTTGAAAGTCGATTAGGTTTCCGGAAAGCGTTTCTTACATTTCCCCTGAATATGTTATCTCTTTGATCAACCAGATCAGCATTTGACTCAACTAATTTATTTTCTTTTCTTTTCAGAAAAAGGCAATGGCCGTCACAGTTGGTGTTCCCCACAAGGACAATCCTTACCAGACACAGATTGAAGACAAACAGGCCTTCAGACTTCGCGAGAAGTTAGTCCACAAGAAGCACAGAAACCTTTACAAGAGCATGAAGGCCGGACAGGAGGAACGGAAGAAGGAGATCTGGCTGCTCCGGAAGAAGAGGAGGCTTCATGATGAGAAAGTCAAAGAAGAAAAGAAAGCAGAGAAGAAAAAACAAAAGAAGCAGGCTTTGGAAGCTGCTTTGGCTTAGAAGTTAAGGAGCCATTTTGTTTTTAGCGTAAATAAGTGATAATAAAATATATAAAATAAAACTTATGTATTTAAAAACAAATTTGTTTTATTAGTCTAATATTTACATGAAAAGGTCTCACATCTTTTAAATTATAATCATTCAATTTAAAACATTCTGAGCAATTGTTGGAATGGCCTGGGCTCAGAGATTCGTTCGTTTAATTTATTATACAATAACTTGTTGAATCTATAATTTAACAACAAAATTAAAATAAATATTCTTAGATACAAATTGTACTCATTAGTCAAGATGATATGACAATACAAAATATAGTTCTTTTTTAACGTTGACTTGTCGATATCAACGTGTTTTGCGGCCCATAAACAGCATTTAACTTCCAACTTAGGAGAGGTTCAAATTTCGGAACCGCCGACTATAACGTTGTTTTAAAGCTGTAAAGAAAAAGCTGTTTATTGGCGGCAAAACAAGTTGGTATGGAAAGCTCAACGTTGAAGAAACGAAAGAGTTTTACAAGACATGAAATGAACTTGCAAGTTTCTTAGCAACATTCATTAGATCAGCGTTCGATCATAAGATCAGAATAATGCACCAAGCCACTGCAGACGACGCAATACCCTACACAGGGAGGCACAAAGAGTGACGTCCGAAGATAAAAATCAGAATTCTTATGTCGTTACATACATATAATCACGCCTAAATCCCTAATGGGGTAGGCAGAACGTAAACAACCTAAATAAAGGTCGTTTCGCCACGTATGACAATGTTTTGAGGGTTATTTAAGACAGAACTGTAGGTATATTGCTGTAGTGACAGGTTGTCAGCCCATCGCCTAAATTACAATAACCTGAAACCCTCGGATCCCTTAGCTGTTTTTTACAGCATGCTCGGGAGGATATGCAGTTGGCACATTCTGTGTTTTTCTCTCGCTCCCAGGCCAGCATGGAAGAATATGTCTTATGTCGTTGGGTATCCAAATCATCTCCATCTGCAGCGATTTTTAGTAGTTTAGGAATTATGGGCGTTTTTAGTAACTTTTGAGAAAAAATTACCTGCCTTAGATTGTATTTTCACAAGATTTTCTAAATGAAATAATCCCCTTGAATGATTCTTTTAACCATAAAAGTTTCATAAGGCACACAGGTAATTTTTTCCTCGAAAATTACTAAAAAAACGCCCTGAAACTAAACTACTAAAAATCGCTGAACATACAAGGGGGTGATTTGGATACCGCTTGATCTTTGGAATCTGGTTTTTATCTTTGGACGTCACTCTTTGAGCCACCCTGTATACAACGTGTAACAGAAAGGGTATATGCACCCTAAAGAATATACCAGCCTATGAAACTGAACAACTTTCCCGAAGGAACATAGGTCGAAAAACGAAAGTTTAACTCCCTATACTACACACGCTATCAGCTGATGCATTTTGTATGGAAGGTCACTTTTCTTTCTTTTTAGACCTATGTTCCTTTCGGAAAGTTGTTCAGTTTCATGGGCTGGTTCATATCCTTTCGGGTGCATATACCCTTTCTGTTACACGTTGTATAAGTCTTATGTATTTTTCTTTTCCATTTTAAAGTTCGTTGTCCACTTTAGAACTGAACACGGCAAATAATAAAGCGTAGCTTAATTTTAAATAACTAACATAGAGAGTTTCTTCCATGCTGGACTGGAAGCGAAAGCAAAACATAGAATGTGCTAGCTGCATTTCCTCCCGGGCATGCTGTAAAAACCAGCAAAGGGATCCGAGGGTTTCCGTATATTGCAATTTAGGCGATGAGCTGACAACCTGTCACTACAGCAATGTACCTATACATCTATCTTAAATGGCCCTCATAACTTTGTCAGACGTGACGGAACGACCTTTGTTTGGGTTGTTTACGTTCTGCCTACCCCGTTGGGGATAAAGGCGTGATTATATGTATGTATGTATGTAACATAGAGAACTAAATACTAATCCGAGTCGGAATCGCTGACTTCCTCCGCGTCGCTGTCTTCTAATTCCGGCATCGGGAACCGGAGCACGGCCGCTATGCCGGTCAGCTGGTCCAGTTCTGTGAATAATATCAATTACTTTTGAAAAATAAATAAATGTAAAAGTTTGGTTTCATAGATTTACTTGACCATACTCCTCATAGTATGGTTATTATAAAGAGTCATCATCTCCCTAGCCTTATCCCGTATCTCACGGGGTCGGCTTCCTATTATACGGGATTGAACGAGGGTCCTGGTTTTTACACACAGCGACTGCCATCTGACCTCCGCAACCCAGAAGGGAAACCAGACCCAATCCTAGATTAGGTCAGAGTTTTCAAGCCGCCAATGCTTAGCACTGGCCTCTGATATAGCTTAACGACTAATATCTACGGTACTAAACGATATTAACCGGGACCAACGGCTTAACGTGCCTTCCGAAGCACGGAAAAAGCACCGAATAAACGTACATATGAAATTCGAAAACCGATGGTTATTATAAAGAGTATGGTTAATATAAAGAGTATGGTTATTATAAAGAGTATGGTTATTATAAAGAGTATGGTTATTATAAAGAGTATGGTTATTATAAAGAGTATGGTTATTATAAAGAGTATGGTTATTATAAAGAGTATGGTTATTATAAAGAGTATGGTTATTATAAAGAGTATGGTTATTATAAAGAGTATGGTTATTATAAAGAGTATGGTTATTATAAAGAGTATGGTTATTATAAAGAGTATGGTTATTATAAAGAGTATGGTTATTATAAAGAGTATGGTTACTACAAAGATTATGGTTAGTATTGTTTAACATTAACTTTTATAACATAACTGATTGATCATTCAGAAGCTTATCTGACTTTCACAGTCACTACAAGTCCACTGTGGGACAAGATAGCCTCTGCCACTTGCTTGGGAGGGTATTGATATACCATGTTTGGAGGAATGAGTGGAGCCCGATGGTGTAGTGGATAGGGCCGCTGCCTCCTGAGCGGGAGGTCGTGGTTCGAATCCCACCAAGTACCAATGTGTTTTTCGGATTTTGAATTTCATATGTACGTTTATTCGGCGCTTTTTCCGTGCTTCGGAAGGCACGTTAAGCCGTTGGTCCCGGTTAATATCGTTTAATACCGTAGATATTAGTCGTTAAGCCATGTCAGAGGCCAGAGCTAAGCATTGGCGGCTCGAAAACTCTGACCTAATCTAGGATTGGGGGTCTGGTTTCCCTTTTGGGTTGCGGAGGTCAGATGGCAGTTGTTTCAAGCTTAAATAATGAAATTGATTTTTTTTTATTACTTTGTTTATAAAGTCTTATTCAGATGGAAATGTTTATCAGCGCTCTGATGCGCTTTGAACCGGTGGCCTCGGAAGACCAGTGTTTTGGGCCTAAAAACCCCAGACAATATGCTGAGTGGCAGCCATTTTGGTATAAATTTTGTTCAGCTTTAAGTTCAGTATAAGTTTATTTTTTGTTACATTTATTACCAAATAAAATGTCTTCTATTCTATTCTTAATTTAAAACCTACGTTCGCCCGACACGTGCATGCTGGAGAATATCCGCACGTCGCCGCCGTGTTCCCGCACGGAGTCCACCAGCGACACGTACTCCTTCCGCAGCTGGATATCTTGACATCTGGAAACGATTACAGGCAATTAAATACACACATATAGCCACGCCTTTATCCCAAATGGGGTAGGCAGAGCGTAAAGTTTTGAGGGCAATTTAATCACTACATAGTATAAAACAAAGTCGCTTTCTCTGTCCCTATATCCCTATGTATGCATAAATCTTTGAAACTTCGCAACGGATTTTGATGCTGTTTCTTTTAATGGATAGAGTGATTCAAGAGGAAGGTTTATATACATAATACATGCATAATATAGTAAAAAAACTGATAATTTCCGTGCGAAACCGGGGCGGGTCGCTAGTAACTAATATAATAATGGATAACTTGTACTTTCCTTTGAAAGAATATATTTTTATTTATTTCTTCCATACTGGACTGGGAGCCAGAGAAAAACATAGAATATGCCAACTGCATTTGCTCCCGAAAATGCTGTAAAAAGGCATCTAAGGGTTTCTGTATATTGCAATTTAGGCGATGGGCTGACAACCTGTCACTATGGCAAAATACCTACAAAACTATCTGAAATAACTCTCAAAACTTTGTCAGACGTGGCGGAACGACCTTTGTTTGGGTCGTTTGCGCTCTGCCTACCCCATTGCGGATGAGGGCCTGATAATATGTATGTATGTTTTTATCTCACTAGACCCAGGTGATTAAAGCAAAGTGGTTTACTTTAATTCTACTTTCTGTATCCCTTTCATATTAGGTATTAGCTAGTATTACCTAAATATTCTTCGTGATTAACTCTGGAGTGTTAAGCACATTCAGACAGTTATACAATTATAACTGCTGGACTGGGAGCAAGAGAAAATCATAAAATGTGCCAGCTGCATTTCCTCCCGGGCATGCTGTAAAAATCAACTTTAGAGGGTTTCAGTATATTGCAATTTAGGCGATGGGCTGACAACCTGTCACTACAGTTATATACCAACATAGCTGCCATAAATAACCTACAAAACTTTGTCACATGAGGTGTAACAACCTTTATTTAGGTCGTTTATGCTCTGCCCACCCCATTAGGGATAAAGGCGTGACTATACAATTATACATACACACACAGTTGGGGTAGGTCTTTTTTTCGAATAATTGTGTTGTAGCTATTAGTAATTACCTGAACAATTTATCAGAGATCATAAGCGTCTCAACAGCTTGTGCTTCGTTCGCCCTCTCGACATGCTTCTTGCCGTAAAAAGCCTTGGCCGGTTCCAGTTGCAGCATCGTGTAGAAGCTCTCTAGGAGTTTCACTTCACTGGCAGCTTTCGTGTCCGAGATCTTTGCTATCACAGCCGGCTCTTGGAGCACCTCTGAAATCAAAAGGATAGCAAATAAACATGCATTTAATAAATCATTTTGAAGGTAAAATCATTCAAATGGATATTTATTTTTGTTTGGTAAAACTGTTACAATACTTTTATAATCACGCCTTTATCCCTAATGGGGTAGGCAGAGCGTTAACGACCTAAACAAAGGTCATTCCGCCACGTCTGACAGTTTTGAGGGTTAATTAAAATACATTTGTATCTGCATATTGCTGTATTGACAGGTTGTCTAAGCCTAACACCTAAATTGCAATATACGGATCCCTTAGCTGATATTTACAGCATGCTCAGGAGGAAATGCAGCTGGCACATTCTATGTTTTTCTCTCGCTCCCAGTCCAGCATAGAAGTAAGTACAATACTTTTAAATAAAAGAAAAAGAGGAAATTTTAGATTTACAACTAAAGATTTTAAACCCGTATATTTGTAAAGCTATTTCAAGATTGAGAGCACTATTGTGGATTTGACAGGTCATTTTGTACAGAAATTACATTTCTGATTCAAACTCAAACAAGCTGTCATTTTCAAGTGCTGATTATAAATACAGGCCTCAGTATTGTAGGAGGCACACTTTTATACTTTATAATGTTTATTATGACTTTAGTTTCAACATGATTCTTTAAAAAATGCATTCTTTTAATTTACATGAACTTACCTTTCAAAGAATGCTTAAACCCTGAAGAAGCTTTCACCAGTAGGAACTTTGACTTGTTTTCAAGCAGCAGTTTGTTGTCTGTCTTCACAGCAGTCTGCATCATGTACTCAAAGAACTGGTCTTTGACAAACCCAGGAGAGGCAAGAATCACACACTTTACTATACTAAAGTCCACATGCCTCAGGATGCCCTGCATCACTGCATCATAAAATTTGTTTAGGCCCTGGAATAACAGAGATAATCTTGGTAAAAAAATGAGTGAACAATTCTTTCTTTGTTATGGTATTTTGTATCGATTTCTTAAAAGGAAAACTTTTGAGATACTGCCAAGTTTGAGGAAAATGGCAAAATTGGCATAAGTCCATAAGTTGTAAAGTATTTGTGGAATATTCTGGTGAACAAATATCTTGACCTTTTTTAAAAACAATTTCTACAGAGTTTATTGAGTTGCTTTTAAGGGATTTTAGAGTAGAAAAAGTCGGAAAGCAGACCCCCAGCATCAGGCCAGGAAAACGCTAGACAGAAGAAGAATGGGTTTTAGAAAAGGAGATAATACAGCCTTCTCCATTTCAAAGTGAAAGCCCAATATCTTCACCTTTTCATGCTGCTGTACAAATCCTTTCCTCTTCCTGGGTATTGTGATGTCAATCTTTGACCGAACCAGGGTCATAGATGGTGTAATCAAGCAGACATGCGCCAGACCCTCCTGCATCACCACCGCGGCCACATCAGCATTGGCTGCGGGATCGCAAGCCATCTCCACTCGCTCTAAGGCTACAGAGTCCCAAAGTTGTTTTTGGAGTGTGAATTTTCTGTTCAGTTCAAGGTCTAGTGTATGGTATGCTCCCATCTGGAATGTTAAGAATGATAGAGTATAAAATATTAATTAATACAATATTTTCTGAAATATCTATATGCAAAACATGAAAATTTAGAAGGAAAAATGGTATCCTGACTTTGAATTAAAGGCAAAACATGAAAGTAGGTGTGGTTTGCTCCCATATGCAATACTGATGGAGTTAATAATGAAAGAAGATAAAAGATTAATTCAATACAATATTTTCTTAGATATCATTACGTAAAACATGAATATTTAGAAACAAGAATGCTATGGCTGACTTTGAAATAAAGGTAAAACAAGTGTAGTAACTGCTTTGCTAACTTAGCATTCAATGCTGGATTGTATCTTGTATTATAAATCAAATGCTGAATACTGATCTGTGTCTTGTAGAGCAAAATGAAATAATCTGTTGATGAAACTCATTGTTTACCTTGACATACTGGTTCTCCACGATATTCCTGCCCTTAAGCCGGAGCATACATGCTTGTGTGTCGAAGTCGATGTTCTCGACGCGGATAGTGAGCGTGGTCCGCACTCGGTTGCTGGTTGAAGATCCTGTGGAAGACTCTGTCTGGACTTTCCTAACTGTAGATGCTGTCACCGCATCGCCTTCCGCAATCAGGTTGTACGCGTGCCACATGTCTTCTGGCTCCTCTGCGATGAGTGCGATACTCCTGAAATGATATAAATTACCAAAACAATGCGAAAAATGAATGATTTGATGCGCATATTTGCTGAATGTTTTATGGTTATATTACTTACCCGCACCCATCCTTTTCGATATTTTTAAACACTAGCTTCATTGTGATTTACTTTAGTGACAAATTTGTACAGTTTCAACTCTCATTTTTAACAGAAAATCCAAAATAATTCTCGCAAATCTTTCCATCTGTTTTGTGACGAAAACAATAAATTTCGTTCAGAAATAGATAACAAACCGAAAACGTTGCCAAACAATATATCAAAAAGAGACAACGCTATACAAAATTTGTATCTGCTGTCAGTCTTTACAAAAACACTATTGCCAGATATTAAGCCAAATAAACATTTCTGAACGAAAATTGCTGTTAAGAGCATTGCGTTTTGATACTGCTTTTAAACCTGTCAAACTCATTAGAAGATCATGTCAACACAGCGACATCGAAACGCAAATTTGATGTTTTGAACGTAGACACAGGAGGACGGGTATCGTGGTAATTTCGGTTAAAAAGAATTATTTCCCGTTCTCGGCTGGTGCTTTCCAGCCTTGAGTGTACTGTTGTGATGATATTGAAGACATTTTGTGTATTAGTTTAAGAGTTATTGTGCTATGAGTGCAGTGGGATAGTGATAACTTTGTGCTGCTCAGCTGGCTCTTCGTGAGCGGTAAAATCTCGCTAGTTTTTTCTCTAGGTTACGGATTGCACTTTTTGTGCTCCAGTTCATCAAGGTATGCCGTTATGTTTTTTCTATGTTATGCTTGGTCAGCAATAACTGGCTGCAAATAAACTCCCCATAACAATTTTTATATCTCGCATGTGTACTGGTTTTTACAGTCCAAAACAATTCACAAATTATCTTATTTACATTATTTTGGTATTAAGTAATTATTTTTCATATCCCGTTTTATTCGCGTGGGAAAATCTATTCGTAATTATTTACAAATATCTCACATTGGCCGTGATCCAGATTACGTGTCGTCGTTATTGCGCGGGAACTTGGGGATATTTTTAGTATTAAAACTCATACAATGATTTGAGTTGCGTCCCTTTTTGTTACAAACGTGTTTATTTTTTTAGCTATCGCGCAAACGCGTATATTCGCTGATAATGGTCTCTTAGAGGCAGCATTTGTAGTGAAAGTGTTAAAAAAGTGAAAAAAAATATGAGTGAAGTGCAAGAGACTGGTCCGCCGGACGAGTCGGTGCAGGCGCCGTCGTCAGGACCCTCCACACCGGCTACACCAACCTCCACCACACCGGCCCTGACCCCCACGTTTGCTCCTCCAACTGCTTCTTCCACCCCCAAGCCTGAAGTGACCCGGCCCACCTCCCTGCCCAAGCCCTCAGGCTTGAAGCCACCCTCCAAGATTGGCCGGCTCTGCTCCAACTCTGCACCTAAACCAGCTGTGCCCATCTCTCCTAGAACTGGTGAGTTTTGCATATATTTTCTCTCCTTAGCCAGATACTATGTTTGCATAAACAAACATTCATACAATCCAATTTAAATTATGAATAGAGCACTATAAAACATAATGTTTGGCTGAAGGATCTTTTTTTATTACAGATTTTCAGTAAATATTATGTCTTTTTAAATCTTACACAAACTGCAATTGACCTATCTATAATATCTAAATGTTATTTATGTATTCATTGATGTCATACAAGTTCTTACTCCATACATTCACACAGTATTACAGAGTTGGACCGTTGATTGTTAACCAATTGCTGGATTTGGCTTATTTGTGAGTCAGTCTCATTGCTTCCAATGAAGTATATTCAGGATGAGGTCAGGTTGAGTAACTCCAGACTATAAATTGCATTCTAACGATTTCATATTCAAATTGCACTTTAGACATGCATGCAACTCAATATAATTTCAACATAAAAACAAAGCATAAAATTGATTGAATCAAGTAGACTGATTTTCCACTTTAATGGCATTTTCTTTATCTTGGCAAACACATTTTGTGCTACAAAATATCTGGAACAGAACAAATATTTCTTGGCAGAGCTTCATCTACCATATCAATATCTTAGCATTACCCTGAAGAATGCTATTCACATGAAAGTAATGACTTTGCTGGCCTAGTCAGTATAAAAATCGAGGTTCATTGTCTAAGTTTTCTAGGACATGTTTATCACGAATGCTTATCTGCAGTTAGAGGTTGCATTACACCTGCATTATAGGTCTCGGGCGCACGCCCGACTAAACTATTAATTACGTTGGTTGTGCCAGAAGTACTTGTACATTTTCGGTCATTATACGTTTTTTACGATTTGATTTTAGTATGTTACTCTTGCATTTCTTCCATGTTGGACTGGAAGTGAGAGAAAAACATTAAATGTGCCAGCTGCATTTCCTCCCGGGCATGCTGTGAAAACCAGTTAAGGGATAGTCAGTATATTGCAATGTAGTCGATGGGCTGACAACCTATCACTACAACAATATACCTACAAATCTATCATAAATAACCCTCAGACTTGGCGGAACGACCTTTGTTTTGGTAGTTTACGCTCTACCTACCCCATTAGGGATAAAGGCGTGATTATACGTACGATGACTTTAGTATCCTTCGTATTCAGCAAGAAATAATGATTGGGAAAGCGCTAAAGAAAGAATAAGAAAAGCCGTTTGTCGTGTGACTGAGCCTTATATGTTGTAACGCACTGTCCTAGTTCCTGATGCGCCTGCGCAGCACCGATAATGCATCGAGGTGGCCTTCAGAGCATTTAGCAAACTCCTTTGTTTCACTTAGCTGATACAGACAGACGAGCATATCTATCACTTAGGAATGAGCCTAATAAGAACTACCTTTTAATGATTATTGTATCGTAAGAGTATTTGCGGTTTTTTATCGAAGCGTTTCGTGTTTCGAAGATATCTTGGTAAAGTGCTTATCTCGTTTTTGCACATTTTTAAAGCATAAAATAGTTAGTCCATAGTTATCGTTTGGTTTAATGCGTGATGATAATATTAAATTACATTTCACATCGCAAATAAACTTGGTTTCTAAATTGCCTACTTTACTAAAATTATTCTCTATCACATTTAATTGCAAATTTTATTTATTGCTACTTAATTTAATACACCTAAAATTTTATTACATCCTTTAGTAAATATTGAGGTAAATTACAACTTGCTGCCCACGTATTTAATTTATTTATTTACATATAAACTTAGATCACCGTCGCTTATTATAACTATGAGAGGTAGACCACAGTGAGATCATCAGATCTCGTCTTATTGTCGCAAACGCGAAAATACCTTCAACAACATGACCTTGCGAAACACGTTTCTAGTATTTTGGATGATTTGCTTCGGTCGATTTGATGATTGAGTTAGCTTTAATCGATGATTGATTAATCGATTGCTCTATCACGAAACTTGTTGACTTTTGACGTCACTGCGCAAACAGAGGGCATGCTCCTTACTAAAGAACAGCTTTTATTGCTGTCGGTACGAAGCAATGAAAATTTATAGAAAAAAAAACGTGTTGTTCTGGTATGATTTTTTTTTCAACTTTTTCTATAATCTTGTAGGTAAAGCCAAACTGCTCTGACTTCAGATCACTGAATGTTTCGAACTTAGCGTAACGGTCAAAAATATATTGATTGATACCAATACATCAACATTCTGACTTACTACTACTGTTTTCTTAATAAGACGCTCGATCTGACTTTGTACTTCTCTACATTTAGATTAGATTAGATTTATTTATTTCATATTATCAATTTCATAATTACATTGTCAAAATAATAAAAATGTCCAGGGATAATATGATTGTCAAAAATATAAAGCTATATAATAAAAGTAATTTAAACATGTCAAACAATACATATACATACATATAATCACGCCCTCATCCCTAATGGGGTAGGCAGAGCGTAAACGACCTAAACAAAGGTCGTTCCGCCACGTCTGACAAAGTTTTGAGGGTTATTCAAGATAGATTGGTACGTATATCGCTGTAGTGACAGGTTGTCAGCCCATCGCCTAAATTGCAATATACTGAAACCCTCAGATTCCTTAGCTGATTCTTACAGCATGCCCGGGAGGAAATGCAGCTGGCACATTCTATGTTTTTCTCTCGCTCCCAGTCCAGCTTGGAAGTAGTAGCAAGTAGTTTGTCAAACAAAGTAATAGAATATACCAAAATGTAGCAATAGCTAATGTCATAATAATACACAATAAAGCACAATGTCAAAACAAATGTAAAATGATAAAATGAAGCAATAGCTGAAAATGTCAATACAATTTAACCAATTAAATAACATTTATATCGAGAGGGAGAGTGCTAAGTTTCAGTCTGTAACCAGGTGACTCCTCCTTTTGTCTTGCTTGTCGGCCGAGTTTCACCGGCAAGTGTGACCAATGGCCGATTCGCCTCGCTCGCACCATCGACGACGATCCGAACCGATAACACTCGATTTCTCTTGTACTTTTGTTGCAAATTTCGATCATGTTGATAGTTTTTTAATAAGAACCTTATGTGCAATCAAAACTTATGAGAAGACGTTTGCTTTATGTTGGTTGTCGTGATAGTTAAGTTATTCTTATTACGTGCATAGTTGACTAAACATATTATTTCTACAAACTATACTTTGGTGTGCAAATAATGTTATAAGAGGTTAACATTGTAATTTTTATTAAACAGACATTAAAATCATACTCGTTCTAAATTCCAAATTCCTTCCTCTTAAAACGAGTTTCTTTAATGTTAACACATTTAGCTATAACGCTAACTCCAACGATCAAAGTTCAAATATTTCCCAAACCTCTCAAAAGGTACTTGTTAAAGGGTCATTCAAAGGTCTGGTCGGTTGCATCACACGTACGTAGCCCCCTCTTGCATTGAAAGGAACCCGCATTCTATCCAGTACAATGCAGTTCGTAGCAGAATGTAACCTTTACTGGCATATCATATAGCTAGCGTGTCTGCCTGTACTTTGCTAGAAAATTAACTTGTTTAGGAACAATAGTAATGAAACTTTCTATTCTTCCTCTTCAAAACTATCCGCAGTACGAGTTTATTACTTTATTTAATTAAACTTTCTTTGTTCTGTCTTATTATTTTTAATTTAATATTCTTGGTCTTGCGGTTCACTAATATGAGACCTATCTAGCTCCAGATTAAGTTTAAAAAAATATCGCTAGATATGAAATAATAGCGGCAAAGCAAACCTTTTTAATAAATACGATTTTATCACATAATAGATTAATCCTGATACGGATAACAATAATAACAAGTCATTTAAAATAGTTAGCAGTTATTATACTCTTATAACGTGTGCCTTAACTGCGTTATTTATAGATTAACTGCGCAACTCTTTAACGTTACAATTTATGACAACACTTTTTATGGCAACTTTACATTTTCTCAATTAACACTCGTATTTCATTGTCCTTAAAAAAAAGATTAAGTTGTTTCCATTAAGAAAAAATAATAATTCTGTCGAAAGTTCGCCATAAATCAAAAAATGAATTGAGCCTACGTTGTACATTTATCTTATCTGATAAGGGAGACAAAAAGACGCAATGAAACATCCTTGACACCAAAAAAACACACGTTTTATCAAGTTTAACGCACCTACTTACCTATATCTCTACAAAGAGTGATAGTTTTAAACCTAGCTTTTTTTATACCAAAAAATATTGCACTATATCATCAGAGAGAACTATTTGGTTGAAAAAAATTTGAGTGAAAAGCCCATGTACTCATTGTTTACATAGGTACAAGTAACAAGTGAAACTATTATAAAGCGTGTAAAACATCCATAACCGATCCAGTTTATAAGACCGCGTTCATTGTTGCTAATGGTAGCAAAAAGTAAATCCGTTATAGTTTTTAACAGAACCGGTCGCGCGGCCTTGTGTCGTAAATCAGTTATAATAATCGTGCCTGTTAAAATACCGTTACCTCTTAAACTATTCGAGGAAGCACCAGCTAATAACATACATTCATAAAAGGGTAGGCAGAGCGTAAACGACCTAAGTCGTTCCGCCACGTCTGACTGAGTTTTGAGTGTTATTTATTAAGATAGATTTATAGGTATTTTGCTGTAGTGTCAGGTTGTCAACCCATCGCCTAAATTGCAATATACTGAAACTCTCTGATCATTTAGCTGGATTTTACACCATGCTCGGGAGGAAATGCAACTGGCACATTCTATGTTTTTCTCTCGGTCCCAGTTCAGCATGGAAGAAACCCAGCTAACTAACTACGAAATAGCACCCAAAATTTTCAATTTGTGCTTTACGTGATCAAAGGCCTTGATCGATTCGAAAGTGTAGTTTAATATTATTTTGGCAAGGGTCGAGAACGAACATGTCTTGAGTTATGAAGAAGAAAATTCCATTAACTTTCTACTATTGGACAAATTGATTTCCAAATTATGTCTAGTCGCCAAGCTTAATTACTTGCCGTTTCTTTATTTGCCAAAACCAATCTAACATAAAGAAAGCTTAGCTGATCTTAATTAAATTTAATTTGGCATAGCTTGCATGCTGGATATTGGCTATTTATTTTTTACCGCGTAAATACATAATATCATAATGATTTGAAAGTATAGGAGCATAGGTGCATCCTTCTAGCGAACAAAATATTCCAATATCTGTACAAGTTACATCTAAAGAAACTATACTTGTTGGATCAAAGGCCAGCAGCGGGCAGCGCAGCAATTTGCCCGGTATTCTTCGTGATCACTTTCACCGTAGCGTGCGCGAGCGCAACTCACCATTATTACCGACACCTCCCAAATTACTCCAACTTACTCTTCTAACTCAGATAAAAACATATTTTCTATTCCATTCGTCAAGATCGAAAATTGTTATGATAATTTCTCTTTTAGATACTTTCTTGTTGCAAACTTATTTTGAATCGTTGTTTATTTTTTCGTTCTGTTGTGGGAATGAAACAGCTGTTCTTTGTTCCGTGATATGACTAATGGTTTCCGGTGGTTCGGAATCTCGCAGAGACCGGCTTGCGAAAGAATGATTACCGAACGTTGCCAATTTTGGTGTCCTTGGAAGTTTTGGCTCGCATTCCATCCGAATTAGTGGAGGCCCTAGTGTTTTATATAGTTTGACTTGATTTCAGACCTTGTTTTATTTATTAAGGTTAGAACGATATGCGGTGTACATCGACATGCTTTCGCTGATAACAATTTAATTAAGACATTTCTGTAAGTGTTTTTATCTAGCGTAGAGTTGAAAGCCACACTCGATTTTTTTATACTACGTATAGTATTTACTATTGTAAGGTGTGACGACGTATGACCTATCTAGATGTTATTCAAACTTGTAAATTATGGATCTCCGTCCACATGCTATAAAAAGAAGATGCTACAATTGCTTTATATAGCCAGCAATATTATGCAAAAGTCCATATCCTTTTCCTTTAGGAACTGGCGACTTCCCGTCTCGAACGATTTCCTCCAATTTGGCTCAATCTGTGGATTGAGATTGGAAAAAAAAATCCTCACACTACAATTTGTTTTGATTTATAATTTAGATAACGTTATTGATCTCTTAGATATACACGAATGAACTGCTTAATCGAATGTAAACATAAACGGTAATTATATTTTGTATGAAGTTATTGATGTCAAAATGTATAATGATCTGATTCTGAACGTGCTTATTATGCTGTCTGAACTAAATTGAAATGTAGTACATATCTACTAGTGAATAATAAATACTGAACTGAATTATAAATACTGAACTGAATTATAAATACTGAACTGAATTATAAATATGCCTGACCACGTTTTCTGCATTAAATAGGTAGGGAATTATTTTTCGATCTAATCTACATAGGCAAAGAGTAAGCATAATATTTATTTATCATAGAATAGAAAAATTAAAGGCTGTCTTGTTCACTCTAATGTAAAAGCCTAAAAGGTAGTTAACCGAGACAACTCATGATGGAGTCAAAGGTACTGTAATTCCTATACACCGACGTAACACAGCAAGCTGCTTGACGCCTGATTCAGGTAGGGGTCGGACTTGATGAGCCTAGATGCCTTCTTTTCCAGAATCAAATAGTTTTATATTAAGATCAAGTCTGTATTACTTTTTGAAACTACGTACAATGTTTCAAAACAGGATCTACACATAAAAATGAAGCCTACTCGGGTTACGAAGTCACGTATTTAATTAAACATAGATCAAAGTTTTATCTCGCACTCTAGCATAATACAAGTTTAACCAAAACTGTTTCTAACTACTATTAATATATGCTTATATAAAAGCATAACCGAAATGTAATATTATGGACTAGCTTCCCACCTACTTACTAAGTTAAAGAAGTAAGCCAGTAGCCAGAAGGCTTATGGATCATTTTGCACATCAGTTTAAGAAGATTTCGTTATTAAAAAGAAAAACTAATCTTGTGGGAATATTTTGTGTGGGTTGCAATATAACGGTAGTTTCTGTAATAAATAATAACTGTATAACGGTATTTACATTGGTCAATTTTGATAAAATAAATTTTAAAGGTGCATTAAAACCCTTTCATATCTTTTGACTTTAGACTACGCTTTCCAATTTATCTACGCATACTCAAACCTATTCAAATCTTCTACTTGAAGTGAATTGAGGGTTTAACGGGCCCTGTCGCGTATGGATTGATGTGCTTTCTAACGACCACAATTGGATGCCATCAAGCCATCAATCAGCTGACATCTTTGGATGACTGTCACAGGTTGACAGTTCAGTGTCTTATCGTCATTTACGATGTACTGCTGTTGGGCGTGCTTCAAATACGAATTAAATGTTTTATTATTATTAACTTTTCTTAACTTAATAATAAGGCTGCCAAATTCTACAAAATCTTTTCTTAAGAAATTAAAATACACGTTACTGCACTAATATTTCTTACTTCTACTAACATCTGTGCTTTTATGTGTAATAATAATAAAGTGTATATTTTACTTTCTTTTGATATTTTCGCATAGTTTCACGTAAAGTTTAGGTAGCGTAGATGAAATTGTACGTTTTTTTTCATATCAATCAAAAGTTTTCATCCTGTCATAACATAATCCATCATGGATCGTGGCAAGGCCGCTTGGGGAAAAACTGTTTCATCCGCGGCTTAGTAAGTTTTTCCACAACAGTAAGATGTTTTCCCGTCCATCAGGACTATTCAGGACACTACTAACTGCCTCCGTCCAGCGGTCTGAGCCATGGACTCTTGACCTGGAGTTCCCGGGTTGGATTCCTGGCCGGGACAATGACTTTGTGTTGTTGTGTCTAGTTTGGTTAGAACATTGCTGGCTGATCACCTGATTATCCGAAAAGTAAGATGATTCCTGATGTCGTCTGGGCATGTAAATAGTCGGCCCTGCGCCTGATTTCTCTCTGGTCGTGTCAGTCAATCTGTCCAATCAGAATAAGAGATTGAAGGAAAAGAGACTGCACCAGTGTGTAGCGCAAACACTTAGGCACTAAAAACTAGTCCTGCGCTGTTAACCGATATCTGGGACATTGGCCGCCATCACCGAAAAGCGGTGGGAGGACTATTATAAAATGTAAATTCAAATGAAATTCAGTTTCTGTGAACACGATAATTACCTTATTTTTTTAATATTTGAATAGATATCCGTCTAATCCTAAGCTCAGACCGTCCTGTACATTATATAGCAAGAAACAGCAGCAGACAGTAGGCCGACTAATCAATGAGACAAGATGAAATATGCGCTAAACTTGAATCGGCAATGGCTGCCAGCCCACCCAGTGCACTGTTCGGAGCGCAATTACATTGAATCTAATATAAATATACAGGGTCCCAAAATATGACAAATAAGAAATCAATTTATCGAAACTGCATACATACATACATATAATCACGCCTTTATCCCTTACAGGGTAGGCAGAGCGTTAAACGCCTCGTAAAGGCGCTTTCGCCGCGTCTGTCAATAATTGAGGGTAATTTTAGATTGTAATGTGTATTGCCATAGTGACAGGTTGTCAGCCCATCGCCTAAATTACAATACACTGTAACTGATTTTATGTATGTATGTATGTATGTATTTATCGAAACTGCATACATACATATAATCACGCCTTTATCCCTAATGGGGTAGGCAGGGCGTAAACGACTTAAACAAAAGTCGTTACGCCACATCTGATGAAGTTTTCAGGGTTATTTAAAATATATTTGTAGGTATACTGCTGTAGTGACAGGTTGTCAGCCCATCGCCTAAATTACAGTATACTGAAACCCTAGCTGGTTTTTACAGCATACCCGGGAGGAAATGCAGCTGGCACATTCTATGTTTTTCTGTCGCTCCCAGACCAGCATGGAACCTTTAGAATACAATTCTAGTACTCTGGCAACTAAGTTACCGAACGGATGGGTTCAGTGCGAACGAATTGACGAATGCCTCAAATATATTTTATTCACATATTTTATCAAAGTTTATTAGATTTATTACCAAATACCCTGTATATTCACAACTCTCCCTACTGATTGATTTATTTACCTCACCCAAAAGAAATTTATGTCTATGTCCCATTTTGATACGAATCAACACTATTATTCTTTCCCTATTATGCATCCACTGAGACTTAAGAGTCATAGCAAAGCTCATCTATTTCATATGCCTCAAATTTTAACATACGTATACCTAGAAAATCATCTTATCCCGTAACTCTCGGGGTCGGTTACCTAATCTAGGTGATTGAACGAGGGAACTGGTTTTTACACAGAACGACTGCTATCTGACCTCGGCAACCCAGAAGGGAAACAAGACCCAATCCTAGATTAGGTCAGAGTTTTTCAGCCGCCAATGCTTAGCACTGGCCTCTGACTGACATGGGTAAGCAACTAATATCTACAGTGTTAAACGAAATTAGCCGGAACCAACGGTTTGACGTGCCTTCCGAAGCACGAAAAAAATGCCAAATAAACGTACATTATGAAATTCGAAATGAAAAAAAAAAACATTTGTACGTGGTGGGATTCGAACGACACGATCTCCCGCTCAGAAGGCAGCGACCCTATTCACTACACCATCGGGCTCTATAAATTTGAACACAGGTATAGCTAGCAAATAACACCTTGTATATGAGCTGCAACGTAGGCACCACCTAATCCTGGTGCAACTGGTCGACCTTCTGATAGAACATTCTACTATACAATAACGATCAAATCTTATTCGCATGGTATTTTCACGAAATGTCAAGCAGATTACCTATCGCCACACCTTAACTTTTTTAGCATACTCATATAATAGTGCATACTTAGGCAAACTAAACCGGATTCTTTTATCATAAAATTTTATATTTTATTTGACACTCAAAGAATCTTATATTTCATAGATGATATCAATACTTTCGTTATTTTATAATTTATTTTTCATCCCAGTAGAATTAGAAAAATTGAAGCAATAAATGTATGTTTGAGGTATTTTGCAGCCTGTTGAGTTGAACCGAAGTATATGTTTACATTGAACTGCTAAGAAATGAAAATTGTGATAGAAATATTTAGTACCATATTTATCAATTTTGAGGACTACAACTGTTTAGTGATTGAAAAAGTCTTTATCGATTATAGTGTCGCTTCTAAAGTTCCATTCAAGTATAGATTTCAACCATCCACGTACGTCTGATTCAAACATTCCTACGGCTTCTTAGACATTCAGGGCGCAAGCAAACGGTTTAATTGCAGCATTTGCACCCTAATTGGTGGGAGGAATGCAAGTAATCGACATACAACTGGTGTTTTTCTAACGTCTATTCAACACAAAACAGTCATCTCTATTTTTATCCCAAGTGTACATACATACATACATATAATCACGCCTTTATCCCAAATAGGGTAGGGGTAGGCAGAGCGTTAACGACCTAAACAAAGGTCAATCCGCCACGTCTGACAATGTTTTGAGGGTTATTTAAGATAGATTTTAGGTATATTGCTGTAGTGACAGGTTGTCAGCCCATCGACTAAATTACAATTTACTGAATCCCTCGAATCCCTTAGCTGGTTTTTACAGCATGCCCGGGAGGAAATGCAGCTGTCACATTCTATGTTTTTCTCTCGCTCCCAGTCCAGCATGGAAGAAAAATCCCAAGTGTCGTCAAAAAAAGTCTATTAAAGTCAAGTTCTCGTTTCGCTTTTTTCTTAAAATGCTGCAATAAATACAAATTGAGAAAAATAATTATTTGACTTTGATTTGTAGTAGGTTAGGTACAGGACTTAAGTTTCAAAGTGTATTTATTTAAGACGTTGAAGCTTTTTATTGTGTGTGTTTTTATGTCGGACGACCTGTTGAACCCTGGTCGATTTCAGATCTTACCATTTTTCATACTTGCATAATTGATGACTTGCAATTAGTGACAGTATACTTACGACTAATGCGACAAAACTTTACTCTCCGTTTGTATCATACGTAACACAAAAACAGTTCAATGTCATGCATGTGGTTTCAATATCACATTGTTCATTATTTCCATGACGACAATTTGAACACCATCAAAGCGGATTTCCATGACAATGGTGCCGTGATAGTGCCACAAAATGTTTGTGTTGCAACTTGTTACTGTGAAAATAACACAATAAACGCGCTATAATCAGCTGATTAACAATGGCAGGGAATTCGCTGAGTTGTATCTTGGTTTCGACATTGTCATAAAACAAGTGAGTATGTATGTTAATATCTTGGAATATTGGAGAAGGTAGGATCCAATATTGTCATAAAATAATAATAAGCAAGTGTGTTACAGATGTGTTTGTGCTTATATGAAAGAAATAATTCCTACAAACTATCCTATATCTAAACAGTAGTATCATATCTAAATACTTGTACAAGTATCCATTAATTTTGATTGACTTAGTGTTAGATAATCTTATATTTCCCTTTACGGTTTCATGCAAAATACATCAAAATAAATATTAAAATATGTAGGCCTTACAATCAAGTGTCATCACATTATAATTAAGTAATACCTTACTTAGTAAAATACAAACATAACACGGATATTGCGAGTTAATAGCTATAAAAATGATATGAATCTAAAAAGAACTGGAACAATAAGAGACTTGCCTCAATGTGATACAATATGATGTAATTCGCAGATAAGGGTAATGCAAGGCGCCCACTAGTGCCCACTACAGATTGTGTCATTAAGGATGTGAGGATCACTACACAGCATCCTCATCACATCTTTGATCTCATTAGTCATTGGGCAAGATATCATACATACAAACGTACATACAATCACGCCTTTATCCCTAATGGGGTAGGCAGAGCGTAAACGACTTAAATAAAGGTCGTTTCGCCACGTTTGACAAAGTTTTGAGGGTTATTTAAGATAGATTTGTAGGTATATTGCTGTATCGACAGGTTGTCAGCCCATCGCCTAAATTACAATATACTGAAACCCTCGGATCTCTTAGCTGGTTTTTACATAATGCATTCTATGTTTTTCTTTCGGTCCCAGGCCAGCACGGAAGAAATATATCATCACATTATCACTCGTAGTTCTGTAAATTACCCGACTCTACTACAAGATTGAGAAGACCTTACATCAAGATGTCCAAGGTGTGAAAATCACTAAAATATCACTTTGTTTCAAGATGACTTTGTTTCATGCTGACGAGTAAGAAATCATTAATCTTAATACTGCTAAAGTCCACCTGTAAATGGCCTTTCCTGTTGAATAGGTTCTCGGCCGTGAGCCTATTTCATTTCCTGTAGTAAAGTGACGTCATAGCCATTTCGAAAAACAAACTTAAATTCAAGACAACGTGACATGAGCGAAAATCTCGTCCCAAGGCTCCTTTTGCATTATTAATGCTATTGCAGTGATGTCATTCTTAAACGTATATTATATTACTTTAATATACTACCTGTAGTATATTATCCGCCCTGCGTGTCCCCCCCCGATTTACACTCCAGGTAAGTAACTAAACTGCAAACTAATAAACTGCACAAATTACTTGACAACGTACCTAATAAACTTCTTACCGAGGGTAAACGAACTTAGTAAATCTGTTGTTGATCCTCACGATACAGGCTTGCCTAGTGTGAAGATCACCGAATACTAGTGTTGTCGGAAATTACACTCAGCAGAATATATATTTCCATAATAGTTAATAAGATAAGTGTAAACTAAATAGTTTTTGATGTAATACTTAAATGATTTCTATTTCTATAAACTGTAAATTAAATCTGCATTTTCTTAAAATAAGAAACTGTTTTGTTCGTGATTCTTGCCTAGATCAGGGATGACAGAGTCGGAGTCGAAGATGGGGCGAGCTCAGAAAGAAGATGCCTGTCGCTCTAATTTATTACTGTAGGTTTACACCTTAGTCTACACTATATCAGATTTACCTAAGAAATTAAAGATCGGATATGGATAGGTATGTTTGATTTGTCCGCGTCACTTCCCGTAAGTCCCAGAATGTGGCCCAAGCATGAGCAATGAGCATCATACCTGCTTGGACTTTCCCTTTGGTGACGTATTTTTCGGTGGTGAACAATGGCATGTCATTCACAAACCTCTTTTCAAACAGATCACGTTGATGTATAACTCCGCTTTGACATGAAAAGGCCAAGACAAAGACACTTTTGCATTCAAAATTTAAAGTAGGTGCGGGCTATTCTCACGTGTCACATATTTCAACTTGTAAGTCGCATACATAATGTTTAATCTCATTCAAAGGTTGCAGCCTTGCTGGAAAATCCTTTTATTAAATTGTTAAGGAAATAAGTTTGATATTGTAAGCTCAAAGAAACTTGGGTAGTTTAA
This sequence comes from Scrobipalpa costella, assembly GCA_949820665.1. Lineage (NCBI taxonomy): Eukaryota > Metazoa > Arthropoda > Insecta > Lepidoptera > Gelechiidae > Scrobipalpa > Scrobipalpa costella. The sequence continues at coordinate 5,896,006 of OX463306.1, forward strand.
CAGATTTTATAATAGCGGGCCATGGTTAGGTTAAGTTCTAGCTCTATAATTAATAGAATTATGTTGGGTGGTTACTTTATAGTACAAGTTTAATAAGTTGTAGTAAGTATTTTTATATTATTTAGGACGTATTTTTATAACGACGTCATCGCTTTGAACTTATTTGTTAATCAAGCCACACTATCACTTTAAAATCAAGGTTTTCTCGGAACTTTGATAATATCCCTTACGAAATTCTCGTGTTACATAGTATTAGTCATATCCTGTTCTCTCCGGGTTTTGCCTGTTACCAACGTGATCCGATTCTAGTGACCAAACCAGTATGCAGAACCATTATGGTTATTGTCCACTGACTAAAAAGAAACTTGTAAGTATAGGATAACATCTCTTGAATACGGCTACTTGCAAGATGCAAAAGGCAAAACGCGGGACATCTTTTGAAAACCTTCATGCTGTTTTTAATATTTTGCAACATAATATACATATGCCTTTATTTACAGTCGTGTCTTTCATCCATCTTTTGTAAAGCACCTAATTACCAGAAAGGTAATGTAAATATTACACCAGCCAGCATTGAAATCAAATTTCACAGCTACATTTAGCATGCTAAAATCGGTCTTTGGACCCAGCCTTTTAAGTTCCTTACCTCACAAATTTCCAATTCCTTCTCATAGAATATCGCCCCCTAAACAGTATTAGTAGTGTTTGCCAGTGGACGAAGAGCCTTACTGGAAAGTGTTCCGGTCCGCCGCGTGGCGCCTGCGCAGGTGCGGAAAATGGCGCGCGTTGTGCATATCAAGTGTATTGACTCTGTACAGTACGCCATGTCTTTGAATGAACATGGATGGGGGCGCAGCATACAAGGGAGAACTGTCAAAATTGTATAAACAGCGTTAGTTTATTTTTTCGCCACCTTCATTTAAAACCTTGCCGTACTGTTACGCGTTATCTGTATCACTCTGTATGCATTACGGTCATGGCTCAATATTGACATGATTAGGCTTAATGGAATGTTTTGTTTACACAAAATCGTAAACAAGGAAGAATGTGATGTGCTTTCCAAATAATTTGCTAATAGATCGTTGATCTGTCGTTCTGTCAATATTGGAGCAGGTTTAAGATCTTTCTTTGTATTTTCATTACATCAAATATTAGCTTAACTACGTTCGGTATCGCTAAGCAAAAATATCTTGTTTACAATTCGTAGTTCCTGGGTTCTTTCGCTTACATATACACATATATACACATAATCACGCCTTTATCCCTAATGGGGTAGGCAGAGCGTAAACGACCTAAACAAAGGTCACTCCGCCACGTCCGACAAAGTTTTGAGGGTTATTTAAGATAAATTTGTAGGTATATTGCTATAGTGACAGGTTGTCAGTCTATCGCCTAAATTGCAATAAAGAAAAACCCTCGGATCCCTTAGCTGATTTTAACAGCATGCCCGGGAAGAAATGCAGCTGGCACATTCTATGTTTTTCTCTCGCTCCCAGTCCAGCATGGAAGTTCGCGTACATGCTTTCCACATTTCAGGGTATAGGTTTCAGCTCCTCACCTCTACGGTTGACGGTGACGCATGACGTTTTAGTGAGGTGACTACTCTGGCCCACAATATATAAACCTATAAAAAACTACTTTCCACATACATACATTCAGGTCCGCTTCGTACGTGCTTCTGCGCAGGATTTCGACAGCCTGTCGTCACGCCTCACCGGGCGACAGTCAAAACAAATACAGTTTTATAGGCGCAGGTAAAAAGAACTGGTTATTTTCGAGTAATGTAATACACGACATGTTTAATGTAACATTTTTTTTTAGGGTTTGCTCTTAAATGTCACAAAACATCCGAGTGAAATAAATTCCACACGTTCTTCTTAGCAAATAAAGTATGTAGTTACTACTTCAAAATTTATCTCGTAAATGTAAGCATTTAGAACTAAAGTTCTGTTCTGTTTCTACGAAACAATTGTATAATATCAACACTGGCACAATCTCTTTGATGCTGGCTGAGTGTACATAGAATGTGAATGATAAAATACTTTTTGTTATTAAGATAAAATATTATATTATATTAATATAATAGTACAGTTTTTTTTGTTATTGGGCTTAATTCTGGCTCTCTATCAAATCAGAGTTATGTTTAATCTTTATTTTGGCAACTAATAATCCAAAAACATGAAAAATAAATCTAGTGTTTATATGCCCAGTCTACGTGCTCAGTATCTACTTCATATGTCATAATGGAATTGTCCTGGTTCTCTTTTAAGAAACTGATGTCGTTTAAACAATTTAAAAAAATATATATAGAAAATAACTAAATAAATAAATCTTCCATGCTGGAATAGGAGGGAGAGAAAAACATAGAATATGCCAGCTGCATTTCCTCCCGGGCATGCTGTATAAACCAGCTAAGGGATCCAAGGATTTCAGTATATTATAATTTAGGCGATGGGCTGACAACCTGTCACTACAGCAATAACCTACAAATCTATCTTAAATAACCCTCAAAACTTTGTCAGACTTGGCGGAACAACCTTTGTTTAGGTTGTTTACGCTCTGCCTACCCCATTAGGAATAAAGGCGTGAATATATGTATGTATGTAGAAAATAACCACTGTCTGGTCTCACGGTAAGACCTGTAACAAGATATCGTAACATTCACGGGCTCGCAAATCAACACCGTAATTGCGTTAAGTTATTTAAAAGAAGCCGGAAAAAACTAAATCGGATTACTGCGTCTCGTCACCTCGGTTGAGCGTCATTCACGTGTTAAATACTAGGCAGATAGAACAGTCAATCTCTACCAAGCAGCGTAAAAATGCAGAATTTTACAACATATCAGCAGGGTTCCATATAACTTCTAGCTAATGAGAAGTATTACAAACAGCAAAGCCTTGAGCTGGTGGAGGTAATGATGGCACACGGTAGTCGTTAGAAAAAGTGAAGAGTAGAAAATAAAAAAATGGGATTACCATCCAATTTTTTACTTTTGCTTGCTAATATGCGTACAATTTGAATATTTTTAACGTTGCTACTTACCATTTTTTTTGGTCTACAATGTTGTCTCAGATACACAATGTATGAACATAAAATCTGCTTTACAAACGTAATTCTTATACAAATAAAAATTGTGAAACTAGACAACGATATACCTTATCTTTTGTCCATTTCATACTATTTAGGAAGTGCTTCAAGTAAGTTTTAAAATAGAGACCTTGTCAAATACGATTAGATTTGATTCTCAAGTGTGAAACAGGCATAGCATGACATAGTAAATGTCTACCACGGCTTGTCATCAAGTCGTTAAATACCAAAACGTGTTAGATTGTGTTCCAAGCGTGTTTTATATGTGTTTACTTTGACAGACACCACTCATTCAAGGATACATTATCTATTTACTATCCAATCGTCTATTCATTGAGTCTTTACTTGTGTAATCTGAGATTAACTTGTAATCGTAATGAGGCTTAGCCATTTTATTTGTCCGAAGAAAATACGGCCTTTGTCTGTGAAACAGTACTCTGTTTAATGTAGAGCAACATATCACGTCCAGTGTCTGAAGTGTCTCAAACGCAAACGCATAAATCTGTTTTATTTCGTAAGCATTGGGTACTAAATCTCGTAGGATGTTGTGTCCTTTTATTTTTTGTGACAAAAAGACTGTACTGAATTTTTACATTAAATACATGGTAAGTCACAAAAAAATCACTACTAGACATGGGGCAATTGACCAATGATTGAGCGCAGAGCAATCACTACATAGTATAAAACAAAGTCGCTTTTTCTGTCCCTATATCCCTATGTATGCATGAATATTTAAAACAACGCAACGGATTTTGATGCGGTTTATTTTAATGGATAGAGTGATTCAATAGGAAGGTTTATATGCATAATTTAATAGGGAAACACTGATGATTTCCGTGCGAAGCCGGGGCGGGTCGCTAGTATTATATACATTCACAAATCTTTACTGGTCATCTTCTAAGTCTCTTTCAAGCCCGCAGGCAGATATGAGTCGATGCTTTTCTAACTCAGCACAACACATTAGATTATAACTCCCCCTTATTAAATTTTCCTATGAAACCCTAGTCAGCAAGCACTGTTTACGGTTGACCATCTCAGGCTCCTTATACCAACATCATAGTTTGGTGATCGAACGTGCTTTCCGCTCATCGGCGCGCGCGCAGGCGTTTGTTTGGATTCCGATCTATCGGTCACTGACCTCGGCGATAAATCACACAATAGCATAGAATAACTAATAGTAATAGTTCGACCGTTACATTAATCAAATTGACACTCAGTTGTAATTTGGAAGTATTGTAATTTGAGCTATTTTAGGACCTAGTGGCAGGAGTGTAAATTATCAATGAGGCTAAAGTTAAGCTGTAATAATAATATTATGTGTAATAATAATCTTTTACGTAGTATACCTGCATACATACTATAATCACAGCTTTATCCCTACTGGAATAGGCAGTATACTCATGATAATAATTATTGTCTATCGCTACTGGGGTAAGCAGAGAGTCAACACCTACCTAACTATTTATTTAAGTGGCATATTGTTATGTGGAGAAACGCTGAAGCCTGTAACACAGTGTCTAGTAACACAGACTTCAGATTTTATTTCAATAAGAACTTTGTAATATTAAATAAATAAATTTGTTATTAGTTTTTTTCAAACTCTTACGGTTATAAATGAGTGTCCGATACAAAAATGGAAAACCACGGTTAATTTCCCGTCTTTAATCATTTTAAATTAATTATTATATAACAGCTATTATATAGCAGCAAATGCTTTTTTTGAGAAGCGTTCCGGGCAGACTATATTGCTATTGCAGAAAAACGACATCAATAAATTAACTTTATTTTGTCTTTAATAGGTAGTTTCTAATGCAATAGAATGCAACTCGTTTACATTTCAATTTATATCTCCAGTACCCTCAAATAAACTGCAATACGCCACCCGCTGTGCAGTGTGCAAAACACACGGCTGAACGACAATATCAATAAGATAGAATGGTCTAAGCATCGGTCAATATCCATGTAAATAAAGACCTGGTTTCTGTTCTGTTCTACAAGTCACCGTATGGGCGGTAAAGTGAGTTGCAATTTTCAAAATACGTAAATGAATTTCTGTCGATTGCTCTTGCCCTTGATCTCTAGGGTGCTAAAAGGAATATCACTGTAAGTGGCTGACTAGAGGAAATCTGAAGGGTTTTCTATAACTAGGTATAGTAGAAGTAGAGTGCATGATCCTAGCCTTATCCCGTATTTCTCGGGGTCGGCTACCTAATCTAGGTGATTGAACGAGGGTACTGGTTTTTACACAGAGCGACTGCCATCTGACCTCCGCAACCCAGAAGGGAAACCAGACCCAATCCTAGATTAGGTCAGAGTTTTCAAGCCGCCAAAGCTTAGCACTGGCCTCTGATATGGCTTAACGACTAATATCTACGGTTTTTTAAACGATATTAACCGGGACCAACGGATTAACGTGCCTTCCGAAGCACGGAAAAAACGCCGATTAAACGTACATATGAAATTCGAAAATCGTAAAACACATTGGTAGTAGAAGTAGAGTGCCGACTAACGAAAAACATTTGCAAATAGTATTTCTCCATTTCCTTTACGTATATTTTCATTTAAGATTTAAGAAAGTATATTGTAGGCAATACATAATTCTCAAACAAATAATAGATTTTACGACAATTGCACAAAACAAGTCATTTCTGTGCGCGATTTTTAGCTACCCGAGCCCGCAAGGCCAGGGCTGATATTAAATCGAGGACAAAAATAGTTTTGTGCACGAGTTTAAAACTCTGCTTTACACTTCAATTCAATTTGTAAATTCTATAAAAATATTGTAAAGAAAGTTAACAATTCATTCCCGCCATTGAATTTTTTAAATCTTTCGACGGGAAATATTTGGATTGAGCTATACAGTCCTCTCTTAAATAAGTTTCGTAATAATAAATTAAATAAACAGTTTACTTGAATTTAAATTTTAATATCATTATTAAATATTATAAAATGACAAGTTCTATCTATGAACTTCTTATTGTGTTTGGCTGTATGGTCTAATTCTCTTTGCCTTAGAAAAGATACATTTATGAGTAGATACGTTTTTGCACCCTACAGCCTGCACAAAATAGCACTTTCAGTGCATGACAGGTGAAAACTACCTTTTCACAATAGACATACCTGTCATAAAAATATTTTAATTCGCCAACTTTTCCGTTCCCTGCGAAAATGTAAATAACCACCCGAGTGTTCCATCTCGTTACGTGCCAAGTTCCAAGTGCCAATAGCTCTAGAGGTATTCTCTGGGGCTGAATGCGACGGCTCCAAGTGGCTGACTCGGCTCGTTCTCAAAAGCCGGTCTGAAGTGTTCTGCATTGATGTTATACTGAAATACCGCTGCCATATTTTTGTTGGAACTCTAGGAGACTGCATTTACATAAACCTTACCTAAGTTTGATTAATGAAAATATATGTTCAGGTTTCCAAGTCATAATTTATCTTTTCGATGTACTTTCAATCATGTGTCAGTTCCCTCCACGATCTTGTTTTGCATCGAATCTTATCTGCAATTTGAATGCGTTCACTTTTGTAAGTAAGTGAAAAAGACCACTTTGTGCTTGATTTATTCGTTTGTTTCCGGTGTATTTTAAGGTAGCCTACTGGCACAGAATAAATAATCTAGTTGACTCAAAATTGCAAACTAGAACTAGAACCTCGTTCGCTAGCGGCAAATAGAACGCCCTACTTTAAAAGAGGCTATATTTGCGCGCCCTCGAGACCTCTTAAAAATATGTATCGAGCTGACTTTGCTTCAGGTATTTCATTCATATTTTCTTTTGATCCTAAAGTACTCCCAGAGCGAGTGGTAGCTCTCAGGACGTACAATTCTTCAAGTACTTACCTACCTTCAAAAATATCCGCTAAGCTGAACAACCTGTGTACATAATTATGTCTTCTATTATGATTAAAAAGTATTTTAAACGAACTTTCTAGACCCTTTAGAAAAAAAAATTGCAAAGCCTGTGCTGTTTTAAAAATACCTACCTACTACGAAGTCACGCATTCCGCTCGCAATCATTAAAAATACTTAATTTCAAAGTGTGACATTAAGCGAAATGACAACGCCAATTGTTGGCTCTTCTGTGGAAGTTACTGACATTGTAAGGTTGATTCAACATTGCAAAATATTGCTGTTGGGAATTTTAAGAATACCATTTTCGCAAATCCGTCATCGGAGTTGCCAGAAGTATCGAAGTTCAGTCGAGAAAACCTTTAAAATATAGGCGAAAGAAAATAATAATAAACTTTTACATGACTATAAAAGAGATCGATGTTCGCTTTCTTTTACTTTCAAATTTGAAAACCGTAACTTGCCATTTTAGTCCCCTATTCCGTAATCAATCACCAAAACAAGAAGCCGCAGTCTACAACAGAATTCAATTACTCTCAATCACTATCGCTATACCTACCCAATAAGTACAATCGTAATATTATCTCGAAGTGAACGAGAGATCATTGTGAGAACTAGTGAAAGGACTATGAACTTTATCGTTGTTGGTTGTTGCATAAGTTGATCGTCTTACAGGAGATCGCATATTAGAGATAGTTTAATATAAACCTAGTATAAGACAGAGAACGTGACATCAAATTGGTTCCATTCCATTAATTTATATTGGATATAGTTAAGGAGACAGGACTCAACCAATCCATATGTCCAATGTCTATTTATTTATTTCATACTATTTATTTAAGTCATTAGCAGCATCAATATCCTAACGTTTGTTACTTATTTTAAAAGTCCCTACATTTAATTTTAAAATTTATATTTATTTTAACAAAAATATACAGAGTATGTTTCCATTTCCAAGCCTCGTACACCTACCCTGCAGTTAGGTCCGTTGTTTAATCAGTTTGCAGTGGTGTTTACTGCACCTTTCGTCGTAAATAACAATCGTGCAGTGGCTATACGACTAATGAGAACTCGCATTAAGCTAGCTCCACAGTCTTAGGCGAGGCAAAGGAGAAGGACCATCTTTAAATTTCTCGGCGCACATAGAGAAATGCTTTGGATGTGCACATTACGTTTTGTACTCTCAAATACGGACATGGTAATGTTCACAAATCCTGGTAGATCTATGTTCCTTGGTAAACTTAAATTGTTACTTTGAAAGGTTACCCAATATAGAAGATTTATATTGGTACCTGGTCTTGGAGGGAGAGGAGAGATGCCTTTGCCCAGCAGTGGGACTCGTAACGGCTACATAAGATAAGGTGGTTACGTATTGCAATCCCTAAATTGTATAAGCCTAAGGACATAATTGCTATGGACGAAAGATCTAAAGTTTAAAACTGCTATCGGACGAAAGGCCTACACTTTACAATAGCTATGGCGGAAAGATCTATTTTTAAAACAACTACTAGTCATTTAATCTAACTGTTGTTAGATCTAAGCTTCCAATAACTAAAATCTTGATTTAAATAAACTAATAACTAAAGTTAAATAATCTAATGAATGAAAAGCTTAATTATTAAAAATCTCATGATATTTATGTGTAGTGAACATGAAGATATATATTACTGAGGGTAGTTCGTATTATTAAGCAATTAATATTTTTGTATGGTAATGAGGGTAATTCGAATATTTATTTTATTCGATCAGTCAGTAGCCAGTTCTGTCATCAGTAGGTAATACTGTGGTTATCGTAGCATTAGCGTAGTAGGTACCTACATAATGTCGGAAGATAGTGTGCAGTTATTAAAAACGCAAAAAGGGACTGTGAAAATACATAGAAATGGTTTCGCATACGTAAAAAACAGACAGTGCGGTACCAAAACTTATTGGAAATGTGAATTACATAAAAATAAATCATACCAGTGCCATTCGAACTTGATAACCAATGTATTTACGGACGTTCAATCATTGACGGTATTATCACATAGTGGACAACATAATCATGAAGGCAATCCCTTCCGTTCAGATATTGCTAATAATTTGCATGATTTAAAGGCTAAAACGTGCGCTGCGCCGACTGCAAAAACCTGTCAAATAATTCAAAATCATATTGCGTCTACTTCTGCAGATATAGCAATCAAATTACCATCGAAGGATGCTCTCAGGCAAGTTGTCACTCGTCAAAAAAAGAAGATATTAAATACACCTAAAGAACCAACGTGTTTTGATTTTGAGATCAACAAGGAAGCTCTTAAAACTAATGAAGGTGACGACTTCGTAATCAAAGATAAAATATTTGGTTCAACTAAAAGAGTGATTCTATTTAGTACGAAGTCAATGATGGTTTTATTAGGCCAGGCTTTATTTTGGATTATGGACGGGACTTTTAAAGTGGTGCCCGGTATATTCCATCAATTATACACCATCCATGGCCCTGTGCTAAATTGCGATATAACATTCCCTTTATTGTATGTTTTGTTTACTCATAAAGACAAAACATCTTATGACATGATGTTCGAACTGATAATGGAGTTTTGTTCTGAAAATAATATTTTAGTCAACCCTAAATACGTCATTCTGGATTTCGAGAAAGCCGCCATTATAAGCCTTCGACAATATTTTGAGTGTGTCAATGCAAAAGGATGTTTTTTTCACCTCCGTCAGATAATATATAGAAAATTACAAAAGGAAGGTTTAACCAAAAAATATAATACAGATCAGTCCTTCAACACAGAGATTAAATGCCTAGTAGCATTGTACTACATTAATCCTGCGAACACACATATGTATTTTGATGATTTAGTACATACACTTTCCGATGACGCCCGTCAAATAGCGGAATGGTTTGGTATTAATTATGTAAATGGAAAAAATAACCAGCCACCTATGTATAGCCCAAACTTTTGGAGCCAGTGTTATGACCCAAACATTCCGCGCACCCAGAATCGAGCAGAGGCATTTCATCATCACATCAATGAAATCTGTGCAAAACGACATGTAGGATTTTATAGATTAGTTAAAGAACTAATTAAAGAAACTAATGTAAATAAAATTGAAATTGATAAAATAAGAAACGGCGACCCATTGCAAAAAAAAAGAAAATCGAAAAACGAACAAAAATTGGCTAAAATTGACAAAATTTTGGAAAACATAACAGAGTATACTCATGTGGAATTATTAAAATCAATTGCTGCAAATCTGTAATTAACTTGTTCTGTTATTTTGACATTATCTATATTTTTAACTAATAGGTTTACTTACCTATACATTTTATAGTTTGCCTTTATATACATTTTGTGTAGAAACAATTTTATCTGATGTTATGATTAACAAACAATCTGATTTTAAGGAAATAAGGTTTTATTTATAAATTGAAATTCTTAACAGTCTGGTTTTTTCTATCTTGCATAATGATTATGCATGCATAGAAAAATCAATTCTTTATTGTTAACAATTTCATTTTTTCTAATTATGTTGCACGTTGGACACTTTGATAATTATGATTAAAAAATATAAATAATTATATAAAAATATTTTGTTTCATTAAAAATAACACCCTTAGGTACTTATAGATAACGAGCATTACATATATTAAATTTATACCTCTTGTCCATTAGGTTATTTACATTTAGGCAGTAGAAACTTAGATTTAACAACAGTTAGATCCAATGACTGTTAGTTGTTTTCAATTTAGACCTTCTGTCCATAGCTGTTTTAAACTTTAGGTCTTTCGTCCATAGCAATTATGTCCTTAGGCTTATACAATTTAGGGATTGCAATACGTAACCGATAAGGTATTTGTACCTAGTGTACCTACCTTAAATGTGAAACTGAATCTGCTGGTCGAAATGACTATTGGTGATGAACTTTAAGCTACTTCTGCCATGTCCGGCACTTTCCTATTCTAAATTGGCTTTTGTTAGGTCACTTCTGTAAGCAAGTGAAAGGAGCTCGTTGAGTTACAACAACAATGATCGCTTTTCGGAATTGGGACCTTCTATACAAACAAGCTAAAGCACTCCGTTTTGTTTGGAGACCGTTAAGTAGCAAAGTTTGAGTGACCTTTCGTCAAAAGAGTTACTAAAGAGGTCTTAAGGTCATCTTCTTAGGCATTGAAGTTTTTTGTCTTTTGAAATTGACGCGTAAGAAAGAATTTCATCTATGTATAAGCATTTAAAAGTTTCCATTATTGAGTGAGTTATTAAGGCGACGCACACAGACTACAGAAAGTCTGTAATCTACGAACCTATACTACCAAAATTGTTTTGTTATCTTTTTTGACCTTCTACAATACAAGTTCGTTGACCCACGTCTCTCAAAACAAGTAGTCGATATGTTGTGACTTATTCGCAGCCTACACAGTATAAAACATGCACTTAACGAGTGCCAGTACGTACACAGACAGGTGTGCATGCGAACATGACATAATAACATGTAGGTGTTTATTAATACACCGTCTCTCTATACGGTAGTGACGGTAGTAGTACCTTCTCTTTCTTCGACACTTCCTCAATACCTTAAAAAATCAGAACTTCAATATCAATGTCACGGGACAATCGAAGTGTGTTTTTGTATCCGCAATTTTTTAACAGAGGTAAGACAAAGATTTGCATTGTATTTCCTTCGTGACTCTGAAGTCTGGAGACTTACTTACATGTAGTATAGAATATAGGTACTTTTCATAAAACGAAGCGCACGTCTACACAACATCAGTCTTACCACAAAGTCGGCATGCACCGTGTAACAATCAGGATGCGGTTAAATCAATTGTTCCTCCCGACCATCGCTTTCCACAACACTGTTAGGTGTAGTTTTTTTCGGTTGTTACATACATACATATAATCAAGCCTTGATCCCTAATGGGGTAGGCAGAGCATAATCGACCTAAACAAATGTTGTTCCGCCACGTCTGAAATTTTGAGGGTTATTTAAGATAGATTTGTTGGTATATTGCTGTAGTAACAGGTTGTCAACCCATCGCCTAAATTACAGTATACTGAAACCCTCGGATCCCTTAGCTGGTTTTTACATCATGCCTGGGAGGAAAAGCAGCTAGCACATTCTATGTTTTTCTCTCGCGCCCAGGCCAGCATAGTTTTTCGGTTTCTGTTGTGTTTCGATTTCGGTTGTTGTTGTTCGTAAAAGCTGAAACAAATTACACAATTTACTTTGTATCAAAAAGTAAGTTAGTTACATATTTATCTGAAGACAATACTTCAAGTAGTAGTTTAACATTATTTGTCAGAGAGCTTAGGTATAACCAGCGAAGGCTCTACTCTACAGCCGAAATCACGGTCAGGCCACAATAAAAATAAATTTCACAAAGAACAAAAACCCAATCTTAAGAGATTGTCACAGTAATATCAGAGCAAATATCCAGTTCTTTTGAGCCCTTAAGTCGTCTCCAAAGATCTGAGATTGCAAATATTGCCCGGTCATAAAAGTCACTGGCGCCGTTGCGGTCCTAAAATTATAGCAATAGACTGTATTTATTCTAATAAGGGTTATTTTGTATTATGAATTATTTACTATGGGCGCAATCACTTGAAAGCCAGCTTGATCAGATTGTAAGTACTTCTATTTGTCTAAGCAATAGCTAAGTTAAGCCTAAAGGCTCAGTTCCACAGCATTAGATTGAGAGTAAAGACTTAAGGATACTTTGAATTGCTTCCCTACCTAGCACTAAACTGCTTGGTTTAAGTTTTAGTCATATCAATCACGTAGCGTCACACATATTTGAGTACACCCTGTCAGGCTTTGTTTTTTTTTAATTATTATTTTTATTGCAATCATTACTATGTTTGTAGTCGATCTCCTGCAAAACATTTAAAATCGCAAGTCACCATGCCCTCTGTGTGGCCAAGACTTTAAGCCTTAAACTGATCCTATCAATTCCTGCAACTCGTAAACAATTTAAACCTGTCACATTGCAATTGCAACGTCACGCACTGCATTCAGTGAATAGTGCTGCAATTATTTGTGAAGCGGTTATAAATAGTACCATTTATCTAGTTAAACCTTACTCAATAGATAAGGTCGGACTATAAAGGCCCGGTTTATACATTATATAAACTAGTGTGATAACCTCTTGGGAAATTTTGCTAGTAAGAAGGACGTGAGAGTTCTTGAAGCGTGCAGTGCATAAAAAAATGAGCTGGCATTCAAAATTTGGTTATAACTCTTTATCAGTGTTTAAAATACCACACATAATGAAATTATGCGTGTATATAAATACGTCGCGATAACAGTAGGTAGGTACATGATTGATTACAAACTAAACAGGGAACTTAAGGTTAATACCGTAAATGACAATTTTTTTGAGTTGAAATAAATATTTCTTTTTAAAGACGTGAATTTTGCAGTTGTTTCCATCTGCATTTGTTACCAAAATGATCGTATATACATGTGTTGCTTTATTTACATGCATCCTTATCAGTTCATATTCGTTAATCAGAACTAAATAAATCCTAAAATAAAAATAACATTTAACAAATATTCTAGAATGCTCGCAATCAAAATTATAACACAAACAATAGAAGTGGATTCTACGATATTCTTAAGCCGATGCGTGGACACAATACAAGAATTTGCGGCACGCGAGGTCTTATCAGACGATGATAAGATAATTTGCAAGACATACGGCTCTTTGAAGCAACTTAACATGACTAAGTTTGCTATCAGACTATAATATAGTCTATATTCTATAAATTTATACTTATAAGACTTCTAGAGAGTTCAAGGTAAAATGTGGAGTCAAATCTACAATATTAAAATGTTTCATAAAAACATGATAGTTTCGATAACAATAACGTGCAAAAATAGGTTCTCTCTTCATACATTTTAAATTGATAATCGATAGAGTTCTCTGAAATGTTTTCTGTCTGATGTATTTATAAATAGTCCCCGACAAAGTTCACATTTAATATGAAAACGAACCGAGAAAATGACTGGGGAATTCCATAGAAACCGGCATGTGCGTATTACTCTTCAGCGTTAAACGTGCCGTAACAAAAACTATTAACTACCAATGCATAGACAGTCATCACGTTAATAGAGTTATATCTAAAACTATTCGGCCTAATGACCCTGAAATTTAGATTTCACGCAAAATCGGCGTAGTACCGTAGACTACCCCTAACGTAGGGCGGGCGGCGCCGGGAAAACAAAACACAAGCGACGGTGCGGGCGCGGACAGGACGCGGCGCCAGTCCTCAGCCAGCAAGCGAGCGAATCGCACGCGTCTATACGAGAAACCGCGCGCGCAATATCTACGCAGAATAAAAAATATCCCAAAAGGAAAACCTATCGACGACGTAACAGGACTTGTAGAGCTTACGTTCAAGAACTTTCCTGACCTAATTACAGGATATCGGGACTCTGGAAGATGCCGGTCGAAACGAAAATTAGCTTTTCCGGTGAGTTTTTGCAAACGCTACAAATTATAGAGTATCTAATTAGCCAGATTTTTTAAATCTTTAAGGATAAAATTGCACTCAATTATTATTATGTAAGTATAGTAAATATTCGTATTATCCCTATATTTTGAGAGAAATGCCAAAAATGAGATAACGCGTTAATCAGTTGGCTAAAATGTAATAATTAAATGCAACAACAAAGAAGTCACAACAACTGATATAGTATGATGTCATCAATTAACACCACAACTCGTACCTCTGTTGATATCGCATGTAGTTTCATTTTCATCGACTTCATAACTCGCTGAACTGCCATAAATTCATTACTTCATTCAGACTGCGTTTAAATTGGATCTTTATACTCTTTGACAATCCAAGTCTGTAGAATCGATTTCAGCTGTCTATAAAATACATGTGTAGCCATATTTTTGAGTAGCTTCTGCAACCAGGTTTCATCCCTCATGATGAACTTTCCGCAGAAATTACCTACCGTAGAAAAGTATGTTATTTTAGAATAATCGGGTGAAGGAAAAATATTTCTAAATATTTACTCACAATTATACTTTTATTTATTCACTAGTTAAGTTTTAAGGCCACCCATTACAATTAAACTAACAAATATCTCTTAAAATATTAGTATGATGGAAAACTGCGGTCATATTTTTGATAAATCATAAAACGAGACAAAATATTTGCTCAACAGGCAAGGATCCTGCTGATAACCATCAATACAGCAATTGAAATTTTAAACGTAGCTTAGAACATTCGAGTGACGTAACTATGCAAGTCTCACCTACATCTAGATTCTAAATCCAGGTGCTAATATCCATACTGCGTTCAATAATGCTAATAACCAGCGAACACTTAGTGCTTAGTCGAGAACGGTGTCGTGTGGGATGTTGAAATACTGGATAAGTAGGTAAACACTAAACACAAACCTGCCTCCGTGGTCTAGTGGTCTGCACCATGCGGGCTCCCGATCTGGAGATCCACGGTTCGATTCCCATGGGTAAACAAAGTTGTAATTTTGTATGATTTCCCCCCGTCTGATTAAGACATGATTTCTTGCTTCGGATGGCACGTTAAGCCGTCGGTTCCGGTCGCTGTGTTTGATAGGGTTCGGTACACAAAAAACATGTCGGAGGCCTATTAGTTGTGCTATTAGACGGTTTAAAAACTCTGGCACCAACGTTCATCGAGTCGATCAACTCGAAACCCACACGACAGAAGAGGTAAACACTAACACTGGCATACAGGAGCCGTTAATCTTATACTGATTGAGTTGGACGGCTGATTCCTATGTTTTATTGCCTTAAAATTAGGAACACTAATGAAATAATACGCACTGTAAATCAGGAGACTTTGAGGACGACCCAAAAAACTGCTATATCTGCAGCTGTATTGTACCTAACCTTTGAACATTTGGAACTTGTTAACAGAAAACTGCCATCATGGCTTTACGTAGGTAGTTTCTCTGAAATATCAGCGAAATCATTTTATTCTTTCCGGTTGTTATAAAACACATTAATTTTTTGAAGAGCCTCATTTTGTAGAGCCCATAAAAATATTGGAAGGGCATTTATAATCTTAAGTAATACACTAAGCGTCCTCACGAAGAAATATAACTATTTACAACCTTTCAGTACCTATCTAAATATTCAGACGTATATGTTTTCATGAAGATAACATAGGAAGCCACAAGGACAACAATTATTATGATAATAGTACTATTTATTTAGTACTTGGTACATGAAAGTATTATAATGTGGTACAGTCAGTTCCCTCACATAAGTATTCAGACTTGTATGAAGCAAACAAATAAAATTAACACAATCAAAATATTATGATGTATGTATGTATGTGTGAATATATATTTTTGAAAGTAATAAATACTCTACAAATAAAGAAGGCCTATTTCTGGAATATACAATATATAGACAAGCCTTTTTTACCGGAATTAATTTTAAGGATGATAATATTCTCAACATAAGTACAAAATTATTTCTATTTGCTTACAGGACCTGTTAGAGAGTTGACTGTACATGACAAAGGCCTACTCTCGTGTCTTGTAGAAAATATGCTACGGTGAATTTGCGTCAGCTAATGTTAAATTCATAGAAATAACTTTGAATACCTTAACTACTAGCATTGTAGAGGACACCATTATTTTCAAGAATATAAAATAAGTCATAAAAAAGATGGCGTCATTTGCTAAAGTATCTATAAAACTTGACATTGTTTCACTCGTAGTTTCGATTTTAAAATGTAATAACTAGTTTTTATCGTGAGGATCTATCGTTCGATTGGTTATCAAATTCTTATCAATCTAACTCCGCTATCAAAGTTTCGATTCGAGCTGCTAATTGATATTTTTGCGGCTAACTGGTCTATGGTCCCATTGAACCTTTTCTATTTACCTGCCCTTTAATACCAAATATCCTTTAATATCTACAGAAACAACAGCACAACCAATATTTTCTCTCTACCTGGAATCCAAACTTTTATGACGCGAAATCTTTAGCTCTACTTCACAAGGAAAACTAGTAATTCTTGTCTCCTTGAATGATATTGATCGTATTTGAGACCTATTCTTGTGAAAAAGGCCTGAAGCTAGTGCTATTGTTTATGAAACACGCATTATGTGAGGCCTTGAAGTAAATTATTGAAGTTGGTGACGTCTCGTTCAGAATCTGAACCTCAAGGTGACCTTATTAGACGATTTGAAACAAAGTGAACAGTAATTTCAAACCCTGTGTAATTTAGAAATAATAAGTAACCAAATAATTTAACAAATGGTACAAACACCAGTGAAACTTAATACTTTTTGTATAGGTTCTCTGATGTTTTTGCTAGTGGTAGACTGCCATGGATGAGTTGATCCCATATACTATCGAAAAATAGCAATAAATAAACAAGCATCATCATGCAATTACCATAACAATACCAAACAAGTGTGCTTTTGGTATTACTCGCGGATTTACATAATTTCATAACATGATCTCATAAATTGTGATCTACTTGTGTACACTATTACTCATGATATTTTTTTAATTAAAACCTCGTTTGTGGTTATTTATTGTCGCTAACCATATTGGGTTAACAGTTTCTCTATGTAATGATCTATTAATATTCAATTTTGTCATCGTTTAAGTCCTTGTTTTCTATTAATGCTTTATCGGCACATCAACACGATTTCTCTCCATTCTTGTAAGGATCATATAAAAGCCTTGTTTATTGATGAGCGTAGTTTTCCCTATAAGCCTCGCTGCTTTTGGCTGGCGAATCTGCAATATATCAAGCCTACATTTATTTTCTTTTGTGTTCTGTTCGTCCGTTACCAAGACTAAATGGTACATTTACATTTCTTGGAATATTTTGGGGCGTGTGGGGAAGAGAGCCAGTGAAACTTGACACAAAATACAATACATCACATTTGCATGAGCAGTTTACAAGCTGCGTATATTGTTCTGGGGCAACGTTGAATATGTGATTTTGTCTAGGTACTTTTTGTTGACATACTTTATCAGTTAAGGCCTGTTCTTCTAATGTCCAAAAATCAGTGAATCTCTAAGGTAGACTAGCAAATTTAATAAAAGACGATGCTCTTTACTATCTTATCATCATGCGGACTGTATCGTTTTCCAGTTTTCTTGTAAAAATAAATTGTACCATTAGAAACAATTTCTCATATCTTTATTACTTTCAGGTCGTTTATCAACGTCGGGTTTCGTAACAGTTCAGCAGTTATTAGGTTTTATGAGGTTCCACCGCGGTGAGTTAGGTGCGCCTCCCCCAAGGCCTTGAAATGTGAACACCAGTTAGTGCTAACACCCACTTCCCCAAACGCGTAAATTCTTTACGTTCTTAGCATTGTTTTGTATAAGTTGCGTAGTATAGCTTTGAGTTAGGTCTGACATTTTAAGGCCTCAGCGAACTAGATTTTATTCGCTGTAAACATTTGCTCCGAACCATCGATCCTTGTTCAGGCGTGTTCAGAAGGACAAACAAGAACGGTTACATATACTAGTTTAAACCAGTTAGAACTCCTTAAATGGAGCCTTTTTACCGGAGAAAGTGAAACTGTAATTGGTCAGAGCTGACCGCCGAATGTTAGGTGTCAATGAGCGATAAGTGAGAGTGTTGTTACAGTAACGTTCGTGCAACAGAGCGAAAGTTCGGTTCAATTGTTACTATAATAATTGTGACTGTGTGAGCTTTGAAGCTTCCAAGCTAGATTTGGACAAAAAAAAACCGGGCATATTTTAAAAGTCCACAGTCACACAAAGATCCACATTTCAGAATTTGACCCTTAAAATTGGTAGAAATAAGCCTATAACCTTTGGAGACATTTTCGATTTGTCTATCCCGTTAGCGACATACGACTACGCATGGTTTTATGTCTATGTATGTAGTGACCGTGTAAGTTGAAAGCGCATGAACCGATAGTGATTCAATGGCTCGCATTAGTTCGTTCACGTTCCTTAGCAGTGAGAAGTTTGCCGTGACCCCCGTACAGTATAGAGTATACGATTCTTAATCACGCAATTCTACTTCTGTGGCGCTAATGCCGAGAGCTTAACCTTGTTTGGTGTAACGTGACATGCCCTGGCTGCGTCCTGATAAAGGCCTGGCCACGGATACAGCGACGCAACTTGCGACTTGACGTGCGAACGAAATGTACAGAGCTGGACGCTGCATCTGGGGCAAGCGACGATGCCATTGAGCTGTAATATAATTTGCAGTGAGATCACATAAAACTAAATACCGCCGGAAGGCTATCTAATTTTCCGAAGGAGCAACAGTATGAGTGAAGTAACTACATATATTGTGCATGCCATGCGCACCGCAAATCGCTTCGCCATGTTCGTGGATGGCCTGGCCTTGCGCGGACCCCATACAAAGGAAATATCTGCCTATCTATAGACACGATTATCAGCATTGAAGCATACCTAGACTGGTTTTCCCGAACGTTCTGTTTGAAAAGCAATTTTACTGATGGACGTATGTAACGAACGTGGCGGAACGACCTCTGTTTAGGTCGTTTACGCTCTGCCTATCCCATTAGGGATAAAGGCGTGATTATATGTATGTATGTACGTATGTAATACCTATCTATATATATGACATAGTCTTCCTAAATTGCCTTCATAAATCTGCAATATTTGGACCGGATGCAAGGGTTCGGTCGAGTGCATAGCATAGCACGTAGGTAGTTATTACAGAGTAGGAGATATAAAATGAAATTGCTTTCCGGAGGAAAGGTGCCATGTATGAGTTTATGATGAGTTGATATTTTTATGATTTCATGAAGGGAACATCCTGGGAGTCCATATCCAGTCTAGCAGTAGACTACTAATGTACCTACCTAGTAGTAGAATGAAAATGTGATATCGAAGGCTTGCAAATTAATCCCATTCATGCGGATTTAGTGATATAAGTATTTCATATTCTAGAATGTAAGTAATTTTCCTACACCTACGCTGATTGCATACCTACGGTTTCCTGCTAACCTTTGTCAAGTTAATTTTAAGTAAAGTGACTAGTTTTCATGTTTGCTCGCAGCTCATAAAGTCGTGTGTATGAAAACACTGATTATTTACGTAGTTATGTGTTTGTTTGTTCGTCTTTATGTTTGTAGACTGTAGCGTGCTACACGTCACGATTGTCGCGAGGTTTACGTTGGTGTGTGTCAATAGCAATAGCCAGTGTTGCTATTATTGGCTGATACAACATTAAAAAACTCGAGATGTGATAACCATTGACCTGCCGGCTTCTAAAGGACAAGGTCTTTAAAAGCTCGCGAAAAAAATGACGAAAATATATTAAACTCGCATTTTTCTCAAGTCTATACGAGTACAACGGTTTCATTTGAAGTTAACTTGCCAAGCCATTTCAAATTGCTTGTTAAATCGAAGCATCGACTGTTAATAACTCGTGTGGTTTTACGAATTAAAATACTCACTTATTTTATAACACATACATAAAACATTAAATACCTACATAGGTACAGATTTTTCTGGGGCATTTGAAACAGGCTACTTTAGCGATCGATTTTTCTGTGCAGTGACTGGTTTAATTATCTGGCTCTACTCCACATTAGTGACTTTGACCCATAAATATTACTGATCCCTCGCTGACAGTTTCCGGCCCCTTATCCTCACGGAGATGCACAGTTTGCGTGGAAATGGCTCAATTAGACGCGTGGCATTGTTATCGGCCAACCGTGGAGAAACTCCCGCGCAGGATGATCTGACGCGACTTCCGTACTGATCAGATGACAACCATCGATATTTTTTCGATAAATGTGATCCTTCCCAATAGAACTAGATGGTCTAGCTACAGTAAGATAAGATAAGATTCCTTATGCATAACAATTGTTACACGTTATTTTGCTTAATTAAAATAATTATATTTATGAAAATCAGTTTAGTACGACTTCGCATATAACGACCGACCGCTTATAGCGATGGGATTCCATACAAAATTTGACCGGTAAAAAGAAAAATCGTCCGGTTACAACGACGTCGAGCGTTGACGTACCTATTTGTTTACAAAGAAATCGTAGATAAAGAAAGGTGAAAAAGCTATCTCCTCCCCACACATAACCTTACCTGCGCATCGTTGCTGATTGTAAAGCGACTATTTATATAACGTTAATAATTTGTGGGTTATGTGTGAAGATGTGTGTACAAAATATAATATTTTATTAAAAAACATATTTAAAATATTCAATTTGTTTAGTAGTAGTAGTCCGGTTAGTAAAGACGTAATATCTTCGATCCCTTGGGGGTAATATCTTCGATCCCTTATAAGCGGATTCTACTGCATTTGATCGAATATTTGAATTCTTATTGTTTTCGTTTTGGTTATGATTTTTTATGCCAATATATGCTTATGAAAACATGGAAAACACCTAGATTAAATAATTATTTAAAAATATACTTAACATATATTTGTTCTGTGCATCATCTTACCGAATCGACCACCAAGTTCTTAATGGCTGGCAGCATCACTTGTCACTGAGATAGAAGAACAATATTCGGCATCGTTTGTATCCCTTAATAGTCACTTGTCGACAACTGTCACTTATGGATCCAACACGGACCCGCACATAACTTTTTGCGGTAACCCGACCCACAAAAATTATAGCCTGAAACGTTTTTGTCACAGCTATAAATCGATCTGTCTGCCGAGCCACCTTGAACCACGGCTTCGATTTCTGATGCTCTCGTCGAGCGTAACGGACCGAGCCAAATACGTTGGTAATCAATCGTCAGTCGCCGGTCTTGTTTTACATGAGAGTTTTGTTACGAAATTGAGATGTAAGGATGTAAGTTAATCGCGGATGCTGCGCCCACGCACCTCGTGACGAATCGTCCAGCCCGCCGGCACGTCTCTTGCGAAATGTATTATGGACAACATTATTACATGTGCCGTCCGTATCCTTAATCTTAATTTATGTTATCTCATTTATCTCTGTCCACACTACTTGAGAATTCCATTAATTATAGAAGTTTTCTGTCATGAAGTTGCTTGTAGGGTGTCCTGGAAAGTTGATGGGAAAACGCGCCCCTATAAAGAGAATCTTCAACTCGATGCAGGTCACGTGGACACGTCTTGTGTGGCGCACCTGTTTACATAATTCCACCATCATTATTTTAAATTGCCTCGCGGGAGACGCGCGTCAATCATTTGTCGACGTTTTTGCGTTTATCCGGCGCCAAGCGCGGTAAGTGCTTACTCACCGGCGATCGTGCAGATATCTAGACTATATTTATTATTGAACTGCCCGAGTGGTCTGATCGTCTGAATCTTGGGTTCTTGGGGGTTGTAAGTTCGTTTCCCATGGTGGGAACTCTAACTTAATATATCACTCTTTGAGATTATGCATGCTTCAGAGGGCGCAGGGTACGTGAAGCAGTGGTCACGGTCGTGGCTATCTTAGACAAGACAGTGATTGTTATGCTATATCTGATTTTATTAGGCTATTTAAAAACTAGTATTTTTTTTTATTAATATACTTCGACACGACAAGTTATACGAGAGAATGACATTATTAGAATTACAATCACATAACGAGGTGCAGATGATTTTCCACGCCTGGGAATAAGTTAGCCTCGTCTAAATATATTCAGTGCTGCTAAGGATATCTAAATAATTTATCGGCTTGATATTCCAAGGCACGTCGGAGGCGACGTGAGGCTTGCTATCTTTCCTTTAATACGAGCACTCAGTACTACCAGGTACTCACACGTAGTAATGAGGTTCTTGGAACAAATTATTGCAGAACTAGATTTTACGCCTTCGCTTCCTCGGAAACATGACTTTCTTCCGATAGCAATTACTTAGACTGCTTCAAGTTTTCCAAAAGGTTTCCATTTCAAATCATTACGACGAAGTCTGCGACGGTTAATGTGAACTCATTAAAACCCAATACGGTTGATGGTCTCTACATTGTCATCCACCGAAAATGACAGTCTAAAGAACATGCAAATACAAAGTAATTGTCAGTGTAAGTGTGCAAAACAAGTTTTTGCGCAGCACAACACAATAACACTTGAAAACACAAATGATTTGCGATGTACGTTTGCTCTGATGACAAGCTCCTTTTGTGGACGGCTTGAGTTGTTTCCATGTCGATATTATTATTTATATTCACATTGTTCTTTGTTTTATTACTATGTGCTGCGGTAAGTAAACTTCAGCAATTTAGTATTTTATACACATACCTATATAAAAATATAATATGCCGAATGCGCCAAGAGTTCGCCAACCGCATCGTTTATATCTAGTCCGCCATATTCTGTAACTTTTCGACTTTATCAAGTTGTATATCTGGAGTTCTGCCAAATCTAGTTGAGTTCGTCGTTTTATAATTCCGTGCTTTACAGGGCAAAGACATCGCGCTTGCTTTTGCTATGGCGCCGATGCGTCTAGACTCCCCCATTTGTTTTGGGATTCCCCTTTTTAGCGGGGTGTAGTTGGAATGGGAGTGACCACACTTGCTTGCTGCTGGTATATGTCAAAATACCATACGAATCAATAGATATATGTTTCTTATTTGTAAGTAGTATAATACCATTGTATCATTCTACTTAGAATTTTGCATTGCATTCAATGCGGGCACAAATTCGGAGTTGTGGTCACTTGGTTTCATACGAACTTCTTGCTGCTGAATAGGTTTTCTATTAATAATTTTCAAATATTTCAATTATTTTCAGTTTACTTTAAAACCAACAAAATGTTATCATTTATTTACCTCCCCTGTCAAACCAGATCGTGTCATGCACTTCGCATACAACGGTTGCCAGCTTTCATTTGATGTAATTTATCGTACTTTCTAAAGCTGTGCTCTGATTTACCTGACTTCGGATTGTTGGTCCATGGCCCGCCTGATTGCTCTATCTGGATGGATTTATAACCTACAAACTTCGTGGTTAGTGTTATCTTTATTATCTTGGCTAAGGAAATTGAGCAATTACCAACGCCTGCCCTAAATGGACGAGATTAACTTTACACCATGGATTAGCACTTACTGTACTTTATAACTGTTATCTATGAAGTGATTTGCTTCATTTAAGATTTTAATGGGTCATTCTACTGTCTTGAAACTTTAAAGGCTCTGTTAGCTTAAGTTTCAAGTTCTGTGCAAAGTTTACGAGTTTGAACAGCAGATGCTCAATGAGCCAAGTTTAAATTACAAGTAACTAATGTTTACGTATTTTTTTTTAAATAAGGCACACAATTTCAGCGACGGCACAAATCGTTTAAAAATTCTACTGTTAAACTAAACATATTCAAATTGGAATGTTATCATCAATCACTTCGTCACTTCTAGTATCTTATCTTTCATATCAGAAATTCTTACATACAATAACCATAATATAATAATAACCTTGACATTCTATATTTTTTTATGTATATATCTTCCAAAGAGTACCAGGAGAACATGACCTGCAGCTAGTAGAGTTGATTGTGCTGCAGAGGCGTAGCGTTGTTCAATGTGAAGCATTCCGCAGTTGGATGACGCTCACCTTAACACGAATGATCGTTAACACCCATTTACAGCGACTAGTGGCACTACTCCGCTACTCCCCCGCTTTATCACCCATTAGCTTTTAGAACACCAATAAAATGTATTATTTGTGGCCAATATTGATTGTTCAAAGGATGTTATTTACATCATTAATATTAAAACCTATTGTTCGCCATATTCAGTCGCTATCAGGATGTCAGATGAGATAAAAATGTTCTTGTGTAACATCCTATTTGTAGGAAGTCATCAAGATATAATAGTCCAATTCAATTGTCTATAATAATACCTGGAGGAAAATCATACTCGACTAATACGTCTCTATCAGGGTCTTGTACATACCTGAGTATAATCATTGCAGTACTATTTATAACCGTATCGATCATTGCTATCGAAAGATACTCGGTAAAATGAGTCATCACAGGTGATACGACATTCTTGAGTCGATATTAAATTATAATTACAACATGTTTCGACAATATTGCAAAATCATTATGTTTATCATATTTAGCGCGGACAACTTTATATTGCGCAGTTGCGAAACGCCTTAATCCACAAAATGTGTGTTTAATGAGAAGATCGAAGTATACTAAATCAATTTTGATTGTTGACGCTTTAGTTGAATGCGGAGGCGAACATCCAGGTGCAAATTGTTTTATTGACCGAGCACTTACGTCATGTTTCATAGAGCCGCAGAGTCGCCGCAAGTTCAAGGATAGAAGAGAAAAACACTTGACGCGGGGAATCTCCAACCTGTTGTCAGCTCTAGACAAATACGCATCTACAATCGTTTTCGTCATACTCATTACCAATAGATGAATACTAAGCGTTTTCTTATTGCATGCCTGATTGCCTTAATCACCTGACGTCTGACGCTGAGAATATTCTACAGCATACCTACCTACACACACAATGACGCGACGCTTCGACTTGTTCTATGTAAACAGTTGGTAGAGTAAAGCATGTTCCATTTCTATGTACTTGAACAGACATGCTGATTCACCTGTTTACTTACTCGAGCAAACTTTAAGCCGCCAAAGGGACAAAGCATTCAAGAGCTCTCGACAAAAAGGAACTCGCTCGTTTCCTTAGGCCGAGTTGATGTCACCATCTCAAATAGGCTCTCTAGTCTACTTAAACTTTACATTGCCTGATAACACGCAAGATTAACTGCGGTAAACATTTCGCGAGTTGATCCTTGGAAGGGTTATCTACAGCGCCGTAAGCAGGCGCGAAGTCTTCAAGATAGATTCCAATTTGAGTCAAGATATCGCGTCGCTGTTTACTGGTTGCATTTATCACTGCTCGGATCGCAATCGGGGTGATATTTCAACGAGCGTGAGAAACAAAGCCCACGGGAGGATCGTGACCACTCGACTACGCGTCGCGAGTGTTCATCTCTGTAATGCCACCAGCCTTTCAAACGGCAGTCGTGTGCTCTTTGGCAGGAGCCAGGATTTATCCTCCGTGGTCCCGTAGCGCGCGTGATCACGACCGCAAAAATCCCGCGCGGCCAATTATTTACTTGGCCGAATATAGACTCGTTTTAGTATCGTGCTGCTAACTCATCGCGCAAATATGCAAATATTGGGTGCAAACACAGCTTTGGAATCAAAATTGGTTATTTTATTTTCTCGTAACACAGACTCTTAATAAAAATAACTTTTACCTCCTTGATGATGTCAAAAACCCGGAATGTAACCAGTTTGCCACTTTTTGGTTGGAATTTTACCTTTTCTGTGCTGTCCCTAATCAACTAAGAATTCACATTACAACTGTATCGTACATAACTGTTTTGCCAAGTACAATATTCCTAAACTGAATTTGCACATAAGGCGTGTACGGTTAATCCCGATATACAATTTACTGAGTCATTGCCTTCGGATTGCCTTTCGTAGTGAATGTTATTGGTCGGTAGAGTTCGTACAGAATTTTCATTAGTGTTCGCCATTTCTCCTTTGCCCATTTTATCATTCGCATTCTCTGCTTTTATTAAGTCGAATGGTTTGTTTACGAAGTTGTTCAATACAGCGAACATTTATTATTCAAGTTGTAACTGACTTTTATTGGGTCCTTTATTAACGGTACATTTAATTCAAAGAAGTTTTCGAAATTTGTTTCTCTTTTGGGGTATAATTAGATATTCATTTTGGACCTAGACACTTTTATTTACCTAAACACTAATATTTATTTATTTATTGAACTTTATTGCACAAAAGTACAAAGGGCGGGCCTAATGCCACGCGGCATTCTCTACCGGCTAACCATTGTACCTACGAACCTATTTCTCTAACAGCAGTTTTATTGCAGCATAGAGATAACTCTGTAAACAAAACACAATAACTGCAAATTGACCAGCATCCGAGAAGAGGTCAAAAAGCAAAAGGTAAAGAGTTCTAAATATTACAAAACAACGTAACTTACGTCGACTCTGCATCACGTGCATAGGATCGTCCGTGCAGAAAGCTTTGCTATTATCTATTATGTGCTTAAAACAAATTCCGTTCACCCCAGTTGGTACAATGTTGATGTGATCGCTGGTCATGTAGCAGAGAAACCACAAGCCTTCGCTATTACGTAGCACAAAAGGCTATATTTATTCTTGCTCATATCCCTCATAGTAATTTGATACACCGCGCAATCTTTGCGCCCTCCGGAACTACGGAGAATTGGTAGTCGATTGAATCTCCTGTCGTGTCTTAATTGGAGTTTAGAGTGGAGTTTGATGAGTGGGTAACATTTACTATAGCATAGGTACGAGTAAATAAGGGGTGTACTAATATGGGTTGCTCAGTGAACGGCACTATTTAAACAACTTTCACCAGGAAATTCATTTCCTGAAATATTTTTCTGGTGGAAGTTGTTCAGTGTCGTTGACTGAGCAACCCCTAACAGTTTGCAGGACGCTGTCCCTTACACCCGGTATAAGTTGTGGTATTATTTTCTTTTCGTCATTTATATGTTTGTAGCAAATTTTGCGAATTAACTTTCGTAGATTCATTAAAAACGAGATTTTTTAGTCTGTTTCTAATAAAACCTCGCTGTCATTCACATAGGGTTCCATTGTATGTCGTGAAGCTGCATTAAAAGACCGTCATCTATTCAGCAGTCGGGCCGCGTATTTCTGTTTGGTGTTGCGCGCTAATGAGCCGACGAGACGCGCCGCACATATTAAACTCACGCGCAGCCGACACTTGCACTTAGCACATCCAAATTGAGGATAATTCGTTTATGATTGTTTAAAAAGTTAAGCAGATTTAGTTCAGTTTCATTACTGTCTATTAATCCAGCTACTAGATTAATGATTAGTATGATCTTGAGATACATAATATTAGCCCTTATCTGAAATGAGTATGGAAAGGAACATTGTGTTTGGTCACGATTCATAAAATTATAATCCAAAACGAATGATAGATAAACTTTAAAGTTTAATATTCATTTTCAAAGGGCGGAACAGTTCTTATTGAAACGCTGTCCCAAATAAGACTCGAGTATTATGCATTCTGTTTATATTAGCCAGTTATCGTACCTTAAAATTACCGCTATCTGCGTCGGCTAGGTAAAATCGGCCAACTCCCACCATACCGCAGAATATACAGGCTGTAACAACCTAGTAGTAAAATCCCTTCTAAGATTTAAGTAAGTACCTTTGTTCTCTGACAGCCACAAGAATTTTTACAAGCCTGACTGAGTGGAAATATTTTTAAAAAATACAACAAAATTTAAGATGAGTTAATTGAAGGATAATTCCGTTCAACTCGTGCTTCTAGTTATAATGAAATACACTCATTTATTTATTTGATAAAATATAACATCCTGTACATAATACCACAAACGCGCCGCGAGCACCCATTTAATCAGCCGCGACAAGCACTAGACCCATTTACCTTTAATTACTGTGAGACATTCAAACATTATCCCACTATCTCAGCCAAAGAACATCCATTCCGCTGTCGATATGCAGTTACTACGCCGTTTGCATGCAATACCGACGCTAAAGCTTGCAAGACATGCAACGCATCGCAACTGCAGTTATTATGGTCATTTGTGCTTATAATAACAACACAATGGCCGATAAATCTTTCCGACAATAAACCTCCGCTTATTGGTTTTGTAAGATCACCACTTTCGACTACTCTTTAATTCGCGAAATACCAAAAATGGCGGAATCTTTCCTAATAAGGCGCCGAAGACGGTTATTGTCATTTGCCAGAGAATACAAATTATCGTATCGCGTTTTTCTGTTTACGCTCTGTCTCATTATATTACTACACGAGAACATTCGTCTCCATAAGGGGGATGAGTCACAACCTGTCCGGCGTACTCAATCGCCTTAAACGTACAGCTTCAATAAATATTTCAGTTATGATAATGAGAGATAAATGATAGCTTGAAGTATGAGATCGGTGACTCAGTGTTTATCGATATCGATGTACAGGGTCTTGTAAGTACTAGAGTTGTTTATTGCCCTTTCTCCCGAGGCGTGGTAGAGTGGCCAGCCAACTCGGCCAGGGTATTTCAGCGCGGTTTGAACCAAATACTAAATTGTACTTCCTAGTGGCATAATTACGATTTCTTTTATAGCACCGAAATGTTTCCGTTCGCTATAAATTTCTTCTTTACTATTACTACTTTAAAAGGTGTTATAAAGTTTATGGGTGGATTTATTTGTCTGTCTACGGAGGCTGCTGAATTGGCGGCGCCGTTCTAAATGGTTTTCGCCATAAACCATACATGATGACTAAAAAAATACGACCTGACATTTTGGGATCAAACCAATTATCCAGAAATGGGGTCGTCAGATTTCACGCTGCATTAAGCTCATAGCGCACATTCACGGCGTCACCTTAATAAGTGGAAAATCTGTTAACTAACACGTGTTGGATGTAAGCTGGGAGAAAATTGATGTAGTTGGTGTAATTACCATTGAGAATTGCATCTGTCTTGCAGTTGGTGCTGTGGGAATGTCACCAGACACTGTAGTTGAAGCGAAATTGTCCCTAATTGACGAATTAGCGCTCGTTCGAGCCCACTCGCCAGGAAAGTGGCATACTGATTCAGTTAAACTGTAGGTGAGGATGTCATGACATCTTTTTAACGCCCATCTCTGCTGGAAAGTAGGGCTTGGAAGTTATTGTTCTGAATATTCTGATTTAAACTACAGGATTATCCACAAATCTCAAGGGCTAAATAATGCCACGACTATTATTTCAAGCAAGATCCATAACTAGTGGGTTGTTTGATGATAGCTTAGGTACTTTAAATACAAAAAACTAACTTAATTTTCTGTTCTTGAGATCCTTCCATTAGCAAGTATCAACAAATAATCTTGTACAATTTCGGTCTTAAAATAAATTATCACATCAAAAAACATCCGTGTGATTACAGTTTCTTTTTTACAATCTGCGTGTTAATGATGAGGTATGGTATACCTACGTAATGTCATCTTGAACTTGACCACAAAAAGCGAATACGTGTTTAGGGTTCCGTAACCAAGATACCCTATTACTGAGACTCCGGCTGTCCGTCTGCCTGTCTGTATGTCACCAGGATGTATCTTATAAACCTTGATGGCTGGACGGTAGAAATTTTCGTAGATGATGTATTTCTGTTGCCGCTATACTAACAAATACTAAAAACAGACGTGTTTTTTTTTCTTCATTGAATAGATAATGGTAGAATCCCTCCGTGCACGAGGCCGACTCGCACTTGGCCGATTTTTGGACATAGTGTTTGGTTGGCTAGTCGTCAAGCACTACTATCGTCATGCGTTAATAAGATGGGCAAATAATGATGTTTGAACGTGTTACATCATCAGTAGAGCTTACCAAATAAACATGTTAACTTTAGCTTTAGTTATCATCCTGGTATGGTCAATATTGTGGTCAAGTCGATTCCGAGAAGAGTGTTTCAGAGTCATCAAGTTCTACTATATAACCAGTCTACTGCTATAGATGGCCAATTCAAAGCTCAATCTAACAAACCTCAAACTTGTAAGAGACATTTCCTGGTATAAGACTGGATTGTATTTCGAAAAAAGAGTCAATCGGTCTTATTCGACTAAAGCAGTGATATCACTAAGTAAAGTCCCAACAATAGGAATTGTTTGACAACTCCGCGTATCCGCAACACTATAGTTTAGTTATTATGATGTGGTTCATAGAGAAGTGTAGCGTACTACCTAGATAGATCGCCCCCGCGTGTGACGTTAGGAGAGCCCTGCGCGTGGGCATGTTGTTGCTGTTGTTTCATACTCACTGTGACACCTGACTCCATTAAACATGCGATGCTCATTCACGCTATCATAAGGTCATCTACGTACACACGTCGCAAACCAGCAAACAACTTGTTTAAGTAAAGTCTTTTTTGCGACAAGTAATATTATTTATTACACCAATTTGTCGACTGCTACCTGATTCATAAACACATATGAACTCAATAACCATGACAAATGCCTCCCTTACATGACAATAGTTTCTGTCATTTTGACCGACGGCGTGAAAAAGTGCCCTCTTGTTATGCAAATGTTGTCAATTAAAATTTGTGTATACGTGAATTCGGACGAATTAACACTATACTTGTGTATGTATCTGTTGTTTCCGTGAAGCGAGACTTGATGTTTTAGTTATTAAAAAATACTGAGTTTAAAAAGCGAATTAGTTTTTTATTACATATCATTACGCTTAAATCAATCATGGGATAGACAAAATTTTAACGATTTATTTCATTTTCAACAGAATAATTTATCTTGCATACACTTGTACGCCTACATATTTAGCTAATTAAGTTGTAGCTCTTTAAAATTTATGATATCCTAGAGGCATGATACTGGTCCATCTATTATCGTTTTATATATTTTTGACACAATGCCTGTTTCGTGCGTTTCGTGATCCTACCTTTTCCTGTAGTTGATTTATTCGTATCTGTAGATGCTTTTTTTTTCTTCCATGCTGGCCTGGGAGTGGGAGAAAAACATAGAATGTGCCAGCTGCATTTCCTCCCGGGCATGCTGTAAAAACCAGCCAAGGGATCTGAGGGTTTCAGTATATTGAAATTTAGGCGATGGGCTGACAACCTGTCACTACAGCAATATAGTACAAATCCATCTTGAATAACCCTCAAAACTATGTCGGACGTGGCGGAACGACCTTTGTTTAGGTCGTTTCCGCTCTTTTGCCTACCCCATTAGGGATTATATGTAAGCGTGATAATATGTATGTATGTATGCAGATTCTTCGTGTTTCACAGCGAGCTAGTGAGCAAAGCAAACTGCAAAGCTAACTCAATAACCGCACCGTCGTCGCAGTTCGTGTAGTTGTAGTCGGATAATTTATTGGTGACGGCACTGCACTACACTACACCCAACTTCTGCATTAAGATAGGGTACACCGAGCGCTCCCCACCCTGAAAATAAAAAAACTTCAAACTTTTACAAATAGCGATTTTTAGGATATACAATACGTATGTATGTATTTAAATCACGCATTTATCCCTAATGGGGTAGGCAGAGCGTAAACGCCCTAAACAAAGGTCGTTCCGCCACGTCCGACAAAGTTCTGAGGGTTATTTAAGATCGATTTGTAGGTAAATGAGGATATAATAATCAAAATGTTAACATCATCGTCAGTCAGTCGTTTCTCAGTCTTTGAAGGCGTCTCACAATTCTTCAACACTCTCCATGTCTAGAGATCTTGCACTTTTTGATTCTACTATCTTTCTTTGTCCTCTATTTTTATAGGATGACATAAACTCTATAATTTGCAAACCTAGATTTATAAGTATCTTACTTAAATATATAACTGCCTCCGTGGTCTAGTGGCTAGTGCCATGGACTCCCGATCCGGAGGTCCTGGGTTCGGTTCCCGGGAGGGAAACACAAAGTTGATATTTGAGAATTTATCTCTTTGTGAATTTTTCCCCAGTTTGGTTAGGACATTGCAGGCTGAATCACCTGATTGTCCGAAAAGAAAAAGATTTCGTGCTTCGGAGGGCACGTTAAGCCGTCCGTCCCGGTCGCTGTCTTTGATAGTGGTCGTTACTCAAACCATGTCAGAGGCCTGATAGTTGTGCTATTAGGCGATTTAAAAACTCTGACACCAGGGTTCATCGGGTCCATAGACTCGATACCCACTCGACAGAAGAAGACTTAAATATATTATGTAGCCATATTTTTTCACTGCCTGAAATCAAATGTTGTATGGATAGTGCCTGGTATACCAACCTCTTGAGTTCTAATTTAGCTCACGACATTCCGAATTACCTTCATTAAAAGAGGACACGTAACAAGATTTATAGTTTATCCAATCCCCGATCGTGTTATTATTCGCAGTGGATAATAACCTGGGCTAAATTAAATAATGGCACGCCGACGCGGAAAAGCGGGCTTAGTTGCACTGGACTATAATCTAGTTGATTGCATTCATGCATTAGATTGCAACTATCGTGCCTATTGCCTTCGATTAGTTGTTGCACAAATTGATATAACTTTGGTATACTAAACTGTTTTAATCGGAACGGAATTGCAGATAGAGAAAACTATTTCTAAATTGAAAATGTCAGTTGGAATTTATTTGTGCCTAATTAAGGGATACCTCTTTCAAAATAATTATCATAACAGGGCAATCTGATAAAAATATCAACACATTGATAAAATTGATATTAGGGCATGAACATGAACTGCAATATCATTAGCTCAAAGGACAGCGTATTTGCCGAGGACAGCGCGGTTATTTATCGGTATAAAAAAATCAGTAAGTACAAAAACACCGATAAAAGTATATCGGAAAATATGTAGCCTGCTATAATCTTTGTCATCTTGAAACATCTTCGATAATAGCAACACAACAGAACAATGCCCCTAGATAATGATCGTTCGCCTATTAGTTGACACTAGCCGGAAAATATCAGCAGCCTTTCTTCCCCGGTGTCAGTGGGCGTTGGACGATGAGCCTCTTGTCTGCTTGTGTTGAGTTATGGCGGCCCACGCGCCTGCGTCTGCGCAAGGCCGCCGCGCAGTTGTGTATGATTAATCTCGCGGCCGATCAGTGCTGGACACACGCTTGTACAACACGCCCGCTGCCCGGCTCTAGCGGTGTCTCTGTGAGTGTCATCTCTAAACATCCTCATTATTCACGGCCTCATCTTCACGGATATTATGATATTAAACCTTTCATTCTAATTACTGAATCAAATTGTGCGAACCTAACGTTTATAATGTGTTTATCAAATCACCATCTCTTTCATCTGACCGGCGCCGTATAATCACGTTGTTATGTTGCGATGCAGATGTTTTCAATTATGCCGCACATTTTTATTCAGATTGCATTCGTCACACACAATAACGAATGAATTCAAATTAATTTACAATGACTGTGTTCGGAGCGTTTCAAATGCAACTTGTTTATTCAGATTGCTCCATCAAAATATAATGAGTAATAAGCCGAACAAATTGAATCGACAATTCTCACAGTAAATACTTCATTATCACCCACAATGGCTGGTGGGCCCACAGCGTCGCACGCGCAGGCCGCAGCCTCGCCTCTTGCCGTAGGTGGCTCACATTAAGGCTACATACAAATGACATGGTTTTCAATATTTTATGGAACTTTAATATTCCACGTCCGCCAAATACACATTCCACATTAACACTTCGAATTTATTTTAAGGAGTTCTTTAGTAACCTTTTATTTGTGCAATATGTACATCGCAACTGCGCCCAGCCTTTCAAATACTATGTTTATTGTCGTTTACTGGCTTCAAAGTAACCACCACTTACAGTGATTGACGGTCCATAGTAATTGTCCACCGGTAAACGCATTACGTTGTCAGCTTGCCGCCGGCTGGATCATGGTTGTGGTTAGATTGACGCCAGAACTATGATTTCCAGGATAAAGATCTATACTAGGCGCAAATGCTCCCGTGCTATTCGATATGATAGCAGGTTTGAGATACTCGTGAGCTTGAAATTATTGTCTTGAATTAGCTTTATCTTGGACGGAGTATACTTTTGTGAATGCATTCAGTTTCGCTCTTGTTATCCTTTCATTCAAATCTAGCTCTATCAATGGTCCAACTCTGACCAATACACACAAACAGTCATACATAAAACATGACACATTACTGCCAAGTTGTTGTACTATCGATGTTAGTTGCAGTTCAATTTTGTAAACGCTCAAAACATTTTGTATTATTTAATCCATGTTCAATTCTACTTTACATCTCGTACGTTATTTTTTGTTCGCATGACATTTTTTGTTTTTGCTTTACGTGTCTTGTTTTTGTTGTCGTAGACGGCAGTGACACGCCACGGAAGTTGAGCGACGACTCGAGAAAACATTTGTCAGGTAAGTCTACTCTATTTTCCTCAGTTTTTTTATTTCTGTATCATTGTGAGCATGTCCCGAAGCACGGCAAGCATGTTATCATGCTTGTGTGAGCACTGTTTCACTGATTCACCATTTGTTTCTAACTGTACATATTCCACCATCACGCTTGTCCAGACCTGATCGAGGCTGAAGAAGACGAGGTGACCAGCAGCCTGCCGGAGAGACCCAGGACCTACCGCAAAGCCTCCAGTAAGTCTGCACGATACTAATAGGTGACGGATCCATCAAGGTGGTGGTATAGCGTAAACACGTGGCACATGGAACTTCCTAAACAAAAACCAGAATGACTTAATTACGTAGGAGTAACACGAATGCCAAGATAATAGTTGATTGATTCGTAACGATGCGCGATAACAACCTTGTTTTGCATGACAAAATAAAAATAAATTACCGATGACGTTTGAGATAACCGCACGTAATAATTTCTAATAGCTGCAATTTTGTTCAAATGATATGTAAATTTGCTAGCCGGCAAATTGTCAGGTTTATTAATTGTGATAAATTATTAACCGTGAATTAAAGATTTAAAAGCTGTGATTAGACATGTGGCAGCTTATAAAAAAACTAGAACACTACCAATGAACTAGAAGTTTTACTTTTAGTCTCGTATAACAATATTAATGCTTGCCTCCAATCTGCTTTGTTCAGTCGTCAGGCCCTGCCAGGCCGGATAGCGCCCACGATTGTAATCTCCATACATTCGTAATTATCAGTTATTGTATTCACCTCCAAATTACAGCTCCAATTGTTTTAAAATTAATATTCATTGTTCTGTTTAAAATTAGAATAAACTACAAAAACATAACAATGTGTTCGTTTAGTACTCATAAAAACAGAGATGCAGCAGACTGGAATATTTCTAATTCTTGCATGAAGACATTAACAAAGTAATAACGAAATTAGCTAAAATAATTTCCGACAACAACACAATGCCACCAGTCTTAAGTTGAAAGTAAATTGTCTTCTAAAAAATACATCATCATTGCAGGTTTATAATGAATTCTGGTTGAAAATATGCGTGATTGTTGGTACCGTGTGAACCAAGCCCCCGCCCGCATGCTTGTGCGCTAGAACAGACCACGATATCTGCGGATCTCTGACTCGGGTCAAGGGCTGCTTTGAATAAACACAAGAAAACTCTAAAAGGCAACTGATTTTCATAAAATATTCAACCTGTACTTATACAGGATTTTAATCCTGCGAAATTTACGACAGCTCGTCAGATGTCGCGATGTTTTTTCATATTATTTATGAAGATGGCAATAAATTTTACTAGGAGTGCTTTCCGCGTTCCTTGGCTCAAGTTGGCAATCATAATATTTATGGTCAATTTAAATTGAAGCTCCGAAGTAGTTGACGTTAATTGTGATTTATTCGAGCAACCCTTTTCACAGTTCTTAATGAGAACCCTTGAAAGAAGCAGGTTGTGTTTATGCTGGTGCATAGAGGTGCGCAGGTTTTGTGGTTGGGTAGCTGTAGTAATGTGTGTTCGTGTCGCTTGTGTGGTACAGCCAGCAGCAGCTTCAGCGGGACCTCCATGGACGCGCTCTGGGAGAAGCACCCGCGCCGCCTCAGCGAGGCCGGTCTGAGACGCTCTTCAGGTGAGGTGCACCTTCATTTTATATAGCAAGTGGATCTACGACTCGTACATCAGTGATCAATCTGTCTTTTGGCGAAGAGGCGAATTCCTTGAAAGAAACAAAAATAATCAATCTTTGATATTCATGTCAGTCCATGTCATATATTCCGACGTTTTATGAAATGATTGCGCGTCGTAGATCCACCTGGCATCATTTATATGTTTCACATGCACCCAACACGTGCACCATGTCGACACATTTGTATCTGTCTGTTTATGTGCTTGTGGGTGAAGCATGGTTTGAACCTTTATGCGTGTTCGATTATTTAGCATCTGCATGGTTTTCCGTAATTGCCTTTCGAATCGTTCAGCGATCGTTGACTCGACCTTGCCAACTAACATGGCGGTCAAAAGGTTATAAAGCCAAATTGGATTTTAAACTATAGCCATCAAGTCAAATGCAGTTTGTCGCAACGGAGCGAAAGTTTATAGATGCATCGTTGCGATATGCAAACGGGAATGCAAATAGCTCCCACTGGCCATTGCACTTGCATGCAACGGTACTCGAGACGTGAGCATCATAATTGTGACCGGATAGGGGAAGTGATGACCACATGCATATTCAAATTATATAAATCCTTGTCTGGATACTTTCTTGAGGTTTTCTTTTCAGAGAACTTTTATTGTTGAGTGGGTAATACTTACTTGTTTTATTCGTCGACGTTATTGTTATCTGGATCATTATTCAAAAATGTTACGTAGCTTTCGTTTATGAAATCTGATATTTTCAAACTTGCTGCAAAAAAAAATCTTTAATGGTTTAGTAATGATTGGTTACTTACTTCGCTGGCTCAGCCACCCGAAGTGATTCTGATAACCATTTTTATCTTGGATTCGTTGTGACCAATGACGCGACTTCAAATAATAGTCCAGATATAGTTGTTTACTATAAGACAGTATTCTAATTCAACCTTGTGCGTATTCCAGACCACAGCGTGGTGCTGACTGAAGACACGGATAGTTTCATAATCGGCGAACGAGTGTGGGTGGGAGGCACCAAGCCTGGACAGATCGCATACATCGGAGAAACTCAGTTTGCTCCTGGAGACTGGGCGGGAATCGTGCTAGATGAACCTATTGGTAAGATATTATCAGTATTTTCTTGAATATCCCATCTGGGCGTGTACGTCGACGACCTTTTTTTTGAAGAGTCAAAAGGTTATAAACTCACAGCAAAGTCTAACATCTGTTTCTTGGATTCCACACATTGTCGTAGTCTTTAGTTTTATTTATTTTTAATGCCTGTCTGAAAAATCGTTTATTTCGTCCACAGGTAAAAATGACGGTTCAGTAGCTGGACACCGATACTTCCAATGCTCAGAGAAGCGTGGTGTATTCTCCCGTCTAACTCGCTTGACTCGAGTTCCTCTCGTGTCTCCAAGTCACCACGATGCTTCACCAGCTTCCGATGCCGGCAGTGTCTTCGAGAGGCCACCTTCTGGGGCATCCAGGGCGAGACGCGCCATGTCTCCTAATGGCAGTGTGCGCAGCTTCGTCAGCAGTAAGATGAGTAGGTATCATTACAGACATACTTAAGAAGACTTTCCTCCTTGGAAGATGTTGATTGATTATGATATCTTTTCCCCAGATGCCTCGATCTCGACAACGAACAATGGCGAACTAAAAATGGGCGACCGCGTGATTGTATCAAGCAGTCGCGGCAGCAAAGCAGGAACACTCCGATTCGTCGGCACAACAGATTTCGCTCAGGGTGTCTGGGCCGGAGTGGAACTTGATGATCCACTCGGAAAGAATGACGGCTCTGTTGAAGGGAAGAGGTACGAGTACGGCATAGGAATCGAAGACTTGTAGTTTTGTAGATTGGTGTTATTAACTCGATATGACTCGCATTTCAGGTACTTCGAATGCGCACCACGCTTCGGCCTGTTCGCGCCGATCAGCAAGGTGTCGCGGTCGCCGTCGAACCGCAAGCCAGGTGCCTGCGCCATCCACAGCAATGGCCGCGCGACGCCGCTGCGGCGCTCCAACTCGCGCGATTCCCTCACGTCCCTCGGCACGTCGATCGCGTCGTCGCGCGTGGGGCCGAGGCTCGGGGTGTCTCTGAGCGCTCAGGTAGGCTAGCCGCGCGCGCGCTCGGCCGAGCCCCGCTCCCCGCACTCCCGCCGCTCCCCGCACTCGCCGTCCCCGCCGCGCGCCCGCGCCCGCTCCGCCAACAGCGCGCCCAGCCTGCTCGACAAGACGCTGCTCATCAAGCACGTCGAGTACGACCGCTGCGCCATCATCGCTCTGCCGCCGCCGCGCGTCTATTACGATATTATTTTCAAAGCGAACCCAAGATCCAAAGAATTAATGGAATGTAACCCTCGGAGATGGGCTAGTGAGACGCTGCCTAAATCTTGGCGTTGTTCAGAGAGCGTGTTGAATCTGGAGACGCCGCGGTCGGAGCGATCTCGGCGCAGCATGTCCAGTGGCAGCAGCGGGTCCAGTAGGCAGGTGCGGGCGCACAGCGGGGACGGCGCGGGCGGCGAGGTGGTGCGGTGGGCGGGCCGGCCGGCCGCCGTGACGCGCGCCAGCCGCGGGGCCGCCGCTACCGACATCTTCGTTGACATGCCGCCGCCGCGCACTCACTTCTCCGGCTTCGGGAAGAGCTACCACCACTCCTGCGTCTCGCCCTTCCAATTCACCTACCCTTATGTCGTCTACATATGAATCCACTGTGGTGATAGAACGAATACTTTTGAATTTCTGAATTTAGATAGCGACTCGAATAGAATTCGGTATTGTAAATTTCCGTCCTTGTAGTTTGGTCATTTGCTCCTCTGAGAATTCTAAATTGTTCTTTGGGGCTCTTTAAATCACTGTCCTGTTTATGAAATTCAGTGACTCCATGCACAAAATGCAATAGAAGACTGGAAGGCGCGACGTAAGAGTGGAGGTTTTCATGTAGAGCGCTTTTTGTTGCATGAGCATCTGTTTTGAGTTGGTCAGTAGCTGGCACCCCTTGGTTTGGCTCTTGTGTTAATTTATCCATTTATTTTTTTATATTTATTTAAGGTTCACTATTTATAATACATTTCATTATATTTTGATATTGAATCTTAAATTATCCTCATCAGTAGTGGTCCATTGTCACCCAGGTCCTTCCAGACCGCTTAATAGGATGCTTCTATTCCATAAGTGGTGCAAGGGACAGCGTACCAGAAACTGATAGGGTTTGTTCACTCCATGAAACTGAACAACTTTCAGCAAGAAATTCTTTCTAGAAATTAAAAAATATACCTTTCCATACTAAATGACCACCTCGATCACACAATTTGTATGTTTTTTTTAACTAGGTTTCCTGACAGAATTTCCTGTAAAAGTTTGTTCAGTTTTGTTGACTGAGCAACCTCTATCAGTTTCGTACCAGAATTCGCTGTCCCTTGCACCTGTATAGTTTTCCAAAAAGACTGCATTGGTCATATCGTAGATTCTCTTATGATTTCCGACTGTGATATTATTTCTAAGGTTCCTATTAGGCCTATATGTATAGTGTATAAATATATTTATGTATGACCGTGTACTAACACCCATATGTACGCTGATAGCCACTAACTATTTGTTGTGTGCGTATTCCAGCATGGTATTGCGATATTTGGTAGCTCAAGAAAAGCTCGGTGAAATATAATTGAAAATTAATTAAAAATCTTCAGATCTCTTTCTGTTATTGAATAAAAAGACCCTGATCTCTTCAAATAGAAATTTTCTAATTCTTTTGTAGTATTTTTCTTAGCTCATTCATACCAAAGTTTTTATTGAGCTTGTTTAATTTGCTAACTCGAACAGGCTGTGTATCAGTGAATCATAATCATAAGTGATTCACTGATGCATCATCTGTCAGATGACAGTGCATCATCAAACGACTTGAGACAGATATTGATGATGGACTGAGATGAGACCACTACTCGGTGTGCAAAATTATACTTACAAGTATTACAAAATTTGCGATGGAATAAAGCTGTCCCCTATTCTAAAGCCTTTATGATGACTACTATTAGACATTTGGTGGGAACGAAGTTATTGTAACCATTAATATGATAAACTTCCTGCAAGGAACATAGATCATAATATAGAAAAGCAAGATTTTCCATACTTAGCTTATGTTCCTTTAGGAGGACAATACCATTATACCATGGCTATGGGTAGAATTACTTCCTGTCATCTTCAAAACGAATCTCCCCTAAAATCAACCCCAAATGTGGCTCTATTCCATGGCTGTGTAGCATACCCAGTAGTGATGCATTAACGCGTGTTGTTTTCCCCATGTTTTTCGCATTCGCACTGTTCACTAACGGCGCGTGACGTCACAGCGAGCCCCCCGTGCCTCCTCAACCCCCGTCTCGACGAAGAACGCGCTGCAGGTACGGTACCCCTACATCGCCGCGCGGTAAACCGCATATCACCTACAGTGTGCTTCGCCACAAGAACCCACTTGTGTGGACCGCTGTACGCATAGGATCTGCTGGCTAGCTAACAGAGAATGTTCTTAGAATTTGTGATAGATTATGTGTCAAAATTATACACAATACATGTACTGAAACATGTGGTTTGGTTTTATAATAGCCATTTGTATGCAACATTCTCTGGTAAGTTGTAGGTTCAAAATAAAAACATCTATCGTCCGTCTTCCTAAATTGATACGAAAGGAAGACTGCTGTTTTGATAGAGTTATTTAGTAGCCGCAGATTTGTTGCGTCGGCTTTATAAAGCGC
The DNA here is from genome assembly GCA_949820665.1 of Scrobipalpa costella. NCBI lineage: Eukaryota > Metazoa > Arthropoda > Insecta > Lepidoptera > Gelechiidae > Scrobipalpa > Scrobipalpa costella. The sequence continues at coordinate 5,937,169 of OX463306.1, forward strand.
TGCGCTTTTCTCTAAAGCGTTGTAAGCGCTGTTCTTGCGGTGTAGCACACGTAAGGTCCAGTGTCTTTACCGCGCTGGAGACTATTGGGGCTTCCATATTTTAAATCATGTCGACTGTTTTCGCTACAGCAGCTTATTTTAAGATTGATTGAGTTTTGATTCCATACTAATTGATCGAACAACGAATGTACATTTTCCTTGAGTTTTTATTTTTTACAAATTGTAACAAACTAAATCTTTTAACATGATATTTTAAGATTTGTTAATTTGTCCAGTTTTATAGTAGCAATAGTTTTTACTTAGGTAATGTCAATTATCGCACATGAAGTACAAATACTGATATTTTTGTAGGTAATTTTCCACAATATACCATGTTGTTAGCTCAATGCAACGTAGGTACCTACATTTTTAAATAAATTCCTTGTAAATCCCTTAGGCTTTTATCAGAGGCAAAACTGTGATATTGTTTCCATGAAATGGTGTTTAAAATGGACCGTATATTTTAGGGCAGACGAGCTCTTTAATTTTAAAATTTTTAACTTCTTTTTATTACTAAAATGTAGGGTCTATTTTCTACAACTGATATTTTACCCCTATTTATTTAAAACCTTTTCTATTGAAGTCTTGGTGCAATGAAATTTTGTGTTAGTATACCTACTATACTACATGTATTATTTAATATTTATTGTTATACGTAATTAATAAATTAACATTTGAAATCCAGTGCCTGTAAGTTAAAAAAATAATATTCATAAATCTAAGTACTCACTGACTTTAGTCTTTGCTTTTAGATAGTTTTTCTCGTATTAAATCTGTGCTATAGACAGGATTTGAAAATATAAATACAAGATATTTTACGTACTTGTTTATGTTCCTTAGCTTTGATTTTGTTAAGCAAACAAGATCTCACGAATTCATAAAATTAACAAAAAGTTTGTTTTTGTGTACAATTCTATGTTTGAATAATTTGGTTACCTAAACACTGTCATTGTATACGTATTGCTATTTCCAATTCAAGTCCTGACTATAATTAGTTCTTAACTCTTAACGTAGGTCTAGTTTAATAACTAGTTGCTAATTTTATTGTTAATTAATTAATTATACTATGTGAATGAATGATCAAATTATTAATAAACTGAAGTTGAACGTCAGTTTCAATAAAGTATATTATAAGTGTAGTGTATTATTTATTAATTGATTTATCCTGCATATTTCCTTATCCTTTCCTACGATACCTTGTACAGAATTCGATAATAAAGTTTGTCTAACTTAATCTTATGCGTTGTTTTATTCAACTAATATAAGTAAGTAGTATTCGAGTATGTAACCAACCCTTCTGTCTTTCCTTACTAAGTAATAGAAATATGTCATAGCTGATATTAAATACTTATTTTTGATCTGATAGAATTTGCAGTAACTGTTTTCTAAAGCAGACTTCAAAACTTAACAAACTAAACGAAGTAATAAAATATTTGATGTAGAGTTGAAATTGACCTGAAGGCACCCTGATTACGTATCAGAGATGTAAATAAACCTGCTTCCACACTGCATGGCTTGAACTTGAAACCTTGTTTAGACGTGATTATGGAACTCCCTAACTGGTAAAGGCATGAATTGGAACCGACTGAATTATATAATAACGTCCCTGGAACTAGATCCCGCTGCGACCTTTCCGCAGAGTAGCTTATTCATCAAATATTCTGTTTTGAATGGGGTTGTGAGTCAAGGCCACTGAGTTACAGATATATAGTAAACTATACGAAATAGGTTTCAAATTATACGAACTTTTATGATAGGTACCTATACTTTAATTTAAATTATGTAAAAAAAACTGATATGCCGAACTATAAACGGCAATAACGTAGATAGATTGTTTGCTTCTAGGGGGTAAAACAGTCAGTTAATAAAAAAAAATAACTACGCTAATACGTGTTGTGTAAGTGGGCCTATCTCTGATAAGGTAATACAATAGATCATATTATACTAGGTAGTAACTAGGGATGCTAGTTTAAAGGTAGATTGGTAGTACCTTATTACTTATTCTGTGCTATATGAACCTAAATTATAAAATAGGTGCGAGGTACAATATCGCTGGGTCTGGCCTTGCTCCAAGATTGGCGGTTGGTTGTAAATAAAATAGGCAGTTTAGATTGGGCCTATAATTTAGGCTTTTCAGCCACCAAGGGACGAAAAGGAGCCTAAAAAATATTTGTAACAGCTGTTGATAAATGTTCGTTGGTTTCTGAATAATTAAATGTCCTTTAGACCTCGGCCTAGCTCTCAGTTATATTAAATTTTAAAAATATCTTTACGAAGCGGTAGTGTAGAGTTTGAAAATTATTTGTTACATTACGACTCGTTGGCGAATGAAGATAATATTAACCTACATAATAGGATTGATTGGCTGTTGAATAAAAAAATCCACCTGACGAGCCCGTTTGTCCCGTCTGTTTCCATTTCCAACTAGCCTATTACGCCGCAGTTTCACCCGCGGTTTACTTAATAAGTTTTCCCGTGGGAATCAGATATTTTTCCCGCGGTAAAGAATTAGCCTATGTTACTCAGGGTGAACGTAGCTTTCTAATGGTGAAAGAATTTTTGAAATTAAATACAATACACACAAAAATACAAATCTTTCCTTTTTATGATATTAGTATAGCTGAAAAATAAAGGTCAAAGGTTTTATTGTAGACTCTACAATTCTCAATACAAACAATACAATTCATGTAGACTTCTACTAATTTTACATATAATTACCAAGAGTTGTTTCAAACTGTCATGTCTGTCATTTTGGATGGTAGTTTCCTAAATCACATCTAAACACTGTGTCATACATATCATATCAAAGATTTGCTTTAGTCCTTTTTGCTAAATAATTTGATTCCATACTCAAAAATGAGGTTTGATCTAAAGGTATTATTATATTTAGTTATCTAGGAGACAGGTATGATTGAAAAAGTTAAGTACTAGGTCTTTTGAATATGATTGAAACTTTATATCTTAATGGGGATATCAGTAGACGAACTCTAACAAATTTTGCGGCGTACGTAAATAGTTATTGGTAAATAGATACTTGAGCAAATAATATAAACAAACGAGGGTCATAACATAAACGTCCAACTGACATCCCTCTCGTAATATTAGTAATTTATTTTAAGGACTTTCCTCATTAGTAGCTTTGTAAAGTTAATGGTCGCAGTCGTAAAAACACCGTAGAGCTAACGGTCAGCTAAAAATGTCCCTACTGCTCATAAATGGAATACTAAAAGTGAATTTAGACTGGTTTTAGCGCCTATGCTATATTAAAAAAATGCTTTTCTATCCCATACAATATGACCACTTCGATCAGATAATTCGTACGGAAAAGCCTTTTGTTTCAACTTCCTGAAAGATTTTCCTGTTGACAGTTGTTCAATTTCGTTGACTGAGCAACCCGTATCAGTTTGTAGGACGCTGTCCCCTACACCGCCGGTATGTCGTGTGCTTATAGTGCACAGAAGTTTCATAAAGCTACTTTAGAAGTTACAATTAGATTTGGGTATTTTGCGTGGACGGACTATTCTCCCTATCGTCCTAAACCAAAGACCAATAAGTCTACGCAACGTATATCGAATCGTACCTAGGTAAATTATGAAACAAGGCCCCACGCATGTGGTGCAGGTTATGTAAATATGAATCTGCTAGGATGACCAATTTGGTATTCTTTATGACCAAACAATAAAACCTATTTTGGCTGCATGTTATATCATTAAATCAGTTTTATTGGTTGTGGTAGTTAACTGGTATACGATTCATACTGCAGTCTATCTATACGTAAACGGTACTTAGCTAATGAAAAGATTACTATCACCTTGTTAAGTTAAAACATTAATAATAATTAAAGATTGAAACAGCCAGTCAGATTTTTTTAAGAATTGCATTACCTAATAACATTCACGCCTATATCCCTTACGGGGTATGCAGAGAACTTGAGCCGGGGCTTACAAATATTGAGGGTCTGAATTCAGATTTTATTGAGTATTGCAGTCTAAAATCATGTAAAATCTTGGTGGGGGACGAAGTCTTTTTACTGGCTTTTACAGTATGCTCAAGTAGTAATAGCATCTGGTATATTCTATGTTTTCTATTGCTCCTAGTCCAGCATGAAAGAAACACTATCATAGTGTACTATAATGGTTAGATTTGTGGAAGCACGTAGGCACTAGGGTACAAACCTATAAAATATTAGGTACGATGTATTTCTAGGCATATGCATTATTTGCAAGGTTTTAGCGAAATTGGGAAAGGAAGGGTTGGGCTTTGTTGGGTCTATTGGAGTAGAACGTACAATACAATTAATCTTACATAACCTTATTGCTTACAATTTGCGTGTATTACGCTATTAATATTTGTATTTTCTGCTGAACAAAAACTCTATTTGAAATGGAAAAAGATAATTATGAATAATAATTAAAAATAGAGAATCTGTCATAGAAAATTATTTACTAAGGACATTTTAAATATTTTCCTAGTCAAAGTAACTTTACATAGCTCTATATTAGAAATTGGTACTCATTCAAGTCAAGTCAGATAACTGTGATATAGTTCAAGTTCAAGGCAAAGTTAATTTCGTAACTATAGAGAGTTATAGTCGTAAATAGTTCAAATCCGGTAAAACTACGCAAGATTTTGCCGATACTTCTTCTTCTTTAGCCGATAGTGTCCCACTGCTACTATGAACGAATTTTTTTATTTTACATAGGCTAGGTGCGTTTATTTAGTGTTGTTAATAAGGTAATACAATTATGAGTATCTACGTTACTACGACATACCTGTACTAGAATGATTCATGGTTACGACACACGTAACCAACATGTAGCGTATAGAAGATATATTAGTAAACAAAAACAAATTGCTTACGCTGCGCTGAGAGCTCCTACGATTAATATTGAATGCATGTTTGTGTTATGTTTATTTAACACAAACATTCACACAGTGCCCAATAACTTTGCCATACTTACGGGGATTCTTTTGACCTAGCTCGTTTCGAACTTACCTTTTAACAAAATGAACTACAGGATTAATTTGGAGACAGTCCACAAACTGATAGGAGATTCGAATGAAAATGAAAAATACACTAAAAGGATTGAAATACTCTCTCTGTCTCCTAAATAAGTCTGTTCATGTACATATAGCACAAAAGGTAAATACCCTTATTCATAGTAGATTGTTACATTCAAAGCAGAAAAAAAAACAAACATCGTTAGCTCTTGCTACGCCGTAGCAGAAAGCAGTTGCAAGAAAGAAGTCTCAGAAATGATATAAACAAGACCGAAACTTGAACATACTTAGAAGAAAGAAACTACCAAGAAGCCAAAGGAGGACACCAACTAACTAGTTATAAGTAAAGTTTATTATTATTAGAGTAACTGTATACAATTTCTTTGATAAATCACTATAAGTATGACGGTACTAAATTGGTTAAATTATAAATTGCCTAGAATGATCTCATTCCAATTAGTGTTTAGAATTATAAGGAAACCTATCTTGTGATGTTCCTAGATTAATCAATAATTGTAAAGGTTTTCCTTATTATTGAATTACACCTGACTATAAGCAATGATTTGTATATGTACTAACTTAAACTTATTTGATCATGCATATTATGTACTTAAATATTATGAACTAAGTATGTTAGTTATATCCATTAAGTTTCTAGTACTTACGTTTAACGAAATCTACTTTAATTGTAGTATTTGAGTGTAGATTTTTATTGTTAAAACCTAGTTTATTTAGATTTAAAACTTAACTTTTACGTAGATAGATGCCGACTTCATTTTATGTTTACTTCTTACGACATGGTATATTGTGGAAAATTAAAGATAATTTAACAATCCGACGACGTAGTAGTCTCTAAGTAGCATTGCAGAATTAGTACTTCTTTGCGTATATTTTAGCCATATTAAATTTCTGCTATTTATTTCTGTTTTCAACATCCTATCTTCCTGTACAATCTTCAGGAGCTACTGCGTGAGAAGCAGCATCACCTGGAACGACTGATGAAGGAAAGGGAGCTGGAGAGAGCAGAAGTAGCGAAGGTGTCCATGCAAGTGGACAGAGCTGAGACACAATTAGCCCAACTAAGAAAAGAAAACAACCAGGTACGCATACATACTGTACTATCTCGTCTGTATCCCTAATGGAGTAGGCAGAGCGTCAACGACTCAAACAAAGGTCGTACCGTCTCGTCAGACAAGTTTTGAAGGTTGTTTAAGTTGAACACTTGGGTATGGCACAAGACATACATACATACATATAATCACGCCTTTATCTCTAATGGGGTAAGCAGAGCGTAAACGATCTAAACAAAGGCCGTTTCGCCACGTCTGACAAGGCTTTGTAGGCTTATTGCTGTAGTGACAGGTTGTCAGCCCATCGCCTAAATTACAATATACTGAAACCCTCGGATCGCTTAGCTAGTTTTTACAGCATGCCCGGGAGCAGATGCAGCTGGCAAATTCTATGTTTTTCTCTCGCTCCCAGTCCAGCATAGAAGTCAAAACCGCAAATTATGGTATCACGTCTCCACTCCATCCATCTACCAGAGTATTCTATGATTGTCATCCAGGGTGGTACAGCCTTGGCGCGAGATGTCTTATAATCTCAGAGGGTCATTAGATTTTGATATAGGTGTATATAATACTAGAAAGCTACAAAATACGAAAATGGTGTACAAAAAATACGAAAGTAATAGTAGTGAAATCAAATTAACCGTTTTACAGACCACCACAGAGAACGAGAAGTTGAAAGCAGAGTTGGAGAAACTAAACAAGCTGCTAGAAGATGAGAAGCAGAAGGTCGAAGATCTCATGTTCCGCAATGAAGAAGAAAACATCAATAAAGAAGATTACAATGTGAGTTAATCACCAGCTGAATATAATAAATTAAATCGTTTAAATATACTTAGCTAATGCTGTGCTTTTTTTCTTTCAGAAATACAAAGATGCTATGGAGGTAAGAAGTCATATTTTTTGTTTTCATTTATACTTACAACTGAAAAGTACGTTTCCAATTTCTACAGCTAAGAAGTGTTTGTCCTTCTGTTATTCCTAAAGAGGAAATGTAGAGGATTTGCTTGAAACTCCGAATGAGGTTTGGTCCTCCTGTCTGCGCAAAAACCATTTTTGGATGTATATGATAATTTTCATTCTTCCCTATGTTTCCAGAAAGAGAAGGCAGTGCGAGAACAGCGTATCCGCGAGCTTGAAGCCGAGGCAGCACTGCAACTCCAGCGCGCTGAAGCGACTTCTGCAGCACTTAAAGCGCTCGAAGACCAGAGATCAGCTGAACTTGCTACGATGCAGGAGCAACATAAAGAGGAGCTTACTGCTGCACAGGGTAAGCCTTAAGTTATGTTAAGACAGTGTAAGATTACGATGGTACTATTACTTCAATTCTTCGTGGAGTTTAGAGAGTCAATGAAAGTTCTTCAGAAGCTTTTTGGGGCTTTCTGCTTCTTCTCAGGGAAAAATATTGCACTTCTAGCAAAAGTTAGGTACTGCGAAACAAAATGTAAATTGGTTTGATTAAAGATAAATATTCTCACACAAACTCAACCATTCAGTCGAGCATCGATTGTAAGGTGGGATATTGTTTTAAAAACTTGTCCTATAAAGAAAAATGTACCATTCAATATACGAACTATAGAAAAAAATAAAACAATGTTCCATTGTACTTTTCTATAATAATTATTATATTTTCAGCATTGTCATCTGAACTGCAGAAACTGTTGGACGAAGCATACGCGCTGCTCAAAGAAAAAGACAACGAGAAAGATTCAGTCGGCAAAAGTATGTCCGATGAACTGTCTAAAGTCAAAGCAGAGGCAGAAAAAGCGCTCAATGAAGCCAAGACCAAGTTAGCTATTGCTCAAACCGAGTTTGAAACTCAGCTGTCTGTACTGACGGCCAAGTTACAACTCTCTGAATCTAAATTAGAAACTGAGAAGCAGAACTTAGAAAGACTGAATAAAGAGAACGGCCAAACTATATTAGATCTTAACACTAAGTTAACGCAGCTGCAAGCAACTGTCGATGATAAGACGTTGGAGTTGAATAAGGGTAAGTAACATATTAAAAAATACGATACTTGTTATACTTTGTTAAAAAATAAGTAATTCTTATTCACTTCATTTTACTTTTTAGTTATGGGCTCCAGTAAAGAGCATGAAGTAAACCTCAACAAAGAAATAACTAAACTCAGAATGGAATTAAGCGCAAAGGTGTTAGATAATGAACAACTAGAAGACTCGAGAAAGAAACAGGAGGCTGCCTGCAAGAGTCTGCAAGAAGAAATCAATAAAGTCAAGGAAGAATACACCGCCAAAGTAAACGAATATGAAAGCCTCCTTAACGAAGCAACACAGCAGAATGAAAAGAATAAATCCGAAATAATGGATTTGCAGCAAAGCTTATCAGCTAAAACCAAAGAGTGCGAAAGACTGTTGAATGAAAGCACTAATTCTAACAGTTCTGCTGAGAAAATTATCACTGAATACAAACAAACCATACACGAGAGAGACAAAGAGATAATAAAACTTAAAGACGAATTTGAACAAACAACGGCCAACTTCAACATTAAGCACAGTAAAATAGCCGAAGAGCATAAGAAAGAAATTGAAGACCGTAACCAAAAGATCGAGCAGCTAATCAAGGAAATAGAGACGCACAAGAGTGCTTTAGATAAAAGCAAAGTTGACTTTGATGCTTTGAATTCTCAATTTATTATTAACGCCGACGAGTTAAAAGCATTAAAGGAAGAAAATGACAAACTAAAACAATCACTGGCAGAGTTGACTCAAGCGAATAATGACCTTAAATCAAGAATTGGAGCAATGGAATTAGAAATCGGTGAACTGAAACGACAGTTCGACAGCACTAAGGAAAAATGTGAAGAATTACAGAAAGCCAAAGATAAGATTGAAACTGAGTATATGAATCTTACAGGCCAAGCAACTGATTCTAGTGATCAATTCAACAAACTATCGCAACATCTTAAAGAAACTGAGAAAGAACTTCAAGACTTGAAGGACAAATACAGGGAAGCTACAAACAATCATGGAAGAATAGAACAAGAAATAAAGCAAAAGCTTTTTAAATTACAGGAAGACTTCTCCGCTGAGAGTGCGCAATTAGTTAGAGCTGGTGACAAAAACATTGAAAAGTTGACAATGGCTGAAAATAAAATTAAAGAAATAGAGATTCACACTTCGGAACTAAACAATATATTACGACAAGGTGAAATAAACAATGATAAATTACTAGATGAAAACTCTATTCTGAAAAATGAAATTGAATCCCTTAAAGTTAAAGAACAAGAAATACAAACCGAATTTGAATCACTGCGCAAAAAAATGGAAGTCGACATCGAAAGGTATAAAGAGGAAGTTTCTATGCTCAAAGCCGAAGGAGCCACATCGGAAGTGAAATTAATGGAAAAGGTAGATCAATTGACTGAAGCACAGAACGACCTAAATAATAAATTAGAAGAAGCGAGGAAACATGAAGAAGCACTACAAAAAATACTAGATGATACGAACTTACAGCTAAGCAACCAGAAAGCTCAGTATGAAAAAGAAATTTCTCAAGTTCAACAACAACTGTCAGCTGCTGTTGAGGAATCAAACAAATTACGTGAAGAAGAAAATAAGTTAAAAGAATTACTACAGGAAAAACAAAATAGCATAAAGGACTTAACGTTGAAGTTAGAAATGATTGAAGTTGACTTAAAATCAAATATAGAAATTGTTAATGAAAAAGAACGTCAAATCGCACAAGCTAACGAAGAGCTCAACAAATCAATTGAAAATAAGAAGATATTGGAAAGCAAACTAAATAATGCTGTTTCAGAGGCAAGCACCATTAAGCAAATGTACGAAAATCTTATATCTAATTCCTCTGCTGAAGAATCTAATATGAAAGAGCAATTGAGCCAACTAGAAACATTAAAAGTAGATATGACGAAATTATCACAAGAGAAGAATGCTATTGAAGCAAAGCACACGGAAATATTGAACGACCTTAATAAATTGAAGGAAGAACACAAACAAACTATTGAGCAACTGAAAGAAAACGCAAGCACTAATGAGCAGCTAAATAAAACAATCTTAGAAAAAGACAATTTATTAAAATCTCAGGCAGATAAATTTGAAATAGAAGCAAATAAGATAAAACAATTTGAAGAAGAAATATCTCATTTGAAACAAGACATGTCTCATAAAGATAAAACTTTACAAGAAAAAGAGTCACAACTTGCGCAATTAAATGATGCCTTAAAATCGGGAACAAATGAAACGCAACAAATAATCGCTCAACTGCAAACAGAAAATGCTCAATTAAATGAGAAGTACAAACCTGAAGTTGAATCTCTTAACAACTCTGTGAAATCATTGCAAGGTCGTGTTTCAGAACAAGAGAAACAACTTGCAGATTTACAGCAAACCAAAGAAAAAGTAACAGAACTGCAAGAGCTCTTAGCGAAGTCTGAACAAGACATAAAGCAGTTGACTAACATCAATGACGGACAGAAAGCTAACTACGAGGACTTGAATAAACAACTTAAAGCACAATTTGATGAATATAAGAAAGAAAGTAAACGTGCCAAACATGACCTTAAAGCCCGACTAGAACAATACGATAAGGAACTCCAAGAAACAAAGGAAAAAAATAAATCTGAAATAGAAAAACAAACTCAACTGCAACTGAAGCTAACCGAAGCTGAGAAACAACTTACAGACCTATCTCAGAAATTAGAACTAATAAACGTTCAGCAGAGCTCAGAAGCAGATAAAGATAATATTCTAGAGATGTTGACGTTAGAACTTCAAGCCACAAGGAAATCGAGTGCCGATGCTGTGGCCAGTAGTGAAGCGGCTGTTAATAATCTTAAAGTAGACATTGAAAGTAAAGTTAAGGATTTGAAACACAGAGATGAGGCAATCGCAAAGTTGCAGGAAGATCTCAAGGTAATGTTAAAATTTGCTTTTGATATATGTATTTAAAAAGTTAAAATGACAAAAACATAAATGAAATAAATATATTATTCTTTTTCAGAACCTCAAAGCCAAATTAGAAATATCAGAAAGGGAAAAGGTATTAATGCAGAGGGAAATGTCTGAAAAAATTAAGAACATGAAGGATAAAAATGACAATACAGCCATGGGCACTTTGGGTCAAGGAGACGCTCCCGGACAAAAGTAAGAATTTGAATTACCTTTGGAACAATTGCATTTTTTTTTACTGTATGTAGGTCGAAGGGTAATAGTTGTATATGGATGACTTATCCATATTTTCTAATATGAAATTCCTATTTTCAAAATTAGGTAGCTTTTTTGTAAGTAAGTTTATTGTATTTTACAGGGCACTAGAGGATAAGGAGATGCTAGACGGTCAAGTGAGCTTCCTGAACTCTGTGATAGTGGACATGCAGCGCAAAAACGAGCAGCTTCTGGCGCGAGTGCAGGCACTCGAATCTGGCACCGCTTCGCTGGAGTCGCCTGTCTTGTAAGTACACACGATTATCTACTTATTTATCCATACAGGGTGCTCTGGTACAGTACCAGAGAAATTCTGTGATCCACAAATAATCGACACACAGATTAATTTTTCTTTTCTCCAGCACCAACGGCCGCAAGCCCAAAGCGATAGCCCCGCGTCTGTTCTGCGACATCTGCGATGTGTTCGACGCTCATGATACGGAGGATTGTCCCAAACAAGCTGGGGAAGCCGACGCGCCCGCCCCGCCGGCCGCCGGGACGCCGCGCAAGCCTCCACCACCGCCCAGGCCGTACTGCGACATTTGCGAAGGTAGGTCCATTCCACTGCTTTTATTATTCTTTGTAAAATGGAAAAGTAGTTTTTATGGTAGCAAGTGTTCCTACCCTCTTAGGTACTAGAATAGTACTGATTCCTTGAGGACACAACTTAACTAATTCTTGACTAAAATTGTTGCCGTCCCTTTCTGTCCTCTCATGATAGAAAATAACAGGTAACGATTCTAGTGATTTTGTTATATGATTTTGGCAGTACAAATTCTATTTGGCCTGAAGTTGTAATCCTAATCCTATATATTCTACTATAGCTAAATTCTATTTTTATTAATTAATAATTTCTATTGTTCCAGTGTTCGGCCATGCAACAGAGGACTGTGATGAGGAGGAAACATTTTAACGCCTATCCATTTGACTTTTAGCCTAAATGTTACCAACACTGTTGTTATTGTTACTTGTTTTATTTGCCACTATTTATTATTGTTTACCATTACAATGGTATACTCGTTTACTACGTCTAAATAATAATAGCTAATGTTGTAAATAAGATTTATTGATCTTTTTTAATACTAAGTTATTTTTGCATGTTAAAATAATCAGGTGAATGGTTTTTATAACTTCCTCATTGCGCTATTTCCATATAACGCAAATTGAGGAATATTTTAATGCACAAAATAATCACTTTCCATCACATTACAATCATGAATATTAAATAATGATATTACAATTTACATCTCATGTCTGTCTGTATTAGTTTTTATTTATACAGGTAAAAGTAAACACCAAAATATTAAGGTTTTATATTAAGCAATAAATTAATGATGAAAATCTTTGTTTTATTTATTAATTATTATGGTCACCGACACTATAGATAAATAAAAATATTGAAATAAAATAAAAATTACCTTATAAACCTGAACTTTACTTCACTGAATTACATTAATATTCTTATTTTATACAGTTTATTATTCTTATTACACTGTTCCACTTTTGATGGAAGTTAGAGATGTCAGTCCAGACCATCCTTCTTTTCCTTGATAGCTTCCTGTAAGAAAAAGAAAACTCAATTGAAGCATATTCAAGTTTGAGTTAAAACCAAACTGAAACTTTAAAGCCTCAGGATTATTTAGAAATAATTGTATGGATGTTTAATTCAATTTTAAGAACTAAAACTGAACCCAACTTTGGAACAAGCTTCTGAAGACAGTTCCAGACTGTCCAGATATAGATATATCCTCTTTCAAAAAAAGAGTAAAAGAGCACTTCCTATTGCAACAAAATTAGTATTTATGTATGTAGGTATTATTATATTTTATTAAAGTTATATTTATGTATGTTTATGTAGATTCTAGGTTACATGTATATGTAGAAGTCTATAGCGTGTACAGTCTTGTCCCCATATGTATTGTTATCTCATATTCAATTCTACAGGTTGACTGGAAGAGGTCTCTATATATAGATAAGCTCACCTTTCTGAACTAAATTTCAGTTTGTATATTTATGGTAAACTTTTTGTACACAATGAAGAATAAATAATATCACTAAAATTTATTAGATATGACTGGCACATACAGAGGGGGAGCAATATAGGATTAATATTAAATTGTTAGTATGGATAGTTAACTACTATAAAACTTTAGGTCAAACTAACAAGTAATTCAAACATTACATACAAACATACATACATAAAATCACGCCTCTATCCCTTACGGGGTAGGCAGAGCGTTAAACGCCTCGTAAACGGCGCTTTCGCTACGTCTGACAAAAATTGAGGGCAATTTTGGATTTTGATATGTATTGCTATAGTGACAGGTTGTCAGTCCATTGCCTAAATTACAATACACTGTAACCCTCGAGTCCCTTTTGCTGTTTTCTACAGCATGCCCGGGAGGAAGGGCAGCTGGAACATTCTATGTTTTTCTATCTCTCCCAGTCCAGCATAGAAGCATTACTTATACAGATTACTGGATATAAATGTCATAACATCCTGCAACAAAAAAATCTGCTTTATTTACCTTAAATCGTTCCTCAAACAGGGACAGCTCAGAAGTCAGATCAGTGATCGCATTCATGAACGCTTCTTGCGGAGTGTAGTCTGGAGTGGTCTGGATGCGCAGAACAAACTTGTGCTCCAGTGGATGCGGCACTTTGTAGCCGGCAAACAACACTTTCGGGTCCTTCAGCAGCTGACTGTAAGTAAAAACAATAAGATCAAATTTATAACAAGGAAATTACTTCACTGACTCAGAAACTCGAAGTGCCCTACCAAACATATAACCTCAAAATATTTCTTTTGAAGGGAATCTAACACTATTAATCTCAACAAGGATTTAATATGGAACTGGAACGAAGTCAACAGTTGCAAGGAAAATGTTTTGGAAATCTTGAAGTGTAAACGGATGGGGTTATTAAACAAACAATGGTGCAAAGAAATACCAAAATACTAACTGTCTGATCATGTTCCCAAGGGTGTGATCCTCTTTATTGACCGTGAATATGGCCGCATTGGTCACCTTTGTGTCCTCCTCCTTCTGAACCCTGAAATAATTATGAAATACGTAGAAAATTTTGTATATTTACGATCAAAATAAAAACACAGTATCGTCAATTCATAGAACTTACTTCTTTTCTCCGTCGTAGAGAAGAAATGATTCAAAGGTGGGTGGTGCGTTCATATTGAATTAATTTTACTTAGTTTTAATAAATTATAGATATTCTTTCGTTTCATTAAATAGGAAATAACGCAACGCAAAAAGGCAAGTCTACAAAATATGACAATACTTTTTTTAAATATTGCACACTGACGCTTTTTCTATTTGGCTTCCAGTTATTTTGCCAATGTGCTTTTTTATACCTTTTTTGCCGCGCATTGATTCAGCCTCAGAATTTTAAATCGTGACAGCGTTCGCACTATCAGTATTACCGCACGATATTTGGATTACGATCCGAATATCATGAAATTACTAATGGATCACACAGTATCATCAGTAATATTGTTGCGATTTCTCTCAGATTAACTCAGTAATGACGTCAATAATATCAATGCAACCTTGATACTTTGTATTATGATATTATCACGATATCGCGAATCGAATATCGCATCAGTATTACTTACAGTGTAATCGCTGCCATTCAAACAGGCATCAGGTTTTTTTAGAGACTTGTGAATTCGTTAAGCGCACGCAAAGCAAATTTAAAACGCATCATCGATTGAACTAGTTTCCAAAGCCATAAAAAGAAATAAAGTCCGAGCGCGGGAATAGCGGTGGTGGGATTTTATTGGTTTGAAAAGTTTGCTTGTTGCGTAAGTTTCAATATTTCAGTTAAAGTAGTACGATATTTTTTCGTTATTTTAAATATTAATTATGGAACACCTACAACTGTTCATAGCCTCTACCTTTTGCGAAGCTAGCTTAGGCTATAAACCACAGCTAATAAAATTATTACTTTATTATTAGGTTAATTTCGTTTCGACGGATCTTGTCAGGTGGGATAAGGCTGGGTACGCTTGTAATATAAACAAAAACAAAGATCATATGAGCACAAAACACAGTTTATTTATAATATGAGAGAATTTCAGATTGTTAAAACTACACAAGGATGCCAAAACCAATTAAATTGTAGTTAATTTTGAATTCCAATGACATTCAGTTCCTATTAGTTTACTTAGATATACAATAGATTACATCTTTATTGAAACAAGTAAGAATATCTACAGTTACAAGCAAGTGGGCAGATATTGTAGGTATGTAAAAGAGAAAATTTGGTAGAAGACATTTATCATAGAAAGATACATCGGTCAAAATACTTACACAGATACAACAAGAGACTAGTCCATACCTACTATATTACCTAACTTTATCGATCATGCTATCAACATCGACATTTGAACACGAGAAAGTTCATATTTACATAACCGAAGGTACAACAGCAAAATACGTTCAACAACTTGTGATTATCTATTTAAAGACAGTATAGCAGACTAGAGGGAGATAAAGCTTAATATTGAGTCAGAGTTTCTGACATTTAATAAGTTACACAAGCACGAAGGGCTTGAAATTAGCCCTTCGCTCGAAGCGCACGAAATGGCGCGCTTGCAACTTGTGCGAAATGTTCTTGATAGGCAACGTCTGCAGAGCTAAATATTTCTTGTAAAAAATATGAAAGTAATTCACGATACAAATTAGACTTTTTTTTCGACGAGAATGGTAATTGACGAGAACAAAAGGATTGTATGTCTCTGCAAACGCGGCATGCAAACAAGCGAATGAAGCTTGATGCCGACTTCAAATATCACGACGAAGCCTTAGAGAAAAGAACGGTGACAATAACTTCTACATTCATTCAGAAGACAACTAGATAAAATACTACTCTTTAGAGATAAATGTCTACTTTATTACTAAGAAAAGAACATAGCATAACATACTGGCTAAGCGCCTGTTCACAAACAAATAATTTATTCGTGTTCAGTAGAACCGTTTTTCATATTATTTCCTAAAACATACGCAAATATATAAATTAATTTGTAATATCAACAATCTTGTAATAAAATGCTAACATTATTCTAGATCGATATCCACTTAAGTGATTTGTTTCTTATGATAAGTAATACTAGTTTAATATTGCGCACAATCATCTCAAAGACATTTAACTTCACATGTTGAACAACGCGTAAACTAAATTAATGAGGTTTTCTTTGATTATAATTGAACTGATCTTCTAAAGCCTCAAGGCGCCGTCCGCTACGCAAAACCAACAAGTGCCATGTTAGTTCAATATAAGCTGGTTATTACTAAACACAAAAAAAGACTCGTCCAGGAAACCTGACCTCAAGCGTTGATACGCGAGCAAAGAGTACGCGGAGTAAGTTTCGTTAGACGTCGTATTTCTGCTCTAAATCCAGCTTACAGCTAACTATTACACGGCACACGTAGCAGGCGTCAGAAAACTGCCATTTAAATGCAGAGGCTAGATTATTACCAGCGACCTTTAAGATCCCATTCCTTTGAATAGTTTTGAGGAGGGTCTAGCTAAATGTCCATTCATAGCATGTAATATACACTGGATCTATCACCTAACTGAAGTCCATGCATACAGGTAGGCACTTCAAAGTGTACCTATTGTACTGATAAGTATCTAAAATTAACTGGCTAGCTTCAGTTTCGATCGTTGCACTCATAAAAATCTAATGTATGTGTGGTGTGAGGGACCGCCTCTGGGAGAAGCAAAATAACTATACCAACATTTAGTAGTAGTCTTAAAACAATTGTAGACACGATCCAGAAATTTGTAGAAGTAATAATTAAAAAGATACAGCCCTTTAAGTGTGGTCCCTCGGTTCACACAAAATTTAAATGTGATCTTGGAGAGCAGCATGAAAATGAGTTTACTTTGATTGTAAACTTTTAGTAGAAATTTTGCAAAGGTCAATAAACTAAATATCAAGACACAAATATAAGTATAAGTAAAATACGGATTACATGATTTAGAAAATAAAAACTGTTATCGAAAAACGTTTTTTTCCATTCGTGTGGTTCCAAAGACCACAATAAAAACCTCGTGGCTTATCGTATTTACCACTTTGTGCCTTGATATTTAAATTATTAAGCTTTGTAAATTTTCTACTAAAAGTCTACAATGAAAGCCAACTAATTTTCAAGCTCCTCTCCGAGATCATACTTTCATTTTGTGTGAACTGAGGGACCACACTTAAATGACTGTATCTTTTTAATTACATATTATTTCTACAAATTAAACAACGTAAAGTTGACCTCGACACGAAACGCGATGAGCTGAAGTCCCGCCAGCCTGCTGCCATTCAATATCATTATGAGCAAGGTGTACTCACGTGTCCTAAGTGTGCACGGAAGGTCAAGGCGAAAATCAGCTACGTGTGCCACTTTCGGGCGAAATAGTCGCCATGGCCGAAATCGGTCGGAAGGATCACTTCTACAAATTCCTGGATCGTTTCTACAATTGTTTTCAGACTAAGACTAAATGTTGGTCCCCCACACCACACACACATAAAATCTAAGCTAAAACGTAGACTTTACCCGTGTGCACTAGACACTTTGATAACGATATATTGGTTGGATATATTGAAATATTTTATAATAATGAAGCGTATAAGCTTCCTGAGGTTCTAAAACTGTTGTTTAGTGTACACGGGTGGTCCACAGAGCACTGGTGGATGCGCAATAGCTGCATCGGGTGGCTTCCAGGCGGATGGCGGGGGAACCGGGGTCCCGGAACGGATGTGGCAAAATGTTCCATTTAAAATCCTGGAACAGAATTTATCGTTGTATAAAAAATATACTTAATTAAACGTGCAGGGACATCTTCTACGCACAACATCACATTTATTTATTGAACAACATTTGTATTTACTATATTTTAATGAGTTTTAATTTATATTACTTACATACATATAGCCACGCCTCCATCCCTAATGGGGTAGGCAGAGCGCAAACGCCCCAAACAAATGTCGCTCCGCCACGTCTGACAAGTTTTGAGGGTTATTTAAGATAGATTTGTAGGTATATTGCTGTAGTGACAGGTTGACAGCCCATCGCCTAAATTGCAATATACTGAAACCCTCGGATCCCTTAGCTGGTGTTTACAGCACACCCGGGAGGAAATGCAGCTGGCACATTCTACCTAACCTCTATGTTTTTCTCTCGCTCCCAGTCCAGCATAATTTATATTAATAAACTACACATCTATTTTACGAAACTTTGTGATGTTGAACGTAAAAGATCCTTTAAAAATAAGTTGTCTACAAAAGTATACACTACACGTAATCAAATCAGGTTAATCCTGATCTTATAGCATCACTAAAATAGGAATATTTGTAAAAATCACTGCAACTTTTCTCTTACTCAAATAATAACTATCTATAAGCCTCTTCCAATTCCCATGCAGATTTTGTCTCAGATATTTTATGAGTCTGATATGTGAGTCTTTACGAAATGCGAGTGATGATAGCTAAATCAATGTACCTACCCCAAACCTACATAAAAGCTAGACGTTTTCCACAATAATATTATGCGTATTTACTAATCGCGTACCTAGTTAAAGCGACGTGCACTTTATAAAAATGATCCTTTGTTATGCGTATTATCAAGTATGTAATGTAATGTTACTATCAGTTTTTACAATGTAGAAACGAATCTGTAAAAGTGCCTATAATATGATTACATGTATATGAATATATCAAAAACTAATTACAACCCTAAACTATCGTGTAAAGAAACAAAAAAATCGGCGGCATGCAAATTTAGAATTCCAATTTATGTCTTGTATGTTTTCATCTACATGTTTCTCGAATTTCGTTTCGATCAGGGCAGGCAACAATACCTACTGGTCTAAGCATTCAAACTCTATTTACTGTAGTCTGTGAGTGTTCAAACCTGCCCCCGTTTACGAAAAGAACTTGGTGTAGACGTAGCCCGTCCCCATTAGGCAGAGTATCACGACGCACAGCATTATCATGATCTTCTTCTGCATGGGGGAAACACAACACGTATTAGTAACTAGGAGTGGTTTGCGAGCGAGCGCGGAGTCGGTCGCAGGTTGGAGATACGACGGAGGAAAATAGAAGCTATGCCAGAGCGGATTAAAATACATACGACAAATTGTAAGTACAGGCATACCTATCCACATTCATTATTAATTAAATCAATAAACTAAAAAATATATCAACAAAAAGTTGATAATCGTCTTGAACTACGAAATATGAACCATGAAAATAACAAATAGGGTTATTCAGTTCGTAGTATATTTTCAATGAAGAAAATTAAATTTTAACCCGAAGTTTCATTTGTTTAGGTGTTTTTAATTAATATACTTAGAAAATGTCCCATATATTAAATTCCACTCTCCGTATACCAACAGTACATGAGTACAGTTCGCAGCATAGCAACTTGACAACCATCCGTCGTAGTTCGCAACCGCGTCGAGCAACGCCCTCTCGCGGAAACAGCGTTACCTTTGAGCATGAGTGTACCGCGGCCGCGACGACTCAAGGCAGACGTGACGTGGCGATTCGAGGATGTTACATGAAGTAGCTGCTGACGTAGCTGACCACCGCTATGCCCAGGATCAGCAGACACACCATTATCATGATCTTCTTCTGCTCGGGCGACGTACCATGGAACAATAGGCTTTAAGCGTGTCCTAACACATTGCGCGGCAAGCGCTCATCATTTTCGAAAATAATAAAAATATCAAATAAAAAGAAAATGTGAATGGGAAAATAAACATAAAGGTTACCTTCTGGGCTCGGGAAAAACAGAAAGTGTGTCGACTAAAATGCTGCTAGCACCATGGGAGCAAAAACGACCAGAATGCTGTCTAAATAAAAAACAAATAAATAAGAAAAATAAAATCATATAGGGTGAATTTTTGCTAGTAACCGATGCTGGTGAAATAAACTAACTTTAAAAAAGAAAAATACGATCAGATGACTTTTTAACTTTTTAGTTTAGGTTAGTATTTGTTTTGTATCGATCACTAGTAAAAAAAAGGGACACTAAAACATAAAAACAAAATAAAAAGTAATAAAAAACAACACCGAATCGAACACAATTTACACATTACCTAATAGGTAGTTACTATGATAATTTGCTCAGTATATTTCCAAAATATAAAAATGAGTCGCGAATGCTTACCCGCCGCGCCTTCTCGGCGTATTTGAGAGCCGCCTTCGTCTCCTTGGTGGCCGTCTCCACGTACTCGGCCGCCTGGGTCACGTGGAACTCCACGCGGTCTATCATCTCTCCCTGTAGTCACATGTAATATTCTAAGTCTTCTTCATATCGTGTGGGTAAGGTGGTTGTAAGGGCAAACAGCCCGATGAATACACTGGTGTCATATTTTAAAAAAATCTCCAAACCAGGCCATTAACGTGGTAGGTGCAAGGAAATCTACCTCATCAAACATCGTCCCCTAGAATAACGAAATCATCTTGCTTGTAAAATATCCAGGTAATGTCTGACTGATCCCACTCTACCCTTCATGGACTGATCTAACCTACTAACCTCCTGGTTAGTCTCATAAAGGGATCCTATCAATTTAGAGTCACCAATTTCTTTTTTAAATGTGGCATGCTAAATTGAGGCTATTAGATCGTCTTTAAAACCAGACCTCTTTATCATAGCATGGAAGATTGCCTAACCTGGCTCTCGATAAGTGTAGCCATGTCCATGAACATGTCGTGCAGCTCGCGGATGGAGGTCTCCAGCTTCATGATGTCCGCGTGACGAGCCTCGATGTCGGCCAGCGTCTGCTTCGCCTGCTGGGTATCCATGATGATCTGGAAACCGGATACAATGGAATTACGTTCATTTCACGTTAATAAGATAGATAGATAGATAGATAAAACATTTATTTACAAATCACAAGCACATTAAAAAAAGTTAAAATAAAATAAAAAAAACTGAAATCAAACACATACATTAAACAACGAACTTAACTATTGTCTTGTTTTGTCTTGTCTAGCCGTTAATGTACCACTGCTGGGCAACTTAACTATAAAGAGACTAATTTGTAGGCGCTAAAAAGGCGATCAGCTCAGCAAAAATCTGTTACAGCTTTCTGGGCCACAGCGCTGATTTTCAGCTGGACCTTTGGTGAGAAGAGAGTTTTACCTTAACAATAAAGTCATGCGGTGGGCTTTTGCGGTTGATGTAGCAGTTTTAATTGCTTGGTTATGTAAGCCAGATGAGAACGTTGTAAATGGGGTGATTTGATCGACCACCAGACAGTAAAGCTGAAGCATTTTACTTGATCTCATGATAACTTTAGTAGTGGACTTTCCAGTAATCTCCAGCTGCCACTGTGTCCTGGCTTCGCAGCGGACCCTTTATCAAAGCAGGGCCATCCGCTAATATTAGCATATTTTCTAACTTTTCATCAACGGTAAAACTACCAGTGATTTTACAGCTGCCGCTGTTTTCTAGGTTTGCAGAAGTCTAGTAAAAATAACTTTCTTACCCCCTGAGTGAACACAGCAGCACCCCCCGGGTTCTCCAGCATATCCTCCAGCTCGTCGTCGGTAGTAGACTTGCCGGTGATCTCCAGCTGTCTCTGTATCCTGGCTTTGCAGCGGTCCCTATAGTCCGTCTGCGTGCGGTTGTACTCCGTCATGATCTCCACGAACTTGCGCGACAGCGTCGAGTGCTGCGTCTTCTTTATCCTCACGTCCGCGTTCGTTGTGTGCGAGTCCTCTTGTTCGATCTCCTGTTCCATGTCTGCAGGTAGAGAAGAGTTAGAAACACATTTCAAATTACATTAGTTATGATCTGAAATATTTACCCGTCCAGGAAAAGTACACAAGTATATATTTAGGAAATTAGTACTATTACAATATATCCAGTCCGATTTTGTCCAATATTAGGGATATATTAGATTAAAATAGCTTCAATTATTTTTTTATAGACGACGACGTTGATGTTATTTATAGAAGGGAATGGTAGCAGTTCGTAGCAATTTCGTAGATGTGGTGTCGTAGACAGATTATCGTTGATGTCTATTATACGTAGTTAGTAACTTTTTTGTAAAAAGCTACGTAAACTCTACGACGTAGTACAAATCTACGGCGAATGAAACGTGACACATTTTTTGAAGATGCTGATGTAATAAATCTGTGGTAGATGTTTAAGAAATTGAATTGAACTTACGTTTTAATTTTCCTCTAACTTTATTGGCGTTTTTCTTGATTTCAGCCATGAGGTCTTCCAGCTCCTGTTTCATTTCTGTAAGTGTAATTATCACATTATAGTTATAGTTATTTAGTTAAATAATAATATATAAAATAAGTGCATATGATATACTCATCATTTTTCCGCGTCCTCTTTTAGCCTGGTATAGTTGAAACCTGTTGGTTGATGTCTGTTCGTTTTAAGTATTTTATCGATTTCGTTCTGTTTCGTCTAGTAGAAGTGATATCATACTGCAGCCTTAGTATTAATATGAGTGCTATGTATGTAATGTGCAACAAAGTGAACTTACAATCAAATCGTCTCTTTTGCCTTGTGTTTGTGCATTCGATGGTAAATCAGAAGAAATGAGGAAGTATGATACGAATGAATGGGGCAGTTTGAAATAAAAACAAGTGTACAGCAGAAAACACCGTTTATTTTATAATTATGAGAGAATTTCAGATTGATAACCTACATACAGAATATGACTATAAAACCAATCTAATTTGAATTTACGTGTGTGTCCAGAAGTTCACTGATAACTTGTTAATTGTAATACATTGTATGTTACCGTAATTACGATATAATTAATTTAGTCAGTGTTCCTTTACAAGAAGATTATAAGACAATTTATCATAGAGGAATACATTTTTTTTTATAAACTTCTGAAATACTTTTACAGGTACATGAAACTCTTCCGTAAGAACGGTTAAGGCGTTATACAGGTGAAACTAGCGTCAGTCAGAGAAGTAAACAACTTGTTCAAGAACGATTTAATAAAATTTACACTAATACTGTTAGAATCAGGTTGTTATTTGAACTGGTCTGGATTATAAGTAAATAAAATCACGCCTTTAACCCTTACGGGGTAGGCAGAGCGTAAAACGCATCGTAAAAGGCGCTTTCGCCACGTCTGACAAGAATACAACTTTAGATTGTAATGTGTATTGCTGTTGTGACAGGTTGTCAGCTCATCGCCTTAATTACAATACACTGTAACCCTCGAATTCCTTTTGCTGACTTCTACAGCATGCCCGGGAGGTAGGGTAGCTGGAACGTTCTATGTTTTTCTATGTCTCTCCGTCCAGCATGGAAGTTTTTTTTTTTTTTTATTAATTAACTCTTCCATGCTGGATTATTTAACTGTTGTTGAACAAAATGACTATTTGCAATAAGACCAGGTGTGATTGTTTTTCATGTCTACGAAGCTCTTTACATAAAAGAGTCATTACTTCGCATATTTCTTGAACACAAGTGATTTTTACAAGATTGGTGCTAGCTTCACCTGCCTACACCTCTTGTACTAAACTATTTCAACATTCCGACTAAACTAAGTATGTATAAAAACCAACATGATTTAAAATAATTATAAACTCTAATACATTTCAATGTTTTACATCATTCAACGCCAAGCAACATCAAATAGTCTGAAAGTAAGCACAAGAGGATATTTTGATAAATTACGAACATTTAACTACAAAATTGTCTAGCGACTCTACTGATGAAGAAGTGTTTTAGTCTGTGGACCGTAATGGCGGACGTAATGAGTCGGTTGTTATATTTATGAATGAACACTTTGAGAAGCAACTTGATAAAAACCTCCAAAGGTTTAAATGGGATATAAAATAGAAATATATGGTCCTCAGACATCTTCATGGCAGATCGACTGATATATTGATTCTAAACTTTGATTTGAGAAGTAGTTTTAAACGGGAGAGCTATTTCAAATTCATGATATATTGACTATTGCACATATCTCCCATTTGAAACCAACATTAAAATGTTAACAACAGCGAAAGATTTCACAAAATATAAGTAAAACTTTCTAAATCTCTACTTGTATTTGTAACATGTATAATATTTAAAATGCTTCATAAAGATGCCAGAGAGTAAAAGATGTTGGCACTTATTGACATAAAGAGTAACTGGAACAGGTTGCCTAGAGGAAATGCCTGATTAATACACTGGTACCTGTGGTTATACTCTACCTGGATAGACCTGGGGTCTTTCCAAATGAACACAATCTACTTAGTGACACAACTTGATATGCTCTGTGAGGTTTATTATCATTTCACCGACTTTCCCTATAAATAATTACATTTTGGGTATGTTCGTTGTTCAATTGTCAAGCATACCGCACAATATTACAAACCTTGTAAGAACAAAGGCGATAAGAGGTACAATTTGCTGGTCTAGTAAGGAATGTTTCCTACACTACGTGTTTTATGGTATCAGAATTCGCTTTCCAAAATGCGTGCTTTTCGCTGGCTGGCATTGATATTACAATGATGCTAAGGTTTCGTTATATATTTGATTACAGTGTTAAAATACACGCTCGTAAGTTTGACTCCCACGAAGAAAAAGTTTGTTTGTTTTGTTTTGTTTGTTTGTTTGTTAAAAGTTTGTTCCTAAGTTGATGGAAATAACGTCGTGTTTCAGATGCTACGAGACTTATGAAGCCTTCTCGGTCTCGTCTCGGTCAATGTCTCTGACTGTCGTTACACATATTTAGTCAGCGGTTTTAAAACCCTGATACCTACCAAACATAACATCCGATCCGTCTTGGAGAAAAACCACACACCCTGTCAGCGCGCACGCATTCTGTAACGTGAATTCTTCATCAGCAATCAATGATCATGCATGTATTAGAAAACTTCACTCATTCTTCGTCTTGAACACAAAACTGATTAAACAAGCGTAATAGACAGCGCTTTATAACTTGCGGATTACTTTAAACACTTACTAGCTAATGTCTGTTAATGTAATAAAATGCTATAAGAATTGACACATAAGTATATAATCTATACTAGTTGTGTACTTATATAAAATTAGCAATCCAATCAACAATATTATGCATACTATCGATTATGAAAATATCTATGCATTATTATTATAAGATTGAGATTGTTAACCGCTCATTATGTTTATGCGAGAATCGCTATGGCTCTTTTTATTTCCAAAATTGCATAGAAGCACTCTATTTCATTCATGACATGAACAGTATAAGTAAATAATATATCAAAAATATTATTTCTAACAATAAATGCAAGTTCTTTGTGCGATAAGAATTGGCGAACTTAGTAATTAACCACTATAGTCAACGAAGATATAATAATTGAATATGTAGAGACAGCAGGGGCCTGTATCACTAAATTACTATTTAACTACAATTTACAAGTGAAATTCGGTGTAAGTAAATTGCATTGTCCAGTTAGTTTGTTATATTAAACTGCCTATTATTTTAGAGCCTAACTTTACCAGTTCCACAATCTACAATGAATCGTACTTGGAATTTAGAAATTGATCCTGTCGGGCGTGCCCTAACACCAGCTCGTTGGAAGACTTGTGAAAAGCCACCGATGAAGCCGTGCGCGTGTGGCTTCGCACTGGTCCAAAACAGTTCAAAATATTTTATTTTTAGTTTCATTGCCACGCAAAGAACAATTGTAAGAATTGTAAAGAATTCAAACGTGCCCTGGATGTAATCGTAGCTTTAAAATAAAGTGCTTCATTCTAACAGCAACAGGTTCGCGATTGCGTATAAACATACCGAGCGTTTCTATCGATATACATGCGGGTGACACGAACGGCACGCGACCGCTATCCAACCCATGCCGTCTCTTTCGCATACGCATGAGACTCGGGTATAGTTCCCGGCAATTCACTTGACATATAATAGCATAGTTTGCGCATCGAAAATTCAATCTTAAATTCATAAGCAAGAATTTTATATGGACAAACTTTCTTCCAAGAAGTTTGCCGGTAACTATAACGACATTAGAATAAGATCCAAAAGCCGGCTAGAAACTTGGTTACACTAACATTAGTTTATATGATAGATGGGCACGTAGGGCAGTGCATGGGACACTTGGTATCATCGCAAAAGAAGTGTTTACTTCTTGGCCTTAGCTCGATTGATGGAACTAAATGCAATGTGTTATCTCAATATCGTTGCTAGCGTTACAGCTTTTCAAGCCTTTAAGGCCGTCATACTTCCTTTTAAGAGTAATAAACTCTGGAGGAGTACAGATACATGATTAGCCTGAAGCTTGAACTTGCAACGATTATAGATGCAAATACGACTAGCGTGCCAGCGGCGAAGTGAACGGTGCGGGGCAAACTTTAGGCAGCTAGACTGGTTTGAATGTACCTTTTGACATTCAGATGAACACTGAATGAACTTTACGATTACTACATTAAGGTGAACAGTGAATGGGCTTTACGACATTCAGGTAAACATTGAATGTGCTAAAAGATATTTAGGTAAACACTGAATGTGCTTTCCGACATTCACATGAACACCGAATGTGCTTTACGACATTCAGGTGAACACTGAATGTGTGTGCTAAAAGACATTCAAGTGAACACTCAATGTGCTTTACGACATTCATTGAAACACTGAATGTGTGTGCTAAAAGACATTCAAGTGAACACTCAATGTGCTTTACGACATTCAGGTAAACACTGAATGTGTGTGCTAAAAGACATTCAAGTGAACACTCAATGTGCTTTACGACATTCAGGTAAACACTGAATGTGTGTGCTAAAAGACATTCAAGTGAACACTCAATGTGCTTTACGACATTCAGGTAAACACTCAATGTGCTTTACAACATTCTGGTAGACACTGAATGTGCTTTCCGATATTCAGGTTTACATATCAACTGTTTAAACAGGTATTGCTTGATAGGACGTCTAGTAGTCCAGCCAGCGCCCCCCGCACCGCACGGGAAGACAAGCGGACAATTGACTGGCGAGCGGGGAACCTGCGGTATACCTCACCTTACGATGAAGGTACTCAGAGAAAAGGTATCACCTAATTTCTCTACTATTACGAAGGCAACTAGATGAAATCCTACTTCTTAAGGATAAAAATCTAATTATGCTACGAATGTTAAAATTAACATTGCTTCATGTAGTTGCGAGCTTGGTGGCCACCAGGCGAGTTACCGGGAGGTTTTAGTGCCGTTGTCGCACTCGCCTGCTCTCTGGCCACACCTCGAGACGTGCCAGGGCCTCTACAATTTAATTAAGTACTTTACTTCGCAAAATTTTATTTAATTTTTAATTAAATTTATTCCCTTACAAGAAAACGCTAATATATGTTGGTGCTCAAATTTTCGAGTCTATTACGACTCTACTACGATGTATTACAAACGCAAAATACTGCTCAATATCTATCCTTACATATTGCTGAACATCAGGTTATTTACTTCAAATTTATTAAAATGTACCCTAGCTAAAATGGCTAACATTATGTATTACTGTACAACGAAGGTCTTAATAGATAAGAAATTAAAAATTACTCCATTCAACTATAAATCTGATCGAAAAGCGCCAAAATATTTGTATGACAGTATTACTAATAGTATATTGAAAAGTTAAAAATTACTCTTACGGTTTATTAAAAGTTACACTCACAATAACAATTCATTAATTATTATTAATGTTAAAGTTAACTAAACAACAACTGCATCTACTATCACACATTCGAAAGTTAAAACAATTTTACAATTGTAATCGAACATTATTGCTCCGGCGGCGGCGGCACGGGCGACGTCCGCGCCGCGATATGCCGTGCGGCGACGGGGCGGGCGCGGGGCGGCGGCGGGCCTGCTGCGGCCGCCGCGCGCCTGTCCGCGCCGCCTTTGTACTGTGCACCGTCTCCGAGAACGCCTGGGCGATGTGTACGACCGCACTCCCGCGCGTCTATACGGCGCGACTCTCCGGGTTTAAATGTAACCGTTACGCGACGGAAACTAATCTCCCAAACTACCACATAGTGTTCCAAAATACTGATTTTACAACGATACATTTGACACTGCCGAAAAATTTACATTATAGTCGATCAATGGATTATTTAAATGTGGTATAATATATTATTAAAAACTATATATCACAGATATGGTATCGTTCCGATATCATACCATGATAATTTTCGAACAATGACATAGTCGAAGCTTACTTATTATTCGCTTAGCCAAAATGTTTACTAAAATAAGTTTTCTAATTCCACTGGCGAACATTTCTGGTGTTTAGTACTGACCTCGGAAAGGCAGCCCGTGCTGTGGATATTAAGATAGTATTATTTCAAAAACGATCGAAACTTTGTTATGCGTAATCTACGTATATGAATTAAGTAACTATATTCATGAATATCTGCGTTCTAAAATGATATGATCGATTTCAACAATATGGTAGATGTAACGAAAATAGCGAATACTCGGTTTCAGAGCCAACGGTAAATGCGATATATATGTAAGGGCGCATATACAATTTAGTGGATAATTTGAACGTTATAAGTAGGCATGTGTGATGCCTGGTGTTCGATGGATGAGTGTGTGTGTAGGCCGCGGGCGGAGCGCGCGCCCCGGCGCCGCGGCGCGCGGCGGGCTGGCATGGACCGGGCAGGGCGGAGGCACCAAACATACACGCAGAATCTTTGCTTGACAGTCCTAAAACATTACACACCCATTAGCCTCTTATAACTCAAGTAATTTACAGTATATCATTTGTATAGTCGTGCATAGTATAAACTCTAATAAGCCTACTGTATACCGAGCAGATAGCAAGGTATTTAGCCTATATGTATGTCAACTAAATGTTCCATTATGTAAGTGTCAATACAAATAAGTTGTAAGTATATAAAAGTGTGCAGAAAGATATGAAAGGTGCGTATAGTAATTGTAGAAAAATGTCTAACTACATTATATTTAAATTATTATAATATCAAGTAAGAAAGAATAAAGATTAAAAAGTTACAAATTAACAGAGAGTGTTCAGATGTTTTATTAATTTCTTGTACCTAGTGTACTATTTATTGTTCTGTTACAATGTTTATGCGTGGTTCCTTGAAATATTTATTTCACTTTTTTATAATATAGAATCAGATGAAAACTCTGTGTTAACTTGCGAAGTTGAAGTGATAGATTGAAGTGTGCCAATGTTTATGTATCTGAATTGCTGATGTTTGAATGTGTGAATCTTCTCTTTAATGAATATTTTGTTGGAGTACTGGCTGGAATGCAGTTTGTTTCACTCCTAGTGATTTAGAACAAATGTCTCAGTTCCTTACATTTCATCATCACTTTAAATGTAATATTTAACTTTTTCTCAATCCATTATCCCATTTCTATTTCATACTCATGCATATTTTTACCAGAAATTAAATCCTGCATGTTATCTCGGCCAAATACTATCAATGAATACCATTCTAAATGTAGCGATAGCGCATGATCATGATATAAATAAACAGCATCTATTGATATTGATATCTAACTATGAATGCTGCGCTATGATCGAAGCCGAGTATAAATATCTGTGTTCAGGTCAAACCTGCCCCCTTAGCCCGCTTAGAAGAACGTGTTATAGACGTAGCCAGTAGCAATCAGGCAGAGAATCAGCACGCACACCATAATCATAATCTTCTTCTGCAGAGTGGACAAACACAACGGGTATTAGTGTCTAGAAGTGACTTGCGAGCGCGCGCAGTAGTGCGTACGCGCCCGTCAGCCGCTGACCAGCTGAGCGGTGACGTCACAGCAGCGTGCTGGTGCAAGGGCCATATACACGATGCTGCTGCTGGATCTAGCTGTTCCAGATCACGTAGCTAGCCCACGATCATATTTGTAAAACCATGCTTGATTTACAGCGATAAGCACGATGGAAATATCGTGCTAGGATAACACTGGCGGCATTTTAGAAAATACTCTTAGTCGTGTGTTTACTACGTTATCTAAGGGCCAGCGCGCACTATCGCCTAAACAGTCGGCCAATCGACGAATCTTTCTCTCGCACTCATAGTGAGGGAACGAGAGATCTGACAATCGGTCGGTTGTTTGTCGGTAGTGCGCCCTGGCCCTTAAACGACTGGATCCAGCAGCTTAATCATATACACTGCCCTCCACGCAGCTACACCACCGCAGTGCATGGCAGCAGTGTACGGGGACATCGCTACCCGCGCGCTCGCTGACAGCAGTTACCTGTGAGCACTCGTGCGATGTGCGGGCTCACATGAAGTAGCTGGACACGTAGCCAACCACCACCAGGCCCAGTATCAGCAGGCACACTAGGATCATGATCTTCTTCTGCGAAGACCAGGCGCGCGCATGCAACAGAACTCTTTAACAAGTCCTTGGATGCGCTTGCGCCAAGACACAACACCTCTCTCTTTCTCACAGTAAATTACAATTTATATGGCAATGATAAGTTTAACTAATATGTAAATATGTCACTCTTTGTTTAACATTTTCATAGTGGGTGCGTCATTTGCCTTAACCTAAGGAAATAAGGTAGAAAAATAAAAATAAAAACTGAAATAAAATAAATAAATG
Organism: Scrobipalpa costella; assembly: GCA_949820665.1. Classification (NCBI taxonomy): domain Eukaryota; kingdom Metazoa; phylum Arthropoda; class Insecta; order Lepidoptera; family Gelechiidae; genus Scrobipalpa; species Scrobipalpa costella. Next base: position 5,968,008 of record OX463306.1, read on the forward strand.
TAATTTTCAAAATTATAAACATATTTACATCTTGAGTAAAGTTTTCTGGTTACACAATTTAAACAACTTTGTTTTACCCTCTCGTTCTAACGGGAAGTAAACTATAAAATTAAATTTTAAAGTAAGACACATAACGTCTAGTAGAATATAACGTAATTAAATTATTCAATGTCTATGAAAATGGCATTAAATTAAATTATATCTCACAGTCTTTTCATTAAATTAATTAGTGCGAAGCTAAGAGAAGATGTGAATAGATATAAACATCAACCAGTAGAATTAAACTACTCTACGAAGAAAAGAAAAGGAATCGATGACGAATTTTGAATTATATTGAGACGTCATGATTCATATTCCATCAGGAATTACTATTTCTCTTCTTTCCTTGATACGCTTTCCAAAACCTTACATTTGCACACCAAATTACACGTAAAAGTTTAAATAATCACAGTTAGTAGTAAACATTAGATAAATATGATCAAAATAGCCCATATTAAGCATTATCGATATTTGGTATAAATATTAGTGCGATTATAGAAAATGCTGGTAAATGCTAGGGTTCGGCGACATGGGACCTACTCATAGCAGACCCTTTTACTTGAAAACGCGTAAATCTTAAACTTGTGACAACAAACAATATACAAACGGATAAACTGATTAATTAACAGATGTAATATAATATTTGCGCATTATAATAATAGCTTTCGTTAAATAACTCTAGTAAATATAAAAGAAATAATAAGAAGGAACAATTTTAAGTTACAAACTAGATACTGATTAGTGGCATTTGATAAATGTAATTCGTTCGATAAACTATGATAATTAAAGATTATCCATGCCGGGTGTAAGGGACAGGGCCCCTAAACTGGAAGGGGTTGCTCAGTCAACGAAACTGAACAACTGTCTTTTTCAAAGAAGTTATTTCAGTATTGAGCATCTCTTTCAGTTTGTGGGACTTCGTCCCTTACGCCCTTTAACTAGTTACAACAAGTAAGACCCAAACAAACTTAAACTAAGAACGAATACTGGTCTTTCGACTACGACTAAGTCAAAATGGAGAAACGTAATATTGTACTATCCATAATTATATTCAGATATACATTCCAGGTTCTATTGAGGAGTATTGAAATCATCAACTTTTAAGGGTCTCCCGGAGCGGAGTTACGTTTTCATTTTCAAACGGTAACACCAAACTTAACCATACTTTGTACACATAATAAAATGCAACATATCAATGTTTCTAATTAGTTTTGGTTTGAAAATATTAAACATAAACAAAATAAGACCGAAAATACGTGCGTGAAAATCGCCTAATATTTTTTGTTTGCAATTTGTACTTGCAATTATTTAGAAACAGAGATATGTTACATTTGATTACGTGTCCAAAGTTTGGTAGAAATCCGTCCTATAGTTTGAGAATGAAAGTGAAACTACGTGTGTATGGAGTTTCGTCACTCCGGGCCTTAAAGACAAATCAATATTTATTTGAATGACTAATGATTTCAATTAATAGAAAATAGGGCAATATAACAAACCAAAATGTAGAGCTACCAAACACCTCTTTATAAAAAAGTAACATCTAAAAAAACAGAACGTATATGGAAACAAAACATTGTGTACTTTAAAATAAAAGGTGCCCCGCTATTTGTGATGCTAAGGTATTGCTAACTAGTATACTTAACTATAACTTAAACGAACAAGTGTATATACAGTTTTTAAATACATTTAAATAATGATAACACATCGGCAAAGCTAATCCAACTATTTGTTCTAAGACTTCTATTATCGTGGACTAAAACAAGGACTGACGACTGTCTAGAAGTGACTACTTTGCTAACAATAAGATTCAGGTTTTTTTTATGTTATTCATTTTCAACTAAGCATTCTGCCCACCTGCTGGTAATCAGCACCGTAGCCTATCTTGAGTCTTGTTGGCGAAACCAGACCTAATAATTTTAAGTATACAGGTCACATAGGCCTTGTCAGGTCATATAGGAATAAAATAACAACCGTTCAACTCAATGTAGTACTAAAGGCCCGCAGTAGCTACTGAGCCGTAGTTACTTATCGACAGTTTGTCATTAGGCTGCAAAGGTTTAAGAATTTCCTTTTTAGGCAAGTTTTATAATAATGATAGGAGCTGTCAGTCATCGTGTTTTATTGATCCACGGTACGCGCCTAAACTCTTGGCATTCCTGATGGTATTGCACTCTCACTTATAGTATTCTGTATAAATTTGTCTCACTTATTCTGATGAAATTCACTGTCAAGAGTGTCGGCGCGTACTTTATACTCGAAAAACTAAGATCGTAGCTGCGCCAGATTTCCCATAGAAAATAAAAGAAAATGTATCGAAAATCTATAGAAATTGCATCGGACACAGCTACCATCTGACAGTATTTCGAGTCTAGCACTGTTACACGATGCATTTATAAAAGAATCTTACTTATCTAAAGCACAATCTACTTATTGCACTTTATACATATTGTCTTCGATCTTTCTAAAGAGACGGCTGAACTCTACATTCTTAGTAAACTTTGATGATATTCTATCATTATAGCTACTAATATAACATTTTGTGTTACCAATTCAACAACCTACGAGAAATGATTGATAATAAATTAAGATGTTTGAATTTGACTTGTGTATTTTAAAGTAATGAAACCCGAAATTATTTACATAACAAAATCGTAGCAAATGTATGTCTGTCTTGTCTAATATATGTACTAAGAATTAACTGAATATTTTAACTTTATTAGCCATTAGATTTTATTTTTATGCAAACATCTGCTGAATTCGTAACATACAATGTATGTACCCACGTGATTTTACGAGGCGAAGGATAGCGTACTATAATTTTGAATTGAGAGAAACTGGAGGAGATAAGAAGTTTCTAGAAATCATCTACCAGGAAATTCCTTGCGAATTCAAAATCTTGTATGCTTTTCATCACCCCGAAAAATGCCACGCAAGAACTCAACTTCGTGCGATCACAGTTCGCCGTTTACACATGCAACAATAGGTACAATCATTTTGCTGTATATCCTAGTATACAGGCAAATATCAACTTTATCCGCTTTGTAATAGAGTCCACTCCAGTGGCGGCGCGCGTCGTGGCTCGGGAACTTAATGGAAACTGGTCGCGAGTACTATTATTAATATTATCAGCGTAACAGACAGGCATATTATGATGAAGATTTTTTTCTGCAATGATAAAAGGAAAACAAAAACGGAATAAAATTACTGTGATCAATAAACTGCGATGCGAGTTGGACAAGACCAGACGACAACATTTGAAAAAGGAAAGTAGTATTTATGTTGAATATTATTCAATTGTTTTAGCACTACTTTGTCAATGATATCTGGTCTAGCTTTTTCTCACATGAATGTGCTTTTCTATAGAGCAAGAAAATACTATATTCTTTTACAATTTATATGCTAAATGTCATGCTCTGTAAAAATTATATCTATGGCAGCTAATGCAGATAATCATTAGGTATATATACTACATATTACAAAATGTAATATGTGCATGTAAACGGTTACATATTACAATGTCAGAAAACATAATGCCTTTACTTAAAATGCATGGGCCCAAAATACCCGAAATCTTAATGCCGTATTATTCATAATACCTTAATCCAGTACATCTTACTGTACAATTCCGAATTTTTAAATACTAATAATTATTATCTCAGTTTTCAAAATTCCGAATGTGTAATTTATCAAATTTTCAATTATCCTTAAATTACAAAACCAAAAAGAAAAAAATAATAATACATGATGTGTCAATGTCATAGTTGATATTATATTTGATTTACTTATATTAAGAATTCTGTCAGTTACTCATCGTATCGTTTACATCTATCGCTGGCTTGACGTCGTAAAAGCGGACATGGAAGAGAACGATCTCACACCCTGCGGCTCGGTCGCTCACTTCGTTCGCTCCAAAGGGTCACTACTCTAACCTAACCTAACCTACTGAGTTGGATCTGAGTAGAATGTTTTTATTTTTTATTGCGGGGGGCTGCGCCCCCCGAGCCCCCCCTAACTTCAAGTTTAGTCTTTAATGGTTAAATATTTTAGGGTTAAGTATTTAGTACATTTAATTTTTGGGTTTCGGTTATTCGACCGTAAGGTACTTTAAATCATTGGTATTCTACATACTTGTCATTTTGAACATAAAGTATTTCGATTTCGGGTATTTTGGGCTCATGCATTTTAAGTAAAGGCATTATGTTTTCTGACATTGTAATATGTAACCATGTAAACATAAAGTATAGCATAAAAAAATATGTATCAAAAATTAATAAATATTATATACTTTTGAATCAAAATTATATAAGTATTAACAATAACTGTAGCTGATTAATAAAATACATAAGTAAACATTATGTGTACTTATTTTAGGCATGTGTAGACCAGATATTCAAATTAATTAAAAAATGAATTTGAATATCCTTCCTACCACATAACATTCATAGAATTTGTGCATAATATAAGTACACACTTTAAAAAATGTGAGGTTTAAATCCGTTTTACACTTTTCTTATTAGTATAAGTTAGGGGTAAATTTGTTAGTAAACACATAACAATGGGAAAAACGAGTGATTAGATATAAACTATTAAAGAAAAATTGGCAGGTACTTGAAAATACCTTAAGGGGCAACAGATTGCTGCAATTTGTCCCTTACAACCTTAGTTTATCTATTTAAATTTCGTAACAGATCACTTCATCCAATCACTCGAAAAGTGTAAATCGGACTTTTTTGTGCAGAAGGACTAGCTTGCGTTGAGTGTACCGTGCTGCGATGTCATGCAATAACAACCTCTATATGTGCGTGCATAAAGTTGATGATTGCGTGCAATTGTGCTGCATATCCGTCATTGGTGTAGAGGAATATCAGCTCTAACAGAGATGATATAAAGTGCTTTTCCAGTGGCAGGTCGCAGCTTTGAAGCGGTTATACGGAGAGCCATATAATGAGCGCTACTATGAGGATTATTAGTGTTACTATGGCGCATATTATGATGAAGGTTAGTTTCTGCAAAATATAAAACAATAACCAAAAATAAATGACCGGATTCTAAAAAAAAGTAGTATTATATAGTATATCAAGTGTAAAACTTTATTTTGCTAACCAAAATTTAAAATTTGATAAATTTCACAAATAAAAATAAAACATAACCAAAGCATAATAAAACAACATGCAATGACGATACACGAAGCTCATAATATAGCAGACAGATATAACAAATGCAAGCTTTTATTTTGCTGGCTTGCGCACAGAGAAATAATTCCTCTTCAAATTAATATTAAGACACAATTTTTATTTTTTATTTTTATTCTTTATATATTTTTTTTATTTTTTTTTAGCTAATATGTACTTTATTGTCTAATATTGTTAACCTGGAAATTACTTCTCTATCGCAAACCAAGCATTATCAAATTTAAATACAATCTATGTAAATGTGCGCGCGCACAATATGTATTATGTGAATATTATAGCTAGTATTGTATTATCCGTGTGATCGCTTGTCTTTGACAAAATGAAAAATTTAATTAAATGTCCTAAATTACTTTTTTGTAAAAATTAATCATTACTAATGCGTTTACGCTCTGCCTACCCCATAAGGGATAAAGGCGTGATTATATGTACGTACGAATCATTACTAATTTTGCATAACTCTGTCGCGTTTGTATTTTTCTCCTCGAGACAGAAATTTAATAAAAGGTTGGTATAAAACTTAGCACATAGCCTCAAGACTGTTATAGATTATTTATGTATATATATAGATAGCTCATCATCATAAACTTAAGAGCGCTGCTCTTGTCTGTGGAGTAAGAAGTAAACGCCAGTCATCTCTGTTGTTTTTCATCTTCATAATACTCCTTTTTAGGGTTTTATTGTGTGGTAGTTTCCCTCTTGCCTTCCGCACCTAGCTATACGTATTAATTTATTTTTGATACATACATACATACATACATAAAATCACGCCTTTATCCCTTACGGGGTAGGCAGAGCGTTAAACGCCTCGTAAAAGGCGCTTTCGCCGCGTCTGACAATAATTGAGGGTATATTTAGATTGTAATGTGTATTGCCATAGTGACAGGTGGTCAGCCCATCGCCTAAATTACAATACACTGTAACCCTCGAGTCCCTTTTGCTGTCTTCTACAGCATGCCCGGGAGGAAGGGCAGCTGGAACATTCTATGTTTTTCTATCTCTCCCAGTCCAGCATGGAAGTAAAGTATTTTTGATTATGTATATAAATGCCTTTGCCCAGCAGTGGGACACTAACGGCTAAATAAAATAAGATAAGATATAAATGCACGTATTTATTTATATCTTATTAATATTTATGTAATAGATTTACATTATGTAAGTATTTTACAGTAGTATTATTATATTAGTCAGTATTAAATTTTGTGCACGTATTATCCGCGTATCAATAAAAAAAAATCACTTCTGTAGGTCTGCTGCAAGAAATTTATTATTAGAAATAAGCAGTGCCTGTTGTGTCTTTGTTTTTTATGTCCTGTTTTTGTGTACAACAAATTGTTAACTAAATAAATAAATAAGACTACTTAATTAAATATCGTTTTTATAATACAGTAAACATTTGTAAGATGACTCAGAAACTTCATGAAAATATTTGATATGAGATCATTCAGTAGGATGATGAATGATGATGTAATATACATACGACCTTAAATTTCGTTCTTTGTCATATAAAGTTTATTACTTTGTATTGTATAGATTTGTGCATTGAACAATACATTACGTTTACATGCGCATGCAACTGACAACACAATGTGCATTCGACTGAGAAAATAAAACATAATCGAAAGATGCAGATCGAAGAGGAAGAATGAAAGGAAGAGGCGTAAGGGAAAAGTATGACTTCAGTTAAGTCTGTTTATTTTTAGATTTGTTAAAAGGCGATGTTTACTTGAAGGCGCTGCGTACTTTTGTGTCAAAAAAATCTATCAGAAAACCAGCAGAAATGCCTCGTTTTGTCTGCAAAAGCGTACGCATCATTCACAAGTTTTCTGTCATTTTTCTAGACTGTTAACAGAATGACCGACAAAAGCTCGCAGCTCTCAAAAACTTTCGCTTGAATAGTAATAGTTGCGATTGTCCGACAAATTAGCGATTTCTGTGCTTCAAGTTTTAAGAATATTAGTCCAGTCCTCCAGTCAGTACAAGTATTACCGTTGATAGTTTAGTATTGATTGTATTACCTTCCGCGCCTTGATGGCCCACTTGTGGGCTTTGACGAGCTCCTCGCGGCCTTCCTCCACGTGATCGACGGTCTGCGTCACGTGGTACTCTATGCGGTCGATCAGCTCGCCCTATACGCCCAAGGGACTCCGCGCGGAAAGGGACCGGGACCGATACCTCGCGAGTCGCGTCCGGCAGATTGGTTCATACGTCATACCCGGTTAATAAACCCCGCTAAGTTGAGCTGATTCCATGTTAGAAGGATAGTGTATAGTTAAAACCAAAATAGAATAGTCCTAGATTAAAGTTTCAAGTATTAAAATAAAGTTAGAAATTGGACAAGTGTTACGACAATGACATTCAGTGTTACAATATTATTAAAATACAATTATAGTGAGTTGATAACATTAAGTTTGTTACGTCGATACAATGATACATATTGTGATTAATTCGATGTTTGTAAGCATATAGTACAGTTACCAAATACCACCCATTTACAGAAGGCAAATTACGCACACACCAAAATGAAGTACAATTAATACATAGTAAGACACGATATAAGGGTAGGAAGCCCATTACCAGCAATGTTAGTTGGAGCGACATGAACAGTTAATGACACAACGAGTAAAGCGGTTATAAAATGCGGAGGTCAGAATGAAAACAAACAAACACAAATGAAAAATGAAATGATAAACAAAACGTTGTGTGAACCAATCACCGAAACTTGAACGTAAACAAAATGCATGGTCGATTCGCGAACCATTCAACATAAACAAAAACGGGATAACGGGACGAGCGGGGTGTGGGAGAGGGCGGGGGGAAACAGAAAAACAAAAAAACGCATTAGCAACGAATGTAGTGACATCTGTTTGTGACCACTTACCCGCCGGGCTTTGCTCTGATATTTAAGGGCCTTCTTTGTGTCTTGTGTGGCAGTTTGGACATAGTCCACCGCGTGCTCTACATGATACTCAATGCGGTCGATCATCTCTCCCTGTATCCATACAGTACGTTTAAATTTATATTCTAATACACACACTTACGTACTACATTAAAATAGTATTTTATAAATCAACTCAGCAGTTTTTGGTTCTGATTTAGATTAATCGGAACTTCCGTAACCGGATGTTGAAAAACGAGAAAGTTTCTGCTACCCTCGATCGCACAATAAAAAGTAAACTTCTCCAAACATTGATAAATTGATCGAGTCTTTGTCTTAAACTTTCAGCTGGGTGAGTCCTTGTTAAACTTTCCAAAAGGGCGTGACTTACGAGTTAACACTTTGTAAATACAGTAATAAGGCACCGCAAAAAGTATTCTCTGTCAAAAAGCCACTCTGGTCTCTAGCATAAACCCATAATCTAAATGTTAGATTTGTTGCAATAAGACAGTCATTCGCTTGATGAAAGCCATCTAATATCCCACTTAAGCGATAGTAAATTCAGCAAGGATTTCCCTCACAGCCGGAGCAATCTGTATTTCTTCTGTTTGTGCTTTGGTTTCTGACATCTAATTACTAAATGATTAGTATCAAATCCCGTTTCAATCAGAGGTAGAGACAAATAATATCCCACCCACATAAGCAGCTTTGGCTTTTTGAGGGACCACATGGCCTTCGACTATCGTCTCACGGGTGTCCAGTTGGCCTCGTCTTTAAGGCATCTGGGTATGCTTGTGCCACTTATTGCGATCCATCGTCAACTCTAGCTCGATCACCTCTGCCCAAGACGAGAGTCAAGAAGATACCCATCGCAATATTGTTTGCACTGATATAAGCTCAGAGGTTGTTATTTGTGGGCTTGACTCTGACAGATACAACTACACGCTCTAAAGCGGACTTTTTCGGCGTAACAAGTCAGTCTTATGCTTCTTCTGTCGAGTGGGTATCGAGTCTATCGACCCAATGAACCCTGGTGTCAGAGTTTTAAACCGCCTAGTAGCACAACTATCAGGCCTCTGACATGGTTTGAGTAACGACCACTATCAAAGACAGCGACCGGGACCGCGAAATCTTTTTCTTTTTCAGACAATCAGGTGCTTCAGCCTGCAATGTCCTAACCAAACTGGGAAAAATTCACAAAGTGATAAATTCTCAAATATCAACTTTGTGTTTCCCCCCTGGGAATCGAACCCAGGACCTCCGGACCAGGAGTCCATGGCACTAGCCACTAGACCACGGAGGCAGTTATCTTATGCTTAAAACTATAGATATGAGTAGATGTGTGACCTGGCTCTCCACCAGCATGGCCATGTCCATGAACATGTCGTGCAGCTCGCGGATGGAGGTCTCCAGCTTGATGATGTCCGCGTGACGAGCCTCGATGTCGGCCAGCGTCTGCTTCGCTTGTTGAGTCTCCATTATTATCTGGAATTGAAGGAGAAGACGGCAAGTTATAGAGAGATTCGGTTTTGATACATACGTAAATAATCCTTTAATGAAATTCTTCCATGCTAGACTGGGAAAGACTGGGAAAAACGTTGAATGATCCAGCTATTTCTCATCCCAGGCATACTGTAGGGATCGGTAGAGTAACTTAAAGGTTTGTTCGTGTATTGTAGCACGAAAAGTTGACACACCTTGCAATGCTCACAGTTAGTTTTTTCTAAATTAACCCCTTAATACACCTTATTATGTATTCGTTGAGTCTCTGCGTACCCTGCAAGGGAAGCAGGCGACTCTTTATGCATGTATTGTATGACTTACTGTACTGAGTACTCTAGCGAGGCAGAGCATCAATAACCTAAACAATCGATTTCGTTCACCGCTTTTGTGTAAGATAACTTTAACAAGATAAGTTTCGTAGCAATTTGCTCCGGAGGAAGCCGCCAAAATTGCATCATAAAGAAGATATTGGATTTTGTGAATCGAAGCAACCAATTCAGAGGGACAACTGATGTAATTACCATTCTTGATTTCCATAATTTTCTACTAAAAGTTTTATTGAATGAATAAAACTTTTAGTAGTACTAATAAGATAAAATATCCGAGCTACTTTTTACCGGTCTGCCGGAGTAGTGAAATCCCATACAAACGTAGTTTCGCTTTTATTCCTAAACAGTAAAATCAAACTTAACCAAACTTTGTACACATGACCAAATGCATCATATCTATGCTTCTAATTAGGTTTGGTATGAAAATATTAACCACTTTGAATATTTAATAACATTTTTTAGCTGTTTGTCCGTCTAGATTACTCCCAAAATTATTTATTTTTTATATTCTACAATAAATAGTACGTAATTTATTATCACCTTGATTTAATTAAAAGATCCTTGGAAAACCATTATGAATATTGCACATTTCATTTCACTAGCATTTCTCGGAAGTCTTATACTACCTACTACTATCGATCCAGGCCTTATTGCAGTCATTAACTATAAATGGGGGTGACAGTCGGGCACTCATTATATAATTAGACATAACTTTCCATTCAATGAACTGGTACCGGCACATAAGTGGAGAGTGTGGTAAGGGGTTATTATGATGTTGCCAGTTTGCTCCGAAAAGTGTGTTTAACATGGAAGTTCGAATCGTAATTATAGCTATTGCTTTCCTTTTTACAGTGAGAGTGAATAAGCATTATTAAGGCAAGCATGGCTCAACATAATCATCACATCACACAGTTAATTTACCAACTGGCAAGACAGCGAATAAATTCTACCGAAAACAAAGAACTTGGATTCTTGTACGTTTTTTCTTCTAGCTTTTCTCATCAATAGTACAAAATCCATATTACGATGACAATGAATTAATATATTTTTCCAACAGCTGTATAAACACGGGACGCATTTCCGTCGAACTCACGATAGCCGCGTGCCAAACTGCATCGGGCCACATAAATCGATGTTTATGATAATTGCCCATGTTATTGAGAACCATGGCAATTTCATATGATAACCGGTTATTACGGGGAATTGAATAATGACTAAATAGAGACAGGACCACGTGATATCAAATATATTGTATGAGCAAACCTTTTGAAGTTAATGCAAGTTTATAGCAGCTAAAATATAATTGGAATTTGGTTTAAATTGACAGAACATGTATGGAATTGAGAGATTTCTAAAATGCCATGTCATGTAAAGGTAGCCTAGTTACTCCAGGATAATACCCTCCTAATGCTGGAAGAATTTTTAATGTCGTCCCAGTAACCTAGTACCCTGGCAACATCAACAACAACCCTGGATGAATCCTGTCGCAAATTTGGCTTAGTAATCAGCGCTTCTAAGACACAGATTCTTAAACAACCCGCTAAAGGGAAATCTGCGGAAGATGCTGCTGTTTACCTAGAAGGAAAGCCTCTGGACGAAGTAGGTACCTTCCGGTACTTTGGGAGTTTAGTGCGCAGAGATAATCGTCTCGAGTCAGAAAATTCTGCTCGGATCGCTAAAGCTGCTGCAGCCTTCGGTGGACTAAGCCGAGGGGTGTGGAAGTCACATGATCTGTAACTCCATACAAAGCTCGCTGTCAATAGAGCGATAATTCTAACTTTATTGCTGTATTCCTCGGAAACCTGGTGTCTGTATGAAGGTGACATCAAAAGGCTTGACGTCTTTCATTTAAAATGTCTTCGAGCAATTCTTCGGCTGAGCTGGCAGGATCGTGTACCGAACTCGGAGGTTCTACGTCGAACCAAACAGACCGGAATGGAGTGTCTTCTAATGAAAGGTCAGCTTCGCTGGTGTGGATACCTTGTCCGCATGGAGTCTACCAGGCTGCCAAAACAAATGTTTTACTCTGAGCTTAGCTCAGGTAAACGCAAACTTGGCGGACAGTATCTGCGGTTCTGAAACGCCACCTGACTGCTGTCGGCACTTTAAGTGAATCGTGGGAGGAGCTTGCTACTCAGAAGACGGAATGGCGAACTACAATCAAATTTAGAAAATTTTGAACGCTCCCGTCTGGAAGATCTTGATGCCAAACGCCTTCTCCGAAAAACTCGTCCCAAACCCACCTACAACTCCGATGGGATTCTTCACTGTGCTTCCTGCAATAGGACTTTCAAAACCAAATATGGATTTGCTAGTCACCCTCGCGCCCGTGCAAGGTCCCAGGCTAACATAATCTAAGGGTGTCGCCGTCGACGGATACGTCTGGGAGGACAACACCCTGGCAACAAACATACATCATCATAATTCCGAGGACGTGACGTACCCATCGACCACGAATCTACTCTGAATTAGGGCAATCAGACCACGTGGCCCAGTACGGATTGGTCGACTACACACAGTCCACTGCTCGACATAGGCGTCGCCCATAGCACGCAATTTATCTAGGTCTTCAGCTGTTCTCATTCAGTCTTTCCTTATTACTGTCCTACGATCATTATCGCTCCACTTAGGTTCAAAACTAAACACACAGAGCATTTGAATTTCTTCCCAGATGCAAGCACGTTTCCTTACGATATTTTCCTTTAACAATACTAAGTAGCTTGCGGTATTCCGTCGGTACGTGAGAGTCTTAGTGCCATAACAGGCATCTTCTGGGTGAGCTCGCCCCATCGTCGACGCTGTCATTGACATCCCTGACCTTGTCTCTTGTCTAAAGTTAAGAATTACCGCATTTTAAAAAAGTAGATGGACTCACCCCCTGCGTGAAGACAGCTGGGTTGGGCTGCTCCAGCATCTCCTCCAGCTCGTCGTCGGTGGTGGTGCGGCCCGTAATCTCCAGCTGCCGCTGTATCCTGCTTTTGCAGCGGTCCCGGTAGTCGGTCTGCGTGCGGTTGTACTCCGTCATAACCTCCACGAACTTGCGCGACAGCGTCGAGTGCTGCGTCTTTCTTATCCTCAGATCCGCCGACGATTTGTTCGAATGTTCCTCCTGTTCGATGTTCTGCTCTATATCTGTAAATTTGAGAAGGAACAATGCTGTACAGATCATAAAATTTAAATTTGGATCTAGCGGCTTTATGCATAATTCAGAGAAGGGTATCGCTACAAATTTTCTCAACAAGCTCTGAATACATCCATTTTGCTCATAAAGCGCTCGGTCGTACAGAAGTAACTCGGGTTTTCTCTGGAGTTTCCGCTCGGCTGCGGTCGGAAATAGAGTTTGACTTACGTTTTAACTTTCCTCTGACTTTGTTGGCAGTTTTCTTAATATCGGCCATGAGATCTTCTAATTCGTGCTTTGTCTCTGAAACAAGAAATTACTCCTTTAGTTTAGTGCGGTGACGTAGTCAGTAATAAAAAAAATAGGTGGCTAGTTATGAATATATTCCGGCATAATAAATCACCCACACAATGAGGTGTGCTATAACTATCGAGTGGTTCATTTACAATTCTACTTAAATTATTGAAAACAATAAAGTCGCAGTCAAATAATTATTAGGTATCGACAAAGGAATCGGAAAGTTACAATAATTCATTATGAATGTTATTATTTTATAATATAACAATTTAATTCAACTAAACAAAGGACATTTATTAAACCCACAAAGAGGGATATTCGTAATGGTAAAACTTTGTCGATAAAACTAGCTTTTACTATTTGACTGCGATTAAAACATTTTATAGCGGACCAACATACAAGCACGTAGCAGAGATTGTACAAAATAAGCGCGCACAGGCGTTATACACTACACGAAGAAAAGTGCACATCTATACCAGCAAACGAAAATAACTATAAGGAAAGGAACAAAAAATTACATCGATTCAAGCTACGACATGACACAAACCTTAAATTAGCTAACATTGATTCATAGCTTAGACTTAAAACTAAGGTAAAATTGAGTTGTAAGCAATTTCTAGTGATTTAAAATCGGAGAAGGTAAAGTGTTTATTAGTGTGACGCTGATACCTACACAAGAGGTAGAAGGAGGAGTCAGTAGGAGGTCCTGTGTGGTGGGTTCCGCACCTTGTGAGGAGCGCACAAGAAGGAACCTGCCGGCCCGCACCCGTCTTAAAACAAACGCTCATCCTAAGTTCAGGTTATTTCGCAACAGTTTATACGGTGCCAGTCAAAAATCCAAGTGCATCTTTTGACTGGCACTATATAAGAAAGAGAAGTGTATGAAAATGTGTGAGGAGTGTAAGAAGTTTTGAAAAAAATAAATCAAATTCTCCAAACGCATTCCATTTCATTCATTTGGAACGTGAAATCCAAACAGTTCATTGCAAAAAACAAATATTTGATGAAAATTATTGAAAGATAAAAACAATCCTTTTATTTGTCGTAAAGCATTTACTTACCTAGAGCTCCAGCTCTATGTGTAAAGGAATCTTACCTTAACATAAATTACACAAACTTTATCACTGCATGGAATATATTGGAATAAATAACACATTAAATATTGCATTACTCGTTGGCTCTTTCAAACAAATACTCTTCTCAAAATAAGAGTTGAACTAAAAAAGAACATGATAATGTGTAATACAGTTTAGTATTAAATAAGCAAGTATAGGTTATGTTGAAGAACATGATGATTTACATAGATAATGACAACCCTACAATAACTGAAATAAAGACAGAGTGAAATGGCAAGAGACACGTGAGAGTAGTTAGATAGGTATGTAAAGGTAAAACTCGCTGATCCTATCAAAGTGGAGGGTAAAAGTCAGAGGGTTGAAAAGGTGAATGTATTTGTGTATCACAGTCTAGATCTAAGTGTATGAATAGAAAATGTATTTACAGATTCACAGAGTCCTATTCACAAGACATGTTATACAATTTACATTTCTTATGTAGAGTTTTGTTTTAACGTGAAATATACAATGTGTAAAAAAAAATTGGCATACCATATTTTTAGAAAACGAATGTACCCACGAGTTGTTTAGTTAACTTTCCATTGGAACATAGGGGTAAATATAAAAAAAAAATTGCCGCTCTCTTTCAAAGTGATGCTTACTCGAGCGACTGACACCATCTGTGTGGAAGGTATGTTAAGCAGATTTTTTTACACATTGTACGTATTTCTTCCATTCAAATACGTTCGGGTGATAGAATCAAGAACTCCAATTGTATAGAGGGCCATGTGGCAGTCCTATTTGTTTGTCTATGTAATTGAATTAACTATAACGATCGACGGGAGGCCCTGTGGCCAACATCGGCAATCAAGTAATCTGTTCTCCAAACAGCAATCGAGAGCAGACCGTCGCGGTGTTAACAAAGTTTGCCGCAAAACCTACAAAGTACCTACAATCTATATCGAAGAGTGATGTTTCTGAAGATTTTAGAATACATTATTTATAGGATATTAAACGGCCTACCTAATGGAAAAGCTGCAGAACAATATTATATTAAAGTTATGATTTTAAAGCGTTATAACCTGCTTTAAAAAACCGTTCATCTTCACTAGACAATATCTGTATCGAATACAGAAAAAAACTTGACATGAGTTTATTTTTTAATGATATAGTTTAACGTAAAACTACGCGCACTCGAATGGGCAACACAAAAGGACGTTATGGTACGCTTGAGATCGTCGTTGCTATCTAGTATGCATATGAGAACCATTCAAATAGAATGCATACGATGGGTTTCAAAGGAAATGGGTCGCCGTTTTGTTGTTCATATTGTATTATTTGCTAGATTCTAGTATTGTATCTATTTTTAGATCTCGTAAAAAAAAGCCTATTTCTTTCACGTGGTGGGTTCATCTTCGCCTGAGCAGACATTTTGGCTATAACTCGGTCAGCCCTTACCGAAACTTATTCAAAGCAATAGCCTGTAACGACCTATGTTTCTCAGTTACGGGGCACTTAAAGCTCACAGCTTAACTGTTGTTACGCCAGTTTGCTTGTAACAACCGAATCTTCTAATATAACTCTCCGCGGTCCACTTTCGTGGTGTTGTCATGTTTCATTCTCTTGAAATACGATAGTTAGACAGACTTTTATGACAGGTAATAAAGTTTAGTTTTCTCATTAGTGGAAGTTATTGGGTTATAAACGACGGATATAAATTATATTCCGATTCTGAAAGGCAAGGATTTGTAATCGATGTCGGCTTTTCATCGAATAGATTGATCATTAAAAAGTAGGAGCGAGATGAATGCCGCTGTCAGGGGCAGCCGGTCCAATAGGTCCGGCGCGGAGCTGAAAAATAGTTGTATATTTCATTAACGTCAGATAACTGAACTCCAGTTAATAACCGAAAAGTTTTTCAAAGACCTTTTCATTAAATAAATTGATCATTAAAAATTTATAGATATTAGGAGATCCCACTTGCTGCCAAGCGATACATCAAAAGAGATTGATAATAACAAATATAAAATATCAAACAAGAATAATCTACTATTTCCCTCAGCACTACCTTACAACATGATTTTTCTGACCTGTATTTCATAAAATAAATTGATCATTACTAATAGGCATGACGGCGCCCGATCGGGAGATGAATCCAGCTGTCAACGGCAGGCAACAGATAACCGCGATGAAAAATCACGTACCTACATCTATACCCGAGTCGGGCCTACGTACTTATCGGCTTAGGGCAGATTTGTGCCAACTTCATCGCTTTCTGTCGAGCCGCGCCGAGATTATCGACGGGTTAGGACGCTCAAGTGTCAAACCACTTGTCATTAGGGGTGAAACGGAAGATGATGGGTGCAACATTCTACGGTACAAGCACCATCAAATCAGCATCGATATTTGACAATACTTGAGCGCGCTCTTTGTTTGTTTTGTTTTATTCTGGCGAGGTAAATAAATTGTTCGAACTCTTGAAAGTGAAATTCCGCCCACGATTCTACTTGTAAAGTTGCGAATTGGCTATTCAGTGTTTCAAAACGATCGATACCCCCCAAGTGATTGCTGCTACCGCTCACCGGATACCGCCCAGAAAAGTGTCGAACAGCCACCGATTATAGACCAATTTGTAACCGAAATGGATCTTTCTATTACCATTTGGAGAATACTATCCGCCGGGACACATGCCAAAAGCTGGCTGTCGAATGCTTTTCCATTTTCCACTTTGCAGGAATAAGGCCACTCGCTAACTGTTACGGCATACGTTCTTGTGCCTTTTATGAATAGAACTTAGAGCTTTAACGTAATGAGTTTTCATATCTCTATGATATATACGGAGCTACATTTTGGAAGACAACGCAATGTTTCGGGAAATTTAATTAAAAGCACTTATTAGTATTCACCCCGACAGCAAGCAAACGCTTATTACCTTGTCCGGGGAAAGAAAAACATTTTTTGGGATATTATTTAAGAGCGTAGCGGTGCTAAACGATGCTTTAATACTTCATTATTCAGGAAAACAAATTGACTGTATTTTACTGCTATTTATATTTCTGCAGGATAAATGCGATAAGAATTTATGAATTTAAAAATTGACACGTAAAAGCAATAACTTGTTAAAACAGTCCCAGAAGCGGCCCTACTGTTTGAATAACATTATCCACAAAATTTACCATAAAGACCCTCAGGCAGCCTCGGACCCAATTTCAATGAATTTCGAGATAAAAACTTTTTTATTGTCACTTTTGTAAAAAGCACTTTTGGGAAGATGTTTTGATGGTAATGGTACCTACTTTTAAATGATAAAAAATGAGAACAGTAATCAGTATTCTCAAAAGTGATATGCTGGTGATTCAGGTACAAAACCATCTATTCGTTTACTTGAACATTAAATATTGCTGAATACACCTGAAACTTTTACGGGAAATATTCAGTTTACGAGAGCAGTAAGATGCAACGACCGTAACAAACAATTTAATAGTAATATTTTACCTGAGCACGAAGATGCAGCTTTTAAAACATACGGTCCTTTAGCAGATATATGTATCGGTATTTTTTTATGCCTCGACATACTCTTCATGAAATTTCTAGCTCTATCCCTGTATTTTCTGTAAAGTACAACTTCAACATTACTCCCTAAGGCTACCTAAGAAGGATTTAAACTTCTCGATCGGTAATCAATTTCTAGAAAACGTTCGCCACTACACACGTGAGTTTTATCGATGGTGGAAGCTGCACTTTAAACAACCATAAATACAGCTTCAGTAGAGGTGAGAAATGCGATACCGCTTAGTGTATTTCTTGGAAAGTCAGGAACCACTTATCTGATGCAGAATCTATTAAAATGTATTTTATTTCGATATGTGATTCTAGTTAGGTGGTCGAGATAGATTCGCAGTGAAACCAAACGATATAGGCCAACTGGCATCGCCATCGCCACACTCTTACGGAACGCAGAATGCCTTCTATTCTACGGATTTTTGACAGGACAGTTTTGTGATCCAACAGAATTGTTTTAATTTTTTTAGGAGATTTTTTCTTGGATCCGTTAAATCTTCACGGCTTCTCTGTAATTAAATGACAGGACGCCGGTTTTCCTATTGCACTACTCCCCGGCACGGCACTACTTACTTACTCAGTGAGTCAGTACTCAGTGAACCGCTCACAGACGGATTCCAACTAACTTCTAGCTCAGTAATAGATTGCTTGTACCTTTAGCCTCGACTGACTCGTCGAAAAGTAAAGATTGTTTTTACATTTTCAACTAGGTAGTATTTATACAGGCTGCAGAAATAACTAATATAAAAATTATAAAACGTTTTTAGGATAATACTATTTTTAAAAGAAGTAAAAGTACTTTTAATACTAAGCAACCAACCCTTACACCCCGTAAGGGACAGCGTCCCGCAAACTAATAGGGGTTGTTCAGTCAACGACACTGAACAACTTCAACCAGGAAATTCTTTCAGGAAGTGATAAAAATAATTGTCTTTTCCATACAAATTGTCTGATCGAGATGGACAAGTTCAGTATCATTGACTGAGCAACCCCCATCAGTTTGCGGGACGCTGTCCCTTACACCCGGTATATTAACCACTTGTGTACCTACTATTTTTGTTTTTAAACGCGACACAGCTCTCATTTCTGACAATAGTCACTTTCCTTAGTGTCGTGGTGTCGCGGCAGCATACTGATAAATCCCGTTATCCCGTAGTAATTGATTACTCGCAAACGTCCCCGAAGTTTGCGTAGTCCCGATTGTGCCGCGGTCAACGTCACTAGGGCTGACATTGATGTTTGATTTGCATTTCCAAGTTCCGATGATTTATCGAATTAATAGGAATAGGGTGGACCAATAGGCTACACAGCTCTACAATGTAATAAAAGTAATTTCTCTTAGAGTCGTGGTGTTGCGGCAGTAGATGGATAGATCCCATTATCCCGGGGTAGTTGATTACTCGCAAACGTCCCAGAAGTTTCCGTAGTCCCGATTGAGCCGCGGTCAACGTCACTAGGGCTGACGTTGACGTTTGATTTGCATTTCCAAGTTCCGATGATTTATCGACTTGATAGTGATGCGGATGGCAAACGCGATTGGGATTTTACCACACGATTTCTACAGTAACGAATTTTACTTATTTTACTTACTATTCCCTACAATGAAATTAAAGCAGAAGCAAATATAGCTAGGGTTGCCGTTTTATTTTAATTTCCAAGGCGTTCTCAAGCCTGAATAAATTGCGGAGTTCTTAACTCGATTAACGAACTCGGAAGTTCCATGAAAACCCAGTTTATTCAGGCAAGAGTTTGTTAAAAGTATACCGGGTTAAAATATCAACTAACAGCTGAACGCAATGTTTGCCTCAGGCTGTTGTAGGATAGGATGTTTTTACGCCTCAATAGCGCAGTAATCGGACAAAATATTAATTATTTAACAATCAAAGCAACCCTACAAAGGATCAAGTTTTCCCCGCGCGAAAGCCCCAGCGAATTCGATCCATCGGATTTTGTCAGCTCACCGATTTGCATAAACTGTTTTGTGTGCGCATACGACGGACGAATACATTTGCCCAGTGTGCCCAGTGGTGAATATTACATTAGCGATTTCGACCGGCAATGCGCATTGTGGCGAGCAGTATTTTGTGACTTTAGTGCAATTAATAAAGCTACAGCCATAAATATTTGGACTGCGCTGAACGGTGGATAATGTGCGTTATGATAAAGTGTTTAATGCAAAATATTGCTACAAAGGCAAGGTAAATCAGAAAGCTTGTGTATATTATTTTCAAGATGAGGTACATTCCCAAGGGCGCCAATTTGTCTATGCGTAAGGGCCGCCTCGGGCCACGCGCTCGTCCTCTGTCTAATTAATCTATTAAGGTCACAGTGGCTAACAATCTCTGCCAATCCAAAATTCTTTATTAAAGAAGAGTAAGTATTTCTCTATTTTCACCAGTATCAAGATATTTTAAGAAAATAAATATTACGAGATATTTTTTTGCATAACATTTATAAGTGAAAGCCCAGCCATGCTCTGAAGTGCCCGTGGCAAAAATAGAAGTGCCTTGTTAGAGAAACATAATAAATATGCTAATGTAGCAATGAATATTTTCTTCCACAGCCCTATTTAGAAGATATGAGGAGCTGTGAGGATGTTTAACTTGTTGAGCGAGTATAAATATGAAAGCAGGCGAGTGCCGCGCGTCGCGTGCTCACTGAAACACTTACAGCCTCCGTACATTGTTGTTTCGACACGCAGCCCTCGCTCCCCGACGGGGCATTATCGCCTGACATACTATAACACCTCCAAACTTAACAGCTCTCCGAAAAACCCGGCTACAACCCTAATTCGGGACTTCGCAATATAGCCGTGTTCGCGTATATCCGCGGGGAGCCGCCTTATAAAGGACGCGTACAATATTATATTTTCAAGATTACGTTACGATAGTATTGGAAACTGTCGGGAATGTTTGACTATTTCTGTTTATATGCGTAGACCCTGAATATAAAGCCTGTATTCGATATTCGGTACAGGGAATGGCTTCTATTCTACCCGCGTACGTACGAACGAGGCAACTTTACAATTTACATTCTTGTGAAATTGTGCATACAGAAATTTCGAGTTGGAATTTCGCAGGGTGCGAAGTTTCAGCGTTTCGCTCCCCTACTTATCAGTGGAACTATTCAGCCCCTATAAAACTTTACTTATTCAAGGGAGTAGGAATATTAATTTTCTTTAAGGCTGTTGTCCAAGTGAAGTGAACTGAATTGTGATAAAGTTCATAAAGGGAAAATATCGCGTTTTTGTCCACAATAAACATATTCTGTATCAGACTACAAAATAATTAGGTCTGGTTGTGAACAGCACCTAAAATAAACAGTTCGGCAGGTCGGCGTGGGTTAGTTTCAAAGCTCATATTGTTTTTACGTTATCCAAATTTATGTACCTATTCCATCACAGAATTATCATAAAATAACAATTTATTATTCCGCTAGGCGGGATAGAAACAGATTTTATACATATTTATCGAGTTATTTACTTCGGTATATTCTCAAAAATAATTTGTGCGTAAGAGAGAGTAGGTATATTTTTTGAGTGGGTAAGACAACAGTGATATAAGAATAGATGTAGCAAGAAGCATCAAATTGGTGAGGTCTTTACGAATGTAATTAGCGCGAGAGAAAACAGGCTCTTTCAGTCGAAATGATTCTGTGAATTATCTTGAAAATGACCGCCCGAACCTTCGCCTAATACCTCGCAAAAACAGCCTACATTCAACTCGCTTTCAAAAGATTAGATTTATATCTGTATTTTGTACACAAAAGAGAACATTACCGCCATTCACCACAAGCGCATATAACTTAAAATGTCTAATAAAATAACTAGGCCATTTGGATAATAATTGTTTATGATGCAAAATTTATGTTATAATCATCACGCAAGCCTTCGATTAACATTGATTTTCTGTAGAGCATATTTAATTACCTAAATATCTCAGTTGTAGGTACTAAGCATTCATAGTAGTATGTATTCAGGATATACGTTTAAATAAGCAACATGTATTTTTGGAGCACCGTAGGCATTTCGTTTCGTAGGTAATTGCTACGTAACTTTGCCGTAGCTCACGGCTACGACTCTCGTAGAGGTTTTATTTGCTCATTCTAAACGATAAGACAAATCTTGTGACAAGGACAGACCTTGAGGCTACGTGCGAAATTACCATTTCTTGATATATGCTTTTCTATATGGTATGCTTGAAATAATATTAAAAATTGTCTGACTGAAATAATATTGTGTCTAATACTAATTTTATGTACTTCCATGCTGGCCTGGGAGCAAGAGAAAAACATAGAATGTGCCAGCTGCATATCCTCCCGGGCATGCTGTAAAAACCAGCTAAGGGATCCGAGGGTTTCTGTATATTGCAATTTAGGCGATGGGCTGACAACCTGTCACTACAGCAATATACCTAAAAATCTATCTTAAATAACCCCTTAAAATTTTGTCAGATGTGGCGGGATGACCCATGTTTAGGTAATTTACGCTCTGCCTACCCCAGTAGGTATAAAGGCGTGATTTATATGTATGTATATAGTAATTTTATCGTGTATAAAAGTTGTTCTTCGTATACTTGGTACACTATTTTTTGAATAAATAAATAATAATATCGTAAAGGAGTTTGTTAAATAAACTTGGAGACAAAAATACTTGCATTATTACTCGTAGGGCTCATAAATAATTCATAATGGAAAAGACAGTTTCGAGTCGGTTTATTATTGACGAGTATTGCTAGCAAGCGGTCACGTACTTCACGAATGTTCTATTGTAGTTTCGGAAATATTCTCTATTTCTACCAATAGGATGTGTCATTGCAAATGGGTGTGTCCCTATTGAAAATACTGAAGTGACATTCCCAAAAAAACTTGGTCGATATGATACCTAAATATTTTTCATAGCTAGGTATATGACTAATTTAATTTTCTTTATCAAAATTCGAACATGTTTATAAAGGTTAAAGTTAAAGGTTGTTCAGTTTCATAGTAACAACACACCTTTGACGTATTTTAATTTAATTTAAAATTACCTCATTCAATTCTACGCCGTTCACATTAAAACAAACGTTGAGAAGAAATTTTAAAATAAAATCTCATTTCACATTCAGCACTCAGAGCCCAAGTTGATCCCTTTTATTCCTCCCAAGGAAAATTTAATAGCATCCATTGATTTTTCTTTAAGAGAATCTATCAATTATTTTAGAATACCTCTAAGGAAATTGGAAAAGGATCTTTTGTGTAATAAATGACGATGGAGCATTTTATATAAGGAATGTCGGATCGCGTTTGGGAAATCATGCTCACCTCCGCTGCGTGAATACATTCGGTAAGTACGTTTCATTCAGCGAAGTAACAGCTTTTCAGCGCTACGTCGGCTGCTAACATTCGCTAAGTACATTTTATTCAGCGCTGTAACCGCTTTTCAGCGCTACGTCGGCTGCTGGTTTGATGTCTGCTGAGATGCCGTTTTGTGCGAGTTACTGCCTTGATTTATGATGCTGTTGAATGTACTGATATTGGTGGGGAGTTGTCAGATATTTGCCATATTCACATTTTTTACAGCCCCTACGTGAAGGCAACAGAAGTATATTTTTGGACGACAAAGATCCAGAAGAAAAAACCTCTCAGACGACATAATTTATTTATATAAGGTATGTATTTGAAGGTTTACTTCCAAAAATAGGCTTTACGACTTACTTTTGCTGATGGATGTTTTTGCCTTGCCGAGGCAAATCTTTTAGGATACCCTTTAAGTTTTTAAAAAGATTATTCCAACAGCATTATTCCTATTTTGCGGTGAAAAGACGTTTTAGGCCAATAAAGCTTCTCTACACAATGAAAGCACACAAACACTTACCCATGGAATTTGATAAATTACCATAATATTACTAGAATAATGGAAATCTTAAATATTTTAATCTGCTTCTTTAAAAAAGGAATGAAAAAAGGCAAGTCGAAGATGGCCTGAGATTTAAATTATTCATAAGGTAGAGTGAGATAACTAGTTTCGCTGGGTTCGGGTCTTCAACTATCATTGGAATCGAACATATCGTTATCTACCCTCTCCGTAACCAGAAATCTAAGCAAGTAGATATAAGGCTAACACTATAAAAGCCACTGTTAGGCATACACCACACTTGACGGATAGGCGCGTGCAGTGTTAATTAATGTCAAATCAGTTATTAATATAAAAGTGTTACGAATAAAAAAATACTTTAAATTACACGCATTACATAAAAAATAAAGTCCACAGGAATACATAAAAAATACGTATGAGAAGATTCGCTTTTCCACAGGATTGTGGGATGAATACTGTCGAAGTTTGTACAATGAAAACAGGTTAGAAGTTTTATTATGAAAGTTTTGCGAATATAGAAAACTGTCAAAGAAAACGCGTTCATGTTGTTTGAAGGAAAACTTTAGTAATAAAACGGTTTTAAAACTATGTTCAGCTAAAACTCTGATTCATCGTTATGTACAACTATAGCTGGTTTTATTGACGTAGTATGAAAAGCATCAGAAATTCTGAAATTAGCGTCATTTTCAGTCGGCCCTAGATCATCACGAATACACTTTATCACAGATTAAACTACGCCCAATTTTGGCAGCATATTATCTTTTTGCGAAGAGAAATAAAGCGAATATTTTGTGTACATTAAAGTATTGGAGCAGACTCAATATGAAACAAACTGAGCAACATCCCGCCCCCGAGGGAAATCGCGAGATTCTGACAAGGTAGAGTATGTCTGTTTCCACTTTGGGCGGATATGTACATAAGAAAATTTGTCAATAAATAAATTGTGACTCATAAATACATTTTCGTAAACATACTTTCCAGACTTTCATCTTAAATGTTCTTACACGTGTTTTTAGGTTACGTAAAGTATAAAGTGTCACTTCTTCTCGTTTTTAGTTTTTTTTGTTTCTAATAATGAGTTGTAACTTTTATTTTTCTTAGCTTAGACTTTTGGACGACTAGTCATAGGTATGATAGAGGCAAGGTATTTCCATTTCCTGAACCCTGACTAACGTATTACAATGGAAGCGAGGGCGCAATACCTACAACTACATAGAAACTATATCATTTGGTGTCACGATTCTAACCATGTATTATTTCCTAATTCTGAGAACCATATGCTTAGGTTACAAAGCTCATTTCGTATAGAAAATGCGAGTAAAAAGGTAACGATTTATTTCATCAGCAGGCTGTATTGTGTGGTCGACTGGTAGGGTTAACACTGAATGAACTAAATAGCTCGCCCGCCCCGACGAATGTGCTGACTCACTACGAAGACGCGTGAAAATGACTACTATATTATTACATAAAAATATTCCAAATGGAGCCACTTAGAAACACGTTCTGCCTAACCATATGCCTAGGTAAAAAGTCAATTTCGTACACAAATTGTAAATAAAAATCTAACGCATTTATTTCATCAGCAGGTTGTATTGTATGGTTAACACTGAATGAACTAAATAGCTCGCCCGCCCAAACGAATGTGTCGAGTCATTATGAAGGCGCGTGAAAATTACTGGTTTCTTTTTATATTCGTACCCCGATTTATTCACACCTGCGTGTACAAGGTGTTGCGAGAATCTCACGTTTATGAATATAGGTAGAACAGAACAAGTTTAATTAAAAAATATACCTACAGCTTCTAAAACATACTGAGTGTACGAAAGTAAAATATTTCCTCTAAAGAAATACGAAAACAAAAATCTTTTTGCACTACACGAGTTTATACGAAGTTGACTCTAATTCTTTGAAAAAAAACTTGGTTTTCATTTTATTATTCATCTCTTTCACTTTATCACTTTCAGTTACTGCCTGTGTAGTAATATAAAAATCTTACCTCCACTACGTTACGATGTAATAAAGGGTCTCGTATTATGCATTAAAAAGAACAGTTAACGAGTTGCCGCGTTTCCATGAAGTTGTATCAAGAAAATTGCATTTACAAAGTTGTGGTTGAAGCGAGGCTTTAAAATATAAGAAATTATAGCGCAGCAGTATACGAGGAAATCGGCTTACAAAGATTTCAGGAGTAATTGTCAGGTGAGAAAGCTCCTTAGTTAAAGTTTCACTAGGTGATAACCTCCAGAAACTATCAATTTCTGTAAAGGGCCTGTCCTCGGTTACGCCTGGTAGGAGTTCAATACCCGGAGTAAAAAAAAGTGGTGGTAATTTTTTAGGGTGTGACCTATGAAACTGAACAACTTACCCCCAGGAACATAGATCAAAATATGAAAATAAATTGGACCTCCCATACAAAGTGACTCGAGCTGCTGACACTATTTTGTATGGGAGGGCCATTTTTATTTTTATATTTCATCCTATGTTCCTTTGGGAAAGTTTGATCAGTTTCATGGATAGAAGCACACCCTAAAATATGGCAAGTTATATTTTCAGTCCTTGTATAAACTAGATAAGCGTCCAGGGAAACTTAGAACTCTACTTGTGATACCTTGCGATTTTTACTATAACCAGCTTACACTGAACTCTACACGGCGGGGTAACCAAGCTAGGTGATAATGCTTTTTGTAACCGAAGCTCTAAAGACACAATTTAATATTGAATAGATATAGGACATTATGTAAAGTGCCTCACTCACAATCACATTCTAACATCCATTGTATTTTTAACACTGGGTGAGGATATTTAGATAAGCCCGTATCAAGAGCTTTGGGTCCCCGAAGCAATTCATTGTCAAAATATCTAACATTTGCCCACACATCATTCTGTAAAAATACAATAAAAAATTGAAAAAGACAATAGGTTAGCATAAGTCCTGCATGTCGCCAAAATCTAATGTTTATAGATATTTCTAAATTGGGATGTACATAATTCTCTTACAGATAGTAAAGACCGTCAAACCTAATAATCTAAAACATGTTCGTTGTCTATAACTTTGACGGGCATCTGTGTAAAAGATTAGCTCAGAAACCTAACAGTACACGAACCGACAGAAGTTTAGTATCGATTAAGTAGAAGTAGCAAGAGTAAGGGGAATAAAATTAGGTTCTCTGTAGACTGCAGACATAATAAAACGTTATCGTGAACGTGGATGTAATAGGCACTATGGTAATGGCTTGCTTTAAATCTAAGAAACCTCACAGAACGAGCACAGAAGTTTAATATCGATTAGGTAGAAGCGGCAATAGTACGGGGAATAAAATTAGGTTCTCTGTAGACTGCAGACATAATAAAACGATATTGTAAAATTTGATAATATCAAGTATTATATATACATATATATAATATAAGAGGTGCGATCGCGATGGCTTGCTGTAAGTCTAAAAAACCTCACAGAACAAGTAAAGAAGTTTAGTATCGATTAGGTAGAAGTATCAAAAATAAAATTAAGTAAGCGGAATAAAATTAGGTTCTGTGTAGACTGCAGACATAATAAAACGTTATCGAAAACTTGGGTTATAATAGACGCGATGGCGATGGCTTGCTTTAAGTAATTCGGGTCAACGGCTAATCGTGGCTGCCGAGACTGAGGGGCCCTTCAAATATCGCAGTATAAGGATCGCTTTATTCTTTCCACTTTCAACCTCGTTATAAACTTTTTTGGGGAGTAAAATATTGCTTAGAGTTTGCTCTTATGTAATAGAGGTAGATACTTTAGTAAGAAATTTTAAGATAACGTACAACATCTATGTGATAGCATATAGTCAGCTGTTTCAAAAGTGCTATTACTGACATTAATCCTCTTTATGTTCCAGAATAACTGTAACTCGTAACCAGTGACATAGTACAATATCTTGCGCAGCAAATTTCAGTTTTGTAGACGACCATCGGGACGGTTTAGTACCACAATTAACAAACTCTTGCTATAATGAATTTTAAGAGTAAAGGACCTAAGGCAATTAATTTCTGTTTCATACTTTAATTAAAATTAGAATATTAGCATAATTTATTCTGGAAAGACTTGTTGCTCGATATTAGTGAAGTTGTTCAAATTGTGAGGTTATAGCGTGTATCTGGCGAGGTGATCCGCGAGTCGATCCGACTGACGAGTTGACGAGGGTTGATCGCCAGGGCTCCAGCTGGCGGCGCGGCACGTCCCCCAACCCCGCGCCCGCGTGCCTCGCAGCCCTGCGTTAATTCCACCTAATCTCGCGCCAGAATCGACTGCGACAACCCTCGCTCGTTACACGTACAATGCCTACTAAATAAATCTCGCCGCATAAATTTTGTGAACAATAAAATACGGCCGTTTCAAAAACATGAACGTTTCAGTCTATTTTAGGTTAAGCGCGCTAACATTGACGTGTATTGTATAGTTTTTAAAATAAAGGAAGTTGCAAAGTTCGACTAACATGCACAAACATCAAGGAGGCATAAACAGACAGTTAGACAGTTCTCTGACAAACAAGTAAAGCCAGAGGTCGCATGCAGGGTGCCAAACAAGCGACACCAAAGTGCACAGTTGCAACATCGATACACTAATGTTTCCCATTATCGCCGGCGCGTGAGCACGCAGATCGCAGTCGCGCGTTACAGCGCAGAGCTGACTCACATCAGCGGGAGATCTGCGAACTTCATCTCATACATTCCCAAGTGTTCCCATGAAGGCAGACAGTCGAACGCCCCCACAACTGCGCAAATGCCACATTATTCGCCCTTTAATTAATGCGTAGGCATTCCACAGCACTAGTTGAACTTACCCACGCCCGCTGCATAGTAATCGTAGCGGGCGAGTATCAGAAAACAACTTTGCCGCCAACGCGTTTGATAATCCCGTTATTTGTTAGGTTTCTAAATAAAACTACGTTTACAACAATTCGGAGAACACAAAGCCATACCGAAGGTTTCAACTATACCAGCCGCAAGGAACGAGTTATGACGATATTGACGATAACAACAGAACAGACATCAACAACAGGCTGAGGGTGCACTGGAGAGTGACAGCGATGGCCGACAAGAGTGCTGCTCGTAACACGTACGAGTATGTTACTGCATACGCGGGCGCACAACCGCGCACGACGACGCGACGCGCAAAATCGCGTGCGCGCCGACATTTGCCTACCTATTCCCTACATTTCCATATAAACACTCATGAAAACACTCGAGCAGTTTGCTGTCGCTCCCAAGTGCAGCTCCGGGGTTCACGACTTAGCGGCTAACTACTTACTTTCATCTGACTGCGGCGCTGATAGGATGGCACTGTGCTTCTTCTTCACTTCTTCGACGTTGGCCTGAATCTTGTCTATCATCTCCCGTATCTCTTCCACCTGTGAACAAAAATTACTGTTAGTAAACACCGCAAAACTAAAAATACTATCTGTGTCTTTTTACTCAAAAGCTACAGTGATTTATGTTCTTGAATCTTTCTTTTAACGTGTCCCCAGAATCTTAATGAAAAGCCATTATGCCACAAGGTTCATTTCATTAGTCTTGGTTATACCAGCGACAGACAGTCTGCCAGCCGTTAATTACTCCAGCTAAGAGGATCTTATTTTTTCTTTACCTAAGCGGCCTTTGCAGTTTATCTTTGCATTGGGCTCAGCCACCGTCGTCGTACGAACCGACAAATTTAGGGCTACACTTGTCAATTGCTGGGCGTATAAATAGTAACCCGGAAGTGGAGGAATGTGAAGGTTCAAGTTAAAATTGCCGAGATAGCAGTGCCGATGCGAGCTGGCTTCCCGCCAGGAGCACTGTCCCAGTCTACTGTTGTGTGTTTATACGGAACTTTAAAATGAGAGCCGAGAGTCTAGTAAGTAATACTGGAATCGCTCCGTATCCGACACACCGTAAAGTCACACAAATACAAAATGTTTGTTTCTCTCATACAAAGCAAATACTACGCTAGTACTTGGAATAAATTCGAACAAATAGAACAATCCTTCGCTAACAAGCTTGTTTTCTCTTCCCAAATTTTATTCCTGAAATAAATTAGTTACATACCAAATAACAACCAACAAAGCAAGAACAAATCTATCTACCTATTTAAGGTTTAGAACATTCCACTTTAAACATTTAAGGGCGACTGTAATTTTACCTCCCATCAAGAATGAAATGAAACGTGAAGAAAGTACGACTACATTCTGCGGTTAAGCAGACAGCGCCTCATGGGGCTTCACTCAACATCTCGCTTTAAGGGAACCTGGCAACAAGCCATGCGAGGTATTGTAAGTTCACATCAGGAGTTCCGAAATCAGGAGTTCAAAGTAATATGAGTCTTGTACAAACGACCAACTGCTTACTGCGGTGACGATAGGAAGCAAAAGGCTACAAGGAAATGTCTCAGTCTGTATGTCGGTAGTTAGACTAGAGTTAGACATACTTTGCCTCATGGAGCTTCATTTACATCGGGTTGTAAGGGATTTTGGCAAGAAGCCAACCGCGGTATTATCTTTCTGTGATCGAAGGGTATTATAACGTTTTCGTCCGAAATAAGAATTTCTATAACATGAGCCACATTTGTACAAATGACCAAATAAGGATAAGCTTCCTTGAAAGAAAAGCCTTCTTCTGTAAATAAGTGGGTGGATCTTCATGATTTCAAAGGACACACGCCTATATTGGCATACTGGGGCACTAAAAACAGCCGTTCTTAAAATTTAAAATGTAAATAAGCCAGATAGATCCACGAGGCTACATTTAAGACAGATAGGACTTAAACTATCCAAGTGTTTAGAAGCGCGGTTTGCGGTTAGGCAGCAAAGCTCTTGTGGGTTTCATTCAAGATTACACTCTGTAGGCTCACTGGCAGCAGTCCAACCACAGAGCAAACGCCTCTTTACATGCTTAGGTGAACGCAACGCGTGCCAATATTTTAAATTAAAAGGGTTTAATGATCCTCCCTATAAAACTATCCAAATTTCAGAAGCGCGGGTTGAGTTTCGGCAGCAAAGTTCTTCTAGGTTTCATTCAAGATCAGACTCGGTAGATTCACTCGCAGCAGTCTAACCGCAGAGCAAACGCCTCTTTATATGCCTAGTTGAACGCAACGCGTGCCTACATTATTTTTATATTAAAGGTATTTCAAGAGCATCCCTATACAAACTATCCAAGTTTTGAAATGAAATGAAAACGATTTTAGAAGCGGTGTTTGCGGTTAGGCAGCAAAGCTCCTCTGGGTTTCATTAAAGTTTAGACTTTGGAGGCTCATTGGCAGCAGTCCAACCACAGAGTCGACCACGTGGTCCCAGTATGGTCTGGTCGACTTCACACAGAATCTTAGAATTTCTTTGCAGGTGTGTGCAGGTTTCCTCATAAAAATAATCACGTACCACTATATCAATATATATATCTATTTAGTCCGCATTACAAAATACTCTATTAATTCTACAAATATCGTATCATATAGCTGTTAAATGAAAGTTATCAACCGATATTATTGGACGGAATGTAACCGATAAACCTTATCTCTATTTATGTAATAATCAAATTAATTTGATTACTTATCGACCCTGAACTTGCTTCTATGCGAGTTTTAATTAAATTTGGATATAATCTATTTCACTTATTTGTTTAGTCATAGTTGTTAGAATATGTTAGAGAAAAAAGAAATTGAAAAAAAAGTTACGTTAAAAATAACAACTAGATTAGTTACGTGTATGGTGAAGAATGGTGAAAATTCACGCCGGAACGGTAGGAAGTCCCCTTCCTTGGGAATTTGGCCCATTACTATTAATTTTGAAATTACAGTTTTTAAACTTTTTAACGACATAGCTAGAGACTCGCCTTTTTTCCCTCTCTTTTATTTCCTTTTAAACAATTTAAATGACAAAGTTTATCCGAGTCAGCTCTGAAAGCCCTACAAATTACGTAATTCACTCGTGATTCATTGTATCGTAATGGTCGCTCTAGCAGTTTACTATGGATTCCAATCGTGAACTGACTTCACCTCTACTTAAGAGTTCACCGGGAGTATTTACTGGAGCATTTACTAAGATTAAAATGTCTATAAAAATACTTTCATTCAATAGAACGATACTGAACTGAAGAACGATGTAGAGAAAACATCGTCAGAGTGCTCTGTAAGTAATATAAAAAATAAATTAAATAAAAGATGTGTAAGAATTATGGCTTTCTACAGGGTTGGCAGAGCACCAAAGACTTAACCAAGCCATATGGTAGGAAACCCTTTCAACATAAGCTTTCAATCGAAGCTAAATAAATAAAACAAGCTTAAGAAATCATCTAACTTGTAGCTGTTAATTCCTGAAACTGTGATACGGTGTTATCCAGCGATAACGTGTAGCTGAAAAGTGAAAATCGGTGTTCCTGGCTATGTGCTCGGGTGACTCATAAATATTCAGATAAGCGCGATAGCGGTTATCGTCCGTCACACGCTCGACAACCGGCGATAGCTTTGTTAGGTTATGAAGATTCTAGCCAATAGATTTCCTTGTAACCATTGGTTTCGAAACAGTGATCGAAATAAGATGAGACTGTTTGGTATAGTATCGTATGTTCTTATTCTTCCAATAACAAATCTGATCTATATCTATAGATGGATGTTTGGTGACCGATTGTATATGAACTAGATATAGAGTAGATAATCAGTAGTTTCCCACCATGCTGTATCGCCACACCCGGGATAACCCTTGTTAATTTGATATGTTCCTGTATAGTACAATACGCCATATGTCAGAGGCCATTTTGTAGCTTAATAACACAGAAAATAGAACAGATTGACCGACCATCCGCTAAGTCTGTTATTTCTATTCTCATTTGACTAACTTTTTTTAGCTGTTTTAATTACATCGCGCAAAGGCCTAAGAATTTCTAATAATAATCCATTGTTTTAGCATAAAACAAAACTCATGCATATAATGCGAACAACATTCTAGTCTAGTATTTAGTATTCCCGGAACAGCTGCAGATCTCGTTAGCGACGCGACGGGACAATCAAATTATCTTCGAATTCAACTCTATTTCTATCGACCGAATTCTAGGCTAACTACTGGCAAATTGATCACGGATTTACAGTATTGTTTCTAGTTTTAATCAATTGGGGAATTCTTCGGAAAATATACGTCCTAATCGTGAATTAGACGTCATAACAAAGTTTAGAAAATAAACGTATTTTTTAGCACGGCCTTTCACAGATCAAAGACTAAAATAGTTTTGTTTGACAAAAATATATTTCAATTTCACCGATAGCGAGGTATCTAACCTTAACCAACCAGCAATTCATTCTTTTGGGTTTTTTTCAGGTACGTGCTTGAAAAACCTTTTAAATTTTTGTATGGACAGTCCCAGGTTGGGCGCCAAAACTCTGCAATTACGCGATGGATTTTTTCACAGCGAAAGCGGGCAGTAGATTGAGTAGGAAACGACTTGGAAACGTGGCTAATGATGAATGCAAATCCATGTCATAAGTATGCCTTACCAAATATTTTTGACTGAAACAATTTAGTCTCAAGATAATTGTTTCATTCACAATTCCCTTCTTAGGTTTTGTGCTTGAAAAAAGCCTTTGAAATTTTTGTACGGACAATCTCAAGTTGGGCGCCAAAACTTTGCAATTACGCGCGAGCAATTAAATTAGTTGAATTAGTGTTTCTTTCACAGCGCAAATGGAGAGTAGATTAAGTAGCAAACAACTTAAAACGTGGCTAATGATGAATGCAAAGCCAAGTACTTAATAAGTATTTTTTAGTATTTATACTTGAGATTGTCACTTGGTTCACCAAAGCGACAAAATTACTTTCGGGGGACCAAAAAATTATAATGTTTACATTGATTTTTTTGCACGTAGCCTTTTTAAGTTTGAATATATTATGTACGGAAGACCATTAACCCATCCTGAAGATGCTGTAGAAGGGAAACCGGTCGGTGAAAAAATTATTGTGAAACGAGTACAAGTGTTGTTACATGCATCAATCCCCGAAAACTTAATAAGTACATGTGCCTTACCTAAAGTTTTGACTAAAACAGTTTTGTCACAAAATAAAAAAAATCTACCTCTGCGTTTTAACGCGTTTAAAAAAACCTTAAAAAAAGGTACCGACAGTCCGAAGTTGGGCGCCAAAACTTTGCAATTACGCGCGAGCATTAGTGTTTCTTTCACAGAGAAAACGGGGAGTATTGAGTATGAAACGACTTGGAAACGTGGCTGGCGGCCTAATTCCACTGTATTATTTACTTGGGCCGAATTTAAAACGAAATTAGGTTCTTAAGCTGGTAGATATTTTTGATACTAAGAAAATATATTCTAGATAAAAATAAAAGTGTTTAACTTTGAGTAAATAGGCGTTATTCATAACTGTTATACAGGTTTTTATACACACACCTGTAATAATTTTCTTAGATATTCAGACAAACTCACTATGTATAATTTATTCTCTCAGGCAGTACATTATTGACCTTCAAATCAAAAGTAGCATAAAGACACCTGTACCTATTAGTTTATATTTTTAACATAAATATTGCTTTCTTCCATGCAGGCCTGGGGGGAGTGAGAGAAAAACACAGAATGTGCCAGCTGCATTTCCTCCCGGGCATGCTGTAAAAACCAGCTAAGGGATACGAGGGTATCCGTATATTGCAATTTAAGCGAAGGGCTAAAAACCTGTCACTATAGCAATATACATACAAAGCTATCTTAAATAACCCTCAAAACTTTGTCAAACGTGGCGGAACGACCTTTGTTTAGACCGTTTACGCTCTGCCTACCCCATTAGGGATAAAGTTGTTATTATATGTATGTATATTGCTTAACCAACTATCATTGTGATTACGAATACACACTGTTGTATGTTGCAGATATAAATTGAATTGCAAATCGGGTAAACTAACGTAATACATGCAATTACTGGCAACACTCGCGCTCCGGGTATGATGAGCAGATTAGATCGTGATTGCAGCTCACAGCTCAGCTACTACTACAAACAACACGTAAGCTGTTTCAGTTCCTTGGAAATTACTTCGTATATGTTTGTAATTAGTTGAGTCAACTTCTGTCTTCATACTTGCTACAAGTAGTTTTTTAGTCTTGCTACAGTAAATCAAAGTTTTACAAAGTCGTGTGAAAACTGACAAAGATCCGAGTCTGGTAAAGTCAACATGCAGACTTCGACTTTATTTTGTCACCGCACCGTCTCATACTTAACAATGAAGTACCTACTTATTCTAAGAAAAGTTCGCAAATGCGGTGACAAAGCTATGTAGTATTGTGTATGATGATGAAGTTACAATTCCACAGACTTGCGAACTACGAGTGATAAATCGAAGATCATTGATAGGTATGATCATGGAGTAATAGGTATGATCAATCATTGGCATATGTCTCGATACGGTCTGCGAATTAGTCACAATTACAATAGTCAAGAAGACGACAACAATATCCAGTGTCCTATATATGAGACAAAATGGTTTTCAGCGTTCCAGATAAGACAGAAACAATATAGGAGTCGCGTCTCTGCGAAATATAGCCTAAGGAATGTAAATCCCACACGAGAATAATGAGCGGGCGAGGAGTCGGCGCATCTCACACTCACATACACAATAACATGTAAATGAATCGCACATTATGACGAATGCGAGGCACTGCCTGAATATTTATGCAGCCTTTATATAGTAGAAGTAAAAGAATCAGTACAATGTCTTCATTAAGTAGGCTCAGCACCTCTCTTATAGTGCATAAGATCCAGAGTCGTGTGATTTAGCACGAGAGTTGTAGAGTTTCAGAATAAAATGGTTTGAAAAGATAAACTAAGCCATAAAGTAATTCATTTATACATATTATAGGTAAACTATGCGTTTACTCCGTTAGCTTTCTTAAAGAATGAAACAATAGTTAAAGCAAGGTCACTGAGATTGCTACGTAGGACATCATTTGTTTTTTTGGAGCGTTCGTAATTATTTCCTGCTTTCTCTTCTCTGAAAGTTTTACTGTTTTCTACTTTTACTGTGGTATTTTCGTCCAAGATTAAACTGCGCACATTCCCCTCACGCAACCGAAACGGGACGCATTATATCATTGTTACGAGGTAAAAATTGTTGAAATAACGTAACACGAAACGTAAGTAATACGAGCTGGAGGGTGGATGTGACGGGAATCTGAAGATTTCCCTTTTTCAGGCGTGGGTAGCTGTCTGAAGGTTTTTTCGAAGCACTGAAAGCTTTCTCTGATTTTAGGTAGCTATAATTATGAATATATTTTGCCAAGTTTTTCTCTACCTTTTGAGCACTCATCTTTTCTTTTCCAATTCGTATCCGATTTGGCCTTTCTAGTAAATTGTATGTCAGCTTTGCACTCATCCATACGTGATACGTACTCATCCATCATACGTGTCATATGGAATTTATTCTGATACGAATCTCATATGGATGAGTGCACAAATGCTCTTAGTCTTCTCCACTTTGCCCGGTCTTAGGTATCCGTTGATATGAAATAGATTTCCTCCGCTTTCACGGTACCCATCCACCGCTGCTTTGACCTGTCAGGTAGTCCAGGGCCTTGGGCGTCTATTGAATGGAACTTCATTCATTTGATATTAATTTGTCACCCATAGATGCCAACATTGAATAGAAAGTTCTGCGTATTTCAAGCCGCAGTAAGACTCCGGTTCATGCTACAAAGAATTTGATTTGAGATTAAACGGAGACGTCTCTTAAGCTGAACGCTGAGGTCAGATCGAACGCTCGACCCGGAGCGAGTCGGAAGTTCATAGTTTCCCACTAGGGTTGCCAATTCTTTGTGCTGATTGAAAAGCTGAATTAGCCAGCTATGTTATTCTAACATTAGAATAGAAATAAAATTCTTCGTTGCTTCTATATTTGCATTTG
The DNA here is from genome assembly GCA_949820665.1 of Scrobipalpa costella. Taxonomy (NCBI): domain Eukaryota; kingdom Metazoa; phylum Arthropoda; class Insecta; order Lepidoptera; family Gelechiidae; genus Scrobipalpa; species Scrobipalpa costella. Next base: position 6,004,731 of record OX463306.1, read on the forward strand.
TATCGTGTGTGGGATGAAATCGGCGACGACCTGAGAAAATACCAAGAGCACTAATAGCCGACGAGTGAATGAAAAAGTAAAAAATGATCTAGCAATGAACTGATGCGATCTCTGCCTACTTCTCTAAGAAAAACTTCACTGCAATTTAAAAATGGCAAGAGATTCACTCGACTGTCGCAGCACGATCATCGAATCCAAAAACTAAAGTCAACATCGCGGATATTTTGTCTCGACAATCATTCACGTAGGTAGTTTTCTTCTCAGTTTAATCCGGCCGTCTGGCAGCCCTATTTCAAACAATAGACTCAGTTCCCACGGTATTATTCCGTATTCCCACTTCTATCCGTATCGGCTGCAATAACGCAAGGCTTGTGAGCTGCGTAATGTGGGAGTTTTCTGGGAAATTACCACCATTACCGACCTATCGCCATTATGATCAGAAACATTCTTGACCGATTTTGCTGCGATTTTCAATACTTTCGATTAACACTAACTACTTTAGTTCATCATTACAGAAATAGTCGGTCAAATAATTTAAATCGAAGTACTGTTACAAAGTGATGTGATTTCTTCCAAGCTGGCCTGGGAGCGAGAGAAAAACATAGAATGTGCCAGCTGCATTTCCTCCCGGGCATGCTGTAAAAACCAGCTAAGGGATCCGAGGGTTTCTGTATATTGTAATTTAGGCGATGGGCTGACAACCTGTCACTACAGCAATATACTTACAAATCTATCTTAAATAACCCTCAAAACTTTGTCAGACGTGGCGGAACAACCTTTGTTTAGGTCGTTTACGCTCTGCCTACCCCATTAGGGATAAAGGCGATTATATGTATGTATGTATGTACTGTTACAAAGCTATTTAAGTAATTAGGGTAATTTGTACTTTAGTCATCTGGACATGCGATCAATTTGTAAAAGTAATACCCTACCACTTTATGCGCAATACAATTTATTACATTCTAAAAAGTACTTTTAGCGGAGTAATTATAGCGAGTCGTAAATTTTAAAACTAAACTGGCGACGACAGAAAACCTTCTTGAACTTAATGTGGTAGATTATCTTCCAAGCAACGGAAAAATAAATTCTTCATAACAAATTGCTATCTTTCCCGACAAGCAGGCAGTAAATATTCACCCACTGGGGTAATATTCTGTAATAAAAAATTCGAGGGGGTATTTCGTATCCCGGCAACTTGCATCATTTGTACAGTCCATTTCTGAAAATTAAAGCATATTGGTCGACGAGGCAGTCATAAATGGACGGGCCGGTAAAAGATTATGAGCTGTACAATACATGTTTATAGAACACAGATCGATATTATACTATTTTACATTTATTACTGTGTATACATATATATATACATATAATCACGCCTTTATCCCTAATGGGGTAGGCAGAGCGTAAACGACCTAACCAAAGGTCGTTCCGCCACGTCTGACAAAGTTTTGAGGGCTATTTATGATAGATTTGTAGGTATATTGCCATAGTGACAGGTTGTCAGCCTATCGCCTAAATTGCAATATACTGAAACCCTCGGATCCCTTAGCTGACTTTTACAGCATGCCCGGGAGGAAAAGCAGCTGGCACATTCTATGTTTTTCTCTCGCTCCCAGTCCAGCATAGAAGATTATTACTGTGTATTTATATTGCATTTGTCAACCAAATATTGGTTACAAAGTATTTTATAGGTTGTTCATTCAATAGAAATGCTGAAAGCATCGCATGTCTAACTAACGACTAACAAGTCATATACAAATTGACGTTGCAAACAGCACGTAGGCAAATCGATATGCGACAATCCGACATGACAAACCGGAAAATTGAAAATCCGTATTTGCACCTGCAAATCCAAAGCCACAAAAAATATATAAAATATAGTTTTAAAGCAACATGAATTCTATAATGCTAGTCACGCTTAACTATTTTAGTTGCATCAGCACTTTTGTATTAGTTAAGATTTTCCTCTGGAGTACTCTACTCAGACACTCTTGAAAGTCTTTCACTTAATATTAGTAATATAACACCCTGCGTTTAGAACACTAAAATCTTGTACAGAAATGATGTGACATGCAGGCAAGTCGATATACGACAATCCAAAAGGAAAAATTTAAAAATTCATGTTTTCCCTGCACGTGCCATATGTCAAAACGTTGCCCACGGAGAATGAATAGACTTTGTAAAACTGCTAGTCACGCTGAACAATTTTAGTTGCAGCAGCACTTTCGTATCTCTATTAGTTTAGTTTAGGTTGTCCTCGAGGGTTTGACAGCAGGCAGTCTCCACACTGAAAGTTTTCACGTATTAGGAAACTCAGCGTAACGCTGAACAACTTTTGTCAAAGCAGCACTTTCATATTTCTATCTAGTTACGAGAATCTCTATATTTTGGAGGGTCTCAACAAACTATAGACAATGGCTGTAAATTCCTTTCAATACGAAGGTGGCGCCTAGTGCTTGTTCCATGGATACAAAACTTAGACTGCATTGTATTTTTAGAAGTTTCCTGGCATTATTGACTTACGATAATTTTTTTTGCTTTCCATCTCAACAATGTATTAACATTGTGTAACCCTTTGTTCCTTAAGACTGATCTACAATCAACTAATGCAATATTACAGTCTAAAATATCCTGTAAATGAACTGGACTGAGAAGACAACGAAACGGATACAATATATCCAATTAGCAATACGGATAGAGCGGTGACAGACAGACGGGCATTAAAGTTTTATTACTAGCAGTTTTGCAATGGACGCCCCAACGATGCAATAATTCAAAAATATATTTATTTTCTGAAAATTAATACGCATATTTTTGTACGCTTTTGTTAACTGCACTGCATTCCATAATCTTATATAACGTTGAGCTGTCGATTGCGTTTCTTTGTTCCGTCTCTTCTAATGCTTATTCTTTAAGAATTTGTCTAGACTACTACAGTAAAATAGAAGGTTTGAAAGTCTTCATTAAAGATTTGCAATTTGGCAGCCATCTTATTACATTACTCACCATAAACGTCTAGACTAGAGTGTAAGCTGACTAACGGAGACGATGACGTCATCGAAGCGTAGCCTGTCACGACCTACACTATTACACCCACTCTATTACAAGAATGCCTCTATTTACTGGTATAATATGAAACCCGATACTATTATTACACTGACTGAGGCAATATAATAAACTGCCATAGTGGTCAGAACGGTGAGAACTCGATCTCGGTAATTGCTAGTTCGAATCCCGGCTGGAATAAAGCGAATCGCCCTACCACGTTTAGAAGAGTCTTAATTTATCGCTATCGGAGGAAATCCGATACTGTTATTTCAGAGTCCATTAATTAATAAACTGCCTCAATGATGGTCCGGCTTGAGCTACAATTCTTGATATTAGAGTCCGCCGGTAAGGTCGCTGGCTGGGACTAATCGAAGTTTCATGCAATCGGCGATGTACGCACGCTATATTGCAGCCAAATAATAACAATAGTCCTCCCACCGATTATCGGTGATGGCGGCCAATCTCCCTGAGATAGGCCAACTGCGCAGGACTAGTTTTTAGTGCCCAAGTGTTTGCGCTACACACAGGTGCACTCTCTATTCCTTCAATCTCTTATTCTGATGGGACATATAGACTGACACGACCAGGGATAAATCAGGCTCAGGACCGACTATTTACATGTCCATCCGATAGCATGGATCATCTTACTTTCCGGACAATCAATCAACCAAACTAGAAACAACAACACAAAGTCATTGTCCCCCGCCGGGAATTGAACCCGGGACCTCCGACCTCCTCCATGACTCAGAACACTAGACCACGGAGACAGTTAAATATGTAAGCAATAACTAGATGAACTATGTTTTAGTATTCTGCGAGACGTTGTAAAGCGGGTGTTATTTTTTTTTTGATCAATGTAATCTGAGTTTTGCTTTCGCTATAGAATTGATAGCAATCAATATAAATAGAAATCCTGGAAAAAGCTATCAAAATTATTCGTGTGGGAAGTGCATTGAACAAAATAACACGTACCTACCAAAGTAGGATTTAATAAAAAAATATTTTAAGACATTTTTAAACTATCATGCTTCCTGAAATCTTATTTGATTTTATAATTTTGATATGATGATTTTAATGTCATGGTCATGATTTTAATTTTGTTTCAGAATTGTATTTTTTTTATTCTACTTTAATTATTTTTTTATATAATATTATTTCATTTTATTTTTATTATTATACTTTATTTTATTTTTATTGATAGCTAAGTACTATTGTAGTTTGTACTGGGTTTTAAAACTTTATTATTATTATTACTAAAAGTTTACTGACGAAATATTTTTACATCTTTCTCCTTTATATAATAATTTCTACTTAAATCTATTTTTAGACACGACAAGTTAAGTTATACAACAGAGATAACAAAAAAGAATAGGTACATTACATATTATTAGAAGGGTATTATTGCTACATTGAATTTCCGTTCTAAAAAAAGTTCTACAAACAAAAAGCAATAGCATGCATAAATAAATCACGCACACATATATCCATTAACAACATGGCAGAGTGATGACAAAATCTAAATCCCTGTAAGAAATACCCCTTACTTTTTCAGGCAGTCTTATAAGCATAATAAATTACAAATTTATTATATTGGCGAGGAAAAGATGGGTATTGGGTAATACGGGTAATATTGAATCCCTGCTAATTGGGTCTGTCTATTGTTCGGGCCTTAGATAGACCGGTCTAAGTGGACTCAGCCGCCCCATCATCCCCCTACCACCCTGATTTATGAATCAAGTTATGTGAAAAGAATTCTTTAGTAAGAAAGCTTTAAGATATTCTGTAGAAGGCATATCTTTGTGTTTGTAAGTCTCGTCAATATAGACTTTTTATTTCTGGGTGATTTACGATAATTGTATATTCGATTTATATATTTCATACTGTCATTTCATAATTACATTACAATTATAATAAAAATGTCCGAGGATAATATGATACGTAGATGCACGAAATAGGTTCTGTGGTAGCAGTAATGATGTTTATCTATCAGTTTAAATTCTAGTTCTTTTATAGATTCAGTTTTAACGTTATGTGATCGAAGAAACAAAAGTACAAATATACGACCCTGGAAGAAAGTCTGACCGGTATATAAGGGGTTTCATGCCACCCCATCATCCCCCTACCACCCTGATTTATGAATGAAGTTATGTGAAAAGAATTCTTCAGTCAGATATTCAGTAGGAAGGTTATTGTATCTCTCCAATCTGGCTTTGTATTCAGCGAATGATAATGCTTTTCTATGCAAGGAAATAGCTTTGGTAGTGGGATCTTGAAATTACTTCCGATAGTAAGGATATGCATTGTGATGATAATAATACCCTATATTCTTAGAGTAGGAGGTAAGCGAACAATAAAATAGTTGTAATGTGAAAATCAATTTCGGCTTTGTTAATTATTTAATATTAATTACTGAAGAGTAATAATAAAGAGCAACACCAAATTCGTGATTAAAATATAGATTGATGATTTCCCATGATTAATAAACCATTTAATATAACCGCACAAAGATATTTTAATCTGAGTTTTTCTGGACAATTTATATTTTATCGCACTAAAAGTTTAAATTGCAGGTATTTTGATTACTTTAATTTTCAATAATAAAGTAAGATTCCTATTTAATTCTAAGAAAACGGTCCCTCTTTTAACGGTCTCTCTTTGAAAACCTTTACAGTTACTAAGTCATGAACTTTAAAGTAATAAAGTATGAATATAATGCTTCCCAGAGACCAATTACATAATTTATAAAATATGGGAAGCTAAGTTTGTTCCGCAGTAATTAAATAATGTTCATAATGAAGTTGGGATCATGCCGCGAATTACTTCCTGTGTTTTCAATTCATCACCCTGTACAATGGAGTAAGTTAAGGTGCTTTGTAGACGTACTACATCACAACTTCGTAATCTAAGTTCAAACGATGTTTCACGGGTACCTACAACTATGTTACATGACTGCATTTAAGCTATACAAGACCGATCCTGATTATTAATACAGTTGTTCTACAACTTATTGTTTGAAAATCAAATTATCAGCTTTTTAGCAGTCACATTTCAGTCTGAAATTGCTTTTGTGCAGAGCATGGTCGAGAAAACCTTTACATAGTTATATTAAAATCTATCAAAACAGACTTTTGTAGAAAAGACCGTAGGGGAATGCGTCTCAAAATCTTATTGCGAGTTGGAACGCTGCGTCTTAACTTTGCAAGCAGTCCGTCTAAATGGTTACTCAAGTCAGTAGCCCGTTACATAACCCAGTGTTGGCACATCCATTAATCAGGCGCATGATCACGACGCCCCGCGGCTCGCGTGACAACCACCGTATACTCCAGGGTCCGGGTGTAGGGTATCTTACCTCATAAAGTGGAGAAATATGTTCTCATAACAAACATAAAATACCATTTTTTTCGGGTTGTTGGAAAAACACAGGCGATTTCTCGCTTTCTGATAATTAATTTTGACTCTACATAGAGCTCTAGTCAATAGTTTGCCCAATACTAAAAGCACATACAATTTACCGATATACATCGTCGGAATACGCGAAGCATGTTGGCCTCATCTGACGAAATATGTTGGTCTTGATCAGAATGGATAATGCTCAAAGCCGATAAAACCTCGAATGGGTTCCGGATTACAAAGCAGGGGAGCTCACAACACGCAAACCAACCAACTACTAGTGTAAACAAATGCACTAGTGTAAACAAAGGTACAAAGCGAGTTGGTTAGGTATCGGCAGAACAACAGAAAATACTGGAACAATAGGCGCAACAAGCTGAAAGTTTCATAAAGCTCCCGCTAGAGATGACTGTAACCAGAATGTGACTTGAAAGGTTACACGTGTTACGTTGAAATACATTGTATTTTCACAAGACATTGGAAATTTTATGAAATAAAATGTGTCAACTCCGACCGGTAATAAAATCGTTATAGTATGCTGACGCAGGATATTTCATTGTTTCTTTGAACTTTTATTTCTCTTAGTAAATCCAATGAAAAATCTAATCTGCAAAAGTATTATATATACAAATTTCGTTATAAGAAAATGGATTTTACAGAAGGTGCAACAGGCACGGCCGCCATTAAATCAATATTAACCCAAATCTATCCGGCCTTTTTGTTGGGGTCGGCTGGGATTTTTCTAGCCGGCCTCGGAATAAAAGCATACTATCTATGTTTACATATAGCTATTTATATAATAACTTCGGCAACCCACAGCTGAGGTAACCGATGGCTGATGCTTAATTTGGCAAATGGCGGTGAGGCCTTTTAAGTTATGTTAATGGATAAATGTATGCACCCACTAGAAACAGCATTTCTCGTTTGGGTAAGCTGTCTTTTACGGATTCCAATCTAATCTATTTGTATAGCTAACCAAAAACAGTCCTAAACATGAAATGTAGTAACTGTTATTGGGTCGTCTGTTGGACACTACTCGATCTACGTAAAGGAACATATTACTGCCATTGTGTAGCACAAGCACTAGCCTTCCTGTTTACCTGCAACTTTGCCCGGCGTATTCGATGAGAACTGTATAACGAATGCGGTTTTCAACTCGCTGCAATCCAGTTTCAGAGCGATATGCCCAACTTTATAGTGTCTGAAGTTTTGTTTGCTATTCTCAATTTCCATAAACATTGAAACATTCTTTTAGAGCGATAGTTCTCCTATTAACCGTGGTTGTTATTTAACAGACAGATTTCATATTATTTTACAATCGGAGAAGTCTCTACTACGTATCTGAACATATTTTTTTGGAGGGCAATTATTAGGTCCACGTTTATCTAAAATACAACAAAATTATATCATATCTTATCTGTTTTGATATTGCTTCCAATAATTAAGCAAAATATAGCAGCGTGACCGGTACAGTCCACTCGGTTTCCCAATGAAGAATGCTTACGGCATGCGTTATGTACAATCAAATACACATGAACAACCATTCTATATTCTAAATTTCTAATCTGATCGAAATAAGTAGTACTGAAAATAGCAAGTTTGCTTTACGCTTACGACTGTATTGATAAGTCGACATGCAACAATGTCGCTGCGATGGCAATGCACAACCCATTCAGTATTTTTATACCGGCCTTTAAACGCGGAGTCGCTAGTAGGTAAAAATACGGGCTGCTTACTCTACTTTTATTTGCTTCTGTATTTCCTGCTGCAATCTCTCTATGTGTAAAATGCACAAAGCAACACGAATGCTATTCATATGAGATACCCTTTGTTAATATTTTGTGCGGCGAGGATAGCGAGGCAGCGCTGGATTGATTTAGGTGGAAATTGTAGCATTCTGCATTTTAAAACGCTGCTAGAAGCTGAAAATAACTGAATTAATAGTGGTACTCGAAATATACCGTAATCATTTTAAAATTATAGTATGAGATCTCTTTTCTCGACATTTTGTGTTACGAGAAAAGGCAAGAGAAAGACAGTGCCGGATTGAATTAAGTGGCAAATTTATTGCAGTGTCTTGCATTTTAAAACGGTTCAGGAAGCAGAAAATAACTGAGATAATAGTGCTCAAAATAGTCTGGATGATTTTAGTTGTACATTTCTAGATGACCTAGATTTCCAGAATTGTTTCGACGCTATCTACTCGTCTAGCCTTGGAACTGTCTGCTAGGAATTCTGGAACCATCTGGTTATCCTTCGGGTAGATGTGAAAGCACTTTTGTTCTGTCGCGACGAGTTATGCGCGCCAATAAATAGTAAAACCTAGTTGTCTCACTTTATATTAAAACGATTTTCTTGTTAAGAAAACTAAGAAGAAGCTCAATCGGTACTTTAAGTGGATAGATAGAGCGCAATATACTATTATTGTAACGACCACTACTGTTAGATACAGTGAACGGGACCGACGGCTTAACGTGCCCTCCGAAACACGGAAACCGTTTATTCATCCAGACATTCAGGTGGATTCAGCCGGCATTGTCGTAACCAAACTGAGGAAAATCTCAGAAAGTGATAAATTGACAACTTTGTGTTCCCCCCTGGGAATCGAAACCAGGACCTCCGGATCGTAAGCCCATGGCTCTGACCACTAGACCACGGAGGCAGTTGAGCCATGAAGAGCGTTATTTCTTGAACTCCCTATAAAACTTCATGCCTTTCAATACGCTACAGCAGCAAACAAAGATAGTAAACAAATATTGCCTGGCGGACAGCGATAAGCGTTCAAGAAGCAAAGGTCGTCTTTTGAAATATATTCCGCATTTTCCGGCTGACCTCGTGTTAAAAATGCAAAAGCTAGCACGCTTCACGCTTCTATCTCGTATACAGGGGTAATGCATGCACTGCACATGCGTCGGGAAAACTGAATTTTGTCTAAATCCGCTTCATGTATTCAGGATAGCGGGATTAAGACTCCAGGACTGCAGGACTAGAATTTGCATAATCCGTTTCCAGGTCAAATAAAGTTCCAAGTTTTTGGGAGGATGAAATAGTTCTGCGAGAAGTAAATTAGTGAAATGTAGGAACTGTACCATTAAGGGATGGAAAATTCAGTAGTTCGACTATACAGCAACACCCTAAATTCGCTTTAAGTTGGTATAATAATCAAACCTCTAGTATCGAGATACTAGAGGTATGCAATGGGTTTATGTATACGAGTATATGTCGTAGGATGATTTGATAATTCGAATCTTGGCGAAAATCCTAGGGATTTTGCGAAAATACAGATAATTAGACAATGGTGACAAAATTGACAAATCTTACTGGAAAAAGCCAGGAGTTTTTGCGAAAATACTCGTCGTTCTAGTAACATTTGATATCCTTAACTCTGATTGGCTAGAACTTTACTTACTGATTGAATCTTATTCTGATTGGTGGCATGCGTTTAGGATTGACATTTTAAACGTCAACCAATCAGCGTTTTTATATCAGTTAAGGATATAAAAAAAAGTACAAACGCAAAACATTGGTTTACAGGGTTTCCCAGTAAGTAATTAGAAAATACTTGTAGTGGAAATGCTCCGCTCTTCCATAAGGTTAAAAAACAATAATGGAACTTTTATATTAGTTAGGTCAAACTTAGATTTAAGATTGCTAAGACAAGAAAGTAAGGAAAAGTACCCGTAAATTATCTGCCCATCAGTTAGTATTTATGCTAACAATATTAAATGTGCATGAAAAGTGGAAAGTGTTATGCTCAGTGTTAGGTCGGAAATAGATGACCGTTTAACTGCCGAGTGTAGTAGTTTAAATCACCTAAATGCCATACGGAAAGTTAAGAAAGATTGCCTTGCGATCAGAGAAGTAACACAATATCCACATTTGGGTGAGTACATAACCAGGACTCTAGAGACAGGTCAGTTGAGACCAGCTCCATCCCTCATGCCCTACGGTGAAACCTTGGGATCGGTAAAAAGACCACATGTTGAATGGAGTGTAAATCATACTTAGTCATATGATCAGCTCAGGTTGTACTTTTTATGAGATGTTCAACATCGTCATACGATTTGGACTTCAGCCATTCAGTAATAGCGCGTTTACAAATATACGATTTCATAGGGTATATTTGAACCTCACGATTTACTTTGTTGTATAAATAGGGAGCCTGAGAATCAAATTGTATTGCAGCTAATGCAAGCCGGGTAGGGTGGGGAGCCACAATATCATTTCTTCTTTTATTTTGTACAGTTTCCTTGGAAGGCAATGTTATGTGCAACGTCATGATCAAATTAACTATATAGTTTTCTAACGGAAGGTAAGTCACAGAGCGTGTAAAGACTAATAGTCGGATACCTGTAAGGTTTGAGGAACATCACCTTTTTTTTCAAATGTAACTAGAACGGTCAGTTTTTTCGCAAAATACCTGAATTTTTCCAGTAAACTTTGTCAATGGTTTCAACATTGTCCAATTATCCGTGTTTTCGCCAAATCCCTAGAACTTTCGCTAAGATTCGAATTATCAAATCATCCTACGACATACACATGTGCCAGTCACATCAGACCAGGAACGCACGTGGTCTGCACAAAAGGCATTTAGCTCTGGACTAGCTAGACCTAGTTGTATGTGTATTAACGAATACCTACTACTGCGAGCTCCAGAAGCAATTTGCATAACCATTTCAGGTCAAATACAGGTTACTATTCCCTGGACAAGTACGGGTTCCTCTATTATTCATATACCGGGTGTAAAGGACAACGTCCCGCAAACTGATAGGGGTTGGTCAGTCAACGAAACTGAACAATTTACACCGAAAATACTTAAGGGGAATAAAAAAAAAAATTTACTTCCCATACGAAATGACCACCTCAATCGGCTAACTTGTATGGATAACCAAAATATTTTTTCATACATACATACATATAATCACGCCTTTATCCCAAATGGGGTAGGCAGAGCGTAAACGACCCAAACAAAGGTCGTTTCGCCACGTCTGACAAAGTTTTGAGGGTCATTTAAGATAGATTTGTAAGTATATATTTTTTTGTATATTTTTACACTTCCTGAAAAAGAAAAGCCTGGTGATAGTTGTTCAGTTTCGTTGACTGAGCAACCCTTATCAGTTTGCGGGACGCTGTGCCTTACACACGTATAAAGATTTTAAGTAGATGGAAAACTAGAGGATAAAATAAAGAGTTATGTTGTATCTTCAGTGCTTAATGGGTAAAATTCAACATAGTTTGACAGATTTACTTCGGCATTTTGATTCCATATACCGATTTGTATCACTGATTTATAGTCTATCCTTTGCCTGGATCTACATTTAGTACAAAAGTATTTCTTTATTGACCTTAAAGAAGTGGCAAGTTCAATAAGTGTAGTAGTTCACACAATGACCTATATTGGCAATAGTCGGGCGGCGAGTCGACTCCTACAAGGTTACGTATCGTATCGTCGCATGTCAAGAAATCTTGCCTTAGGTTAAAATAGAAACTACTCAGATATTTCTGAAACTGACCTACATTTTTACTATCCACTTAGTAATTTCCACTAAGAAATTCATGTAGATATTGATAAGATTGCTATAATACTTAAGTAAACAAGATTTTCGCCCGCATTACGTGTCCCTTACATGTCCGCAAAAAATATTTACTTTAAAAATAAATTTATCCTTCTCGACCCCTAGCTACGTTTAGATCGAAGGAAGGTCAAACAAAGTAAATGTTATTACATATGATATGCTGGTATATAAGAAAATTGAGAATATGTTTTTAACCAGAATCACTGCTGCTAAATAATAACTGCCTCCGTGGTCTAGTGGCTAGTGCCATGGTCTCCCGATCTGGAGGTCCTGGGTTCGATTCCCAGGGGGGAAACACAAAGTTGATATTTTAGAATTTATCACTTTGTGAATTTTTCCCCAGATTGGTTAGGACATTGCAGGCTGAATCACCTGATTGTCCGAAAGTAAAAATATTTTGTGCTTCGGAGGGCACGTTTAGCCGTCAGTCCCGGTAGCTGTCTTTGATAGTGGTCGTTACTCAAACCATGTCAGAGGCCTGATAGTTGTGCTAATAGGCGGTTTAAACACTCTGACACCAGGGTTCATTGGGTCGATAGACTCGATACCCACTCGACAGAAGAAGACTGCTGCTAAAAAGCTCGAATATATTAGCAGAAATACTTCAGCCGCAGAGCCAAGATACTTCATGAGGAATATTTCTGACTTGGAGTAATTAGAACTTGGTAAAATATTCCATGTCAGTGCAAGCGGTAGAGACAGAGACCGCAAATTTATCTATCTGAATGAGATAAAAACTATAAGCTTGAGATGAATAAATTTGGCTGTCTCTACATATATAGACATACATAATCACGCCTCTATCCCTTAAACGACCTAAACAAAGGTCGTTCCGCCACGTCTGACAAAGTTTTGAGGGTTATTTCAGATAGATTAGGTATATTGCTGTAGTGGCAGGTTGTCAGCCCATCGCCTTAATTGCAATATACAAAAACCCTCGGATCCTTTAGCTGGTTTTACAGCATGCTCAGTAGGAAATGCAGCTGGCACATTCTATGTTTTTCTCTCGCTCCCAGTCCACCATGGAAGATTCTACATATACATAAATATCCTTTGTTTAATTCCTCTGGCATAAGAACTTGCTAGATTTTAATTATTTTAATGACTGAACTAACGAGGAGACAGCATTAGTCTGCTAGGGCGGAGTAATTTGAATATGGCATGTTATATTCTATCTCAGTGTGCATGGGGCGTTTAGAGCGAGACCGCGAATCGGGTGACGACAATGCATTAATGAAATCCACGCGCGCTTTTAGTCCGTCGCGTGTTCAGATAGCACGGGAACACGTTTAATAAAACGAGATTACAAGGATAAACCAAGCGATTTGGGGTGTTGCTGTTTTTGGGGCATATGTGTTGTGGGAACACGATTAACTCTGGCCTGGTAGCTTAGTAGCCTTGCTGGTCTACTGTGGTGTAGGCTAAACACACAATATAAACATTTTCTTTTCTTCGTTGTTCTTCAATGCTGGACTAGGAGCGAGAGAAAAACGTAGAATGTACCAGCTGTATTTCCTCTCGGGCATGCTGTAAAAACCAGCTAAGGGCTCCGAGGATTTCAGTATATTGCAATTTAGGCGATGGGTTGACAACCTGTAACTGCAGCAATATACCTACAAGTCTATCTTAAATAATCCTCAAAACTTTGTCACTTTGTTTGGGTCGTTTGCGCTCTGCCTACACCATTAGGGATGGGGGCGTGACTATATTATGTATGTAGAAACTTTTGAGAATACTATTTATATGTTATTTTGTATAGGTAATCGGATGTCAATAATGTCGGACATCGACCAATGTATCATTCATCATTTACCACAAAAGCGTCACCAAATGCTGCCCTCCGCTAAGTAGGACACAACAATAATAAATACTCATGCATAAAATAAAGCCTGTTGAATGGGAAGTTAAGCTATTATCGGTCTACTATAATCGATTTTCACAACTTATTTACAGGGACAAGACAAATAAGCATACGGCCTGCCTGTTGGAAAGCGCGTCTTAAAATATTTGGATCTTTTCGAAATTTACTCTCTTTTGAGACTCTTCAAAAAATTGTGTCTGTTCTTTACAACACTTAAGCATTCTTGCATGCAATTTCGGAACAGGCACAGCCTTCATTATAGAGTAATGCCCCAACTTCGACTAACTTTGCCTGCAGAATTCCAAGTCTGGTGCTGATTAGAAGCAACGGCCGCGAACAGTGAATTACTATTGCTTTGGTGATCCGGATAGTTCAGCATTGTTTTTAAATTGATCTAGATTAAAATTATTTATTATTATTATTTTCTATTATACTAGCCTAAACTGTCCCACGCCTGGGAAACTGTCCCACGCCTGGGCAAAGGCCTCCCCTAACTTTTTCCAGGCTTCCCGATTCTTGGCTGTTTCTGACCAGTCTGTATCAAACGCTGTAAGATCATCCCGCCATCTCTTCTTTGGTCTCCCTCTAGGCCGACGTTCTTTTAAAATTAAAACAAGAATCTTAAATAATTTGTCGAAAAGGAATGGTATACTTTCTTGTTTAGATTATGTTCAGCTTACGAATCATGATACCCTGTGGGATAGGTTGTAATTTAATTACTGTGGCAGCTTTTCAGTCCCTAAACTTTGCAGGAGCATTACTTAAAACCCCCAAAAAGTTTAATTACAGCTCATTATATAATTAAATTTTCATTAGTCATTCCGAATCATAATTTTAATATTATTCGACATTTTAAAATTGGTTTAAGTTACCTCAATATTTTAAAGTAGTTTTAATATCAAGAGATCTCGCTTTGAACGCGAGCTAAGCCTGGGGAAGTTTAAACAGAGCTTTTAAGTATAGATAGTGCTTTAGTGTCTTGACTTTTATAATCTTATTCATACTTAGTACATAAGACACCAGTGGTTCCTGGTTGGAATACCGTCACTTCACCTTTTTTCGATAGACATAAATTCAGGGGTTCCTGCATTAGCGTTCCCTGTAAATTTGATAAGTTGCACTGCGTTTGTCAATTTACGTGGTCGAATCGGAACAACCCTAACTATAACTCCAGATCCATGGAGTGTCGTCTTCAAATTGAAGTTAGGAGGGCAGCAGTGGATATTTATCTTAGTAGAATAGTACTATAAGTAATTCAGTACTATTAATAGATCAAACTAAGCACTCACCTCACTGAAGAATTCATCCATGAAGCCGCCTTCAACGGCGACGTTGACATCGTCGGGCCCGACGTCATCATCGTCGCTTTGCGCCTGGCGACAACAAATAAGCACGTTAGTAAAATATTATTGAAAAAAAAAAGGAGATGAAAATCTGTAGGTAGTTAATAAATAAATAACCATCATTCATAATTGAGAGGTTCGTATTTGCAGCTGGTAAAGATAAATGCTTCGTCAGTATTTCACCATTAAATCCGAAATTAAAGAAGTGATCAACGTAAATAGAACCGAAATTGCTGAAACGACAAATTAACAAAAACAATTCTGTGAAACACGTCCCAAAGCAATTTGAAGATTGATTACTGCGTTCAGCTATAAAATACGCTCCAGTTAATTAGGAAGCCAAAGAGCCTAAAAATACAAGCTAAATTAAAAAAGCTCCGCCTAGCTAGACGACATAAAGCTCAACGAAAACGAAACCTTTGAAACACGGCGGCAAAAGTAATCATTATGTTAAGCCGCCTCTATTTTGGTAGGTAAGGCGAGCTTAGCTTTCGTGATTCGTATGTAAGCAGGGCCGACATCGGTCGGGCACGTAACGCAAAATAGAATCCACTTAGTTGAGGCGACCTAGCCATTATTCAATTTATTCGGGCGGCCGCGACCCCGACCCGGGTAATGGCGGACGAAAGCGTACACGGTACATCCTTCATTCTACTAACAAGGCGGCACAAAGAACTTAAATGACACCTGTGGCACCCACACAGAATAGCATTTTATAGCAGCGAGAACTGCGAAAGCTACTAACATGAAACCCTCGGAACAACTGTGTTAATGGCTCAGTTCTCAACAAAGAAATTCCAGAAGAGTCTGTAGCCTACATTTAAACGACTGCAACAGCGCAGTGCAAATTATTTTTAAAACGTACCTAGTAAAGGTCAGGTTAGGCCATATTCATTGCTAGCATGCAAGCTACAATATATTTTTACCGTCGCATCATGTCATATGTATTACGTACTTGACTAAAATACCATTATTTTCTGCAGGGTTTTATCGTTATGGATAGCATGGAACTTACGGAAACTGGCCATTATCATCAACCATGTGTGCATTCAAGGCCTTTGTTCTATGGCGAATATAGGTCATCAGCCACCTGGCGAGAGGCATAACAGCGTCGCATTAATTCAGGGGGTGACTCCTCCGTGGTCTAGTGGTGGAGCTATGCGGACGTGAGTTCAACACCCACGGGGGGAACACAAAGTTGTTATTTGTCAATTTATCATTTGGTGAGATTTTCTTTAGTTTGGTTAGGACAATGCAGGCTGAATCACCTGATTATCCGGTAAGAAAAATAATTCCGTGATTCGGAAGGCACGTTAAGCCGTCAGTCCCGGTCGTTGTCTTTGATAGTGCTCGTTACACAAAACATGTCACAGATTCTCTAAAACTAATAGGCAATTTATAAAAAAAAAAACTTCGGTCGACTCGAAAAAGCCACTCGATAAGAAGGGGGCGCTAACGTTGTATCGCCCCCAATCGCCCCCATTAGTGGACCTAATTACGATGCTTTTCATAGTAATCAACGCCGAGAGTGTCGTCAATCTACGCACTTGTTTAATTGTCATCAGTGCTTACAGGGTGATGTCATGGCCGCTCTAATTAGATCGTAGTGCACGGATTGAATATCCTATATTAAGGTCAACAATGATTGAGACTAGAGAACTGTTATATTATAATTTATAACTCATTATGTGAAATCTAAACTGCAGGTCCAAAAGTGGTAGGAGTTCGAAGTAGGAGTTCTAAGTTTTTTTTTTCTTGCCTTAAACCTAGTCTGAACCCTCAAGCGCCTAGAACAAAGGACAATGAAAGAACGTGATCCCCCCCCCGGCCATAGCGGGGCGCAGTCACGTAAACCCTGCTTAATATCCCGAGACATCAAGTTATTAATGGGATCGCATGTGCGCGAGAGGGTTTATGTTTATCTATACGAATATTACGGAGATTAGGGATAATCTTCTATGCTGGACTGGGAGCGAGAGAAAAACATAGAATGTGACAGCTGCATTTCCATCCAGGCATGCTGTAAAAATCAGCTTAGTGATCCGAGGGTTTTATTATAGTGCAATTTAGGTGATGGGTTGACAACATGTCACTATAGCAATATACCTACAAATCTTACTTAAATAACCCATAAAACTTTGTCAAACGTGACGTAAAGACCTTTGTTTAGGTCGTTTACGCTCTGCCTACCCCATTAGAGATAAAGGCGTGACTATATGTATGTATGTTAGTGATAAAAATACGTATGGGTCGGAAAACTAGTGGCGTATAAAATAAACGCTGTAACGTCCACTTAACGTTTCAATGGAACCACAAATTTCATCGGAGTATCCTAAGCCGCAGTAGCGCAGTTGGTTAGAGCAACGGCACATTTCGCCAAAGGTCGTGGGATCGAACACGTGTGAGATATTTTTGGTTTCTATGTTCAAGTACATATTTTAAAAACATTAAGGTATCTAAATTAAAAATAAATGTGCTACTAGGCGGTTTGAAAACTCTGCAACTAGGGTTCATCGGGTGGTTGTTCGACTCGAAAATCCACTCGCTAAGAAGAATTAAAAATATCTGATATAAACGCAGAGGTTGAGCAAATTTACTTTACAAGGTTGTGATAAAATTGACCTTTTATATAATGGAAAGCACCACGTGCCATAGTCGGCACAGCGGAACAGAT
The DNA here is from genome assembly GCA_949820665.1 of Scrobipalpa costella. NCBI lineage: Eukaryota > Metazoa > Arthropoda > Insecta > Lepidoptera > Gelechiidae > Scrobipalpa > Scrobipalpa costella. The sequence continues at coordinate 6,022,623 of OX463306.1, forward strand.
TCCTCGCTCATCTGAAAGGTTCACACGGGCGTAGGAAATATAAATATGAAGGACTTTTTAAACGAGCTTCCATACTCAGATAGAGCCCACGCTCATACTTCTACGTATGAAAAGCTTGATTGTTTGGTTAAGCTTTCCCGAACTCGGCCTCTTTGTCAATTGCCCTTTGGCCATGATCCCTCCTATCTGCTAAATAAAAGAGTGATATTTCGAAGGGAGCATTTTTATACCGGCAGCGACGTCATGAAAACCCTCGTTCCAGGGTCCGCTACGCAATACGATGAGTTGACATTTACCTCTTTTACTATTATTTTACAGCGTACTAAATGATTTTATTGCACAATACCGAAGTATCTAACCTTTCATTCTGTACAGCTAAGCGATTTACTGGTGTACATACACAACACAAGATTATGAATACAAACGTTTTACGTAAGTGCTTATTTCGTAATTTCGCCGACTTTTTCTCGTAACGCTCAATTTATTAGGGAAAAAACCGTGTAAGGCAAATCCCTTGCTGCCTTCCAAGATTCATATTTCATATCCGGATTTGTGCCCTAAACGTGACGACCTGACTTGATCAAACTAGAAATGGAATAGGCTTCTCATTCAGATATAATAAGACGGGATGAAAAGGTGAAAATATTGCTTAGTAACAAGCGGGAGATGTATAGAAACAGAAGGATATGTTGGCATTTGGTCAGGAGTTCGGGATGCAGGGGTGCTGTATCCAGGCAGACTTTACAAGGCCACGGTCAAGGCCGGCCTGGCCTAGACGCGAGGGCGGCTCAGCCTCGACGCTACTACCGATTACCATATCCCACTTCGACAGCCTGCTTACCTAAGTTTATCTAATAAACTATGTCAACCCAACGGAGATATAAGACCCCTAATAAAGTTTTACATGATTTGTGTAACGACGACAGGAGACAGCAACCGGGACTATCAGATGTGCTCTCTAAATCTATAATATTTACTAATATTATAAAGAGGAAAGATTTGTATTTTTGTGTGTGTATAAATAAGGCTATGGAGATTATGATGATTATGTGTATGTATATTTGTAACGAATAAACTCGAAAACTACTAGACCGATTTCAAAAATTCTTTCACCATTAGAAAGCTACGTCCACCCTGAGTAGCTACCATAGGCTACTTTTCACCGCGGGAAAGTACATTATTCCCACGGGAAAACTTATTTAGCAGCGAGTGTTACCACTGACAGCTAGTTAAAGATAAAAATAGATTTTGCCTTATCCTAACCCTGGCAACGATTACTAACAATGACGAGCTTATCATAAAATAAGTAGAACCTACAATACAGCTGGATAAAATGGTATCAGAATACCGAGCTTACAACCCTATAATTACTAAAAGTCGTCTAAAAGCAAACGTGTTGCTTTAATGAAAAGTCATTCGACCTCGGCGCTGAAATCGCATTGAAAACGGGCTATGGTTAATTAAGCTCACACATTTGCCGCCTTGACAAGTCTAACGAGAACCCTGGTTTTTCGCCTCATAATACTAAAAATGGAGGCGGAATTTGGAATATTACGGGTCTAAGTAAAATAGTTTCAAATACGCAGGCACTTTCGTTAAATTGTAAATTGAGCTCTACTACTTTACTCTCCCACAAACAATCCTACCCTAATTTTGTATGAAGGACCACAGGGTAATTTGGGGTGTGAGAATCTGCTGGTTCATTTTTAGAATAGCTGAGTAACGCTGGAGCCACATTTTCATGTTTTGCGAGGCGGCAATTCGGAAGGCAGGTCACGTGTTTCAATCGAACCGGGGAGGCCATAGGGCTACTTATATCTTCCCCGAAACCAATAAAGAATCAATATACGAGTAGATATACATGAACGTAAGGAACGTCTGATGTTTCAAACCGAATTTACGGAGTAATGCTATCGACATCGTATTTTATTCATTAGACAGGAGGCGTACTGCTAAATTCCATTATTCGTGACGAATTGTTCTAAAGAATAAAGATTAACTTCGAAGAAAATTATCATCTTAAATACGCAAGTGGGAAAGCAAGGCCCCGAGAGTTTCGGTGTATTGCAAGCAATTTAGGCGACGACGACCTGACCACTGCATTATACACAGTTCTAAATATCACTATCACTCCTTCTTAGTAGCGAGTGGATTCTCAAGTCGAACAACTACCCGAAGAACCCTAGTGTCAGAGTTTTCAAACCGCCTAGTAGAATAGCTATTAGGCATCTGACATATTTTAAGTAATGACTATCGGGAATCGAATCCAGGACCTCCGAATCGTAAGCCCATGGCTCTGACGACTAGGCCACGGAGGCAGGTAATATCACTCCACGCGGCATAAACGCATATAATTAGGCCGATGGTGTTTTATCGTGGTTTACGGAACCGACAAATTTTACATAGAAAAATAGTGAGACCCTAACCAACTCAATATATATACTATCTGTAGCACAGGCTGAAAGTATATCTGTATTGATCAGGCTGTTCGGAAAGTCGCGTCAGCAACACGCCTACTCAATCCGGCTGAATTGCCAATTTGCCACGCTTGCTTACAGAATAACTTTATATTAAATAAGTGAAATTTTGACAATCGTGCCGCCTATCAGCGGGATTTATCAAGTTTTGGGATCAACAGTTTTATGCACTGGAGTGAGTTTCTAAATTCCCCTTGAATTTTTTTATTTGAAATGAAATATGAAGAAAATCTTTATTAGCTAGTTATGTATATTTCTATAGACATTATTTCAATATAAATAGCTCTGTGAACTCTTTCAAATTCGTTTTGACCTTTCGACTATTTGCTAACTTTTTGTCGACTTGGCTAAGCGTGACGTTGTTAGGTAGAAATTTGTGTACGATTGAAATTAACGACCCGAACTCAACTCCGAAATTGTTAATTCAGTTCAAGTGTACGTCGTCGAGCGGATTAATAACGTTCGTACGCAGAGCTAGCGCCACTATGTAAAAAAAATATAATTCACAAAACAAAGATTTTTGCAGAATTCTGTTTATATATTTCCCTCAAATTAGTTCATCATCATTAACATGCTCTCTCTCGTCGGTAGAGTATGAAGTAAACTGACACCATTAAATGGAACAGAACAATATTATTTACATATTACAAATTGAGGACCCTGCAGTTGCTACATCATTTCATCAAAATTTTCGTTAAATAAAGACATTTAAAAAAAACGCGAATCGATAGAAAACTTTCCTACTATTTGCTCATGCGTTTATTATTTCTAAATAATTATTGGGTCTATTTCCAGGGAAGTGTGAGAACAAACATTTTATAAAAACAACATTATGAGAAAACAAAGTTTTGCAAAACTCCATATTTTGATACTTTGTTTTTATAAATATCTTCCATGCTGGCCTGGGAGCGAGAGAAAAACATAGAATGTGCCATCTGCATTTCCCCCCCGGGCATGCTGTAAAAACCAGCTAAGGGATCTGAGGGTTTCTGTATATTGCAATTTAGGCGATAGGCTGACAACCGGTCACTAAAGCAATATACAAATCTATCTTAAATAACCCTCAAAACTTTGTCAGATGTGGCGGAAGGACCTTTGTTTAGGTCGTTTACGCTCTACCTACCCCATTAGGGATAAAGGCGTGATTATATGTATGTATAAAATGGCTTTAGCTCTGTTGAAGAATACTCCTAACGAAGCGAGTTCTGAATTTTAAATTTTTAATGACTTATACATTTGGATTTACCTGGGCACTTTAATTGAGCGAAAATTGTAATTAAACATGGTGGAGAGAGATGGACGAAATGGGAAAGCAGGATATATCGAATTCGGTCGGGAGCATACGTTTCAATTAAGCAAAAGCGATTTCTCTCAATCCGGGTAGGCGTGCGTGCCTGCCAGGTTTATTCGATATACTGGATACTGGCCGGTTACAATTTATTCATTGTGAATAGTTGGGATTGTTTGATATTTAAATTTCGAATAATGAAGCTATAAAAACACCTGGCATTTTAAACAAAATAAACCAGTTTTTACGGAGCGTGGTTAATACATCTTTGTTCTCTACATTTGGAGTAGTAGGTTAGCTTCCTAAATTTTCCCGTGAGATATTTTTTCTTGTACATGAGTGTTTAATTAAAAAACGTGGTGTCTTTTTAGACTTGGGTGCCATTGAAGGATGTATTACTTCCATGCTGGCCTGGGAGCGAGAGAAAAACATAAAATTGTGCGAGCTGCATTTCCTCCCGGGCATGCTGTAAAAACCAGCTAAGGGATCCGAGGCTTTCAGTATATTGTAATTTAAGCGATGGGCTGACAACCTGCTACTACAACAATTCCTACAATTTTATCTTAAATAACCCTCAAAGCTTTGTTAGACGTGGCAGATTGACGTTTGTTTGACTCGTTTACGCTCTGCCTATCCCATTAGGGACAAAGGCGTGATTATATGTATGTATGAATGAAGGATGTATTTTCCCTTTTGTATTTTCAGTAAAACGTTCTATTCCATTTTACAATGTTAGCGCAAATGGCAACAGGCAGTATGTCAATACGTCACCCGCCTTACGCAACGTGCGGCCTTCACCTTTGAATTATCGTCTGGAGTCGGGCCCTCGAGATACCGACACATAAATTTGTCTACCGCTTTTCCTGTGAAAATCTCTCGTATTTGAATTAGTTAGCATAGCTAACATGCGCATGTTAGCATAGCAGCAAGAGCACGACATAATTTTGTGATCGTATTATCGTGTGTCAACTTCACAATGAAGAAGCTAAAATCAGGGTAACACACAATACAATAAGAAGGATATTCATACGAGTAAATATTAAGCATGCCAGAACATGACCGTTTTCTAGATTCCGGTTTGTGTCCGAAAGAATTGGTCAGAGAGGAATCGGTCCTATAGAATACGTGGCCGTACGCTAAAAATATTAGCGTCATAAATTTCGATTCAGAACATAAACTACAATTTGAAATTCCATTCAGTTCATTATTTTCGACACAATTTAAAAGGGTACAGCAATGTTTATTCGAAAGCCGTAAAGAATAAATCTTTGGTGTAATAAAAACAATACCAACAGGAAATTACAGTACCGTGACAAAAACTCGCTCGCTGGAAAGCGGTAAAGAGAGAAACGGAATCGATATCACAACACGGCCTTCGAAAGCTGCAACAAATGCAACAATTTTAACAAAGTGTGCAATGTCGAGGTTGATATTTCCAAGCCGGCTTTTGTTCCCCACCGGTTTTGTTCTTTTTGTTCGCAACCAAAACAACCGTTCATAACAAGTGCCATAGTTTCGTCCGGAACATCGCGGACGTTTGGGTCGTTAAATAAAGGAAACTTCGAAACAAGATAAAAACAAATCTCGACAGTGAAGGGAAGCGTCAAGGGGATTGGTTATATTTAGGTCGATACATCTGAGTGATGCTGGGTTACAAAAGCAGCAACTGGTCTCTCTTGTAAAAGTTTCACGGGGTGAGTAACAACGTGCGTTCAGATTGCCGACGAAATAGGAAACGGTAATTCCCAGATTCGGGGATACCGATGGCCAGCGACGGATTTTCGGCGGCTGAAACGTACCTACCTAAGTTTGGGTCAATCTAGTTCAAACGACGAGCTCAAATCAAGGCACATATTTGGGAACGCGTAGCATGGCTCGGCATATGGCTGACTCTCTCCTATAACCATTCGCCAACTTTTTACCCGCCCTATATACCACGACCCTCGGCGATCCCGTCGACGCAATTAATTTCAAAATTTGTATCATCAGCCTCCATCTGACTTTGAAAAACGACCTTTATTGTCTCGTATTTGCAACCAAATTGCGATTATACCCGAGATAACGTTATCAAAATAAATTCTTCCTTTGAGGCTTTATTTGATCATTAAGAATGTCTTTCCTTTTCTGTAATCGAATGAGGATATAATTAAATTTTTGAGCGGAATCACAAATCGCTTAACGGAAGAAATACAGTAACAAGATAATAATGCTAGACTTATCAACTAAAATATTCCTGATGCGTAACGAATATCATACATTACGTCATATCCGAACAGTGAATTAGATCATTCGAGGCAGAAGAATGTGATATTTATAACTTAATTTATATATTCAAAGCAAAGCAATAGGTATTTCGGTGACCCGCACGAGAGAAAAATACTGGGCTCTCTCTCCATTCCGTAACAATAGGTCCCAAACACATTTAAGAAAAATATTATTAAGATTTTGGTAGGAACGATTCGGTTATATTCGGAAGAGTGAAATTATTTGTACCCTTTCAGACAAGCCAACTAGAGAGGAGGTATTTATAGCCTTCAGGGACCGCCCGAACAACCGGAGCGTAAAGGTTACAACGGAAAGCTGGCTAACTAAACCGTCAACTTTGACGAAAATATGCCTCCTAATAAAACTCAAATAACATTTTCCGAAAGGTACTAAAATCACTAAAGGGAATCTTAAAACAGACGGGCTCGGAAACAAAATTTACGATTCCGCACGAAAAACACCCAAGGCTGTTCGAGAGTAAAAGATTCATCGCTTACAGATATGCCCGTAATAAGTGTACCGAAGTCTCACAAAGTTATAACTCGGGAAGTAATAACTCTGATTTGAAGTGCAGGTGGGATTTATTGAATAGCGCAACTTAACCCATTATCAGATCTATTCTTTCGCTGACTAACGACATTTTAATAGGAAGGCTTTTGTTGGAACAAAGGCACGTATTCAGAAACATTAATTTCTAAATATAATTTTGTTCCATATTTGATCTAATGTGATTAATAATTCACATGCTGAGTGAGGTTATTGATCAAATGATGACATTATAGGAACAAGTTGAATGAAAAGGCATCTGGCAGAAAACAAGACATTCAGCCTAGTCCTTATCTAGGTTATTTTATGGAGTGTCGCCAATCAAGCAGCGAGGCAACAAAGCCAGGTTTACGTCCCTCGCGAGCTCACGCCGCTCGTAAACCTGCAAGGGTTTCAAGGACCACAATACCACGTTATTTCAAGTAGATTTGAACGTGAGCTGGTTCAACTTTGCTTAAAATACAACGCGTTTACGTTTACTATTCTACTAGTGAAGGCCGGTCTAGCCCAATATTTAGGAGGCGGTGATTTCTCTAGTGACCTCTTGTTATGGAAGTGGACGAAGGCCGAGCAAGTGGGTCAGCATGCCGGGTGCCGGGTGCTGGGCGGCGGCGCGTCGACGGCACGGCTCCGTGTCGGAGGCACGACGGCACGACACGGCCGGCGACGCCGCGTATCCACCGCCCGGCCACAACTCCGCCGGGATTACTCTGCACGACAACTCTAATTGTATAATATACCGACTCGTGTTCGCTCCCTTGCTAAGGAAAGCGAAAACTTTTGTTCTTACCCACACTAAATTCACGCTCCAGCCATTGTTGACAATTGTTTCTTTAGGTAATTTGGTTACGGCTAAAAGGCTGCTTTATGAAGGCAAAACTAACTGAACCAACTCTAGGTCCGACTACTTGCATAATAAAGACGCGAATAGCGTCATCGGATTGAAAATGTAACGAACGGTCTACTTCGGTAACCGAATCCGAAAGGAAAACGCGGAGAAAACCGTCTGTGACCGGTCAAAGATTCACGCGCTGATTCACCCGAACTGTTGAATTTAAAGACGGAGAAATTGCCGCAGCGATTCCCCTAATAAACATAAACGGAAGCAAACGATTCTTTGGGCAAAGAACAGTTTTTATAGACGCGAAAGGGGTGAAGCGATAAACAAGTTGCTCACTGCGGAGCCAGAGATACCCATTAAAGATACAGCATTGTTATTCGGGGAGTCGTGCAATAAAAAGTGTGCTGACGGTCGGGACGTGGTTCAATAAAAGCAGAGTTGAAATGCAAGCAAGCATGTGGGTGCCGACAATGGACAATGGCGGCGGACGAAGAAGGCTCGCATTGACGAGGCTTCAATGGTTCCAGCGGTCGGAGCCAGGCCGCCGCCGGGCGAAGCGCTGCGGCAGACGTTACGTAACAACCTCCGCTCCGTCCCGCCCCACCCCTCTACTACGCCGCCTTGACACTTCCGAGACCGCCCGCCAGCCATCGGTCCTCGCATGCCGATATGAGAAAATACAAGACATTTCTGTTTCGAGGACAAACTGACTGACTTAAAAAAATAATTAAGTTTTTGTCTGGGCTAGACTACACAGATTATTACATTAATATTATTATTATTATAAAATCACGCCTTTATCCCTAATGGGGTAGGCAGAGCGTAACGATAAAAAAGAAATGTTGTTCCGCCACGTCAGACAAAGTTTTGAGGGTAAGATAGATTTGTAGGTATATTGCTTTAGTGACAGGTTGTCAACCTATCGCCGAAATTGCAATATACAGATACCCTCGGATCCCTTAGCTGGTTTTTACAGCATGCCCGGGAGGAAATGCAGCTGGCAAATTCTAAGTTTTTCTTTACACAGATTGGTGTCCCAAATTAAGCAATCTCAAGAATGCCGCATCAAAGATAGTACACCCAATCTAAGAAATTAGGGTCGTTTTATCACCTGCGACATACGAGACGAATTCGGCCCTAGCCTGTCACGTTCCATCAGATCTGCCCAAAAGTACTTGACCCTCATAACGGATAACCTTCCCAAGGATAAATGACATGGAATCACTAACAATATAGACGGAGTACCAACATTTCGAATTCGTCATATTTTATACAGACTGCTTTACTTTTCTTTTAGCTTCTTTCTCAGGTGTAATACATTTTTTGATGTTTGTATATTTTATTAACACGAGTGATTGAAGAATATAATTCAGGCTCTGTAAGGTTTTGGCCTTGATAGAGCCGTATAAAATGTATGAGCATGAATTTTACTTACATTGTTTAATACGAAAAGTTTGGGTACGATTAATAAAATTGAACGCTTAGGTATTTCTCTTGAGTTGATATTTTTTAATTAAGTTTTCATTTTATAGTTTTGAAACTCCTGGAAACATCACAAACAAACAAGTAGAAGCCAGCAGTGTTAGCCAACTTGTCTAATGACGTCACATTTAATCTCATCACATCACACACATCCAGGATTCCTGACGTACAGACAAGTCACGATTTCGTTTCGGAGCGGAACAACCCGATTCACACGAAATTGCTAAACATTAACTCCACTATGACGGAGTGAAAATGGTGTGCAATAGATTAATGCAAATGAGAAAGTTTCTGCTACGGGAAAATATCTAATGCAAAGAAGAACCTAAAGGAAACCTGCGTAGCGAATTTACATTAAAAATCTTACTAAAACATGTGTCTCCTCCATCAGTTATGTCCCCTTACTTACCAAATTTGCAAGTGGAAGATTTTACTTCCATAGAAAGCGCTGCCTTTCATAAACATAGTAAGAGTATTTGGGGTGATGCTATTCTAAACCAGGACCCCACCATAAGAATAGAAAGCATGACAACAAGGTTAGCATGGTATAAAGACTGCCTTTCCATAGTTCCATTTCCATACCAATTTATCTACAAGGAAAACGGCGTATCCCGTAATAACTCAGCAAATGACGTCACATTACCCGTGATATACAGGATGCTCCCATGACGTCACGACGCGTCCCAGGGGAACACCCTTGTTTACATTAAATTACGGGGCACTATCGCGAACTTGCGTCGCTACAATTTGGGCCTTTATTAGTTCGGCTAATGGACTAGCGAACGATGAGCAAACGGGAAATGAAAGCTAGATGAATTAGTAGCGTGTGTTGCGGTGAATTTAGAAAATAGAGGATGCAATAGTGTGTTTGCGACTTTGTGTGTGCTAATTTCAGTTAAAGGCGAAACATAGCTTAAAGATACTCTTTAATCAAGGAAAACGATCTCAACGAAAACCCTAGCTAGGGCAAAGTCCCCTAAAGGATCACTTTTGTCACAAGAGTGCACTAGAAGAAATTAACTGCAATGGAGTCGTATTTTTGAGTCATTCGAATCGAATTAGCATACGAAAGGCGTAATAATATTCGCATGGCAATTTGTATGACAATCGCATGCAAAAGTTATTCTTGCGTATGCACATTTTGATTCGAGTGATAAAAAACAAAAGTGATGAAGTGGGGGTGGGCGGGACACTTGGCTCGTCAAGACGGTAACAGAGTGGCTGCCGTTATTATCAAAACGACCAGTAGGCAGACCACCAGCCAGATAGACTGATGATATAGTAGCGATTGAGGGAAGACAGTGGATGCGGGAAGCAGAGGATCGGTGTAGATGGCGTATAAAAGAAGAGGCCTATACTCAGCAGTGGGTACATATAGGCTGATATAGATAAAAAATACGGTTTCTGGTATTAGAGAAACTTTGTTACTCTGCTTTTATGTACCTACCAACGTATATTTTTAAAAGAGATTTTTTTCAGGTATATATTATCTCAGTAGTCAAAATTAAGTTGTTAGTGGTTCAATCGGCAATGAAGTTTATTCAGTACACAGAATATTATTTGAGAATCAATACAAAACACATTTCCCTATTCGATACATTCTCTTTGATACTATTTGGCTGTTAACCAGTTCCCCTAATGGTCTAGCGAACAGACGAGGACTGATAATGGAGCGATAGAGAAATGCAAATTGCTATTATCTAACGGTGTAATTTAGACAAAGGACATCATTTACTAATGTTTCATTGGAAAACGTTTTTGAATAATGTTGAAATATACAGGGTGTAAGGGACAGCATCCCATAAACTGATAGAGACTGCTCATCTAACAACACTGAACAACTTTCTCCAGATTTTTTATTTTTTTATGAAGTGTTTTTATTTTGTTTTCTATACAAACGACCATCTCGATCAGACTATTTGTAAGGAAAAGCCACTTTTTACCAACCTAAAAAAAATCCTGGTAAAAGTTGTTTAGTGTCGATGACTGAGCAGCTCTTATCAGTTTGTGGGATGCTGTTCCATACACCAGGTACAGATGTTTAACAACAACAGTACAGTTAATAACTAAATTATTAGTTCGGTTTTTGAAGGAACAAAAGTTTTAAAATTGCATACTATGCTCCTTTAAATGACCAAAAGTTATATGAGAACAAAACCAGTACGAAACAACGCAAGAAAAACGAATGGGATTTTACGACTGACTGTACTATAAAATCCACAGATTAGAAAATCCCCAGCTTCAGGAAAGCAAATGGAGCTAAAGCACACAAGATCGGGAAAAGCGGCGAAAAACCGTATTGCAAACCAAGATACTTTGGGTCATAGAGCCGACGAAGTACGTAAGAAAATCCCAAAATTTATACAGCAAAACATACCACAGAAAAACCACTTACAGACGCTGAAAAAGTCAGCGTCAGGCGTTCGTATATGAAAAAACTTTCTGTTAAGCCGTGGTCTGACAGCGATACTTCTTCACGTAATACAACTTTTTTTTTGCTCATTCATTCCATATGTTCCTGTAGGTACAGGATATGTATGTAGTCTGTCCCAGTAAGTTGTGAAAGCGAGTGTTTTGAATGGTTCATCTTTTGAACGGTCGTGGAAATAAAGCCCAATTATCTTGAGTTACACGATATGTATGGGAAAGCACACACATTTCGTAGCTAATTACTACGCGTGCTACGCCGTAGTAAATAGTAATCGTATAGAATGCTAGGATTGATTTCAGATCTTGTATTAGTGGCAATAGAAACATTTTTTTTTTAAGTTTATGATCGTGATTGCATTTTATATAATTGAAATAAACATAAATCTCGAACAATTATGCAGTTCTCAAAATATTCAAGTTGATAATTTTATCTTGGCATTGCAGATATAAAGTTTACTGTGCTTGCCTTCTTCAGCCCCTCTAAACAACAAAGTATAACACAATATAAGGCGTGAATCCCACAAATGGCAGAGTGGGGAGAGACAAAGTTCAGCAGTCGGCTCTACTCAGAAAACCACTTGGAAACTTGCAGGCACATCGCAAGTACGTGGGTATTACTTCAGCTAAAGCTCCTACTGCGCTGAATGACAGCTACAGCTTGGCTAAAAAGAGGAATAAATAGGGGCGCATCTTTCTTCGCCAAGAAAATTTAAATATGGCAAACATACGTTGCAAATAGTGTAAGAATATAAGGAGGTACTTGTTGAATGTGATGATTAATAATATAAATAGATCGAAAGAGAGAAACAGTAGCTTAAATTTAAATATCTTAACTTTAAATAAAATAAATGCTTAATAGGTATAACTAACATAAAACCAAAATATACCTTTAAGACTTTTGGCATAAGATGCCTTAATAAGCCCGTGGGGAAAACACAACGCCCTAACAAGTGCAACTTGTAATTTCACAAATGAAGATTATTCCAAGTTGGAGTTCTGTGCAAGGGGTAGAGGAAACAAGTTTCTCTGAATTTTCTAAAGGAAAATGCGGTTTAGTTGTTTCCATAACAAGTTGAGTAATTAACTTCTATTTGGAAACTGTTAATTTAGGCAAATTCTTGTTTCGTGATTTTTAAAGCCGTTAGGGGATTCAAAATTAATAATAATATTACTGCACTTATGAATATTAAAAGTTTGCAGGATGGTCAAAACACTATAAACGATCATTCAAAGCAAAAATTGCGTCTATTTAGGTCCCTTCATCTATTCTTAATCGAACTAATCTATACAAAAACACATGTCAGGCGATTGCTTCTTGTTTGGTCAATAAAGACCGACAAACAAACAATTATAAAGACGGCATCACAATTCACTCGAATCGATACGAACAAACTGAATATCAATAGATCACTTAGTCGGAAAATGCAGAATATGTCACTCAATTTCTCATAAATTTTTCCCTTATGTTAGGCTCAGGTGACGCTTACGATTTTTCTTTGAAAGAGACATCAGGTCATCAATCATAGACTTTGTTTGTCCTTAATTCAAACCCAAACGGAGCGACCGATCTTTGTGAATTTTCCGTAGAGACAGTCGGAGCGATTATATGCGAAGGTAATGTTGCGGAGCAGACGAGACCTCTATTTTATAATGATGTACGCATTTAGGCAAACGAAGTGCCCTCTTGCCAGAGCTATGTCCTACGACTGGTAGCTGGCAGGAACTGGATGCTAAGAGCTGAACACTGAGCTCAGACAGCCTTGAACAGCATTGGACTGATACTCACTGATGATGATGATGATGTTAACTTGCAGATTAGAGGCTAGTAAAATAGAAAAACACGCAAAAGTCAAATAAATCGTTTTCTGCTTTCATAGTTATTTTATAAATAACTAGCGACCCGCCCCGGCTTCGCACAGAAATTATCAGTGTTTCTCTACTATATTATGCATATATTATACATATAAACCTTCCTCTTGAATCATTCTATCCATTAAAAGAAACCGCATCGAAATCCGTTGCGTAGTTTTCAAGATTTATGCATACATAGGGATATAGGGACAGAGAAAGCGACTTTGTTTTATACTATGTAGTGATCACGTAGGCGTAGAACGATATTATACGTGTTTGTAATTGGAATACCCAACGGTTTTCATATCTATCACGGTTATCAGAACGCTTATCATACCACTTTATCGCGGGAAAACTGATGCTGTGACGGCGTGATAAGACGCTCTCACAAAATAAACATTCTTTTATGGACTATCTTTATGTAAACATTAGTATCTGATAGAATAATTCCTTATAATATGTTTATGTTTCATTCCTTATAGGTGCTCACTCAACTAAACAATGTTAGTCCAGGTGGTACAGTCACTTTCATTTGACTGATAAGATAAGATACCTTAACAACAAGATGTGCAAATGGATTTAAGAAGTGCATTTCACAGATATAAACTTGTATTTAGTTTGGTACATAATTGTTAAACTTTTGACGACATTTCTTAAATAGTTATAGATGGGTAATAGTTTAAAGTAAAGACAGGGTAGTTAATAAAATAGAAATAACACATTTTTAATTAAAAATATCTCCAGCAATCCACAGCATATTTTATAGTCATTTTGTATTAGTCCCTGGCAATATCGAAGCCAGCGATAAAGGCTGAAAGAACCAGCGTAGTCATAACATTTTTATATCAACTCTTTATGCAGTCTTAAGTGCGCGGCCGATTTATAAAAGAAACAGAATATCGATTGGGATTATAGGCGATTGCGGATACGTGTTATGAATATTTTACCCACGCAAATATTTGCGAAGGCGTTTGTTTTCCTCTTCGCAAAGATAAGGCACAAAATTAGGAAAGTTCGCGCAAACTGCTTTAACGACTTGCAAGCGTAACATATTTATATCGCCTAACTTAAATGCCAAGAAGTTAATAATACACACGTATTATGTTATGGAACATTGATTATCCTATCCTTTTATCAGGTATGGAAACTGTGTTTATTTGTTTGTTTGTTCGTTCTTTTTCTTTCACGTCGCAACAGACTGTGGTCGGCATGGTAGTATATTTTTTCTATGGAGATGCCTGAAGTGGAAATTACATAGGAAATTGAGGAAACATTCTTTGAGTAAAACCCATTTAGCCGCGAGTGAAACGGCAGGGCAAAAAGTCAGTGTTTGATAAATTTGAAAGAAAATGAAAGTAGATATCACAGCGGGGTCACGGAGGGATAATTTAGCAGGCCGACTTCCATTTGTCATGTTTATCCATGAAAAAATATCTGGGCTCGTCCCAGTCGCCCCCCAGTTTACCCGAATTGCCCGGACGGGAAATCCAAGTCACGACCCGTTCCCGAATCACGCGTTATCGTTTTCATTTCGAATAATGAACAATAACACACATCTACCGGCTCGACGTGAGGATCAGTATACGGCCCTTCAATTATGTCGTCCCTCGTAAAACGACGCTTTAATGTTCGCGAAAGCGGACTATTTATAGTCGTAAATAAGCACTGCAAGACCTCACATTACCACCAAATTTCATACTTACGGAAATGGAACTTCTGAGCCAACTTTAAAATTAAACAGTTACATCAGAATTTACTGTTGTGGTGTGGAAAGTGGAGAGCTTGATTTATTTGTCGCTCAAAAACTTTGGCAAACTAGCGCTCGCAACATGGCGCTTGTTGCACGCTGCCACCGCACATTATGCATTGCTGAACTTGTACCAGTATACCTATCGCGCAGGCAGCCCGGCGACCGGCGAGCGAGCAGTTTGCCCGTGACGTGATGACGGCCCAAATTAAATTTACACAAGCGGTCATACACGCTCTGCGCTCTTGCAAACAATCAAACTGTTCCATAACACGGCGAGCACACGATCAATATGCGCTAAATTCAGCTTTGCTTCCATCCAATAGGTAAAACTGTAGCAAATCATATTTGGAAACCCGACGAGCGGTCTAGTGAAGTATCAATAAATTTTGATAGGATAATTTGGCATGTAGATAGTCCCGGTGACCTCGGGCGACCCTGTCTGCTGTAGGCTCGATCTGGCACCGTGCCAGTTACACTAACACAGATAATTCCCGTGTTAAAACTTTACCAATACCGGAACGTTGCCACTGGTTTGTAGCAATATGAAACCGCTAGCTGTAACTTCAAATTTGGAATGCACGTAGAATTTCCGTGCAAGGAAATTGAATATTGCTCCACGATACTGTGGCTGTCGGGTAAGTGAATAGAAATGTCTTCACACCTCCGACGACGAAAATTACAAGTTTTTAGTCATAAATATATAATAGTCATATTTAAAATCCTTGTTTCATTGCGCTCGAGTATAACTTTGTGATATACTGCGAATTGTGTTCTTATTCATAGTGTACAAGGTGAACTCATCTAGGCACTTATGCAATTCATGCGCCACAAGATACAAAAGAGTCGTGGCGACGACCTTGCGAAAGATAATTGCTCTACATGTTTCTAAACTATGAAATCTATTTCACCATCAAAGTAATCCGAGTTGAGAAGGAAAGTAACAGTCATCCATACAATTAAGTGTAACTTGATTAGATTAAGTTGGCAGACGGCACATAGACAGAAAGAAACTAAACTAAAAATAGACGCGAGTCACACCGTGAATCAGCTGTGCGGTGATGACGTCAGAGGCTCCACGGCAGCCTCAGCCTCACAGAGCGCAGATACCGACAGGAAATGCATTTTAGTAAACAAACCGTAATGCAAGCAAGATACGCCGTAGTAATGCTCGCTACGTCATAAATATGTATGATATGCACGTAAATTCAAAACACGAAATATTACCGAATATCTAGATGTACTACTTACAAGAAGTTATGTATACAAAATAAGTTTTAAGTAGGTACTTCAATATTAAGTATTCATTATTCAATTATATCTCCGTGCAGATAGTCTTAAACAGACCGAAGACAAGACTATCTTTATGCAAAAAAGGCATTGAATGAATGAACCACGTTCCAAAAGAAATGAAGAAATACTAATGAAAGGAACGAATCGATAATGAAAACTACGCGATCGGCATCCGAATTGTTTTCAAATGAAAAGAGTATTCGCTACGAAACAGGTACAGTAAAGTAGGAGATAGTTCCGAGAGCCGAACAAGAAATCGAAAACGTATTACGAGTAGTAATGAGTTTCGTACGAGTTCTGAACTCGACGACAGATTTCTGTCGTCTACCCCTGAACGATTACGATACAATACTCAACAACGCGTAGAAACAAAAAAAAAAAAAAAAGTTTTTAACTTGCAAATTCTTCAGCTTGCGGAATGCTGTGGCAATCAAACTCGGGCCAAGTTCTTCGCAGATAAAACTTTTACCGTAAAAACGTAGGTAAATAATTCGAGAACAAGTGGAGAAGGGAAGAAACGACGTAATTGTGTTTGGAAGTGGATATTTCCAGGGCTTGTTCTGCACCAACAATAACGTTAAATGAAGTTAAAAAACAAGTTGCTTTTGTTGGGAAAAAAAGCCTAGATTTTTATTAGGTAACTCAATTTAAATAAACACAAAATAGGAATAAAACGGCGCCTTTTCAGATGTATGAATTTAGTTTCTTCCATGCTGGACTGGGAGCGAGATAGAAACATAGAATGTGCCAGCTGCATCTCCTCCCGGGCATGCTGTAAAAATCAGCTAAGGGATCCGAGGGATTCAGTATAATGCCACGGGCTGACAACCTATCACAGCAATATACCTTCAAATCTATATTGAATAACCCTCAAAACTTTGTCAGACGTGGCGGAACGGCCTTTGTTTAGGTCGTTTACGCTTCGCCTACCCCATCAGGGATAAAGGCTTGATTATATGTATGTATGTATGATTTTAGTCTGTTTATGAAACTGGAAAACAAAGGTAACGAAGGACTTCCTTAAAACCAGTTAATGTACATGAAACAACCACAAATTACCTAAATACAGAACGTAGGCTTAGGAAAAGAAAATCTGCGAAACGTAAAGCACATTTCGGCTACACGCGTACAGAGACGGGCGGAGATGAATGGCCAGCGCCCAACCCGCAAAGGGTTGTCCTGTGTACCCACAAGAATTTACACTGGCTGCCACTGTAAAATTTATATCCATAGGTATTCACACCGGTTAAAAAAAGCACCCATTTTTTCTATATCGAGGAACGTGCAAAGAAAATTGCTTTTTGCCTAGATTCTTTATGGAGTATTTTTTTTTAGGTTGGCTTAGAAAAGAAATCTGCGGGACGTAAAGCACATTTCAGCTACACGCGTACAGAGACGGGAATGAATGGCCAACACCCAACCCGCAAAGGGATGTCCTGTATACCCGCAAGAATTTACTGGCAAAGGCTGCCTGTAATTTATACACATATGTATTCACACCGATTGGGAAAATTACCTTTTTTTATACTGAAGAACTTGCGAAGAAAATTGCCTTTTATCTAGAATCTCTACCGAGTTTTTTTTTTAGATTGGCTTAGAAAAGAAATCTGCGAAACTTAAAGCACATTTCAGCTACACGCGTACAGAGACGGGAATGAATGGCCACAACCGGCAAAGGGTTTGTCCTGTATAGTATACCCGCAAGAATTTTCTAGCAAAGGCTGCCTGTAATTTATTTTCATATGTATTCACACTGGTTAAGAAAAGCTCTTTTTTTTGTCGCAGAACGTGCAAAGAAAATAGCCTTCCTTCGCACGTTCTATTCTAGTTTTTAGTAGAAGTCTTTACCATGTTAAGTGCAAAAATAGCCTTTTAGAAGTATTTTTCCAGTAAGGTGTTTCTGTTTACGACAACATCAACCGACTTCAAAAGCTTTTTTAAAAAAGTTTTTCTTTTTCAGGTCAGTTAGTTATAGTTAGAATGGTGTAAAGATTTTCTTGTGCGAGAAATAGCGAATAAAGTTAAAGCGCTCAGTGAGAAGTACTTGCTCAGTCAGTAGCCACTATGAAATTACTCACTGGAGCTGCTCGGGAAAAAGAGTACAGTAGCTTTTTATTCTGTTCTTTGTCTGGAGTGGATCTAACCACAATAGAGGGAAGTAAGCTACGCGTAGAGTAGAGGCAAATTTCGCTGGAAGCTGAGATTTTTGCTTTATAATTTACATTATACCAATACGCAGCGAGACCACGTTTAACTTGGTGGATGTCTAAAAAAACGTATTCTAATAGGAAAACGTATTCTAATAGCAACAATGACGAAATCAATCTTACATAGATTCGCGTCCTACCGACCTCAAATCTCATTTCGCTATAGTTCGCAAAACAATCTGTTTTCATGCCGGATCTGCATAATACCAGTTTCGTTTGTATGTAGATGATTTACCCTACCGTATTTCTACTGTATTTTAACGAATGCCTGATTAGCCTAGACAAGGGTTACATAACAAAGAGACCAGTTTTTCCAACGGGTGTGTGTTCCAGTGTACATAATTCGGTATAGTGCAAAAACACGACCCGATCTAGTGTACCGCATGTTTTAGCTACTATAAACAACAACAGTACGTAATTATTCACACGCCAACCAAGTACGTGGGAATTCGTGTTCAGACCAGCAAGCGAGTAAAGTAGCAAGAACATGCAATAAATTGATGAAGTAGTAACGTGAGACCGAATTTAACCAAAATCTAGCTAGAATGTTTACAATTTGTGTTAGTGTCTGAAGGGATTTTTTGATAATCCAAAATGTAAATGGGAAAAGTTGTGTAGTTTCAATAGTTTAATTCACCTAACATTTCTAATCTACGAAATCGGAAGCCAGACACTGTCAACTGTATACTATCCTGCTGAGTCATATATGACGAAGAAAAAACTCTCGTCACGGGTTTTCCAAGACAAACCTGAGACCACGATCACTACATGGTATAAAACAAAGTCGCTTTTTATGTCCCTATATCCCTATGTATGCTTAGATTTTTGAAACTACGCAACGGATTTTGATGCGGTTTCTTTTAATGTATAGAGTGATTCAAGAGGAAGGTTTATATGTATAATACATGCAGAATATAGTAGAGAAACACTGATGATTTCCGTGCGAAGCCGGGGCGGGTCGCTAGTAATAAATATAGTTGGCCGCGACTGCACGAATAGGTAGGTACTATTAGAAGGAATCTAATTATGCTAATGAGAACCCCTCGCGGTATGCATCCATTCATTGAAAAAATATTTAATCTAAAATCATAATGAATACAATAATGAAGTTCAGTAGATTTGTTTCTGTTCTTAATAAATCCGCTTTTTTGTTGTGTAGTATAGTCTGTGTAGGAAGACAGATTTTCCTACAGTATTAGACTTAATTGATTTTATGAGTCAACCGGAATATGACCAGCTGATGAATCCTTCTTCAAATATTTCTTGCGACTCATTTGATGGGATGTCTAGACCATGGAATAGTCTAGGCTATGAACACTATAAAGATTTGCAGTTTTATTTTAAAAAAAAGGAAAGGAACTCAATATCTATGGAACACTTTTCGTTCCACATCAGAAAGCATCAACAGAAAGAGATCCGAGGGTTTCAGTGTATTGTAATTTAGGCGATGGGTTGACAACCTGTCAATACGGCACAAATCTATCTTAAATAACCCTCCAAATTTGTCAGACGTGGCGGAACGACCTTTGTTAGGTGAGCGTAAACCTCTGCCTACCCCATTAGGGATAAAGGGGTGATTATATGTATATGTATCAGAAAGCAAATTGTACAGAAAACATCTTATTCGGACACGAAAATATAATTAGTCTAGTTGAAATATAAAGTAATGTATCAAAGTATTGTTATTAAATAGGTTATTGACATGAAATACCTCATCAATAAAGTAAAAATGCCGCCGACGTAAAACGCCTACGCTTTACATATTTAAAATTAATCAATCAATATTAAACATCGAAGTAATTTGGGATGAAATTGATTGATTGATCATGTTTGTAGTAGGGTGACTAATGTTGCTAATGTGTACCTGAAATCTAGCAAAAGTTTTTACAATAAGAACAAATAAATCTTGCATGGCCTTGATAGATACAAAAATCCAACCTGTGTCCTTTATGGGTAGGCAAATTCAAGAATTTTTCGCAAACTTTACAAACTAAGAGAACGAGCAGTAATTCTTTATGCAGAAATGATTTCTGCTAGTTTTCTTTGCATATTAATCTGTTATGATTTGATTTATATGTTACTATTTATAAAAATAGTAACTGCACTATCCCGCATAATATTAGAAAACTACTCCTTTACCCAAAGGTTGCCTGGCAGAAATTGCTACCCTAGCAATAAGGCCGCCTAATTGTACTCTGTTTGTTTTGTAATGTTTGTTCCTGTACAATGTGTTGTTTTTGTGCAATAAAGAATATTTGCATTGTATTGTATGTTAGCGATAAAATCTTTTGGGAAGTACTAGCCAGCTTTTTTCCCTAAGCATAGGTACTGTAAAAACCAAAGGGAGTAAAAAGCCCCTAAGTTATGGAGGGCTAGCTTTCCGCCCCGCGATTTCATCCGCGGCTTAATGAGATTTCCCGTGGGAATGAGATATTTCCCTACATAAAAAGGCCTATAGCTTACTATCTATCGTCCTGCCAAATTTCATCAAAATCGGTTCAGTCATTTCGGCTTGAAAGAGCAACAAAAAGACAGTTAATGAAACAACAGTCTCCGGACAATCCCACCTGATTGAGGATAAAGTAGTTTCACATTATTCAAGTACGTCGAAATGACGACGAAGCCATGCGTCATCATGCGAAGGTCTTATTGCCAATTGATAACGATTTAATAGCACAAAACTCAATGGCAATCATCTACTTAGTTCGAGGGAGAGATGATTAGAATTTGAGAACAGCAAAGTATGCCGGGTGTAGCTAACGTTTGTTTATGACTTTCGCGTCTTGAACTTGATTCAATGTTAGTAAGGGTAACAGGAATACAATTCGTAAAATTCGGGTAGAAATTTACGACCTAAAATTGTTTATTTAACGAGCGATACTTCTTTTACGTGTCTGGGATCCCCTTCAGATAGCCGAGGAAGGTCAGGCAGAATAGGAACGTCACTAAGATCAATGATAATGACACTAAAAGGAAAACTAGATTAATATATGTGTTGGTGAGTAAGCGGCTACGCACTACGGTTAAGAGTCAGATCGGTCAGCTGATAAGCTACGTAAAGGGGTCACCGGCTTTGAACCCCGCATTATAAGGCAATTGAAAGTTATTTAAAATTACACTAAGATAACAGCTAAAGCTAATAATAATATGATTTATCTGGTGATACTGAGATGTATTATGGTATGGGTAAAGATTATGTGTTAAATCTCCTGATAAAACTATTGTACACAGAATATTCTGACCGTGACTTGTATAGTGGATCGTGTAGTTTGTTGGACCTGGTTTAGTTTTTGAATTGGAATTCTTCCTGGGAGCCAGAGAAAAACATAGAATGTGCCAGCTGCATTTCCTCCCGGGCATGCTGTAGAAACCAACTAAGGGATCCGAGGGTTTCAGTATATTGTAATTTAGGCGATGGGCTGACAACCTGTCACTACAGCAATATACCTACAAATCTATCTTAAATCCTTCAAATCTTTGTCAGACAGGTTGGAACAACCTTTGTTTCGGTCGTTTACTCTCTGCCTACCCCATTAGGGGTAAATGTTAAAACAATATGCACTTTAGAATATCTGACGCCAAAAACTCGTAGTTTTTTCCTTATTTACGATATTTAGTGATGTCATCTATCAGACAGGTCATCAGGGCAGGTTTCGGATACTCACTTAAATACAGACAAGACAAGTTGTTCTTATGTTCAAATGGAAAGACTAGTTTAAACTGGTGGCTCAAAAAATACCAACATCGCGAGTTATGACTATAGATTCTTGCTAAGTTGCGTAATACGTGCGTAATGTAACAGCGCCTTGCCTTATGCCTTATCCAATAAATCGTCAACACATCAAGAATCATTCCAGCAATGAAACCCTTTTTCCACTAGGATATTGCAATGGTAGTATGAATGATAGTCAACATTTTGCGAAAACAAGCGAGCGCCTGAGTCGGTGAGTCAAGCACTGAAGGTCGTCGGATACCTCGTCAGCTGATAACACGACATATAAGTAGCCTTTAGTTTAGGCTTTTACTTACTGAGAGACTGCAAGATTTGCAGCCTTTAGTTTGGACTACATTGTAATTTAGTGCAGTATGAATATTGCGCGAAATCTAACGTATGCCTGTCGCCTGAGCCCACTGGATGACTCACTAGTCAAGCAACGAAGGTCGCCGGATGCCTCGTCAGCTGATAACACGGCATATAAGTAGCCTTTAGTTTAGGCTTTTACTTACTGAGAGACTGCAACATTTGCAGCCTTTAGTTTAGACTTTCATTTAACTGAGAGACTGCAATATTTGCAAGTGTTACCCTTGCCCTAAGACTACATTATAACTTAGTGCAGTATGAACACTGAGCCCACTGGCAGGTCGCCGGATGCTTCGTCAGCTGATAACACGGCATATAAGAAGCCTTTAGTTTAGGCTTTCATTTAACTGAGAGAGACTGCAATATTTGCAAGTGTTGTTTGTTTCCCTTGTCCTAAGACTACATTGTAACTTAGTGCAGTATGAATATTGCGCGAAAGCTAACGTACGCCTGTCGCCTGAGCCCACTGGCTGACTCACTAGTCAACCAACGAAGGTCGCCGGATGCCTCGTCAGCTGATAACACGGCATGTACTCGCTCCAAAACGCTTGGACGGTTTTTTACAAGAGTGTACGAAAATATGGACACTTGCAGTAAGGTTGTGGAGACCTTGCTATGAGTTATCAAAGATCGTAAGAAATGTCGGAAGCTAGAAAAGAATATAATGAGAATTGAAGTTGTTATATTGAGAATGTAATTTGTAGGCTAATCTGATTGGAATATTACTTTAGAAATCAGATTTATGCTGGAAAAAACCTTTAGCTTACCACAATTTTCACATGCATTGTTACTAACTATAACTGGACCTTTGTTGTCTGTTAATAAATAAATTATTAATTATTATAAAGGATGCTTGCTAATATGCATGCTTTATAATATTGTGTATTATGGACTGCCCCTATGAATAATTACTGTATAATGCTATACCTGTATTTCTACCCTTCAATAAGTAAATTTATCAATATGCATAAATGCCATTGATTAAGAAATCAAGAACATATTTCACATCGGAATATAAAAAACTTATCACCAACAAAACATTTTTACAGTATCACTCTATATGATAAACACAAACATTGTGGATTTTTTATCTTTATAAACATAGTTACTGCTTGATATCAGAATTTCCAGTAATGCAATGAATAAAAGATAAGGTTTACTTCATACTAATTTAATTAACAAAATGATTTTAAAACATGTTTATCTACTTTTAACCCGGCGTCGTTGACGCTGGGTAATATTTACCCGAGGTGATTTTAAGAGGGTATATTCATTTTTTCTGTCGTCCATCTTACTCATCCGCCAGTATAGCTGGAGATACAACTACCCTCTATTCGACTAATCGTTTACATCACTTTTACGCCGCTAGTGTAGTGAGATACAAGTGTTTGAATTCAAAACGGGTAAGTCTTACCCACCGTCATAGTTAGTGTTGTGTTTTCATGACATGTTCTTATTCGTGTTTATGGTTATTTTTATAGGTTATATTGTTTATTTTTTTAGTTTTTGGTCACAAATGGCTTCAAGAAACCAAGATGAACGGATTTTGGAGGTTTTGGAGGAACCAGATTCTGATGAAGACGGGTTGGTGGCTGCTTCAGACATAGGAGATGTTGCTGAAGAACCTCCTCAAAAGATACCTGACACACGTGTTGTATATAGAAGATGTCAAATATGTCCGTCCAAAAAAGATAAAAAAACGAAACATACATGTCATGCATGCAAGATTTATGTATGCCCAGACCATTTGATTGCATACTGTGAAAATTGCAGCAGTTCCATGATGGTGAATAACGAAGAAGATGACTAAAGTTCTATTTTTTTTCTGTAAAATGTTGATTTGTTCTTTTTTTAAGTAGATAAGATGATTATTTTCAAATATTAAACTAAATATCCTACCATAAGTTGTTTTCTAAGAAATGTCATGTTTTTCAAGTTGATTTTTCTAGTGTTTATGAAAAATAAGAAATAAAAAATATTTTCATTATTAATTGGTGCCATATTTTATTTTTTCACATACGTAAAGGTAATTTCTTTAATAAATAACAAATATATATATAAATTATTCACTAATTAATCGAAAAATATTCGAAATCAAATTCGGGTAAATATTACCCGATGTCACTGACCGCGTAATTTTGTTGACGTCAATGGCGCCGGGTTAAAAATGTTTTCATAACTTTCATAGTGAAAAAATATCTAATAATATATTTTGAACAACTTTTTCCTTGTTTAATCATTGTTTACCACAGAAACAAGTGCAATGTTTATTTCGATTGTAACTTTTTCTTTTTATGTTATACCCATTTTTTTTAAGTCTTACATAGCATAGTTTCTATATTTATTAGTATGATTTCTATGTGTGAGATTTTAGTGGTATACTTTAATTTATGGGGGGATAGGACAAATACTATTTGGTGGATTGCTTAGGGCATCAAGTAGTCTTATTCTGGCAGTATTAGTAATATAACATCTTCTTTTACTGAGTCGGTGGCAAGATTTCACAAATACTTCAAAATTTAAGTTTGAAGTATTTCATCATCCTCAGAATTTTGCTTGCCAGCATTTCATCATCCTCAGAATTATGGATATTACGTAAATACATACATACATATACATATATTACGTAAATATGAAAACTAATCCCAATGGAGGCTTAAAAAGTTATTTTAAATTGTTTTTAAAAGAACAAACTTGTAATAAATATGCATAAGTTTAAATTAGTAGATCAGTAGTATCATAATTCCGATTTTTATGGTGAGTTATGGCAATGATATTCATTTGTTTTTTTCAAATATTTTACTAACTTACTACAAATACATCGGTAACATAACATCAGTACTACAAATCCCACATTTTATATATCATTTGTAGGTATTATTCTTATTCTTATAAAAACATAATGTTTATATAACTGATTTATGAAAACTATTTAATAAAAAAAATGTATATAATACCAGTAACACATATTGAGTTGATATAGATCTAGCATTGCAATACATCTTTAAATATTTGATTACACACTTATTGCAGAGCCAGAAACATTTGTATATTACACATAGCAAATTATACACTTAGAAAACTACAGCCTACTTTTATATGCATGTGTTCCAATAACTTAGATGAGGTTAGCCATGTATGAAGTCTCCCTGACAAGGCAGGAGTAGCGGAATGCCGTCAGGTACAGAGTTGGTGGATATTGTGGAAGAAGCGGCGCAACGCAACAGTCCCACTTCACTGACAGCTATCATTCAGTGTCAAGTCAGGGGTGGGGCGGTAGGAATAAAGATTCCTATTGGAATCACAACTTCTCACCAGCCTGACCGCCTTTTCTGTTGCGCTCCACCGCACCCGACTTGAAACCCCCTAATAATGCTAACCAAACGCGATTTCAACGCTATTCCTTTGTGAATTCGAGGTCATCAATGAGGCCTTTGGTTAGGACTGCTGAGGAACGAAAACTTACCGCTTGCAGCGCCGCTAACCTGTCCTTCGTCATCCTTTACAGAAAATCACACACCAAATAAACGTTTTATCTTGTTACACAATCCCATTCACGGATATTTTTCTAACAAACGTCACTAAACTAAAGGACACGAACACTACGTTCACTCAAAAAATCGATACACACGAAACGACCGAAACTTCATCCGTCTCGCCCGTTCGCACTCTTGTGACATATTAGTGTTGTACGCAGTCTAAAATAGATTTAACCTATTACTTGTAGTTGTAGCTAATATAAATGTAACAGCTATATTGTACTGTGCCATGCCGATTTTACACATATAAAAGATAATCGTTATAAGTGTTTGACGAGTTGTCTACCGTATGAGAAAATAGGATTGAGCTTGTTCTTAGAGTTTTACATTAATTTTATGATGATTGATTATAGGATTATTTTGTCAATTTAACACGCAGCTGAACATACTATGAGAGGTGCCAAACTGACACCCTTAGACATACTTAAACTTCGAGGGTCAACAAAGGGTCAAGTCACCCATTTGGTTGTGAATATAAGAAAGAAATATTTTTAGTTTTGTGCTGGACTAAGACCGATAAAAAGCATGAATGTACCAGCTAGGCTAGTTCTATTCTTGGAAGTATTGTAAAAGTCTAAAAATCTATTGACGGTTCAAGTGCTATATGAATGTACTATATGAATTAATAATAAGCGTACCCTCGGGAGGAATTTGAGGGTTCAAACCCTTCACCGAACCCTACACACAACACAGATTTTTTCGCGAATTCTTTTACTGTGAGAGCAATCAAATTGTGGAATTCTTTACCTGTGGAAATCAAGCGGGCACCCTATTTTTATCTATTGCAGTTTTTAAAGAGCTTGTTAAAAAATATTTCTTACATTCTCCTACATAGCACCTGATTGACTTAAGTAATTACCTACTGTGTATATTACCCAGTTGTTTTATTTTTTGCTTTTCACAATCTCACTTCCCCATCTGAATGAAATATTGCATTTTCCTCTCTCTTATAGCATATTATATTAGTTTATTACATTATAATTGTACTTATGTATTAGTCTATTGTACCTATTCGTATGTATGTAACTGGTAAGTACTTTGTCTATTTAAATTTATAACAATAGTACCGACACTATCCCGCATAATATTAGAAAACTACTCCTTTACCCAAAGGTTGCCTGGCAGAAATTGCTATCCTAGCAATAAGGCCGCCTTATTGTACTCTATTTGTTTTGTAATGTTTATTCGTGTAAAATGTGCTGTTTATGTGCAAGAAAGAATATTTGTATTGTATTGTACACCCATGGAAAAAAATGAAACAGATAAAATAATAACAGTCCGATGAAAAACTCGTTATTCATTTACTCATTCGTCTTCGTTAACGGTCTCGATTTGGTGTTGCACACATACATGTAATCACGCCTTTATCCCTAATGGGGTAGGCAGAGAGTAAACGACCTAAACAAAGGTCGTTTCACCACGTCTGACAAGTTTTGAGGGTTATTCCAGATAGATCTGTATATTGCTTTAGTGACATGTTGTCAGCTCATCGCCTTAATTACAATACTGTAACCCTCCAAACCCTTAGCTGATTTTTACACCATGCAGCCTGGGAGATGCAGCTGGCACATTCTATGTTTTTCTATTTCTTCCGGTCCAGCATGAAAGACACGTGGTGTTGCATCACTTAACTAAAAATAAGTACACATATACCTGTTATTTCCTGTCATGACATGAGTGAACAGAACTGTGTCTGTGAGAGACTTGTTATAATCCTGTCAAGAGTTTGGCGTCTATTACACGCTCATTCAAGTGACAGTCAATTCCATCATTCATGAATTACGTTTGGCTGATGATGACTGATCGACTGACGAATGGTATTATACGGTCACTCAAAAAATTTCAGTAAAAGCCCAAATTTTCAAAAGTTTACACATTTCTACTTGTAAAAAATTTAAAAGGAAGCATTGGGTCAAGAGTTGACTTTTAAAAAGAAATCTTTATACCCACTTAAATTTACTAGACGAAATACGGGGTTAAGAAGAAGACGATTATGCAGATTATTTTCGCATGAAAGATGCGTGTTTTGACAACCTATTGAAGCTGATGACCATCCCTGTCCGCGCGCTAACTGACAGTGACTGACGAAATGCCATTACACGTTCGCTCCAAATTCGTGACTGATGTTTGCATTAAGCAAAAATCAAAATATTCAGATTTCCTTAATCAACTTCATGCAACCGTCAGTCACTTTCTTACACAGTAGGTTATCCATCAGTCACAGACGTGACTGTGGCAAAACTGACAGCAAAACCTATCGTGTAATCAGAATCAGAACTTTATTTGTGGGCGCCTTTTATCCAAGAAATGGTAGTAGTGTTCCCTGTGGATATAGATGTTATTGCATCTTGCAATACATACATACATATTATAATCACGCCGTTATCGATGTTAATGCATAATGATAACACAATGCACCTGCTAATTTCCCTGTAGCAAAGCATGGAGTGTATTGCGAAAATGTCTTCTCAGTCCCAGATGCAATATTGATTTTTTAGTAATGATAATGTGGGTGGAGTCTATCTGATCGCATATGTATGACCGTATATGGATTAGGAATCGGCATACATTTTTTTATAGAACGGGATCATCACTGATGATGATGATAGAACGGGATAATGTGAACGCGCTCTAATATATTAACTCGTAATAAAGTAGCTGTTACTAAATACTAGTATGTACAACACTATCACATTTTGTTGACTTAAGCTGCAGATGGCAGCACAATCGGTTCAGTGACGTCATATTTTTACGGAACCGCAGTGATCAGTGGTATTAAATTTATTTTCTGTTTTAATTTGTTCAATACAAAGTAAATTTAATTTAATTTTAATAAATACTACTTAAAATATTTCTTATTATTTTATAGTATTAAATAAAATATTTACGTCTTAGCGAGTTCTTTTATTAAAAAGGATTTCAATTGGCTGTCGCAGTACACACACATTTTGAACTGTCAAATGATAATTTCCGTTTAGCAAAGTGACGCCATTGTGAGCCGTAACGACTTTAGTCCGCGTTGAGTTTAATCTCAATTTTCTTAAACAATCTTGGTAAATAGTGATTTTGTATTATGTGATTTAATTATTTGTGCAGTGTATTTGATATCTGACATAATATTTTGTTACTGAAGTGCATAGTTAATGAATAATTTCCACTTTTGTTCGGTGTCATCGAGCTAAATTCCTGTGAGGCTTCTTGAGCGCGATTCGATGAAAACTTGGAGCAAAATTCAACTTTTCTAACCGCGAAGACTTGTGTTTTCGTCTTATAATTCGTCAAACTTAGCTCGTAGAATAATTTATTTATAACTAACCCGCGAAAATAGTGTCGCAAGTTTCTAGAAGTGACAGTTGATGCGTCATTGTAAGGCCCTTGTTAAGTTTTTTTGTAACGCAACATTCGTTATTTTCAGGAATAGAAAAACACAAAATCACTGAAAATGGCAGATGATATGCCCACATTCAAGTGTGTGCTGGTCGGCGACGGTGGTACCGGGAAAACTACATTTGTAAAACGGCATCTTACTGGAGAGTTCGAGAAACGATATGTCGCTACTCTTGGCGTCGAAGTACATCCTCTCGTTTTCCACACAAACCGAGGACCGATCAGATTTAACGTGTGGGATACCGCTGGCCAAGAGAAATTCGGAGGTCTACGAGATGGTTATTATATCCAAGGACAATGTGCCATCATCATGTTTGATGTAACCTCCAGAGTCACCTACAAGAACGTTCCTAACTGGCACAGAGATTTAGTCCGTGTATGTGAAGGCATTCCTATTGTATTATGTGGTAACAAAGTTGACATCAAGGACAGAAAAGTCAAAGCCAAAACCATTGTGTTCCACAGGAAAAAGAACCTGCAGGTGAGATGCTCGCACTTGTTTTGTACATACAACTGTTATTTTCAATATTTTAGTCCATGTGGCTCTTTGTTTACATTCCAAGATAATTGCTTTTTCAAACTTGAACATTATTTTTCCTTGTTACAGTACTATGACATCTCTGCCAAATCAAACTACAACTTTGAAAAGCCTTTCCTTTGGCTAGCAAGAAAGTTGATTGGTGACGGCAACTTGGAGTTTGTTGCTATGCCTGCCCTGCTGCCCCCAGAAGTACAGATGGACCCTCAATGGCAGAACCAAATCGAAAAGGACCTCAAGGAGGCGCAAGACACAGCACTGCCCGAGGAGGATGAAGACTTGTAAATACCAGCTATTAAGTTTAAATTCCCAGTGACCCTCATGGCTAAGCACATGTCTTTATAAATTTCATTCCATTAGGTTCAATGTGATCAACAAGTACACTAATCAGACATGATGAAATTAACTACATCTCTTGTTTTGTGTTCAGTGCCTGTCAAGAGCATTCTGGTTAATTTTGTAGGTATTTATTTTGTATAAGTTCTAATTGTATTAGGCTCCAACTGACTGTTTCATGAGAGCTGAAACTAAAATTTGTAAGTTACAATAGTTAAGAAAAGCATTGATCTCCCAGTGTTTATGGGGACATCCTAAAGATTAGGAGATTGGAGGTAGTGAAGTATTTCTACTGATGGCAGAGTAACTCTTAGATTGTATTCAATATGTGTTACATAAAATAAAATAGGGCTCTACATTTGTAATGCTTTACATTGGATGTAGCCTAATGCACACTTCCAACTTATCGTTTTTTGTCTAATAAAATAATCTGTATTTATCGTTCTTGTATTTCCATAAAATTGTTTTACAAACTGCTATGTAATGTAATTTCAGACTGCACTACTAATAGCTAATATTATAATCATCTGTAATATTAGCATGTTGTCCATATTGTAATAATCTTCTTAATTTTTGTTACATAAGGACTGAAAATACATTATTCACTGTAAAATTGTGGTGATACTTTTTTGAATAAAAATTAAATGGAAACTTTTTTTTTTTATTTTGTCCTTCCAAAAGGACTAAGAAAATAGTACAATAATGGAAAATAGAGCAATATTTTCCCCATAAGAACAGAATATTCCGATCGACGAATTTTCTTCTCTTTATCTAGATATGCGGTAGCGTGTTCGAGCCAAAAGAAGAGAACTGGCCGGCAGCACCGTATGTATCTATCTATTTAGCCTACATTAGCCCACTGCTGAGCACCGTATGTATACAATAAGAATATAATCACTACGTTTGTATGTATATTTACAGGAACCATTTGGAGCACTTTTGACCCCTTCATAACTCGAAAATTACACCAAATTTCGTTATTATGTTAAGATCCTCTAGACAAACAAGTACTCCAAATTTTATGAACAGCTCAAACGATTATTTAAATATTAATTCTAAAAATCTAAAGTTTTGTGACTGTTTGACTCGCTGACTGACATACTGTCTATCTAAATCAAAAACCGAATTACCTAGGAAGCTGATATTTGGAATGAAGATTGATTGTAATGAAATGATGCAAGGTCAGTATGTAAAAATTAAATAAAAAAAATATATAGGACCCGTTACCATCCAAAGGAAAGGGGGTTATTGAGTGGGGTATTCATCATCTTCCTATCCTTATCCCGTATCTCACGGGGTTGGCTACCTAATCTAGGGGATTGAACGAGGGTACTGGTTTTTACACAGAGCGACTGCCATCTGACCTCCGCAACCCAGAAGGGAAACCAGACCCAATCCTAGATTAGGTCAGAGTTTTTCAAGCCGCCAATGCTTAGCATTGGCCTCTGTCATGGCTTAACGACTAATATCTATGGTATTAATTTAATAAATACTATTAACCGGGACCAACGGCTTAACGTGCCTTCCGAAGCACGGAAAAAGCACCGAATAAACGTACATATGAAATTCGAAAACTGAAAAACACATTGGTACGTGGTGGGATTCGAACCACGACCTCCCGCTCAGGAGACAACGGCCCTATCCACTACACCATCGGGCTCTCTATTGAGTGGGGTATTGTTAGACAGGTATTATAAAAGTGGTAGAGGCAGTAGAGGTTTCTTTAAAAGTAAGTGCCTTAAAGGGGTCTAAAACGTAGTATTGCTCATTGATGGGTTTATCTCGAGATATTTGCATTTAAAAACAATGACTATGTTAGAGTAGCGTAGGTGACAGGTCGAATTATTCTCTACAACGACCAAGTCACATGAAATGAAACTTATTGAAGAGCTAAGAATTACTATAATAAACCTTAAACTTGGCTCTCTTTTTAGATCTTACAACTTTTTGTGCGATGCACGCACCAAGATCACCATGAACTTTGCTTTCACTTTTACATTTATGTTCTTGGTGGGTTTTATTTTCATTCGTTCAACCCTATAGTATTTCCAAATAGCTACTAGAATACATGGTAGGTATAACAATAATATAATTATTATAGAATAAATGTACACGACATTTTCATGTCTTTTACTCGAAGATCAATTTGCCAACACGTATAATTTATTTTTGAATAACATACATACTATCACGCCTGTATCCCTAATGGGGTAGGCAGAGCGTGAACAACCCAAACAAAGGTCGTTCCGCCACGTGTCACAAGTTTTGAGGATTGTTTAAGATAGAACTGGATATTGCTGTAGTCTTCTTCTTCTATCGAGTCGACGGCAAGTCAAACCCCATCTCAAATTTCTCTAGCCCAGTAGTCGGCAACTCTCACCGCATCTGCTGTGGCTTGCATCAATTGCTCTCTCGTACAGGTGGTAGGGCAAATAGAGCACGATATTAGATGGGCCATGGTTTGTGGGTCAACTCTGCATTTGCACCGAAGGTCGGGGTCACGTGTAAATCCCCACCCGAAGCGGTTATCTTTGCTCCGGCCGACTTGAGTTCGGAGCCTATTTAAAGATTTCCAAGTCGGCCTCGCCAGATTGTGTCCAGGCGGGAGATTTTCCGACAGCGGTACAAAGGGCAAAGGCAGATAAGCTTTATCCTTCCATAACCGGCATCTAGCTTGTTGCGGGGCCTCTTCAAAAATTGGACTGACACACTTCATAAAGCTCTTGCGGCTTTTGAGCCTTTGAGGCACAAAACTGTAATTGTGCATCGGATGAAGTGGGTCTGTTTCCAGTTTTGCCCTCTCGGTGGAACTAGATACTGCTCTGCGAACATCTGGAGGCGCTATTCCTGCAAGTGGATACAGCATTTGTGCCGGGGTCGGCTTAAGGCAGTCTGTAATAATACCGCACGTTTCATTGAGTGCTGTATTCACTTTCTTGGCATGAGCAGAGCGTTCCCACACGGGACACGCATATTTGCCCGCCGAATAGCAAAGCGCCAGACCAGTTGTCCGCAGAACCGTAGGTGAGGCACCCCATTTAGTAGTTGTCAGTTTTCGCAGAAGATTGTTACGAGCACATACCTTCTGCTTGACATTTTCGCAGTTCTTCTTAAATGTGAGTGACCTGTCTAGGGTAACACCAAGATATCTCGGGTGGTCGCTGTGGGCAATCGGCACTCCTCGCCACGTGATATCCAGATGACGACCCGCTTCCTGGTTGCGAAGATGGAAGGCGCAAGACTGGGTTTTAAGCGGATTTGGCTTTAACGCATTTCCTTCGTAGTACACGGATAATGCTTCGAGTGCGACTGAAAGGTTTTTCTCGGCTTCCTCAAAGGTTGCGGTACACGAAGTAAGGGCCATTGCTGTAGTGACAGGTTGTCAGCCCATCGCCTAAATTACAATATACAAGATACTTTATTGCACAAAGAAACACAAATACATACAGCAGAAAAGTAAGGAACAAAACAGTACAATATAGGCGGCATTATTGCTAAAGCAGCAATTTCTACCAGGCAACCTTTGGGTAGTAGGATACTACATAGCAGATAGCGGGATAGTGCATACTAAGTTAATCTTAATACTTAAACAATATAAATACTACTAAATAAATACATAAATAAAATAAACTAATATATATATTTATAATAAACTAATACATATTATGCTAATGGGAGATAGGATAAATAACTAATTATTATTCTCTAAGAAGAACTTTCTTGTTCGCTGTGTGTGTGTTGTCTCAATGAAAAATGTCTCAATAGACCCTCGAATCCCTTAGCTGGATTTTACAGCATGCCCGGGTGGAGATGCAGCTGGCACATTCTACGTTATTCTGTCGCTCCCAGCATGGAAGCTAATTTAATTAATAAGCTTTTTTAATAATGAGACGTTAAAAATTGTTTACCTTTATTCTAGTGGCTATTTGAAAATGCATAAAATGTCTGCATTCCTGTTGATTGTCAAAAATTTACCTATTTTGGTTTGGCGCCATTTTGTCCAACCACCCCATGCCATATTCTACCAAGGCAAAAAGAGAGCAATATTTAGCTCTCTTTCTTTCAAATGAGGTTTCTATATAGATTGTTTTCGCTACTCGCCGCTAGAAGGCAGGTCAATCGTAATTGAGAAGAGAGATAGTAACATGTTGTGATCTCTTTCTTTCAGGTGGTTGTTTCCGCTACTCGCCACCAGATGGCAGTTCAATCGTATTCAAGGCAAAAAGAGATAGCAGTATATTGAGCTCTCTTGCCTTCAAATGATGTGATGGGTGGTTTCTACGAATATTGTTTTCACTACTCGCCACCAGATGGCATGTTAATCGTATTGAGGAAGAGAGATAGCAATATATTGAGCTCTCTTTCTTTCAGGTGGTTGTTTCCGCTACTCGCCACCAGGTGGCAGGTCAATCGTATTCAAGGCAAAAAGAGATGGCAGTATATTGAGCTCTCTTTCCTTCAAATGATGTGCATGGGTGGTTTCTACGAATATTGTTTCAGCTACTCGCCACTAGATGGCAGGTTAATCGTATTATACATATAGTATTGAAGAAGAGAGATAGCAATATATTGCACTCTCTTATGTGCAATGGGCACGGCCTTCCTTTCCTCGGATGCTACTTTTTTATAATATGATTTGATTATCCATTTTTTTGGGGTAACTCTACAGACGTCTCACAGGCATTAATTGCATAAAAGCGCTGTGTGAGAGCCCTGGAAGGACTGGTACAAATTGATGTTTCTTGCATGTTTCGAAAATACTAGATCCTACCACTTCCGTGACATTATGTTAAGGAAATTGTTAAGTTATATGAATCAAAACGGAAACTAAGCCGTAACTTGAAAGGAAATAACAACCTTTACATGGCTGTAACAATTTATGATTCTATTCCAGATGAATTTAAAGAGCTAGATGAAATGAAATAAACTTAAACAGAAATTAAATGCCCGGTTACCAACTCGATTATTTAATAGTGCCAGAGATTTTGGAGAACCGTGGTAAATTAGAATAGATATTCTATTTATTTTTATTTCTATTATCAGGAAATATTTAACACACATTTAATCATTGAATGACATTGTATTTGTAATTAAACTTTTACACAACTGTCATTTTATAGGTATTTTTAAGTTAAGCATTAGTTTATTACTGACATTATTATTATAAACTAGCCTTGGTATATAATGATTCTTTCAACAATGAACTAATTTAGATTATTATATTGTTGTTTATTAATTTGCATGAATTTAAAACGATTATGCTATATGCTGTTGGTAATTGAACTAAAATTTTATCCCATTTAAAATAAGTTGCAATTGTACTTAATTATAATATTGTACACCTAATCAAGTAAATGTGGCAGTGACTCCTGCTCTGGAAGATTACACGAACAAAACATACTCCCGCGGGCCAGAGAGGGAAACGGAAATGTTTGTGAAACTCTTCCCGTCTCAGCCCCGCGGGGGTATGTTTTGGTGCGCTGGAGTCACGGCTTAAGCAATAAATTATTTGAGTTTGACTTGACTTCAGAACACTTGTCAACCCATAGACAACAAAAATTATAGCCAACTCACATATTCTTTACTATTTGACGTTTCTCGTGGTATATATAGCCCTGCCGGCATTAAAAATACCTGTCATATAGTAAAAAAGAGACAGAATATGAGAAGGACTTATGCACTTCACAAGCCCTTCTCTATGGCAGGTATTTTTAATTCCTGGCAGAGCTGTGTAAGGTCGAGAATACGAGAAAATATTACCTGACTAATTTTCTATAGGTGCGTGCTCGAACAGGGGTTTTACGCGAGCTGTCAGGTTAAAAATTAATAACTCCGGTCGTTGGTGAAACGATGACGAACGCACTCGCGATTACAATTAGAATGCGAATTCGGCGCATCACACGCTGAGTTGCTACGGGCATGATTTTAATTTTTGATGCAGTAATAAATAAAATTCAGTTCAATTTTAACACAATTAAGTTTTATTGGTGAAACTTTATACATTCTTAAATGCATACAATAAACGTGTACTACAGCCCTATAAGTAATAATTAATTCGAAATACTAATGATCTAAATTGTTCACTTCTTGGCGGCCGCCTTTTCTCTGGCCTTCTTGCCCTCCATGAGTTTGTTTCGATCTTCCTCCGACAGGTTGCTGTTGATCTTGGTGATGACTCCGGTGCCGAGGGTCAGGTCTCCTAGACGTAGCGTGAATCTCTGTCCAGCCTCGCACACCATGGGTTTCAGTAGTCTTAGCTTCAAACTGGAACAAAATAAAAGCATAATTATATTTGTAAAAGGTTTGGGATTTAAAAATTAGGCTAGATTATCGAGTCGACGTGTGGCCCAAATAAACCTAACTCGAGTTTTAAACCGACTAAAAGTCTCAGACCGCTATTAAAAACAGCGATTGAAACCGACTGGCTTAACGTGCCCTCCAAAGCATGAAATCTCTTCTCGAATGACAATCAGAATCAGATGATTCGGCCTCAGCATTGTCCTAACCAAACTGGGGAAATATCTCAAAAAAATTGCCTTTAGTTTATAATGAGAAAAATCTTGTATGTTTTTTCCTGTATTGAGAAACTAGGATTCTTCCATGCTGGACTGGGAGTGAGAGAAAAACATAGAATGTGCCAGCTGCATTTCCTCCCGAGCATGCTGTAAATACCAGCTAAGGGAGCTGAGGGTATCAGTATATTGTTATTTAGGCGATGGGCTGACAACCTGTCACTACAGCAATATATTAAATAACCCTCGAAACTTAGTCAGACGTGGCGAAACGGCTTTTGTTTAGGTCGTTTACGCTCTGCCTACCCCGCTAGAAACTAGGCGACTCACGTGGTATCTTCTCCGGGCATGACCATCTCCTTGTCGGGGATGGTGACCTGCGCGGCGCAGTCCCACGTCATGGAGAACATCTGGAGCTGGATGAACGACGTGAACGGCTTGGAGCGACCACCTGGATACAATACAATCATTTCATTTTAAACATTCGCAGTTATTTTCACTATAAGTAAGGCCATGCAATTATATATATATTATTTTGTTTTCCTACTTCTCGACCTTTTCGGTCGGTTTTTACCCAATCTCCCGCCTCGAGACCCTCAAGGAAGGGGAGGATCAGGTTCCCTATCTAGAAAAATGGTGTTCCCCAAAACTTTACTTAGTATAGTAGATGTGTGTATGGCTGCCTGTTTCTGCATGATGTATGTATTTATGTGTGCGTCTAATATAATATATATATATATATATATAAAAAAATTATGAGACATTTTAGTGTCCCCGGCTTATCACGGAAATTATCAGTGTTTCTCTACTATATTATGCACGTATTATACATATACACCTTTCTCTTGAATCACTCTATCCATTAAAAGAAACCGCATTAAAATCCGTTGCGTAGTTTTAAATATCTAAGCACACATAGGGATATAGGGACAGAGAAAGCGACTCTGTTTTATACTATGTAGTGATAGTGTACCGGAAAAACGAAGAAAATTGAGGGTAGAGAAATATGTCTGTCCCTAAATCCACCCGCAGTTCTCTCCAGGTTTGTAACAGCATCGAAATATCGGGACCGCATCAATTAGTTTAAATCCCGGTAAGAAACCCGTAATATGTCTCATAGTTATAATACAATCATTACTATCGATTCGTAGAGGACACGACTTAACTAAATCTTGACAAAAATTATTGCGTCCTTTTGTGTGTATGATAGAACCACGCAACCGCGAATGGCTAACATCTTCATTAGACAATGAATTGATGACTTGACACTACCTATTAAAAATATAATCACTTATGCACTCTTACTACCTAAGGTCAGCTGGAAGAGATTTATATTTAGAGATAAGCTATGATCATGTTTGCAGGAAATTGTTAAATAATAATAATATGATAGTAGTGGTGAAAACGATGATTCAATAATAGTACCAATTCGTAATTTGAAAAATCACGACTTGACTAATATAAGTATAAATGTCATGAGAGAACGAACAGAAAGAGACGCCAATATTTTTAGTTAAAATTTAGTTAAGTTGTGCGCTTTACGAATCGATAGCATTACTTTTAGGTTTATTTTGAATACTGTTACTAAACCGTCTGTCGATTCGGTTGTGAATTAATTCCGCACAATATGGGACGTTATTTGTCTATTTCTAAATAAGACGATATGAGTTGAAGAAGAAGAAGTTGCTTATTTAGGAAATTTCCTACATGGCAAGTTGCTTATTTAGAAAATGGACTACATAGGAAGTTGCTTATTTGGGAAATGGACTACATGGGAAGTTGCTTATTTGGGAAATGGACTACATGGGAAGTTGCTTATTTGGGAAATGGACTACATGGGAAGTTGCTTATTTGGGGAATGGACTACATGGGAAGTTGCTTATTTGGGAAATGGACTACATGGGAAGTTGCTTATTTGGGAAATGGACTACATGGGAAGTTGCTTATTTGGGGAATGGACTACATGGGAAGTTGCGTATTTAGGAAATGGACTACATGGGTGGGAAGCTGCTTATTTGGGAAATGGACTACATGGGAAGTTGCTTATTTGGGAAATGGACTACATGGGAAGTTGCTTATTTGGGAAATGGACTACATGGGAAGTTGCTTATTTGGGGAATGGACTACATGGGAAGTTGCGTATTTAGGAAATGGACTACATGGGTGGGAAGCTGCTTATTTGGGAAATGGACTACATGGGAAGTTGCTTATTTGGGGAATGGACTACATGGGAAGTTGCGTATTTGGGGAATGGACTACATGGGAAGTTGCGTATTTAGGAAATGGACTACACGGGAAGTTGCTTATTTGGGGAATGGACTACATGGGAAGTTGCGTATTTAGGAAATGGACTACATGGGAAGTTGCTTATTTGGGAAATGGACTACATGGGAAGTTGCTTATTTGGGAAATGGACTACATGGGAAGTTGCTTATTTGGGGAATGGACTACATGGGAAGTTGCGTATTTAGGAAATGGACTACATGGGTGGGAAGCTGCTTATTTGGGAAATGGACTACATGGGAAGTTGCTTATTTGGGGAATGGACTACATGGCAAGTTGCTTATTTGGGGAATGGACTACATGGGAAGTTGCGTATTTAGGAAATGGACTACACGGGAAGTTGCTTATTTGGGGAATGGACTACATGGGAAGTTGCGTATTTAGGAAATGGACTACACGGTAAGTTGCTTATTTGGGGAATGGACTACATGGGAAGTTGCTTATTTGGGGAATGGACTACATGGGAAGTGGCTTATTTGGGAAATGGACTACATGGGAAGTTGCTTATTTGGGAAATGGACTACATGGTAAGTTGCTTATTTGGGGAATGGACTACATGGGAAGTTGCGTATTTAGGAAATGGACTACATGGGTGGGAAGCTGCTTATTTGGGAAATGGACTACATGGGAAGTTGCTTATTTGGGGAATGGACTACATGGCAAGTTGCTTATTTGGGGAATGGACTACATGGGAAGTTGCGTATTTAGGAAATGGACTACACGGGAAGTTGCTTATTTGGGGAATGGACTACATGGGAAGTTGCGTATTTAGGAAATGGACTACACGGGAAGTTGCTTATTTGGGGAATGGACTACATGGGAAGTTGCGTATTTAGGAAATGGACTACACGGGAAGTTGCTTATTTGGGGAATGGACTACATGGGAAGTTGCGTATTTAGGAAATGGACTACATGGGTGGGAAGCTGCTTATTTGGGAAATGGACTACATGGAAAGTTGCTTATTTGGGAAATGGACTACATGGGAAGTTGCTTATTTGGGGAATGGACTACATGGGAAGTTGCGTATTTAGGAAATGGACTACATGGGTGGGAAGCTGCTTATTTGGGAAATGGACTACATGGGAAGTTGCTTATTTGGGGAATGGACTACATGGGAAGTTGCGTATTTAGGAAATGGACTACACGGGAAGTTGCTTATTTGGGGAATGGACTACATGGGAAGTTGCGTATTTAGGAAATGGACTACACGGGAAGTTGCTTATTTGGGGAATGGACTACATGGGAAGTTGCTTATTTGGGGAATGGACTACATGGGGAGTTGCGTATTTAGGAAATGGACTACACGGGAAGTTGCTTATTTGGGGAATGGACTACATGGGAAGTTGCGTATTTAGGAAATGGACTACACGGGAAGTTGCTTATTTGGGGAATGGACTACATGGGAAGTTGCGTATTTAGGAAATGGACTACACGGGAAGTTGCTTATTTGGGGAATGGACTACATGGGAAGTTGCTTATTTGGGGAATGGACTACATGGGGAGTTGCGTATTTAGGAAATGGACTACACGGGAAGTTGCTTATTTGGGGAATGGACTAAATGGGAAGTTGCGTATTTAGGAAATGGACTACACGGGAAGTTGCTTATTTGGGGAATGGACTACATGGGAAGTTGCTTATTTGGGGAATGGACTACATGGGAAGTTGCGTATTTAGGAAATGGACTACACGGGAAGTTGCTTATTTGGGGAATGGACTACATGGGAAGTTGCTTATTTGGGGAATGGACTACATGGGGAGTTGCGTATTTAGGAAATGGACTACACGGGAAGTTGCTTATTTGGGGAATGGACTACATGGGAAGTTGCGTATTTAGGAAATGGACTACACGGGAAGTTGCTTATTTGGGGAATGGACTACATGGGAAGTTGCGTATTTAGGAAATGGACTACACGGGAAGTTGCTTATTTGGGGAATGGACTACATGGCAAAATGGATTGCATGAGAAGTTGCATATCTGGTAAATGGCCAGCATGGAAATTAACGTATTTAGGAAATGGCATATGGATATTATGGGACTGACTTCAACAACATTTTTAGACTGTAGATTGACTACATTAATTTCAAATAATCAAGTAGATTTTCGAACGAATTGTCACCTTCGTCCTTGCTTAGAATATAGACAGCAGCTTCCACGTTGTCGTGTGCCATGACGGTGCCTGGTTTGGCCATGACCATGCCTCGCTTGATCTGCTCGCGCTTGATGGAGCGCACTAAAGCCCCGAGTTGGTCTCCAGCTTGGGCCTCATTTAGTGTCTAGAATGATAAAGAAAAATATTTATTTAATGTTCTTAAACATACATACATACATAAATCACGCCTTTATCCCTTACGGGGTAGAGCGTTTAACGCCTCGTAAAAGGTGCTTTCGCCACGTCTGACAAAAATTGAGGGCATTTTTTTTGTTCTTAAACATTAGACAAAATATACCCCTGCGGAGTATAGAGGGGAAGGGCGTTTCTGCTATTCGGTTCGCATCCGATTTGGCATACATACATACTTATAATCACGCCTTTATCCTTAATGGGGTAGGCAGAGCGTAAACGACAAAAACAAAGGTCGTTCCACCACGTCTGACAAAGTTTTGAGGGTTATTTAAGATATATTTGTAGATATATTGCTGTAGTGATAGGTTGTCAGCCCATCGCTTAAATTGCAATATCTGAATCCCCATAGCTGTTTTTTACAGAATACCCGGGAGGAAATGCAGCTGGCACATTCTATGTTTTTCTCTCGCTCCCAGGCCAGCATGGAAGTTTTGGCCTTTGGCCGATTTGGCCTTCTAAGTAAATGTATGACAGCTTGTTTTATATGGAATTTTCACGGAAACGAATCGCATACGGAGCAGTGCAAAACCGCCCGAAGGCTTTCTCTAAAGCCGTGACTCCTGCTTTGAAAGATTACACGAAACATACCCCCGCGGGGCAGAGAGGGGAAGGAAAATATTTCAGAAACTTGATACCTATGTTTATATACTTATTACCTATGTTTCGTGTTTTGTTTATGAGCTGGAGACTGCTTCACATTTGTTTTCCCCCTCGCTGCCCCGCAGAGGTAATTGGGGGTATGTATGTTTTGTGTA
This sequence comes from Scrobipalpa costella, assembly GCA_949820665.1. NCBI lineage: Eukaryota > Metazoa > Arthropoda > Insecta > Lepidoptera > Gelechiidae > Scrobipalpa > Scrobipalpa costella. Next base: position 6,064,828 of record OX463306.1, read on the forward strand.
ATATTTGAGAGCAGAAGTCACGCAAGTTCTTCCATGCTGGCCTGGGAGCGAGAGAAAAACATAGAATGTGCCAGCTGCATTTCCTCCCGAGCATGCTGTAAAAATCAGCTACGGGATCCAAGGGTTTCAGTAATTGCAATGTAGGCGATGGGCTGACAGTCACTACAGCAATATACCTACAAATCTATCTTAAATATCCCTCAAAACTTTGTCAGACGTGGCGAAACGACCTTTGTTTAGATCGTTTAAGCTCTGCCTACCCCATTAGGGATAAAGGCATGACTATATGTATGTATGTAGAAGTCACGCCTAAATTAGTTCTCTACTGCACTGTGGACTCCTGTAAAGCCCACTAGTTCAAGTCTTATTTTCCTGTACCCTAAAGTTGCCTGGAAGAAATTGCTGCTTAGCAATAAGGCCGCCTATTTGTACTACTATTTGTTTAATTTAATTTTCTCTTGTGTCTTTTCTGTGCAATTTAGTATATTCTTATCTTATCTGTATATAACTAACTGTTCTTACCTTGTGGAACATCTCAACTCCAGTGACGGTGGTTTTCATGGTCTTGCCGTGTCCGACGATTTCACATTCGGTACCCTTCTTTAGCACACCTGGAAAAAATGTTCATTCATTAGGACCTAATGTATGTATGTAATTTACATACATACAGTAGAGCCCGATGGTGTAGTGGATAGGGCCGCTGCCTCCTGAGCGGGAGGTCGTGGATCGAATCGCACCACGTACCAATGTGTTTTTCCGTTTTTGAATTTCATATGTACGTTTATTCGGCGTTTTTCCGTGCTTCGCAAGGCACGTTAAGCCGTTGGTCCCGGTTAATATCGTTTAATACCGTAAATATTAGTCGTTAAGCCATGTCAGAGGCCAGTGCTAAGCATTGGCGACTTGAAAACTCTGACCTAATCTAGGATTGGGTCTGGTTTCCCTTCTGGGTTGCAGAGGTCAGATGGCAGTCGCTCTGTGTAAAAACCAGTACTCTCGTTCAATCACCTAGATTAGGTAGCCGACCCTGAGATACGGGATAAGGCTAGGAAGATGATGAATACATACATACATATAATCAAGCCTTTATCCCTAATGGGGTAGGCAGAGCGTAAACGACATAAACGAAAGTCATTCCGCCAGGTCTGACAAAATTTTGAGGGTTATTTAAGGTAAGTATGTATTGACAGGTTGTCAGCCCATCGCCTAAATTGCAATATACAGAAACCCTCGGATCCCTTAGCTGGTTCTTACAGCATGCCCGGGAGGAAATGCAGCTGGCAGGTTTTATGTCTTTCTCTTGCTCCCAGTCTTTAAATTCTAATGATTATAGGTATTTAATTTCAGGGTAGGAAGTTTGGAGGCAATAGTACAAATAGATGAAGGTGGATTTTTCGGTCGTCAATGTCATGGGCTAGCAAAAATTAGGCACGCGATGCAGATACGAGCTAGATTGAACTTTATCACCAGACCGCTTAATTTATTTTTGTTTGAATGTCTTTACCGAATGATTCTTCTGCACCTGTATAAAAGTTATAGCTATAGTATTTCCAATTCAGGTTTAGAATAAAGGTAAACAAAGTTTTTTCTCTGCTGGACTGGGAGCGAGAGAAAAACATAGAATGTGCCAGCTGCATTTCCTCCCGGGCATGCTGTAAAAATCAGGTAAGGGATCCGAGGGTTTCAGTATATTGCAATTTAGGCACTGGGCTGACAACCTGTCACTACAGCAATATGCCTACAAATCTATCTTAAAAACCCTCAGACTTTGTCAGACGTGGCGGAACGACCTTTGTTTAGGTCATTTAGGCTCTGTCTACCCCATTAGGGATAAAGGCGTGACTATATGTATGTAAGTTTCGTGTCTTTTAATCGAATATCTTGTTTCTAAAATAAGTTTTAGATATGACAACATAATGAAATAGTAGTTTTAGTAATGTAACTAATTTGCCAATGCATATCATTTATTTTTGAAATGTGTTTTTGAATAAAAAGACATGAAACTTTGTTTACCTTTATTCTTAAACTGAGTTGGAAATACTATAGCAACGCAGACTGAATTACTTGATCGCCTGTAAAAAAAAACTTCCATTGGCTATCTGGTAGAAGAAGAAACAAGATATATGTTTACCTCTGTGAAGCCTGCCGGTGACCACGGTGCCTCTGCCCGGGATGGAGTGTACAGACTCAACGGGCAGCAGGAAGGGCTTGTCGAGGTCTCTCACCGGAGTGGGGATGAAGGAGTCCACTTCACTCAGCAGCTTGCCAATGGCTTCTGAACCTATTTCCGGGCTCTTGCCTTCTAAAGCGCATAGAGCTGAACCTGTAACATTACATGAAAACTTATTGAATTGTTTGTCGACCCGCGGCCAGGACCACGACTATTCTTCTCTTCGAGTGGGTATCGAGTCTATCGACCCGATCAACCCTGGTTTTTAAACCGCCTAGTAGCACAACTATCAGGCCTCTGGCATGGTTTAAGTAACGACCATTATCAAAGACAACGACCGGGACCGAAGGCTTAACGTGCCCTACAAAGCTCTCGAACCCAGGACCTCCGGATCGGGAGTCCATGGCACTAGCCACTAGACCACGGAGGCACCACGACTATTGAAACATAGCTTCTTTTTAGCAAGTTTCTTTTTTGTACATGTTTACCTATTAAGGTAACATACAAACATATAATCACGCCTTTATCCCTAATGGGGTAGGCAGAGCGTAAACGAACTAAACAAAGGTCGTTCCGCCACATCTGCCAAAATTTTGAGGGTAAATTAGATAGATTTTTAGGTATATTGCAATAGTGACAGGTTGTCAGCCTATCGCCTATATTGCAATATACAGAAACCTTCGGATCCCTTAGCTGGTTTGTACAGCATGCCCGGGAGGAAATGCAGCTGGCACATTCTATTAAGGTCAACATTTAAAAATTACGATCTAGCATAATCTAAAGCTAACAAGTTATTTTACTTTGACTTAATTTGCTAGGTAGACTAAACTAAAAATGTGTCCATTAAGAAACACACATACACGTAAACACGTTTCTTATTGTCTCTATTAAGAAAGTCTTAGCAAGTGAATGCTTAGTCGAACAGCGACCCAATGAACCCCGGTGTCAGAGTTTTCAAGCTGAAATATTGGGATAAAAGGTAACTTCCTATGTTTTCCCACCAAAATCGCGAGTGCCCTAGATAACAACAAGTGAAATCAGTGAAAATAATCGCGAGTGCTGAAATTGGTTTTGTTTTGGTAACTTTCAGTATGTTTTTGTTTTGTTATTATACCTCAGTTTTATAAAAATAAAAAAATATTACTGTACCTCAGTTTTTTACAATATAAAAACATTATCCGACTATCTGATGAAGACTTGAAGAATCGATTGCAGATTAAAGAAAGTGAAAAAAAAAAACAATTATACCTCAGTTTTGTTTTAGAAATATCTTTATTCCCATACCTTTAACGACAGGAATCTTGTCACCGTCATAGCCCATCTCAGACATTAGCTCTCTGATCTCCATCTCCACAAGTTCCACCATCTCCTCATCAGCAGCATCCACCTGTAAAAATGCATATACAGTTATTGATACTATAACTCTTTTTTTATTTTCGCTCAAAAATTTTAACGAGGCTTCAGTCATCTGGTGACTATGTCAGCCTCATGGTATTTTACATATTATTTAAAAAAAAATGTATTTAACGAGATAGGGTCAGAAAACGGTACAACACAACTGCTCTGCTGGAGCAGGTCTGCCAACCAATACTATAATTCTATTATTTTCTATGCTGCACTGGGCCCAATTTTTTGATCTCCTGCCTACCCCTTAAGCAATATCTACCTTATTGATGAACACCACAATGTGCTGTATGCCGATCTGCTTGGCGAGCAGCAGATGCTCGCGTGTCTGCGGCATCACTCCGTCGGTGGCGGCGACTACTAGAATGGCGCCGTCCATCTGGGCTGTGCCTGTGATCATGTTCTGAAAAAGGCATTTGGCTTTAATGCTTATTTGGTATAAAGTTGGGATTTGAATTTGAATTTTGCATAGAACACTTAGGTTGGTTGGAGAATATTATGAGACTTTTTTCTGTTCATCAATATGATCATCTTCTTCTTCTTAGCGAGTGGATTCTCGAGTCCGATGACCCAATGAGCCCCGGTGTCAGAGTTTTTAAACTGCCTAGTCGCAAAACTATCTGGCCTCTGAAATGGTTTGAGTAACAACCACTATCAAAGACAGCGATCGGGACTGATGGCTTGACGTGCCCACCGAAGCTCGAAATCTTTTTCTTTTTGGACAATCAGGTGATTCAGTCTGCAATGTCCTAACCAAATGGGGGAAAAATTCACAAAATGATGAATTCTCAAATATAAACTTTGTGTTTCACCCCTGGGAATCGAACCCAGGACCTCCGGATCGGGAGTCCATGGCACTAGCCACTAGACCACAGGTGCAGTGCTTCTTCTTCTTCTTTTCGATTCGAGGCAAACTCAATTTTTGCAGTCTTTTATTTGGTACAAAGTTGGGATTTGACTGTAAAATATTGCACAGAACACTTAGGTTAGTTGGAGAATATTATGAGACTTTCTTCTGTTCATTAATCTCAACATTTCTATACTTTAATATTTATCATTCTGGTCATTCCCTCAATGCTGATGTATAGAATATCATTCATTTCTATTGGATGAGATCTGTGCCACATGTACTGCTGTCTACATCTGGACTCTTATTATGTTTGAGACAAGCAGCTAATAAAACTTCTGTAGTAATATTGATTCTTTTTTAATTAAAATCAAAGTTAATTAACTTTTCATTAGTTACCTTGATGTAATCGGCGTGTCCTGGACAGTCTGTGTGACCATAATGTCTTGTGTCTGTCTGGTATTCTACATGGGCGACATTGATGGTGATACCACGGGCCTTCTCTTCAGGGGCATTGTCAATGTCCGCGTAGCCTTTGGATTGAGCGAGATCTCGCTCAGCTAATACTGTAATATAAATAAGATTACCTGTTAGTATTTTGTACTAATCAAGGAGTGCGAAAATACTAAAAACTCAGCAAATGTTACAAAAAAGAAAAATCATATAAGAATTTGGGAGACATATTTCCGATCATTCACAGAAAAACATTCAGAGATCACAAACTTCAGGAGTATGAGAATCCCCATGATACTGTCATGTGAAATTATATAACGAAGTCCTTTTTTTACTTACCTTTGGTTATGGCAGCAGTCAATGTGGTTTTGCCGTGGTCAACATGACCGATTGTACCAACATTGCAATGGGGTTTTGTCCTCTCAAATACTTGCTTTTCGGCATAATTCCTTCGCAGCACAAGGCTCAGTGGCGAGAGACCAGATACTGTGTTGTTCCTTAGGTTTGCGGCATGACTTTGTTTTAGCAATAATTTTACAGCTGGAAGAAATACTTACAATTACTTCAAAAGGTAGATAGGTAATGAAGAAAATACCTGTGTTAAGATTATTCATGTATCATGAGTGGATAAAGCACTTGTATCACGAATTAACCATAAAAAATATGCAAATGCTATCTTTTATCAAAGTAGTACAACATAACCTCAAAATTTCAGCTGACTGACAAAATCAATATATTCCTATTAAACAAATATTTTAGAAGGTAATAATGGGTCATTTAGCGCAGATAGAGGTGTTAGGAGTTTATGAAGCTAATGTTAACAACGATAAATGCCGGACACGGGCATTCTTTTACATAATCTTAAAGATAACCAAAATTTCATATTTATTATAAAGTGCATATTTATAACATGAACAAGCATATTGTTCTATAACATTTAATGTTTATAAGACAGAATATATTTATTTAGAGTAAAACAATACAGAATAAAGTAAGAAAATAACATAATTATCTTACCTGGGTTAACCAAACTCTTGGCAAATGAAATAGTAGCCATCCTTGCCGGCCAACCACAGCAATTTTCAAGTTAAATAACAGTAATCTCACGAACCACGTCTTATTTTTCTAACTTACAACAATATTTCCAGAAAAATTGAAGAAAAAGGAAGAAAATGCGCTCACAGTTTCTTGCGCACGTTCACGTTGAATAAGTGAAATGAATGTCTGCTGCATAGTACGTAACAGTTTTTGTTTTGCTCACGTACATGCATAAAGAAAAGGATAGACATAGTATGACAAGCGAGCGAAACGAAATTCGTTCAGTGCACAAAGACAAACGCGTTTACGTTTAGCAAACGATGACATCTGCACTGCAATTCTTATTTTTGGAAAATAGATGGCGTTACTTTATTTGTGAAGGAAATGGTTAGCAACGCCATCAAGCGTGGAGTAGCTGTACTAAATACGATGAAAGCTGCTGGAAAGCTATTTAAAAAGACCTTGATTTGCTTATAGCTTATATTATACATACATACATATAATCACGCCTTTATCCCTAATGTAGCTTATATGATTTTATTTATTTATTATTATTGGATTGGATTTATGAGGATTTTTAAAATAATACTAACGTCCTAACCTACGGTGCACAAACATGGTCGTTAACTGAAGGTCAAAAGTCCAAACTCAAGGTTTGCCAAAGAGCGATGGAGCGGAGTATCCTAGGCGTCAAACGAACGGACAGAGTTCGAAACACTACGCTGCGAGCCAAGACGGGCATAACTGACGTAGGGTTCAAAACCGCCAAGCTCAAATGGGAGTGGGCTGGGCATGTTTGTCGGATGCACCCGGATCGATGGGCCAAGATTGTCACAGAAGATTGGGTACCTCAAGACGGTTTTCGGCGAAGAGGTAGACCCCGAAAAAGATGGCGTGACGATCTCGACGCTCATCTGAAAGACTGGACTGAGGTTGCATTAGACCGTAATGATTGGAAAACCGCGGAGGAGGCCTTTGCCCAGCAGTGGGATCTAATAGGCTAGCTATAATAATAAATAATAATAATACTAATAATAACAAAGTAAGCATTTACTTTTCAAAAAATATTGCATACATTCATAAATGTAACAAATTACGTACTTAGGTCATAAACATTTATTTAGTATTAATTTAATCTTAAAAATACAGTAACTTAGAAATCAAAATCATCGCTGCTTGGAGATACTGCCCGTTTTTGAACGTCGGCTAAGGCCTCTAGAACTGTTTCACTATCGCCTTGACTGTCAGGCACGTAGGTGGCTGAAGTATCTAAAACAATAAAAAACAAATGTTAGTTACCAATAGTATAATTGTATCCTTAGCTAGATAGACAAACATACCTGGTGTAAGGGACAGTGTCCAGTGGAAAACTGATAGGGGTTACTCAGTCAACGTAACTGAACAACTATCACCAGGAAATTCTTTCAGGAGACGTAAATAAAAATTACCTTCCCATACAGAATGGCCACCTCAATCAGAAAAAAATTATGCAAAAGTATATTTTTTTTCATGAATTATAATTCTGCTGATAGGTGTTGTTGGCTGAGCAACCCCTATCAGTTTGCGGGACGCTGTCCCTTACACCTGGTATACTCACGTAGGCAGAGAATTCATGTAGCCTAGCCTGCCATGTGCTTACCATTGTCAAAAGTTATATCCATAACCGTAGACGTAACGTTGCTTCTACTTCCTACGTGGGCAACTAGAGAATCAGGTTGTTTAAAAACATCGCTATCGCCATTCTCAACAACCTCTTTTACATTTGTATCTTCTGTATCAGCAATGGTTTCTTGAGAAGTTACTTCTTTCAAGAGGTCACGTTTGTTTATTTCCTCTTTGATAACGGTTTTACGTCTCTTCTCTTTCTTAGATTTCGGAGTGCCCACTAGTAGAACGTTGTTGGTTTTCTTTATAACGGTCGTTGTGGCATCAACATCGATTGGTTCTTCTTCATTGTCGTTTTCGTCCGGAAAATCAATATCATACATCCTTTTCAATTTCTTTTGGAATTTCTCCAGTTCATGCTTGCTGACCTTCTTAGGCGAATTAATCGTTCCTGGGTATCTCGCGACAAAGCTATACTTCGCCAACCTTTCATTCAAAGTAAGTTTCTCAGCGTTGTCGGCCTGAATCACAGCTACTTCTAATCGTTTCTTGTATTTCTTGTCCTTCAATCGAAACATCTTTTTGTTAGAGGTGTACGGCTTCAAACTCTCTGGAGCAATCCAAGCTCTTGTCACGTCGAAAGCGTCGAAGAATACCACGTTGTAGTGAGTCTGAAAAGGCAGAATTATAAATTAAGTCTCCACAATAAAACGCAGACCAAATAAATATGCATGTTGTCTAAGATCTTCCATAGAATGTGACAGCTGCATATCCTCCCTGGCATGCTGTTAAAATCAGCTAAGGGATCCGAGGGTTTAAGTATATTGTAATTTAGGCGATGGGCTGACAACCTGCCACTACAGCAATATACATACAAATCTATCTTAAATAACCTTCAAAACTTTGTCAGACGCGGCGGAACGACCTTTGTTTAGGTCGGTTACGCTCTGCCTACCCCATTAGGGACAAAGGCGTGATTATATGTATGTATGTCTAATTATTCCATTCTTCCATGCTGGACTGGCAGCGAGAGAAAAACAGAATGGGCCAGCTGCATTTCCTCCCGGGCATGCTGTAAAAACCAGCTAAGGGATCTGAGGGTTTCAGTATATTGCAATTTAGGCGATGGGCTGACAACCTGTCACTACATAAATATACGTACAAGTCCGTCTTGAATAGCCCTCAGGACTTTGTCAAACGTGGCGGAACGACCTTTGTTTAGGTTGGTTACGCTCTGCCTACCACATTAGGGACAAAGGCATGATTATATTTATATTAGTGATTGATTTTATTTATTATATTTTATTGGTGGAAACTTAATTGGGTTGTGTGTTATTTATATTAGTTTATGTTAGTGTTAATATTATTGCTGTATGTTTCCCTATCATGAATAAATATAAGAATAAATATGTATGTATGTATGTCTAAGAAAGTATTAATTCTTCAGGATCTGATCTTCTACTTACTGGGATATCAGAGAAGCCATCAAGCCAGTAATACTGCTCGGTATCAGGATCATCGTCCACCATGGCGGGCCACCACGGCCAGCCGGCCAGCCGAGCCAGCACTAGGGAGCCAGCAGTGTATTCTCCATAGATGAGGTCTTCTTCGTCGCGCAGGCGCAGTGGGGCCTCCGGGGCGGAGCAGGCTGCTGCTGATTTGTCTAAGAAGTACATACATACATACATACATATAATCACGCCTTTATCCCTAATGGGGTAGGCAGAGCGAAAACGACCTAAACAAAGGTCGTTCCGCCACGTCTGACAACATTTTGAGAGTTATTTAAGATAGATTTGTAGGTATGTCTAAGAAGTGTTTTATATAAATTAATTGTATAAAAGGTGCAATTCTACACTATTTATTTTAATTCACTTCCTTGCTGGCCTGGGAGCGAGAGGAAAACATAGAATGTGCCAGCTGCTTTTCCTCTCGGGCATGCTGTAAAAACCAGCTAAGAGAGGCGATGGACTGACAACCTGTCACTACAGCAATGTACCTACAAATCTATCTTAAATAGCCCTCAAACTTTGTCAGACGTGGCGGAACGACCTTGTATGTATGTATGTTATTTTAAACATTCTGTGTTAAGTTGGTGGTCAAATAATATTCTGGGCCGCTATGGTGTAATTTCTTGTGTTAGCACACGCTAAGATGAATCAGGATCAAACTTTATTTGTTATCATTTGTAAGAAGAAGAAAAAAGGAATTTAATAAACAGAGAATAGTTTATAATAACAAGAGGCAGAAAGTAAGGCTAGAAAACGGTTGGACAGATAGTTTCTATAGTATTTGAAACTCAGTTTTAGAATAAAGGTAAACAATGTGTCATGTCTTTTTATTCAAAAACTAATCAAAAACACATATCATTACTAAAACTACTATTTCATTATGTTATCATATCTAATAGCTAAAACTTATTTTAGAAACAAGATCTTCGATTAAAAGACAACTTTGTTTACCATTATGCTAAAATTGAGTACGAAATACTATAGGATTTTTGACTTTATTTACACCACCAGTACAGTGGAATATGTTGGTAAATCAACAACAAACATAGTTTATCTATCTATAGAAGGAACACGATACCCTTGTTCATAGCGCAGCGCCAGTTGGCGGGTAGTTCGCTTTTGTCGAGCACGTGAGGCAGGAACCGCCATCGGTCGCAGTCGTCGCACTGCGCCCACAGGCCCGGCGCGCGGCGCTGCTGTAGCCACAGCAGGCGCTGGTGGTGGGACAGGGTCGCCGCCGGCTGGCTCGCGACATCTTTGTAAGATATGCTTCAAATATATGAAAAAAAGTGTTTGATTTCACATACATACATACATACGTTAAACGCCTCGTAAAAGGCGCTTTCGCTACGTCTGACAAAAATTGAGGGCAATTTTAGATTAAAAAGTTTATTGCTATAGTGACAGGTTGTCAGCCCATCGCCTAAATTACAATACACTGTAACCCTCGAATCCCTTTTGCTGACTTCTACAGCATGCCCGGGAGGAAGGGCAGCTGGAACATACATATAATCACGCCTTTATCCCTAATGGGGTAGGCAGAGTGTGAACGGCCCAAATGTGTTTGATTTCTATGCATTCAAAATCTGTTTTTACCACTAAAAGATAAATAAGTGTTAATCGTCGAGGGCTTACCCTCAATTCAATACAAACAAGTGAGCCGATCAGTTTTCATTATGAATATCTGAATTTAAGGGACTGGGTCGCCAGTCGCCACCGTCGCAGGTGAAGTACGGGGTGGAAAGCATATTTTTTAAGGACAGAAGAGACCATCGAGGCGGATCCACGTGGGATAATACATACATAAATCGCGCCTTTATCCCTAATGAGGTAGGCAAACGACCTAAAAGCTGGCACATTTCGCTCCCAGTGTGTAGTACTATTATATATTCTGTGCTCCCAGTCCAGCATAGAAGAAACCACGTGGTATACGATAAGTAACCCACAATAAAGTATAAATTATCTAAAAGGTAACTTACGCACTAGCCTGAGAACAATTTTCTGTTGATTGAGTAGCTTCGGCGAATGTTATACCCTTTCGATGCTTCACGTATGCCATTGATGGCGAATTATTCTCGTCACCCTGTAAAAATGTGTTAAATATAAGATTTGGTTATGGCTTGAAGCGACTACTATGTTTATTTAGATTGACATGACACAAAACATACGTAAATTGAAGTTAACGAGGGTAGTATACATTTCTATAACGTTATCAAAAAAGCAGATGAGATTTTCATACCTGCGATAGACGAGCTTCTTCTACAGGTTCATGGGCGATTTCGGTTGGTAATTTGCCTTCTGCTAACTCCATTGTCAATTATCAATGTCAGAAACACCAAGAAGTCTGCAATAGGGAAAATTAATTAGGAAATGTTACAGAGATTTCAGAAGTTAACAAAAAGAATGAAATTAAAATCTTCCCGCCCCGCACCTATACTTTCTGTTTCCCGCGTTTTTCGGAGGGTTCTTTCGTTTTATTTGTTTCTACAGAAAAGTGGTTTACTATATTCTTTAAACTAAGATGATATTTATTTATATGACAAATAAACAAATTAGAAATAATTCGTTATTTTTATTCTATATTAATTGATATATTTTTAAAATTCAGTTGAGAAACTAATGTTACCGGAAGTTATATAGTTTTTTTTTTAAATAGGTATTGTGAGCATGTGGTTGGCTGGCCCAGGCGGTTGTTAAAACGCTGAAAAATAAAAAATGAGTTGTGTTTTAAAGTGAGGAAGGTTTTTCAGTCATTAATAGTGCATTAAAACTGTTCCAATATTTATTTGATAAAAAGCGAAAAAAATAAAGTTGTCCGGAGTTTCCGGACTTTGGGTCCGGAGATATTTTTCTTTTTTATGACGGAAATTCAAAAGTCATGTCATATACTAAAAAACAAAAAGGACTTTTTTGACATATTATTTAAAACCGATAAATAAAGTGAAAATTAATCTTCTAATAATCTTGTACTATTAAATTAAAATATCTTTTGTTTATTAGCTCTTAAAATTTTAAACGGAAGTGCACATCGAAGTATAGGCTGGCTACCGGCTAGTCGCCATATTGTGGCGAGCTAGAATTTGGTGTTTTCCTAAAAAAACTCGTCGTTCTCGACGAAAGGGAGTATCCTGTACTCCCTTTTTTATGTTTCAAGTGTTCAATCTCTTACTTACCTGTAGGTAAAGTGTATTTCTATAGAGAAATATATTTTTCTTTGTTTTGGATTATAAACATGGCTTTCTAAAATGTCGGCCCTGTACGTAAAATCGTTATCTCCTCGCGGAGTAGCCCGCTCAGATTTTGCTGTGAATGTTGGAGGAATCCAGAATGGACAAGAAGTCTTCAAATCGATCATCTATACCACAGTCGAGGGCATCCGCCATCGACTGTAAAAAAAACGCTGGTAAGTGGGCTGAAGGTCGCCATACTGATTACAAAATGACAGGTCCTTTTTGTTTATCATTAACATATTGTGTAATAAATAGTGCGCCTGTTTTTAGTCTTATTCACCTTTTTCTTGCTACAGAATCAACTTATAAACCTTGGCCACGGAACAATAAGAAACGCGAAGTACCTGGAAATGCTCCTAAGAATGAGCCGTATCGCAAGAGAGGTGCCCCTGCGCAGGGTGGCCGTGGACAAGTCGATAGGAGGCCACGCGCGCGGGGTGGGCCCTCCAATTCGTTTATGGGTGGAGCGCAGAACACCGGGTAAGAATATATTATGGTGTTTTCCCTTGGGAATATGATATTTTCTCAAAGTATAAAGTAGCCTATGCTCATCTCAAGGTTACCATGTATTATCTTACCAAATTTCATCAAATTCCGTTCAGCTGTTTAGGTATGCATGAACATAAGAACATATCCCTTCCTTGACAGTCCGGTCTTCGTCATATCATAGAATCATTTAGATCAATGATACAACAAAGGCAGTCCAGTATAAAACAGACCGCATTATAAAATTAGCATGGATTTAGTTTAACTTTGGTTTCCTGTACTATGTTTTGCCTATTCTTAGGCAAAAAATTTACCTAACTACTTACTAATACTAACATTTTGTTAAACAGGCTAGAAGATGAGGATGAGCCAGAAATCGGCTCAGTATTTGTGCCTGGCAGCAAGAAGCAAAACTTGAACCATTTGTTAAACTTTATGTACCCAAGCCGAGGGGGGCAGGAGCGTGGCCCGGAGCGCCATGGGGCCATTTCTCGTCGAGCTGTGCAGAAGGTGCCTCATCGTCTTGAACATGACCTGTATTTGCGTGCCAAGTGAGTGTTGTATGATTGATTTTTGTAAAACTAGGTTGAAAAAAACTTAAAATTAGATGCATGTGTGACTGAATAATGCAAAGGAATTTCAACTAACCTACCTACCTATTTATAATGAGTCATTCTTATATGGTTTGATAGAACATTCAACAAGTTGATATTTCAAGTATTATAATTTACTGGCAAGGCAAATATTGTAATCCAATGTTTTATATGTAGATATTTGCTCAGCTGTTTTGGTGTTGCAATTTTTGTTTAATTAGACACCTACTTTTGCTTTGCTTGGGTATGTACACTTTGGATTAACGAAACTAGAAAATTTTATGGCGTCTCCTAAAGAGAAAATATCTACAAGAATTCAAAAAATCTGTTCAATAGGAATTACCAGTTTTTCTGATAGACAGTGCAGGCAACTTCCATTTATACTTTGTATTGGTTTTTAGCTGTCAATTTGTAGTGAGGGAGGATGGAGACTACAGGGCGAATTTGTTGGATCCAGATGTGCCTATCAAGTGGGATCAGGTTGAGGAAATTGTGAGTTTATCTGTACAAGTAATTAATTTTTAAAATAGGTACAATGTAAGCTTGTTATCTCCAGGACTGATAGTATTAATGTTTATAGAAAAAATCTGTATTGCTGATAATATTTTTGTTGATAAATGAAACTTGTGAGATTTTTGTAAGACAAGATTAATATGAAACTTGAAAATAATAAAACTGATGTTATCATCAACCATTATTGACGCCAGTTCCCCACATCCAGGTGGTGCGCAGCACAGGGCGTTCCGAATGCCCGATCTGCTTGGGCGCGCCGGCGGCCGGGCGCGTGGGCCCGTGCGGGCACGTGTACTGCTGGGCGTGCGCGCTGCACCTGGCGGCGGCGCACGCGCAGCAGCCGCCGCCCTGCCCCGTGTGCGCGGCGCCGCTGCGCGTGCTCCACATGCGCCCCACGAGGGCCGTGCAGTGGCCGCAGCCGCCCGCAGAAGTACGTTCACGTTTTATGATACAACATACATACATATAATCACGCCTTTATCCCTAATGGGGTAGGCAGAGCGTAAACGACCTAAACAAAGGTTGTTTCGCCACGTCTGACAAAGTTTTGAGGGTTGTTTAAGATAGATTTATAGGTATATTGCTGTAGTGACAGGTTTTCAGCCTGTCGCCTAAATTACAATATACAGAAACCCTCTGATCCCTTAGCTGGTTTTTACAGCATGACCGGGAGGAAATGCAGCTGGCACATTCTATGTTTTTCTCTCGCTCCCAGTCCAGCATGGAAGTAATATGATACAATCTTGCTTATAATCGTGGTGTTATATTAGCTGCAACAAGCGTCTGCCTGGACATGGACCTTCCTCTTGGGATGTAATTCACTCATCATCATATGGCGTTTCCAAAAAATGCGCCTTAAAATTTGATGTCGGAGTTAGCAATGCATTAGCTGGTGTAGCCCCTCGAATCCGCTGCTGAGTTTTCGTGTAGGGCAGTCCTCACTTCAATTCACTAAAATCCTTTGACTTTCATAGTAAGCCTAACAACAAATAGCCGGCATTTTTTTTTTGTTTATATGTCCAAGCTAGCATATAATCAGTATATCACGTCACGCCTATGTTTATTACCCCGGAGACACGATTTATGATCGTGTGTTGTAATTGTAGGTGACAATGCGCCTGGTTCGTCGCCTGCGCGGCTGCACTACGGTGGAGGCGGCCCCCCCGCGCGGGCTGCCCGATGAATCTCCACCAGCCGACATACTGCCTATAGAGCAGTTACAGAATGCGCCATACACCAAGTTCTTCACTATCAACAAACAACAGGTACAAAATAAATAACTACACATAACAAAAGAGCAAATAACTAAGAAAAAGATCTGAAAAACAAGCATCCTCATTGCTAGTTCAGTTTTCCTCTTACAGTTTTTCCTGCAGTAGGCAATAAGCAACGTATTCATAAGAATTTCTGTTGCAATTTTTAAATGTAAAAGGATTTTCTTAATTTCCACTTCTGCTAATATTAATTATTCTGTTATTAATTGCTGCTTTAGCAATAAGGCCGCCTATATTGTACTGTCACGTTTGTTCCTTTTTATTTCTGTTGTATGTGTTTCTTTGTGCAATAAAGAATTTTGTATTGTATTGTATTGTATTCTTATTACCTTATGAGAATAATATAGCAACACATGAATCAATTTATTTCACACCAAACACGAAAAGGAATCTTAGAAGGATTCATCAGGTCGATAGACTCGATACCCACTCGACAGAAGAAGAAGAAGAAGGATTGTGAAAACAATCCGACAGATAACGGCAGCAATCTCCTTAGGAATGTGCCATAAAGGATGCGCGAGAGCAAAGATTCCCCTAACAACGAACTGTGTAGTCCAACCAACGAAGAAGTTGACCCCAACCAAAATCCTCAGTTACAAAGTGATATGGTGAAGTAAACAATCCGAGTGGTGGGCATTGGGAGGAAATTAATCCCTTTGTCAGATAAATATCCTCTGCTATTCCATAAAAGACAACTTAGAAATGAGTTATCTTGTTGCCTATCCTAATTAAATTAGACCAGACTACTTATTTAAATATAAAGTAAAATTTTATATTTATTTCTAGGTACGCGACATCCTCGACCGCGAGAGGAAAGAAATCCAAGATCAAATCATGGCAGAGATAGACACCACCGAGATCGTGTTCCTAGAGCAAGCTTTAGACATGCTCAAAACTAAAGAAGAAAACCTCAACGCACAACATGACCTACCTAAACCTAAACCTGTCATGGAGGAAGTCAACGCTCCTCCAATAGTGTACGAGAAACAAGAGA
This sequence comes from Scrobipalpa costella, assembly GCA_949820665.1. Lineage (NCBI taxonomy): Eukaryota > Metazoa > Arthropoda > Insecta > Lepidoptera > Gelechiidae > Scrobipalpa > Scrobipalpa costella. The sequence continues at coordinate 6,080,946 of OX463306.1, forward strand.
TCAATCAAAATAAGGTTGATTGGTTTGACATGACCGATGACGGGCCCACTTGTGTAGAGACCATTCAGGAGCAAGTAGAAGATTTGGCTATCAGCCTCGCCCAGTCTAACTTGAACCCTGAAGCAGTGGAGTTTGTTGGAGACTTGAATGACAACCAACCTGAAGAGTTTCCCCTTATTGATTGTCCGGTCGAAGAGAAAGATGATAATGCCGTCAATGACGTGGACAAGCAAAACCAAGCGAAATATTTCTACTTTTATCAGGGTAAGTGTTGGCTACTTTGTTAAATTACAGACATTATTCTTTGATTTCATTGTTGATTCCACAGTTAGTACCATACTATACTTCGTTTTATTTAGCATTAGAAATTATGTAAACAAAGAAGCAGGGGCTAGTGAACATAAAAATCAGCTGACCTAATTTTATAAATTTTTCATCTCAGGCACAGAATTCAAAGGGTAGGTTTATCTGACTGAAATGAATGAATGAATGTTCCTAGTCGGACTACGGAACCCCAAAAATCATTACATAAAAAGGTACATTGAGTTAACAAGAGAAGAAAGTGAAAAACTCCCAACATTCCGTTCCATGTTCACCTCTGCTTCTTTAGGTTTTTGAGAGTACATACTTTTTAAGATGATACTTTATTAGTATGTTTTTAGTCTTATCTTGTTGTTCTATTTAAAATAATTATTTTATCATAAAGTATTTGAATAAAATGTTACAATAATGTAAATTATTTCACATATTTTTCGCTTACCGCCAAGTAACTTGTACAATAAACGACCCTTTGTTTTTTCTAATGCTAAACAAAATAAAGTATAGTATATTCAGACTTATACGAGAAAAACTGTAAGGTGGTAGGTAGCTATGTCAGATGCAATTTCTATGGATTTTAGATACATTTGCTTTTGTTTTGTATGGGAATGGCATCTGTTGCAGCTACCATCTTACTGTTTTTCAAGTATAACTTAGTCTAATCGATTTCATTGAGTAATGCAAAAAGGACTTTAGTCTGTATAGAGTCGTCGTTCTTCCAGGCTGGCCTGGGAGCAAAAGAAAAACATAGAATGTGCCAGCTGCATTCCTCCCGGGCATACTGTAGAAACCAGCTAAGGGATCCAAGGGTTTCTGTATATTGTAATTTGGGCGACGGGCTGACAACCTGTCACTACATCAATATACCGACAAATCTATCTTAAATAACCCTCAAAACTTTGTCAGACGTGGCGCAACGGCCTTCGTGTAGGTTGTTTACGCTCTGCCTACCCCATTAAGGATAAAGGCGTGATTATATGTATGTATTTGCAGCTGAGGACGGGCAACAAGTGTTCCTGAGCAGCCTCAACGTGCGCCTGCTGACTGCGTCGTGGGGGGCGCTGGCGGCCGCGCCTGCGCTCGTCAAAGGGCGAGTGTTGCATAGAGAAACGTTGTCCCTGGGCGAACAGGTTAGTTTGAGGAAATACATTTTAATTCCCTCCCCTGGCCTCATCAGTAAATAAATCATAATTCACTGAAAACGCAATCAATCGAAAATCCGGTAGATCAGATTGTGGTTAAAGCGATGAAGGTTACTTATTTAGAACCTCATAAAGATGCAACCTAATAGTTCGTTGTAGTAACAGATAGAAAATTTGAGAAATATGACCACTTAGCACTTTTGTTGTCTGTAACTGCAGTGAACACCGATTTACTAATTTATAATGCTTAAAATAAACTTCAGTACCTAAACTTCAATCTCATCTACCGGATTTTCGTTTAATTGCGTTTTTAGTGAGTAATGTTTGTTTACTTGATGAGGGCGCTGGCGTTCACCGGGGAATCCCCCCTTAAATATTGTTCAAAATAAGTGATAAATTGATAATGTTGCCTCTGCCAGACATTGCTTGGATTTATCCATTAGTCTACTTCTACGACCACATTGTAAAGTGGTGTTTTCACTTGGGTTCATTCAAATGTTTATTAGAATTCCAATCTATCTTGAACCATTGTGATGAAAAAACTTAAGAGCCATTGCACGAGAATGCAAGCGGAGAACAAAATGACAAACAAATTAAATAGGTCTACATGCGGAAGCTTGTAATTGGCATTTATTTAAAATGGTTACTTTCTTCCATGCTGGCCTGGGAGCGAGAGAAAAACATAGAATGTGCCAGCTGCATTTCCCCCCGGGCATGCTGTAAAAACCAGCTAAGGGATTCGAGGGTTTCAGTATATTGTAATTTAGCCATTGCTCAGTGACAGGTTGTCAGCCCATCGCCTAAATTACATTACCTTCAAATCTATCTTAAATAACCCTCAAAACTTTGTCAGACGTGGCGAAACGACTTTTGTTTAAGTCGTTTACGCTCTGCCTACCCCATTAGGGATAAAGGCGTGACTATATGTATGTATACTTGAATAATTTGTAAATGTTGCCGAGCAGGCGTAAGCTCCAGTGGCGAAGGGTCCATACAAGCCGATTCCCGTTGGCTTCCCTTTCTAGAATTCCATACATACATACATCTAATCACGCCTTTATCTCTAACGGGGTAGGCACAGCGTAAACGACTTAAACAAAAGTCGTTCCGCCACGTCTGACAAAGTTTTGAGGGTTATTTAAGATAGATTTGTAGGTATATTGCTGTAACCTGTCACAGGTTGTCAGCCCATTGCCTAAATTACAATATACTGAAACCCTTACTACCCTTAACTGGTTTATACAGCATGCCCGGGACGAGATGCAACTGGCACATTCTATGTTTTTCTCTCGCTACCAGGCCAGCATGGAATCGACCAAATCCAGAATTACGGCGAAAATATAAAGTACTTGAAAGTTCTTTTTTTGCCTTGGCTTACCCTCGATATACTTGCACCCCTCGCCACTAATAAGCTCCCAAAAATATAGTTTTTTTTTTTTTTCAATTCGATGGAGCCGGCTGCACGCACGAAAAAACATGACTCATGCGGCGTTACCTCGCTCTGAGGCGTTCCATTTAAGGCTTGAAGTGCAAGCGAGACAGCGGAACGAGCGACAAAGAAGCACAATCGGCCTCCGCGTTCGGCAGCGTTCGACATCTGTCTCCAACAGTATTTTCTTATGAAGTTGTCACGTTCAACTATCGTCAGTAAACCGACTTTACAGACAACCGATTTTTTTACAGATGCGTAAACACATGCCGTACACCGCCCACTTGCCGCTCTACTGCTCCTTCGACATCGTAGAGCTGGAGCTGCGTCCGCCGCACGTCACCGACGCCGCCTTGAACAACTTTGCGGGTGAGCTAATTACTATACTACATACATAAATCACGCCTTTATCCCTTACGGGGTAGGCAGAGCGTTTAACGCCTCGTAAAAGGCGCTTTCGCCACGTATGACGAAAATTTAGGGCAATTTTAGATTGTAATATGTTGCTTTAGTGACAGGTTGTCAGCCCATCGCCTAAATTACAATACACTGTAACCCTCGAGTCCCTTTTGCTGACTTCAACAGCATGCCCGGGAGAAAGGGCAGCTGGAACATTCTATGTTTTTCTATCTCTCCCAGTCCAGCATGGAAGAATTACTATACTTAACTACGCAAATTTATATCACCAATAGAACATTATGTCTCTAATATATGAGAGTACTTCCATGCTGGCCTGGGAGCGAGAGAAAAACATAGAATGTGCCAGCTGCATTTCCTCCCGGGCATGCTGTAAAAACCAGGTAAGGGATCCAAGGGTTTCAGTATATTGTAATTTAGGCGATAGGCTGACAACCTGTCACTACAGCAATATACTTACAAATCTATCTTAAACAACCCTCAAAATTTTGTCAGACGTGGCGGGACGACCTTTGTTTTGGTCGTTTAAGCTCTGCCTACACCGTTAGGGATAAAGGCCTGATTATATGAATGTATATGAGAGTAGATACCAGGTGATAACACAGCTACAGTGCTTAGATCATCTTTAAAACTGTCATTAGGGATAAAGGCGTGATTATATGTATATGTATTACAATTTTATTCGTCCAGTTGTGTACAAATGGTTGGTTATTCCTGCACAGAGGAGCTGGAACGGCGAGCCCGCGTGCGCGCGCGCAGTCTTCGCGACGAGCGGCGCCGCGAGCGGGCCTACCGCCGCGCGCTGGAGGGGCCGCCGCGCCCCGACTTCTCGTCCGAGCTCATGTTCCCCGCGCCGCAGGCCTTCAGCCCGCCCACAGAAGCGCCACCGTTCACAGCGCCAGTGGAAGAAAATGTATCTGCAAAGCCGTCCAGTTCATCCGTAGCGTCTGTAGCAGCATCGCCGCCCGGGCTTTCCTTTGCTAAGGTAAGACCTTATGAAAGACTTCTCAAACCTAACTTCGCTTTGCTGCTACCACCTATCTCAGTGCCGGTGGAACAAAATGTGCCTGAAACACCGTCCAGTTCATCTATAGCAGCCCAAATCTGACTTCTCTTCCGAGCTCATGTTCCCCACGCCGCAGTCATTCAACCCACCGAATAGGCTACCACCAATATCAATTTAAATTTTCTGCGCCCTCCAGTTAGTTTATAGCAGCCACGGCTTTCTGCGCCCTCCAGTTAGTTTATAACAGCCACGGCTTTCTGCGCCCTCCAGTTAGTTTATAACAGCCACGGCTTTCAGCGCCCTCCAGTTAGTTTATAACAGCCACGGCTTTCTGCGCCCTCCAGTTAGTTGATAACAGCCACGGCTTTCTGCGCCCTCCAGTTAGTTTATAGCAGCCACGGCTTTCTGCGCCCTCCAGTTTATAGCAGCTACGGCTTTCTGCGCCCTCCAGTTAGTTATAGCAGCCACGACTTTCTGCGCCCTCCTGTTAGTTCATAGCAGCCACGGCTTTCTGCGCCCTCCAGTTTATAGCAGCTACGGCTTTCTGCGCCCTCCAGTTAGTTATAGCAGCCACGACTTTCTGCGCCCTCCTGTTAGTTCATAGCAGCCACGGCTTTCTGCGCCCTCCAGTTTATAGCAGCTACGGCTTTCTGCGCCCTCCAGTTAGTTTATAGCAGCCACGACTTTCTGCGCCCTCCAGTTAGTTTATAGCAGCCACGGCTTTCTGCGCCCTCCAGTTAGTTTATAGCAGCCACGACTTTCTGCGCCCTCCAGTTAGTTTATAGCAGCCACGGCTTTCTGCGCCCTCCAGTTAGTTTATAGCAGCCACGACTTTCTGCGCCCTCCTGTTAGTTCATAGCAGCCACGGCTTTCTGCGCCCTCCAGTTTATAGCAGCTACGGCTTTCTGCGCCCTCCAGTTAGTTTATAGCAGCCACGACTTTCTGCGCCCTCCAGTTAGTTTATAGCAGCCACGGCTTTCTGCGCCCTCCAGTTAGTTTATAGCAGCCACGACTTTCTGCGCCCTCCTGTTAGTTCATAGCAGCCACGGCTTTCTGCGCCCTCCAGTTTATAGCAGCTACGGCTTTCTGCGCCCTCCAGTTAGTTTATAGCAGCCACGACTTTCTGCGCCCTCCAGTTAGTTTATAGCAGCCACGGCTTTCTGCGCCCTCCAGTTAGTTTATAGCAGCCACGACTTTCTGCGCCCTCCTGTTAGTTCATAGCAGCCACGGCTTTCTGCGCCCTCCAGTTTATAGCAGCTACGGCTTTCTGCGCCCTCCAGTTAGTTTATAGCAGCCACGACTTTCTGCGCCCTCCAGTTAGTTTATAGCAGCCACGGCTTTCTGCGCCCTCCAGTTAGTTTATAGCAGCCACGACTTTCTGCGCCCTCCTGTTAGTTCATAGCAGCCACGGCTTTCTGCGCCCTCCAGTTTATAGCAGCTACGGCTTTCTGCGCCCTCCAGTTAGTTTATAGCAGCCACGACTTTCTGCGCCCTCCAGTTAGCTAATAGCAGCCACGGCTTTCTGCGCCCTCCAGTTTATAGCAGCTACGGCTTTCTGCGCCCTCCAGTTAGCTAATAGCAGCCACGGCTTTCTGCGTCCTCCAGTTAGCTTATAGCAGCCACGGCTTTCTGCGCCCTCCAGTAAGTTATAGCAGGGCTTTCGTTTGCTAAGATAAACAAGACTGTTTTTCAAATCCTAACTAGATTAATTGCTCACTTCTATAGTCAGAGGCCTTGGAGTACCTGTTGTCAGCTATAGCTTCCACTATTCCTTCCCCCACTAAGTGTTGGTCTCGCAGATCGTATTTAAAACTAGCATTTTTTTTAACCCATTCTCCTTATCCCCAGATGGCGAGCACGAGTGGCACCTGGCGCGTGCGCAAGGCCGCCCCGCCCCCTCCCGCGCCGCCCGACGGGGCCGCGCGGGGCGAGGGCGAGGAGGAGGGGGCGGGGGGCGGCCCGCGCGCGCTCTCCCTCAGCGACGCCATTGAAGCCGCGCTGCTGGCCGCGCCCGCGCCTGCGCCGTCAGGCAAGAAGAAGAAGAACAAGCAGAAGGTGCTGTTTGCTACCGGCATGCAGCGCGCCATGTAGATAGACAATCCAGTTTTTTGAAAGCGACATTTATACATGCGTTTTTGCAGTAAACAATAAAATTTATTAGAAGTTTTTTGCTACGTGTAAAAGGTGCTTTTAAAATCAGCTCAACCGGACTACTTACACAAAAGAACTAAAATATAATACAACAAAACGAACACGTACTACGCGATTTCGTTTTTAAAATGTTGATTAATTTAGGAAGGGCGTTCACTTACTAAAAATAACTAAAACGTTATCTGCTGATTTTTAAAACACCTTTGCTCATAAACAAGTAGAAAAGATAGCAAACTAATGTCTTACATAAAACACCTTTAAAATAACATTGTGTGTGTACCTATAACATGGTCAACTTGAGTTGAATATTTGCGGTATTTGCCAATAAGAAAAAAACTAACAATATTGTAAAATTATTTAAAAAGTGGATTTGATTTAAGTTAAACATACATACATAAATCACGCCTTTATCCCTTACGGGGTAGGCAGAGCGTTTAACGCCTCGTAAAAAGCGCTTTCGCCACGTCTGACAAAAATTAAGGGGACTATTTTAGATTGTAATATGTATTGCTTTAGTGACAGGTTGTCAGCCCATCGCCAAATTACAATACAATGTAACCCTCGAGTCCCTTTTGCTGACTTCAACAGCATGCCCGGGAGGAAGGGCAGCTGGAACATTCTATGTTTTTCTATCTCTCCCAGTCCAGCATGGAAGAAAGTTAAGTTAAACCATTGCTTGTTATTTGTTAAAAGTTGATTTTATAAGAAGATCTAGTGTTAAAATGTGGTTTAAAACCATTCAGATCAGGATTCCCATAGGCTGTTTTATATTATGGGAAGATGCACTCGCATTCATACATTTTGGTAATATCCTCCATTTAATTTATTATATTTTAACTTTATAGGAATCAAATTGTTGGATAAACCATGCATGACTTAATCTGGTGAAAACCCAGAATAATTTCTTCATAATATAAAATTAAATGACGAATTAGATTGTGACTTTATCCTTACCATAGAAATAGATGTTCAGCAAAACTTGGTGTTAAAAATGTCTATTATAATTACAATGTGTAACAGGATTTTGGTGGAATAAAAAATGAAAAGAATTATCTTATTTTATTGATTGAAGTAGTAACCCAATGACCCTTTACTAAATGTACAGGCCTACACTACGAATGAGAGGGATATAGAAATATAATCTTGTCAAAAAGCTGACCACTCGACGGTAGGGCTTAAAAAGTTTGCTAAATCAGTGTCTCCGGCGCGCAAAGTGAACATGAAACATACCCCGCGGGGCAGAGGGAAAGGGTTTCTCAAACATCCATCCACTCAGAAGTCACGAACTCACGGCTTTAGTATCACGTTGTCATCTGTGGCGAAAACACAAACAAAATTATTTTGGTTTTTCGGCGCGCTACATCATGCCTGAGTGTATGGTGAAGTGCGGTCCAGAAGCCACACAAATATGCACTAGTATTAGTTCCACGTTTAAGTATAATATTATACTTAGAGTTGGTATTGTAAGTATATTATTCAGTTAAATTATTACTATTTTTATATTATTTTTTTGGATGGGGTTTTTACCTCGACACTGTTTAGAACCTAATAAATAAATTAATCACTATGTAGTGCACAAACACAATAACAACTTTGGTTCATTTTTCAGTTCTTTAGATACAAAGAGTTTATCCCTGCGTATTTTTTGCTAACGAGTACTTAAAATTGTTAACTTCAATGTTATTGTATAATTAAGGAAACTCTAGGTTTGTAAGAAAACATGTTCTTTATTTTTGTATTGTTATTAAAAACTGTATGTTTTCTAAATAAAGAGAAAAAGAAATGAAATACAATGAACACCCATGGTCAACATTATGCAACATGAACTCCAGCAGCTTTATATCAATCGTTGTTGGCAAAAATAATATGGGAGATATTATTTACATGAAGCTTAGGAAGCCATATCTATAGCATAAAATTCAAGATTTTAAAAGTCTGTTATAGGTTTTTCATTAGTTTTCCTGTTAATGAAATACATTGTGCGATTATTTAAGCGGATTATATTTATTTTTAAATAATTTTATAAGGTAATCCATGACTACAGCCAATTTACTGTTTGTATGTCGTCAGTCGTCACTAGATAATACCCTATTTTCATACAGGAAATCGATTTGACATAACATAAAAAGTTGCTGATTCGACTAGTATGAAACCGTAATAATTGTTCTACGTAACCTACTAAATTGTAATTTGAATAATAATATTTACACTGACGTGACATAACCATATTTTACGCCTTTATCCCTAATGGGGTAGGCAGAGCGTAACTAGTGGAGCGTCCTAAACAAAGGTCGTTCCGCCACGTCTGACAAAGTTTTGAGGGTTATTTAAGATTGATTTGTATGTATATTGCTAGAGTTACAGGTTGTCAGCCCATCGCCTAAATTACAATATACCGAAACCCTCGGATCCATTAGCTTTTTACAGCATGCCCGGGAGGAAATGCAGCTGGCACATTCTATGTTTTTCTCTCGCTCCCAGGCCAGCATGGAAGAAACGAATCATTCAAGATTCAGGATTAATCAAGATTAACATACATACATACATACATACTATCACGCCTGCATCCCTAATGGGTTAGGCAGAGCGTGAACAACCCAAACAAAGGTCGTTCCGCCACGTCTGACTAGTTTTGAGGGTTGTTTAAGATAGAACTGGATATTGCTGTAGTGACAGGTTGTCAGCCCATCGCCTAAATTACAATATACCCTCGAATCCCTTAGCTGGTTTTTACAGCATGCCCGGGAGGAGATGCAGCTGGCACATTCTACGTTCTTCTGTCGCTCCCAGTCCAGCATGGAAGCTCAAGATTAACTACATTATAATTTCTATGCTTCTTTATTGTGATCCTTGTCAAAATAAAAAATAATAAAAATACTTTTTCGTTTTAAATTATTTTCACAAAAAGTAATATCTAAGGGGTCATAATTGATTTATAATTATTGTATAAAAATATATCTTCTTCTTCTTAAATTTAAATGCTGGGCACTTGTCGGTGGAGTAATGGTAAATTATCTCGGTCTTCTGCCAACGATTTCACTTCCTGATACGACATGACATTCACCATCTCTTTAATTTGGTCAAAGTAACTGCGTCTCGGTCTTCCCCTTCCTCTTTTGCCTTCTATGTTGTTTTTCTTAAGAATTAGTCATGTCGTATCACGTGGTCTATCATTCTTCCTCTTCGGTTCTCTATTGTCGTCGGTATATTTCTCTTCTCCTTTACCATTCTCAATACCTCTTAATTTGTTTTCCTTTCCATCCAACTAATTCTTTCCATTCGCCGCCAACACCACATTTCAAATGCTTCTAGTCTTTCCCTATCCCTTAAGTCATAGTCAAAGCGTCACTACCATATAATACAAATGCTCCAGATGTACGTTTTGATGACACGTTTACGCATTTTCTTACTTATGGTACTTGTACGTTAGTATTATAAGTTACTCTGTGATGGTACTTTTAAATAAATGTTTTTTGTTATTGAAAACTGTTTTAGCCATCGCTGGTTATCAAACTGCCTAAGTATTTGAAAGATGTAACTTCTTTTAAAGGGGTGTAGTTTATTTATAAAAAAAAACGGTATCTCACTTGTGGATTTGATATAGGTATTCACCTCGACGTTACGACCATATACGAGGATCTTCTTCAGGAGAGAAGAAAGGCACACTCCTCCGCGTGTCAAGTGCGACTTTTGACTGCGTTTCGCTGCTCGCTGCGCCTGCGCCAACAACACGACAGGGGACGCTGCAGTCGGCGCTGGGGCTGGTTTTTGTATTAGAGACGGATTATCGTTTATCAAAAGGTTTGAACCCACGACACTGACTCTATCTTAATTGTTCATTAAGTTTGCGGACACAGGAACACTGATCGTAGTACAGGTTTCCACGATGGCGATAACGACCACCCACAATTATTCGGACGACAGCTTATTTACACTCGCACGGAATTGAATACACGCCTGGTCCACTCTCCTTGTCTTTCGGCGACCTTAGCCAACTCCTAATTTGTGTGTTTGGGCGGAAGATGGTTCTAATGTTGTATTTACGACTTAATATGCAACCAATCTTGTCTGTTACGCCTTTTAAATACGGGACATAAATATCATTTTTGACAAAAATATGTTGAGGGGTTTAGGTACAAAATAATACACAAATAAAAATAAACTATAGAGCCCATGTGAGGAAATTACAAAACGTGGCCAGCCATTCAGTCAGACATCAGAATGGCTGGCACTTCTATTATCGAAATATCTTTTCTATTAGTTAGGTACTATTTTTTTAAGCAAAGGCACTAAATAGTATCAGATAGGTACTTAATGTTGGTAGTATTTTAATGACGTTTTGTAACTTTGTGTAGAGATTCTAATGCTAGAAAACCCTATAGTTTAGAATAGAAGATTCGTGACATACCAAAACAGCACCCGAGAGCAGAGACGTGGCCGGGACCCATTCAAAAATATCCGGTTAACCCAGTCGCCGGCGCATTTATAAGATCAGTGTGTCTAGTCATGGAGGAAGAAGTTGGGTGCTTTATGGTGCCATATTCATACGACAGCGGCTACGGCTAGGATATAATGGGGCCGCAGGTCCTGTTATCACCCAGTCCTATAATATTACAATACAATACAATACAAAATTCTTTATTGCACAAAGAAAAACATACAACAGAAATAAAAAGGAACAAACGTGACAGTACAATATAGGCGGCCTTATTGCTAAAGCAGCAATTTCTACCAGGTAACCTTTGTATTGGTGGGTTGGGTTGGCAGAGAAGCAATAAATGTTTATGACTTGCTCGCGGCATGGCTGGAAGTTATTACACGGGCTTCATAGAACCTAGCTAGAACCAGGTCAGACCAGGCAGAGAGGATCCACAGTAGGTACGCACAGCAGGATGACTTTCTTTACTGGCAGCCCGGCCCGACGACGCGCTATGCGCGTATTCAGCTAAAAGTAACAGATTCACATCACTGTTATTTAATAGGTACGCGATTATTTCAACCCTATGCGTTTGCTGTCAAATTCGATGTCCAATTTCGATTCGATTTCATCTGTCAAATGAAAATTCCGAAACGAGTAAAATTGTGGAGTAAAATCACATAAAATCACCTGAGTAAACTGATTTTACGTGTGCTTCTGTGTTTGCATTTGTTGTATGTGTCTCAGTGGTTTCCGGTATGAGTGCCAGTCAAGAGGATTACGTTTTTGTGCCGTATAAGGTTACCGAAGTGAAGTACCGTGGTTCGGAGGTGCCGAGGCCTCGTAGTGGACACAGGATATCATGTGATGATGTAAATATTTACTGCTTCGGGGGGTACAACCCGACGCCGTCGCTGCCATTGCTGGGCGGGCAAGCGGACAACCCGACGTGGACGCCGGCGAGGCCGTTGTTCCGAGAACTCTGGAGCTTCTCGTTGACGACTAAGAAATGGAAACAGCACAAAGTATTGGAGAATATGCCCGAGGAACTCGCCTCCAATGCTATGTGCATGAATGGGCGGTATTTAATGGTAAGCTATAACCACAAAATATGTTTAAACATAATATCTTATTGGTTGAACAAAACAAGAGACTAAACACAAGTGATATTATTATCCAACTTATTTTGTTCGACTGAAGGACGCCCCTATGCATATGTATTGAGTAAATTGAAAAGACTTGTGCCAAATGTGCAAAACCAGGTGTTATGCTCTTGTACTAAGGTCCAACTGGCAGACTGGATTGAATGTATAAGCTTATTCTTCCTGCTGCAGATTGACTAATCTTCACAATATTTATATTTACATTATCACAGTCAGCATAGTGTGTCTAACATTGTCAGCAGCTGATTCGCCTTAAATAGTGAATATTCTATGAAACGCACATCATACATTTTATTGTAAACTAAATATACATAACTAAATACAAACATACATAGTACTGATAAAAATATTACATTCTTTTTCCAGATATTTGGAGGTACAGGAGCCCCTTTTGGCAACAAGTGCAGCAATGACGTGATCACATGGAAGACATGCCCAGGAGATGCCAGACTGCAGATCCTAGAAGCAACGGGCACTCGGCCACCAGGACAGTACGGGCAGGCTATCCTGTGCCATGATGGACATTTCTACACTGTTGGTGGAACCAATGGCTTTGCATATAACTGTGATATTTATAGGTAAATTCTACTCTAAAATTACTAAATATTTTTATATTAGAAAACTGATAAGAAAGAATTGAAACAAAAATTTCATAGATTTTCCTTCATTTTCTGTCTGTGCCTAATCTGCTATGTTTCGTTAGGGTGTTCAAACCATTATGATCTTTATTTTAAATTTGTTTTACTTACTTTTAGGTTGGATCTACGGACGTTAGTGTGGGAACCAGTATTCGTAGGCACAGGACAAGAAGGGGAGCCAATAGGGAGATACCGCCACGAATTAGCCAGAGTTGGGAATAAACTGTACATCATTGGAGGAGGAACAGGGGACTGGGCATTTGAACTCATGGAGATACCCATGTTTGATCTGGACTCCAGAACCTGGTCAATATTAAACCCAAAACCAGATGACACATTAAAGGAAACACTGGGCCCTTTACCAAGAAAGTGCCACAGTGCAGTTCAAATAGATACTCCAGGCGGGTCACAAGTGTTTGTAGCTGGAGGCTCTGATGGACAATCAGTTTTTGAAGATGTATGGAGATTAAATGTGTCCACACTACAGTGGAATCTTATGCAAAAGACTTTACTGCCAAATCCGTTGTATTTCCATTCCTCAACAGTTACCTCTGATGGGTGCATGTATGTGTTTGGAGGGATTGAGCCAAAAGAAAGGGCAGCTAGCAGAAACAATGTTTTATACAAAGTATGGTTGTGTGTACCCAAATTGAGTGAAATTTGTTGGGAAGCCTTGCTTCACTTCCATCCCCATTTAGATAAAATAGATAAAAGGTCCCTACTGGACATTGGCATACCATTTCACATGGTGGACAGAATATACCCAAAGTAAAGTTATGTGTGCAATTATTTTTAGTGTATGCCTTTATTTTGCATTTTTAGCAATACTGTGTTCTGTAATATTATTCTGAAGCATAATATCATTTAAGTCAGTGTATGTATTTTAAATGTAATATACCTAAACCCTGATGTATTTGACTTTAATAACTGGAATATACCATCTATTTAATAATTCTAATGATGTTTTATAATTTTCTTTCGATGTGCAGTATTGTGCAGGTTACCCATTATTAATTGAATATCTAAAATAGAATTATCATACACATAGAAAAAATACCTCCATATAATATTACTAATATAACACAAATAGCGCTTTCTAAAATGATCCTCAAAACTTATGGGATGTGGAGATGAAAACACCCTTTCGGTCGCTGGCGCCCGCCTACTCCGTAAGGCACACAGGTGTGCAGTTTAGTATATTTATTTCACCAAACCTTTATCGGACAAAATAGAGGTAGAATGTCTGAAAATGTAGAATCCTTTTCATATGGTCGCAACAAGTGCCCGGTAGGCGCGCATGGCATGGCGTCGGCGTCGGGCCGCGTCGCCGGTCGCTCAGCGGCCGCGGTCCGCGCGTGTGTCGCGCCGCGTCTAACCAGCCAGTACCGGGAATACTCGCGAGGGACGCACTACGCTCGCGACCGCCCGCGAACATCGGAACAGTTACGAAGATAACAACTTCAGATTATATTCCGCCTACAACAAATTCCAATTACTTTAAAAATCCGAGAATATTAGTTTGAGCGACTTTGAAAGTTATGAACTTGAAAAAGTTAAAATGAAATCACGACATCGAGAGGGGAATTATCTAATTTAATTTAGTGTAGACATGTTGTTGCAATCGTTTAATAAATAATGGCCGTGTGGTCAGTTTTGAAGGAATGTTTATCGTTATGGGTTGAAGTGAGACAAACATTTTAAAGATGGAAGAAGAGAATATAACGGAAACGACGACAGCGCCGGCACCGCATCGGTCGCCGACGCCGGAGCTGCACGCTGTATACACCACTCTTGAACTGCTTGTGGCTTTAGTGGCGATTGTGGGGAACCTGATGGTCATACACGTGTTCCGCCGAGACCGCAGGCTGCGGCGGAGAACGAACTATTACATAGTGTCTTTAGCTACTGCGGATTTTCTAGTCGGACTTCTCGGGATCCCATTCGCGATCCTCGCTTCTGTTGGACTGCCGAAGAATCTACACGCGTGCTTGTTCACGGTGTCTTTGCTGGTGATGCTGTGTACGATCAGCATCTTCTGCCTGGTGGCGGTTTCTGTGGACCGCTACTGGGCCATTCTGCACCCGATGTGCTACTCAAGAAATGTGCGCACTCAAACTGCTATAGGTGAGTAACTGTTCTTATTTATAGTAACACTATCACTGTCGTTTTGAATTGAACAACTTAGATAACAATCAAGAATGACGCAGAATGATGATGACTGATTCAGTCGCTCTGCTTATAAAAGTTTATATCAGTGATATAGTTTTAGATCAGATCAGTTTTACATTAAAATTATATCTACGTTTATATCACCTAAGTTGTAAAATCATTTCGCTCTACATACAATTATATTCGCAGCAATTTTTGGCAGTGTTTATTAAGTTTATTTAGATAAATATATGATACTTATCTTAGAGGTCACCATGCAGTTATCTTTTTATTGCTCAATTCTTATTTTATTGGGACTTTTTATTTGAATACAATGGACCTCAATAAAACGACGGACTACAATAGGAATATCTAACATTGTGTTGTAAGGCTAATAAACATGTGTTTATTTGTTGTAACGTTGTAGGGCAAATAAAAATGAGTTTATTTACATGTTCTTATTGTACATTACATTACGATCCTACATACCTGCCTGCTATGCGTACGGCTACGGATCCAGGTCTGATATCGGGTAGAGCTGTTTAAAAAAAACATTTTTGTTCTGGGTTTGGGAACTTTTTCTTGTTGTTTTTGCGTAGGACCACATGGAATCATGTTTATGTTTCGTGTTTTCGTGAATTTTTTTTTTATCAGTTTGCAGTTGAAAACAATATTGAATTTGTAATCAAAATGGTGGAAGTCTAAAAATGTTTATTCAGTAGGTATTGTTCAATAACATTGTTAGGTAACTTCTGTTGAACATTTAATTTGTTTTTAATTATGTAAGTACTTGTGTAACAAACATACAGTAGGTACCTACTTACTTGAATTCAAGTCTCAAAAGTCAAATTATTTTGCTTTGCGAATTTGGTTTTCTGTGTTTAAGTTTTTAATTTAGCATAGTTAAGGATCTGCCGGAGTAGTGAAATCCAAACGTAGCTTCGCTTTTATTTCTAAACAGTCAAACCAAACTTAACCTAACTCCGTACACATTACCAAATGCATCATATCTATGCTTCTAATTAAGTTTGGTTTGAAAATATTAACTAGAATCAAAATATTTCTTCCATGCTGGCCTGGGAGCGATAAAAAAACATAGAATGTGCCAGCTGTGTTTCCTCCTGAGCATGCTGTAAAAACCAGCTAAGGGATCCGAGGGTTTCCGTATATTGCAATTTAGGCGATGGGCTGACAACCCGTCACTACAGCAATATACATACAAATCCATCTAAATAACCCTCAAAACATTGTCAGACGTGGCGTAACGACCATTGTTTAGGTCGCTTATGCTCTGCCTACCCCATTAGGGATAAAGGCGTGATCATATGTATGTATGTATGTATCAAAATAAGACCGAAAGTACAATTATGAGTGCAAAAAGCCTAAAATTAAATGAGCTTTCTATTTTTATAATTGGTTAATATTTTCAAACCAAACCTAATTAGAAGCATAGATATTATGCATTTAGTGTACGGAGTTTGGTTGTATTGTTTAGGAATAAAAGCGAAACTACGTTTATTTGGGAATTTACTACTCCGGCAGACCCTTAGGTTACGGTGCACGTTTATATCAATAATTTGTTCTGAACGATATTCCAGGAACCAGTCCAATAAATTTTGCACTCATACGTAATGACGTAACGTACTTTACCTGTTCCACTAAATGTTATCGATAATAGCATATAATAGGTACGCAGATATATTTATATCGTCAAACTATTTTAAATCAAACCCGGTGTAAGATATTAAGCGTGGGTTTGTCAGAATTCCAAACAGCTGTGCAATATTTGGGATCTCGTGGTTTTGGCCAGGTGGTGTAAGTTATGGGAAAGCATTCCAAACATTGTAGTAAAGCAGCTTTTTCTTATGAATATAACTTTTTTTAAGTTATGAATATATTTTTTTAGTTAACGACAATTTTCGGGGGTGCTGAATAAATGCTGACCTTTTGTAATTGAGTAATATAAAAAATACACTTTATTACAATAAAAAGTTACGTGTTTATTTATTCAAGTAACTGGCAAACCCCAGGATATTTCCCACAATTTCCTGTAAGTCATATTAATTAATTATTTATACGACTCGACATTATTTTTCCGGCCTGATTAAAATAACAGAGTATTATATTTTAATTATCATAGGCATTCATTCAAATGAGGAAAAATCCTGATGCCTGTTGTTTGTTGGTACTAAAGAATACTTGCTACTTTTGCGATAAGCCGTCGTAACAATTTTGTATACTATTTTGCTTAAAGTTTTGCATTAAATAACATCAAAACTTTTCCTTTAACGTTCTGTAACGTTATGTTATACCTAGCTAAATCTAGCTAATAATTCTAGTACTTTCCAAAGGGTTGACTGCGAATGTTCTCGCTGCTAATGTAGCGGTTATATCGACATATGAAGGGTTTCATCTCTCTGTCAGTAATTGACCACAGTCACTTAGAGCTAGAGGGAACCCATTTTAGGGATGACTTCAGCCAATTATTCTGACTAGTATATTTCAAAATTTTATATTTAGTTTTTTTTATTTATCTTCCTTATCATAAAGTCGAAACATAAACTGTAAATAACAAGAATTACAATTATTTTTACGTTATCATTTTCACGTTATCTCCTCACGTCCTTTAGTTACTCATATTCATATTACTGAAGGCGCTACGGCGTAGCAAAGTACTACTACGCAAAAAAAAGACGCGAGTGAAAGGGTCCAATAATGAGAATATAATATATAGTGGATGAAAAACATAGTGCAAACTAAATCGTTTTATAACGGGAAAATTGAAAGATTTGCGAAAGTAAAAAATATATTTTCTTTCTACATAATAACTAAGAGGTAACTGTTAACGGTTAACTGCCTCCGTGGTCTAGTGGCTAGTGCCATGGACTCCCGATCTGGAGGTCCTGGGTTCGATTCCCAGGGGGGAAACACAAAGTTGATATTTGAGAATATATCACTTTGTGAATTTGCCCCAGTTTGGTTAGGACATTGCAGGCTAAAATCACCTAATTGTCCGAAAAGAAAAAGATTTCGTGCTTCGGAGGACACGTTAAGCCGTCGGTCCCGGTCGCTGTCTTTGATAGTGGTCGTTACTTAAAACCATGTCAGAGGCCTAATAGTTGTGCTACTAGGCGGGTTAAAAACTCTGACACCAGGGTTCATCGGGTCGATAAACTTAAAAATAACAGTGTGCGCAAAGGCGGCCTTATCGCTTCAAGCGATGTCTTCCAGACAACCCTGCATTTAATAAAGATTTTCTTTACATAAAACGTAGCTGCGGCAACATCAAAGAAAGAACAAAACACTTAAATCCTTCAACACTTAAGATCTACATAATAGTACAAATTAAATACTATATAAATATATACATAGATAAACGAAAAATTTATAAAATAAATATTTAAAAGACATAAATCTACGAGCCTAAATCTCAAAAACTTAAATATCTGATAGTGTTCCGCATTATGGTCGAATAAAATCCGAGCGCTAGTCTTATCTTTAAATTAAAGTTTATCTACTGCCATTTTACGACTCTCAAGAGAGTTTTAACGCCGTTTCACAGAATATATAATAGCATACAGAAGGCTCACTCCCTAAGAAACAGCAAGTTTAGGTATGATTAGATACCTACACTTCCCAGCGCCGCTTGCCTGCAAGCTAAATTGTACCTTATGTCAGCGCGCGAACTGTGAACGTTGTTTGCGCGCCGCAGTTCAAGGACGTTGCCGCCGGCGATCGCAAAGGTTGTCACTTGCGAACTTTTTGAATCTTATTCATAAATGCGATTTTGATTTTAAACTAAGACATTATTATGTGTAACTAAGAAAACTACGAATCATTAAATTATTTAGCATAATAAATACACAACGAATCCATAACCTAGCCTTATTATGAATACGAATGAGTAGGTACAGTGGGCAGCAGGTCGAGTTATCTACTTGGCGGACCAATATATACTGGTTGTATCTACCTGGTTATACTGTATAACCAGTATAAATTTCCTTAAGTAATTTGTGAAACTATAATTATTATTGACAAAACCCACGACTCATGAAGTCACGCATTATAGTTCTAATAATTATATTATTAGATGCCATATTGCTTGTTGATTTTAGCAGCAAAATCACGAAAAAGAAATTGACGCAACGCGACTAGCGTGCGAACTGCGTGCCGCGCGGCAGCCCACTGACATTAGCCGCTCTTAGCGGCAGTTCGGCCGAACCTACCTAAACTCGCGAGTGAACCAGGCCTGGCCGTTTCAAGAAATATAAATTGGAAGTAAAAGAGTTAAATTGCGTGTAAATAAGTAATTTTTATATCTATATCCAGAATTAGAATAGGTGATTTAAATTCTACAAACGGGTCCTCAAAATATAAATTATTAAAACACTAGCGACCCGCCCCGGCTTCGCACGGAAATTATCAGTGTTTCTCTACTATATTATGCATGTATTATATATATAAACCTTCCTCTTGAATCACTCTATCTATTAAAAGAAACCGCATCAAAATCCGTTGCGTAGTATTAAAGATTTATGCATACATAGGGATATAGGGACAGAGAAAGCGACTTTGTTTTATACTATGTAGTGAAAATGAGAAGGTAAATGTGAAGTTACGAATAATTTACAACAAAAATAAAGTAGGTAATCAACTAAAGAAATGGCACTGTGAATATCACAAATTTAGAAATAAACATGTAGCAAATCTTTTTGCTAAAACTCTGAACCATAAATATGGAGATATTTTTTGTCATCACATTCGTTTTTGAATGTAGTTTGAGTACAAAGTTTAGCAAATTTTGAGATACGCAATACGGAAGAACCGAATATAATTAACAAATTAATGGGTACTTATCACCTTATAGGGCAACACACTGTAGGGTTTAATGACTTTTAAAATACTAGTTTGTAGAAGAATAAGGTTTTATCACAATCGTAAAAATGTTAATATGTTATTTTTTTAAATAAAAAATTTGCTACTGAGGCCATTTGAGGATAGTAATAGGATCCTATCTGCCCAAAATAGTACATTGGACTCATTCTTAGATTTGTGAATTTAATAATTATATTTGTTTATAGTGACATAATTTGTGATAAATAAATTCAAATGGGTTGTTCTTTAATAATTATGATTTTGAATTGTTTAATTATTTATTTGGTACATCACACAATCATTTCGTACCGAACAAGTATAGGAATTTACGTTATTTGTGCTGCGAAATATTAGATAGAACATTGAAAAAAATTCTTTTGATCCCTTTTAATAGATATTGGCGCTTTTTAATTAAAGTGCTTATATATGAAGTGAAGTGAATATAAATGCCTTAAGAGGATTCTTTTTAATTTACCAGTACCTTCAAAGTTTAAATTAAATTAACATTGGTAACCTACTATAATCTATATTATAGTTTCCCTAATCTCACCTACATTAAGTTAAACTTGTCAAATGGCTTTTCAGTTTTGTCAAATGAACGACAAAACGTTTCTCCCGCTTCACTCCTGCCTCCAAAAATAGCACACAGTAAGCAATTTGCAGGGCTTCTCAACTCGCTCTTGGACAGGCTCATTTACATATCGCGGTCCACTAAACGGTGCGCTTTACCGCAACTGACGCCCACTTCTTTACTTGTACAGGGTTAAAAAGTACGGCGATCCTTAATGAGCTTTTCAACCTATTTTGCTCAAAAATAGATTATACGCCTCAGTGGTCGATCCAGAGTTCATCATAAGTTCCTCGGGGAAAATCGGCTGATATCACCATACCTACTCAGGTTTGAATTTCGGACACTTTTAAACACCCTATATTCTTCGCTCTGACAGAAAACGCGCAGTTAATTCACTCCGCGTGTTTCCTGTTAATGGAAATTTTTGCTCAACACTTATAGGACAGGACTGGGTTCTTAGCTGTTTCCGTATTGGGAACTGTTTATAAGAAAAGAGAATTTAACTGTTTCACCCTATGTATAAACGGTATAGGTGATAGACACAGATTCTACGCCAGGTCCGATCTTGACGCTAGTGCTATTAAATCTATCTATTAAGTATCTAATAAATAAATCTAAATTAAATCTAAGTAGTCTAAAGAATTCGTCTTATCCGCGTATGTTTCTGTGTACAATAAACTGTTAAATAAATGAAACACAAAACTTTGCGCGTTGATTTTGTAAGCGGGTAATTTTAATCAAAAGAACCTCGTGTAGTTTCAGTTTCTGTCCATTTTCCAACTTTAACCCTTCTAACCAAACATTCTAAAGATGGCTGTTGGTCTCTACATGTTAACTTTATCTAATTCTAAAATGTGACAAAGCCATGTTGCCTGCGTGGCTAAAAAAAACAATACGTTAATACTTAAAACTGATGGCAATGATTTAATTAAATATATAAAAAAATGCACATTTAGATTTAATAATTGAGTTAAAAATATAGAATTTATTGATTTGAGTAGTCATTTACTGGCGAGTGACGTCATAACCCACTATTTTAATTCAATAAAGCGTTTTTGACATTTCATAATAAGTTGCTGATTTGACTAGTATGCAAAATGGCGTATCAAATACCTGGTGTAAGGAACAGCGTCCCACAAACTGATAGGGGCTGCTCAGTCAACGATACTTAGCAACTATCAGCAGGTAATTTTTCAAGAAGTGAAAAAAAAATGGCTTATCCATAAAAAATGCTTGATTTAGGTGAACATTTTGTATGGAAACGCCATGTTTTTTGTCTGCCTGAAAGAATTTCCTGGTGGAAGTTGTTTAGTGTGGTTGATTAAGCAACCGCTGTTAGTTTGCGGGACGCTGTCCCTTACACCTGGTATATGCTATACTTACTATACCACGACATCACTGTAGTGTAGGCAGTTGTAGATTATAGTACAGTAATTTACGTATTTCAGTAGACAGCGTTAAGCCGTAGACCTCATTTATTGCTGCAAATATTGGCAGTTAAGCCGAGATAGCCGTGGAAATTATGATAACGTATTTTGATTGATTCGGCCACTGCCTGCCTTTGCTACAGCTAAAATGAGAAGTAACAGAGAGTTGTATGTTATCTAATATTATATATAAAATGTCTTTGAATAAAACTTTAATAATACGTATTAGGTACTATAATTTGTTCTGTAAAACGATATGGGTCTTTAATAATTCCAGTAACAGTATTTAAAAATAGTACATTACTTTAGAAGTCGAAAAAAAAGCAATTATGGTCGATTAAATTTGGAAGGCCGAGACGCAGTCGATATTGCATTTTCGGCTGAGACTAGTATAGTGCTATTCTCACATTTTGCGACGAAGCAACAAAACACGTAGAATAAACATCAAACTTGCGATTACTCCATAATATATTGACAGGCGCTCATTCCATTCATTCATTCGTTCTTTTTTATTTTCGCATTCTGCCTTTAATAAAATAATATTGTGACTCAAAAACTGACTTTGCGTAGCGATCATTAACGGTCATTGTTGTTGTTTGGAGAAAGGCGTATCCGAATTTGAGAACCGAAAAGAGTGAAAGTAGGTTTGTTTTTTATATAATAATTAAGCTTTTTCCGAGCAAACGGCAAAAAAATATTTTAGATATGTTTAAAGTTATTAACGGTACTTAATTATTTTATTTTTATTTTATTACGGGGATAACAACATAATTTTCAAAGATCTTCATTTTACTTGTATCATAAATGACACTATAAAAAAAAAATGTTCCTACTCAATATCTTCCAATAAAATTACGAGCTATTTTCTCCGATTGTTTGCGTTTGCCTCTCCGTTCTGTATGCACAGGTGTAATGCAGTAGGATGTTCTATGATATAATGGGTGATATAACAGTACGTGATAAGGTTACAAGTCTGTGTTAAGTGTCACTGGGTGGCAATCACCGCCGTTTAGTGATATATTAGCATAGAAAGATAGAGCACAGATATGAATAAGAATGTCAAGCAGAAATTGCTAACGTAGCAATAAGGCCACCTATGTGTGATATGTGTTATAAAAACATACAAAACAGATGGTCTGCCTCCGTGGTCTAGTAATAAAAACTCTGACACCAGGGCTCGTCGGGTTGACTAACTTGAAACCCACACAACAAGTAAATTTTATTATTTATTGTATGGCATTATGTCATCGCTGCTATACATACATACAATCACGCCTTTATTCCTAATGGGGTTGGCAGATCGTAACCGCCACATCTGACAAAGTTTTGAGGGTTATTTAAGATAGATTCATAGGTATATTGCTGTAGTGACAGGTTGTCAGTAAATTACAATAAACTGAAACCCTCGGATCCCTTAGCTGGTTTTTACAGCATTCCGAAATGCAGTTGGCACATTCTATGGTTTTCTCTCGCTTCCAGGCCTGCACGGAAGAATCATCGCTGCTATTAGTATTTTGATTCTTTAAAGAAGTCCATTGCTTTCCTCGTTGTTGTTCTGAGGTTGTCAAATGGGACGCTAAATCTGGTGAAGGGTCAGTCAACAAGTAGAAAACAGGGGTTTTTGTACCGGTGCTTATAGCCACAATAACATGAGGACGCCTTCTATACTGTAAATCACGTGCGGCCAAAATTTGTATATGTGTACATACAAATAGTCACGCTTTTATTCCTAACGGGGTAGGCAGAGCGTAAATGACCTAAACAAAGGTCGTTCCGCCACGTCTGACAAAGCTTTGAGAGTTATTTAGATAGATTTTGTAGGTTTACTGCTCTAATTAGAATCAAGACCCAAAAAACATAATAAAGTAGATGTTTATTTTTAATTATCAATATAATTATTTCTCGTGGATGCTTGACATATCAGAGGCCAGTGCTAAGCATTGGCGGCTTGAAAACTCTGATCTTATCTAGGATTGGGTCTGGTTACCCTTCTAGGTTGCGGAGGTCAGATGGCAGTCACTCTGTGCAAAAACTAGTACCCTCGTTCAATCCTCTAGATTAGGTAGCCGACCCCGTAAGATACGGGATAAGGCTAGGGAGAGATACCTTACCTATCCATCTGAAGACTAAGTACTTAATTATTTTAGAACATTACTACAGTGATGAGTTTAAACAAAAGGTGACAAACAAATACAACACAAGAAGGGTCAGGGAGGGAAAACTTGTGCAACCAGCAGCTAATAACTATTATGGTAGAAGACAAAATAGTTATCTCGTTCCTGGAATGTACAATGAAACACCGTGGCTCTTAGACGATAACAAAGTCACTAAGACCATCTTAAGAAACAAACTTAAATTATTATTACTATTAGAGATATAAACAGATAAATATTAAATACATATTTAAAATAGTTGTAAATTTTATGCGTGTATGTGTGTGTGGTGTGTGCATGTGTGTGTGCGTGCGTGTGTGAGTGTGTGTGTGTGGTACTATTTAAAAATTGTTAATAATAGGTGCATGATTAGTAGTTAAGAGAGCGCTCTCCTCGCCAACAAACTGTTTCAGTTTGGCGAGATATTTGTATATGTTTATGTATGTACCTTTTTGTTCAAATAAAAAAAAAAAAAAAAAAAAGATGATGGGAGATGCTTGACATGACAGTACAAAATTTTCGAGAAAGTCGTGTTGCACAATCTATCTGCTCATTTATCAAACAGAAACGAGTTACTTCTCCTTGACCTGCAATGGAAACTTGCCTTTGTGCATCAGTTTGAAAAAAAAAAACGTTCTTATTAATGCTCTTGTTTTGAAAAATATGTAGCATTGAACTTTTTCCCTATAAGAGGAATATGTCTGCGGGCTGCCGAATTTGTTGTGGCGGTCAACGTCTTGGCCACTCCTGCTGTAAATAAAGCTGACTACACAACATGCATCAGTTGCTGACAAGACAAACAATGCACCAACAATGCAAACATGAATACCTACGTCACACAACACAACACGTCATATGCAGATTAAATCAGAAGCCTGCCTCCGTGGTCTGAGCCATGGATTTCCGCTCCGGAGGCCCTCGGTTCGATTCCCAGAGAGGGACACAAAGTTTTTATTTGTTAATTTATCGTTAGGGAAATGCAGGCTGAATCACCTGATTACCTGGAAGAAAAATACAACGTTAAGGACGTTAAGTCGTTGGCCAAGAATATCAGACTGAATTAGCAATCCCTTAGCTTTTACAGGTTGTTCGTAAAAATAAGGAGCTGTTACATTCTATATTTCTCTTCGCTACCAGCACCTATTTCAGTATAAAAAGAGTAGTTTGCACTCATGATAGGCACTGGACCACACCCTGGGTGGTAAGTAATAGCGAATTAAGACGTAGTAAGAGGATTGATTGCCTTGCCGCCCATTCCGTTAATTACTCACAATGGGGTATGCTACAACCTTTGCTACGTTGTTATGTGTGTTTTATGTGGCTAGTATTTTAACGATTAGCTAAAAGTAACCACTGTAGGTAACTGATGCTTGACAGTAGAGATAATAATATAAATAATTTAGGGCATATTTTGTTAACACATTCGTTATCTTAAATCCTCATCGTTCTATTCTAATACGAGGAAACATAGTCAACAATGCAAGATTCCTGATCAATTAAATCAATATTTGCTACTGGTAGAGCAGACCCTATTTCGGTTGTACCTAGGCTTTTATTTACAATACGTACAGAGAAAGAACAAGTGCCATGAAGATGCGAAAATCACCTCCATTTGGATTTATAATAAAAGTAAAGTTCTATCCTGTACAAGATTCCTTTTTATTAGCAACTTATACCGTGTCGCGACTCATAAAGGCATTTCTTCCACGTTCTAAGCTTCTATCAGCGAGCTGCGCAATTCGACTTTGACATTCTCTTCTGCGACGTAATACATTGAAACGAGTTCAAAATACAAAACGATAAAAAGTAAACAAATCTTCAAAGGAACGAAACTTGTCAACAACTCGTATAAAATCCTGAGAAATAAGTCTTTAATCAAAAGGCGAAGGAAAGTGTGGCGTAATAAATTTTGCATTTAGGGCAGTGCGTAGTATTTCAGCATTTCTAATGTTTCCCTTAGTTCAAAGTTATTTTGTTGTAGGCTATTGTTTACCAAATTCACAATTGACATTGAGCATTATTGTTTGTGACCGGTAAACAACAGCTCGTAAATTACCTAGGTAAACCGAAATGTGTCTGTCTGTTACAATTTGGTATTGTTTGATGGCACTGAAATTGGAAACTCATCAGTCATCATTAGTTAATAATTGTTTTGGTGTTTGATGTGTGAATATATTACTATGGGCCATAAAATAAATTTGATCACAGAGGTCAAATTATTTTGATAAAGTTGTCATGACTCAAATTCAGTTTAAATTATTTGATGACAACTTTATCAAAATAATTTGACTTGTTTGATCCAAATAATGGCATATTAAAACTGTTGCCGAAAGGGCCGTTTTACACTCAACCATATGAGATTCGTATAAAAAAAAACATGATTGGACACAAGCTGTCATACAATTAATTACTAGGAAGGCCAAATCGAATACTTATCTAATACGGATGAGTGCACGCACAAACGCCCGCAACGCCCAAACTTAGTTTCTTTCATAACCCGATCTATCTTAAAGGACAAAGGGGTTCCTTTATTAACTCACCATTTTCGGTTAGACTCAGTTCTTATCATAGTCATTCAGTTCACTGCGCTATCTTTGTCGAAGACTTTTTTGTCTGGCACAGTTCAGCTTTTAGATATTCTACATTATGATTACTATATTTATATTATTTTACATTATGAAGCAATTTCTTTAGTGTCTGGGTTTGGCTTATACCTTAATTTGTGCCATATGAGTGTAGTGTATATAAACATGTAAATAAACCGATTTTCAGTTAAAATGGAGCCAATTGACACAAACAGTTGTTTTATCTGAAGGAACAGTAAGGTCCTAACGGTTAATTTAACTGAGTAACTTTAAGCGAATTTGGTCAGTATGTTCACAACTATTGTTGTATAAGTAGTTACTTCTGTTTCTCAACATTCTTGGATACTGCGTGTGCGTGTACTGTTGCAAAAAGTAACTGGAACTGTAATTCAGTTAAAACAACTGTGTGTTTCAGTTGGCTCCATTTTAACTGGTAAATCGATAAATATTTTTTCAGTCTAGATGCCACCACCGCCATCATTGACTCTGCCTCTGACACCTTTGACCTAGACTAGAGTCAGGAGCAAACCCATAAAAATGTGTTATATATATCTTCTAAAATTCTTTTGAAATACCAGCCAGTGTCATTCACAAATGAGACATTCCAGCCACAACGTGTGGAAAATAAGAACAAGAGTAAGTACCATAGACAGGGAGAGTTCATTAGAGAAAATTCTTCAGTGGAGGCGATACGTTGAAAGCTTAGCGCGGTTCCGTCGGGAAGCTAGACAAATGACTTGGCCTTACACTTCATTGTCCCCTATTAGTTCTCGCTTTACCTAGACATTTTGGCTCTGCATTTTAAACCTAACAGGGTAGCACTATTTTTAAAGGAAAAAATGACTGATAATTATCTAGACACGCGATAGCGTGTCCAAGCCAAGCTCAAGCCAAACGAAGAGAACTGGGCGGCAGCACCGTGTGTATATTTACAGGAATCTTTTAGAGCCACTTTTGACCCCTACATAACTCGAAAACTACTAAACTTAAATACATCGAATTTGGTTTATTTATTAAGATCTTCTAGATAAACAAGTACTGTAAATTGTATAAACATAGATCAAACGGTTATTTAAATATTAATTCTGAAAAATCGTATATTTTATGACTGATTGACTGACTGACTGACATACATATCAAAAACAATCAATTAATCAAAACCACAATGACCTAGGAAGCTGATTGGAATGAAGATTGTTTATAATGATAGAAAGTTTGAAATGTAAAAATTAAATAAATTAAATAAAAAATTGGACCATAAACCTGAAAGGGGGGCATTTTTTTTAAAATACTATATTGAGTGGGGTATCGTTAGACAGGTTTCATAAAATTAAGTGGAGGTTTCTTTGAAAATAAGTGCATTAAATGGGTCCTTCTCGAGATATTTGCATTTAAGGTCACCGTTCTTGAAAAACAAAATAAATAAATCAAAAACCTAACCTACTATCAGAAGATCTAGAAAATAAAAATTTGGTGCGAAGATGGCTAATAATGATACCTAAATGGAAACATTAAAAAAAATGAACATTTTAGGACACCTTCCCATACAAGTGTTTTTTTTTACCCTACAAAATTTGAATTCGATATGAATATAGATTATAATTAACAATAGTGTTTTGTTTTTAAAAAATGAAGAATATGTAAGAATCAAATTATTTACTTACCTACAAAAGTAAATCCCACCAAAAACGTAAATGTAAAAGTGCTCTACAACTGCCAAGTCACATGAAATTAACTTACTATAATAAACCCTAGACTTGGCTCCCTTTTTAGATCTCACAACTTTTTGTGCGATTCACGCACCAAGACCACCATGAGCTTGGCTTTCACTTTTACATTTATGTTTTAATGGGATTATCATAACTGCTCTATATTTGATTCAAAACTAAAATGTTCATACTTTTGAGTAGGTATTTAGGACCTAAAATTTGTAATAAAATGTACCTAACTAGTTTCTATCTATCCATTTTATGAGATATTTTGTGTCTGGTTAATAATGTTACATTATTAATGTAATTCAAAATAAAATCTTTAATTAAAAACCAAGAACAGCTTCCAAGTTGCATTCCAAGTTTCATTAAAAAAGCTAATCCCCGCCAGCTAACTTATTATTACTTATGTTTGTTCTTTTACTTTGTAAAAGCTCGAGTCTGAAAGACGTCGGTCTTTAAAAGTTATGAAAGTAAAATGAAGATGAATTTGAAACGCATTTGAGAGTATTGTGATGTAAATACTCTGTGATTCAAGTTTTAAACGGTTCGGAAACTTCCGTAAAACAAAAGAACTTGAACAAGCTTAATTGAATAAATTGTATTAAATAAAAATGTTATCCATAATCGCCTCTACGCAAAATTACGTCTACGTTAGCAAAAGTGCTTACCACGTCGCGAAGGATAAGTTATCTCAAACGATTTTGCTTCGATTTGGTTTGAATGTAGGTATACAAATATACTTAAAAACGGCCTACTGAATTACCTTTTTACTTTAAATTCTAGACCAGTGAACCAGTTCTTGGCATTACACACACATATTTTTCTTGTCAATACACTGGTGCAAAAGCCCGCAAGAGTCGACCAGTCAATTTATCAACTACGGACAAGCACTAATAAACAACGTTAGGTCTACACGAAAACCTGATCCAGATAAAATTTACTTTACTACCAGGTCATAGAGTTTAGACTTACAAGCCAGTCTAGATTAAAAACAAATAGTCAATTTAATAAGATCTGTATAAAATGTGTGTATTTTCTTGTAATTGAAAATGCAGTGTCGACGGATTTATAGCGCTACAAATATATTTACCGCTCTGTTGTATGTAGGTGCCTACGTCACAAACTGCGTACTATCGTAGGGAAATATAAAATACAGTGAGATATATTTTTTCAGTTAGTCCAATTATCTGTGTACCTACACAGGATAAAATTGCGTAGAATTTTCGGTACAATTTATTACGTGCGGACATGAATGTAAGAGATTTATGTTTTCTAAAGATTTATGATTTAGCTGAATGCATTGTTTGTTTTGGTAAGTAGAGTTAGGTACGTATAGGTAACTGCCTATCTATTTATTCGTCAAATAAAATTTATTTTAAATCAACTTCTATCAAAGAGTGGGTTGTGGAGCTGAAAAGCGTCCTCCGTTATTATTTTTTAAGACTGACCTAAGCCTTTTTACTTTCATTAAGTATTTTTGATCAGTAAAAGCTCACTTTTTTACATATTGTACCTATATTACGTAACTAAATACTTTTTCAAAATACAGAACTTGATAATAAACATCATAGAAATAGATATATTTCTCATCTTTAATTTGCAAAGTAAACTGTCCAAACTGCAATGGTTTATGTCGGATAAAATGAAAGTAGAATTATAACAAGAATGAAACGGAATTTCCTGCATATCGTTAGTAATTACAAAACAACAGCAAATATTTTGTTGTATGAACATGTTCCTCTAAATAAAGGTTTTCTATTCTTTTCCCCAGGGAAAGTTAAGCACCTTATTGAGTAAATATTATGACTTTCCCACACTGGATTACCAAATTGCTATCTAACAAAGTATCAATATAGTATCGCTACAGCCCCAGACACCAGAACCTCGTTAGCTTAACCCAAACGTCGCATTATGGTCGGATAGCTCAAGGCTCACGCCCGCGACAATGCTCAGGAAGCGAGCCATCTGGCTATCTATCCCATTTATACAGTATAGTCTGTGATCTGGCGGAAGGAGTCGCTTTGCGCACGCGCATTGTATGCTCTGACAGTCTAGTCCGAGACAGGATTATTTTTTGAGGGGACTGTGACTATAATGTATGAACATTACATACGTACCTATACTTATTTTTACCGAAATGAAATTAAAGGAAATTCAAAATACATAATAGTACTACCTAGTACTATTATGTATTATGCACTAACTCTCACTTTTGTTTCTAAAGTATGAAAAATAATAAATTAAAGATTCGGTATCATATTTTTTTTGCCCTAATGTGCTGTTTTTTTACGACTCATGACGGCGGCGTATTAAGAAAGAACATTTGATGATGTTGCAATCAAAAGCATTGTGAAATGCTGTACAAACTCTAGTGGTATCTTATTTATTGTAAAGATAAAACGTTACTTGACTGGGCTAACCCTATGATCTGACATCTCGACGCTGGTGATTCGACTCGACCATTTGTTGTTATCGAGATTGGAGAATGTGGGCCGTGGTACAGTGTCCTAGGCCTACTTTTATGCTGTTGTGTTGTATTGTAGCCGCTCCTTTGTTGATCTTTAAAAATATACTGATGTGGACTCTTTTCTTCTTATATGTTTGGAGATAGATACTTTGTATTTCTCGCTTTCAAAATTAGTTTGGTTTTTGAATTTATTTAAATTATTATTTTTTTATCTTTTTATTTACAAAATTGACTTAAATTTAATCAATTGTAATAAATGGCCTCCAGAGCGTCCTGCTGTGGCATGGTGCCCAGCACGCTGGCAGCATTCCCCCTTTGAATAGCGAGGCTAATCCGCTGCGCAAGGAAGCCGCCAGCCCTGCGGTCACCAGTGACCTCAGCAAGACGCCCCGAAAGGTCCTTCATAAATTTATTTTTATTTAAATTGCTCTTATAAATTATGATTGGCTGTAACGACAGTCGCTTTTCACAATTTCAAATGCCAAGCGACTTTAAATGAAAAAAGTTTTCCCGTATGTGATTTGCTGGATGTATTTATTTATAAGAGCCCGATGGTGTAGTGGATAGCGGGAGGTCGTGGTTCGAATCCCACCACGTACCAATGTGTTTATTGGTTTTCGAATTTCATATGTGCGTTTATTCGGCGCTTTTTCCGAGCTTCGGAAGTCACATTAAACCGTTGGTCCCGGTTAATGTTAAGCATTGGCAGCTTAAAAACTCTGACCTAATCTAGGATTGGGTCTGGTTTCCCTTCTGGGTTGCAGAGGTCAGATGGCAGTTGCTCTCTGTACAAACCAGTACCCTCGTTCAATCCCCTAGATTAGGTAGCCGACCTCGTTAGATACGGGATAAGGCTAGGGATATGCTGATGATGATTTGCTAGGATATTTGTTTCTTTTGCGACTTCCGCCTTTCACCTTCTTTACATGTCGTAGAAAACTATGTAAATACCAAATGGGAAGAATCTGCAGGCGGAAAAAACCTACATAAATCTTTGATTACATTAACTAATTGATTACATTCTCCCTAGGGCTATTCGAACCAACATAAAGAAATTATTTGTTTTAGTATATTTTTCTCGCCATAAATATATCCAATCACATAAAAAGTTGCCTACGTCATGCTAAGCACTTGTTGTTTAAATTCATTTAAAAGTTTATTGCACGCATAAAACCGAAACACAAAAGGGACAACTTATTTCTGAAAAGAAATCTCTTCTAGCTTACATGTGGTAGCGAGAGTGCATCAGTGAGGTAATGCTTTTTTTGTTATTCGACAAACCTATTTTTGCTGCTGTTCTTTACCTGTCTCAGGATATTAAAGGCGCGATTTTATGTATTTAGAAATAAATAAATTGGTCTTTGTATTACCTGGAGGAAAATGTCTCTTCTACATATGTTACTTCCATGCTGGACTGGGAGAGATAGAAAAACATAGAATGTTCCAGCTGCCCTTCCTCCCGGGCATGCTGTTGAAGTCATCAAAAGGGACTCGAGGGTTACAGTGTGTTGTAATTTAGGCGATGGGCTGACAACCTGTCACTATAGCAATACATACTACAATCTAAAATAGCCCTCAAAACTTGTCAGACGTGGCGGAACGACCTTCTCTTTGGTCGTTTACGCTTTGCCTACCCCATTCGGGATAACGGCGTGATTATATGTATGTATGTATGTACATATCAATTCAGTGAACAGTTTCAATGAAGACATTAAATGACAAGATTGCCCGTTTTGACCATTCGGCGTAGAGGCTATTTGAAGCGCAGTATGACTCGAAGTGACCACTGATTAAATAATCGTTATTCCCTGTGGGTATACGCTTAATATATGACGTTCACCTTTTATGATTAGACTGTTTTGGACTATACAAATATGGTTCTGATACGGCAAAAGAAAACAGTAGTGATATTAAATCTAAATAAATTGTAGTGCTATAAATTCACGTGTCTGTTGTGTTATGCATTAATTCTAAATGACTCTAATGGGTCAAGCAGAGAATCAGCGGCCTTTTTAAATATGAGATTTTTTGCAAGCTCTTGCAAACAACTGATACCTTTCAAAGCGCATAGCATGCACTGTATAAAACCAAATAAACTTAAACTTTACTCATTATTTTTTAGAATCGGGTAGCACGGATTGATTTAGATAGGTATTAAGAGATAAATACTTTTGCCCGACGTTTCGATCGCGTTACAACGATCGTGATCTGACCTAACTAAAATGCAGCCCTTGCTTCGACTCGATAATGTGTACAAAGTGCGAATCTTAAACAAACTTTTAACTGTTTCTCACTGATACTGTGCCAGTAGAGTAAATAAACAAGCATTCAATGTGGTTCGTGTTCTGTTATCAGCTAATGTGTTGTTGTCAAGTTTACAAACGTTTCAACAGAGGTGCTCATCTATTACCATTTCCCTGACCGGTAGATAAGGATGATAAACGTTCATTTTGGTTCTGACCTTTTAAGTTTTAAGTCCTTGCTGGCCTGATAGCGATAGGAAAATGTAGAATGTCCCAGATAGTTCTCTTCACGGACAAACGAATCAGACATCAGTAGAGGGCGACGAGAGTCTATTGCAATTTAGTCAAAAGGCTGACAAATTATCACTCTATAGCAATAATACACAGTTCGCACTTTCTAAAAACCTTGAACCTTGCCTAAAACGCCCTAATATGTGATCGTTGACGCTCTACCTTGCCTACTAGGGTAGGATATATTTGTGTATTTAGAGTATATTTTGTGCCTTTTAAGTCCGTGTTGATACAACGGCGTCTCGATGGCGCCAGAGAGTCTACATCCCATGCGTTTCTCTGTCTCCCCATTCCCGCTCCCTCAGTCTCACGGGGTCCGCCGGCCGGTTCACCATGGAGCTCCATGTCGCGATTGTTTACATTATTATCACCAACATCTCTGTAATATACGCGAAAATTTCCACCGACTCATCTACAGAAAAGCCGATCAGGCATCATGTGACCACTAAACACGTGTATTACACATATCATCCGCCGAAAGACATCAGCTTCTTGTGTCAGAATTGCGTGGTGATGTCACGCTACCCCGTGTACCAAGGCACGCTACCAACTTACGTGTACAAGTACCGGGAATCGAACACGCGGTTCGCAGCTTTACTGACCGGACTGGCGCTGTACAACTTGGGCAGGTCCATTGAGTACTGGAACCGTACGCATTATTACACCATCCGTGCGGACGAAAAGTGTTCTATACAAGTTG
Organism: Scrobipalpa costella; assembly: GCA_949820665.1. Classification (NCBI taxonomy): domain Eukaryota; kingdom Metazoa; phylum Arthropoda; class Insecta; order Lepidoptera; family Gelechiidae; genus Scrobipalpa; species Scrobipalpa costella. The sequence continues at coordinate 6,114,799 of OX463306.1, forward strand.
TAAACAGATTACATTTTGAAGAGACAACTTTTCCGTGTTTCATGATGTCTTCGTTTTTGGAGCGGCCTGAATTAAAAGGCACTGGCGTCATCACGTTTGATGTTACCACAGCAACCATACAATTGAGGCCTTTTAAAGAAAATAACGATATAGTTTATCCTATTGAAGTGACTAGGGGTGCGGAGTGCGTGCTATGGCATAACACGACTGACAACAAGGAGAGAAGCGTAGTGCCATGTCTTCTATTAAAGGAATACTCTTATACTATGAAGCCTCTAGGAGTCACGCAGTTTGCAGGCGGAGTACCGGTCTATATTTGGGTACCAACGCTCATAGCATTTATTTTGATTTTGGCTGCGTTTGTCCAAACTTGTTGTAAGAAGAAGAATGATCCAGTTACTATTGAAGGTGTTATTTTATAAAATACTTCTATATTCAGTATGAGATACTTTGTAGTATTTACCTGTATTATACTTGTAGTGTATACCTTGAATAAAATAAATATGACGTTAGAAGTTGTGAATGGGCTATAAACGGTCGGTGACGCATCTTGCTTGGTTATATTTATATGATAGAGATCCGAGGAATGATAAACAATGCAGATACGTCACGCATGTTAAGTTGAGAGCCGTGGTAAAAAACAAGTATGTGTGTATTATTTTATATTTGTAGCTGGAGTGCATAAACATATTACAGTTAGAAAATATAAATCTTAATATAGTTAAAAGGTAGATATTTGATAGTAGATGTTCTATCATATTTAAAAAGCAGAGATTATGATCATTATACTTACAAACTAAAGTTGGCTCGTTTAATTTAATAAATATACACAATTTATGTTTAGGTAAGTTAGCTTTTGATACGCACTTATAACAAATTCACAAATGAAGTAGACACATGTTTTGTCTGTATGTTTCATCTAAATGCATTCAAATACAAAATTTCACCTTGAACCACATAAATACTAAGAATTGGCTCCAATACTTCGGCGCCTGCCTGTCTGCGTCCCATCTCCATGCGCCAGATGCCTTGCAGCCGGCAGTCTTACAACACTCGCCTGTCTAGCACCATGAAGCTATACGCCGCGATAATCTTAGCCTTAGCTATAGCAGTCACTGCTAAAACAACACATCACACTAGTACGAAAGCTCCAACTAAAGCTCCAACTAAAGAACCGGAACATGAAACGACGACGGAAACAGTCAAAAGCTCCACGGAAAATGATATCTACAGTCCTGTGAGCTCGAACGTGGAACCAGTTGATTATGCTTACGTTCCTGTGTACCTCTGGCTACCCATGACTGTGGGGATAGTGATCATTGTGGTGGTCTTCTGCAGGATCTGCGCGCTGGAGTGTCGGCATCAGATGTCTGAGAAGTTGTAATGTGTTGCATAATATAATTATTTAGGTAGAAAAGTGAATGTTTTTCGTTATATGTGAAGATGTTTGTATTAACTAGTAAGGTATCCTTTATTGCTGTAGTTAGATAAAATTTAAATTATTTATGTCGCATTTATATTATTAAATATATTATATTCATAAACATAATAATGACAAACTATTCGTTAAGGGATATAATATTATATTTGCTTTGGTTAAGGTGAAATATTAAAATCCGTTGAAAATACAGAATATGACGAATAATCTACTGTTTGAATTATATTATACGACGTCCGCAATTACGAAATAAAAGTACCTATTAACCAACTTAATTGAATAAAGTATGAGGCTATAGCAACGTTTTTAATTATTAAAACTTTAATTTAAAAAACGCAGTAATAAGTCTCGTAAATTAACAGTAAACACGTAAACAACTTCTATTAGAAACAATCAAAATAGCACATGTTTGCAACCTTTGTAATTTCATATGGGAGCTTGTTTTCCCGCCATAGCCTACACAATATGGGATAGCTAAAGCTATAGGCTGCGCCCCCTTGCATGGGCGCCAGGGCGGCGGCCGTCCCGGGCGTCCCGCGGTCCCGCCATGCCCTGCCTTCGGGCGGCAGTCGGGCCCGACCCGCGCGCCGCACTGCACTATGGACATCACCGCGACGCTCTGCCTGGCCGCCATACTCCTGACAGACTCCCACGTGCAGGCCAAGATACACGGCGGACCGCGCGGCCGCTTCGACAAGCAACCGCCGCGGAGAATCGCCGCGCATCACGTCACGGCCCACCACACTCACTACTCCTACCACCCGCCCAGCCACATCAACTTCTTATGCCGCTATTGCACTACTATGTTAACATACCCCGTCTACCACGGCCTCCCCCCGACCTACGTCTACAAGTACCGAGAATCGAATACGAGATTCGGCGCTTTACTGACAGGATTGGCGCTGTACAATTTGGGCAGATCGACGGAACACTGGAACTTTCGCACGCAACTCTACACTGTACGCGAGGACGAGAACTGCTCGCTACAGGTCATCGATCGGTCGCACTTTGAGGAGACTACATGCCCTTGTTTCATGTTATCTTCATTTTTGGACAAGCCTGAAATCAAAAACTCTGATGAAACTTTAGATATCACAACCACTCAGATGAATATAAAGTCGTATTTACAAAGTACGCCAATAGGTGCGCCGATAGAGGTGAGAAGGGAGCAAGAATGCGTGACATGGCACAACACTACAGCTGACAAGCATAGATACGAGATGCCTTGTGCTTTGTTGAAGCAATATGCTGAAACTATGAAGCCTGCAGGATTGCCCGTCTACGTTTGGCTTCCAACGACGATAGCTATTGTCGTGGCCATCGCAGTCTGCTGTCAGAACTGCTACAGCAAGAAGAAAGAGTTCAAAGAAGACGCGCCTCATCACCAGGCGACTGTTGAAGGATATTTACTAAACTGTAATAATTAACAACATTGACTGTGGTAGAAATAAGTGCCTTGTGTTGTGGGTGAGGCTCGCGTGTGTCATAAAAGTCCGCTGTCTAACAAAAATAATGTATTGTTTCCGGAAGGTCACATTTGTATTTAAGTGTGTGCGAGTCTAACCTTACTGCCTGTATTTTCAGATTAAATGTTGCCTGTATGCTTTATTTCTTTTCACTTTGTATTCCTACCACATTTTACTTATTTTGCCTCGTATTCGTAGCATATTCGTAGCAGGCGTCTACACCGTAGCAGACTGCAGCCGTAGTCGAAGTATTAAGTTCGTTGCCCTCACCGCGTGCCAGTAGTATGAATGAGTGCCGTCTGCGATGGTCGATGACGCATTCTTGATATTGCAGCGAGCAGTATGACGTCATGACGACCACTGTTTGTTTGTACAGGTCAAAGCACGGCAAGGTTTATACTAACAACATGAGCTCGTTTCTACTGCGATAGAAATACGAACCAAAATTTAATGTTTGAAGTTTGTCTTGCATTTGAATGTGATTTAGTATCATAAATACAGGTCTTGCTCTGCAAATATAGCCGCTATCTCTAGGAAATAAGTATAAAATGAGTCATACGTAAGTAAATACTTTGTATAACACATGATATGTTTATGGTAAAACGTGTGTGGAACAATAGATGCTTAAAAATGAGTTAAAAGCTTAATGCTGTTTTTTACGAGATAACTAGAGGTTAACAGTTATTTTATTAGCCGTTAAGTAAACTGTACTTAGTTTATGGTCTTAGTATACAGCAGGTATACCTAGAATGGGATGTTACTATGCGACAATGTTTAATGTTAAATCAGTGGTTTTCATATGATGTATGACAAACTTTGAACGTCATGTGGAGTTATATGAAGCAGAAGCACAGGCCGTGATGACGCAGTGACGCGCATCATTAAAAGGCCTCAACGCGAGCGGTGGCGCCCTCACTCGTTAAAAAATCATAACTCACAAAATAGAGACATCAATAAAACTTTTCTCCGTCGTTTCCTTAGATGAAGAACTAAGGATTTTTTTGAAGTAATGAATTGAGGAGCAAATAGTACTCTGGAGTTAATATCCAAATTTCCGCCAAAAATTACGAATAACGGCCACCAACGGTAATTTTTCTTCCTGTTACTGCAACGAACTATGAATCGCTAATTTATAAAATTCTAAATCATCCAAATTACTTTAACTTGATTCCGACCGGTTTTTGGCTTCACTGCGTTTTTAGTGAATTATGTTTTTTTACTAATGGGGGCGCAACTTGGCTAGTATCCTTCGCAACCTTAATTATTGTAAGCAATTCTCGTAACGCAACGACAGTGAGTGACAGTAATATTTACGAGTTTGCTGGTAGTCTCGGTAGTTTTAAGAATGAAAGTGTTCATCAATATACTATGCATATGTAGTTGTAAGTTACGTTAACAATGTATCCTTTTTAATGTAATAAAGTAAACGTTTCTAATATTTCATAGAATATTTTGTGCTTCCCTTTTTTATACACAAACACACACCACAAAATCTTAATGATGAGAATGGTGATGACGATTTAATTAAATCAGATGTGAGATTTATAGAAAAGCAAACATTGGGCTCGATTCTAGATTCCACCGGATAAAACTAAAATTAAAATCTATCTATCACTCTCAAAATAATAAAATTGAAAAAGGACAGGCTATTTATACTATATGGTTTTACACTTCGTTCGCCAGATTGTTTCCCCAGCATTTCTGACAATTTTATCCGCCATATCATATGACGGCGGATAAAGAATACAGATATCGCATTAAACCACCGAGTATAGATCAAAAACCGGAGAGAATAGATCTTCTGTCCTTTTGCAATGTTTTTAGTCTGAAAGTGACAAATAGATTTTATTTTTAGTGTTAGCCGGCAAATCTAGAATCGAGCTCATAGTAAATACTTTTAATATATTGAGATCAAGGTCAAACAGACGTCAACATTCACGATTTTAACAACATAAATAATGGTAAAAAAAAATGTCATAGAAATTTGACTAGGAATAGATAGAAGTGACATGCCCTAATTTATCTTCGTAGATTATTAGTATAAATAATTCAGTTGGTAATTTAGTCCAGTACAGCTGTCAGTGACATGAACGCATCGTTTAATCTATGATTATGACATCACATCAGTTACAGATGTTCTAAACAACACCCATATCATGTTTGTGTTCTATTGAAGATAGCATTTTTGTATTTAGTTTGGTAGCAACATGAATTTAGGGCAAGAAATGTAGTGCATTACTTTAGAAGTAGAAAATAAAAGCAATATATGGTTGAATAAATTTGAAAGTACACGAGATCATACATTGCGTTTATGGCTTCTTCTTGGCGAGTGGATGGCTCCGGCTGAGTCTAGTATAAATACTTCACTCTCATTTTGCGAGAAAACAACAACAATACACTTAAAAATAAACGTTAAACTTGCCATTCCTCTATAATATCCTGATGTATAAAATTTGCATGACGCCTGTCAAATAAATGGAATGTGTGGCAGTCAATGGAACACATTAATTTCTTTTTAATTTTCGCATTCTGCGTTTAATTTTTTTTATTGTGAATTGACACCTAATCCATACTAGTGTCACAGAATATATAATAGTATTACATACTAGTGTATACTTTAAAGACTTCGCGTAACAGTCGGTAATGGTCATTATTATCGTTTGCGGAAATTGCCGGCCGCTACGAACTTGAGTACCAAAAAGAGTGATTATGCTTTATTTTTTTTGGCGACGAAGCTGATTCCGAGGAAGTGTTATTATACGTTATTATGAGCCTTCATTCCTTTGAAGGGAATCATCTTTCTTGACATGTCAAGTAATTCAGCCTGCAGTAATTACTGCAATTATATAGGAGATAAATCCCCTCTTTGCAGTACTACGGGTGTTCCAAGTATTTGATACCTTCCTGTAGTGCTGTAACTGCTGATAATGTCGTTGTTTCATTCTTCTTCTTCTGTCGAGTGGGTATCGAGTCTATCGACCCGAAGAACCCTGGTGTCAGAGTTTTTAAACCGCCTAAAAGCACAACTATCAGGCCTCTGACATGGTTTCATTAAATTGCATAATAAATGTATCGGTTCTGTACATTGTTATTATTTTTAATTTCAACACATAGTTTTGATTACCAAGACTAAGAATACTGTAGAATATGTCTGTTTGTGAAATGTGTTTATCCTGTTTCTACATACATACATAAAATCACACCTTTATTCATAATGAGTTAGGCAGAGCGTAAACGACCTACAGAAAGGTCGTGTCGCCCCGCCTGACAAAGTTTTGAGGGTTATTTAAGATAGATTTGTAGGTATATTACTGTAGTGCTAGGTGGTCAGACCACCGCCTAAATTACAATATATTGAAACCCTCGGATCCCTTAGCTGGTTTATACAGCACGCCCGGGAGGAAATGCAGCTTGCACATTCTATGTTATTCTCTCGCTCCCAAGCCAGCATGGAAGTCCTGTTTCTGTGAACAGTAAAAACGCACTTAGATAAAATAAATATAAGTCTCCGACTCAAATAAAATAAAGGATATGACATTCATTTGTACTACTAGAAGACCATATTTCTTAAATTGCGAAAAGGGTGCGTGGAAAACCAGTAAAATATTATAAATTTAACCGATTTTTTTCTCAGTCACTTCATTAGACGAATAAATTTCCCATACTTGAGGTAAATATTAACTTGTACAAATTTAACCATCCTCTCGTAAGTGAACATCGAAAAGTATGAAAATTCACGATAACGGCGTTTCAATGAAGGAGAAAAAATTAAGGCGTCTTAATAATAATAAGTATGAGTAAGTACAATTTTGATTTGGTACCCTTTCTGGCCAAAATGTAATCCTTGAGATAATAAGAGAAGTCTTCCGGGAAATCATACACGTGTTAGCAGCAGCGGTTCTCAAGTTCAAGGTCATCGTGAAATCTAGCTTCAAGCCTCTGTGGTCTAGTGGTATGAGCTTTGGGCTCTGGATTTGCAGGTCGTGGGTTCTGCAGACTTTTTATGACTTTCCCTCAGTTTTGTTAGGACTCTGGAGGCAGAATCATTCTATTGTATGTAAAGGAAGACTATTTCGATACATACATACATACATATAATCACGCCTTTATCCCTAATGGGGTAGGCAGAACGTAAACAACCTAAACAAAGGTCGTTCCGTCACTTCTGACAAAGTTATGAGGGCCATTTAAGATAGATTTATAGGTACATTGCTGTAGTGACAGGTTGTCAACCCATCGCCTAAATTGCAATACACTGAAACCCTGAGCTGGTTTTTACAGCATGCCCGGGAGGAAATGCAGCTAGCACATTCTATGTTTTTCTTTCGCTCCCAGTCCAGCATCGAGAAATCTACTAACTATTTCGATCAAGGCATCAATCTCACTCGTTATTTATGATAGTTGTTGTTATATAAACCTTGTGAGAGCTTGGTAAAAAAAATTGGCACCTCAGGGCTATGATGAAATTCGCAACGAAAGAGATAATGTGTAGACAAAGCGAAGTCTACAGTGCGCACCATTGCCCCGGGATTCTTCGAGTTATTCGTCGACTTGATAGTAGTAGAAGATTTTTAAAACTGATACTGACTGAATACAAGTTCTTTGAACCCGTGTCAAATAGACACAAAATGTTTTATTCAAATTGAATTCCGGGTGATTGTGTAAAGACGGGGGTGACTAAAACTTGGAAGCCATTTTCGTGTAGAAATTGGTGGGTAAAAGCTAACGAACTAGAAATTTATGAATTTGAATCTAAAAGGGAAGCAGACGTTTTTGGTAAAGAAATTATGTAGGTAAGAACCTAGGTCGTACTGCCATAAATATTTTATTAATTTTTATTTTATAGCTGAAATACTTTCACACGTGGAGATAGCCGCTCTGTCTATCCCGTTACGGATAGAGGAGTGACTTTAGTATGCATGTATTTTACTTCATTTGAATCGGGACATCCAAATAAATGTAATCAAATCGCACATAAAAACAATTGGGTATGGTCTGGTAAACTACTCTTATGTTATCCGATCCAACTACGAGTAGACTTGATTTATACGCTGCCTCTGATATCAGACATTATGTGGTAATAGAAAACCACTTGACAACGACCGATATGGCTATTTATCTTCCTTGACCTTACTACTTACTTCAAAAGAAGAAGAGCTCGATGGTGTAGTTGATAGGGACGCTGCTTCCTGAGCGTACGGTTTTTGGAATTTCATATGTACGTTTATTTGGCGCTTTTTCGTTTAATACCGTAGATATTAGTCGCTAAGCCCTGTCAGAGGCCAGTGCTAAGCATTGAAACTTTGACCTAATCTAGAATTAACCTAAAATAATCTAGAACAGACCCTGGTTTCCCTTCTGGGTTGCGGAGGTCAAATGGCAGTCGCTCTAGTGAAAACCAGTACCCTCGTTCAATCCCCTAAGTTAGGTAGCTGAACACGTAAGATACGGGATGAGGCTAGGGAGATGATGAACTTACTACTTACTACTACTACATTTTCATGTCTGAAAAGCCAATTCATTAATCTATATTATGTAATTTCTAGATAATATGTATTGTAAATGTTATCAAAATATTAAAATAACTTTCCATATTATAAATTCATAATTTGAACTCTTATTTTATTTCAGTCTACGTTTCTTGGGCTAGTTTAATAGGAAATATTATTTCAATAGTAAGTTAATAGAAAGTGCCCTTTCGCTTTAAAATTGGATGTAAAATTATCATTTTTATGGAGCTGTGAATTAGACTATTTTCCTATCGATAAGTGAACAGCAAGGGAAGCTAGCAATAGCCAATTATTATCAATATCAGTCTTTGACCTTGTGTTTGCCTAATAAAAGTTTGCTGTTTTGCTAGACTATTATCTTATTATTAACATTTTATCACCTGTTAGAAGATAACAAGCATTATATTTATCTTAGTTGATGAGAAAGCCTTTTTGAGATTGTATGTATTGAATTTCAATGACTCGAAAAGAATCAAAATTTTAAATGATAATTTATGGACTATATCTATTCCTTGAAAACTTATTATTCATCTTTGCGTGTCGATGGAAATAAAAATAAAATATTTTAAACCGTTTTGGACCAGTGCGAAGCCACAAGCACGGCTTCATCGGTGGCTTTTCACAGGTCCTCCAACGAGCAGGTGTTAGGGCACGCCGGACACGTCATCAAGTGAGCCATGGTTTGCGAGTTTGCACCACATGCACAGTTGCGAGTACTACTATAACCCCACCAAAAGAGATTTTCCTTGCAGCGACCGACCTGTGACCGGAGATGGTTGAGGGATCTCCACACCGGCCACTGTAAGTTCTTCCCTGCGGGGAGACGCTCCTCCTGTGGGATGAAGGACTCCACGGGATGTGTCTCTTTCCACCGGTTTAGTCTGTAAACCGACGGTTCCTCTGAAAAGGAGGCTACGCTATTTAAAAAACTTTTCCGGCTTTTTAGCCTCCGTTGGGCTGGACTGCAACCATACATCGGATGTCTTGGGTCTGTTTCCTGTTTAACCTTTTCAACTGAGCTCGCCGTTTCTCTGCGGATGTAGGGTGGAGCAATTCCAGCCAGTGAATAAAGCAAAATTTTTGGAGTCGGTTTCAAGCAACCAGTTAAAGCTCTACAAGTCTCGTTGAGCGCTGTATCGACTTGCTTGGTGTGAGCGGACCGACTCCATACTGGGCTTTCGTATTCACCAGCAGAATAGCAGAGTGCTTAGTAAACCGCGGAGATAAATTGTTGATAATTATTGAATTAAATTTTATGAGTTTGCATAAGGTATTTGATAATGAGGTTAGGTATTTATCGCACAAAATAATGAAATGACAATTATAATGAGTTACAGGCAAAATTTATCAACCTTCTTCTTAGCGAGTGGATTCTTGAGTCGAACAAGCCGATGAACCCTGGTGTCAGAGTTTTCAAACCGCCTAGTAGCTATTAGGCGTCTGACATGGTTTGAGTAACGACCACTATCAAGACAGCGACCGGGACCGACGGCTTAACGTGCCCTCATAAGCACGGATTTTGTTTTCTTAATCGTGATTCAGCCTATCGATTACAATACATCAAAAGCCTTTGGGTCTTTTCAATTGCTTTACTTAAAAAATGCCTGAGAAGAGAAACAGCTGGCATATTCTAATTTGCCAAGACTGGTTTTTATTGCTCTCAGTCTATAGAAAAATCCTACAAAGGAATTCTCTGCTTCACGAAGAGGACTCTACATTTAATAAATTAATAGACTCAGCTGGCATTGTTCTTTAATTTATTTTTTGTTAGATGAAATTTGTTTTATCAAAAGTATTTTAGGTATATTCATGCTTTTATCCACCAAATTTGGATCAATTTTATATTATTATTAGATACAGTGAGATCTAGATATTTTAACAATTTTGTATGAATGGGAATGTACTGTTATATATACGTATATTTACATAACAAATATTTATTGTCAAATAAATGCATGTTATAAATATTGGATACCGAAATGAGATTGTTGAGTGCGTGAAATATTCTTGTTTTAATTTGTTTGAGTTTTAATTAAACAGCAAAGTAAAAGTGCAAATAGTTAATTGCAGTGTTTCTACTTATTTGTTGTTGTCTTTATTACAGCGCATAATATTTTATTCCACTGCAGGACAAACCGCCTCAATACAATATCTTGTGAATTGTGATGTAATTAGCAGAACGTCTCTGAAGCCTGAAGTGTCTGCAGATGACAATGACTTGCTAAGTAATCTGGTTAGAGCTGTCCTGCTACTCGGAAAATGGGTCTAGGACCTTGGGTGTTCTAGGCCATTTTATCCAATATCCATGGATATTGCATTTTTTTTGTATACTACACCTATTTTAAATGTATATTAGTGCTTCTTTGAAAAAAGGGAAGAAAGTACATAAATCCAAGCAATATTTTTTTCGGGTGGCATAAATATTTGGAATTTACATTCTTCCCTGCTGCAGCGGGTAGAAAGTAAGCACTTTCTTCCCTCCTTTATTGTTTTGAATTCATAATTCAAGACTAGAAACAGGCGGATGCCATAAGACAAAAACTTTTTATCTTGAAGCCCATGAAATGATACTGGCCACTTCAATTTTTTGGCAGTATGTGCTTTGTTTCATTTGCCTTTATTTTCAAGTAAAAAGTAAGGGACAATCAACATATCCCCGCGAATTCTCATTTAGCTGCGCTTCGGGCCTCAAACTACACGATAGTAGGAATTGATGCCTTTCTTCCCTCGATGAACAATATACTATTATTTCAGATTCGTAAATGGTTCGTCGCCACATAAAACTTGTAATACTTATTGTTTACTTTTCATAATATTTTTTCTGTCATAGTTATTTGATGTCCTAGAAATATCAATAACTATTTCTGCGAACAAATAAAAAATAAAAATAGAAGATATAATTTTATTCTTTCCTCTTTACAATATAGGTAAATGACATGGATTCAGCACGAGGATCATATTATGCAGAATCAAGTTCAGATCATGTAACGTGATTCAAGGCTGCACTTCTTGAAGATCGATGGTGATTGGAGAAGGTGTCAGGCGTTCTGATGATTGATTGCACTCTCAAGGATTGAGGAGATGACACCTTAGAAACTTGGAATACGATGAACCATGCCCTTCTATTTCGCACTTTTTGTTTGAAGAAAATATTCTGTGGATCTAGTGCTAATGAAAACAAATATTGGAGTAAATGTCACATTTCTAACTTACTTATTGTAAAGTTCCGGCACTTTATAATAAAAAAGAATATTAAATTAAAAACAAAACAGCTATCTAATAAAATCTGATTTGTGGCTGTCAAAGTACAACGTAAATAGTATTAAATTGTGTATTAGAGAGCAGAAACACATTCTGAATAAATCTTAATAACAATGTCCGCTGAGGGAAGTATTCTATCCATCAAACTGAACAAATTGATAATTTAATTTTCGTCACTATTTAAGAACAATTTCGCGGAATTACTAAGTTTGATTATGTACTCGAATAAATACATAAATTAGAGGTTAGAAACCATTTACTTTAGCATTATAATCAAAGTTTCCAAGGTCTCACAATTATCCAGTTGGCTTTCTTCCAGATAGTAAATCTTGAGGGAATGTCAGGACTCAGTTAATAGCGTCTTCCGCTAATAAGCAGATACAGCTAAATTTGATTAAAGTTTTGTTGATAAAGCATTCGCGTACTATTTTTGTTACCTAACCTACTCTTATACGTATTTTTCATAATTCATTTTATGCATTTGCGAGACTATTATTTTTACTAGAGCTTACATACATACATACATATAATCATGCCTTTATCCCTAATGGGGTAGGCAGAGCGTAAACAACCTAAACAAAAGTCGTTCCGCCACGTCTGACAAAGTTTTGAGGGTTATTTAAGATATATTTGTAGGTATATTGCTGTAGTGACAGGTTGTCAGCCCATCGCCTAAATTACAATATACTGAAACCCTCGGATCCCTTAGCTGACTTATACAGCATGCCCGGGAGGAAATGCAGCTGGCACGTTCTACGTTTTTCTCTCACTCCCAGTCCAGCATGGAAGAAACTACTAGAGCTTGTATATATATATTTCATTTGATCACATACTCCTGTCTTTTTCAATCATTATTAAAAAAATGATTGTTTAACACTAGATAATCAGTTTATTTAAATGTTACAAAATAGCTATTAATAAAATTAATAGCTAATTAATATAATTATTTACGTATACGTATCATGTTTTCATCTCAAGCGACGCTAATGACTAATGACATAGAAACAGGAACAGGTGTGTTAGATGATACTAGTTAATTATAATTTATTTAATTACATTCGCTTTACGTTAATTACTTAGAGTAAAATATTAAGATAAATTAGTTAATATTGCTTCAAAGTAATTAAAAATTAAACTTACATAAAATACTTTTTTTTTACTAATTAGTATTTTTGAGAAATATTATATGCTAAATATACCAGGTGTAAGGGACAGCGTCCCGCAAACTGATAGGGGTTGCTCAGTCAACGACACTAAACAACAATCAACAGGCTTTTTTTCAGGAAGTGAAAAATAATGGCTTTTTTATACAAATTGTCTGATCGAGGTGAACATTTTGTATGGAAAAGCCATTTCTTTCTCTTCCTGAAAGAATTTCCAGGTGGAAGTTGTTCAGTGTCGTTAACACACATACACACATACACATAATCACGCCTTTATCCCTAATGGGGTAGGCAGAGCGTAAACGACCCAAACAAAGGTCGTTCCGCCACGTCTGACAAAGTTTTGAGGGTTATTTAAGATAGATTTGTAAGTATATTGCTGTAGTGACAGGTTGTCAGCCCATCGCCTAAATTACAATATACTGAAACCCTCGGATCCCTTAGCTGGTTTTTACAGCATGCCCGGGAGGAAATGCAGCTGGCACATTCTATGTTTTTCTCTCGCTCCCAGGCCAGCCTGGAAGTAACTGAGCAACTCTTTTCAGTTTGCGGGACGCTGTCCCTTACACCCTATATATTATAACTTTGGAATAATAATCTGAAATAAATGAAATTCTTTCTTAAATAAATGAAATACTTCTTATAACTACTTCTTCTTCCTCGAGTCGATGAAAAGACAACACCTTATAAGTTCTTTTACTACAATCTTGTTAATACTCAAACATACGTAGCGTATTGTACATACATACTTACAATCACGTCTTCATCCCTTATGTGCTAGGCAGAGTGTAAACGACCTATACAAAGGTCTTTCCGCCATGTCTAACAAAGTTTTGAGGGTTAATTAAGATAGATTTTTAGGTATATTGCTGTAATGACAGATTGTCAGCCTATCGCCTAAATTGCAATATACAGAAACCCTCGGATCCCTTAGCTGGTTTTTACAGCATGCCCAGGAGTAAATGCAGCTGGAACATTCTATGTTTTTCTCTCGCTCCCGGTCCAGCATGGAAGTAACGTAGTAACGTATTCTCAGTACCAAATATGGAAATTTGAGCTCATAAAATAAGGGACGACTTGATTGTCCATTCATAATAATTAGAAACGATTGCGTGGGAGGTAAATCGAGCTGGGAGGTCATATAGCGGTGTTATATGTAGTGATGGTCACATAGTAAGACATTAGATCCGGTGATGCGAAAATAATGGCCTAGCTGAAAACTTCCCGTCGTGGTGGCAAACTTGAATTTGAACGTGAGCTAAATGTGATGATTTTTCATAGAGCTTTGAACTTTTACTTCCGTTCTGGCCTGGGATAGGAAGAAAAACATAGAATGTGCCAGCAGCTTTTCCTCCCGGGCATGCTGTAAAAACTAGCTAAGGGATCCGAGGGTTTCAGTATATTGTAATTTAGGCGATGGGCTGAACCTCTCACTGCAGCAATTTACCTACAAATCAATTTTAAATAACCCTCAAAACTTTGTCAGACGTAGCGTAACGTCCTTTGTGTAGGTCGTTTACGCTCTGCCGACCCCATTCCGGATAAAGGCGTGATTATATGTATGTATGTATCTATGTAGAACTTTGAGCTTTTATAATGCTACTTGATTATGTATATGATGAGAAATGCCTACGATGCTGGAATAGAACAGCTGTAATTGTAGTCATATTTACAAAAAATATACAATTCTGCAAAGACTATCTACGTAGGTCTCATCTCTATTGCTAGGACACCTATGGTTTTCAATGCATCATTAATTTCACGATCTAAACGGCGCCGACCATCATTATAGAGTCAATAGCCATTGGATCATAGCCGTTTTATAGCCATGACAATGGGTTACTGGTCTAACACATCTACTTTACAAGTACGCATTTCTATACCTTATTTATTAATATATGTTGAACTTGCTGTGCCAGCGACTTCGTACGCCCGATTTGTATGGAAAACACGCAGTGTCGAACATACTGAAAGCGCTTCTCCGCGCGTAGGACCGGGATCTGCTTACCCGCGCGCGGAAGAGTGTTTCGCATTGTCTGATCTTTGTTTTTGAATGGAAATCACGCTTCGCTACGCGCGGAGAAGCGTTTTCAGTATGTTTGACACTGCGTGTTTTCCATACAAATTGGGGTACTTACTCTAACCTAGGCTGGACACCAGGTAATTAAAAAAAGTCAGTCAAATAAAAAATCCCTTTCAGATCGGTTAAAAATGACCGAAATTCAATTTCCTACCTACCTCCTAAGCCGCCTCATGAGGCGTGATTATTTGTATCGTAACTTTGATTAACCTGCCTGCCCCCTAAGTCAGGTAGCGTGATTTTAGGTACCCTAAGTTGCAACCCGGGTAACACACAGTTGAATAAAAAAGTCCCATTGAAATCGGTTCAGTAGTTTTGGCGTGATGTGGTAACATACAGACAGACCGACAGACAAACAAAAATTAAAATAAAAATCGTTTTGATCAGACAGACACGACCCTTCTAGAGATTTATTATATGTATAGATTGTACATACCGCAGAGCAGAATAAAATGAAGAAGCGCTGGCTTGACGTCGTAAAAGCGGACATGGAAGAGAACGATCTCACACCAGTGGATGCCAAACACCGGGCAAAGTGGAGTAGAAAAACCCGGAAAGCGGACCACAGCATCAGGCCCGGAAAACGCAAAGCAGAAGAAGAAGTCCGCGGAGCAGAATGAAAATATGTGGTTTAAAACTTCTAATTACTTATGTGATACATATGAAGTGTAAGGGATAGCGTCCCGCGATCTGATAGGGGTTGCTCAATCAACGGAACTGAACAATTATCAGCAGGATTTTTTTTCAGGAGTTAAAAAAAATAATTAGCTTTTTTCCATACAAGTTTTCTGAACGAGGTGGTCATTTTGTATGGGAATTCCATTTCTTTTTCATCTCCTGAAAGAAATTTCTAGTGATACTTGTTCAGTTTCGTTGACCGAGCAACCTCTATCAGTTTGTGGACGCTGTCCCGTACACCCGGTTTATCTATTATCACCGCATAAGTTTAAATTTTGAAGTTAAACACAGACAGCGAGTTCTAATACCGGGGTTGGATCTCAACGTAATCCCATTTTTTACAAGGAAATCTGACGTATTCAAAAATACTTATATTAAACAAAAAAAAACTATTTCAAAATAAAGCAATGATAATACAAGCTTAATATATGTAGTGTTTGTGTTTGGTTTGTCTGAGGCCTGCACACGGGCGGCTCTAGGGGTGTTTAACACCGTGGTCGCTTTTGCTCTGCAACTGGGGTGACAGAGTGAATTCGGCAGCACTTAGAGCGACAAAGCAGCCCTATTCAGGGAGGCACTGCTTTCCCCGCTCAGCCGGGGAGGGGGCTAGAAAAGGTGCCCCAAAAAACTGCTCACCCCACCCAGAGAGGAAGGTAGTAACCGCGGCTGCCTCCGCATCTTTTAAATTCGTGGTCGACGCAACAATAATAAAAATATCAAAACAAGAAAACCATTACTGACATTTGGCGCGTGGAATGTGCGAACTCTTCTTGACAGAGTTGAAAATGCTTGTCCTGAACGAAAGACTGCCATTGTTGCTCGGGAACTTCTTCGATACAATGTAGATGTGACTGCTCTCAGTGAAACGCACCTTGCTGAAGAAGGAAAACTAGTAGAACACGGTGGCGGGTAAACTTTCTACTGGAAGGGGCTACCTGCCTCGGAGGCACGACGGTCTGGCGTTGGATTCGCTGTCAGGAATAATCTAGTGAAACACCTTCAAGAGTGTCCTGTGCACATCTCAGACCGCATTACCACACTACACCTTCATTTGGATCAGGATAACTACCTAAATGTCATCAGTGTCTATGCTCCCACGCTAGATAAATCTGATGACATTAAGGATCAGTTTTATGAGGATCTAACACGGTGTCTCGAACACATACGCCCTAGAGAACAGACCCTACCCTTGGGTGATTTTAATGCTAGAGTTGGACAAGATCACGAAGCCTGGCCTAAAGTGTTAGGCAGACACGGTGTCGGCAATGTGAACAGCAACGGGCAACTGCTGCTTAGTCTATGTGCGCAACTAAATCTCGCAATTACGAGCACTATGTTCAGACTCTCTGCTAAACATAAAACAACATGGATGCATCCTAGATCCAAACACTGGCATCTGATTGATTACGTCATCGTCCGGCAAAGAGATATAGGCCAGGTTCAAATCACTAGTGTTATGCGTGGTGCCCACTGCTGGACAGACCACCGGCTTGTAGTCACCAAATTGCGTCTCCGTCTTAGACGACCATGCAGATCTGCAAAGAAGAAGCCTGCGTGTCTAAACCTGGATAGGCTTAAAGATCCTGAGATGAAGAAATCAGTTTCTGACACCTTGGCGAGCACGCTGCCTCTCCTAAATAATAAGACCGCTGACGTGAACGCAGATTGGGAATCTCTGTCTTCGCACATTTTAGTTACAGCCACAGATAGTTTAGGTATCAATGTCCGCAAGAACGAGGAGTGGTTTGACGAAAACAACAGAGTTCTCGCTGATGCGATTGATAAGCACCGACGTCTTCTGAAGCAGCAACGCAGGGGTCAGCAAGGCGTATCTGTTGCGGAGGCCAATAAAAGTGACCTGGAGCTGCGTAAGCTTTCACGGGATTTGAAAGACAAGTGGTGGCAAGACAAAGCTCGTCAAATGCAGTGGCTTTCTGATACCAACCAGTTGGGAGAGTTTTACACCGAGGTGCGAAAGTTACTTGGTACTACCAGTTTTGCCAAAGTGCCATTGAAACCAGCTACTGGTGATGGCCTTCTTAAAGGCAAAGAGGTTGTACTCAAGCGATGGGCAGAACACTTCAACACCTTGCTTAACGTGGACAACTCAGTTGATATGCAACACGTTCTGTCCATACCTCAACTTCCATTAGTCACTGCACTGGATGAGCCGCTGTCATTTGACGAGGTTGTTGTTGCCATAAAACAACAACAAAATGAGCGTGCGGTTGGAATCGACTTCATACCAGGAGAGCTGCTAAAGTACGGCGGTAAGGAATTGCACTCGGCTGTATGGAAACTTTTTGTTTTAATGTGGGAAAAAGAACAAGTCCCTGACACTTTCAAAGTGTCTGTCATTAGGGCTCTATATAAAAACAAGGGTGATCGATCTGATTGCAATTCCTACCGTGGTATTTCACTGCTATCAGTTCCCGGAAAAGTCTTTGCCAAAGTTCTTTTGTACCGCCTTACGGAACTTTCAGAAAAGATTCTGCCGGAAACCCAGTTTGGCTTCCGACCTGACCGAGGCACCTGTGAGGCAATTTTCTCAGTGCGTCAACTCCAAGAAAAAAGCAGAGAACATGGTCAAAATCTGTATCTCTGTTTTGTTGACCTTGAGAAAGCTTTTGACAGCGTCTCTCGAGAAGCCCTCTGGACGGTGCTGGGAAAGTTAGGATGCACGGAGAAGTTTGTGAGACTTTTGCGACTTCTACATGATGGCATGTCGAGCTGCGTCGCTGTAGACGCTGAACAATCAGGCTTTTTCCCCGTCACCTGTGGCGTAAAGCAAGGGTGTGTTCTAGCGCCCACTTTGTTTGCGTTATACTTCTCGTTGGTAGTTCGTGAAGCCTTGCAATCGACTTCTGAAGGTGTCCGCATCCGTTTCCGCACGCATGGAAATCTTTTTAATTTGGCTAGACTGAAAGCTCGCACAAAAGTGTCGTACGCCTTAATTACGGATATAATCTATGCGGACGACTTGTGCTTTGTAGCTGAATCCCCAGACGGCCTGCAACGGCTAATGTCGGGATTTTACGAGTCCTGCCGAAAATTCGGCTTAAAGGTAAGTGTCAAGAAGACGGAAGTGATGTCACTTGACGTCCACGGTCGTGAGACACTAGCCGTTAACCTTGGCGACGACGTGCTGAAGCAGGTAGATAAGTTTCGTTATCTAGGGAGCACAATAACATCAAAGTGTGACCTCGATGCTGAAGTCAATACCAGAATCGGTGCCGCAGCAGCAGCATTCGGTAAGCTGAATAGTCGAGTTTTCAGCTCACATGACCTTAAGCTGGCCACAAAAATTTCCATTTATATGGCAATTGTGCTGCCCAATATATTGTACTCTTCTGAGACATGGACCGTTTACCGTCATCACATTCGTACACTGGACCGCTTTCATCTTAAATGTTTGCGTAAGATCCTTAATATCAGATGGTCTGACCGTGTGCGGAATACGGAAGTTTTAAGACGAGCCAAAGTGGGAGGCATTGAAACCTACCTCATGCGGCGACAACTCCGTTGGTGTGGACATGTCTCGCGGATGGTGGATCAGCGAGTGGCCAAGCGCATCTTTTAGAGTGAACTTGAGGAGGGCAAGCGTAAGCAAGGCGGACAACTCCTCAGGTACAAAGATGTGTTAAAGCGTCACATGAAGAGGTGTAGCATAGAACCTTCGCAGTGGGAAAGACAGGCTAGTAACCGGCCTGAATGGAGATCCTTGGTGAGATCCAAAATTAAAGATTTTGAAACCGATCGCTGCTCTAAGCTTGATGCCAGACGCGATGATCTGAAAACCCGTCCACCTGCGGCGATCAGTTACAATTACGTCAGTGGAGTGCTCACGTGCCCGCAATGTGCGAGAATATTCTCCAAAAAGATTGGCTACATAAGCCACACGCGAGCACACGATCGCCAACTGTTAAGGAGTTGAAGCAGTCGCCGTGGCCGAAATCGGTCTGGAGCAATATAATATATGTTCTTTCACGCTGGCCTGGAAGCGAGAAGAAAACAAAGAATGTGCCAGCTGCATTTCCTCCCGGTCATGCTGTAGAAACCAGCTAAGGAATCTGAGGGTTTCAGTAGTTTGGGCGATGGGCTGACAACCTGACACTACAGCAATATACCTATAAATCTATTTAAATAACCATCAAAACTTTGTCAGACGTTGCGGAACAAACTTTGTTTAGGTCGTTTACGCTCTGCCTACCCTAATAAGATAAAAAGCCTTATTATATTTATGTATTAATTTATGTTGATATTTGGTTGTTTTGAGTTATGATGTCTGAGGCGTAGTCACAATATGTGGGACTATAATCATTTTACGAGGAAGGTAGTTAACGTGTTGTCGTGCTGCTCCTAAGAAGGTTGAAATGGTTGACTAAACAAAGGCATAACATGTTAAGACAGCTGTAATAAAATACTACTTCCATGCTGGACTGGCAATGATAAAAACAGAAAATAAAGATGCTTTAACTTTTCTTCCCACGTGTGTTAAAGTTGTAAAACCTAGTATAGAGGGCTGACACTGCACTGTAGCAATTCTATCCTAAAAGCTGTTTTATAAGTATTAAAAAAAAATGTATTACCTACACTGAACTACTATTATACAAGCGTGATTACCTACAAATATTTTTATAAAATTTCTTCCATGCTGGTCTGAGAGCGACAGAAAAACATAGAATGTGCCAGCTGCATTTCCTCCCGGGCATGCTGTAAAGTCCAGCTAAGGGATCCGAGGGTTTCAGTATATTGTCATTTAAGTGATGGGCTGACAACCTGTCACTACAGCAATATACTTAGAATTCTATCTTAAATAACCCTCAAAACTTTGTCAGACGTGGCTGGACGACCTTTGTTTAGGTCGTTTACGCTCTGCCTACCCCATTAGGGATAAAGGCGTGATTATATTTATGTAAGTATTTTTAACAAACTTCTTCAAATCACTTTCAAACTTTTTTATTAGAAAATATAGCGGTACACATTTGTTTTGTTCAACAACCAATATAAACTTTTGTAATATTAAAGTCTTAGGGCCGGATTTATAATGAGCTCTCACGAGTGACAGCGAATTTGAGTTCGTATCAGAAATGTAATTTCAGTACAAACTGGCCTGTCAAATCCATACTTAATATTGCTCTCAAGTTTGATATCGCTTCATAAATACGAGCCTTAGTGTGTGTGTACGCAAAAGCTACATCATAGGGCATCATTTATCACCAGTAATTAATACGAGTATTACAGAAAGAAAAGATTCGTCAAACTTATATCTTTGTCTGAGATTTTCGAATCACAAGGAATATTTTATCCGAATATTTGGATCTTTATTGTAACTACTTCAAAATTCTAATTTATTTGCTCTAATAAACAGTATTGAACCAAACAGAAATGAGCGAAGTTTGGAAGGCTGCCACCACCGCAGATGACTAGTTGGAACTATATTAATAACTAGCTTTCCACTCCGCGGTTTCACCCAAAAGTTTTTTATTGAGTATTGTCGTCGAAATACAGTAATTTTATGACAAGTATACAAAACTTCCATGCTGGCCTGGGAGCGAGAGAAAAACATAGAATGTGCCAGCTGCATTTCCTCTCAGGTATGCTGTAAAAATCAGCTAAGGGATCCGAGGGTTTCTGTATATTGCAATTTAGGCGATAGGCTGACAACCTGTCACTATCACAATATACATACAAATTTATCTTAAATAACCCTTAAAACTTTGTCAGACGTGGCGGAACGACCTTTGGTTAGGTCGTTTACGCTCTGCCTAACCTATTAGGGATAAAGGCGTGATTATATGTATGTATACAAAACAAGTCATTTTCCCGAGCTGATATGAAGTCGAGGACAAAAATAAACTCTGCTTTTTACTTCGATTGCGAGGAAATTCTACAAAACTATTGTAAATTAAACTAAACAATACATTCCAGCTATTTAACTTTTTAATAATATGGTAAGTTCTACTGATAAACTTTATTATGTTTGTCTGTATGGCCTGATTGTCTTTGTCTTAGAAAAGATGCATTTATGAGTAGATACATTTTTGCCCTTGTGCACAAAATTACTACAGCCTGCACAAAATAGCGCTCTCAGGGCATGAGAAGTGAAAAAGTTTTTTTTTTGTGAACAAGAAAACCTATGTTAGGTACTTAAACATAATGCAGTCGGAGTCATTACTTAAAAAAATCTTTACTTTCTTATAATTTTGATGAAATTACTGTCAACTCTATGATGATTAATAGTTGATGAAATATTGGGCTCGATTCTAGATACCACTGGCTAAAACTAAAATTAAAATGTATCTCTCACTTTCAAAATAATAACATTGAAAAAGGACAGGCGATTATATATTATATGCTTTTACACTTTGTCCGCTAGATTTTGACGAGCATTTGCACATTTCCCCAGTATTTCTGTCAATTTTATCCGCCATATCATATCCTGCCTTCCCAATCCTGTCCTTTTCCAATGTTTTTAGTTTGAAAAAGACTAGTAGACTTTAATTTTAGTATAGCCGGCAAATCTAGAATCGAGCCCATTGTTATACTAAATCTGAAAAGTTACTCAGTTTCTTCCTAAAAGACGAACTAACAAACTGTATAATGTTAGTATAGATATCATAATCTTGGAAGCTCCAGCCATGCTCCAGCCACAGACAAGGGCATTGTTAATGGAGATGAAATAAACATGTCACATTTGTTATAAACTCTGTCAACTGAGACTATTTTAAAAATGATAATTATGATGATTTCAATCAAATACGTTTTGTACAAGTCACGGTAAGATTATGAGCATCAACGTTAGTTTAAAATTTAACTCACAAAATAAAATAGTAACCGTACCTGTGTACTATACATTAATATTCTGGTGCATTACTATATTTAAATAATAAATAATATTCTTCTATGCTGGACTAGGAGCGAGAGAAAATATAGAATATGCCAGCTGCATTTCATTGCATTTCACCGGGCATGCTGTGAAAACCAGTTATGGGATCAGAGGGTTTCAGTATATTGTAATTTAGGAGATAGGCTCACAACCTGTCACTGCAGCAATATACCTACAAATCTTTCGTGGTGGAACGATCTTTTTTTTTTTTTTGGGTCGTTTTCGCTCTGCCTACCCCATTAGGGATAAAGGCGTGATTATATGTATGTATGTATATGTCTATTACTATATTTGAGCAGAAAGTAGGTGAGGAGTCGTTTAACTCAGCTCTACCATTTACGTGCCGTAAATAAATGTATGATGAAAACCTTTCAAAAATACGATTACACAGGTTTCCCACAAAGTTCCCAAACCGTGTTTTATGTTACATTTAATTTTCGAGGTTTCTATCAAATAAAAGTTGGTAAATGAAAGTTCCACATCAACACGCTGATTGCATTTGCTTGTTTGCACTGAAAGCGCAGCGAGCAGTTAACCGTGAGTGAAAATGTTCAATATAAATATGACTTACTATGTATACATGCAGGATTATTCTCAATGTTTGCTGATGGGAAATAAAATAGGTACTAAGAGCTAGGGTATTCCCAGTAGCCCGAATGCATTTAAAAGATTCACCTTTGAGTATAATATCTGGATTACTACATCTAGATAAACTGAGGCTCGTATTTATAAAGCGATCTCAAGATTGAGAGCAATATTAAGTATGGATGTGACAAACCAAAATGTACTGAAATTACATTTCTAATACGAACTTAAACTAGCTGTCAGTCTCAAGTGCTGTTTATCAATATGGCCCTTAGATAATCGCGAGCGAGGGGACTAGGATTAGTTGGGGACTGGGATTTTATATTGTCTTGAAAATATGTGATCGGTAAGAGTCAGATTATAATATTAGAAGAGAAAGCTGCTGCCCGTTCCTGTTTTTTGCACAATGCACAACTATACCGGGCGTAAAAAGAAGGAAACACCCGACGGATCTTGTTCTAGAAGTTTCTTTACACGCAACAAAAGACCCTGAAGCATTGCACTTTACTCCGACACCCCTCTATAACACGCTATTTCTATTGAAACTGTTCTAACCGTTGTATAAGGGAAACCACTTCAGATAAAGTGTATTTCATTTCTATAATTTCCACACGATTGGAGTATTATGTACGTACAAGCGGAGAAACAATACATGACCTATTGAATACAAATACGATTTTAAGAAAGTGATTGAACAAGAAAGTAAAAGAATTTGTCAGAAGAATGAAATACCTTTTCCTACATTATTGAACAGGGAGTAAAAAAATTGTAGATCAAACTTTAGGGTGTGAACCTACAAATTTTTTCGAGAAACATAGTTGGAAATATGAAAAACCTTTTTTTCTCCCTGTCGAAGTCTCCCTAAAGACGAAGTTTGACTCAGACAGTAGACATTAGAGCGTGTTAATACAGAAGACTAATAGGGACTAGACTTCTCGCATATATCATGCTTGTAGAAGCTTCTGGACTCACAAGTTCTTACCATCAATATAAAGTCTTGTGTTAGTTTGCAGATCAGTACGATGGACGCATACTAATATGGACTTGAGTGGAAGGGTGCTAACCATGTTAGGGTAAAGCCAGACGTCTAAAAATGAGAGTGAGAAATTCTACTTCTATGGTTTTACCATTTGTTTCTGTATGTTGTATTATCATAACAATTTGTTTAGTTTTAAAGTAAATACTATATTTTTATTGTAAATTGCGCTCGCTCATCTTTTTTAGGGTTCCGTACCCAAAGGGTGAAAAACGGGACTCAATAGGACCCAATCTATTCGTCCGTCCGTCAGTCACCGGGCTGTATCTCATGAGCTGTGATAGCTAGAGAGTTAAAATTTTCGCAGATTATGCATTCCTTTTGCCGCAATAACAACAAATCCTAAAAACAAAGGGGGGCTTCCATACAACTAACGTGATTTTCTCTTTTTCACCACAGGCTGTATCTTATGAACCGTCATAGCTAGATAAGACAGTTGGTATTATTAACGATGATGCATTTTTGATGCCGCTATAACAAATCACCAAGCTGTACCTCATGAACCGTGATACAGCTAGAGAATTGAAATTTTCGGATTAATAACAGAATAAAATAAATGTTTAAGGGGGGCTCCCATACAACAAACGTGATTTGCCGGTTTTTAGCTTTTTAATAACGGTAGGTAATTGGTAACAAATGTTTAAAATATAGTGTCTAGATATTGTGTAGATAATAGTACGGAACCCTTCGTGTGCGAGTCCGACTCGCACTAGGCCTGTTTTTTGTAGTATACTGTAGCTATCTCTACTAGAAGTAAAGCAAGATAGTTGGTTGACTGTACCAAATTTCAGAACGATATCTCGTAGAATGGTGAGGTTGCCGCTTCGATAGAAATTATGCATGAGATTTTTATGAAACTGTTATCTACTATGATATTCGATTTAGAAAGTTTGGGCATGTTTGGGTTAGTAAACAGATAGAATTTTGATATAATCTAAAATGTTTTTCATAAATTATTGATTGAATTTATAATTTAGCTTCAACCGAGTGGATTTCGGTTAATATATTTTTTGATAATAATAATTGATAGACTTCCACAAAATACTTAACACCTGATTACGTATCACAGATGGCTGAATTAATTTCCAATCCTTTTAAAAAATCGAAAACGCATTTAAAACTGCGATGTTTTGCTGTCTGTCTGCGATAAACCGCTTCTCGCGTAACCCGAGAATTGTGTCTATTTTCAAATATCATTTGAAAAATGAGAAAAGATGAGGGTCGTAAGGAAAATTTACAGTCAAATGGTTTTCTCCCACAGACCGCTGTCAGTAACGGCCACAGATAAGAAGTGGCTTTGGCAGCTAAAAAATAGCTGTGTGATGTGGGGCGGTTTACAATAGAACGATAATGATATTTTAGATCAACATTCAGCTATACGTTACTTCATGCTGGCATGGGAGCGAGAGAAAAATATACAATTTGACAGCTGCACATGCATGCTGGGCATGCTGTAAAAACCAGCTAAGGGATTACTAGCTGGATTACTAGGGATACTGTTCCGATCCAAACAAGCTAAGCTCACAAGAGCAAAGCAGTTGCAAAAGCGCTAGGGTATTTCCTAGTATCCTGAAGGCATTTAAAAGTTTTACCGTTGAGTAAGATCTGGATTACTACAAAAACTTACTCCTTCCATGCTGGACTGGGAGTGAGAGAAAAACAAAGAATGTACTAGCTGCATTTCCTACCGAGCATGCTGTAAAAACCAGCTAAGGATCCAAGGGTTTCAGTATATTGCAGTTTAGGCGATAGGGTGACAACCTGTCACTACAGCAATATACCTACAAATCTATCTTAAATAACCCTCAAAACTTTGAAACCACGTGGCGGACCAACTTTTTTAGGTCGTTTACGCTCTGCCTACCCCATTAGGGATAAAGGCGTGAATATATGTATGTATGGATTCAGCTATAAAACGCAAGTATCATTTACAGCGTGAAAAAATTTAAAGCACAGTACGGCACTTGGTAAGGGCACTTTAACACATTACGATAGTTAAGATCTGATCATGATCAAATATACTATTTCTATACAAACATGTGATGCAATGCAATATAAGCACAGACAAAACTGTAGCCCGATTTTTGATTGACTTTATCTTTATTATTCAATAAAGATAAAGTCAATCAAAAATCAGGCTTTGCAGGCTTTGAGAATCAGCCAATCATTTTGCGTTCAATCCGCAAGTTTTCGGTTCAGTTTGCAATGCTACACATTTGATGAAAACCAGAATGTTGGTGTCGTTGCTCAAAATATAGAGTTGCAAGGTTCAGTAACTTTTTCACTATTCAGTCTGTTTTTTTTTTACATATATACATAATATAATCAAGGCTTTATCCCTTATGCGGTAGGCAGAGCGTAAACTACCTAAACCAAGGTCGTTCCGCCACGTCTGACAAAGTTTTGAGGGTTATTTAAGATAGATTTGTAGGTATATTGCTGTAGTGACAGGTTGTCAGCCCATCGCCTAAATTGCAATATACTGAAACCCTCGTATCCCTTAGCTGGTTTTACAGCATGCCCGTGAGGAAATGCAGATGGCACATTCTATGTTTTTCTCTCGCTCCCAGTTCAACATAGAAGAATTGTTTTTTTAGATTAAAATTTAATTGGATCTGTCTTTTGATCTGTGTATGGTGCCACCATAGATAGGTACTACAAATATCACCAACAAATACGGTATAAATTAAAATTTAATAGGATAAGTCTTTTATAGATATTTTTCCATATCGACCCATTTTTTATCGCATTTGTTGGTGATATTTATAGTACCTATCTATGGTGGCACCATACACCCCCTTCATCAATTACTCTAACGGCGCAGAAAACTAACGTCAGTCTAGAACGTCAATAAGTTAAGTGATACCGTCATCTGTTTAATAATAGCTGGGCTAATAATGGTGGACTGGTGATTTAGTATACGATGAATCTAATAAACTTACTTCCATGCTGGACTAGGAGAGATAGAAAAACATAGAATGTTCCAGCTGCCCTTCCTCCCGGGCATGCTGTTGAAGTCAGCAAAAGGGACTCGAGGGTTACAGTGTATTGTAATTTAGGCGATGGGCTGACAACCTGTCACTATAGCAATACATATTACAATCTAAAATTGCCCTCAATTTTTGTCAGACGTGGCGAAAGCGCCTTTTACGAGGCGTTAAATGCTCTGCCTACTCCGTAAGGGATAAAGGCGTGATTTATGTATGTATGTATGAATCTAATAAAACGTATAGAACGTGACAAATAAATAAAACAAACCTTATAGACCTTACTTCCATGCTGGACTGGGAGCTAGAGAAAAACATAGAATGTGCCAGCTGCATTTCCTCCCGGGCATGCTGTAAAAATCAGCTAAACCTGTCACTACAACAATATACCTACAAATCTATCTTAAGTAACACTCAAAACTTTGTCAGACGTGGCGGAACGACCTTTGTTTATACATTAGGGATAAAGGCGTGATTATATGTATGAAACCTTATCGAGTTCGTAGTATCGTTCTCGTTCGTAGAATTGTTAACGAGTATCGAAAATTCACCAGTTTAAGTAGTGTTCAGGGTGCGATTTAAACAGTTTTTATGATAAGCAATAACTGTAATAGAAAAAGCTATGTACATATTGGGAACAATTGATCAAAAGTGTGCGTCTTGCACATGAAATGATATGACAATGCTATCGATTCGTAGAGCGCACAACTTAACTAAATCTTGACTAAAATATGTGGCGTCTCTTTCTGTTCTCTCATGACAGAAAATGTCAGGTATAGACTTATATTAGTTAAATCGTAATTTTTGTTCATTATCAGATTTGCTTCAAAATAAATCAAAAATAAGGAAAATTCAGGAAAAACACACCCAATTAAAAGTACTTGCTTAACTTACTGCGTAAATCAATGTCTTTAGGAAGGAAGTTCGTGGTCTGAACAGCAATTAGGGGAAATAAAGCTTTAGAGATGCTAGATTAATAATAAAGTCTCCCCCATATTAATTCTGAAAGTGTATTATAGTAATATACATAGAGCTGGTGTTTATTTTTATAGGAAATACGTGAATACATGGGAACATTATTATCATAAAAACACAGCGATTTTTTTAAAATATTAAATGTTATTTTATTGATCTAGTCTAGGCTCTTAAGTCAAAGATACCAGTGAAAAAGCATTTCAATTACTAGTTTATGGCTAAAAATTTTACACTATGTAATATTAAAAAAGTGTTCATTTATATGATGTTCGTTTATACGAACAGAAAAAAACTGGGTCCAAAAATACCACCATCTTCAGACAACGCTACTATTGTGTTTTCTTTCAGTTGATTAGTTTCCTCAATAAGGCTCTGAAAAATAGCATATCAATTTGAATGGCTTCCAAGTTCTTCAACTTATTGTTTACGACAGCGGTTCCCAAAATGTGGCGTCGTGACTCATAAAAATTCACCATAGGTTTACAACATGATGAGGAAAAAGAAGTTTTAATGTAGTTTTACTTTCGATGCAACGAGCGATCCAATGACAATAAAGGATTTATTTATCCTGACTAGACTACGGCATATTCAACGTCAGTCAGTCAAACTTCCAGTCTCAGATTATCTCTAAATCCGCTAACGACCTACACTTTGAGAATGAGTGGCTTGATGTTTTATGGTATTACAAGTTTGAAAATAAGATGGTTGTTTGTTTTTTGTTCTGGAAAACAAATAAATTTTATCACTTCTTAAAAGTTATTATTTCTTCCATGCTGGACTGGGAGAGATAGAAAAACATATAATGTTCCAGCTGCCCTTCCTCCCGGGCATGCTGTAGAAGTCAGCAAAAGGGACTCGAGGGTTACAGTGTATTGTACTTTAGGCGATAGGCTGACAACTTGTCACTATAGCAATACACATTGCAATCTAAAATTGCCCTTAATTTTTGTCAGACGTGGCGATAGCGCCTTTTACGAGGCGTTTAACGCTCTGCCTACCCCGTAAGGGATAAAGGCGTGATTGTATGTATGTATGTATGTATGTATG
Organism: Scrobipalpa costella; assembly: GCA_949820665.1. Taxonomy (NCBI): domain Eukaryota; kingdom Metazoa; phylum Arthropoda; class Insecta; order Lepidoptera; family Gelechiidae; genus Scrobipalpa; species Scrobipalpa costella. The sequence goes on from OX463306.1 coordinate 6,143,914, forward strand.
TAAAAGTTATTTTAATTCTACTTCTGTATTTCCAGCTTTCTTTGTTTATAGTTCAGAACGTATGAAAATAAAATTATATCCAAATTCAATGCCATTTAAAATGATACGCTTTGATCGACGAAATATAGCGACTGTTGGTTATCTGAAAATAGTTTGATTTATGACTTTGCTTTGTGTTCTGACAAATGGTTCTATGTTGGTAGTGTCGAGCTGTTACACATAATATGTAAATTTTTCATCACTTTACATAAAATTTAAAGTAGTTGTGAATGTCTGCGCAATTTATGCTATGCGAAAATTGTAGAATTGACATAGTTCCCAAAGAAAAATGAAGCTGTTTGGAACTGACACTACTTATAGAGCTTTTTTTATTAATTCTCAGTTTCTTTACCATAGAAGTTACATTATCGCTACGGATTTAAAATTATCGTGTTATTAAGATATTTTGTTAAAGATGACGCAGTTTTGTAGAAGTATTAAACATTGGAAAAAATTACTTAGTTAAGTCACTTTTCAGTTTATTGCGGTTCTATCAAATAAATATTATCATTATCTAGCTACGTAGTTCATTTCCCTAGTCTAGAATCATAAAATATGACACCATAAAAATGTCAAATGTAAATAGCGTACAAGTTCAGTGGGTGACAACTTGCGTCCGTCTGTTAATAAAATTTAGTCGTGTTTACGACTTACGTCGCTATTTCGTGGGTCGATGAAGATAAATGTCTTCTTCTAAATATATCCTTCATGTAGAATGTAGAACGTTCCTGGTAACATAGTTATTTAATTTTCTATTTTGTAGGTATAAAGATTAAACATGAACTACTATTTCATAACTGCCTCCGTGTCCTAGCGGTCTTAGCCATCGGCTCTCGATCCGAAGGTCCAGGGTTCGATTCCCGGCGGGGGATAATGACTTTGTGTTGTTGTTTCTAGTTTGTTAGGACATTGGTTAGGACATTGCAGAGTGATCACCTGATTTTCTGAAAATCCATGCTGTCGTATGGGCATGTTAACAGTCGGTCCTGCGCCTGATTTCTCTCTGATCGTGTCAGTCAATCTGTCCCATCAGAATAAGAGATTGAAAAAATAAGGAGTGCACCTGTGTGTAGTGCAAACACTTGGGTACTAAAAAGTAGTCCTGTGCAGTTGGCCCATTACTATTTCAGAGGAGAGGACTATTACTATTTCATAGCTAATCAAACCGAATCTTGTTCCCAAACATTAACACTTCAACGTAGTCACACGTAACTGGCACCTTCCTTTGTGTAAGAACAAGATGGAAATGATATAATATGTCAAAAGACATGTTAATTTCTTCCATGGTGGCCTGGGAGCGAGAGGAAAACATAGAATGTGCCAGCTGCATTTCCTCCCGGGCATGCTGTAAAAACCAGCTAAGGGATCCGAGGGTTTCAGTACATTGTAATTTAGGCGATGGGCTGACAACCTGTCACTACAGCAATATACTTACAAATCTATCTTAAATATCCCTCAAAACTTTGTCAGACGTGGCGGAACGACCTTTGTTTGGGTCGTTTACGCTCTGCCTACCCCATTAGGGATAAAGGCGTGATTATATGTATGTATGTAATTTATTTGCCGAGCGTAATTTATTTAAAGCGATAGTAATGGTTAAAATGATGTCTTACAAATTTTATCCCATTTAGTGTTTATTTATTTTATTCTATTGAATAATATAGTAGATTTTACGACAAGTTCACAAAACAAGTGATTCTTGTCAGCGATGTTTGGCTGCCCGAGCCCGCAGGGCGAGGGCTAATATTAGTCGAGGATAAAAATGATTTCGTGCATGAGTTATAAACTCTGCTTTTTGCTTCGATTGCTAGAAAAATTTAAGAAAATCTACCAAAAAAATCCAAATATTCCAAACAATACATTCCCACCATTTAACTTTTTAAATGTTTCGACATGAAATATTAGGCTTGGGTTGGAGACCTATACAGCCTACTATTAAATAACATAATTAAATTGATTTTGTAATAATAAATTAAATAAACTATCGTACTTGAATAAATATTTTAATTCAATTTTTTTTGTCAAATTCAAATTCTTTATTTTGCCTTCATGTACAATGATAAAAGTTCTTAAAAATAGGTCAGTTGAGGTACATGAACCCTGTTAGGGTATTCCAAATTGAGCGGAACGTATGTTACATTACAATATTTACTTCTAAGTACTAACTATAGCAATTTTAATAATAATAAACAGTACCTACATTTATAAAACTAAAAGTAATAAACTTAAAATCATTCATTAGTAACAAAAATCAATTGTATCCCAAAATATTAAGTAATAGAACTATAATTCATTTTATTTACAACCACTAATTCATTCATAGATAAATAATTCATCATTCATTAAATAAAACATAATACATTCAAAATATCCTAGTCAAAATAATAATAAATTAGGTGTGTGTGTGTATGTGTGTGATTATTTTATTGTATTATTTATTTATAAGAAATATTTAATATAAAATTGCAACATTTAATTATTACATAAACTATTTTTCATTTAAAAAATCATTTACGGTGTAATATCCTTTTTGTGCTAAAAATTCTTTTAATTTATTATGAAATATCTTTGGTTTAGTTTCCTCTCTTAAATGTTTGGTAATGCATTATAAATATTTATTGCGCGGTAATACGGACTAGATTTATATATTTCCATCTTCGGAGCTGGGAGCTTTAGATTATCCTTACGTCTTAGCCTCGTACAGAAGGTAAATTTGGCCAGGTTTTTCCTAACAAACATTGCAGTCTCGAAAATGTATATGGACGGGACAGTAAGAATTTTGTTTGCTATAAAGTGTGGCTTACAGCTCGCCCTCGGGTGCAAGTTATGTAAGATCCTCATACACTTTTTTTGTTGTATGAAGATTTCTTCTGCGTATGTGCTGTCTCCCCATAGTAGGATACCGTACCGTATCCAGGAAAAAGCATATGCATAATAGGCTATTTCGTATTTGGTATTCCGCTTTAATATTGCAACGGCGTAAATAAATTGCGACAGTTTACTTTTAATCTTTTCTATGTTACTCTTCCAGTTTAAATGTGTGTCTATGTTTATTCCTAACAGTGTAAACTCCTTTACTTCCTCAACATTCAGTGAACTTGTTACACTATTTAGGTCTAGTGCCCTTTTCTGGTACGGTCGGAATTGTATAATTTTCGTCTTTTTGGCGTTTATTTGTAGGTTATGGTCAGCGAGCCAGGATTTAACTTTGAGAAAGGTTAGTACTACGTTTTCTATGGTGGGGGTTTTGTCATGACACTTAAAGAGCAAAGACACATCGTCTGCGAATAAGGTGCATAGTGTATCTATCACTTCTGGTAGTTCATTTATATACGCTAGAAATAGGACACATCCCAAGACGCTGCCCTGTGGAATGGACCAGTTTGTTGTCAGTTTGTATTTAAATTTGTTTATGTCATTTAAAACACATAAGGCAAATTATTTAAAGTAAATATGATTAAATAACGAGTTCTTCTATGCACTTCTTATTGTGTTTGGCTGTATTGTTTAATTTTCTCTTTGCCTTCGAAGAGATGCATTTATGAGAAGCTACATTTTTGCCCTTGTGCACAAATTTGAATTTTATGCAGCCTGCATAAAATGGCACTTTCACATTAAATAGCTGAATTAAAATAGCCCTGCCTAAAATACCACTTTCAGAGCATGAGAAGTGAAAAAGTATTATATCACACAGTGATTTTTTTTTTGCTTATTTATTATGTTTGTAATCTCTTTATTTACGATGAAACAGCTGGAGGGATTCCAAATTGCTACATCGTCGACTCTGTTCTTTCTCTGTTTCTTCCATGCTGGCCTGGGAGAGAGAGAAAAACATAGAATGTGCCAGCTGCATTTCGTCCCGGGCATGCTGTTAACACCAGCAGGATCCGAGGGTTACAGTATATTGCAATTTAGGCGATGGGCTGACAGCCTGTCACTATAGCAATATACCTACAAATCTATCTTAAATTCTTCCATGCTGGACTGGGAGCGGCAGAAAAACATAGAATGTGCCAGCTGCATATCCTCCCGGGCATGCTGTAAAAACCAGCTAAGGGATCTGAGGGTTTCAGTATATTGCAATTTAGGCGATGGGCTGACAACCTGTCACTATAGCAATATACGTACAAATCCATCTTGAATAACCCTCAAAACTTTGTCAGACGTGGCGGAATGACCTTTGTTTAGGTCGTTTACGCTCTGCCTACCCCATTAGGGATAAAGGCGTGATTATATGTATGTATGTATGTATGTATCTATCTTAAATAACACTCAAAACTATGTCAGACGTGGCAGAACGACCTTTGTTTAGGTCGTTTACGCTCTGCCTACCGTGATTATATGTATATGTATGTCGACTCTATCTTCACAGTCATCACAGGCTTAGACGAGAGTCAAGAATATACATACAAACATAAAATCTTGCCTTGATCCCCAATGGGGTAGGCAGAGCGTCAACGACCCAAATATAAGTTGTTGCGCCACGTCTAACAAGTATTGAGGGTCATATTAGATAGATCTGTGTAATGCTGCAGTGACAGGTTGTCAGCCCATCTACCTAAATTACATACACGGAAACTCTCGAATCCCTTAGCTGTTTTTTACAGTATGACCGGGATGATATGCAGCTGGATTCTATGTATTATTATATAGCTATAGCTTCCAGTCCAGCATGGAAAGGAGTCAAGAATAATTCCCTTAAAATAAAGGAATAATATTTCATTACATTATAGCTACAAATCTAGACTCTGAACGCATTTCTTGAAGCAGAAACGACTCCGCGAATTGTTCTGAAAGACTACCATTAGCAAGTTTACCACAAAAGCGTCGTCTTGTGGAGTGCTTTATCATAACGGCTTTTGTATTGTAGTATAAATTACCCAAAATTGAGATCGCAAAGTGCGTGACTTAAGGCTCGTATTTATAAAGCGATCTTAAGATTGAGAGCAATATTAAATATGAGTTTGACAGGTCATATTGTACTGAAATGTCATTTCTGAACTCAAACTAGCCGTCAATCTCAACTGCAGTTTACCAATACGGACCTAAATATAATTCTTATAGGCCCGTATTAATAAACAGCACTTGAGACTGACAGCGAGTTTGAGTTTGTATCAGAAATGTCATATCAGTACAAACTGGCCTGTCAAATCCATAATTAATATTGCTAAATACGAAAACGGAACGTGTCTTAGACTTGAAAAAATATTCATTCATTATTCCACAGCTCTGAATGCTAAGAAAAAAATAGATCTTTTCGAAGTTTGTAAGTAACCTTTTTTGTAGGCTATGTTTACTACGCCGCCATAGCAGGACCTACAAAGCCAACTTTCACTTGTTTCTTTTTTATAAAATTTTTTTTTAATGAAAATAAAAATAATTGAAAATCACAGTATCAACAGGTTACGAAGGGTGAAATTACATTGTAATGCTGTAAAAGGCACGTTCTTTATAAATCATCTTTTTTTAAATCAAAAGCATCAGTTTTGCATTACAAAAGGTGAGGCTGAGTTGCGAAATGTGGCGAAACGGTACACCGTGGCGTAATAGGATCATCAATTAGTCTAGTCCCGGCTTGTTAAGGAGACTTTTATATCAGTCGAGATAGAAGTTTGCCGTGGAATAAGAGCTTTAATTGGAAAATATTGCCAGGGGTTTTTTCTCTTCCATGCTGGATTGGGAACGAAAGAAAAACATAGAATGTGCCAGCTGTATTTCCTCTTGGACATGGCTAAGGGATGCGCGGGTTTTAGTATATTGCAATTTAGGTGATAGGCTGACAATCTGTCACTACAGCAATATACCTACATATCTATTATAAATAACCCTCATAACTTTGTCAGACGTGGCGGAACGACCTTAGTTTAGATCGTTTACGCTCTGCCTACCCCATCAGGGATAAAGGCGTGATAATATGTATGTATGTATTTGGTCTTCCTCGTCACGCCACTTGTCTAGGTTAGTTTTAGTTTTGTCAGAGTATTATTCCTTAGCGTAAGGTCCTAAGGAAACTTGAATTCGTTTTTAAATGAATGCGACTGACCCGCGTAACAGCTCTGTCTATAACCCAGAGTATATCAGAGTGTGACGTCACGTTTCCCGTTTCAATTCACGTGGATGTTGCTAAAGGCGGCGCTGGGCTGCGTGCGTGACGGGAATTATCAAACAATTGACCAGCCAAGAAATTCATCGGTAATTCCACGAGTGATAGTATGTAGTTATTGTCGTTTTAGTAGATATTAGTCGTTAAGCCATGTCAGAGGCCAGTGCTAACCATTGGCAGCTTGAAAACTCTGACCTAATCTAGGATTGGGTCTGGTTTCCCTTCTGGGTTGCGGAGGTCAGACGGCAGTCGCTCTGTGTAAAAACCAGTACCCTCGTTCAATCCCCTAAATTAGGTAGCCGACCCCGTGATATACGGGATAAGGCTAGGAGATAGGAGATGATGATGAGTTATTACTTTAATGAGGTGAAGTTAATAAGTTTTTGAGAACAGACTTATTTTTATTTAATTTATTTTATTTTATTAGGAAGATTTCCAGACAAATGCGTATAATATAGAAATACGATAGAGATATTCTAATGCTATTAACAAATCTCCACAAATAGAATGTTACATAAAAACAAAACATACACAGAAGTGATTAAAGGAAGTAAGTTTAAAACTTTAAGTGAATAAAACAGTGAATACAATATTAGGTAGGCACGTACATAATATCACAATGGGTTGAAATAACTTTGCGTCATTAATCTTGTTCGATCTGTCTCTCTCTATGCATCAAAGTAGCCTACAGTGTTCTCTGTCTAACCGTTAAACGTATCAAAGTGTGACGTCACGTTTCCCGTTTCAATTCACGTAGAAGTCGCTAAAGGCGGCGGTGGGCTGCGTGCGTGACGGGAATTATCAAACAATTGACCCGCCAAGAAACTCGCCGAGTAATTCCACTAGTGATACAGTTTATGGACGTAAATTGAGGTGGTTGAGAGAGTGGTCTGAAATATACCTACCACTGACCACAGTACAAGTAAGGAAGTAAGAATGTTCATGCAAGACTGAAGGTAATAAAACTAACGCCCCGTCACGTACGCTGCTCACCGCCGACTTTAGCGACTTCTACATGAATTGAAACGGGAAACGTGTCGTCACAGCTTAAATATACTTTGTGTGTTTCTGTATATCGTAGTTTAGAGGATGAGTTGCGAAGCCAAGATTATAGCAAGACAATTCTTTTTTGGACCAGAATAACATTCGCATGGTAAATTGTATGAAAATCGCATGCGAAAGTTGCTCTTTCGTATGCGCATTAGCTTTCGAGTGGTTCAAAGATACGACTCCAGTTTGGATTCATCTACCGGTTGTAAGAACTGTCGTTTGCAGATCTTTTACTGTTATTTACTTCTACTATGGCTTTACAGCCGCCTACGGTTTCACTAAGTGACGATATAATTATAATTATTACATTGAAGTGCGACTTGATGTGAGTGTTGGTGTGAATAAATTTAAGTCCATATTTTTCGTATGATATAGATCAGAAAAGTTTATTAAATAAAACACAAATAAAGTCAAAATATTACTTGGATTAACTAAAACACTGCCTGTGAAGTACTTTAAGAAAGTAAATATAGGTAAACTTAGATACATACATACATATAGTCACGCCTTTATCCCTTATGGGGTAGGCAGAGTGAAAACTACCTAAACAAAGGTCGTTCGCCACGTCTGACAAAGGGTTATTTAAGATAGACTTGTAGGTATAATGCTGGAGTGACAGGTTGTTAGTCCATCGCCTAAATTACAATATACTGAAACCCTTGGATCCCTTAGCTGGTTTTTACAGCATGCCCGGGAGGAAATGCATTCATGTTTTTCTTTCGCTTCCTGACCAGCATGGAAGAATAGGTAAACTTAAATAGAAATATTTTGATGCTTATCTTGTGTCTAAGTAAAGTCTGATTGATGGGTTACCTTAATCTCCCTTGGGGCTACTGAATTATACAATTCAAATTAGATTTCCTCTTTACCCGAACTACTACATGTATAAGCTTGGCTAAATTAGTTTGAGTTTGACATAAATTCGCTTCACAGACATGCTCATCTTAACATCATGGCCAGTGGAAACTTTAAAATTGCTTTGGCCTTTACTCAGAGGAAGGTCAAGTTTGTTCAAGAAATACCTTCTTCTTCTTCTTATTTAGCCCACCACCACCACCACCACAAGAAATAGCTACTAAAGTAAAATTCTCACTTATGACTAGTATGACATCAAGTGTTTACCGTGGTAAAGGCCCATATTTATAAACAGTAGAAATATTTAAGCCAGTTTGAGTCGTATCAGAAATGTAATTTTAGTACAAAACTGCTTGTCAAATCCATACTTAATATTGCTCTTAATCTTGAGATAGCTTTACAAATATGAGCCTAAGAGTCGGAACTCCCAAGGAAGGACTGGTGTTACCTGAATAGATTCAGAAAGGGCCATGGCCGTAAGGCCTCTTAGACACCGATGTGGTAGGATAGACTCGCCTCAAAGATCCTGCGGCGCCGAAAGGCGATTGCCAGCTTGGCATATAATCACAGAGTGCCCAAATACCCAATACCCTGACCCACCTGATGACCTGAAAATGTCCGAAAGCGCTTAATATTAATTTATATTTTTATTAATTTTATTTTTATATGTATTTACTTAAGTTAAGTGTTTCTCATGCCATACGATTGAATAAATAAATAAGCGTTTTCCGAGTTTTTCTAACAGCAAAAGTTGCAGTTCTGAAACCATTTTCCTACTTACCACCACGCAAGTTTTTCTATATATTCTATTTTTGTCGGTCTTCTGTTGTGTCGTGGCACACATGTCTCGAAGCCACTGTTTATTAGTTGTCAACTTGGGAAGTATCCGCCATTTGCCCGACAAAATCACAAGTTTGGTAGTGACAAAGTTCGGCGTCTTCTTGGGCCGGTCGCTTCTAAATGAAGTTCAAAGGAAGTAAGAGAAAGTATCGAAGGAAAAGTATTACAGCTATGAAACAATAAAATTGTCATGGAAGTCACTCACAGTGATATTTTATTATTCAAACCTAAAAATACAGAAATCAAAAATTGCGTAGATACTAAATGCACCTTTTTTAAAACTGCTCTTCTCCACCGATGTCTAAAAGTTAGTTTCTAGTCTAGAGTTTGTAATTTATTTGACGAATTTGACTTCTAACCTCAGTGTTAATTTACATCGACAATAAATTAAATAGTCACTTACAGCTGACTAATTAAGATTCATGAATAGTGTATGTTTAATTTATAGTGCTAGATATTTAGTCGTGCAGAATTCGTTTCTATTCTAGTGAACATTCGAACATTTTGTATTAGTGAAGCTGATTATTGGTTTATATAAAAATAGAGTTACAAATAAATTTTTATTCAATATAATCCATGATGAGATTTTATGGAAGAGGATTATCATGTGCCTTGAGAAGATTTTCTTATTATGAATTAGATTTTTTCGGTATTCCCTCATTTCCTTGGATTCCGGATTGTACTTGGATTATATTCCCTTTATAATCTTCTTGCTTTAAAGATTCCTTAGATCAGACAACTAAATAAAAATATGATTTATCAAACAGTGCATATATTTTTTCCTCTGACATTTCTAATTTTACATAGTGGTCAGATTAATCATCTATGATTGAATTTCTGGAGGTTTACATGAGAAACCAAGGAGGTCCATCCTTCATTAAAATAAAGGAATATTTCGGGAAACCAAGCAAAGTGGATAAGCTCTCATCGCCTATGTGCATATTCATGAACTGGGTCCAGGAACGGACCTAGAGATTTTACGATCATTACATACAGAATATGTGATGGTTTAGATTAGATTAAATTAAACCATTTAAGAATAAAATAACTAATTTAAAATATTTTGCTGCTTCAAAGAGGTAATTTGGTGTCAAATAAGTTTTACAAACATTTGCTATAGATGACACCGGAAAAATAATACTTACATTAAGTATCGTTTATTTCTCGTCCTACCATGTATGAAAACAAAAGATATTTGACTTAATGACTTTTGTTAGTATTTTTGTTTGTGTCAAAGTTTGGTTCCTACAAATTTTGTGTTTTCGGTCAGCTGTGAACCGTTTCTTCCATGCTGACCAGGGAGCGAGAGAAAAGCTTAGAATGTCCCAGCTGCATTTCCTCCCAGGCAAGCTGTAAAAACCAGCTAAGGGATCCGAGGTTTTCAGTATATTATAATTTAGGCAATGGGCTGATAAACTGTCACTACAGCTATATCTATCTTAAATAACACTCAAAACTTTGACAGACGTGGCGGAATGACCGTTGATGGTTCGTTTGCGCTCTGCCTACCCCATTGGGGATGGGGGCGTTTGTATGTGTGTAAACCGGAAATTCTACTACATTCTTAGTAGTATTTTAAGTAGAGTTGCAAACGATATGCAGCCACACCACACCTTCGCAATCCACTTAGATGTTAGCCAGTCCACCCGTGGCGCGTTTACTGCACTCCAATACTTTCAGAAGCTCTAGCATGCGGAACACAGATAGGGCTTACAGGAACAAAGGCTTGTTATTTGACGAGGATATTGCTAAAATGCAGAGAACCTAGTTAAGAGGTTATACCTACAATATAACTTATTTGATTTAATACCATTATTTTAAGGAGCCATTGACATTTCTTAGCGGTATAAATGGTATATATAATACCTACAATAGGATATCTTAAATAACCCTCAAAACTTTGTCAGAAGTGGCGGAACAACATTTGTTTAGGTCGTTTACGCTCTGCCTACCCCATTAGGGATAAAGGCGTGATTACATGTATGTAAGTATATCTACGCTTAATTTGGCCATCTTATAGATCAAAAGTGAATTTATAAATTAATATTACATTAATTCCGTTTTTATTAACAGTGCTTAGTGCTATTTAACCGCTATAGCTGAAAGCATTTTTTTTTTATAATATACCTAAGTAGTTATTTGCTCTAGAAAGGGCAACAAAGTCTTGCCAAATTAAAAACAAGTACTTTCTTCTATTTTTTATACTAAGTACCATCAGTAACATCTCTTAACGTGAACGTAACCTTAATTAAAAGCCGCAATGTTTACTTTCATAAATTACTGTTGTAAAAGTAAACTCAAAGAAAAGGGTGAGATGAGGCCGTGCTTATCACTTGTTGTTCCATTTTGTACTGCCATTTAGGTTACGAAATAAGCTTCTTTTTATTTTAATTTGTTCTATTTTTACTGGTGAAAATGTTTATTTATTTTTGTAGTAACTTGAATAAGTAAAATCATCGTTCCATTGCCTTGCCCTTATACAATACAATACAATATTCTTTATTGCACAAAGAAACACATACAACAGAAATAAAAAGGAACAAACGTGACAGTACAATATAGGCGGCCTTATTGCTAAAGCAGCAATTTCTACCAGGCAACCTTTGGGTATAGAAATTGTACAAGCAGAAAGCGGGATAGTGCATATTACTACATATAATACTTAGACAATATTTACACACTATTAAATAAATATTTAAATAAAAAAATATATATACTGATACATTACATTATCTTATGATAAACTAATACATAATATATGCTACATAAGATAGGATACTCTATGTTATGTATCAGAGAAATTGGTAGATAGAATATCACTACATATACTTACTTAAATGATACTTATAAATTAAACAGCTACACATTAAACATTATTAGCCAGATAGAAATTTCTTGTTTGCTTCTTAAACGATTCGATAGACGGAGCTCGTCGAACATTCTCGGGCAAGGAATTCCACAGTTTAATGGCCTGTACCGTAAAAGATTTAGCGTAGAAATCAGTCTTGTGGAAAGGTAGGTTTAAGGTGAGATTGTTACTGGAGCGCAGATTACGCGTCAGAGTAGAGGAGTGGAAAATGAAGCGGTCTTTAAGGTAAGGAGGAGAAAAGGGATTGGAAAGGATGGAGTAAAGGAGAGAAAGGATATGGCAGTCCTTCCTACGGGATATTGGCAGCCATTGAAGCTGGGATCTATAGGCAGAGACATGGTCATACTTCCGCAGACCAAAGATAAAGCGGATACATAGATTCTGCAGACGTTCGAGCTTGTTCTGAAGTGCAACAGATAAGTCAGGATAACAAACATCTGCATAATCCAGTATCGGAAGAAGAAGAGAGTGTGCCAAGGAAATTTTAGTTTTGATTGGCAGAAGGTTTCTGAGTCGTTAGAGCGAACCGTAGGCGGCAAACACCTTCCTATTTACCTCCGACACATGAGAGTTTCACGAAAAAGTATCATCAAAAAGAAGACCGAGGTTCTTGACCTTGTGACTGAATGGTATTGGTGTGCCTTCAAAAGTAATCTGTGGCAACGAGTTATAGTCAATACGTGATATGTACCAGCTACTGCCGATTATAATACACTGGGTTTTGGTTGGATTCACCCTCAAACCATAAGAGCGACTCCAGTCTGCGATACTATTTAGATCTCTGTTGGTAAGATCAATTGCGCCTTGTGTATAAATCTGTAGATCGTCTGCATACAAATGATAGGAAGAAGTAAGTGGGAGTGTAAGATAATTAATGAAAATTGAGAAGAGGAGAGGTGACAGGACGCCACCCTGCGGAATGCCGGCAGAAATATCACACCACGCAGAGAAGGTGTCTTCAATGCGTATGCGCTGTCGGCGCCCGTACAGGTAACTATGAAACCAGTCTACTGTAACAACCCCCTCCCCTCCCTAACCTAACCCAACCTACCCTAAATATAAATTGATATGTGAAAGGAAGTGTGAGAGGAATGTGTTGAGTAGAGGTAGGAATGTGGAGAGGAATAGAGGAGAGGAATGTGGATGACGAAGGAAGATGAATATGAATGATCATAACGTAATAAAGTTACAAATATGGCTCGTGATCGTGATCGTCTAGTATTATAGTTAGGACCGTACGTTGTGTGATAGTATTTATAAAAGTAACTCAAATCCTTTAAAGTGGTAGTGGGATGTCATAACTTAGCTCTCTTTAGGTTCTTGGGACAACATGGGGACAGTGCGCAGCGGGATAACGGAACCTCCGATTCCAGCTCCAACCATTCGCTGGTAGAGGATTTATGTGCTCGCCAACCATCAACGAATGAGATTTACTTCAATTACCAATTCCCAGACACTGTTGTCGAAACCTATCTTCACAATATCTGCACACAATCCAAATACTCGGCATTTTATTATTATTAAGTAATTATAAAATGCTTATCGTATATAGTATGTGTAGATAAACCAATCCCACACAATAAAACAATTAACTTACCTCATAAAATATAATCTTTATAATTTCAATCTGGCATAACACCTATAATTTACTTCAAATTGAATTAATTTCAGTTCGATCTGGCTACAAGTAGTAGTTCTCTACTCAATCAACATTAGATTGGCATTAGTTTCTCGTTTATAGTGATTCTCCTACCAATCTGATAGATGGCGTTACTTGTATTTTAAAACAGTGATTTAGTCCCGAATAGCAGAAGCTAAGTCTATTACACTACCACCGATGGAGATATGTTATGAGAACGCAAGATAGAGAGGAGAATGTCATAGTCTACTGTGTTAAAGGCGTTACTGAAATCTAACAAAGTTAACACTGTTAGCTTCTGATTTTCCCTGCCTAAGCGAATATCGTCAGATATATTGACTAACGCAGTAGTCGTGCTATGACCGGGACGGAAACCGGATTGAAAGGGGTTCAACAGGTTATTTGCGGATAGGAATGACGTGAGTTGTTGATGAATCAACCTTTCAAGGACCTTGGAGAGAAATGGTAGGATGGAAATAGATCGGTAGTCGGAAGGAGAGTTTGGATTAGGCTTTTTGGCAATGGAACGATTTGTGCTACCGTTGTTTGTACAAGTAAAATATTGTTTATTATATTTATTACATAATAAAAAACAATCTAAAATTAGAAAGCGCCTTTTACGAGGCGATTGACGCTCTGACTACCCCGTAAGGGATAAAGGCGTGATTATATGTATGTATGAAAAACAACTACGTACAATTTGTAACTAAAGTATTGCATTTTTTTTTAATTAACATAATGTTTATTTTGGTTCGTAGAATTTATTGAACCTCAGTCTTCTTCTTAGCGAGTGGATTCTCGTGTGGAAGAACCCTGGTGACAGTGTTTTCAAACCGGCTAGTAGCACAGCTGTTAGGCCTCTGACATGGTTTGAGTAACGACCACTATCAAAGACAGCGACCGGAACCGACGGCTTAACGTGCCCTCCGAAGCACGGAATCTTTTTACTTTTCGGGCAATCAGGTGATTCAGCCTGCAATGTCCTGACCAAACTGGGGAAAACCTTACAAAGTGATAAATTGACAAATATCAACTTTGTGTTCCATCCCTGGGAATCGAACCCAGGACCACTAGACCACGGAGGCAGTTAATTTAATCTAAGTACTCAGTAGGTATGATTCTGTCTAGATTTTCCGTATAATCTCGGGCTTTTCGTGACCTTCAACTCATGTGCAAACTTACTAGTCTATTTCATCCTTAGTTATATTAGTCTAGTCTAGATATTTTCTTTTGTCCATATCTAGACTTGTGGATTAGGCCTTTTGACTTGAGAGCTTGCTCACTCTATGATTATGGTTGTATTTAAGCACACGTATACGACATGCACGTACAATAATTTAATTTTCTATGTGTGTTTCGTCTTAAATAAATATATCTCAAAGAGGTCCCATAACTTGGAAGAGATGAATCGTAATAAGGATCATAAATTATCGTTACTTAACTTACGTCGAATTACGGTTGTGCTCGATTTTACCGTCTCGTAAAATTGATATATCCTCCAAGTTAGCAAGAGATCGTGGATATGTGGTAATGATTATCCCATGAGAGAAGACTGACATACGAGTATGAGAACATTGCTCCAGAAAATTTTAAATTCACTTGCATTTCATATCGCAAAGTTAAACATACATACTTATAACCACGCCTTTATCCCTAATGGTAGGGTAGGCAGAGCGTAAACGACCTAAGCAATGGTCGTTCCGCCACGTCTGACAAAGTTTTAAGGGTTATAAATAAATATAAAAATAATAAATAAATACATTACAAATACAATTTAATACAGATTTGTAGGTATATTGCTGTAGTGTCAGGTTGTCAGCCTATCGCCTAAATTGCAAAATACAGTAATTATCAGATCCCTTAGCTGGTTTTTACAGCATGCCCGAGAGGAAATGCCGCTGGCAAATTCAAAGTTCAACTCTCTATTTATTAACTTAACAATTATCTATTTGAAATTATTGATTGAATCAATTTATAACGTCTCAAGCTCTGCCTTCATCATCGACAGATAACGGTGGGGTGATGCAGTCGCAGCCAGCCTTAGCACCTGCAGTAGACTATCCTACTTTAGAGACCTTCCAGAATTCAGAGCCAAGGTCAGAGTTCTCAAGCACATACCGAAGGGAGCCAGATGTTTAGCGGCGGGAAAGTTAGCTTCCATACTGTAATACTGTAGGAGACTGGCATAGCTTCATTACATTTTCGTTCTCAGCACAAAAGGTCCCAGAAACGGATTCAAATGGTTCACTAACAAGTAAAGTATAAATAAATATTTCTGATCAACAGACTTTTCCGTTACCCAGGGATGACGTGATCATAAGATCTCCCTCAATATACAAATTAATCGAAACTAAAGTACACGATGGAGATTTAAGGGGGGCTGTGCGTTTGCTAACCAGTGAGTGCAGCACCGCCGGGGATAACGGATTACGTCTTTTGGAGGCATTGACTCGGTTATGTAACTTTTTGCTTCAGGGCAAGTTTGACAAAGAGATTTGCCCATATCTGTACGGAGCATCTCTGTGTGCACTGAGGAAAAAGGATGGGGGCATAAGGCCTATTGCTGTGGGTAGCGTTTTACGCCGTCTAGTTGCCAAACTCGGGTGTCGATCTGTCAGAGACCAAATGTCAGGACTTATGCAACCACACCAACTAGGTTTTGGGACCCCCTAGGCTGTGAGGCGGCAATACATGCCACAAGGGCCTTCGCGTTCGACCCTGAGCACGCAGGTGATGTGATCCTGAAAGTCGACGTCAAAAATGCCTTTAACACGCTAGAAAGAGACGTCATGCTATCAGAGGTATGGGATAAAATTACATTTGTATATCCCTTCCTCTACCAGTGCTACGCCTCTCGCTCCAATATTTATTACAACGGACACATCATTTCATCACAGGTTGGTGCACAACAGGGCGATCCTTTAGGTCCTCTTCTGTTTAGCCTGACAATAAATGAGTTACTAAAATCAGTAGAAGCGCCCCTCAACATATGGTACCTGGATGACGGTACAATAGGTGGACTTCCAGGTATTATTGCCAGAGATATAGCTACCCCGACTTCCAGGCTGAAAGATATTGGCTTCGTGGTTAATAGCAGTAAATGCGAGTTATTTGCTTGTGGTGATGCTGCTATAGGTCAGAGCTTGAGTCACTTTTACCTGGCATTAGAGTGGTAAATAAGGAATATCTATCTCTCCTAGGTGCTCCAATCTTTGATGACGCTGTGGCGGCAGTAATACTGAGTAAGAGAGCTATGCTTTCCCAGGCACACCAATATCTTCAACATTTGCCTGCACATGTTGCGCTTACCTTATTCAAAAGCTGCTTATCAGTCCCTAAATTGGTCTATGTAATGAAAATATCCCCAACATGGCATTTTCCTATGGAGGTATCACTCCTAGACCATACCATTAAGAACACGTTGGAGAGCATCCTCAATGTCCAACTTGGGGAGACAATGGATACAGGCTTCGTTACCTATACGACATGGGGGTTTAGGTATTCGCTGCGTGCAAGACACAGGAGTACCGGCATTCCTGGCTTCGTCCTATGGAGTGTTAGATCTGGTTACTAGGATTCTCTCTTGTAACAGTGCCAGAATTAGCATTCCTTACACGGAGGAGGCCGGGACCGTCTGGTCTCATATGTGTCCCACTGGTACTCGTCCACACAATCTTGCGGAGCAGCGAAGTTGGGATGATCAGTTATGCAAGGAAACTGTAAAAAAAAATTAAACACTGCTTCTAGCACAGATACGGCACGACTGAAGGCAGCGGGCTGCCCAGAATCCGGTGCTTGGCTGCGGGCACTACCACCTCCGCATTTAGGTACTATGCTCGATGACGGGTCCCAACGAGTAGCAGTTGCGTTGAGATTGGGTTGCGTGATTTGTGAGCCACATCACTGCAAGTGCGGGGTTGCAGTAGATAACAAAGGCTACCACGGGTTAAGTTGTGGCAAAAGTGCTGGAAGATTCCCGAGGCACCATATGCTTAACGAGATCATCCGGAGAGCTTTGGTATCTGCTGGAGTTCCGTGCACCTTGGAGCCACCCGGCTTGTGCCGCGATGACGGCAAAAGACCAGATGGACTCACACTAGCCCCTTGGGAGCGCGGCCGCTGCTTAGTGTGGGACGCAACATGCGTAAGCACATTTGCTGCCAGCCATTTATCACGCACATTCCGAGCACCAGGCTCCGCTACGGAGTGGGCAGTATCACAAAAATAATTACATTTTTGTACCTTTTGCGGTGGAGGTAGCGGGCGTGTGGTGCAAGGCGGCAAAAATTGCCGAAATTCTGACCGCATCATACTAGATGCAACATATATTGCTGGCCATCCAGGATGGAAACGCGGCCAGCGTTATGAGCACGTTTCCACCGGGAGCGATGCGGGGCGGGCTCTTCGATTATTGTTAAGTTTTGTTGTTTTTTTGTTGTTGTTTTAATTTTATTGTATTGTATTGTTCTGTAAACTGCCTACCCTGTAAGGGATAAAGGCGTGATTTATATATGTCTGTATGTAAATGTTTCTGTACTTGAATAAATAAATATATATACAAAAAAATACATGAAAATATTTCAATGTGAGTTTAGATTCCATATCTTATATACAAGGACTTTGTTGTTTACGTATACAAAACGAAACTTCATCGTTCGTCTAAGTTTATAACTAAAACTAACAAGACGATCATATCATGCGGGTGGGTAATATTAAACTAGGTACGTAGGTATGGTATCTAACTTTTTCCACTAGAATAAGTATTACGTATTCTATCGGATTATTTTCTGATAATATTTTTACTGCTGACTGGTTTCCACAAAATTGAATATGTCAGAATTGGGTCTTGTCGCAAGCCGCGTAGAAATTGAGATTTCCGAACATTTTTATCTCCAAATATGTCTTCTTGTCATATCATGTAAATGAAGACTTCAATATACTTTTTTATGTTTAAAGAAATGTGTAAATGCGTGACATGGATATAATGAAAATAAATTACAAGAAATCATATACAATTCTGGAATAGGTCTGTGTTTCTTGAGTTTATTTGAAACAACTTTTTTAATTTTATTTTTAACTTTTTTTTTCTTCCATGCTGGACTGGGAGAGATAGAAAAACATAGAATGTTCCAGCTGCCCTTCCTCCCCTGTAGAAGACAGCAAAAGGGACTCGAGGGTTACAGTGTATTGTAACTTAGGCGATGGGCTGACAACCTGTAAAGGCGCTTGCGCCTTTTACGAGGAGTTTAACGCTCTGCCTACCCCGTAAGGGATAAAGGCGTGATTTTATGTATGTATATGTACTTTTTTATTTGCGATTTGTGTCATTTAATCCATCATGCAAGCACATAGTGTAAAATATCCGTATACATACGGCTTCATCTCCAGCTTGCATGTAATCTACATATTTGCAGAGTCATCCGAACATGCAGATTGAAGTTTGCATGAAAGAATCCGCCCTCATATTGGAGCTGAATACTACGAATAGTTGTATCTGAAGTAAACCTGAGCTAAAGCTTGGCATAGAATTATGAAAGTATGCAGCAAAATTCTCTTTTTAGCATAATATCCTAGACTTGAAGTTGAGTGAACTTCTGTTATCAAACTGTAAGGATAATATTAAAATTGCAATAAAATATCATATTATACAAAAAAGGCGATATTAAATAATAATATTGTTCCTAAATTGGGCATTTTTCCATTAGACGGCACGGCGACGGTGCCGTCATGATGCCGTAGCTCTGTTTTTCCACTAAACGGCACGGCAACAACGAAAACGTCTATAGTTCAAACCTGAGCGCACACACACGCGCGCGCATGCTTCGTACGTACGTACCGATGGGAATCAATGCCGTGCCGTTGTCGTGCCGTGGAAAAGCATTCCATATAATTTTATTGATTTTCATAGATTATCTCCCCCGCGGTACCGACGTCGGTGCCGTGCCGTCGCCGTGCCGTCTAGTCGAAAAACGTCCATTGCCTGCAGTTGACTGTAAACATGCAGGAGATAAGATAAAACTGATTTCAACGCGGAAGTGATAGTCTTTTGAAGTACTACTTGTATGATGGATGAATCAATAAATGTTTACACGGCTATCATAACTAGATAAGTCAGTGAATTATGTTCATTATGCATTTTTATGAAAAGTCTGTAATCTATTTTAAAGAGCGTCTAACCTTGTTAACTTTTTAAGTTATATCATCTAGGCAAATATGGCCCAACGTAGTCTGCCTACGCAAAAAATACTAGCCTATCATACAAAAAAAAGTAAACAAAATTAAAAAAAACCTTATCAAAGATTTCTTCCATGCTGGCCTGGGAGCAAGAGAAAAACATAGAATGTGCCAGCTGCATTTCCTCCCGAACATTCTGTAAAAACCAGCTAAAGGATCCGAGGGTTTCAGTATATTGTAATTTAGGCGATGGGCTGACAACCTGTCATTACAGCAACATACCTACAAATCTATTTTAAATAACCCTCAAAAGTTTCTAAGGTCGTTTGCGCTCTGCCTACCCTATTAGGGATAAAGGCGTGATTATATGTATGTACGTATTAAAGAATTCAGTCTGAAATTGCCTAAAGTAGCACTAGATTTTGTGGATGGCAATCTCTACAGCTTTTCGGCTTGTTACGACATTCCGTTATCTCTACGGGGCTGCTACGGCTACGAGCTACAACGCTACGAAAATGTTCGGGTGTAATGTTGTAGATGGGCAATATAATCTATTTAGTAGAAGGTACTTACTATATTGCTATCTTCCATGCTGGACTGGGAGCAAAAAAAACGCATAGAATGTGCCAGCTGCATTTCCTCCCGGGCATGCTGTAAAAACCAGCTAAGGGATCGGAGGGTATCAGTATATTGCAATTTAGGCGATGGGCTGACAACCTGTCACTACAGCAATATACCTACAAATCTATCCTAAATAACCCTCCAAACTTTGTCAGACGTGGCGGAACGACTTTTGTTTGGGTCGTTTACGCTCTGCCTACCCCATTAGGGATAAAGGCGTGACTATATGTATGTATGTATGTATGTACTTACTATAATATGAACAATCAATGATAAATTATATTAACTTAACCTCACGTATCTACGGGTTTAAGGGATAGCGTCGCACAAACTAATAGGGGTTGCTCAGTCAACGCCACTAAACAACTTCTACCAGGATTTTTTATCAAGAAGTAAAAAAGAAATGGCTTTTCCATACAATATGTCTGATCGAGGTGGACATTTTGTATCGAAAAGCCAATTTTTATTTTCACTTTCTAAAATAATTTCTAGCTGGAAGTTGTTCAGTATCGTTGACTGAGCAACCCCTATCAGTATGCGGGACGCTGTCCCTTACACCTGGTATATACTCTGCGTAACTTTGTTCATTAAGCAGGAAATATTTTATCATCTTTATCACCTTTTTTTATTAATTCATATTGATCTTGAAAGTCATAGGATTATTTTAAAATTAGCTTAAACAGGTGGCATCTATTAGTGAACCTTTTTTAAGCCACAAGAATTTAATTAATTTTAATAGATCTTTCTGAGGGCCTAAGACACTTTTCCGTGGTGTTAGATAGCCAATTACAACTTTTTCCGATTATTTATAGCTCCGTGGGAAAAGTAAACAAAATCTGAATCCAGCTTGTTTTTAAAATAGAAGAAGATGGTTTGTTTGTTTTATTTAATGTAACAGAAAGTTTCAGGGTTTTTAATATTGAACAAAACATAAAATAGACCAAGTTGTGTGTAAGACAGCTTGTATACCTAGATATTTGTTTTATTTGAAGGGTCAATATATGCCAATTTGCCGCCAATAACCAATGCTGTATCAATACAAACATAACCCATGTTATTGCTCAAACGGAAATTCCGGATTATTTGAACAGTTCACCTCAGATATTCATAGTACCATGAAAAACCATTACTGATTGCAGAATGATGTCGTGTTTCATACAAATTGGCGTACATACCTAAAGTATTTCCAAATAAGATTTGGACTAAAGGTAAACAAAGTTTCATGTCTTTTTATTCAAAAACACATTTCAAAAATAAATGACGAGTTGGAAAATAAGTTAGACGACTAAAACTACAATTTCATTATGTTATCGCATCTAATAGCTAAAACTCCTGAGCGGGGAGGTCGTGGTTCGAATCCCACCACGTACCAATGTGTTTTCGGTTTTCAAATTTCATATGTACGTTTATTCGGTGCTTTTCCGTGCTTCGGAAGGCACGTTAAGCTGTTGGTCCCGGTTAATATCGTTTAATAACGTAGGTATTAGTCGTTAAGCCATATCAGAGGCCAGTGCTAAGCATTGGCGGCTTGAAAACTCTGACCTAATCTAGGATTGGGTCTGGTTTCCCTGCTGGGTTGCGGAGGTCAGATGGCAGTCGCTCTGTGTAAAAACCAGTACCCTCGTTCAATCCCCTAGATTAGAAAGCCGACCCCGTGAGATACGGGATAAGGCTAGGGAGATGACGATCTAATAGCTAAAACTTATTTTGGAAACAAGATCTTCTTAGCTTAGATTAAAAGACATGAAACTATGTTTACCTTTATTCTAAATCTGATTTGGAAATAATACAGAACATTCAAATAAAAAATAAACAATTTCTTTAGAGTTCACTACGGTAACCTTCTTATTATGAAGCTGGAACAAACACCATTCTTTACGCTTCCTTTAACGAGACTCCATAAAAACATGAGCCAAAGTTTCCCCAGTCCTCCTCCAGTGTTTATGTGCCAGGACTTTACAAGCTTAACCTTGAGAAGGTCACAGGGTCACGTTATGATACATCCCCGTACCCCACTTACTTTTCCCCTTCTTTTTACGGTGACAACTGTACCCATTTCAGTTTTATTAGCGCGTGGGGTTGTGGAATAACACTATTTTTTTACAGTTATTTTTGTGTGAAAGCTTATTCATGAACTGTGGGAGGTTTGTGTTATTCACCAAAATAATTACATACATACATACATATAGTCACGCCTTTATCCCTAATGGGGTAAGTAAGGGTATGCAGATCGTATACGACCTAATAATTACATGTTAATACTTTATAAGATATAAATAATTTATTACACAAAGAAATATTCATACAACACAACAGATAATAGTTAGTTTCCTGTGGAAATTCGGTGTTTTCTTGCAGGAAAAAACAATGCCCAGTCGTTCTTTTTTATTATGATATCTCAATAATTCCTGTCAAAATATACTATTTCATTGCTCTTTATAAATAGGTTATTTCCGTCCTTCTCTACTTCATCTTTTATCTTATATTTTTTTCGAAAATTACGTAAAAACGTAACAGGCAGACTGAATTACTTCCGCTTTAATATATAATATTATATACCAGGCCACTCAGAAAGTATTGCGATAAATAGTATTTATATATGGCAGACTGGCTGGTTAGAATCTTTTTTGAAAATATGATTACTTGTAAGTAAAAATATGTGTGTTCCATTTTCAAAATTTCCCTCCACATTTTTTGCGAGCCAATTCAAAGTATCGTGTCTTACTGAAAAATGGATCTGCGCCGGGAACATTTTAGAGCTATGATTTTTTACGATTTCAAGTGTCGCCTGAAACCGGATGAATCGTTCGATAGACTTCAAATGGCATTTATGGATGAAAGCCCTTCCAAGGCAACCGTGTATCGTTGGTATAACGGATTTAGGCGCGGTCGACCAACCTTGGGGGATGAAGAAAGAAGCGGTCGCCCTTTGACGGCTATTACGGAAGAAAACGTGCTAGCAGTGAAAAATTTAATCCAAGATAATAGGCGAACTACATATCAGAAGATTCAGCACATATTAAAGATTGGATCGGGAAGTGTTCACGAGATTCTGCATGGGCATCTTCGCGTGAGGAGGATAGTATCGCGCTGGGTGCCGCACTACCTCACCGATGCTCAGAAGCAGGCCCGGGTGGAATGGTGCCGTGATATGCTGAACAAATTTGAAGTAGGCTCGTCTCGGCGTGTTTACGACATCGTAACAGGTGATGAGTCCTGGATTTATCAATACGATCCAGAAACCAAGCGCCAGTCGACAGTTTGGGTGTTTCAAAATGAACCAACGCCTACCAAAGTGAAGCGATCTCGAAGCGGGGGGAAGATTTTGATCGCCAGCTTTTTTAATTTGACTGGCCACTTGGCCTCAATTCCCTTACGAGATCAAAGAAGCATTAACGCCGAATGGTATACTACCAAATGTTTACCAGAAGTTTTTTCTGTTGTGAGCAACAAGCGACCAAACACAGGGCTCCGCGGACTACTGCTCCACCACGACATTGCGCCTGCACACACCGCGCTCAAAACGAGGGACTTCCTGGACAGCACACCAGTCAAACTCGTGGGTCACCCTCCTTACAGCCCTGACCTAGCACCGTGTGACTTCTTTTTATTTCCAAAAATAAAAAATCAGCTCAAGGGGATACACTTTTCGTCGCCGGAAGATGCGCTGGCTGCGTTCGAGCAGGCTGTAAACGAGGTGTCTACGGCGGACTGGAAAAAGTGTTTTGAAAACTGGTTCAGACGCATGAATCTTTGTATAGAGGCTGGTACTTTGAAAAGATTTAATAAAAATATATGTACCTGTAGAACAATTTTTTTAGTGTCGCAAATCTTTCTGAGTGTCCCACGTACGTAGATGTACCTACACAAAGAAAAGCGATGTCTATGTATGTATGTATATCGGTAGCGACACCTAAGTGTTTTAATCACAATAATTATAGTTACTACGCCCTGTTCTTCTAGGAATTCATTCCGCTAATCGTGAGTAATCACCTGTCTATAGATAACTCACTTATTTCGATAGAATTCTATGTACTTACTTATTATTACATACATATATATATATCACGCCTTTATCCCTAATGGGGTAGGCAGAGCGTAAACGACCTAAACAAAGGTAGTTCCGCCAGGTCTGACAAGGTTTTATTATTAGGTTTCCTCAATAATAGTGCGTTAACATTGCAATCAATCACTTGACTACCATTATACGTATTTGATCCTATTTATTTGAGATCGGCACAGTAAGGGTTTTTTCTTCCGTTGATTTACTGTCAGTCGTCAAATGTTAGTCGAGTAATTCTATGAACTGTTGCGAACTCAGTCAAGGTTCCCTGCTGTTTGGGGTAATTCCTTGCTTGGCAAAATTTTCTATACATTTTATGTAGGCAGAGCGTTTTTTCTAACAATCAGGTGAATCAGCCTGCAATGTCCTAACCAAACTGAAGAAAACCTCACAAATGTGATATATTGACAAATATCAACTTTGTGTTCCAAACCTGGGAATCGAACCCAGGACCTTCAGATCGTAAGTCTATGGATCCGACCATTAGACCACGGAGGCAGTTTAGTTTATCTTGGTCACTTAAACTATCCTTGTCAAAAGCGAAACTAATGTAATTCTGCTGCTAATAAGGTTCAAATGACGGCCATTTGCAAAGCAATTACACAATGACTGTCAAGAGGGCGCGTCCTCCGCACAGTCGGCGAATTAATCTCTTCTAGTGCTTATCAGTCACTCTACTCACACCATGTCCGAGGCCTAAGTAGCTGTGCTACAAGGCGGTTTAAAAACTCTGACACCGGGGTTCATCGGGTCTTTCGACTCGAGAATCCATTCGCTAAGAAGAAGATATCGTAAGCGCACGAAAAAGCTAATGCTAGCTAGTACAGTCGTGGTCCAAGGACGCTACTGGTAAAGAGAAAAATCATACTTATGTATACTTGCATCCATTCAACTGGAAACTTGTCAGAGGTAGTTTTGGTCTAAGATAGAAGAAAATATCTTCCATGCTGGCCTGGGAGCGAGAGAAAAACTTAGAATGTGCCAGCTGCATTTCCTCCCGGGCATGCTGTAAAAACGGTTACAGTGTATTGCAATTTAGGCGATGGGCTGACAACCTGTCACTACAGCAATATACCAACAAATCTATCTTGAATAACCCTCAAAACTTTGTCAGACGTGGCGGAGCGACCTTTGTTTGGGTCGTTTTCGCTCTGCCTACCCCATCAGGGATACAGGCGTGACTATATGTATGTATGTATGTATAGAAGAAAATAGTTCTAAAGGCCGTATTGATAAACAGCACTTGTGACTGACAGCTAGTTTGAGTTCGTAATGGAAATGTCATTTCAGTACAATGTGGCTTGTCAAATTTATACTTAATATTGCTGTCAATCTTGAGATCGCTTTATAAATAGGAGCTCAAGAGTGAGAGTGACTACATATAGCCCACGCCTAATTCCGTATCTCACGGGGTCGGCTTTCTAATCTAGGGGAAGAATGAGAGTGACTGATACTTGTAAAATAATCAAATGGAGCTTAAATATGTTATGATTTATGGTTATGGCATTGCATTGCATTAAATATCATAATTAAATTGTCTTATTTCTAATTTCTTTGACATCTAGCAGGACTTAATAAGTTTAGGGTGAAAGGCCTTATCGCTTAATAACTAAGTGTTATAAAACTTTCCACGAAATTGTTCCCGACAGAACGATTCGAAAAGTTACAAAAGAATTTATATTCATGTTTCTAAATAAAATACTTTCGCAAAAATAGCCCTAAGGGTCTGACTTAATTAAATTGTTTACCTACTTCAGGTCTGGTTGGAACTTTAATATCGGGCTAAAAGCTTCTTTTGGCAATTTCGACCTGAGATTACTGCAATATATTGAATTAAAGATTGTGATAAAGGAGGAATAGAACTGTTATGAAGTAGCTTTCTATAATAAGGGCTTTTCAGAACGACATAAGTGGTACATACATACATATAGTCACGCCTTTATCCCTAATGGGGTAGGCAGAGCGTAAACGACCTAAACAAAGGTCGTTTCGCCACGACTCCTTCAGCAGCACGATATACTTGAAAAGTATATATGTAATTAATTTATATTTAATTTATGTATATTTAATTTTGCTTTCATGCTGGACTGGGAGCGAGCGAAAAACATACAATGTGCCAGCTGCATTTCCCCCCGGGCATGCTGTAAAAACCAGCTAAGGGATCCGAGGGCTTCAGTATATTGTAATTTAGACGATGGGCTGACAACCTGTCACTACGGCAATATACCTACAAATCTATCTTAAAGAACTCTCAAACCTTTGTCAGACGTGGTGGAACGACCATTGTTTAGGTTGTTTACGCTCTGCCTACCCCATTACGGATACAGGTGTGTTTATATGGATGTATGTATTGTACACAAAAAACAAATATATGCCTCAAAAGTTTAAATACAACTGACCTTAATAAAGGTACATTCTGTAACGTTTTCCGTGTTTTGATTAAAGGATTAGAACCGAACGAACGTCACTTCTGTAAACACAGATCTTAATAAACATGCCTGTCATTCAATCGGCTTTTCACTCTAATTTCAATGCGAATGTGATCTCCAATCAACGTTGTTTGTTTACTTTTGCAATACACGTGTTTATTTTTAGCCAATTTCGATAGAACGTGTATAGGAATTAGAAACTCTACAATGTTTTTTGTGACGTCATGGTACAGTATTAAAAATATATAAACATACGTACATACATATAATCACGCTTTTATCCCTAATGGGGTCGGCAGAGCGTAAACGATCTAAACAAAGTTTTGAGGGTTATTTAAGATAGATTTTTAGGTATATTGCCGTAGTGACAGGTTGTCAGCCCGTCGCCTATATTGCAATATCCAGAAACGCTTCTATGTTTTTCGCTCTCTCCCAGTCCAGCATGAAAGAAAAATTAAATATACATAAATTTAATATAAATTAATTACATATATATATATTCCATGCTGGACTGGGAGCGAGAGAAAGCATCGAATGTACCAGCTGCGTTTGCTCTCGGGCATGCTGTAAAACCAGCTAAGGGATCCGAGGGTTTCAGTATACTATTGCAATTTAGGCGATGGGCTGACAACCTGTCACTACAGCAGTATAGCTATAATTATATCCTAAATAACCCTCAAAACTTTGTCAGACATGGCGAATCGACATCTGTTTAGGTTGTTTACGCTCTGCCTACCCCATTAGGGATAAAGGCGTGATTATATGTATTTATTTATTTATTTAACAGTTTATTGTACACAGAAACATACACAGAACAATTACATAGGAATCAAGACACAGCAGGTACTGCTTATTTCTAAAATGAAATGTCTTACAGCAGACCTGAGAAGTGAGATAGCATAAAACGTAAAGCGGATAAGACGTGCACAATATGAATACAAATTAGGTACATGAACAGTAAATAAGGATATACCTACTTAATTACACTATACTACGATCATACAATAAGTAAATAAATTATAATACCTATAAATATATTAAATACTCTACATAAATATAGCTGAAATATATACATACCATAGATACATATATATACAATATATAAATACATACTACGGATTACGCAGTGAAAGATAGTTCTTTGATTCTCTTTTTGAAAACAGCGATTGATTTGCTGTCGCGAATAATGTATGTATTGCAATTTAGGCGATGGGCTGAGAACCTATCACTCCAGGAATATACCAAAAATCTATCTAAAATTACCCTCAAAACCTTGTCCGACGTAGTGGAACAACCTTTGTGTAGGTTATTTACGCTCTGCCTACCCATTAGGGATAAAGGCGTGATTTTTTTTTAATGTATGGTATCAAACATGGGTATCGTGCATAGGTGATGCTTGTAGGGGAAGCCCTACTGTAGAGGTCTGATCAACGTTCGTCAATTTGAGTTCTTAAAAGATAAATTTTATTAATAAGTCAATTACAAAATGTCACAATAAATCAAAATCACAATGTCAAAACTTAAAACTAAAACCTACTCAGTCAAAAAGACCGCTCCGAATCGTACCTGGTTCCCAACAGGTACCCATCACACTGGCAGCATTCCTTGGATAGCATTCGTTGGATAGCCAGATTTGAGTTATTGTTGTTTCGAATCTCATGGAAGAACATAGATGAATATTTCCATAGAGTTCGTGAACATTTCATCATCATCATTCGCTTGCCCTTATCCCATTTGCTTGGGGTCGGCGCAGAACGGTTCATGAACATTTATGCCTTTGAAAAACGTAACAGCAAAAGATGAGAACGCAGTTACTATTAAACGTTATATCGGCGTCAGCCTGCGTGCTTGTTTGTTCTGTAATTTCTACATACATACATACATAAAATCACGTCTTTATTCTTAATGGGGTAGGCAGTTAACGACCTAAACAAAAGTTATCAACGGCACTTCTGACAAACTTAGAGTTTGAGGGTTATTTAAGATAGATTTGTAGGCATATTGCTGTAGTGACAAGTCATTGCCTAAATTAAACGGTGTTTACAGCATGCCCGGGAGGAAATGCAGCTGGTACTTTCTATGTTTTTGTCTCGCTCGTTGCTCTCAGGCTAGCATGGAAGGAATAAAAAATATGGAGAGAATTTATATATATGATATTAAATATCAGAACCTCGAAATATAGGATAATATTTTTCTGACAGTGTATATTTTATAACAGAAAAAATAAATCATTTTCATGGAATAAACCATTCAGGAATATCTCAGCGGTTGTTATCAAAAAGTCTGTGATGTGATCTTATTGCTAAAGTAATATTGAACCCCAAGGCAATATAGAATTATTGCCAAATATTCAGACAATAGGTACATATTGTCACAGTTTTGGTTAGAATCAGTCAACACGAAAACGTGCGGAAAAGTAGTTTCGACGGATTATTTATCATTGACTTAATGATTATTGAGAAATGTTGTACCAATAATTTAGTACCAATAAAGGGATTTTCATTCGTTATTAAGGTCCATGTTTCTAATATTTCGTTATCGATACCAACTTGTTTTGCGGCCCATAACTTGTTTTTGCTTTACCACTTTAAAGAAAGTCAACCGCAAAACATAAGTTTGTAACAAAGTTACCGTCTGCGATTCCGAAAGTTAAACCTCTGCTAAGTTGCAAGGAAAAAGTTTTTGGGCCGCAAAACACGTAACACGCATCGTTAAAAACACGGACCTTAGTTCATGATCATGTAAAGATTTTGCAGTTATCTACTCATTCGAAACAATACATACATACATATAATCCCGCTTTTATCCCTAATGGGGTAGGCAGAGCATAAACACCTAAATAAAGTTCAGTCCGCCAGCGCCACGTCTGACAAAATTTGAGGGTTATTTTAGATACATTTGTGGGTATACTAGCGACCCGCCCTGGCTTCGCACGGAAATTATCAGTGTTTCTCGACTATATTATGCACGCATTATACATATATTATAAACCTTCCTCTTGAATCACTCTATCCATTAAAAGGAACCGCATCAAAATCCGTTGCGTAGTTTTAAAGATTTATGCATACATAGGCATATAGGGACAGAGAAAGCGACTTTGTTTTATACTATGTAGTGATTGCTGTTGTGACAGGTTGTCAGCCCATTGCCTAAATTGCAATATAGGTACTGTAACCCTCTGATCCTTTAGCTGGTTTTTACAGCATACCCGGGAATAAATGCAGCTGGCACATTCTAAGTTTTCCTTTCGCTCCCAGTCGAGCATGGAAGAATTCGAAACAATAATTAGTAGTAATGAGAAAGGGAAGTACTTCTAGTTAAATGAGCTACTGTGTTACGAGTTATCATTCCATCACCTTAATTAATTATGAATACTTAACTAGTTTTCCGCCTTACGTACAGTTTAATTTATGTCTTAGAACCTGTCCGTTATATTCATAATATACCAGGTGTAAGGGACAGCGTCCCGCAAACTGATAGGAGTTGCTCAGTCAACGACACTGAACAACTGCCACCAGGAAATTCTTTCAGGAAGCAAAAAAAAATGCTTTTTCATACAAAATATTCAGCTCGATCAGACAAACTTCTCACTTCCTGGAAAAAAAATCCTGCTGATAGTTGTTCAGTATCGTTGACTGAGCAACCCCTATCAGTTTGCGGGACGCTGCCCCTTACACCTGGTATTTGTAAATCGATCTATAACTCCCAGATTTAATAATTACAATAGGTCATGCCTCTTATAAAAAACAGAGAAAAGAGCAATTTACATACCTACATATAACCATGCCTCTATCCCTTTATGGGGTAGGCAGACTGTAAACAACCCAAACTTAGGTAGTTGCGCCACGTCTGACAAAGTTTTGAGTGTTATTTAAGATAGATTTGTATAATGCTTTTGTGACAGGTTGACAGCCCATCGCCTAAATTGCAATATTCAGAAACCCACGGATCCCTTAGCTGGTTTTTACAGCATTCCCGGGAAGAAATGCAGCTGGCATATTCTATGTTTTCTCTCGTTCCCAGTCTAGCATCGAAGTAGAAGGACGAACAACTTTCGTATACAAAATAATGTACTGTTTGCATTTGGTTATTGTACAAATATAACCAGGTGTTGTAGCAAATAAATGCTCCGTGGTCTTGTGGCTAGTGCCATGGACTCCCGATCCGGAGGTCCTGGGTTCCATTTCCAGGGGGGTAACACAAAGTTGATATTTGAGAATGTATCACTTTGTGAATTTTTCCCCAGTTTGGTTAGGACATTGCAGGCTGAATAACCTGATTGTCCGAAAAGAAAAAGATTTGGTGCTTCGAAGGGCACGTTAAGCCGTCGGTCCCGGTCGCTGTCTTTGATGGTGGTCGCTACCTAAAACCATGTCAGCGGTCTGATAGTTGTGCTACTAGGCGGTTTAAAAACTCTGACACCAGGGTTCATCGGATCGAAAGACTTGATACCCACTCGACAGAAGAAGAAGAAGAAGCTAATAAATTGATGTATTTATGGTTTTAGAGACACGTTTTGGAAGTCAACAGTTTTTTGTTACATTGT
This sequence comes from Scrobipalpa costella, assembly GCA_949820665.1. Taxonomy (NCBI): domain Eukaryota; kingdom Metazoa; phylum Arthropoda; class Insecta; order Lepidoptera; family Gelechiidae; genus Scrobipalpa; species Scrobipalpa costella. The sequence goes on from OX463306.1 coordinate 6,175,142, forward strand.
CATTGCTTGAAAGGCAAAAATGATTGTTCTGGAGGATTCGCCATACTTCTTTTTATTATTTCTGTAGATACAACAAATTTGTACATACAATTAAGATCTATAAACAAGTCCGTAAATTGCATGGGTAACTTCTTATTGGAAAATAAATAATATTCAGGTTATTCAACTTAGTAAATTATCTTAAAGACCTCGCTGAATTTGCTATAAAACTATGTAATTTATTTCTGTAATGTGTGTTCCTTTGTAATGTCCGTTTTATGTGCAATAAACTATATTTGTATTGCATTGTTGAAGTGCGATCCTATAAAATCCTATTCATGTCTTGGATAATTTAACTTTGTCCAATAAATCTGACACAAAATGAAATAATTTTAATAATATTTGACGAACTCATACAAAATTTAAGACCAGCTGTATGATGCGTTCATTTATAGGTTTACATTATTTAATTAAACCGCCTCCGTGGTCTAGTGGCTAGTGCCATGGACTCCCGATCCGGAGGTCCTAGGTTCGATTCCCAGGGGGAAAACACAAAGTTGATATTTGAGAATTTATCACATTGTGATTTTTTCCCCAGTTTGGGTAGGACATTGCAGGCTGAATCACCTGATTGTCCGAAAAGAAAAAGATTTCGTGCTTCGGAGGGCACGTTAAGCCGTCGGTCCCGGTCGCTGTCTTTGATAGTGGTCGTTACATAAAACCATGTCAGAGGCCTGATAGTTGTGCTACTAGGCGGTTTAAAAATTCTGACACCAGGGTTCATCGGGTCCATAGACTCGATACCCACTCGACAGAAGAAGAAGAAGATTTAATTAAAATATAAGTACATACATTACAGTAATAAAATAACTACCATAAAATGTATTTTGTACTGCTTAAGAAAATTGACACTTTATTTTTTAAAATAAGGATATTTTTCAATTTAATTCATTTTCTGTCTGTTCATTCTGATTAAATGAACTGGAACTATACCTCATTAGGTTTTAAGAGATAATTCCCGCCATACTAAACATCGATTTTGTACAGAATTATCTCTTAAAAACGAATGGTATCTATCTAGTAATTGTCAGCTCGGCCTTCAGACGCCTTCCGACCGAGACCGAGAGACGCAGGTGTCGGTATCACAGCCTAGTTTCAAATAACCTCTTTATTTCACCATTAAAAACAAATAAATAAAAGTTCACTTCACAGTTCTTAGAAACATTTCAAAATAGAAATGACTAACACTACCCCAAACAAACTAACATCCACTCTTTTAACAGCGGCGCTGCCGTAAGTATGCCGATTCAGAAAATACAAAATTTTCGGACAGTCAACTCTATAATTCGTCATGGCATCTCTACTGTACATAATAATACTGCAGTCCGCTTTCTGAGTCACGTATAGTCTGATGTGCGTGGTGGGGTCAAGCACCGTAGAAACCTTCCAATCCCTGATTTTCTGACCACCGCTCACCAAGTCTGATGGTTCCGTTAGATTCTTGTCTTCATTGTTCTGAGGCTCTTCACTCCATAGGCTGACGTATACATCATCTTCCAGCATTTTTCTTGAGTTGTAATCTGCTATGTATATGCGAAGAAACTCTTTAGCCAAGAAGCAGTAGATGGAAAGAGTTTCTATCAGCTCCACGTCCTCGATCCTCAGCCAGCACTGGATGGACCTGTCGTTTCGGTTGGGTAGTTCAAACGGGATGGGAAAGACGTACGGTTTTCCTTCGTCTGTAGCTGCACAGATGGCGAGTGAACTTGAAACAACTAGCAATAATTGGAATAACATTTTAAATGTGCTGCTTAGCCGACGACATGATCGGAACTGAAGCATTGTATTTCTGTGCGGTTGCGACAAAAAGCGTGACAGCGCAATGAATGCCTTCGCAGTGGTGATTGCAGGTTGAAAAGATTATTAGATTGCTAGTTACAACGCATTGTTTTCAGTCTCGTGGCCTGGGTGAGAACATGCGCAGTTTTCCTCAGGACATCTGATCATCCTTTTGTATGAAGCATGACATGACCTTCACCTTGATGAGTGCAAATAAACAATTCATTAAATATATAATGAGGATGATAATTTTTTGTTCTACTTTCGTTTATTATGACGTGGCGAAAACAGTTTTTAGTATACATAAGCTAAGCAGTTGACGCTTATCCTACCCCATAATCGTAAGGTTATCCATCATCATAATTTCATTTCATTAGACATTAGTTATTATTAGATCTAGACAGAAACGCTGCTTTATTATATTTATTTTATTAGTCAGTCATACGATTTACTTAAATGGGAAATAAGCAAACCCGAAGTTAAGCAGAATTACAGCATTTTTATACTTAAAATAATGTTGTTGTCATAGTGTGTATTCCTTCTCGTACGTTAACATCACCTTTGGCCTCTTTATCAATTCAAGTGAAACAGACAATATTGTAAACATAAACTATTTTTTCCCAGACGTAACTCAACCCAGCCACTTGTTTACAACAACTATCCTGCTCTAACTAATGAATGCGGAGCTAAAGATAGAAGAAGACAATAATAGGGACAATTAAGCAATTGATAACGACGTCATTGAGACTCGTATATTGGTTCGATTCGACGTATAAATAACGTAAGAAAATAAGATCAGTCATAAACTCCACGCGGTGGAGACCGGATCATTAACGTGTCGATAAAATGGCCAACAGAATAATTCTGTTGTGCCTCGTACTATGTTTAAGTGTCACCGTGTTAGAATGTAGAAGAACCAGTGGTGGATCTAGATCAAGCGGAGGATCGAGAGGTGGTAGTGGATTTGGCAAAGGGTGGGGCTCATCGTCAAGCAGTCACTCCAGCTGGAGTAAACCTTCAAGCAGTTGGGGATCATCCAGTAGTTCAAGTTGGAATAAACCCTCGAGCTCATGGGGATCATCGAAACCCAGCACATCATGGTCTACTGGGTCTTCAAAACCAAGTTCATCATGGGGATCAAGTGGTTCAAGTAAACCGTCATACCCTTCATCTTCAAGTGGTTTATCAGGAAGTGGATCAAGTAAACCTAGTTCATCATGGTCCACTGGATCAAGTTATCCGTCATCTTCTACTGGCTTATCAGGAAGTGGATCAAGCAAACCCTCATACCCATCATCCTCAAGTGGCTTGTCAGGTAGTGGATCATCAAAACCAAGTTCATCTTGGTCCACTGGTTCAAGTTATCCGTCGTCTTCTAGTGGTTTATCAGGAAGTGGATCAAGTAAACCCTCGTACCCATCATCCTCAAGCGGCTTGTCAGGTAGTGGATCATCAAGCTATCCATCGTCTTCTAGTGGTTTATCGGGAAGTGGATCAAGCAGACCATCATACCCATCCTCTTCAACTGGATTGTCTGGAAGTGGATCGTCAAAACCAAGTTCATCGTGGTCTTCAGGAACTAGCTACCCAGCTTCAACCGGACTATCTGGAAGTGGGCATAGGCAACCAGGATCAACAGCACATGGTTATCCCCCTTCATCTGGTGGAATGTCTGGAAGTGGATCAACGTGGCACGCGACAAATCAGGGTTCAGGATACAAACCATATCCTACACAGCCTCCCAGCTATTATCCTAGCAATAACAGGCCTCATGAGACTTATCGCCCTAGCAACACTTATCATACTAATTCGGGTTCTTACAATCACGGATCGGGTTCGTATAATCCTGGATATCACGGATCTTACATCTATTCACCTTCTTATTACGCTACTCCTCAGCATATCTACGTACATGAATACAGACATTCAAATAGTAGATACAGTGATCTACTGACCGGATTAACACTGTACAACCTCGGACGATCACACAGCCATTATCACCATAATTATTACTACGACGACTATTACCATAGGAGATATGATTCCCCATCCAGTAGTTACAGACCGCAATATACAGCTTCGGATACCGCTACGTGCATTCTGAAAATAAAGGAGAATGGCAGGTTCGAGTCGTTGAAAGTACCTTGTGAGATTGTCTCAACGTTTACAGAAGGTAGCGTCAAAGAAAAGAATACAATTAACACGACTGTTTGTGAGTCTGTCACAACTACGGCAAATAGTACAACATCAGTGCCTGCTAACACAACCACAAATAATAATATTACTCCGGTGTTGCTACCAAATGGAACCCTGGCAAATACTACGACTGAAACCAATACGCAGTCGGTAACTACTGCATCAACACCACTATTGACCCTTCCAGCTATGTTCCCTAATGGCACTATTATGAATACTACAGCGATACTGAATAGCACAGTCGAAATTTTATCTCCGAATAATTCAGTAAATGTTTTACCTATCCTTGCACCTAATGGAACTCTAGTGATGAATACATCAAACGTGACAATGTTGGCCAACGGTACACTAGTGACCAATGTAACGTTTTCCTCGTTAGATGCCAAAGATGCAGCGCAGAATACCACTCCTGCACCAGCTGGAAGTGTATCAACGAATGCAACGAACTCTACATCAACAGTAATCTATACTACCTCATCAAATGTGACAACAAAGAATGTTACCACATGCACGACGACGGTGGGAGTAGATCCTTTGAAGGTGAAAGGTCCACCAGTCGAGGCATCAAACATGGAATGTAGCGTCGAGATCATCACCAATAATTCTGTCTTACGGAATCCTGTGGATTGTAATGTGTTGTTGAATTATTCGAAGATGGAAGAGCCAAAAAAAGGTGCTGATAATATGTTGCCTTCTAGAAGTACTCTGAAACAGTGGCTACAGAAACCACCCTGGTGGGTCTCTATATTTATTGGAGTGTGAACGTATGATGAAATTATTCGTAAAATACAATGTGCCATTTGAATGCATTTATTATAGGTAGATTAAGTTAAGAATCCAAATCCTTTATTTTAATTCAGAAATTGACATTATTTCATATGCTGTGTATCTATTTTCGGCTTTATCTCTTACTCCATTTTAGTCTTAAAAAGGCCAAATGTATTCATATTCGATTATTTGCCTCATGTGGTTTACAATGGTGTCCCTTAATAATATATTGTGCTCACATGTTACTGATAGGGCACTGGAAAATGTACATTCATAATAAACTAAACATATTCTTTCGTAACAGAAAATTAATTATTTTAAAAATACAATCATTAATGTTTTTAGCTTCAACCAATTAACTGCTTGTATCTATTTTACTTCAAAATTTCCTGCAATAAAAGCATTTTTCTATTAAATATTCTTTTAGTTTCTTAACAAATAGTTGAACTTTTTCTATTAATTTAATTTTGCTGGCCACTTATTGAATATTTTGTAATAAACTATCTTTTTAAAGTGTTAAAGGCTATCAGTTGTTCCAATAACATTAAAAACTTATTAAGCCGTAATAAGATAAGAGAATAATGGAGTCTGATTTGAGTGAGCAAAGTTATATTTATTTTATTGTACTGCAACATCACTAGCTGCAACGGAAAATAAAAATGCGTAGAGTGATTTATTTGTTTTCTTCGTAACCATACTTCAGATAACTAATTAACTGTAATTATAATTAGTAGCCTAATAAAAGGACTGTTAAATTGTTTTGTTTTCAATGTATGCTTTAATTCGTGACAAAATCATAAAATTCTCCGTATTAGTCATCGTTTAGCCTAGCTATTGGCCTAGCTATGACTATGACGTCAAATGATGTAAAAGTCATAATGGTTTCGTATCCGTATCGTTGCGTCCTCCTATCCGGCGCGGCCACGAAAGTATTAAACCCCGAAAATAAGCTATATATAGTAAAGTACCTAATCAAATAAAGTGTCCTTTTTGTATCTTCCATGCTGGACTGGGAGTGAGAGAAAAACATAGAATGTGCCAGCTGCATTTCCTCCCGAGCATGCTGTAAAAACCAGCTAAGGGATTTGAGGGTTTCAGTATATTGTAATTTAGGCGATAGGCTGACAACCTGTCACTACAGCAATATACGTACAAATATTTCTTGAATATCCCTCAAGACTTTGTCAGACGCGGCGGAACGGCCTTTGTTTAGGTCGTTTACGCTCTGCCTACCCCATTAGGGATAAAGGCGTGATTATATGTATGTATGTATGTATGTCCTTTTTGGTAGCGACAGGTACACTGGGGTACAGTATCCTTGCCGAGCTAATATCGTGGTACGGTGTCCATGAACGCTGGTACTAGAGTGGCCGCGCCAGGAAAGGCCGTCATAGCGCGGCCACCAAAAATGCTCTGTAACTAGTAAAGTAGCTAGGTTCATGACTTTTCCTTTCTGGTACTATGTGGTACACTAGCGTACAGCATCCTCGCCTAGCCTTTACCATCATTTGTTACCGTGGCCGTGCCAGGTAGGAGGACGCCGTATCGTTTGTATAAGTTTATACATACATACATATAATCACGCCTTTATCCCGAATGGGGTAGGCAGAACGTAAACGACCAAAGAAAAGGTCGTATTGAGGGCTATTTTAAAACCATTAAAACCATTAAAACCATTTATTTGCCACACACAAAAAGAAAACTGTTTACAAGTATTCTTGCTTAACAATGTAACAATTGTAACTTATTATCTAACTTAACTTAAATAGGTACTTAGCTAGCAACATTAGAAGATCTAAATTAAAGGTAGTTTTGGAGTATTTTTGTTAGTTTTATACATATTTAAATAAATTTAACTACCGAATCATCATGGTAAAAGTTACAAAAAATTATGTATGAGTAATGAGTTAATGACTATAAGCAGATTATATTGGTGTGTGTGTGGCGAGGAGCAAGGCTCAGTGTACGCTGGCAACTAGGGTTGCGCAGCACTGGTTTTCAGCCTGACCCTCGTCTCATGGAAGAAAAACTAGAAGAATGGCACCAATGTCACCTAAACGATCAGACGATTTTAGACTGAAATGTGTATCGCTATAGTGACAGGTTGTCAGCCCATCGCCTAAATTGCAATACACTGAAGCCTTCGAAAGTCGTAGCTGGTTTTTCAGCATGAGGAAATGCAGTTGGCGCATTCTATGTTTTTCTCTCGCTCCCAGTCCAGCATAGAAGAAATATATGTTTATATATATTGACAGTAAAAGTATTTTTTTTTGGGATCAGACCAGAGCATGGAATCAGATTAGAAAGTAAGGTTTCTATATTCTGTGGTTTCAGTGCAATGCAATTTATTTGATAAGAGTACAACTCATTGCTACATAACAAAGTGTTATATGAAAACGGTTTACCTATCATTCGATTTGACGTTCAACCTACCCCGGGATAGAGGCGTGATTTTATGTGCCTGCTAGTGGGGATATTTAATTAACGCCATCTGTGTAAATACCGTCATACTAAATAGTTATAATGCGGACTAAACAACGACTGTAGTGAATTCGAATCGTATTGTAGAAGTAAATCATACACGTGGGTTTCGACAGATGTCATCACATCATTATCATAAATTTGAATCAGGCGCAAGAGTTGAGGAAAATGTATTCATTTAATTTGTTTTCTATTGTTTATGACTAGATTTCTTTAAAAATAACAATTTATCATTTATAATTACTGTACCTATATTTATTCTTTATTTAAAAGAGTATTTCAAAATATTATTGATTTTTACATTGAGGTAATTAAATATGAATTAGCTGTGAGATAAAATAGAATCTCTATTAAATACTATGGGTTATTTTGTTCTTGTTATTCTATCTCCTTCACCCCTGTTTAAAAAGAGCAGAACAACAATGCAAGGTAAACCCACAGCTGACGTAGTAGATACAGAGCAGGTAAACAAACTCTAGACGTTTTCTTTTTCGTAATAATGTTGCTACTTTTCAAAATTCTGCGAAATCTGACAACTAATAATAGTTAATAATAACACAATACAATACAAACATTCTTTATTGCACACAAACAACACATTGTACAGTAACAAACACTACCAAACAAACAGATCACAATTAGGCGGCCTTATTGCTAGGGTAGCAATTAATACGGAGTGTAAGGAACAGCGACCCGCAAACTAATAGGATAGGGGTTGCTCAGTCAACCAAACTGAACAACTTTCACCAGGAAATTCTTTCAGGAAATGAAAAGAAAAGACAATCCCGTATGGGAGCCCTCTAGAAAATTACCACCTCGATCAGACAATTTGAAAGAATTTCCTGGTGAAAGTTGTTCAGTTCAGTGTCGTTGACTCCTATTAGTTTGTTATTTTACGTCAGTTTTTTAAATTTTAGACATTGCAATACCTTACATCCGGTATTATTATAGCGGTTTTACAAAATATGGTTATAATATCATGTTAGTTTATCAATTTAAAAATCTTATTATGAAATATTACCTAAAATTCGCATGCGATTTTCATTATGTATGCAAATGCGTATGTCGATACGGCTCCCATGATTAGAAGGTATAAGTAGGGCCAGATGCGGATGCGGGTCTAAATCCGCACCCTTTTCAATCATGCAACGAGAGAGTAGGTATGTGTATTTGCAATATTATTGATATCAATCTTCATTTAAAAAGTAAAACCAACGTGTATTAAGCAAGCAACAAAATTTCTGCGGAATTTAGTTAAACAACATGGTCTGTATTTTTTCCCTGTATTTGGCAACACTTTCAAGTTACTGTGAAGTTCTCGTGAATCATCGAGGTGTGCAGTTTGCATCACCATCACACCACACGCACCTATGTTCACGTCAGTCAGTTGCGCGAGAGTGAACGACGCGCTCGTGCGCTCCATTCTCAAAATAGTGAGCATTTCTATCTGTTTGCATCATGCAGTTTTATAAGTGCGCGCTGTTCTGCGCGATTTTAGCGCTTTCTATTCCCGACCCTATAACCGCGCGAAAAGGTTTCAGCAGTGGTGGTGGCGGCAGACATAGTTATCCAAAGTCTGGTGGCCTTTCTGGCGGCGGTGGAGGACACGGTTACCCAAGCTCGGGTGGCCTGTCTGGCGGCGGACACGGCTACCCTTCATCAGGTGGCAGCCACAGCTACCCTTCATCAGGAGGCAGCCATGGTTATCCTTCTTCAGGAGGGCTCTCAGGAAATAGTCCAGGCAGACCCGCTGGCAACCCATCGTCAGGACAAAATCATGCCTATCCATCATCTGGACAAAATCATGGCTACCCATCATCAGGCGGCAGCCATGGGTATCCATCATCAGGCGGTTTATCTGGAAATAACAACAGAGGTACTGCAGGCTCAACCACTAACGTCCATCATCACTATCACTACAATCCCCCGCAAAGTATTGCGTACACGTCCAATGGAAGACGCGTAGAATATCCGGTATACCACGGCACGCCACCGACGTACGTGTACAAGTACAAAGACTCCGGAAGTAAATACGGCACGCTGCTCACGGGTCTGGCTCTCCTCAACCTTGGGGCACTTGCAGGAACCGCATACGCCGTCAGCCAGTCGCATGGACATTCTGGATCTTCAGGAGCAGGAACTTACAAGGGACAGCCAGGGGAAGTTTGTAAATTCGGCCTGAAGACAAAGACATCGGTAGAGGAAACCAAAATAGACTGCAGTTTGATCTTAAACTTCATACTTGCCGAGCAACAGAAAAACCAATCGGGGCAACAAAACCATACCATTGTTACATCTTCGACCACTGTGACGAACGTCACAATAGTTAACAACACCAACCCGATGACAGTCGAGACGACAACAGCAAAAGTTCTATATGAGCAGCTTCCCAACGGTACTTTTGTTGCTGTAACTTCCATCCCAGTCAACACTACTGAAGTACCACCAGCAGCTAATGCAAGCAATCCGATGCAGCAGTCAGTAGTGACGACAACCGTAACCAACACGACGACTGTGGTCGATGCTCTAGATGTGAAAGGGAAGCCGGTGGAAGTGACCCCTGACATGATTTGTTACGTCGTCCGAACCACGCCGACCACCCACATGCGCAAGGATGTTCCCTGCCAGCTGCTGCAGACTTACGCAGACAAGTCCATCCAGAGGAATTCTGCTAGCCGAAGTTTACCCACCTTTGCGATATTAACTGCTGTATTGGCAGCATTTGTTTTAAATTAAGTTTTGTTGTATTGTAAGATAAAAGGGTTCTCAATCAAGATACTGAATCTATGAGTAATATAAGTATTGTGAATAAAAGGGTAATTGACTGTTTTTCAATAACATTGTGGTTAGGTAGAGCTATTTGTCAAGATATAATACGTACTTTAACATTGTGAAACCATTTGTTTGTCTGAAAATCTGTTAGTACAGCAGCTACTATTTTCCTTTTCAGTTCTATGTATTGTTATGTTAATAAGATGATGTCAGCTTTACATGAAGAAATAATATTTGCAAGTACCATCTTTGTATGAACATTTGGTACATTATTTTTAAAACATGATCCTTTGAAATATTTTAACACTTTCGTCTCGAAGCGATAATATTTGTTTGCATTGCAAATTATCACCGCTAGTATAAGGTCGCCTATATACTAGACATAAAAATTCTAGAACTTTGTATTTAAGTTGGGAGTTTTTCAAATGTCATCAATTTTGTTAGATCTTCTAAATCATAACTTCAAATTCAGTATTCATCATCACTAAGCAAATAAGAAACCATTATTTGCTTAATGGATTCCACACTCAGTCAAAGTATCTTTACAATATTGCTCAAAATGTTTGTGCGGTTTTAAGTCTCATTTTTGTATATCTTGTATAGTTGATAAATATGTAAAGTATGAATTTACTTGTATTGTGATATTATGAATTGGCTTTAGTTTATAGGGAAAAATAACACAACTGTACTTCTGTTTATATTGTATTTTATTTAAAGATAAGATTGTTTTGTAAAGAATGTTGTGCATTTTTGTAGTCTGATGAATAAACTCCTTTGTACCTAATACATGCATTTTGTTATGTATGGCAATCAATCATATTCGTTTGCTCGTAATCTTAATAGGTAAGGCACTTATCTAATCTTCCACATTCTAAAATTAAACTGTAATAAAAACAAAAAACACGCTTATTAAAACTATTTTAAAACTTTAAAAAATAATAATACATCTAAAAAACTTGCGACACAAAACAGGAAACGAAATTAGTTTAATCAGTATTTGTTAAAATTACAATTATGTTCATTTAATATTTTAACCACAAATAAATTAGGTAATTACATTCACTCACTACTAATACCAATAAAAGTATTATACCACTACTAATGGGTTGATTGAAAGAGAAGTCTTCATTGAGATAAGTTTGTCCTGCTATGAATGTCATTTCTGTTATGGTAGATTATTCCGAATTATTCACTGACACAATACACAGTAGTTTTATACTTACACGATAAGAAGATTACATAAAAGTGCATATAAGCGTGCCTGCCTTGAATAGGTACATTGGCAGCAGCGTAGATATTTGAAGAAAGGAGGTTTCCATCACAGGTGATTAGTATTAAGAAGGCAAGATTTTGTACAATAGAATCAGTTAACAAATGAATATCCCTCTATGATTTTCATATTTATTTATTTAACAGTTTCTTGTAAACATGAACACAACAATTACATGAGGAATTCAGACACAACACGCACTGCTTATTTCTACACAGAAATTTCTTACAGCAGACCTAATAAGAGTGTGATAGTATAAAACGTAATGCAGATAATTTCATTCTTGAATATTGTAGTAAAATTTAACTTGTCAAATTATAGAGAGGAATAAAAATTATTAGGCAGTCAGTCATAGTCAACATACTCGTAATATAGGAAGTAGTCATTAATTTGCAACAATTATTATTCGTATGTTCGTTGAATTTGTACTCGTTTGATATGAGCCAAGGATATGAGTCATCGGCATCGCATCGGGGGAATGCCAGCTGATAAAACTGTGTGGGAAACAGATTCTGTTCATTCACGAGTTTAAAAAGCATTTAAAAAAATACGTGTGTTGATGTCCTTTTATTTTTCTTCCATGCTGGACTGGGAGCGAGAGAAAAACATAGAATGAGCCATCCGCATTTCCTCCCGGGCATGCTGTAAAAAGGGATCCAAAGGGTTTCATTGCAATCTAGGCCATGGGCTGACAACTTATCACTTCATCAATATACCTTCAAACCTATATTGAATAACCCTGAAAACAATTTCAGACGTAGCGGAACGATCTGTGTTTAGGTCGTTTACGCTCTGCCTACCCCATTTGGGATAAATGCGTGAATATATGTATGTATGTTGATGTCTTTTTATCATATTACTGCCTGTTTTCGACCAGACAATCATTTCACGAAGTAAATGTAACTAGAACTCTATAGGGACGTTCAAGTTTCAAACTAATATGAATATGATCAAATAAGCACATTCAAAATATAAAACAGTTGATCAAAATAAACATATCTACCTGCACGCTGCATAATTATATTTATCGTCGCTCAGTCCGAGGTCAAATATTGTTTACGTTTCCAATTCTAGATTTTAGCTTGCTTGTAGTGTAGTGGTCCCATTTCCGATTTCCTAACATCAAGCACCTACCTTATCTAGCTGTTCGCAATTGATAAGAACCGCCGCCGTGGGAAAACTAGCTCAATAATACTCATAGAGAAATGCAGCTATGGTATGAAATGTGTACGTACATCTCCCTAGCCTTATCCCGTATATCACGGGGACGGCTACCTAATCTAGGGGATTAAACGAGGGTACTAGTTTTTACACAGAGCGACTGTCATCTGACCTCCGCAACCCAGAATCCCGTTTCCCAACCAGACCCAATCCTAGATTAGGTCAGAGTTTTCAAGCCGCCAATGCTTAGCAATGGCCTCTGACATCTACGGTATTAAACGATACTATACTACGAAAAAAAAATAAGCATTGGAAAATAAAAATAAATATCGGTAATTGAAAAAATATTTAAAATGTGGTTCTGTTTATAAAATGTTTGGTGTTATATCACAACCGTAGTAGGTAAGACAACAAGCTTCCTTGATAATGTGATATATTTTGAATAAGTACTGTCTAATATTCGTTTATCAAAAGGTTCCCATATTAAACTCTTTGACGTGTACGGTATCCCGGCAAATGTGCAGGTAGATTTCAAAATATGCAACCATCGCCCGTAATGCCTTACAATATCCATCAAATCAGCGCGCGCTACAGCGCGGCGGTTACGTCTGTGGCCGCGTCAAAAATGTGCGAAAAAATGCATAAAAAGCGAATTCCATAAACACTACGAGTCGGATTAAAAAACGTTATGTTTCGATTTTAAATAATAATAATAAGGATAATTTCAAAACTGCGTTACTTCCAGATTTTTTTAGCAGACTTATTTATAAACAAAAAAAAAATTAAATGTTGCAATTGCAGGCCATGAACAAATTTCTTAGATGTATAGTTTTGAAGAAATTTCCAATGATTAGTGTAGGAGCAATAAGCTCCTAAAAACAACAATTTGCTGGTAGGAACCAACTTAAGTAACAATGTTATAGTAACCAAGGAGGAAAAGTTTATAAAACTATACTTACCCTGTTTGACGTAAATTAACAATGGTTGAGTCACAGTGAAAACAAGCCGTCGGTAATTCATACTATACTGGATAACCCGTGACCGTGTTATTATTCTACTTTATTGACACAAGTTTTTATTAATCACATGTTTTTGTTACGCTTTTGATAATGTTAGGGAGTAGGTTCTTAGGTGTTTAGTTTACGAATTACGTGGGACACTCAGAAAGATTTGCGACACTAAAAAAAATTGTTCTACAGGTACATATATTTTTCTTAAATCTTTTCAAAGTACTCTCCACCAGCCTCTATACAAAGATTCATGCGTCTGAACCAGTTTTCAAAACACTTTTTCCAGTCCGCCGTAGACACCTCATTTACAGCCTGCTCGAACGCAGCCAGCGCATCTTCCGGCGACGAAAACTGTATCCCCTTGAGCTGATTTTTTATTTTTGGAAATAAAAAGAAGTCACACGGTGCTAGATCAGCGCTGTAAGGAGGGTGACCCAGGAGTTTGACTGGTGTGCTGTCCAGGAAGTCCCTCGTTTTGAGCGCGGTGTGTCCAGGCGCATTGTCGTGGTGGAGCAGTAGTCCGCGGAGCCCTGTGTTTGGTCGCTTGTTGCTCACAACAGAAAAAACTTCTGGTAAACATTTGGTAGTATACCATTCGGCGTTAATGATTCTTTGATCTCGTAAGGGAATTGAGGCCAAGTGACCAGTCAAATTAAAAAAGCTGGCGATCAAAATCTTCCCCCCGCTTCGAGATCGCTTCACTTTGGTAGGCGTTGGTTCATTTTGAAACATCCAAACTGTCGACTGGCGCTTGGTTTCTGGATCGTATTGATAAATCCAGGACTCATCACCTGTTACGATGTCGTAAACACGCCGAGACGAGCCTGCTTCAAATTTGTTCAGCATATCACGGCACCATTCCACCCGGGCCTGCTTCTGAGCCGACGCTCAGTGAGGTAGTGCGGCACCCAGCGCGATACTATCCTCCTCACGCGAAGATGCCCGTGTAGAATCTCGTGAACGCTTCCCGATCCAATCTTTAATATGTGCTGAATCTCCTGATATGTAATTCGCCTATTATCTTGGATTAAATTTTTCACTTCTAGCACGTTTTCTTCCGTAATAGCCGTCAAAGGGCGACCGCTTCTTTCTTCATCCCCCAAGGTTGGTCGACCGCGCCTAAATTCGTTATACCAACGATACACGGTTGCCTTGGAGGGGCTTTCATCCATAAATGCCTTTTAAAGTCTATCGAACGATTCATCCGGTTTCAGGCGACACTTGAAATCGTAAAAAATCATAGCTCTAAAATGTTCCCGGCGCAGATCCATTTTTCAGTAAGACACGATACTTTGAATTGGCTCGCAAAAAATGTGGAGGGAAATTTTGAAAATGGAACACACATATTTTTACTTACAAGTAATCATATTTTCAAAAAAGATTCTAACCGGCCAGTCTGCCATATATAAAAACCATTTATCGCAATACTTTCTGAGTGGCCTGGTACATTGTACGAAGGTAGATCGTAAAAGGCATATGACAAAGGCATTATTCCTTTTTGTCTAAGAACAAGAACTCAAAACTTTTCCCAAGATACATACCCATTCTGATTATAATACATACTTATGCGTCTTTATTCCTAATGGGGTAGGCAGAGCGTAAACGACCCAAACAAAGGTCGTTCCGCCACGTCTGACAAAGTTTTGAGGGTTATTTAAGAAAGATTTGTAGGTATATTGCTGTAGTAACAGGTTGTTAGCCGATCGCCTAAATTGCAATATACTGAAACCTTCGGATCTCTTAGCTGGTTTTTACAGCATGCCCGGGAGGAAATGCAGCTGGCACATTCTATGTTTTTCTTGCGCTTCCAGTCCAGCATGGAAGAATTATAATGAGTGTTGAATTAAAGTATTGTTTTTGTTATCCTACGCTAACAGTTCTCTTTCAATCTATTTGTCCCAGCTATTTAAAGTCCTAATTTTGTAACTCCTACTATTTTAATAGCACGCAATAATAATTAAGTATCTACGTACTCATTCATAATTTAAGTAGGTATCGTTATTGCGGTGTGAACTGCGGTTTATTGAGTCCAAACCTAAATAATATAATGATTTCCGTAACCTAAAAATGAAATATGAAGCAAATATTTTTCAATCTTACTCAGGTTTTCTCAAACCAAAAAACAGTGATTTCCGCATGTTTATAGTCCCTTTTTTCTATTCCAGTGATAATCTCAGTATGCTGGGTGGCCGGTGCCATCGTGGGCCTGCTACCTCTATTCGGATGGCACGCAGCAGTTGGCAACACTCTCCCAGGGTGTTACTTCGTGGAAGTCATGGACTACAACTACCTCCTGTTCCTGTACTTTGCAACCATAGTAACCCCCAGCGTTCTGCTGGCAGCATTTTATGCTCATATATATCGAGTTGTCGTCAAACAGGTAAGAAACAACTTTAAAATATTATTGTCAGTCAAAAATCGAACCACTAGCTTCACGGAACGAGAGCCCAAAGCCCTAACGACTAAACCACGGAGGAAATTAAGGAGCTTAGACACGTATAATAGTTTTGATCAAAAGGAAAACATTTACTGAATAACAAGTCGATGTTAAGGAAAACCAGAAGAAAGATTCACTGAAATATTATAATTTCCTGTTAGCCTTATAAGGCCTCTAGGCACCAAACCACTGGTTTTACCTACATCTTGAAATACGTAATTCTGTTTCATTCCAATATAGGTCTCAAGGGGCTTTTTATTTCTGGATTTGTCTTTCTTAATTAAATTGTAGAGTGAGCCCTAGCCATCCGTTAATAATTTGGTTAGAAAATCAAATTCTCTTAGTTTAATTTTGATAGGTATACCTAACTTCCCATAAAACTTATCGCAAGTTACTGCCGTTTTTATGGTTATTATGTTTATACGATCATCATAGCATTAAAAGTTACATAACACGTTAGTGGCACTAATCTTATTATCATTTTCAGATGAGTGAGGTGATGACGGTCGATGGCCACGGAGGACGTTACTCCAGCGGCACCATGCTCCGGGTCCTGGGAGCGGCACAGAAGAGAGAAGTCAAGGCCACCCAGAACCTCGCCATAATCGTCTTCTTCTTCATAATCTGCTGGATCCCGCTCTACACCATAAACGCGATCAAAGCCTTCCTTCCAGAACTGGACATTCCGAACCCATTGACTTACGTCTGCATCATCGTCTCTCATTTGAACTCGGCAATCAATCCTTTATTATACGCGTACCACTTGAAAGACTTTCGTGCGGCGCTCAAAGGTCTGATCTGCACAATTCTCGGCAGAGGAGTCCCCATCCCAGCCGCTTACAGACCACCAGTACCGTTGCGAAGACCGGATCTAGAACGATGCAACGCTATACGAACGCGGCCAAAAGTATACGTGAACTCTCCAGTGTGGCTGAGACAGAAGGAAGAAGAGAAATTAGCCGCTGAAGAAGACAATAAAGCTGTAGTTGCAACAGCGCCAGTGGTACCTGATAAAGAGCCGTTTTTGCAAAGAGTGGGAGCGGACGGGTCGAGCGGACGGCATACGCCTGAGGGTAGAGAGGGCGACGGGACTCCTTACCTCATTCAAACAAGCTCTGAGCGTTGTCAGAGCCCCTACAGGAAAGTAGAGGAATTAATCAGAAGAGTGCGCAGCGTCAGCGGAGAACACAGCCACAGCTGACACGAGCCTTGCCGGGCCTTCCCGGTATACAATAGCGTTACTTGAAGCTTTAACAGTCATAAAGACATTTCCTAAGAGAGATTAGATATTCTTATAGATGTTATTATAAGTAGAGAAAATGCCCATATTTATAAAGCTTACGATTATTCCTAAATATTTTTAGACGTTAACCATTTTTAGATGACGCAACCGTCTTCTAATAATTGTGCTGTTGATGTTATGCTTGTTCTAATGATTCGTCAATTGTTGCTTGAAAATTATATAACGTGCGAGCATATTTTTTGAGATTTATTTCTTACCATTTATTTTACTTACATACTAATAGAGATTTGCACTGTGCAATTGCAAATTCAGTAGTAGGTAGGTGTACCTATTATCTCGTAAGATTTATTTACTACTGTGGCGTGTAGTAGGATTAGCAGTACATACATACATATAATCACGCCTTTATCCCAAAGGTCATTCCGCCACGTGTGACAAAGTTTTGAGGGTTATTTGAGATAGATTTGTAGTAATATTGCTGTAGTAACAGGTTGTCAGCCCATCGCCTAAATTGCAATATACTGAAACCCTCGGACCCCTTAGCTGGTTTTTACAGCATGAAATGCAGCTGGCACATTCTATGTTTTTCTCTCGCTCCCAATCCAGCATGGAAGAATTACAGTAGCAAAAGCAGTAAACATACTAAAATACTATTAAACATTGCTAGATAGATAGACTAATATTATATTCTATATTTAGGTACTTCGCCAAAGTTTATGTTGTAGTTTAGCTGTTAACTGTTTACTATCGATAGTAAATATTATGATAGTTCACAGTTTTCGAGCGGCAGGTCAGGTATGATCGGAATGGAAACCCGTTGACCTTTATAAAATAATCATGAGACAATAAGCCATTGCAAATGCATTCTGTGGCTATGAGGAAAAGTGAAAAGGCTGCTTGGTTTGTTCAACGCCATCTATTAGCGATCAGAAATACTAGTACCCAAGCTGTGCTGCTGCTCGGCCAAGTTGTGGAGTTCGGAATGGTTTTGAATCGCGATTCGCGAGCCACAATGAGAACCACTTCGTAAGGAACCTACATTGTAGTTCAGTAGCAAAGAAACTAGATGGCGTATTCGTAGTTTGTTTAAATTTTGTGGAAGGCAGAGAGATGGCACTAGTATACTTTTTAGACGACGAAATCTATGTCTAATATACATATATACCGGCTGTAAGGGACAGCGTCCCGCAAACTGATATGGGTTCCTCAGTCAACGAAACTGAACAACTATCACCAGGAATTTCTTTCAGGACATGAAAAATAAATAACTTCTCATACAAAATTACCACCTCAATCAGACAATTTGTTTGGAAAACCAATTTTTTTATTCATTTTCTGATAAAAAAACCTGCTGATAGTTGTTCAGTTCCGTTAACTGAGCAACCCCTATCATTTTGCGGGACGCTGTCCCTTACACTCCGTATAATGTACCTAATGGTAAAAATATACAACCTATGTTAGGAAAATTATATTTGACATTTTATGTCAGGTTAAAATTAAATAGTGTCAAATGCTAAAATATTTAAATACAGTCTTGGCCAGAATCTTTAATTCACTTGTCATTTTTATAATCGCAGGTAAATGGCGATAATAAGTAATTGAGCGAAAGAAATCTACAATTTCATTAAACACAGATATTAAATTTATATTCTTTCTTTGCCAGTAATTTCATTGAAATGTTAATATGGTTGTCCCATTTCTATGTCCAACTTTTTGTCTTCAAATATATTTTATCTTATACCAGGTGTAAGGGACAGTATTCTGGAAGTGAAAAAAGGCTTCTCCATACAAATTGTTTGATCGAGGTGAACATGTTGTATGGAAAAGCGAATCTTTTTTTTCACTACCTGAAAAACAAAATCCTGCTAACAACTACTTTGCTACTGAGCAACCCCTATCAGTTTGCGGGACGTTGTCGCCTACACTTGGTATTTTGTATTATATTTTTTTTATTTGAATCTCGTTTTACTAGCTTGGTTAAAATTAGATAAGTCTATTCTTCATAGTTACTTCCATGCTGATCTGGGAGCGAAAGAAAAACATAGAATGTGCCAGCTGCATTTCCTCCCGGGCATGCTGTAAGATCCAGCTAAGGGATCCGAGGGTTTCAGTATAATGTAATTTAGGCGATGGGCTGACAACCTGTCACTACAGCAATATACCTAGAATTCTATCTTAAATAACCCTCAAAACTTTGTCAGACGTGGCGGACCGACCTTTGTTTAGGTTGTTTACGCTCTGCCTACCCCATTAGGGATAAAGGCGTGATTATATGTATGTATGTATGTATTCTTCATAGTTCTTTTGTGTTACGATATTTAAAAAAATATGTAATAATCACTGTCAGAGAACAAAACTAGTTATACTAATAATTAGTACCTGCTAGTGCAATTAACACCCATATTAAAAATTCGTACTATAATTTCCATAATTTTTCACTCCGTCGAGTATATTTGTCTTGTCTTTGATAAGCGCTGGGTGGTTTAAAAACTCTGACATCAGGGTTCTCCGGTTTGGACCTGACATCACGCACAACGGAAAAACTTCTGTTATTTCAACGCAGGATGGGTATTTTCGAAATAATCAGGGATAAAGCCCTAGAAATAAAAAAACGGCTTTCGGAGAATACGGTGGATAATCTGTTTTGGCTAGTGAATATTGTTCCGTCACTGGCTGGGTTTTCTCTTGATAAAGAGCGAATTACAGTTTTTAGTAAGTATTTACCAATGTTATGCCGAGCTAGAATAGCATCACGCAGTATCTTTTCGCAAGTGTCGTTATTTAGGGAACGGGCAGCACCGTTCCCTGTGAATTAAAATCACATTTTTTTTTATTTATTTACTTGAAAAATATATATATATAAATATGACAATCGGTGTCGTACAATCCGCCAGCTAAGCGTGATTGAGAAGAATCATTAGACTTAGTTAGAATCCTGTTTAGGTGATATCGTGGGACAAATACAACAGAATATCAACTGATTAGGACTTTCCTTTGCAAAACTGACAGGTTTTTCTCATTATATGAGACTCTAAACCGGAACGTTACGTGGAACTGGCGTTTCCCGGTCATTATGGCTTTAGTGTCGGTGAAGTTGACGATTATAAAATAGGAAATTAGCTCTAGTTTAGACTTAGGTCTAACCTTAGGTTTTTTCTATGTATAAGGTATAACTAGTAATTAAATCTTTTATTTGTGTATACCTAATAAAAAATCTTATTTCGTAAGTCGTCCGAAAATGTAAAGATTACAGTTTTAAGCCTTCCTTGTGGTCTGTTTTTTATATTGGATCATCATCATAATTTTCATTTTTTTTTCTTCTCTATTGCACTATCTTGTACCAGTCTTTTTTTTTAAATATATTTTATCATATAAAAGTTGTACATTGATATTATAAATATATTCTCCCAAACTTCGTAAAAGTTTAACGGGAGGTTTATTCGTTTAAGTCTGATCCCGTTTGGTCCTGTTACTTTGATGATGTTGTTGCTGGAATACCGGGCTGGTGGTCTCTTACAGACCTCGTTTTTTTTGTTGGTACATTCTGTTGAATTTTAGCTCCATTCTGGATCATCCACCTGGCCATGTTGTTCTACGTGTATGGCGTGGGTAACCTGGTGTATCAGATGAACGAGGCACAAGGGGCTGGTGATTTTATCAAGAGTTACGTCAACGTCTCCCTCTTCATTCTTATTGCTAACAATAGCTATTGGTTTCTGACACAAAGGTAAGTTCAATCAATGAACGATATACTTACATAAATCACATATATACATAATATAATCACGCCTTTATCCCTAATGGGGCAAGCAGAGCGTAACGAACCACACAAAGGTCGTTCCGCCACGTCTGACTAAGTTTAGAGGGTTATTGAAGATATATTTGAAGGTATATTGCTGTAGTGACAGGTTGTCAGCCCATCTCCTAAATTACAATATACCAAAACCCTCGGATCCCTTAGCTGGTTTTACAGCATACCCAGGAGCAAATGCATCTGGCACATTTTATGTTTTTCTCTCGCTCCCATGAATCACGTCTATATTTATTAGTAGAAAAAGCCATTCTGCCATATTATGTGGGAATTTTAGACAGAGAAGAGCAAAGTTTTTCAGCCTGCATGGAGAAAAGTTCTTTTTAAAAATCACCGCATTGTTCTTTGGTCACTTAGATTAGAAATCTACACTATCGTAATACTACTAAGTATTATAAAGAGGAAAACATTTAAACTTAATTTTACAATTATTGTCCTTCATCAGGCCTCTGCTACTAGCAATAATAAAGGACGTAAAACAAAGTGACAGTATGGCCAGGGAATCCCCTGAATTCCGAGAGAAACATGAAAAGATGGTGCGGACCATCTATAGGATTCTGCTGTTCTTTTATGCTGTCAACCACTGCAATGCCTATCTTATCTATTTGCCGCATCGGTCTAATGTTGACAACGAGTTTTCTATGACACCTTGCGTTGGTAAGCCTAAACACTTTATCTTATATTATGTAGACACCTTCTTCACAAAGTAGCTTCTTTATTGCAGCAATTAATCTATATAATGTTACATTTCAAGGTATACGACCATTGTCAGCGTTTCCGAAACGTCAGATCTGTTCACTGATCATGTGCCTCCAAGAGCTATCCATCATGACCGTAGTGCTGAACTATCAGGCCTTACTGCTACTCCTCATCGACCACACGTCTGTCATGTATCGGCTTCTGGCTGACGAGATGCTGACCTTTAATAGACCTGATGTCGACGATGACCACGTCAGGCAAAAGTTGCCATCGTTGCTGCAGCGTCATGTCTTATGCCTCAGCATCATCGACAAGTTAAAGCGGCTACACAGCATGCCTATTGGTATCAACTTCGGCTCCAATGCTGTTTGTATCTCCTTATTCTTTTATCTGCCTCTTCCGGAATGGCTAGCTTTTATCCCAATTTTGGTCTACTGCTTTCTTGTTTTCTTTTTGTACTGCTTTCTTTGCCAAAGACTAATCAATGCCGCTGAGATTTTGGAAAGAGCCGTATACGCTTGTGGCTGGGAGAATTTTGATGTGAAAATACAAAAGACGATTTATGTGATGCTTCTAAATGCTCAAGCAAAGGTGGAAATATTGGCTGCTGATATTATACCTGTAAACATCTATACTTTCGCAACAACTATTCAGTTCATGTTTAAATTCGTAACTGTTATGAAGTTTTAGATTGAACGTATATCTAAGTTGTGAATTTGGCTGTAAAGTAATTAAAATGTAGTCTAACAATGTTGGAAGCACTGCATTTACTTTCACTGAATAAAAACCTAGTTAATGCAACAATCTCTATTCGTGTTTTCTTTTCCTAATTAACAGTTCTATTTACAACTCTCATTTTTAAATGAAGGGCATGGATTCAATACAGGATGTGAATTGAATATTATACATTCTGAGAAAGTAAACATTTTCTCTAACTGTAGGAACCTTAACACTTGATTGATCTAAAATATTTTTTCTCAGTATCAATGTTTCATTTTCCTTTACTCGATTTAAGAATAAACTCATAGTTTAATTTTTTTCCATACTCTGTATAGTTAAGGACGTTGCCTTTTTCGTACTAACTGGTTCTGACCTTAACAAAAAGTTGCAATATTTTGAAACTTGTTGTTGAGTTGAGGTAACAGTGGAAAGGCATTCGGAAACCTTGCATTATTTTGGATCAAATTCCGGTCGCAGTGTGTTTTTTATTTATGTTTTGTTTAAGAAACTCACTCAACTAATTTGTGTTTTAATTTGATGTTGTAAGGAGTAAAGATATGTATTTAGTTCCTATAGTATCCAGTACCACTAGTAATATTTAGTTTTGTGCTTCTCAAAGTGGCATCAGTGAAAAGCTACATAAAATAATAGGATTTATGTAAATCCTTACTGTTGTATAAGTAAAATTGCGTTGTTTTAATGAGTTTTTGCTTACCCAACAATGAATCGCCTCAAAGAGACATCATCATAATAAGTCGTATAAAATGAAAAGTGATATTACTGTTACCCCGAATTTAATTTACCCATTAATAAGTATAATTATTAGAAAGCCAATACTGAGTGAGAGACTTGATGTCTTGATAAACATTAATGTACAGATAGCTTTGCTTGAGGGTGAAGCTGTATTGTACGAGTGTAACAATTACGACTGAAGTATATTGATGGTGATTTTGGATAATTGGACCTTTAGTTTAAGCTTCGGAGGGCACGTTAAGCCGTCGGCCCCGGTCGCTGTCTTTGATAGTGGTCGTCACTCAAAACCATGTTAGAGGCTATTTAAATAGCAGTGCTACTAGGCAGTTTGAAAACTCTGACACCGGGGTTCTTCGGGTCGTCGTTCGACTCGAGAATCTACTCGCCAAGATGAAGAAGTTTAAGCAAGTGAACGCAATATGGGAGAAAATCTTGCGATGATAGAAAAAAAACGAGAGAAGATAATACGGGTTTAGTGATGCGTCTTGATTCAGAATTATCAAAGCTGTTCTAAAATATTACACTATTAAAACATCTATACTATTATACCAAATCACTTCATGTTGGTTCATCTTCCTGAAGTGATGCCACAGTAAAAGTATATATTGTACATGTATGGCTCATAAAATTAAAAGCAGTACCTTCTTACTTTAATATCTGAACACTGTGGTAACAAGGAAATAGATTCATAATTGGGTTTGTTATAATATCCGAAGATATCGAATTCTCATTGGGCAATGAAATACGTTCGGAGGCAGTAATTGGAACTGTACTGGTTGTCAAAGGTAGCTTACTCGTACCAGCATCGCACAACATAGTAAGTAACTAGATAAGTACTTGAGCAATGATAGCCTGTCGCAAACTACTCGTTCTGGATAGACCGGAAATGGTGAGAAATTGTAAAGAACTAAAACTTTTAAAGAACTAAATATTTACTGCTGCCGTCTCTTTACATTTTTGAGGCATCTTGTTTCGTTAAGAAACATATAAAATTGTTTGATCGGAAGAAGGATGTGCTTAAATTCAATACTAGGTACCCAAATGACCTGTTACTGCCCTCTGGAAAGTCTACACTATTTGACAATAATTGTGCTAGGAATGTTGTAAAGATTTTTAATGCCCTACCACATGGCCTAAAAGATTTACCCTTTGTTCTATTCAAAAGGAAATTGCTTTATTTCCTCTCAGACAAATGTTTGTATTCCTTAAATGAATTTTATGTTGACAAAAAATAATATTATTTGACTTATTTATTTTGGTCTATGTGGTTAAAATTATAATTATTGTATTGATTTTTTTGTTTTGTATTGTTTGTATTGTATCACTTTTATGGACATTTTAAAACATTTATTGAATTTTGAATTTTAACTTATTTGAATGCCGAATGAATTTAATAATGTATTTTAACATGATGAATTTAATAATGTATTACGTTTTATTTTGTTGTATAAAATCTCTTGTAAAAAAAAACTCTAGTAACAAATATTTGCATGTCAATTGACTAAATTTGTGTGTCTATTATTTTAATTGTAAGATCTGGAAATGTACCATGTTTATTGCAAATAAAGAATCTGAATCTGTAAAATATTACTTTTTAGTTTCCACCGGCTAAAACTAAAATAAAAATTTACCTATCTGCCACTCACAAAATAATAAAATTGAAAAAGGACAGGCGATATTTATACTCTATGGTTTTACCTTTTACCCGCTAGATCTTGACGCGCTTTTGCATGTTTCCCTCGTATTTCTGTCATTTTTATCCGCCATATCCGGCTATATCATATGACGGCGGATAAAAATGACAGATAACGCATAAAACCACCGACAATAACTCAAAACCGCAGAGATCTCCTTCTCCTTTTCCAATGTTTTTAGTTTGAAAGTGACAAATAGATTATAATTTTAGTTTTAAAAAGTTCATTCCAGGATACCACATTTTTGGTAGGTAATATTTCCAGGCATATTTTTTTAGCGGAGTGTCTATTCATACAGGTATGATAGAGGTTGGAGAGCTGGAGAGGATATACTAGTAGACATTTTTTTGCTAGATAATATGAAGAGAGAAAAAAGTACCAGTCAGAGTTACAATAGAATATCAAAGCTAAAGAAGTATTTATTTTAATCTGAGTACTATGATGATAGTTGAATGATTGACAAGGACATTGAAATTGAAAGCAAAATATTTTGATGTTTCATTTCTAAAACATCTCCAAGGTTTTGACCGTTATTTTACTTTTACTGTATTAATGCATATTTGCGCGAGGCATGCCCATCACCAAACTGCAGTAGCGTATATTGGGAGGGCTTAGTGAAACTTGTTATGAGGCATGAGGCTTCTCTGCAGTTGATCGCAAAACGGCGCGCGGGCGCACGGCTGTAGTATTCTACGCGCAAACAACGCGCAAACCGCGCAATACTTTCACGAAATTCTCTCTCTGTACGCCTTTAAAGCGCTTTCTCATAAAATCATCTTTTTGTGACTGGATGAAGCACTTCAGCTAAAATACTTAAGTGCTACCTCTGAGGATTTTTAAAAATGAAATGGGTGGTGTTTTTCATGTTCGTGGTAGCGAATATTAGTAATAATGGAAAAGCATCCATCGACAGTTTTTCACCTGCAGCCGCAAATTTGCTGTTTCAGGACACTACACGTAATTCTGGTAAGATTTTTTTACCTTACATTTTATATTCATATTTTCTTTGAGGTTATCTTAAAACAAAGTTTGTTTATCTTGTTTAAGCGTGGAAGTATTATCTTAACAGCAATTCTTAGTCTTTGTTTATATTACGGGGATCATTGTCGAACATGTCTCTATAGAGAACTTGAAAACGTTGAAAACTATAAAAATGTTACTAGTGATTGTAAGTAAAACTATTTAAATATATTATGCAGTCTCAATGTTGCAAGCATCGAGAACATGAGGCATAGATGATAAAGATTCAAGTTAGTTTATCACAATAGATTTTACTTTCTTCGTGCTTTTTCCTTATCTTTTTATACTTTTGAATGTTTGTAGATAAATCCTGCTACAGACCATGCAAGTTCAATGTAAAGCCGCGTCAGTGCTACTTCCGCTTCAACGTCGAACCCACCTTCCACGCCGATGGAAGACCAGGACTCACCATCAACGGCAAATCCCCCGGACCCCCCATCAACGTCTGCCAGAACGACATCATCATTGTCGAAGTGAAGAATAAAATACCCGATCAGGACCTGGCTATCCACTGGGATGGCATAGAACAGAAAGGGACGCCGCATATGGATGGGGTGCCTATGGTCACCCAGTGCCCTATTCCGTATGGATCGACGTACAAATACGCTTTCATTGCATCATCTCCTGGTACTTTCTTCTATCATGCTGATTCAGGTAAGAGCAAAAGTAGATTGTTTTTTAAATGGTTTCTAAGAAATTGTAAGTTCCGTGTTTGCGGAAATACTACGACTCGACATTGGAACGCTCAGTTGCATAGCCTTCCTTTCAAAGGCGTATCCTAAGAAGTCATATTGTGTTTTGAAACAGAAATATGAAACAAAATTTACACAAACGTTAATGGGGTGAGCAGGCGTATGCACTATTCTTTCCACTCTCTTAAGCGACTCCAGAATTTTCTTCCTTTTAAAACTAAAATCACGCTTGCACAAGCTCTTCTTCTCCCTATCCTCGACTACGCTGATGTTTGTTATTTGGATGCGACGGAAGAATTACTTAACAAGATTGAGCGCCTACAAAACCTGGCAATTAGATTTATTTTCGGCCTTCGTAAGTACGATCATGTCTCTGAATTTCGTGCTCAGCTTAAATGGCTTCCAATTCGACTTCGGCGTGATGTGCACATCCTGACCACTCTTTACAACATCCTTCACAATCCTGCCACTCCTGACTATCTCCGCTCCCGTTTCCAACACCTTCCTCCAGATCCCCGCCCTAGGCGCGCCTGCATCACTAAGGTGCTGGAGTTGCCTAGTGCGAATACCAAGTTCTTCTTCAACTCCTTTTCTGTAAAAGCTGCACAACTGTGGAATAAACTGCCTAAGACAATTCAAGACAGTCCCTCAGTGAATGTCTTTAAGAAAAGATTAAAAGAGCACTTCTTATCTGAACAATTTTGATGTATGTATTTATGTAGTTTATTCGTATATGTATGTATCAATATATTGTTTAGTATATATTTATGTTTATTTTAGATAGTAATATACGGTAGGTATTTATTCTATGTATAGGTATGTAAGTATTTTTAATTTTTTGTTTTACTAGTCTCTGTTAATGTTGCATTTTCTTGTCCCCTCAAAATTATTCACTTTCTCTTACTACCATTGGGTTGGCTGGAAGAGATCTCTTCATAGAGATAAGTTCGCCCTTGCACACTATATTTGTACATTTCTTTTGTGTTTATGCAATAAAGTATATATAAATTTCGCCATATGTCTAGGTGTTGACCTCAGCTCAGGTGATTACTTTATGTATCATCATACATGCTATGGTACCTACACAAAGTTAGTACAAGAGTTAGGTCAAGAGGTAATAATATTTATTAAAAACAAGCTATTTCATATATTTCAGCAGTGGTTGACCTTGCTCACTCGGATGTGTAGAAATAATGACTCGACCAAGGCTGAAAATTTTAATAATGGAACTTTTTAATAATTTACTTACATGTTAATTAACTAATGATAATGAATACGAGTACGAGAGATTTCGCAAATAATTCGTCTTGTTCTTAGTTTGTAAAAAATGTTACCAAATTAAAATGGTAGTATCTAGACTACTTGGGGGCAGTGAGAGAGCATTGCTCGGGATTACCCTGCGTGACCGAAAGCGGAATAAGTGGATCCGGAGTAAGACAAAAGTTAAGAATATTATGCAGTCATTGCAAAGAAAATGTGGTCATGGGTGGGATGGACTAAAGTCGCTAGACTAGACGAGTCCTCGGATGGAGACCCTGGGCGGATACCAGAGAGCGCGGCAGACCACCGCAGCGCTGGGTAAACGACATCCGACAACACGGAGGTCAAGACTGGATGAGCCGGGCACAATACCACCAGGAGTGGAAGAGGAGGGAAGATGACTACATCCAATATTGGATAAACAAGAGGCCACCATGATGATGATGATGATGATCTAGACTATTATCGGCAAAATAATGTGTTTCGCAAATGCCTTTACATGCCTTATGACCTTTCAGGGATGAATGTCACGAACATGAACATGAAACGCATTGTATTTTTGTTGACCACTGTTTCGTCTTCATTTCGTGGAAGTAATCGCATAACAGTTGGTTTGCAGGTTCTTTGCTCTTGTCAGCCTTTGTGGCCTTATGGCCTTTCAAGCTAAACAATGCATTATCTCGATAGAAATGCAAGTGGGAAAGGGCCCTCTTGTGGGGAGGACCACTCTGCGTTTGATCATACCTAACAGCTGCTCCAAAAGCTCACAAGAGCAAAGCACTTGCAAGTCTCTACATGCATAATATGATTCTCATAAATCGTTGCTCAGTGCACATAGTTACATCTAAATGTAATAGATGACTCTAGCTCTAATTGATGATCTGTTAATTTTTTCATGAGACG
This sequence comes from Scrobipalpa costella, assembly GCA_949820665.1. Classification (NCBI taxonomy): domain Eukaryota; kingdom Metazoa; phylum Arthropoda; class Insecta; order Lepidoptera; family Gelechiidae; genus Scrobipalpa; species Scrobipalpa costella. The sequence goes on from OX463306.1 coordinate 6,203,850, forward strand.
TTAAAGTGATCCACTGAATTTTGGTCATAGGTACAATACATTGTGAATAATCAATTCAATAGAAAAATATAATAGTTCTCTATTAGCGAGCTTTATGGTTATCATACGTTTTAATTTTTTGCTCTGCAGCCTTACATCAAAGTGATGGAGTTTACGGGGCACTGGTAGTCAACCAGCCACAAGCCTTTGAACCTCACTTCTCTCTTTACGATTACGATAGGAGCCAAGAACACACCGTCATAGTGGCTGCCAAGTTCCCCAAGCTGATGACGGCCAACCTTGAAGACATGCACTCCATACAACCTAGTGGGCTGGTGATTCATGAAGAGGAAAATTTCAAGTGAGTATCAAAGTCTACTGCTCGGTTTGCGTCCAGTCCATTTAGAAGATAGTTTTTTTATATATAATTCATTAACATATCCCCCCTCTCTTCTTTTACCAATTTTCTTCAAATTTTTAAATGTTTGAGAATTTAGATCGAACTCAAATAGATTATTTTGTCATCTTTTATTTGGTCTTTTTGTACAGGTAGTAGGCGGATGATCTAGCCCAGATTTTATTAGATCTACCTTTTAAAAATAATTTGTCCTTTACCAGGCTTTATTACATCTGTTCTTTTTAATCAATTACCTGGCATATTTGAATATCAACTTTGATCTATTCATATCAATGCAATGTTTATGTTTCAGAATGCCTGGCTTCTCGTATAGACTGAGGTTGATAAATGCCATTGCTATTGAATGTCCGCTGACAATGAGCATTGACAGGCATGAGATGACCGTCATCGCTTCAGATGGAAGACCTGTCAAGCCGATGTCAGCTGACTATGTGCTGCTGTATCCAGGTTAGTCATTAATAAATGAAATTGCTATTAAATGTCCAATAACAATGAGTATTGGCGGCACGAGATAACGATCATCGCTTCAGATGGAAGACCTGTCAAGCCGATGTCAGCTAACTATGTGCTGCTGTATCCAGGTTAGTCACTGATAAATACCATCGCTATTAAATGACCGGTGACAATAAGCATTGATAGGCCTGAGATGACGATCATCGCTTCAGATGGCAGACCTGTGAAGCCAATATCAGCTGACTATGTGTTGCTGTATCCAGGTTAGTTAGTGATAAATACCATTGCTATTGAATGTCCAATCACAATAAGTATTAACCGGCACGAGATGACGATCATCGCTTCAGATGGAAGACCTGTCAAGCCGATGTCAGCTGACTATGTGCTGCTGTATCCAGGTTAGTTATTTTTATAGTCCGAGACCTGCCAAAATTTTCTATGGAACATAGATAAGTAAGTACCTCAGATGCGGGAATTTCTGAATTTTAGAATGAAAATGAAATAAGACCTTCTACAACATCTTACGTCATCAAAACTAATCTTTTGAACAAGTTACGTCTGATTAGTGTTTACCCATTTATGGTTAATTCTAATTATAATTAATTATTGTACATTTAATATTAAATTTATTTCTCATTAGAAAGTAGTAGGCCACAAATGTCAATGAAATGAACATTAAATTACTATTCAATAATCATAACATGACAATTATGTACAACTAGCTGTGCCGGCGACTTCGTACGCCCGTTTTGTATGGATAACACGCAGTGTCGATGTTGGATACTGCGTGTTTTCCATACAAACTGGGGTAGTTACTCAATATTAGAATGGTTTGCGTGATTATTTCTAACCTAGACTGGACACCATATAATTTAAAAAACTCAGTCAAATAAAAAGTTTTATTAAAATCAGTTACAAACGACCGAAATTCAATTTTCTACCTACCTCCTAAGTCATGAGGCGTGATTATTTGTATCGTAACTTTGATTTTAAATAATGCTCAGTCGAATAAAGAAAAATCCATAAAAATCGGCTAAGAAACAGCCAAATTTTAATTTCTTGCCTACCCCCTAAGTCAAGTAGCGTGATTTTAGGTATCCTAAGTTGCAACCCGGGTAACACACAGTTAAATATAAAAGTTCCATCGAAATCGGTTTAGTAGTTTTGGCGTGATGTGGTAACAGACAGACAGACAGATAGACAGACAGACAAAAAATCAAAAAAAAATCGTTTCGATCTTTACATACATACATACATACTATCACGTCTGTATCCCAAACGGGGTAGGCAGAGCGTGAACAACCCAAACAAAGGTCGTTCCGCCACGTCTGACAAGTTTTGAGGGTTGTTTCAGATAGAACTGGATATTGCTGTAGTGACAGGTTGTCAGCCCATCGCCTACATTACAATATACCGTCGAATCCCTTAGCTGGTTTTTACAGCATGCCCGGGAGGAAATGCAGCTGGCACATTCTAGGTTCTTCTGTTGCTCCCAGTCCAGCATGGAAGCTATCGAGCTTCGATCTTTATATCGTTAATAATGCCTCCTGCAATTATTTTTCGTAAAAAATAATGTACAGACAATGTACAGACACGACCCTTCTAGAGATTTATTATATGTATAGATTAAACTGAGTAGGAAATATGGATTCTAAAATCTGAGTATGGGTATGGGACATGTCCAGCAGTGGTTTGCTGTGGCGTGGTGTTATATGTATGTATGGAATGTTATACATATATATAATTGCGCCTTTATCTCTAATGGGGTAGGCAGAGCGTAAACAACCTAAACAAATGTCGTTCCGCCACGTCTGACAAAGTTTTGAGGGTTATTTAAGATAGATTTGTAGGCATATTGCTGTAGTGACAGGTTGTCAAGAAACCCTCGGATCCCTTGACATGATTCCTACAGGAGGAAATGCAGCTGGCACATTCTATGTTTTTCTTTCGCTCCCAGTCCAGCATGGAAGTAGGTAATGTTGTAATGGTGGCTGTTATAGTATCAGCCATCGTCATCATCCATCACAGCTCGTATAGGTCATCGGAACACGAGCTCGAGATTACCCTGAATTCAGCATTAGTCGACCACGTGGGCACAGTGTAGATGGTCGACTTCACACAAAACCTTAAGCTGATTCCTAACGGCAACTAGTTGTTTTTAAGAGTTTATTTTGAAGAATTTTCTAATGATTCGGTTAGATGCATCTATATTCTTCAAAAATATACATGTAAGAAAATAGTTCATGGTCATTCAAAAATATTCTAGGTCATATATAAGACTGCTAAAAAAAACTTGAAGTAAAGCTGTTTTAATCTGTAAATTTGATATACATACATACATACAATAAATCACGCCTTTATCCCTTACGGGGTAGGCAGAGCGTTTAACGCCTCGTAAAAAGCGCTTTCGCCACGTCTGACAAAAATTGAGGGCAATATTAGATTGTAATATGTATTGCTATAGTGACAGGTTGTCAGCCCATCGCCTAAATTACAATACACTGTAACCCTCGAGTCCCTTTTGCTGACTTCAACAGCATGCCCGGGAGGAAGAAAAACCGTAAAAGCTGTAAACCATACTTCAAATATAATAATATATTAACACTACACTCTCTTTATATCCTAGAACTGGCAACCTTAGTGCGTAAAAATTTACATCTATTCACAAAAAAAAGTACTTATCTTACTCATAATCTACGAAACAAAGACAACCTTGCGCTACCTACCACATCTTTGACTCTTTACCACAAAAGCCCATATTATACAGGGATCAAAATTTATAATAAATTACCTCTTTCAATAAAATCCGAAACAAAAGATCATATATTCACCCAAAAACTTAAGTTACACCTCATAAAAAAGGGTTACTATAGCTTAAATGAATTTCTGGAAGATAAGTAAATATATAAATAATAAATGGTATTTAATATAGTACAAAAGGTTCCTAAACACTATGTTTATGAAACGGTTGATTCTTTTATTAGTTAAGTTTAAAAAATGTTTTATTCGTTCATATTATAATATTATATAAGTCTCTGAATGATATAATTAAGGATAAATTAGTTAATAAGTTTTCTTTCTAAACTGTTATTAATGTAAATAATAAATGCCCTCTCATGCTATATTGCTATGCCCTCGTATGTCACAAATAAAGGGTAATATGCTGTACTATCTATGCTAAGAAAAACAACTGTATCTACCATATGAATGCAATAAACAAATATGAGTATGAGTATGAGAAGGGCAGCTGGAACATTCTATGTTTTTCTACCTCTCCCAGTCCAGCATGGAAGTAAATTTGATATTCCTTCTAAACTATTAGAAGCACTTTTACGGTTCCTTCCGAAAAATATCCGTATTATGATTATCTAAAATTGCAACAAAGCTTTTTTTTTCCGACTCGTAGTTTTAATGAAATTATCTTTTTTGTGGCGTTTTTTGCTCATTTTTGACGCGGCCACGGACGTAACCGCCACGCCGCGCGCCGCAGCACGCGCTGATTTCAACGATATTCTAAGGCATTTCTTGAAATCTACCTGCTCACCTGCCGGCAGAAAGCACCTTAACATTTCTTCAAGTTGTTTTTCATCACCTTTTATAGTACATACGTATAGTCACGCCTTTATCCCTTATGGGGTAGACAGAGCGTAAACGACCTAAGCAAAGGTCGTTTCGCCACGTCTGACAAAGCTTTGAGGGTTATTTAAGATAGATTTGTAGGTATATTGTTTAGTGACAGGTTGTCAGCCCATCGCCTAAATTACAATATACTAAAACCCTTGGATCCCTTAGCTGGTTTTTACAGCATGCCCGGGAGGAAATGCAGCTGGCACATTCTATGTTTTTCTCTCGCTCCCAGGCCAGCATGGAAGAATATTTTATAGTAGTTATAAAAGTTTGTAAAATTCTCACTGTTTAATGAACGTCTTGTATAACTGTGCTTTAAAAGCGTTTTCCCTTTCTCTAAGATTAAAAGAGTGCTACTCGTACATAATGAATTTTAGCTAATTAGCTGCCTATGATTTTCTCGACGTATATAAATTAGTACGGATTCGGTTACAACATCTATCAACTCTTTATTGTGTAAAAAGCTTTCTAATCGCTGACCGCCTTTCCTCTAAAAGGTCTTTCGAAGACCCTTCAATCTCAACGAAAGGAAATTGTAGTCAATTATCAGATTTTATTGAATAAATTATAACATCTATTGCATAATATGCAACAGAAAAGAAAGGTGACAAAGATTGAACCATGGGTCGTTCTACACGTGCTTGCATCAGATAAGATTCTGTTCTTCATCAGAGAAAGCTTAATGGTAATTGCAGTTCGAACCTATACACATAGACATGCAAGATATAACAACTTTCTAACTGACATTCGATATTAGAATCGTTATAAGTATTTCGCTTTTGGGACAAGTTGGTACATGTCATTAAACATATCTGAGAGATAATGATTTCTTCCTTATTTGAAAGTATGTGTACACGACTAAGAAACATATACTTTGCTATTGCTTTGCTTACATTTTTTAAATTACTTAATGCGCAAGTCTAGAAATATATTTGTGAAAAGATAGAATGGCGTATAAATCTTAGTGCAGTACGTATAAGAGAGGTGTTAGAAATTCTAGGACTGGCTAGAAGCTTTGGCTGTACAATGAAATTCAAAAGATAATTATAATTTAATGTCATTTTCAAGAGGTGTTTCTGTAAATGCATTTTGTTGAGTATCCTGACTCATGCTTATTGATCATAATTATAAGAAGAAAGTTCAATATTTCTGACTATACGTAATGATGAGTATGAAGTTTTTAGAAATGTGCATAAATGTAAAGTTGTTTTCACAAAAGTGTGCGCATATTTTGTATTGTAGACTAGACAATCTAGCATGGTTTGTTTAACAATCACTCAAATATACGGAGCTACAGAATCAAAGTGAGGATAGAATCATTTAACTATTGTATTTCCAACTAACTTTTAGAATAAAGGTAAACAAAGATTCATGTCTTTCATCGAAGATATTGTTTTTAAAATAGTTTTAGCCATTAGACATGACAACATAATGAAATAGTACTTTTAGCAATTTAACTAATTTAACACATTAAATTATTGTTTGAAATATGTTATTTAATAAAAAGACATGAAACTATATTTACCTTTATTCTAAAACCAAATTGGAAATACTATAGTCAGAAAATCAGGTGATTCACCCTGCATTTTCTAAATCAAAATGATATAATTTTTTGTCGGTCGCATATGAATCGATCAAAACCTTTGGATCAAAAGTCGAAGGCTCAGACCACTAGTCCATAGAGGCAGTTATTGCGAGTGAGTTGCAATAATCGCCAAGCGTCGCGGTCATAATCTTACTCTCGTTCATCTTTCACTTTCTATTATTTTATAGTGAGAAAAGAAAATTTCATAGCTAGAGTAAAAATTATTATATTTTTTGTTATTCATACAAGTTGAGAAAATATAACATACATACACATACATACATAAATCACGCCTTTATCCCTTACGGGGTAGGAAGAACGTTTAACGTCTCTTAAAAGGCGCTTTCGCCACGTCTGACAAAAATTGAGGGCAATTTTAGATTGTAATATGTATTGCTTTAGTGACAGGTTGTCAGCCCATCGCCTAAATTACAATACACTGTAACCCTCGAGTCCCTTTTGCTGACTTCAACAGCATGCCCGGGAGGAAGGGCAGCTGGAACATTCTATGTTTTTCTATCTCTCCCAGTCCAGCATGGAAGAAAATACAAGACGATACAAAAGAAATATATGATTCAGGGTCAGTCAAAGTCAAAAGCCATCAGTGACGATGATATGATATAGGTTTTTTTGTACACAGCTGTGGCATTAACTGTTGACTGCCTCCGTGGTCTAGCGGTCTGAGCCATGGGCTCTCAACCTGGAGGTCTCGATTTCCGGCCGGGGACAATGAATTTGTGTTGTTGTTTCTAGTTTGGTTAGGACATTGCATAGTCCGAAAAGTAAGACGATACATGCTACCGGATGGGCATGTATATAGTTGGTCCTGCACCTGAATTCTCTCTGGTCGTGTCAGTCAATCTGTCCCATGAGAATAAGAGATTGAAGAAATAGAGAGGGCACCTGTGTGTAGGGCACTAAGAACTAGTCCTGCGCAGGTGACCGATCTCTGGGAGATTGGCCGCCATCACCGAAAATCGGTGGGTGGACTATTAGGTCTACCTAATTTACTAAAAAAAAAAAGAGCAAGATGTACTTGGCCTAAAACGTTACCACATTGATAACAAGTTAGTGCAATGTTTGCACACGGCGTACTGAAGAAGCGCTGATTGAATATCGTGAAATATGTGTAATTTAATATGGAGGAGACTGATCTTATACCAGCGAATGCCGAAGACCGGGTAAAGTGGAGTAGACGAAGCCGGAAAGCGGACTCCGGCACTAGCCCAAAAAAACCATAGAAGAGTGGGTAACTTTAATTGGCTATTTAGGTACAAAACTAAATTAATTCAAGTGAAACGCTGTTGTTATCCCTGTTATACCTAAAGAAAATATGTTTATTATAATTTTTTTTTTTATTATAGCTAGCCTACTAGATCCCACTGCTGGGCAAAGGCCTCTCCCGGGGTCTTCCACTCATCACGGTCCAATGCAACCTCAGTCCAATCTTTCAGATAGGTGTCAAGATCGTCGCGACTTCTTTTCCGGGGTCTACCTCTTCTCCGAAATCCGCCTTGAGGTACCCAATTTTCTGTGGCGATCTTTGCCCATCGACCTGGGTGAATCCGACAAACATGCCCGGCCCAATCCCACTTTAGCTTGGCAGTTTTAAACCCTATGTCAGCTATGCCCGTCTTGGCTCGAAGCATAGTGTGTCGGACCCTGTCCGTTATCTTTACGCTTAAGATGCTCCGCTCCATCGCTCTTTGGCAAACCTTGACTTAAGAGAAAATATAATGAAAAAAATAAGAAATTATAACAATCTTAGAACGAAAGCAAGTGAATGTTTTAAATCACATAAACATGTAATTACGCCTTTATCCCTAATAGGGTAGGCAGAGCGTAAACGACCTAAACAAAGGTGGTTCCGCCACGCTTGACAATGTTTTGAGGGTTATTTAGATGTATGTATGCTGCTGTAGTGACAGGTTGACAGCCCATTGCCTAAATTACAATATATTGAAACACTTCCTTAGCTGTTTTTTACAGCATGCCCAGGAGGAAATGGAGCTGGCACATTCTATGTTTTTCTTTCGCTCACAGGCCAGCATGGGAGAAAAATGAATGAGAAATAGAATGTTTAAAATCGAAGCCCAAGAATGGCCGATACGCTGGGTTTAAGGTCAGCAAACCGGCTTGCGCTTTGCGTTTGCGTCTCACTTTCTACGATGCGTTGTTTTGTTCTTTTTATTTTGAGTGCCTTTGAGTTAACGAGACCGTAGAGAAATTGTGCTAACGGTTTGCAAAAAGAATAAATGTTAGTAGGTTTCGTAGTTGTTAGCTAAGTTTGCCGCTAATAACGTTTGTATTTTATTTGTGAGGTAGAAAATTTATCTAAAACTAAACTAAGTACTCGTAAATTAGTCTGACTGACTGAATCGACGCAAGTCGAGACTTGTGTAATAAGAACTTTCCTTAGAGAATGCATTATTATGCGGTTGCATTATTTTAATTACATATCAATTTCTAAATCTAGCATGTGATGTACTAAAAGAAACATACATACATACAATCACGCCTTTATCCTCAATGGGGTAGGCTGAAAGTTTTGAGGGTTATTTAAGATAAATTTGTAGGTATGTTGCTGTAGTATTACAATTACAATATACTGAAACCCTCGGACCCCTTTAGCTGGTTTTTACAGATTGCCCGGAAGGAAATGCATCTGGCACATTCTATCTTTTTCTCTCGCTCCCAGGTCAGCATGGAAGGCTAAAAATTAAAAATTATTGATGATAAATGTAGAGTGAGTTGAATAAGTAACATTTTAAAATGAATCGTGAAAATTAAGAAAAAGAGTAAAAAATACTGTGTATGATTTATCATCTAAATAGGAAATTAAAAAAATAATTATAAGAGTATATATAGATGTTACGGGTAGGGCAATTTTAGTAAGTACAAGTAACTTCCGTATTACATGTGGTTTTAGAATTGAATTGGCAAGGAGAGACTTTTTTTAGTTGTGGTTAAATTAGAACGGCCAATGAAGCGAATTTTGAAAATTACATACGTAGTTTATATAATATTATAGAAGGTAGTTTTGATTGCAGTTACTCTAGATTTTCTAAAAAGACTGTGATAGACACAAAAGCACAAAAAATATCTATACATAAATATAATATAATGTGTGTTGCTGGACTTACTCTGATCATTCTTGTTGTCATTTTGTTGAAATGAATTTGGCTACACTGCACTGATTACGTTCTTAGCTTTTAGAATATTATGAATAAAATAGATAAGATTTTAAGAAAACGCCCTTTGTCTATATTCCAGGAGAACGTATGGATGTGGTGGTGCGACCAACTGAGGAGATGGGTGGTTACTTTTTAAGAGTGCGCGGGATAGGCGTCTGCGCAGGATTGCAGACCAACTCAATGTTCCTTTACACTGGAGTCAACTACACCACTTCCATGGATGTAAAGGTGAGTCCAAACAATAAATTCTATAACAAACCACACGGTGGGTTTGATTCCCAGGGAGGAAACATAAAGTTGATATTTGAGAATTTATCACTTTGTGAATTTTTCCCCAGTTTGGTTAGGACATTGCAAGGCTGAATCACCTGATTGTCCGAAAAAGAAAAAGATTTCGTGCTTCGGAGGGCACGTTAAGTCGTCGGTCCCGGTCGCTGTTTTTGATAGTGGTCGTTACTCAAACCATGTCAGAGGCCTGATAGTTGTGCTACTAGGCGGTTTAAAACTCTGACACCAGGGTTTATCGGGTCGATAGACTCGATACCCACTCGACAGAAGAAGAAGAAGAAGCTCTGTCTTTTACACGTCTACGACAAGATATCTAATTAAGATTTTTCTTATTTTGCAGGCTGAAGCGAATAACACCGAGACCAGTCCCAGAACAGTTTTCGGACAAATGCTGCAGTCCTATCATGATGTGATTCCGGATTCTGGAGTGAAGTCTTACTACCTGGGCATTGACGAGAGGATCGTGGACTTCGATGACAAGGATGTCGACTTTAGATATATCAGCGATGCTCTACCAATGAGGCCGTTCTTCCCAGCTTCTTTATGTGAGTATCTTAGTTCTGTGTGTCAAATTAGATTTTCCAGTATTAATGAGGTGATTTATTTTGAGACAGTTAGTTTTATAGAGTCAAGTTCCCAGGGGGGTAACACAAAGTTGATATTTGTCAATTTATCAATTTGTGCGGTTCGGTTAGGACATTACAGGCTGAAGCGCCAGATTGTCCGAAAAGAAAGAGGATTCCAAGCTTCGGACGGCACGTTAAGCCCCCGGTCGCTGTCTTTGATAGTGGTCGTTATTCAAGCCATGTCAGAAGTCTAAATAGCTATGCTACTAGGCGGTTTGAAAACTCTGACACCAGGGTTCATTGAGTCTAGAGACTCGAAAATCCACTCACTAATTAGAAGAAGAAGAGTCAAGTTTGTGTAGAGTATGGATATAATTAGGTTTAATGAATTTAAACAGATACAATTAAATTACATTATATCATATAAGAGAAAATGAATCATTGGCCATCATAACTAATAATTAAAAATAGTAATTAATAATAATAAGATGTTGATGTAACGAGTTGTACAAAGAAAATGAAAACTGTCACGAACACAGACTAGACGCATTTACCATTCATTGCTTATAGATGGAACAATATACTTAAAAGAGATAAAGGGACTAATGACTTATGTCACATAATACCTTATTACAAGGAATCGTAAAGAATAACTTAACCAGAGAAAAGCGTAAAGCGATGATGTAATGTTCATTGATATTGATGAACCTGTTAACAGATACGTTTTGTTCACCTTTGTATGAGTGAAATTTTCTACGGTTAGTCAGAAATGTCACAATAGAAGAGGCTTAGAATACATAGCGGTGCTCAATGCCCTTTGTACTAAGAATTCTATTGTGTTTTTATGCACAATGTATTTCCTACTATGTTTACGATAATCAAATACTTTCAGTTTGAATTTGTTAGGGTAATTTCAATATAATCATTTATCTTAAACATAATTTGAACACAAGCTTGTCCTCCTATCTACCATCAGACAACTTGACACACCGCAGGGTACTAGATCCATACGTTTTTTTCATCCTCCCTATGCTATACGAATTAAAAGTTTTCATTAATTCATTATTCACAGTGCGCACAGCAACATAGTAGAACTTACTCTTCCGAATTCCTTCAATCTTAATCTATTTAAAGTAAACAATAACAGGCTTCTTCTGGATAAGCTCACTCACTTATTTTCTTTCTTCCTTTCTTCTTTCTCAACTGATGGTTCTATCTCTGTCTCCCCTCTTATCAAAACATGAGACCTACAAACCTATAAAAAAAAAATCTGATCTTTTCAGCAATCCGAGATACCGGCGTAGTCCAGCTGAACAGCAAAAACTTCCTGTACCCCAGTAGACCGCTGCTCCTTAATCCAATCGACCCTCGGGTGCCTACTTGTCTCGTGGGAGAGGAGAATACGGTTTCGGAACCACAGTGTTTGCAGATCTTGTATGCGAAGAAAGGAGAGGTCGTGGAACTGGCTTTGGTAAACGAAGGTGTGCATATTGTTTATTATTACTTGGTTCCATTCTCGTATTTGTATACATACACGAAATATTTAATTTCGTTGACAGAATTACCGTATAAACTTTTTCTCGTTGTTAACTATATCCCTCAACTGTGGCGCGACCCGGGATGGGGCGCAGATAAACTGTTTTTGTCTCGTTTTCGCTCTTAAACGGAATTCGTGTGAGCAAAGACAGGTAGCAAGCGATTGTTTGAGTACTCAGTAAAGGAAAAATTCCGCGCAAACTGTTAGTAAAAACTAAGGATGGTAGGTATATTTTGGGTTCAACGGTTGAGAGGTATTTAATATGGATATTGAATATTTAGAATAGAATAGAATATACATTTATATTTTTATTTGACACAGCGTATTGTAACAAATGTTTTTCAGGCGTAGGAAGTACTGAATCATACACCTTCCACATGCACGGGTATGGAATGCAAGTAGTGGCGACAAGCAGAAGCTATGGCGGACAGTCGTTGTCAAGAGAAGAGTTCCTGACTCAGGACAAAGCAGGGAAAATAATGAGGTAATATTAGATAAGATAAGACAAAAATACTTTAATGCACATAAGAATACATGTTATAAAGTCATGCTACTGAAATGGTTTTCAAAGAACGGTTAGATTGTAGTCAAATCGGCTTTTATTAAATTACTAGCTTTTACCCGCGACTTCATCTGCGAAGGTTTATTTTCCTTCGTCCACCCATTATTATCTTATTTCGATACAGGGAATCCTAGTGGGGGCTATGAGTGTGATCGTGCTTTTTTTTAATGTGTTGTGGGTCTGGTCCGAAAACGTGACGATGATGGCGGTGTGGTAGGGCCAAACCAATTCTCTCGTCATCGTTTCTTGCGTATCTACCACACGTTCCCCCTGTCCTACCCGTCACACGCGTCCCTAAACAGTCAACATGTCTGCCCGGTCCTTCCATCCATGACCAGTCGAGTCGCCTTTGTTCCTTTCCTCCTGTCCATCCAGAAAACACAGAATTAAATAAAAAAGGTTCCGTCATAATCGGTTCAAACACATTTTTTTTTGTTCCCTGCCAACTATGTTAGGTAGCATGATGCTATCGTAAATCTAGGTAGCACTGAGTAAATTGAAAAAAGTCCTATCAAAATCGGTTAAAATACAAACTCAATTCAGATCCCTGCCTACTACCTACCCCCTAAGTACGGTGGCGTGATTATATATATCTTTAGTTTGTGTCTTGGTAGCACTCAGTTGAATAAAAAAGTCCCATCGAAATCGGTTAAAAACACTAACTAAATTTATTTTCCTGCCTACCCCTTAGCAGAGGAGCGTGATTATTTCTATCCTTAGCTTTTACCTATGTAACACTTAGTTCAATAAAAAAGTCCCATCAAAAACGATTAAAAATAACTAAGCAAAATAAGGTTCTCTGCCTACTACCTACCCCTAAAGTACGGTGGCTTGATTGTATATAGCCTATGTCCGTTTCCTGGTTACCATCTATCACCATACCAAATTTCAACTAAATCCGTTTAGGTGTGAAAGAGCAACAAACAAACAGACAGACAGACAGAAAGACAGACAGAATTACTTTCGCATTTATAATATTAGTATGGATGTACATTCTACCTACCCTGCATGTAATAATTGCCTTACTTGTTTTCCTTCTTGACAGGAATCTCAAAAACCCTCCCATCAAGGATACCATCACAGTCCCTAACAAAGGCTACACCATCGTGCGGATACCTCTCCACCACGGCGGCAGCTGGTTGCTCGAGTGCAGATCCTGTGGTCTCTTCTCATTGCCCACAGCCGTCGTCATCCAAGTCCCGCAGACCATCCCGAAGAAAGTCCTCGATGCTTTGCCCAAGTGCGGAAACTATAAGCCTCCTGATGTTCTTCTGAACTGAGTAGCTTTTTTATTATTAGACTGAGTAGGTTAAGGTTATAAAATCATTATTGATGTTCAAATAGTAGAAGCGGATGTTGAAAAATTTGTGTAATGTGAAATTCTTGAACTGTTTCGTTTTGGAAGTTTTGGAAATGAGAAAAGTTGTTGCTGCGATTTCTCCCTAGTTAGATAGATATGATAAAAATACTCATGTTACATACGTATTGTATAAAGTCAACAAAAGATACTTGTGATTTGATTTATTTATATTTATTTTATAGTAATAAAAAATATACAAAACGTTATCTTTACGTTTTAGTTTTGACGTACTGCCTTATGAAATCCATGTATGTGGCTACCTTAGTATAAACTGTAGGTGCTCCCTCTTGACCACAAGGTTGAACTCCCCAAGATACTACTCCTATAACTACAGGAATAGTGTCATCAGGTTTGATAGGATTACCATCATTATCGTAAGCTTCATTCTCCTGATAATCTCCATTCCCTTCTTCTACTTCATTGGTGGCGTCTAAGGCAGCGAAGTATTTTCTTTTGTTCATGAAATGTATGAGTGGTCCTCCTGAATCACCATTGCATCCTGCTATGCCTCCAGTTAGTGGCCCAGAACAAATATTTGCGTTTCTATTAAGTGGGTTCTTTTCATTGTCTTCTCTCATATTTTCTATGGCTTCGTAGCATTCTGAAAAAATATGATACGTATAATGTAATGAATGATACATAAGCCTCGAGATTATCATGTTGCATATGCCATATCTACAGGAAAACTATATCCAGCAATGGATTTAAAGTAAAGATAGAGGTTTCAAAGAACATATTTTTTATTTTATTTGGCAGTTTCTGTTTTACTCACCGTCATATGGGATGTATGTGACATTAGCCTCTTGTAATTTCCCAGGTAGAGCAGGGAAGAAAAAGGTAGACTTCAAAACACCCCATCCAGCTAATTTAACAAAGTCAACGTCTTCGTTCTTAAAGTTTATTGGCAAGTTCGCTGGCTGGACCTCCTTTGAGAAGTAAAAAGGTGTACTGGTTTGAAGCATAGCAATGTCGTTAGGGCCGATTCCACTGAAATATTGAAATAATATTAATCTATGTCATGGTTCCTCTTACGAGCTTTATAGGTTCCAACGCCAGTATCGTAAAGAAAAAAAAAAGGATTGATTACCCTTTATAGTGTGGATGAGCTATCCGTTTACTGATAGTGGCAACCTGCGTCTGCGGACCGAAATAGTCAACATCGTGAGCACCTACCACAGCATCCATCGGCAACCATCGTATTATCCACGACTCTTTGATGCAGTGACCAGCTGTAAGGATCTGAAAAGAACTTCGTTTTCATTAATTCTACATTTGGATCTAAAGTAATAATTTTATCTTTTGTGAAGAGAGAGAGAGAGAAAATAATGTGTAGGAATAAATTATTAGTTTTGCTTGATGAGTGCCTTATAATAAAGAAACGTCAAATTAAGCTCAAGATGAATATATCAGGCTATAGAGGCACATAAAACAACATCAGGCGCTTTCAGTATTCATCATGTATCTATATGTTCTGTTTTACATGAATTGAACAGGTGATTTTTAATTTTTAGTTTTGGTAAACTTGTATTTAAACCGTGTTCGTATACTTACCCAGTATTCATTTAGCAGCGTGCCCCCACACAGATGCGCTCGCGCCCATAGGACGCGCATTTGCAGGGAGACGAGGTAAGGGTGGCTGTGAGGCGCTGCTTCATGACCTCCAGTCAGACGACCCTGGGTCAATCCCTCATTGTTTGCTCCAAATCGATTGTCCCAGCGGTTTGTTAAGGCTGTGCGATTAATGGGCGTCTTGAGAAGATTTGTAATAAAAAACGGTGAAATAAAAAATTGTAAATGTATTTTTATCAGTTTTCAGTAACCAAATAAATAAATAATAATAAATTAAAAAATCTTGGAGATACACACACACATATAATCACACCTTTATTCCTAATGGGGTAGGCAGAGCGTAAACGACTTAAACAAAAGGTCGTTCCGCCACGTCTAACAAAGTATTTTGAGGGTTATTTAAGATAGATTTGTAGGTATATTGCTGTAGTGACAGGTTGTCAGCCCATCGCTTAAATTGCAATATACATGGTTTTTATAGCATGCCCGAGAGGAAATGCAGCTGGCACATTCTATGTTTTTCTCTCGTTTCCAGTTCAGCATGGAAAAATCTTGGAGATATATACAGTGATTATGCTAAGTCTTATCTGAAGTCTTCTTAGGATCATCATAATGCTAAGCATTCTTAGGATGATAATTTCTATGATAAAAATCCGTGCTAATTTCTTAATTAGGAAAATTTTATATGGGGATTGGAGTTAAATTTACATCATATTTTTAGGATTCAAATAGATTTGACAAAAGATTATGTCTATTTTCATGGGATGATGAAACTATAACTTACCAGCAAAAACGACAAAACATTTTGCCAAAAACAAAACCAAAACAACTACAATGTTCATTATATCCCAGTATTTGTTTATTAGTACTGAAAATGAATGCTAGTTTCATAGCTATATAACATTGGTTTTGGTATTTAGGGTGCATTTTTGCGAAGATCAGTGGTGCAGCAGTATGGAGATTACATACATACATACATATGATCACGCCTTTATCCTTAATGGGGTAGGCGACCTAAACAAAGGGCGTTCCGCCACGTCTGACAAAGTTTTGAGGGCTAATTAAGATAGATTTGTAGGTATATTGCTGTAGTGACAAGTTGTCAGCCCATCGCCTAAATTACAATACTGAAACCCTCAGATCCTTAGCTGGTTTTTACAGCATGCCCGGGAGGAAATGCTGCTGCAGCTGGCAGATTCTACGTTTTTCTCTCGCTCCCAGGCCAGCATGGAAGGAGATTATTTGTAGGTATATTGCTGTAGTGACAGGTTGTCAGCCAATCGCCTAAATTACAATATACTGAAACCCTCGGATCCCTTAGCTGATTGTTACAGCATGCCCGGGAGGAAATACTGCTGCAGCTGGCACATTCTATGTTTCTCTCTCGATTATTTGTGATAAACGATAATTTCATTGTGCTTATCATAAATTTTCTATTGTCTGTTAATTATTCTCGCTCGAGTCGATCATCTTTATCATACATTTAAGAGCATCAAGAACGTCATTGCAGTAAAAGATGATTCTAAATTCCATTTTCCTTTGACTAAGTACCTTGTACAACATAAACAGGATCCGATTTGGTTTCTCGGTGTTTTTCTTTCCTGCTTCCTATATTTCTTACAATAACTTTGGTAAGTTAACATATTTCTTTTTACATTTTCTATGACGTTTAGTAACTTTCTTTGTCATTCTTAATTATTTGTATCAAAATATTTAAATTTTGGTATCATATTGTAATTTGTATTTTTTTAGTGTTAATATCATACATACATATAATCACGCATTTATCCCTAATGGGGTAGGCAGAGCGTAAAAGACCTAAATACAGGTCGTTCCGCCACGTCTGACAACGTTTTGAGGGTTATTTTAAGATAGATTTGTAGGTATATTGCTGTAGTGACAGGTTGTCAGCCAATCGCCTAAATTACAATGTACTGAAACCCTCGGATCCCTTACTTGGTTTTTACAGCATGCCCGGGAGGATATGCAGCTGGCCCATTCTTTTTTTTCCCAATCCAGCATGGAAGTAATATCACCGGATAAATAAAATCTACTCTACTTGATTCAAATGTTTGTTACACCTTACGTCTGGTTTGCATCGAAGAGCACGTGTACCTACAGTCTACTGCATCATGCGGGTGCAATCGAACTAAACCTACAACAGCAGGATAAACCACATAGCTCACATTTTGGATCAGACATCACTATAATGATATATTGACGAGAAGAATGAATGAGCAACTTGTCCTAAAATATCTTTAAATATTTTTAAAATATTTTTTAGTACCGTTAGGTAATTAATTATAAATCAATCTTAATATTGAGAGCAATATTAAGTATGGATTTGACAGGTCATTTTGTACTGGAATGACATTTCTGATACGAACTCGAATTGGCTGTCAATCTTGAGATCGCTTTATAAATACGAGCCTTAATTATTGGATGATAGTAGAAAAAAAAACTTCACCTTCATGTTAAGTCGAAAAATAAACCGTAGGTATTTGTTTTTACTTTTGTTCGATGTTAGTTATGGAATGCTGTCTGTAATGCACTAAACTTCAAAGGATGTCAAATTAATTATAGGATGCAATGGGTATTTGATACAATTAGTTATCACTCTATGTTAAATAATACAATGCACATTTTTACAAAACAATATTTAATTTATTTCAAAATGACTATGTTCGCTGTAAAATACTATGGTACACAGTTCGATTGTGAAATAAATCTAAAATTTGTTGATGGTATTCTTGATTAAGTATCAGACGAAGACAATGGTATTGGCAAACACGAAATATGCGGTAGATAAATTAATGACGATGATATTATAGACAATGACAAAATAGATAATGCGAATCAATTAGTAATTAAAAGAAATACTAGCTCGACTATATAGCTAGCATAAATAATAAAATATGAAACGGAAAATGAAATAATCAAGAAAAGCGACCCTTTTGTGACAGACCTATCACAGGCGTATATTTTTATTAAAAATAATACCCTGTGTCAAATAATCAAGTTTGCTTATCGTTGGTCTGCATGTAATATAAGAAAAATGTTAACAATAAATGTAAAAAAAATACTATAACTGGTTGTATACCCTCTCTTTTAATCTTAATCCTGAAAATTATTTAATTTTTGATGAAAATCCTAAAAATCTACATGCAAACCAAGACAGCCTTTTGGTTCAATCAAAGAGTGACATAGTGTTGAAAATGATAATAAATATGAAATAAAATAGAATACACAAGATAAGGAAAGATAAAATGATCTACACAAATTAAAATGCATAAATGTGGATGAAGAAAAATAAAACAAGCGCCGTAAAATGAATTACGGACCCAAGTCACTCAGAACTTGAGTTTAAAGTTGTTTGCAGATAGTATGAAAAATACTTAGACTATGGTTGATATAAAAATAAAAACTTACAAACTATAACCCTATAAATACAATGAGTCAGTAAAATTATAGGAAACATTCTGTATGCATCAATTTTGAACTAAGCTTTTACTATGTATAGGTTTATGAGTGGTTAATATTTTTATTGTTTCTGTTATAATTGTTTACCCTTGTTACTCTATATTACAACTTAAAACTAAATCACCTTATTTATTTTTTAGATTCTAAGTTTATTTACAAAACTATAAAACGAGTAACAAAATATCATCAACCTACTATACAAACCCTAAAACGAAATTAGTTATCTTTGAAATGGCATCACACATGTTCTTGCCATTAGTAACTACACAACAACTTTTAGTAAATCATTCATCTCGATCACGTCCCTAATACGTCAATTTTTTTTCTTCAGTTGTTGAGTAGTGATGAGTAATTTATACAACCTTTGGTTATCTACTGCTAGTCACACTGTTATTTCGATCAATATCAGCACCATTTATTACTTCCTAAGTATCACTAAGAGGCTTATATGAAGGTAAATTCACCCTCCTATTTACTATGGTCTCTATATTAGCCTCTTCGAAATACTTAGCATATTTATTTACAAAGTCTCGTCTGCATTCTTCCACTCGCACGTTGTTCATATTTCAACAACTGAATAAAATATGGCAGTACGTGTTCGATTTCACTCGTGAGGTCTCTTAGCACCTAACTGTGGAGATCGTCGACGGCGTCACCGTGGCCGTCAGTGGTATCCGAAAAATGGCGAATGGTGGGTTGGTGGTGACAGCGTCGGCGGCGTGATGGTCGGTAGGTGGTGACCACAGCGGGGGAAGTTCGGGGGGACGGGGGGCAAGTCCTGCTGCGTGCCGATGTGCAGGATCAGGTTCATACCGATCACGATGTGGTAGATGAAGTGGCAGTGGAAGAGCCAATATCCTGGAAGAAAATAATCCGGTTAAATTAGAATAAGTATGTAGAGTAAGTAGAAACCGTAGTAGCAAAAAAACTGTATTTAATGCTCTTTTTCGATTTCTTACTCGCAAGTTGTATGATGAAAAACAATATAATGATTAATTACCTGGATTATCTGCCTTAAGCCTCAACACCACGTATCCATTGTTTGGCACAGCAAGGGTGTCCTTGAAAGGCGGCAAATTATACTGCCGATGGAGCAGACCTTTTCTGTCTAGGTCCAAGGCATGTTTCAAGTTGATCTTCTTTATGTTCTTGTCTGGCGATCTGCCCATACCGATGACGTTGTACGGAGTACCGTGGAGATGGAACGGGTGGGAGAGATTTGGAGATTGAACTGTAAAGGGAAATACACAAATGTACATGCAATCGTGACACATAATCATGATGCTCTAATTAATTTTGGTAAAGATCATCACTTAGATATTGAGGAATTGACAATGACAATAATTACCTTCATCTACCAACACGATCTCGATAATAGAGTTGAGGGGAACATCGATCATGTGCGTGCAGCGGCAGTCGACGGGGCAGTTGGCTGGTCTGTTGTCTCCATTGCAGAACAGGTCCGAAGGCAGCTCATGCATCTGAGAGAGGGGAGGCGCGGGAGGGGCTCGGTAGGAGATTTCGTCGACCAGGGATAACACGTGGTCACCGCCGGGAGCCACTGGAAGGATAAAAATAGTTTTATTAGTCTTGTATAGCAGTCGAATATGTGAAAATTAAAACAAAGGGGAATAGGTCAATTATTTTCTATTAAATTAGTTATTGAAGAGAGGTTGTAGATGAAATAAACTGATAGAAAGATAATGCTCAAATTGATAATAAGACGATGACTTTATTTAAGCGATTCTTAGTGAACTCACCTAAGAAGTTGTTATAAGTGTTCTCTTTGAAAAGGTCCTTCGGTTTGTAGAAGTGGAACCGGAACGGCAAGAAGATCTTCACATCTGGTCTCTCCTGCAGTATAGCCTTGTCAACAGGTCTCGCGGCTTTTAGATTGCTGACACACACTGCGTCGTTTCGTGGCTTGTCACATATCGCATCCAGAGGATTCATAACCTATGAAACAATGTCTTTGTCAGTTTCATAAAGTTTAGCTAACATAGCGATGTAGGCAAAATGAGTAGCGTAAAGGCAAAATATTGGCGTTCGGTTCTGTACAAGCTAGTTTTATGTATATTGTAAAATGTACAACCTGTTTCCTTGTGCATCTCGTGCGTTATACCTGCTATCAAGGCAGGGTCCAGTCAAATCCACTAGCTAAGCTAGAACTGTAAACTAGAATATCACACTAGGGTTTAGGTATGCTACAAGTTACTTTCTACTTTCAGACGTGTGAATTTCTACAATTTCTACTAGGGTGTGCAGGCACTTATATGCTATGTATTTATTTACATTAATTATAAAAGTTATTTTATTAATAGTACTAGTAATATCATTATAACACATCAGATCTTTGACATAAATTCAGGATTGATAAGACAAACGATAGATCTGCCTTAATAAAATAAAATAGATTTATTTATAAGATTTATTAAAGAGTATAAAAAAATTTACACAATTCTTAAAATAATTATTATAATTCGATAGTTAAAATATTTTCTAAAGTTCATCGTAGTTATAGCAGTATGATACGTCATACGCTAGTACGAATATTCGTAAATGTATAAATTATGTAGAGAAAATTGATGATGATGATTAATAACGATGTTTCTGTAGACTAGGGTTCGCCAATGTTCCTATGATTTCATTTTCACTTGGCACTGGTAGCGCAATTAAATGTACATTTGTCTAAAATAATGGTAACATGAAACTGGTAACATTTATTGTAAACCTATTTCATATATAGTACATTACAGTCTTCATTATTCATAATGATGCGGTATTCTGTATCAAAACTACGTGTATTTACAAATATTGCAGTTGACAATTTATTTACATTACCTACATTCGTATTTCATGCTTTGCAGGTTAGTAACAGGACGAAAATCTTAAACATCTACATCTATATATAAGTATTAAATATATACACGTAATAAATATCCTTGGTG
The DNA here is from genome assembly GCA_949820665.1 of Scrobipalpa costella. Taxonomy (NCBI): domain Eukaryota; kingdom Metazoa; phylum Arthropoda; class Insecta; order Lepidoptera; family Gelechiidae; genus Scrobipalpa; species Scrobipalpa costella. The sequence continues at coordinate 6,225,416 of OX463306.1, forward strand.
ACAATTAAAATGGCAAGTTGTTAGTTACAGAACAAACGCGTTCAAAGAAGTACCCTTTAGGTGAAGAAGACGATGATGATGATTTAAGAGCCTCAAAATAATCACGAGAAAATACCGAATATGGCAAAAATTGAAACTAAAAACAACACAAGAGACGAGTATCACCGTTAAATAAAAATCACATACCGTCAATGTCATAATCTCCCGTTGAATCATTCGAATACAAAGTAACACACGGCAGAATCGAGCACTTCGAATCCGCCGCACACATCACACAAAACAAACATTAATTTACACTTAGTTAACATAATAATTCAACTGCTGTAAGAATTCTTGCATCGAAGGTTGTAGGAACCGATTAGTGGAGCGAGATGGGAGGGAGGTGGTCTCCACACGTGGGGAAGTTGGGGGGGACGGGTGGTAGGTCGGCCTGGGTGCCCACTTGGAGCACAAGACTCATTCCGATGACGATGTGGAAGAGGAAGTGACAGTGGAGCAGCCAGAAGCCGGGGTTGGTGGCGCGGAAACGGACGATGACATAACCGTTGTTAGGGACAGCGATGGTGTCCTTCGCTGGAGGCAAGTCTCCTTGCTTGAGGTGTCGCTCGAGCAGACCTCTCCTGTCGAGGTCGAGGGCGTGCTTCAAGTTGATCTTCTTGACGTTCGTGTCGGGCGATCGACCGATACCGATAACGTTGTACGAGTAACCGTGCAAGTGGAAGGGATGGGACAAGTTGGCGATTTGGACTGAAAAAGAAAAAAAGTGGCCATGTCAGATTACATTATCAAAACGAGCTTTAATGTTTTAGATCTGATTTTGAGTAGCAACAATGAATCTACCAAGCTTTGCAAAATACGTACCTTCATCTACAAGTACGATCTCAACGACTGCGTTCAATGGAATGTCAACTTTGTGCGTGCACATGCAGTTCTGGCCGCAGTCAGCTGGCCTGTTGTCTCCGTTACAGAATTGCTCAGGGTTTACATCGTCGTACTGACTGATCAGGGGCGCAGGGGGAGACATGTATGAGATTTCGTCGATCAAACTGATTACGTGGTCTCCTTGTGGGGCAACTGTGGATGTATGGTGAGGTTAGTCAGAGAAGTTGGTCAAAGAAAGAATGACATTTGGCATTTCAAACTCACTTCCCCATCTGAAGGAAATATTGCATTTTCTTTTCTCTTATATCATATTATATTAGTTTATTATATTATAATGGCACTTATATATTAGTCTTTTGTACCTATTCGTATTTATGTAACTAGTACGTACATAATCTATGTATTATATTTAAATGTATAACAATAGTAACTGCACTATCTCGCATAATATTATCAAACTACTCCTTTACCTAATGGTTGCCTGGCAGAAATTGCTACCCCAGCAATAAGGCCGCCTGATTGTACTCTGTTTGTTTTGTAATGTTTGTTCCTGTACAATGTGTTGTTTATGTGCACTAAATAATATTTTCTACTGTAAGTATTTCAATCTAACAAATTTGAAATATTTGTTGAAGTCATTCTTACCCAAATATCTGTTGTAAGTGTTAGGCTGGAACAGCATCTCAGGTCTGTAGACGAAGAAACGGAAGGGCAAGAAGATCTTAACATCCGGCCTTTCTTGGAGAATAGCAGGATCAATGTTCTTTGCGTTTTTCAACTGGCTCACGCATACAGCATCGTTTCTGGGAGTGTTACATCTCGCGTCCAATGGGTTCATCACCTGAATAGTTAGTGGGGAGAAAGGTTCGTGCAATTACTAAATATTACGTGCATACACAATGCTACATTACTGTCTACTTTCTCTTTCTCTAATTACTACATGTTGGTGGTAATAATTCTAAATTGTTGTAAATACACTAGCCATCCATTACTCGTACAATACTAGGTGTCTTTAATACTTCCGAGTGGATTGTTTTGTAACGTGCAGGAGAATTATATATACTAAGCAAATCTACATTATATAGGGAGTTACGTAACTGTATAGTGTCAACTGTAGTCTACAGTATATTGAAATATTTACAAATTACACCTTAAGCGACTGTACAGTTTAGTGACGGTCTGATTGGAGTCGCTGTGTATAATTTTCAGGGTTGTGTGTTTAATCCACTGCGTAACTGGTGTGATTTTGGGCCGATAGCAGTGTTTAAGTATTTGCAATCAGCGGGTTGACTAAGTTTATCGAGGTTGTCGTGCCGCTGCCAAGAATCCGGTGCGCAATATCCGTTAATTAATAATCGAGTCTCGTGGTCTCGTGCCAAGTGCTCCAAGTTTTGTATAAATTGATGCCAAAATTGCGGACATAATGAGTATTTCCCTTTTCTCGATCAGAAGGAAATGTTAATGATCTATACTTTATTACCTCCATTTAAAGAAATCTAGTCCGGAAATTTTGTAGATTTTACTCACTTGGAATTTCATAATTGAATAGTGGTTTAAGATTCAGTGTATTTTATCCTATATACAGTAATCAAGTAATATGGTACAAGGAATTATATACAGCTCGTTGACTCACCACTCCCTGAGGAATACCGACATCGTAGGTCGGGGGTTGTGACGAGGGTTGGTAAGGACCTCTAGCGTAACGCAGTATACCCAACTGTTGAGCCCTCTTGGTACCGCACTCGCCCAAACCTCTCACTTGGATCCAGTACGCTCCAGGGATGTTGTTCGCTTCGATCACAAAGTCGTATCGTTCACCTGAAACATTAGCGGACATCGAATATTACCCCCTGCCACTATGCAAAAAGTTGAAGATGCACCTGTATTTACACAGGCGTTTGAATCCGAAGGATTTAGAAAATTTAATGAACGTAAAGAGGAAGAAGTTGCAACACTGTTATCCAATTCTCTCCGCTTGAGTTGGTGCACTACTTAACTGGATGCATATTACAACATAACAAAGGCGTGTCTTTCTCACTCACGCCTGATTATCACGATTAACTTGTTGGTTAACTAAGGTTTTTTTTGTTCTGGAGAAACGGAGCAAGAAATCCGCAGTCTTCAACAAAATTTAAGAGAGACGGGTATTACAGCATTGCTGATGCACTATTGATACTTGCATAGGAAGGCATTTATATTTGAACTGTAATAAAATTTTAATGGGCTGAGAAAATTACCTGAGAACGAGATGATAGTGTTAACTTGAACGGGCTGGACTGGTTCACCGTCTGTGGCTATAACTGTGAGATTGTGGCCTTCGAAAGTGACTTGAGCGGGGCACACTGAAGCAAACGCGTTGATCATTCTGAATCTGTATCTCCTGCCAGGGGTGATGGTAAATACTTCAAGAGGAGTGTTGGTCATAAATCCAGTGTTAGGGTCTCTGAACTGTCCCTTTCCGTTGATGAGAACAGATTCGGGGTCTTGACCGGTGTTGACAGCGAGACGACCAGGGTATCTCTCAGCTGCGTCTTCGTGGAGCCAGTCACTGATCAGCATCACGTGGGTTGTCAGATCGTAGTCATATAAGTGGCTGTTGGGGTCCTTGGAAGGAGGCTGACGAACAACGATGCTGCCGTAAATACCGTCGAGCTTCTGAAGACCAGTGTGAGCGTGCCAGAAGTGGGTACCGGCATTACCTTGCCATTGATATCTGAAATTAGAAGAAATGAGAAATTAAATTGACATGCTGGAATACTTTTTAAAAGGCTTTTGGATATCATTTTATTGGTTTATGTTACCTGAAGGTGTTTCCTTGTTGGATGGGGCACTGTGTCACGAATGGCACTCCATCGTAGTATTGCGAGCCTCTCTGGGTGATTCCGTGCCAGTGGATGGTGACCTCCATACCCTCCATGTGGTTCTCTACGTCGATGACAACCTTGTCGTTCTCGCAGACCTGGATGGAAGGTCCGGGCAACATTCTGTTGACGGTGAGGATACCTCGCTCCACTCCGTCAGCTAACACGCATTGACAGTGGGACCAGACCACGTTGGTGGCGTTCGGTGTGCAAACCTGGCAGGCCCTGTAATTAAGGTTGCAGTTTAACAAAGTGTATAGGTCAGCTAAGATTGCCAGTGCAAAATTATAATGACACCAAAGTGTTTAAGCTAAAACCTGTTTGCTTTGACATTTTAACTTTTTATCACGGGGCATTAATTGCAGAAGTGAAGATGGCACAAGGTGGACATAATGACTAGATTTCCTTATCAGGATTGCTCCATGATTTCCGCGAGTAGTGCGTCTATTGCGAAACGTTGCGCAACCTTCGTGTCGTCACCTATCAATTACTTGCGGTTGAACGGAATTCGGTACCGCCTGTGTAGTCAAGTTCGTGAATATGGAGCGGTTATGGTAAACGGACCGTGAAACATTAATTGTGGGCATGCGCTGACCCTTCGACAGAAAAGCCAGTTTGTGTAACAAATAATGTTCTCCGAATTTTGAGCAGTTTCAAAAGTTTCGCTCGAAATATTTGCTATAAGTGATTGTTTCATCTGACTACCTGAATTGTGATTTTCGATAAAATTGTATTTCAATTGACCCAATTATCAAGTAAAAATTACAGGGCGTATCAACTTATTGCAACCGTGAAAACGTGTGAAACAAAAGAAGTTGGTCGTCGGGTCGTCGCCGGATCACGAAGCCGCGTGATCTTCACAAAAACTCGCGATTTATTTCGGGATCGTGACAAAACACAGATCGACGACGATTGTCTCTGAGGTAAGAATTACTTCACTTTAAATCCTTTTTTTATTATTGTTACTAAACTCTACTAATATAATAGAAGTAACTACTTATTATGTTATGATTGTACTCGTGCATAATTGCTAATTAGATAGGCGCTGTGTACTCATTGTGGAGCCTATCATTTATTGTTATAGTTGGCTTCCTGGTTCTAATTGAAACTATCTATTATCTTTTTGGTAGCGGAAGAGAAACCGTTTCATTATAGTGGTACATTTCATGTGCAATGTCACTCAAAGTAATTGCTACCAAAGTCACTCAAACTCACATTTTTTTTCTGCTTCCGTTTGATCAAGACAATGCCAGTTAAATACGGGTTTTCAGAGGAAACACGCTTCAAAGATCTAATTATTGATTGATTACCCGGTCAAAATATTTATACAAGAATTTTCCTGTTTGGTGCGAAAATTTCTTGAAAGAATTTAATCGGTGTAGTAAGTATTTCAGTCATAATAACAGCAAACCTATAATTTTGTTGAGCAATTGAGTTTAGTGTAAAATTCGTATAGTTTAATAAAAAACAGTATTTAAGAAGCTATTAAATACAGCGATCCATGCTGGCCTGGGAGCGAGAGAAAAACATAGAATGTGCCAGCTGCATTTCCTCCCGTGCATGCTGTAAAAACCAGCTCAGAGATCCGAGGGTTTCTGTATATAGGCGATGGGGTGACAACCTGTCACTACAGCAATATACCTACAAATCCATCATAAATAACCCTCAAAACTTTATCAGACGTGGCGGAACGTCCTTCGTTTAGGTCGTTTACGGTCTGCCTACCCCGTAAGGGATAAAGGCGTGATTATATGTGTGTATGTTTATTTAAGAAGCTATTAAAAATAGTACTTACGCTCCCAAAACGTTGTACATCTCAAGCGTGAAGTGGTAGTAGCAAATCCTGGGTGGCTCATTCTCCCTGCAGGCCCTAGCGCACTCATCAGGAGCGGACAGCGCTGGGTTCCTCCTCAGCTCAGCAGTCGCGCTGCTGGTGAAGTCCAGATGCTTTAGTGTATTCTTGCCGTTGGCGGAACGAGCGAGGGGTGGGAGGGGGTTGCTTCTGACGCCTCCACTGAGCGGACCGCTGCCGCCGGCTGACGCGAAGGGATTTGCTGAGGGTCCCACGGTACTTCCTATGCCACCGAAGGAGCCGAAGGGATCAGCAATAGACGGATGTGTCTGGACAATGCCGTGGGTGGAGGAGAAGGAATTGCTGCTGGCTGAGGCCTCTCTGAAGGGCGTCGCTGTGCCTGCTTGCCACCATGATGCTGACGTTGACTGGTCGTCTGGAATCGCTTCTGGAATAGAAAAAAAACACTTATTAGTAGTGGAATTATATATTTATCTAAATTACTTTTGTTTATCAGTATTAAACTCTATTTGAGAATGGTGTTATATATGTTGTCGAAATATTTTATGCATTGATAGACTACAGTTTATACAATAAGCTTCCAATTCCTTATGTTGTAATTATATCGTGTCCATTTTAATGATAACAAGATTATTATAAACAGATATAAATAAGCTATCGACACATTTATTACTTACAGCTAGTAATAACTATTACTTCAGTAATTACAGTTGTAATATAATTACAGGTTTGTTATTTAGTAACAAGGCTTTAAGCAATGCTATCTAGAGTAAAGTAAAAGTAATGACAACTTATAGTTTATCTGCTGTATATGGAATAAGACACTTTCTGCATATAACTTCAGATAATTCAAATCAATCAGTTTTCTTTTACAAGGATCCTACAACTGCTGCATTAACCTCGGTCCTGCCTAAAATTGATTTCCCCAATCGGAGATTTGTCTGGGATAAGGGGGGGGGGGGGGGTATAATAACATGAATAAAAAATAAATACTGAGATTGATACCAACTAGACGAAAAATTTACTAGTGCGAAATTTTATTTCAAAGAAAAGATATAGTTGAGTACCTGCCCAGTAGTTGGCAAGTAAAGTATTAAGGGACTAATTGGTCGCCCTGCGTTACAACACTCAGATCGTCGTGACGTTAAGGACCATTATGGAATCGGTGTTTGCGTACTGGTCTAGACTATAACTAAAGAACTAACTATACCTGAGACTATAACTAACTATTACTAGCTAAACTCGGTGGCACAATTAATGGGCCATGGGGCCAAAGTTAGTTTATAGAGTTCGTAAATTCAGCTTTCGTGTTCAACATCCATGCATTAAGCTGTCTAATATTTACGTATGCTTGTTTATTGACGTGCGTTTTATTTTAATCAAAGATTGTCAAACACGAATGATGTGTGTATGTGTTGAAAAAAAAAGACGTAGCTATCTGCTACAAATATAGCAACTACCGTAGCTACGACAGTATTGATTTAGCAAACATTACTCATCTTATCAAACCTATCGCAAATCTTAGTTTATTTAATCTACGCTTCTACTTTTCTTTTCGTTTTATTGAATTTATTTTCACCCAAATAAACCATACGCCGCTGAGTGAATTTATTAGCCTACATCTAACTATTGCTAACTAGGTTCGTTCAATATGGAATTTGCATTAGAACGCACCTGTCTTGCGAGCGCGGTTTATCTAATAAAGCTATCAGAATGCGTCGCCTCAGGGACCGTTACAATATGCCGTAACGAAATGGAATAACCACTAGAGCTAAAAGGCAAGATTTACCTTTTGACGGTAAAAGTTTCCGATGATAAGTCTAATTCGTTTGATTGGGAAATGAGTTTATTATGGGAAACAAATACTATTATATACAATGCTTTGTTACTCGTACTTTTCTTTATAAAACAATACTCATTTTACTGTGTTGAAATATGAAATATCAATCATCTGCTATTGTAGTCTCTGGTTTCTAACATGGAGTGCTCTATTGTGAGAGAATTATATTTACTCTGTTATTATAGCAGTAGTCGTCAACACAGAGTCGACAAAGGAACGTGCTTTCCAGATGCCAAAGGCCAACTAACATTGAACGTACTCATGGAACCAAGCAAGCATTTGGCGCGTAACTCCAGTGACTCCGCAAGCTCCTCGCAAAAAATACCACCATTAAAATATTATAGCACTATATTTTTATTGGAGCCCGATGGTGTAGTGGATAGGGCCGCTGCATCCTGAGCGTGGTTCAATTCCCACCACGTATCAATGTGTTTTTCAGTTTTCAAATTTCATATGTACGTTTATTCGGCGCTTTTTCCGTGCTTCTGAAGGCACGTTAAGCTGTTGGTCCCGGTTAATATCGTTTAATACCGTAGATATTAGTCGTCAAGCCATGTAAGAGGCCAGTGCTAAGCATTGGCGGCTCGAAAACTCTGACCTAATCTAGGATTGGATCTGGTTTCCCTTCTGGGTTGCAGAGGTCAGATGGCAGTCGCTCTGTGTAAAAACCAGTACCGTCGTTCAATCACCTAGATTAGGTTGCCGACCCCGGTAGATACGGGATAAGGCAAGGGAGATGATGAGCACTATATTTTAATCATGGATCAAAAAAAGACAACAACTCTTTGGTCTACATTTCCACAGAACTTGGAACTCGTAAACGTGGCTTATGGCACTCTGTCGCAAGTCATGGCTTGGGAAAATGCCCGCGATGCTAGATAAAGGCAGTTCACCCTGCATAGCATCATAGAATGTATAATATACAATTAGACTAGTGTGTGGCTCGCGGATTCACTTGAGTTCATTCGGTATTTATGAAGAAGTGAAAAGGCTTATGTAGTTGTAATGATAAATTATATTTGAACATTTCAAACAGTAAAACGCTTAGCTGATGGCTGATTAGGTGATTTTGCGTATTTACCAAGAAAGTTACGCTAAAACATGCCATAATTAATATTTTCCTTCGAAATACAATAAAAAAAAACAAAATGTCAAATCTACCTATTATCTTTCCAGTACAGCAGCCCCATTAGGGATAAAGGTATGTACAGCAGACACTCATTCGGTACAGATTCACAATAGTACTTTATAATAGTAGTTTTATGTAGCTCTGTTCGCAGTGAATAATAATGTCTGGTGTACGGATACGTTTCACACTATTCTATTATTCTCTCTTTGACGCATAAATTTCACGCCATGTGCATCGAGTCTTAAATTGTTTAGTATGATCTTTACTGCGGTCTAGGCTCTATGTTTCGTTACAAGAATACATGTTAGTTTGTTCCGCACGAGAATTGGGTTTGAATAGGGAATGTTCATGACTTTTTTAAATTTATTACCATTAATAAACAAATGTAAACGAATTTTCGCAAATAACTAATTAGTTTACGAATTATGATGCATTAAAGTGGTTGGTTATAAAGAGAGATCCGAATTAGCACATATGACGTCAGATGACAGGACCGCTAATACTAGGTACTTCCATATAAAATGTCCTTTCGAAGAGAGAGATAGATATTGTTATTTCTCGGTGATTACTTGATCAATTTTATTTCTGTTTTCACTGAGGTTATTATAATTTTAGATATTTTTTTGCAAATACGTTTAGATACCAAACAAATTTTATATGTATGTACTTTATTGGATTTTTCAATATATCAGTGTTTCTCTTGGTTGATAAGTGTAAGATACAATATTAAGCGAATACAGCACACTATTATAAGTAATGATTTCAATTAAAATATTGATAAGTAGGTGCTTAGATGTAGGTAGAGTCAGTTCCTTTATATAATGAAATAAAATAGGCATAAGTATATTGCATTATACACTCAGTCATATTAGTTTTAGTAGGATTGGATTAAAATGATTGTTTTCTTAGTCTATACCGTGATACAATAACAGTTTGCCCTGACATTCACATAATACAATAATTATATCCTTACTTTACCTTGCAACATGCAACTCAAATATCTTACGTAGAAAATTAATAATCGGTTGTGTCTGATATCTGTATAAACATTTTTATTATTGCGACCTCTGAAATAAAATTATATCACTTATCTGAACTATAATGGTTATATAATTATTTAAATGCAAGTTTTTTTTGTTATTGAAACCTTTTTTTGTGGACCAGTTTGGGATTGGGCCTTGAACCTATTTACTTTTACTTCCTAGTCAGTGAATTTATTATAACAAAGCGATTTGCTACGTTCAAGCGATAAATAAAGTTCAGTACAGATTTATATCTGTAACTCTGGATTGCGTAATTGTATTACAATTCGATTTGTGGTTTTTGCCGGATGTATTATAGTTACAATAAGGTGTATTTTATTTGAGGACTAATAATAATGTAAAGACATTAGGTTTGATTAAAACTAATTTCAAGCTTACCTTACATTAGTACATAATTTGACCTATATTATTTTATATCAAACATGGTTTATATTAGTGATAAGTGGCATTGGTGGGTGTCATAATTTTTGATATATTGTATTTTTATGTTATATCCTATGTTGTGGTGTTACCATGTTGTCCAACATGACCTAGGACCTAAGTTATGTGAATACATACAATTTTAGCGGTCTGTCGGTCGACTGCTAGTGAATAAGTCTTAAAAGTCTGTAATAGAAACCTATTAATGCTGTGCCCTTTATACAGTAAACAGGTAAAAGATATCGTGAGATCGACATAGAGCCTACAAGTCTAGATCTTATCTGATTGCATAATTTTCGCCTACAACAATTTTATACATAGAATTTAACTTGCAGTAGGTATTAAATGATTTACAGATACAATAGTCATTATGGCGACCGCGCCCAGTTTTGTTTTAATGCTTGTAAATATTTCTAGATTTGAAATTATGTGACTTATACACCAAGGCCGTGGGCTATTTATAAATGATTAGTGATAGTCAGATACGGAAAATTATTATTGTTCCGTAGGCGTTAAGAGGCCCGAAACTGCAGATAAATAGTGCCTATAAGCACCTATAAGTTTGATTTAATTGTTTTCAGTCTTGGATCCCTTCTAATGTGCCTTTGTCTTACCTTTGTTATCTACAACTGCCTCCGTGGTCAAGTGGCTAGTGCCATGAACTCCCGATCCGGGGTCCTGGGTTCGATTCCCAGGGGGGAACACACAAAGTTGATATTTGAGAATTTATCACTGTGTGAATTTTTCCCCAGTTTGGTTTAGACATTGCAATCTGAATCACCTGATTGTCCGAAAAAGAAAAAGATTTCGTGCTTCGGAGGGCACGTTAAACCGTCGGTCCCGGTCGCTGCCTTTGATAGTGGTCGTTACTCAAACCATGTCCGAGGCCTGATAGTTGTGCTACTAGGCGGTTTAAAAACTCTGACACCAGGGATCATCGGGTCGATAGACTCAATACCCACTCGACAGAAGAAGAAGAAGAAGAACGTTTGTTATCCATGAAACAGTCAACAAAACGCATGATCAAACTATTGAGAAAGTAAATAACAGAATAAAGATCACTGACCACTTGGCTTCACAGAATACCAGCGAGGTAGCTTCTGCTTCCTGCACATATGCCCATTTTTGTTCCCTTTACACAATGTTATTTCTATTTTAGGATTAGTTTAATGTTGTTACATGTTGTTATTGTGTTGTGGAGCAAAATATAATGCTTTTCTTTCTTTCTTTTTGTTTAACCTTTTTTTCTAACCATCACGGGCTCATATAATTCAATTTTGTTGCATCTTGCATAACTTATCACTTTCTGTATCTTTTCTCCATAAACAATAATCTGTGCTGATATAAAATATTACCTCCATCGGTCAGGCAACCGCATTTACCTACCTAGGTGGATAATTCTCGATTACACTTCGGTTCCCTTGCCTTATGTCAAATGCCGTAACAAAGAGTAATTCCGAGTGTACAGTCAAATGGATAAAAGGGTAAATGTTGGTTTTTAAAATAAGAAGTAAGCGCTAAGGCCCGGTTTGATAAACAGTTCTTAAGACTGACGGCTAGTTTGAGTTCTTTTCAGAAATGTCATTTCAGTACAATGTGGCCTGTCAAATTCAGTATTCAGTATTTTATTTATAAAACTTAAATTATTTTACATGTCAAATGTACTTATACTATAATGCTATAGTGATCAAAATTATAGTTATTATAATTAATAATGTACAGCATAGTTGTGAGATTACTTGTCAAATTCCGGTATAGAATAATAAGCATTTGATAGTAGCATGTTTTTAAGTTTGTTAACAAATGAGTTAAACGTTTTTATGTTTTTTATATCAGGCGACAGTTTGTTATATAATTTCGGACCCATTATGTTTAAGCATCTCCTAGACTTTATAAGCCGGGTAAATCCATACTTAATGTTGCTCTCAATCTTGAGATCTCTTTATAAATACGAGCCTTAGATTGTATCATTTAAATGGAGTTACGATATCAAAATTTGTTTCGCGTTATGTTAAGAATATAGAAATGCTACTTATTTACCATATTTGTGTCATGTAAATTAATTAACAGTTTATTTTTACAAATGCCTTAAATTCGCTTATTGATTGATCAGCTTATGAGAACAACGGAACTTCTATAAATATCGCATTTGGAAAATAAATTGAAAGTTTGATCCTATTAGAAAAAAAACAGAATTGAATTTATGCTTATTAAGTATCTGCACAAAAACAAAAGAACTGATCGGGAATACGTGGTGTAAGGGACAGCGTCCGGCAAACCGATAGGGGTTGCTCAGTCAACGAAACTGATCAACTATCAGCAGGAAATTTATTTAGGAGACAAAAAAAAAATTACCTCCCCTTTCAAAATGACTACCTCGATCAGACAATTTGTATGAAAAAGCAAATTATTATTTTTTCACTTCCTGAAAAAATATATCCTGCTGATAGTTGTTCAGTTTCGTTGACGCTGTCCCTTCCACCCGTCTTAGGTACTTATTTACTTTCTTATGTTTAAAAATTTAAAACTCTACAATAAATTAAATTTTCCATTGCTTTAGTAAGTGTCAAGCTTGAATCGCTGACTGTACTTTAGTTTCTTACTCGGCTGCGGTAACAAGTACGTAACTATGACGATTATGGTAGATACCACTTATTCAGCGTAATGGTGTTTTTACATACATACATATAATCACGCCTTTATCCCTAACGGGGTAGGCAGAGCGTAAACGACCTAACCAAAGGTTGTTCCGCCACGTCTGACAAAGTTTTGAGGGTAAGATAAATATTGCTTTAGTGACAGGTTGTCAGACTGTCGCCTATATTGCAATATACTGTAACCCTCGAATCCCTTAGCTGGTTTTTGCAGCATACCCGGGAGGAAATGCAGCTGGCACATTCTATGTTTTTCTCTCGCTCACAGGCCAGCATGGTGTTTTTGTTGCATCTATCTATTGTTATACTTGACTGCGGATGTATGACGTCGCGATAAGTGAGGATGTCACACGTAACTATAGTTTTTATCCAAGTTGTTGTAATACTTCTACACTGGACTGGGAGTGAGAGAAAAATACTCCCATGCTGGATTGGGAGTGAGAGAAAAACATAGAATGTGCCAGCTGCATTTCCTCCCGACCATGCTGTAAAAACCAGCAAAGGGATCCGAGGGTTTCAGTATATTGCACCTTAAGCGATGGGCTGACACCCTGTCACTACAGCAATATATCTACAAATCTATCTTAAATGACCCTCAAAACTTTGTCAGACGTGGTAGAACGACTCCGCCTACCCCATTAGGGATATAGGCGTGATTATATGTTTCGCCACGTCTGACAAAGTGGTTTATTAATTAAGATAGATTTGTAATTATAGTGCTGTAGTGACAGGTTATTAACCAATCGCCTAAATTACAATATACTGAAAAAATATACGGATCCCGTAGCTAGTTTTTACAGCATGCCCGGGAGGAAAGGCAGCTGGCACATTCTATGTTTTTCTCTCACTCCCAGGCCAGCAAAGTACGTACGTATATTATTATTATATCTTGCAGACAGCTCAAGTGCAGTCAACTAAAACTGTCTGAAACTAGATTAAGAAAGATCCTAACAGACCTAATAAATCTATTTTCCAGGTCATTACAATGAAAGTAAATAAAAGGAAAAAAGCTGTACCCCGCTGTCATGTCATCAATTTTGGATAGTCTTGCGACTGCGGTCTAGATGGCTGGTCAGGTGGAACTGGCAATTGATTACAGACACCCAGCCAACTGTGAATCTATACTGTGAAGGTTGCTGTCGATAGGTAAGGATTTTCATACACGAGTCGTGAAAACTGTAATTCAGAATGGCTCACAGTTTAAATAAATGTGTAAAAAAGTCAGTAAACGTGCATTCTCATCATTTTACATACATACATATATTCACGCCTTTATCCCCAATAGGGTAAGCAGAGCGTAAACGACCTAAAGGAAGGTCGTTTCGCCACGTCTTACAACTTTTGTGGGTTATTTAAGATACATTTGTAGGTATATTGCTGTAGTGACAGTTTGTCAGCCCATCGCCTAAATAGCAATATACGGTAACCCACGGATCCCTTAGTTGGTTTTTACATCATGTCCTAGAGGAAATGCAGCTGGCACGTTCGATGTTTTTCTCTGGCTCCCAGTCCAGTATGGAAGAATATACAGCATGCTCATCATTCTCTTGCCAATATTTGTGGTCGGTCGGCGGAGTACGTTTTCTTCTTCCATTCATTCCTGTCGGCCGTAATTTCAACACTTACACCTGTTCTCAACATACCATCTTTCACACAGTCCATTCATCTTTTCTTTCTAAATAACATTTTGTAAAAATACATAGACGGAAAAGGATGGGAATAGGCCTGCTTACTAGCTTTCGACTTCCGATTAGTAAATAAATATGCACAATTTCATAAATTCATTTCTATGATTAGCATATCTAACCTATCTATGTATTTTATTGACCACTTGGGAAGCGTATAGTTAGTTACTGTAAAACTGATAGATAGTTAAGTCAGACTTCTGATTTCTATAATAAACTATCCAACTGACTTTTATGTTTCTATGATTGTGTCAGATCACGGATATTAGCTAGCTTTCGATTTGTACCAATAAAGGGCTCGATTCTAGATTTGCCGGCTAAAACTGAAATTAAAATCTATTTGTCACTTTCAGACTAAAACATTGGAAAAAGACAGGATATCTCTGGTTTTTGTTTCATAGTCGTTGGTTTTATGCATCATATGTCTTTTTTAAAATACTGGGGAAACATGCATAAGCGCGTCAAAATCTAGCGGACAAAGTGTAAAACCATATAGTTTAAATCACCCGCCCGTTTTCAATTTAATTTTTTGAATAGTAACAGATAGATTTTAATTTTAGTTTTAGCCGGTATCTAGAATCGAGCCCAACGTAAACCTTTTACGATTTGTAAAGCTATTTCATCGACAATCTTTCATTGGATGTAAATTTTCTTGAATTACATTCTCATTATATTCTAATTTAAATTTGTTCAATTTCGTAGGTAACTGAAATATAAGAGATACTAAACTGATAATAAAAGCGGTGTTTATTATTGTTACATAATCCAGCTGATTTCATGTTTCTCCGATTGTGAATGAGGTAAGTGTATATTTTACACATTATAGTGGTAATAGCATTACTTGCTGTAATTTATTTTTGCTACAAACAGCATAGACAGTAAACTTAACAAAGTATCAATTAAATCGGACATAACGACAATATCAAATTTGACTTGTCACGAATGAAAAGTTTTCGGTCGCTTATAGATAATGAAATGATTGATTTTAAATTAAATTTTAATGATATTACTATTTAAATTTTAGATGATTTAAGTTACAGGAAAGGGTAGAATAAATCGCGAATACTCTTAACTGGTTTAAGATACTTATAGTATTTGTAATTCAATATTGTTCGCTGTCGTGTCTCTCTTCACGCAAGTTAAATGTCCAACAGGTCTTGTTTTTGAAACGGATCTGTATTTAATTACCATACATCCACTTGTTTCAATAAATCGTAACAATCCTCCTACCTGTTCAATCATAATACAACAATGATAATAGCGATTGAAGTGATTGATGCATTGAGCAATCTTTTCAATAGCAATTGTTCAGCCGTTCTTGTGGGTTACTATTGTAGGCTGACTTTTTGATATTTAACCTTCGATTTAATGGGTTTGTAACTAATTGATTACTTTGATTAGGGAACGGTCAAGGCTTACAACACTTTTTATAACAAGTTTTTGAGACAATACAGAGTGTAAGAAAAACACTAGCAAGAATTTTTGAGTTGTTCGTAACTAGGGGTCGCATTGTCACTGTACGGTAGGTACATATGTATAACTTGGAACAGTTTTTAAAAAATATATGTTTTTTTATTTGTGGGAAATTCTTATAATTTTACACCCAGTGTAAACCTTACATATGACCGTGAAAGTATAAATAGTATTTAACAAACCTTTATTTGATAACGTGGGAGTGGTACAATCTATTAACAAGGTGATTGAAATACCAGTTCAACTCTATCTTCAATTTAAAATTATTAAGCAATCACCAACTAACTATTATAAATTACTTAAACCTACGCCAAATTAAACCATTTGAGAATTTGCTGAAATTACTAAAATTGAGTTCACACCGTAAAGCGACGCGACGTGACGTGTCGCGAAGCTGCTTGAAGATGTATCTCGTATTACAGTAAAACCATGATATCAATGCATCTGTTAGCGGCATGGCACAGAAATAAAGGCGATTACAGCCTCTGATAAATACACTGATCTCATTGTTTCACTCTACCACGAAGTGACAATAAGCTACTCCGCGCGGCGTAGCGTGACGCTACGATAAATTTTCTTTTCGCGTCTCGTCGCGTTGCTGCCCGGTGTGAACTGAGCCTAAAAACGATTCGCTTCGATAGAATTATGCTCATTATCTTTAACTTAGTGTTTTGGATAATAGTTTAGATAAATCCAGTATTTATCTGGTGTTGATCGTGGGCGGGTATTCTACAATTAGTAACGGCTATCAGATTAGTATAATTTTGTTTATTGCGTACCAAAATAATTATAAACATTATTATAATCTGCTAAAGGAATATGTTTAAAGCTGGTGTTGAGTATAATAGTAGGTCACTGTCAAAATAATTTTCTTAATCTGAGATCTATCTGTTAGGCCCGTATTTAAAAATAGGACTTGAGACTGACATCTAGTTTGAGTCCGTATCAGAAATGTCATTTCAGTACAAACGGACCTGTCAAATGCATACTTAATATTGCTCTCAATCTTGAGATTGCTTTATAAATACGAGTGTTAGAATTTTGAAAGTCACCGACTGAATGTTTATAAAACAACACATTTTCTTTTTAAAGTAAAAAATAAATAAATACGACATCTGTATCAAGCAACAAGATAAAAGCCAACGCTTTCATTAACTTTTTTTAACTACACTCATTACAAAACATGCTTAAGGTGGAAACAGAGTATAGGTGGGGCCTTCAACAGTAAAAAATAATTGTGTCCAAAATACAAACATTTTCACGAACATATAACGTTTAGCGGATATTGCAAGTAATTCTACATTTTATAGCACATAATATCATAATTTGAACAAATCATGTAAGCTTTATGTTACAAATGTGCTAATGGTGGCCACTTTTAACACATTTTTAATGCAAAACTTAGATACCAATATGAATATTAATATTATGTGTTATTTTATCCCATCTTATCTCATTTAGCCTACATCATCCCACTGCTGGGCAAAGGCCTCCCTCTCTATGTGTAATAAATTTGAGAATTACTTGCGATTTCTGCTAAATGTAAAATATTCATGAAAATTATTGTATTTCGGAGACAATTCATTTAAGCCAGCCTCAGTTCGCCCCTTAAGAGCTCAAATGTACTCGTAAAAGCGCGACCAATGCTAACTCTCGAAGGATTGCCTAGGTCAGTTCAACATTCACCATTGTAAAGAAGTAACCCATGTTAACCTGGTAATTTAATGTAAATAAACAAAATGAAACATACATACATATAATAACTCCTTTATCCCTAATGGTGTAGGCAGAGCGTAAACTACCTAAACAAATGTCGTTCCACCACGTCTGACAAGGTTTCGAGGGTTATTTCAGATAGATTTGTAGGCATATTGCTGAAGTAACAGGTTGCCAGCCCATCGACTAAATTGCAATATACAGAAACCCTCAGTTCCGTTAGCTGGTTTTTACAGCATGCCCGGGAGGAAATGCAACTGGCACATTCTAAGTACAATGTACTTGTTACTTATGGTTGGGACTTTTTAAATAAAAGCTTTAAAGTCTGAATCGCCACTATCGCTAAATAAGATCACGAAAATATTGGCTTAGATAACTAGGTATGATAATTTAAAAAACAACGAATACTTTAGAATCGAAATAGCTGCGGCAGATGCCATTCCGAAGAAAAAAAGAAATTATATCTGAAAACTGTATAATAGGAATTGCATTTGTTACACAGCTACCTTCCTAGTTTTTTTTAATATTTGTTAAAAAAAATACAAGTTCACGTAGCGCCAACTGGAAGTTTACTAAGCAATGCTGGAAATTCTACGATGCAAGCCTGATACACGCTAGCCCTGGAAGTAATAGCTAGCATATTACGACTGTGGCATAGAGACCCCGATGGTGTAGTGGATAGGGCCGCTGCCTCCTGCGCGTGAATGTGTTTTTCGGTTTTCGAATTTAATATGTACGTTTATTCGGTGCTTTTTCCGTGCTTCGGAAGGCACGTTAAGCCGTTGTTGGTCCCGGTTAATACGTTTAACACTTTAGATATTTGTCGTTAAGCCATGTCAGAGGCCAGTGCTAAGTATTGGCGGCTTCAAAACTCTGACCTAATCTAGGAATGGGTCTCGTTTCCCTTCTGGGTTGCGGAGGTCAGATGGCAGTCGCTCTGTGTAAAAACCAGTACCCTCGTTCAATCCCCTAGATTAGGTAGTCGACCCCGAAAGATACGGGATAAGGCTAGGATGATGATGATGACTAGAGTATTATATATTCTGTGCCTATACCTAATTTGTGGCCGCATCCACCTTCATTAGCACCTACCAGACTGTGGCTCAGTAAGAAATTGATTCAATTACCGTAAGGGCTTGTGGTTGTTTAGAAAACACATTACACTCTATCTCGTGGTGATGCCTAGTACTATTATAAACGGTGTAAAAGACAACTTCGCTCATAAGGTTGCTCAGAAACAGAAATTTGTCAACTTTCACACTATATTTTTTTCAGGAAAATGTTTTTTTTTTTTTTGTTTTTTTGAAAGAATTTCCTTATAAAAGTTGTTCAGTTTAGGTTTTTGAGCAAACCCGCGGGTAGCAGCTTTCGCTGTCCCTTACACCCTGTATATTCTGTGGTCATGACTAGCCTACACTGTGCGATTGGTCGAGCGGAACAGAGAAAGCGACCATTTTACGGATGCTTAGAACTCGTAAAACTCAGTACTGCTGAGACTGTTATTTGCCTTTGACAGTATATTTAAAGTCAATAAATCTAATGGTGTAATTAAAAGGAAAAGTGTTATGTTGCATGAGGTAAAAATGTTAACTTTTGATCTCTATAATTAGTTTTGCCTTGGTAAAAAAATCAAATTAATTTTCTTAGTAAAAAAAATTACGGTACTTATGTCTATCGCAGAGTTTGCAAAAATAGGCTTACAGCCAGGAACATGCAAATTACGTGGTATGATGACTCATATATATATCATGTGACCATCGCGAGAGAAAAACATATTTAAAGAAATAACCATTTAACCAGAACACAATGCACTTATCAAAGTATTTAAACTGCGTAGTAAGAGAACTTCTTTCATGCCGGCCTGGGAGCAAGAGAAAAACATAGAATGTGCCGGCTGCATTTCCTCCCGAGCATGCTGTAAAAATCAGCTAAGGGATCCGAGGGTTTCGGTATATTGTGATTTAGGCGATGGGCTGACAACCTGTCACTACAGCAATATACCTACAAATCTATCTTGAATAACCCTCAAAACTTTGTCAGACGTGGCGGAATGACCTTAGTTTAGGTCGTTTGCGCTCTGCCTACCCCATTAGGGATAAAGGCGTGATTTTATGTATGTATGTATGTAGTTAGAAAAGAAATATAAAAAAAGATATTCTCTGCGGTGTTCTTAATATTTTTAATTTATTTGTTCAGACATTAGTTTCACATAATGCAACAACCAAATACAACAAAATAATATTTGAACCTAATAATTATTTTGAAAAAAACGTGCAATGGAATGTCATTAACTCTAAATAAGATCTATTACAATTTGATCGACAGCTTGACAAAGAAATACATGTTACGCTATATTACGTAATAAAATGCAATTATAAAGAAGAAAGTTATCAGTTATATTAATACAGTAGATAGAATAAAAAAAATACAATGGATAATATTCTTATATTGTTGTTTTATGGATGATATTCAAAACATCAAACAACAATGCTATCTATGTAAAGGGTGAGGTTAAATCAAAATTACCAATATACGAAAATTTGCATAATAGGTTTTCTTTCTGATCTACACATACATACATATAATCACGCCTTTATCCCTAATGGGGTAGGCAGAGCGTAAAAGACCTAAACAAAGGTAATTCCGCCACGTTTGACAAAGTTTTGAGGGTTATTTAAGATGGATTTGTACGTACATTGCTGTAGTGACAGGTTGTCAGCCCATCGCCTAAATTGCAATATACTGAAACCCTCTGATCCCTTAGCTGGTTTTTACAGCATGCTCGGGAGGAAATGCGGCTGGCACATTCTATGTTTTTCTCTCACTCCCAGTCCAGCATGGAAGTATCTGATCTACACTCTTACGTGAATAACATTATTTGGGTAAATAAAAGCTCAGCAAAGAAAATTCATATAAATATATACCTGGTATCCAATAATATGTTGTATACTACGATTATACTATAAATTATGTGTATAAGAAAAATAGTAAATAACCTTAATTTCAGAGGTTGTAGTTGCAGAAAAACTAGATTAGATTCTAATGACTGAAATTCAACAAACTGAATAACATCCGACAGGATATTTATCCGATGCAATTAGAGGTATAAATGATTATTACAAACCTATTATTTACTTAGTATTCCTGTCAAATTACTGTCGAAAATATTTTAACATGCCCTGCAATGTGCCGACAGGATAATGACTCAAAACTAGAGTTTATCGACCTCTATAACACAGGCACAGCACTATTGCTAATAAAACGTAAATTTTACTTCAATAAATAGCTATTTCATCGATTCGTCAAGCCACTAGATGACATGTGAAATTGTGATAAAAAATAAGAACATGTTTTGAACAAGTGTCAAGATCCAGATTCGCTGTAGTTTTTACAGTATAAAGAAGGTGCACTTGCAGTTACAAGTTTTTTGATGAATAATGTATGAGAATGGCTCTATCATGCATATATGGTAGTTTGATGTAGAGTGGGTGCTTATATGGTAAGTTTATGCATATGGTCACTTACTGAGTTACACTGATTTCAAAGTTATAAATTCGTTCAATTGCCAAATAATTATATTTATAAATCTGTTCTACACTTCTTATTTCACATTTTTAAACATTATCTAATCTGTGTATTTTTAATTTCAGGTAACGAAAAGAAAAATCTTGAGTAGTTTAATTAAAGAGCTAATTTAACGCGGATTTAAAAAAAATGGATTCGTAATAGGGAAAGTATTACAGGAATTGTTTAATTCGAAATGGTTCGTAATTAAAAGATCAAAACAACCCTGAATTACTTTAAAAATCAATTAAAATATATTTATCACCTTTAATTTTAACTATTATAAAATCTGCGAGTTAGGCTGCATTGGCATACTTTTTTCTTTCTCAGTGAAGCATAAAACTGTAAATATATAAACAATATATACGTATTGTATGTTTGAAATGATCAGATCACTGGCAATTAGAGGACGTTAAAAAATGTACACCATAAAAACTCTTTACTTTGATGTGTCTTCAGACATCCTGGCAACTTTTGATCAAAAATACCTTCTAAAATTTAAAACTAAAAATTTATTCCATTTACTACTACTGAATACATACATACATACATATAATCACGCCTTTATCCCTAATGGGGTAGGCAGTGCGTAAACGACCTAAACAAAGGTCGTTCCGCCACGTCTGACAAAGTTTTGAGGGTTATTCAAGATGGATTTGTACATATATTGCTGTAGTGACAGGTTGTCAGCCCATCGCCTAAATTGCAATATACTGAAACCCTCGGATCCCTTAGCTGGTTTTTACAGCATGCCCGGGAGGAAATGCAGCTGGCACATTCTATGTTTTTATTTCGCTCCCAGTCCAGAATGGAAGAAGCTACTGAATGACTTTGAAAAATCTTTTTTCACGTATGATAGCCAGTTTAGTATACTATTGACACCATAGAGTTTATAAATCTAGTCTTATGAATAGAAACAAGTTTTTATGTATATAATTAAAAAGTAAATACTGGTTGTATGAGATGGGAGTGTCGGATGCAGAAGCTATGCAAATAGTATTATCGGATCACGTAACAGAAGCAGCTGGTAATAGGCTCATTACCATTCGACGTAAGAGTAATTTAACGCGATTATTATCCGCTGGGTGCACACCGCCTATCAGGGTTGCCATATTCATAAAAAAAGAGATTTATTTTTACAGTGTGTTGCAGTTAAACGTAATAAAAATAAAATACTTTTTTAAAACATATGTTAACTTGTGCCATTAAATATTTTAGCAACCAATCTTACCGAAGCTCCAAACAGTAGAGGTTGATATTTTTTTCCAAAATAGTTTTTTTGCATTGGCGACAACCCTAACAATTTATCAGCACTTTCACTGAACTCCTTGTAACTTGCATTGTTACGCTTTTAATTTGCCGATTGCTTGCACCGCAGACAGAACAGATAAGCCAGTTTCCGACAACTTATTGTATGTGGAGCTGACCAAGTTGTTATTTTTTACAAATACAATGTAGTAGATATTACGTAATTCAAACTCTTTGGTCGGAATAACTGGCCACTATATTAAAAAAAAAAATTTTAGAGGATTCATGTTTATTTTCGAACTTTTTATTGGCGGGCGAAGCTGTTAGTTATATGTGGCTGTATAACTGGGATCCTATTGTTACCAAATTTGGGATCAAATAAATAAAAAAAAGCTACAACATATCCTATGATATTTTTCTTGGTCTATTGTTTTAGTTTGTCTTATGCGTGTCTTATGGTCTGTTTGTATTGCCTTCTCTCCTCATTGTTTGTCAGTAATCTACGCGTATGAATACGTAATACTCATTATGGTGTTTTATGCAAATACAGCCTTTGTTTTTCTTTCGAAGTAATACAGCTGGCTGTAGAATTGAACTGATACTACGTCACTTTTTTAAATTTTCAAAACGCTTTTTAGAAGAATATTACGTATGCACTTACTAATTAAAAAAAGAACACTTTCGCCATAAGTAAAGTAATCCAGAAGACCATACAGTTTTTTTTTCTGTTGCAAGAATATATTAATTTAAACACATTTGCAGCGTATTTTATTACTCTACTTTTCTAAGTAAGGCAACTGCAATAAAAATATTAAACATTGTACATAAAGGTAGTGTTCCCATTTCCAACATTATAACTCAATTTCATAATGTAATCATGTTTACATTTAAAGTGTGAATTTGTTAACTGTCTTCCGCAGGCGCGATTTTGCGAAACCAGGGCATATTTCTTATAAGTACATAGTGTTGTGTTCTATATTGTAATACAAATTGATCAAGGGTCATTGATTATTGCGATGTTATTTTTATCATTATCCGTGAATCAATCAAGAAACAGTGCATGAACTACCAACCTCTCTAAAAAGATTCTCGTGTGTGTCCAATATTTTTCATTTGGATATCATAGTTTGGATTTAATTTTCTTTTTGATCGTACCATACCCATACACATAAAATATTGTAAAACAACTTCTTCTTCTATCACAACCCCCAAACATTTTCTTCACCCAATTAATTACCAAAAACGTCTGCATGTTTGCACGATCACTGAAATTTCAAAGTTTCTCCCCGCTGGGTCAATTTAATTAACCCACGTGCTAATTAGGCGAATTCTTGCGCCTCACTAGTTGTTCCACATCGCTTTGTTCTGGTCTTCGCTTGCGCAAGCTCATGAGAAAACGCTTTTAAGGAGTCTATCATAATTATGGGTCCCATACAGACTGTGAGACTTAGACCAGTTATTATTTTGCTGTTTATGTGAAGTTTTGACTTTGGTCCATATTGCTCAAATTTTTGAGGGTCACTCGTCAGTTTGGAAAAATCTTGACTCCCAAGTTTTGACACGTTGACGTGTAAGGTTAGGTACAACACTATAATGAATGGCCCCATACATGCGTACGATTTAAACTAGTAATTATTTTACTTCCATGCTGGACTGGGAGCGAAAGAAAAACATAGAATCTGCCAGCTGAATTTCCTCCCGGGTATGCTGTAAAAACTAGCTAAGGGATTGCAATTTAGGCAATGGGCTAACAACCTGTCACTACAGCAATATACTTACAAATCTATCTTAAATATTCCTCAAAACTTTGTCAGACGTGGTGGAACGACCTTTGTTTAGATCGTTTACGCTCTGCCTACCCAATTCCGGATAAAGGCGTGATTACATATATGTATGTTATTTTCCCAAGCTTTGACACGGTGATCTAATGACTTGTAAAATAGGATAGTGATACGTTTTTTTTTTGAAGGTGACCTTTAAGAAAACTTTTGGAACCAGAACATTTATGAAAGATAGAGTAAAATAAGTTCATGAGAATATGAAATTGAGTTCAGTTTGCACCTATGGTTTTATGACTTTATTTAAAATCCGTGTGACTCAAACTAGTAATTGTGTTGCATTTTTTTATGACTATAAAGATTTTGGTCGATATTGCTTAAAATTTTATGTTTTTCTGAGGGTCACTGACAATTGTTAGATTTTATTATTTGGGAAGATCTTTACACCCAAGCTTTGACTTTTATTGCGTTACTAAATAATATCTTAGTGTCACCTATAAAATTAATATAAAGCCATTGTTTTAGTATGTATATGTGGGTACCATAGTGTGTGAGACTAGATAAAATCAATTCATAAATTATAAAATTTTAACAAAAATATCCAAATAATGAAGGTGATAAACAATCAGTGTTTATGATAATTAAGTTACGAAGGACCATAAATTTGCAATTCGCTTTTGTAACAGTGTGATTAACTTTTTCAAACACTCACTGTTATCAACATTATAATGATTAAAACGGAAAATATAGGACACTCATACAAAAATGGAAAACCACGGTAAATTTTCCGTTTTTAATGTGATATGTTTGATTTACTTGCCTTATTGAAGCATTTTTATATCTTATTCTCACTCGAACAAAAGTAAAAAAAGGTGTTTACCTGTAAAAAAGAACAAAAATAACATTAGTACTTTGAAAATTAAACAATAAATATTATACTATTTTATTTCGGTAAATATTGGATCCAGGGATTGTTGCTAAAAGATTGTTTGTATACCTAACGTGGTCGTAACTATACCCAAAGCTTTATTCGTAAGTTAGCTGTTCTTTTTAAAAACTAAGAGTAGATGATGTTATGTTTTCGTTTGATTCCATTTACTTTTTGCTAATTGTAGACGTTTTGAAGCCTTTAGCCATTGAAAAAATGTAAGTATTTAAAGACATTTACTTGATTAACCATTTAAGCTGCTAATTGTCATTGATTATATTAAACGGCGGATTTTAATGGAATAGAAAGTGTTGATCTCTATGAAAGTGAATCTCTACTTACAAGATTATCTGGGATTTTACGATTGTATCTATTTACCGGTTCTGCTTCTTTTTCTGTCATGTCTATTCTAGTATCTACTGACAGCACTCTAGATTTTGCGGCTCCTATTAATAAAGCGATCTCAAGAGTGAGCGTAACATTAAGTATGGATTTGACAGGCCATATTGTACTAAAATGCCATTTCTGATACAAACTCAAACCAACAGTCTCAAGTACTGTTTATTAATAGGGGCCAATCGCCTTATACTTAGGTCTTTGACATAGTTCGTCCGGATTTCGATGTTTGATATTTCAGTGTGAGGATGCATGGAAGACTTGTTTCAAAGACTTTACAGACCTTTCGGATTAGGTATAAGTGTACATAATCTACCTCTATTTTTTTAAAAAATATTTTCTAAAAATAAATACCTATCAATCGCGAAATCAACAAAATGGTTGTAAAAACAGGTATGGATGAAAATATTCTAAGTATTTTGCTTGACAAAGTGTACCAGCTATCTCATACAACTATAAAACATTTACGTGGACATATTGCAGTATCGCAAAGTGTGTGTAACGTGTAATGTTCAACAATTTGCGTGTAAAACGCGTGTAATCAGACACTAATTGCGCTCTGACGACAGAAAGACAGACAGGACAAGATTTTATGCACAAATATGTGTTGCATACATACATACATACATATAATCACGCTTTTATCCCTAATGGGGTAGGCAGAGCGTAAACAACATGAACAAAGGCCGTTCTGCTACGTCTGACAAAGTTTTGAAGTTATTTAAGATATATTTGTAAGTATATTGCTGTAGTGACAGGTTGTCAGCCCATCGCCTAAATTGCAATATAATGAAACCCTCGGATCCCTTAGCTGGTTTTTGCAGCATGCCCGGGAGGAAATGCAGTTTCATTTATTTCAAAGTCCTCACCGACAGAAGCCATATCAAAAACATAAACATGTATGATTACTTCCAAGCTGGCCTGGGAGCGAGAGAAAAACATAGAATGTGCCAGCTGCATTTCCTCCCGGGCATGCTGTAAAAACCAGCTAAGGTACCCGAGGGTTTCAGTACCTATATTGTAATTTTGGCGATGGGTTGACAACCTGTCACTACAGCAATATAGCAAAAAATCTATCTTAAATAACCCTCAAAACTTTGTCAGACGTGGCGGAACGACCCTTGTTTAGGTCGTTTACGCTCTGCCTACCCCATTAGGGATAAAGGCTAGATTATATGTATGTATGTCTGATAGTAGGGACCAGTACACAACGGGAAGCGGCTAAACGCGACCCACGCTTTTCAAGAGCGTGATACGAGACATTTCATTGACTGAACTCGAAAGTTCGCCACTTCATGCGGTATAGAGTAGATGCATCTTCAAGCTGCTTCGTGCCATATCGCGTCGCTTCCCGGTGTGAATTGACCGTAATGTGAAACCGTTTATAAATCAGGTAGTACAATTTCAACAACATAAAAAATACTAGGACAATTTCTAAGATTAAAATAGTTTGGTAAAGATAAACATACTACTCCTACTGTTGTGGCTGGGAACGTTCCGGCCGTGAAATATTGCAGATAAACTGCATAAAAAGCAATTAAATGGTTGTGATCTTGACACCGAATGCAGATGGTGTTGTTAGTAAATAATAAAAAGTTCTTAAAATAATGCCCGAAACTGCTTTCAAGCATCTAGCCACAGTGATTTATCCAAATCTTTAAATTAAAAGAATAATCGGACACAAGTAGAGCGTACAAAACTTTGCTGCATCATGTTATTTAATATTTGTGTCAGGTCAAGTATACGGTTTTTTTTTGTATTCTATTATGTAAAGGTCGATGAGTCTAATACACGGTCAAGTGCATTTTTTTTTAACTTTGAAAGTTTATTTATTTAACAATTTATTGTACACAAAAAACATCATAAACACAGGACATAAAAAACAAAGACACAACAGCCACTGCTTATTTCTAAATAGAAATTTCTTACAGCAGACCTACAGAAGTGATAATTTTAACGATACGCGGATAAAACGTGCACAAAATTAAATACTTATATAATGTAAATGTTTTACATAAATATAAACAAGAAATAAATAAATACTTCAAATTATATACATAATCAAAAATAAATAAATACTTATAGCTATTAAGTTGCTGCAATGGCTGCAATATAGTTTTCAATAGTACGCTTTGAACTAATGCTGAAAGAAAGCATGGAATTGTGATTACTGTAGTACATTAATAAGAAGGTACATAGATACATACATATAATCACGCCTTTATTCCTAATGCGGTAGGCAGAGCGTAAACGACCCAAACAAATGTCGTTCCGCCACGTCTGACAAAGTTTTGAGGGTTATTTAAGATATTTGATTTGTAAGTATATTGCTGTAGTGACAGGTTGTCAGCCCATCGCCTAAATTACAACATACTGAAACCCTTGGATCCCTTAGCTGGTTTTTACAGCATGCCTGGGAGGATATGCAGCTGGCACATTCTATGTTTTTCTCTCGCTTCCAAGCCAGCATGGAAGAAATAAGTAATAAGTGTTGATCAAAGCTTATGTAGGTGACAACAAGAGTTTTCTTTCCTTTCTTGTCTTTTAATTCAGTAAATCGAGCTGACCCAGATTCACAATTCTTTTTCTGAATACAAGAAGGAAACTGCAATTTTACGCCACTCTTGTTTTGCAAAATTCACAAAGCTCGTTTCCTCCTTGTCACTTGAGGTCAAATTTGACAGTTCCTTTACAACACTGTCCTTACACCACACTTCCCCATTCCGGCACAAACCAACATACAAAACCTTTCAATTATTCGACAGGTGACCACGTAATAAGCTCTGACAAGGACATCTAATTAAATGTGCAGTGTCAATATAATCAACTTAAAAAAATATATTGCATGTTGCGGTCAAATAAAAGTACATAAAATTACTTTAATTACTTGGTATCAAAGCTCTAAGGTCGTTATAAAAACAATAACCAAACTAGCTATGTTGAAATGCACTATCCTTAACCTTAATTCTCATACGTGTTTTAAGCTCCTATGAAAGACATTTTCGTAATTGGGTGAGCTATGGCTATGAGTGTTTTAAGTGTGATTATGGTAGACAAAAAAATAATTGATTCTACTTTCGTAAGAACAACATTGGTATATTTATATTGGCAGCAATCAAAACATTACGAACACAATCAAAACATGTTTTGGCTGTCAAATATTTTGTTAGTAATCTTTTAGATCTCGGTTATCCATGAGACAAAGGATTGAACTATTAACGATTTTACGTTCAGTAGTAACGTCATAGTCCCATGGCAATAGGATCTTACAGTCCTAGGACTACAACTTGTCGATTACACTACTGGTAGTACATACATACATACATATAATCACGCATTTATCCCTAGTGGAGTAGGCAGAGTGTAAACGACCTAAACAAAGGTCGTTCCGCCACGTCTGACAAAGTCTTGAGGGCCATTCAAGAAATATTTGTACGTATATTGCTGTAGTGACAGGTCGTCAGCCCATCGCCTAAATTACAATATACTGAAACCCTCAGATCCCTTAGCTGGTTTTTACAGCATGCTCGGGAGGAAATGCAGCTGGCACATTCTATGTTTTTCTCTCACTCCCAGTCCAGCATGGAAGATACTGGTAGTAACTGGCTTGCAAAATGATGATACTCAGAATACACTACCTAACCTAAGTTATTACTCGTTTATAGAACAGCCACTGACTGATTAAGCAACTGTAGACTAATGTGCTTTCATGGTGAATTATGTCTTGGGAAAACATCGCTATAGCATAGGAAGATTACACTGTTGCGTTGACCTACATTTTTTTTATACGTGCTTCTAAATGCATTGACCAAATTAAATTTCATACTATCTACCCTTTTGACATTCATTTTATTTCAGCGTAACAAATTATTCTATAGTAAACTAATTATTGGACTATATTATTATTATTACTAGCCTGTTGTGTCTTGGACTATAAAAAAAAATGCTTCGTAGTGTCAGACTGCAAACGCAACAAATTCAAAGAGTTGCAAATCCGTTTTAAAAACGTTAAGCATTATTCTTATCTTGAC
This sequence comes from Scrobipalpa costella, assembly GCA_949820665.1. Classification (NCBI taxonomy): domain Eukaryota; kingdom Metazoa; phylum Arthropoda; class Insecta; order Lepidoptera; family Gelechiidae; genus Scrobipalpa; species Scrobipalpa costella. The sequence goes on from OX463306.1 coordinate 6,254,877, forward strand.
AAAGCAATACAATCCGGCATTACAGGATTGTTCTTTCATTGAATGTAGATAAGACAATGACACGATTAATCCCCTACTGGCCTACTGCTATAGACCTGTAGATGGCGCACCTTGACACGGCGACCGTTGGCTTTCGCAACTCATGGCCACCCTACTGTGTCAGTTTTTCTGATTGTTGTTTGCACCAGTTCTGCTACAGGTGCATTTTTTGTTAGATCTTTGTATGGTTAAATTGTATTACAGTTTTTATGGCAGTATCGTTATTTTTCTTTCTGCTAAAATTGTGCGGAGGAGTGTTTTGAAATACCCATAGAATAAATATAGATATAATACGACATTCTCGGGTGATATTGTAGAGCATGAGACGAGTATATGTATTGCTATAGTGACAACCTGTCACAATTACAATCTGAAATTGCCCTCAATTTTTGTCAGACGTGGCGAAAGCGCCTTTTACGAGGCGTTAAACGCTCTGCCTACCCCGTAAGGGATAAAGGCGTATGAGACGAGTCAAATATGGAGTGCTTCCACGCAGAAGCTGAAAGACACTGATGTACCACGGAAAAGTTGCTAGGCTCAGCAATTCAGAGGAAGGGTATGTAGTTCCTTCCATGCTTGTCTGGGAGCGAGAGAAAAAAATAGAATTTGCCAGCTGCATTTCCTCCCGGGCATGCTGTAAAAACCAGCTAAGGGAACCGAGGGTTTCAGTATATTGTAATTTAGGCGATGGACTGACAACCTGTCACTATAGCAATATACCTACAAGTCTATCTTAAATAACCCTTAAAACTTTGTCAGATGTGGCGGTGCGACATTTTTTAAGTTCGTTTACGATCTGTGTACCCCATTAGGGATAAAGGCGTGATTATATGTATGTATGTATGTATGGTAAGTAGTTGGTAGATCGATGGCCTTTGGTAAAGCCTACCGACTCTTATGTAGTAATAGCGACCCGCCCCGGCTTCGCACGGAAATCATCAGTGTTTCTCTACTATATTATGCATGTATTATACATATAAACCTTCCTCTTGAATCACTTTATCCATTAAAAGAAACCGCATCAAAATCCCTTGCGTACTTTTAAAGATCTAAGCATACATAGGGATATAGGGACAGAGAAAGCGACTTTGTTTTATAATATGTAGTGATATTCAGATCCGGGTCTACCTAGCCAGAATACCCGAAAATCCACTTCAACCCACTCAACACCTTTCCAGTCTAATAGATAAACAAGTGAAAAAAAAAACAACATTGTAATTGGATGAATATTAGATACGGAGACTTGTCGGTATCAGTTTAGTAACAGGTAAGTAACAGGTCGTTTCACCGGTTCTACAGAATGCATTCAACGCAGATTAGCTCTAATCACGCCAATTATAACCTTACGGCTATTAACTTACAGTTTGAATTAATTTGAAATAAATGCAAATTAGTGCTGAGTCCTTACTCCAAATTGATACATATTATTGTATTTAAAACAGTCTAAAGTAATCGATTAATCGTGATTGATGGTTTCTAGTATTGAAAATGTTTAAAACTTTGTATGCAAATGTTCTGCATAACTTAAGAATGCGATCTAGTATTTTAGTCTCTTTGACGCCTAAGTAAATAAAATGTAGGATACAAGAAACAATAACATACGTTTTTTTCTGTCGTTTCGTAGAATTATAGGTATATATATTTTATTTCCATGCTGGACTGGGAGCGAAAAAAAACATAGAATGTGCCAGCTGCATTTCCTCCCGGGCAAACTGTAAAAAACCAGCTAAGGGATCCGAGGGTTTCAGTATATTGCAAAGTGGCGATGGGCTTACAACCTGTCACTCCAGCAATGTACCTACAAATCTATCTTAAAGAACCCTCAAAACATTGTAAGACGTGGCGGAACGACCTTTGTTAGGTCGTTTACGCTCTGCCTACCCCATTAGGGATAAAGGCGTGATTATTTGTATGTATGTACTATCTTATTTGGACTAGGAAGTTCAAAAAAGTAAAAGGTTATCCAATAGCAGTCTGGTAAACGCAAAAGATCATGATGACTAGGGACAACTTTTATGACAGATCTACATACATTTCATGTATGACACACATGCATGTATGACATACAATTGTGACTTAAAAGCAATAAATCACGAAACTACTTATTTTAATTAAATAACCATAAAATAAGAGTCAAATAGCGAGGATATCAAGTACTCAAAAAAAGTTAAATACTTGATTTAACTGTGTTTGATTGACAGGGTTAACTCAAGACTCGTGTTGATAAATACTCCGCATAATTCAGCATAAGTTACAGAAAATTCTTGCAAAGTGTAAGACTGACACTTGCTTTTGAAGTTTTGATAAGTTTAAACTTTTCAACAGATTCCGCGTGCAGGTTGTATAATTAGTCTGGTTTTGACTGGATTTTAATGGAATAATCTAGCAATTTTATGAACGTATTTTCTTAAAATCAACCTCTTATATCAAAAATAAGTATTTTTTATAGTAAAGGTAGTAAAAAAGACGTAAAATATTGCATAGCGCATGAGTTTCCATAGTGCTAATCAACCATAAATCTAAACCAAAAGCTTACATTTACAGAATTAGGCTCAACTTTGAGAACTGCACTGAAACGGCGGACACTTTGATTACAAAAGTCCAGTGCAGTTATAGTCCAGTGTATTAATGGCCAGGTTATATTATAGTCCAGTGTATTAATGGTGCTAAGCCCCGCCTCTTAGTCGGGTCGTGATAAGTCGATCGTATTAGCGTCACAGAGTGGAATACTGTATCTTTTACTATAGTTTACTGTGTTTAATAGACTATACTGTGTCATTGAATAATTTTATTTCTAAGATCAAATTTCTTGAATAACTATAAAATTTGCTACGAGTAAAAAGTTTTGCCACTACCCTAATGGCAATTCACAGCTCAAGATAGAGACAGTTCGCGAGTTTTGGTGTCGAAGACAGCTTTTACCAGCATTATCTAATAATTACAGCGTCTCAACTTTAATTATCCCCAAACGCTTTTCTCTTGCTTCCGATTTTCGCTTTAATCTGAGACCCTATATCTTTGCACCTGTAGCACTGTGTAAATTACCAGGCTAGGTGCGATAATCCAGTAATGACTGGGTTACCGTGCCACGACGATGTAATAAGGGGCCGGTAAAAGGGTTCCTTTACAGCCAGTTTAGAACGGTGGGTCGCCAGTTCTATTACCAGTTGGGATCCAACTACATTATATTTCAATTTTCTTGGAGGTAAGTACGTAGATAAAATCGATTTATTGCTGTAAATGAGATAACGTTGAACTATTATAGTGAATTAATTTTAAATTGAAATATATATCAAATTAAGACTATTTACAGAGAAATGTGTGTGAGACTGCTAGGTTAGTTACGTAGTGCCATTTAATGGATGCCTCAGTTTCATATTAGTGAACACATAAGGTCAATAATTTCTATGAGTCTATGAGTCATACCCTCTAGGCTTGCTCGGGAGTGGGACGATAGTGAATAAACACTTTATGAATGATAATTACGTGTATCGTGTGAACACTATGTTATTTCTGCTAATTATAGGGAACCATGTAAGCTACTGATCTTTATAGTAATTCAAAGTATGTTTAATATTTTAAAAGACGCAAAGGTCATAAGGGAGAAGAATAGTTTACTTTTTCACCTCGTGATTACTACATGTGTTAAATTAAATTACAAAAACCTTTACTTTTCACTTTTATAATTTCGCAAGATTACCACAAATAACGGTATTTACAATTTGTGGCACCATATAGACACAATAGGTGTTAACTTATTCACGATGTATTAAGATGAAAATAATAAAGACGCCTATTGGAATTTCCACACACAGAGAAAAGAAACATAATAAGTACCTACGCAAAACAAGCTGAGGCAATAAAGCCTTTAGAATGTAACATAAAATAGGCTCTATAATTTCATTTGCAATTTCATGCATAATATGAAAGTGCAACACCATAAGACAGTGATAATACCTTACACTATCGGTACCCTATATTTGTCGGCGAATTTGCCCCTAACAATGAATAATGGGTTCGTGTCACATTTCCGCAATTGCCCCATAACTCACATTTATGGATTTTGCAATGGAATGAATTATCCTCTGGAAACATTTCGCCATGAGCTATTAACAAATATGATACCGATACTGATATCGAAGCGAGAGATGTAGTAGAAATAAAACTTAACACATGATTTCTTTGTTTAAGCTAGTCACACATCGATATATACAGCGATGTGGCACCGGGTTTGATGAGAGGTTGAAGTTGGCATCATATTAATATAAAGTTTGATCTTAGGTATAACTAAAAAAGCAAGATTGAATGTAACTGAAATTAACTGACATCGCCAAGAAACTTAAATGTTATCTCGGTATATCTATTTCCATAAATTGATCATAAATTCAGATGATATTCTAGTAGCAAAGTTAAATCTTAATAGAATTCCATAAAATATGAAATCCGGGCTATAAAATTGACACAATTACAATAATATAATTTTCTTCCTACTTCATAAAATGTGTCATTCTGACACTAAATAACTACTGTCACTGGTTCATTATTATTACGATAATACGCACTAAACTGAATTACAAATGGCAATATAAGTAGGTTATTTAATATTACATAAGGAAATAGCAAAAACCTACCAAGTTCTCTACCAGAAAGAAAAAGGGTTATCGTACGGGTTATATACTATCAGATGGTAAATAATGAAGAAAATTTACTGTGTAATATACCTACCAGAAACATATTAGTTTATCGCACAGGTCATAGACTAAGAAACAGATGGTAAACAATGAAGAAGACCTAATGACCAGCGACATTGCATCAGAGGCGTATTGTTAAACACCGGAAGGCCTATTTGCCTAACATTGTCAAGTCAACGTAATGCCAGAGAGCGTGGCGACCGTGGACTTCTTGACGACCCACCGGAAATACGCATCTAGGTGGAAGACATTAGCTTCACGTTACAAAAAACGTAGCAGCTGGTCTTGATAAAGAGCAAGATGAAATATTTTGCTCTGGTAGATATGATTGAACGAATATTAAATATTGGTCAGTAGCACGATGCAATGGGAAAATTACATATGACATTGAACATTTTGCAAAATATAAGACTCATACGAATGAAAACGTTATATTTGTAAACTTAATTCAAGAAGCAATCGTTATTAAGAGAGGTATCATCAACACAGTTAACAAGGCGGAAAAAGTGTAGAAATAAAGTGTTGCAGAAATCATTTAATTTCAATAGCAACTGACAGAAGGTTAGCCAACTGAGTGATTAAAAGATAAACCACTTATTTGAAATTGATGATGTGATTATGAAGTATTTAAAGGTCAGGAAAATTTGATAAATGATAGAAATAAGAGAGAGAGAGAGAGCATGAGAGATGGTAATGATGATGCTGGTGAGATGGAAAAGAAAAACAATTTGTCTATATAAAATGACAATGCAAAAGAATATAATAATGATTCTATTATAAATGGAATAAAGAGATTGATCCCGAAGGTTTATAAAACAATTTAAGATAATGATATCTTTCCTGATGTTATCTTGAGATGGAACAAAACTTGTGATAAACTAATATCGACACCTTGAACAACACAATAGAATAATGCCACGAAACAGTTTCACACGTCTTATATGAAGCATTAGGAAAACAACAAAGCATCTTATAATATTGTACACGAAGGTTAGTCATAGGTCAAAATCATCTCGTCAAATTGTTCAAGATGATCTTTTTTGATTCAAATTGCCTTTGTTTTGCAAACAAATAGGTTTTTGTCGGATGTTCTGGCTTATTGTGTCTGTCTGTAATGAAGTCATTATCTTGGTCAATTTGTATCTAAGAGAGTACGAGGCTACGGAATAGTATGGGAAGTAATTTGATGAGTTGAACCAATCTTTTCCTATACTTATGTGTGCATTTTTATTTTATGCTTATGAAGAAATTGGCTTTTCACTTTGTTTCATTGTCTGCCCGTTGACCAATATAAAAGGATTTTGGTTGAAGGCGTTAAATTGTTTCAGTTTCATGGATTTTAATAGGTATAGTTACATTATGTTTGGGAACCATTCAACCTTACACAATCTTAGTATTATAGGTATCTATATTACTCAGTATAGTGTAACATAGTAGGTAAGATTTATTTACTTTCTAAAAGTAATTAGAGATATTATGATAAACTGTCTTCAGCACACCTTTGACCACGACCTTCTAGTTTTCACTTTTAGTCTTTCATAAAATGTTAGGAAGCTATATCTTGCAATTGATTTATTGTTTTTCAATTCAGTGCTTTACTGTTTTTGTAAAAAAATGTATGTATAAAAATTAAATAGACTACAAAACTTTCGATATTTATAAGTCTGCAAATGTGGACATTTAAATGTCTACAATATTATGATTATCGTTAGTCGCAATCAATTGGTATTAATTTTGCAATAAATGGGTTCATTAAGGATATAAGATAAATTATTATTGTTGATAGGTAGGTATAAATAAATCTGGAAACCAGTCACTCGAATGCGTGTTCCAAATTTTATAATGGTCTCACTAAAGTTGAGAAAGATTCAATGAAATATAGTAGTCAAATGGTTTACTATTGCAAAACGGAGATCTTGTGGAACAGCAATAAGGTAAATACAGATACAGAGTATCTTTCTCAGTTATCACAGGAACAATAACATCAAAGTAAATATACCGGCCTCTTGCAAGTTTATAGTTAGAAGTATTCTCGGAAACATTATATTTTGCATTTCTGCAACTCGGTCCACTGCAGTTTCCGTTACAGTTTGGACCGGTCCAACCCGTTTTTGTTCCGTCCTATTATAATTTTTGGCCGCCCTTTTAGGCTTTTAAATAAATCACTACTACAGATGAAGAAAGCAAAGTTGCTAAAACCAAACTAAGAAATTCTTATTGTTGCTAAGGCCTAATTGGAATTGTATATGACTTAAAACTTGTTTGATAACAATAAAGACCACAGAATGTATAAAAGTAATTAGGGTAAAACATAGGTTTTGAGTAAGTCAACCATGACATATAAATGTTACTTACAGTGTTTCATAATTTTTTTGTATGTTATCATATCAAATGATCTAGGATAATATTCGCAATATAGAGCAGTACCGTCGGAAACATATTTTGCAACCCGATTTGTCGCAGTTTCCGTTACACATTGGACCGGTCTAGTCCTAGACTTGACACGACAACCCATTAAAATAAATAAATCCTAATCATTAGTATTACTGACACAGTATTTACTTTAGTAATCGCTTGACCAGATACGAGTATTGACATGTTTGATTTAAGTGCTGGAGCTAAAATATTGAACATAAAGTTGCTAACGACCTAATATCTAAATCGATACTAACAAATCGGAAATATTTTTTAATTTGTTAATTTCAGTTGCCTAGTAAATTATTGGTAGTATTTAAATAAGGGAAACGAGTAAGTTAGTGTAATTAATTCAATTTCCACTGCTGATTTAATAATGGATGCACTACCGTTCCACGCCCTTTGATAATATAAAATTTCCTCAAAAGTTTGTTATCGCAACATTAAATGGTCGTTATCATTACCACAAATACTCTTTTTGTGAAAAGCGTACGATGATATTAATTAGGTACATATAGCATTGTATGGGTTGCTCTGTGTGAATTGTTTCACTGATTTTGAATCCAACACAAAAGTATTAAAACAAAAATATGGACGATTATTGATCAGCACAGTAAGTAGATTAGTGGGCTCGATTCTAGATACCACCGGCTAAAACTAAAATAAAAACCTATCTGTCACTTTCAAAAAAATAAAATTGAAAAAGGACAGGCTATTTATACTGTATGATTTTACACTTTGGCCGCTAGATTTTGACGCGCATTTGCACGTTTCCCCTATATTTCTGTCAATTTTATCCGCCATATCATATGACGGCGGATAAAATGACAGATAACTCATAAAACCACCTACTATAAATCAAAAACCGGAGAGAATAGATCTTCTGCCCAATGTTTTTAGTCTGAAGAATTAAGCCCAGTGTACTGTTAACATAATGATGTATCAAAACGATAGAACAATAACCAAACAGTAGTAAGAGTCGAAAGTGAACACAAACACGTTTGCAGCCGTGAATGACTCGTATTGCATCAATTGCATCACGTGTAATGATGATTGATTCCATAATACGATGCTACTATTACGCTGCCTGTTCAACAACAAGCGCATCTTCATCACGCGTTAACACATCAATCAACGCAATGGAATCTGCCGCCGAATTAAAAGCACTAACGTCCATGCTGGACTGGGAGCAAGAAAAATACATAGAATGTGCCAGCTAAGTTAATAACTTTGTCAGACGTGGCGAACGATCTTTGTTTAGGTCGTTTACGCTCTGCCTACCCTATTAGGGATGATTATATGTACGTATGTATTTTTTTTAAGACTTGCCTTGTCTATTATTTTGTAACTTCTGTCTGAGGGGTTGCGGCATCATCGGCTAACGAGCGACAGACTAATCGGTTGCTGGCTACACAACCTTTTCTTTATAATGCTGGATATAGCAATTAATATTACTTAACCCAAAATAATGAACGTTTCACGCCTGAGTTACCACACTCAGCTCCGGATAAACTTAACGTCTGATGTTTAGGTATCGAATTGCGGTATCGTTGTGGGTATCATTTTCACAGACATTTAATTCATTTAGCCAAGCTATTATGATCTTACTTTATATTTCCTGAGCTAATTTTCATGCAGCAAAGTACAGTTTAATTATGTCTGCTACCTTTAATTTAATCTTAAGCGATAGCATCTATAGTATAACAATTCCGTCTAGATTATCTTCAATCTTCCTCAGACTTACTGTTTCCAGCGGAGTTGTAAAACAATTAATGTTGAAGTAGTGTTGGTAATTGTCTAGACGCATTTATCCGGCGGCCTGCGCCCGCGCACGCACGTTCAACTCAATACCGTTGCTTGGACATGAATTGCACATTCACTATAGTTTAATTTCAGAACGCGTTCCTCAATGCCAAGAGGTTTCACTGCTAGATACCTTTATTTTTGTATCTAGAGTAACTTTCGCTAAATCACTTTAGTTTTATTGTTAGAGTCTGGCACATTCTTGGGTGCCAACGTTACATTTTTAATTGTGTTTCATAAGTACTTCCTGTTTCTCGCTTTGTTATATTTTAGTCAGCTTATTTATTTTATTTCTTTTGCCGTTTGTTCATATAGTTTTGTTGTCTCGGTGTTTTATTTGAGTTCCTTGTTTGATAGGTTCACTCTCGCCTTTAGCACTTTCGATTTCTGTCGCCACATATGCTGTTAATAACACGCCTGTGGCAAGTTTAAATTTACGAGAAAAACAGCTTGCACTGGAATATTATTAGAAAATAGGAAGGAAAAGCGCTTTATGTAAATCAGCTGACAACGTGAGGCGTATGGACATAACCGGATGCCCCTGTCTCTTAAACTGTTTATGGATCTCCATTGACTAAACAATATATTAGTATATCAACAAACAAATGAGAGCCCGATGGTGTAGTGGATAGGGCCGCTGCCTCCTGAGCGGGAGGTCGTGGTTCGAATCCCACCACGTACCAATGTGTTTTTCGGTTTTCGAATTTCATATGTACGTTTATTCGGCGCTTTTTCCGTGCTTCAGAAGGCACGTTAAGCCGTTGGTCCCGGTTGATATCGTTTAACACTTTACATATTAGTCGGTAAGTCATATCAGAGGCCAGTGCTAAGCATGGCGGCTTGAAAACTCTGACCCTAATCTAGGATTGGGTCTGGTTTCCCTTCTGGGTTGCGGAGGTCAGATGGCAGTCGCTCTGTTTAAAAACCAGTAACGAGGGGTTCAATCCCCTAGATTAGGTAGCCGACCCCGTGAGATACGGGATAAGGCTAGGAAGATGATGATCAACAAACAAATGAATTATTATATTTTACTGTTGTGATTTCCGTCCGTTTTATAAGTATTAATGTACAATACAACCAATAAATCTGGCAAAGTTTACATTAATTTTAAGGATAAATAAGCAATGTTATTTGAAGTAAAGATATTCAGAAAAGTATAAACGATTTGTATTGTCATATTAAAACCTATAGATGTTTGTATTTAGCAGAGCCAGTAATTATCAAACCATAAATTGGTATATTTACTACCTTTATAAATTTCCTTATACGACTCTAAACTCATCATACATTAGAAAGTTAGTTTTTGCTTTGCGGAACGACATTAAACTTGGACTCTCCGTAATTGAATCTTTATGGACTGGCAACGTAATACCTTGTGATCACTTTAGATATTGCTTGAGGATATTCTATTCTATAAGTATTTTTACCCGACTGCACGAAGTAAAGGAGGGTTATGTTCAAGTTCATACGTTTTTGAACATTAATGTCAAGGAAATTTAATCTTTTGTCTCTAAAGAAATGATCATACACAAATCCAAAATAGCAGTAACCAGAGGCCATTGATGAACATTGGATAGGTGTTTGAAAATGAACTTTAAGTTTCTCTTATAATTTTTCATTTTTAATGATAATTCAAGTAGGATCTATAACGATTTATATTATGTTTATTTATAGTAAGTATTTTTACGTAGATCAAGTTTGTCTCGTTCCTGTGTTGCCGCATTAGTGTTTTTGCAAGCGTAATGCCTAGCTCACAATACAACACGTATGTTATGCCTCTATTCTCTGCATATTCAGTGAAATTCACACGATCTTGTTGACTAGTTTTATAATTCTTGCCATAATGTATCAGCTGATTGCACCATTTTTGCATAATACTTTTCGCTTCGTTACTTGCATCCGCAGAATTATTGATGCAGCTCGTATAAATAGCATTACATCTTGTAGTAATGCTATTTGCATATTCTAATTGCTAGATCAATCACTTGTCGATGTAAAGCTATCATTCGGACCATTTGTTAGTTAAATCTTCAATCACCTAGGAGATTTCTCTTCTCAATAATTATCTGGATTTTAGTGTTTTGTCTAAAACTGATTGATGGGTGAATAGGAAGAACGCGAAGTCAATTTACTTTGAAGTCAACGCACAGCATCAGGTAGTTCAAATTCTTCTTTACTTATGCGGTTCCGGGTCAACTGTTACTCCGTTATGACAGAAAGTGGTTTCATGACATCTGTCAACCTCTGTAACAAGTTGTTCCGTAGCTGCCTCCAGTGTTGGTTTCAATTATAGTTCTCGTTTGTCTTGTTGTGAAACCGCCAGCATCCTACAATTTCGTGCGAGTTGGAAGTTGAATGGCGAAATTTTCGCGAGAATTATTCACACCAATTATTTTACTTGCCGTTTCTAATTATATTTCGTGTTCTGATTCTCTTTCGCTATTTCGTGAACGAGAAAATTAGAAGTAATAGAAAGCTTGGCTGTCGCATTGTTTGTCAAGTTCACGTGTGCTTGTGAAGTTATTTGGGTAATGTGGTAATGTTGCTATTCACATGTCTGCTGAATGTCGCAGGCGCAGGCGCAGATGTCACAGACGCGTTGCAAAATATGGGATGAGAATACATCCGATAGATATGCCGCTAGTTATTGTTGGTATTTCGACACATGTGTTTGATATTTTATGGGGTATTGTGATTTAGTAATGAGTAAATAGGTCAAACATTATTACTACAATTGTAACCATGTATTTCAATGTGACCTTTTGACTTGAATCAAATTTCTGTGTATCTATATTACTTCCACGCTTCATATATACGGGGTGAAAGGGCAGCGCCCCGCAAACTAATAGGGGTTGCTCAGTCAACGAAACTGTTTTCTTTACTACCAGCAGGATTTTTTTTTCACGAAATGAAAAAAGAAATGGTTTTCCATACAAATTGTCTGATCGAGTTGTTCATTTTGTATGGGAGTATGTATGTATTTTTTTTCATCTCCTGAAAGAATTTTTCGGTCGAGTTGTTCAGTTTCGTTGACTGAGCATCCCCTATCAGTTTGCGGGACTCTGTGTCTTACAGCTGGTATAATAATCCTTCACGGCATCAGCTATAACACGCTGCGTTAAAATTAATTGGTTCATTGTATAACTGAAGCGATTCACGTGTAACGGTTACTTATTACTAAAGCACTAAATGTCATTCAAGCATTGAATAATATTGCAGTGGGCCGTGTTGGTCACGACACTGAGAATGTTCCGTTTCCATAATGAATCATTCGACATAGTATTGACCAAAATCCGCCTTCCCAGATAATTAATTTTGATATACATTTTGTTCTCTTCCTCATTCTTTTTTATTGAGACACTGACTCCTTTTTTGTGGTCACATAAAATGCGTTTAACTTTTTCAGTCTGTTTTATGTCTCGTTGACTCACTAATTGAATTTGCAGGTTTTGCACCTTTGAGCAGGTATCTTGGTCGATTTTCCCAACGTTTCGGAAAGTGCTATTCATTATAGGTGTTTCACAAAATACCTCAGAGAATCTGGTGCAACTCATTACGCGTTGCGTGCTATGCCAAGTCACAGGTACCGCCCTTGGACGCGCGAAGGAATTTAGTTCAAACAACATTGTATTGTAAGTATGTACTATCAATTGGCATCTATCGATACAAATCACGATCTAAGGACGGCGCTGTCTTGTCAACATCCGTCTCTTGAGTCGCGTGTATTTTCAAATCAATTGGACCCGCTTTTGAACCTGTCATAGCAAATAGTCCTGTACCAATTTTGATTTGATATGGTTTTTCTTTGTCGGCTTCATCTGCGTGAGAATTGCTGAATTCATTTAGTTATGGAATGCAATTGTCGTGAATTGTACATTCTGGTGGCCTTGCTTTCGGGCCTTTATGCCTTTAATGGTCCGGAAATTATAATAGCCTTTGTCGTGCGTGTCTCGGATTCGGACAAAGTATAATTCGTAGCATAATTCTGTTGCGGTTTCGGTAGCAACTGAATGAGATAGGTAATTGTTACGTTACAAATCATGATTAGCGGTTCTGTGTGTTTTATGTATATTACTTATTGCGCAAGAGCGTTTAATTAGTGAATGCGTAAAGTAAGGAATTTCTTTGTTCATATTTTAATAATGTAACATTGCAAATTTTTACTGCGATGCACCTCTCACTAGCTGAATTCATTCAGTTGATGAAACGGGTATCCTATATATTGTACATGCAAGTTAAAGTAAACTACAACCTACACATTGAGGAAAATATAAACTGTACTCAATTGTTAAACATGCTCCAAATCTAGTTAGTTTTAAGGAGACAGGAGGCCGGCTTTTATCTGAAATCTAGTATCCTTGCGTAAGTAATTCAATGTGATCCACTATCGTGAACGTGACTACAGTTGCGTTCCATTTTAAGCTGAAAACTGGTGCGTTTGCGCAGGGAGCAAGAAAAAACATATTGAAAAAGGAGACAAATTTGTCACCACCAATTAGGTGTTTACTGACAACTGGTAAATTGATACTCGATATCGTATTGATAAATAACTAAGATCAATAACAAGCCAAATTGCCGTGTAAATGTAGATTCATATCACGTCCAATCTTGAATGTAATTTGACAGTCTTGTTCGACATTGTAAATAAATCTTAAATGTGCACGTTTGGAACTTAGGTGTGAAATAAAATGAAAACTATTTCTTAAGCTCAGTAACTTAACGTGAATGCTAAGTTGTGTTCTATTTCTCAGGCAATAAACTGTTTCTACTATATCCTTATCATATCCTTTATAGAAAAACAAGCTCTGCCATTTTCAATTACAAACTATATATCAAGTTACTTATTCCATATATTGAATCACATAAATAAGTAGAAAAGTAGATCGAAAATGGTAGCATATTGCCCATTTTATGTTGTAGAGTGAGAAGATGATGGACAAATACATTTTGAACATCGTAGGACCAACGTAAGACACCACTCATTCCAATTTTAAAAATTAATGTTGTAACTGGCGGATTTTAACCTAAGAGAAAAAGTGAATTCAAAAAGAGAAGGTCCTTTAGGGTATCCCTTGCTCCACAAGGAACAGGTTTTAGACGTTTCCCAACCTTGTCACTGGTGTTCCAGTGCAGCCAATGCACCACTTCGGCGAAAGTAAAAGTAACTGGCCGCTACCAGTTGCCTCGATAAAAAAATAAAGTTATATATTTTTCACTCTTGTTTACTTCATTTATGCAATGAAATGACCTGATTTAATTTCGATACGTCCATAAATGGTTCTGTAATCGTGATTTAATCATTACTAGTTGAATTCCCATGGTCACTGTTTTTTTTACAAGTGATAATAAAAAAGTAAACCAATATTCAAAAAATCTACGACTCTGTGATCTGATTATTCTTCTTAATTTGTAGATACGAGAATTTACTATAGGTACGTTTGTTGATATATCACGCATAATACCATATTTTCGTGAAAAATAACAATAGTTTAACACTTTCTTTCTTACTATCCGCAAAATCTCAAGATAAGAATAGTGTTTGCTACAGTTGCCCCAGCAACCTGAAAAGATTAAACGAAATTGCTTGGTTCTCTAACGACTTAAAATAAGCTAGATACTCCTGGCCACTCAGACTAAGTGAATCTAAGTGAGCACTTAACACATTCATTGCTGACCTCCACTTAGAAATAGTTATATTATTGTTTTGTTTGAAACACTGTGACTTGAATATACTATGGCGTTTACAATTGACTTAAGGCAATGTGTGTAAAACAATATTTTTATTGAATGTAGACCAAATTATAGTTTTAATATGACATATTATTAGCAATTACGAATATGTGTATCTTATCTTAAGATATAATTGACAGTAATTAGGTAATTACATAATGAACCAAGTAGTACGATGTTCGATTTACCTATTTGTTATTCCAGAAAACGTTATTTTTTATCAAGTTAGATGCGCTCGCGCACTGTAAGTGTGCAAAGCGTGAAAGTTGCTTCGAATTGATTTATATCGTTTACTTTTGAAAAATGCCGCCGATTGACGGCCATGCTGGACTGGAACCCACTTTTATACCTTAAAAGGCCATAAAAGCCGTCAAACGTCTTAATTAGTTGCTTTCGTACTTTTAATGGCCGTGGTATTGGAGGTTATTTAAGGGTTAAGTAACTACTGGCAGTGGTTAAAAAGTTATTTCGTTTCTCATCATAAATAAATAATTGTTTCGCTTGATTTAGGTATGTTCTCTAAATCAAAATTTTTATTTATAAATTTACGATAGTTCGGCAAGATCTTACAACTACGTGCTTATTTATTTTCAAATTTGTTTTTCAGTTCACACAGCAAATGTGATTAAAACTAACAATTTTAATCACGAAATTCAGTGAAACAACCTTCGCCGCCAGCAATGTCGAAAAATCTCATGAATTTTTTTGCAACCATTTTGTTTTGTAATTAACCAATTTTAGTGTTTTCAATGCAATGTCACCAGGCTAATTAAACGATTGGTCAACAAAGTGAACGTATTGTGAGACCTTTGCGCCGAATTGGTCAAAGTTTGGTCGATTTATGGTCTTACGTGAATGTCCACTTTTTGAATGAAAGTCGTTCAGGGTCGTACCTGTGAAAGAGAAGAAGAATTATGTAGAGCAACAAAAATATATTTATTAAAACATAAATACAAGTAAAATAAAATCATCACCAGTAAAAGTCACTAACTTGTTAATTTAAAAAGATTCACCGGTCTGTCTAGTTTATCCTATCCTCAGTGCATGAAAAGCTAAAGTTTTGTTACATAAAATATTAGAATATAACGATATTACAGTAATAAACATGTAAATGTGTACAATGAGGACGTTACCCCAGCAGTGGAGTAGTGAAAGTAATTACCGTATCATGCTGGAGTGGATCTAGCAGCCTGCTTGGGTCCGTTTTATAGAATTACAGTTAGTAAAATGCCAGGTACTTCCATGCTGGACTGGGAGCGTGAAAAAAACATAGAATGTGCCAGCTGCATTTCCTCCCGGGCATGGGTTTGGGAGGGTTTCTGTATATTATTGCAATTTAGGCTGACAACCTGTCACTCCAGTAATATACTCACAAATCTATCTTAAATAACCCTCAGAACTTTGTCAGACGTGGCGGAACGACCTTTGTTTAGATCGTTTACGCTCTGCCTACCCTATTTGGGTAGGGTGTATGTATGTATGTAAAATACCTGTACAGTTTGATCTACATTGCGAAGCCAGTAAGCTTACACGATACTGCCGAGATGAAAATCTCTAACAAACATCGCAATGTAGGTATATAACCAATGTAACCGATTTAAGCTTAAACTGAGTAAATTTTAATTTTATGTCTCGTCGTAAGACTGTTTTATCTTGAGGCTAATTGAATGAGCAGTTTGAAGCAAAAAGGGTAGTGTATTTAGCGTTTTTGCAGTTGACTGATTATCAAGTTTACTCTCGTTACAATACCTGGTATAGATTGTTTTAGATTAGCGAGAATCATTCAAAGCTTATTTATTTATTTATCGTAGGGCATTATTTTTCTGCGAGGTCCAGAGGACAGTGCAGCAGCTGGTTTTGTTGCACCTTTAGCACCACCCGGGGTCACGTGTGGGGTTTTTAAGGTAGTTCCTACGGACGTGGAGCAATATCGATCTGTAACGACCACTATTAGAAACAATGTCCGGGTCCGACGGCTTAACGTGTCCTCCGAAACACGGAATCCGTTTTCTTCCAGACAATCAGGTGGATTCAGCCTGCATAGTCATAACCAAACTGGAGAAAATCTCACAAAGTGATAAATTGACAAATATCTACTTTGTGTTCCCCCTGGGAATTGAACGCAGGACCTCCGGATCGTAAGGCCATGGCTCTAACCACTAGACCACGGAGGCAGTTGATTCAAAGTAACATGAAGCACAAAATATAAACCCGTGTCGGGTCAGAAACATTAGACTTTTAGTGAAACGATGATGAATTATTTTATATCTCCTAACTACCTTGTTTGGTTCGTGGCTTTAGCTTTCATTAAAGGTCATCGTCATTTCTTTTTGATTTATAGTCAGCTGATAAAATCGTTTAATTATCGATTAGTTAGTCATTCCAAATAAGCAGCTGTGCAGAAAGTTGATTTTACTAAAACAATCTACCATTTATCTTATGAATCTATCTGCTACAATCGCCTATATACAATTTAGGTTGTTCGAATGAATATTTAAACTGTGTTACCTAATACGACATGGTCCTTAGAATATTTAGTACTCGTCTCGTAAAGCACCGAAGGATGCTATAACTCAAAGACCAGTAACCATGGGAACGCTGATACATTCTAGTCCTATTCTAGCCAGCTGTTCTCAATATTATACCACTACCAATAAATACTAAAACACATTCTTGAATACCATTACGGCCTTCTAAGTATCACCTAGATACCAATTACGAAATTATTGTACGCTATGTATAGAAACATGGCATTTTGAACATTTATGAGATCAATAAAGCAAATAGAACTGTATCTGTATCAATGACGGTCATTGTAAGTGCGGCTTTTGCAACAAATGCCTTAAACGCAGATCAAGTTGAAACCAGTTGCACTCTGATACGACTCCATATTGCCCCTATTAAATAATTTCACGTTCCAAAGACATAATATATAAGTCAGAAATACACTTCTACAGATCGACCGCGAAATCTGTTCACCTGTCACGTCACTACTATAGCTGTCATTGCTTCAATTGCTGTAAGTGTAACCTAGACAAATTCTAGTTCCCAAAATAACCGCCTGAACAGTTTGGGCGAACGCACTTCAGATACGTAGCCACATACTACAAGGCACGCTATTTACTTAACGAAGCACATCCCAACAATAGCGCGGCATACATAACTGATTTGATTTATGAATGTCCATTGAACAAAAGCAGTGCCCGGCCATCTTTCTCGGTCGATGCCAGAAGACGAGTCGTACTGCGATTGGATGCCACGGTCAAGCGACGCACTTGACCTAGGCCTCGGCACGATGCGTAAGCCGAGACTTCGAGAGCAAGCCCATCCGAACGTAAACAATCGATTACAATACTCGATTACCAAGAACTGGCTGGAAACTTAAAACATAAAAAGAAAACGAAGGAAATTTTAATTTCACTTTCTAAATTTTAAACTTGGAATGCGTTACGTCATAGCGTCACTGATGATTTCATTACACGTGACGAAATGTTTAATAAGATTTGTGTAGCAGATTGTAAGTAAGCATGAGATCGTATTATATAGCTTAAAGTAAGTTTTATGTATGGTGTTTTAATCCTGGTTTTGTGTTTGAATGGAAACAAGGTCGTTACATGTTTAATATTATCATCTATTCTTTATGCAAGTATCTGGGCTAGCAGACAGGTGCAATTCTTATTCTGTGCCACACAAAGTACCTATTTTTAAAATGTTTTCTGGAATTTCCGGTTATGGTAAGCGCAATTTGGTTTCTCCAGCCACGGATGAACGTAGCCTTCGAGTCATTGCACCGAAGGATGACATTTCTTTAAAACTTGCTATTTCCTGAACTTTTTCCACTGAGTCATGCCAGTCATCACAAAAGTCCCCAGTCTCATAGGCTTTCATTGCTGTGTGTACTTTTTAGATTTCTCAATTTAATTTATCTCGTACATAAAGAGTGGTATTACAAACAGCGCGACAGCACGGAAAGAGCGACTCAAAATTGTATCACGTTTATCTAACATTGCAATAATCAGTTCAATGAGGCGTAAATAGTGTACGAAAGGGAAATCTGACCAATGGCGGCCGCGGCGGAGAGTCTCAGAGAAAGTTTTAAATTATACATCGTACGTAAACTGGTAACATTGATGGGGACAAGAGCGCGTTTAGACGACGGATGTTTGCGCACTTGATGAACGCAACTAGGCTTACAAAGTCACGTGTGCGTCGGAGATGATCCGTACTACAGCGAAAGTAAAGATGCTATAGCTACCTTACGCAACATAGGTGCGTTCGGACGTCCGAGGCTACGCAATAGTCTCAATCAGAAATGGTAATAAGGTGTCCAAATATCGCGTACTCGCCATTCCCAAAACAATTGCGCAACCGAATAATTAGAAATGTAGATTTCTTCTCGATATCAAAGCCTATTTTTGTACATGTCTATGATGATTGATAAGAAGTTTCTTTTGTTTAGTCTTATGTAAATGAAAGTGTTAAGTAGACAGGTTTCTGTGGTATCAATGTGGCCTAGATATTTGACAGGTGTTATAAAACTGTACGTTATAAAATTAGTTTTGGCTGCGATAAAACCTTAATTTTATTACACTGATTGATCATGTTCCGGTGCGAACATAAATCATGAAATAAATTAGTATTGTTACTGTGAACTATAGTTTATTGGGCACGACCCAAGAAGCCTTGAAATTGAAAGGCAAAGGTGCCAACAATGACCTTACAATAAAAAGGCCTACTCTTAATGAATCAGAATGAAAAGGCTTACTGACTAATGAAAATGATTGATTATTTCATTATCAATTCTTGTGACTAATTTTTCGTAAGAATAAGTTCAGTTGATTCATATCAGTTATATAAATGACGGTCATGGGCAAGGGTTCTTCGGGTCGACCGCCCGGAACCCACACGACAGAAGAAGATGGGTAAGTCAAATATAATGGATAAAAGTTTTATAAAAGATTTCAGGATCATTTCATATCAGTTTCAGTTTACAAAGTTACATCGAACTATTCTCAAAATCCTTAGATAATACTCATTGCAAATACTTATAATTCTAATAAAGTAATAATATGTTAAACAAGTTTATTTATATAGTCAGTTTAAGTATATCAACTACGTATCACACACTCATGCATGTCTTGATTTGTACTTCATTATAATTTGCTGCAAATTGAAAACAGTTAGGTATATTAAGTCAACATAAAATAGCTCGTATCAGTACCGTATATCAAAAGACTTCTTATGCGATTTGTAATTTACTGGATTCTAATTTGACACATTTAGAAACTGTACTTTTTAAAATGTTATTTATAGCAATGTGTATAGTTAAAGTTAAATTTTATAACAGTGATGATGCGCTTATTTTTGCGAAGGTTTTGCTTTTAATTCAATTAGTACCTATATATAATTCAATAAGTGTATAAAAGTTATGGCTAAAATACTTATCAGACCCAAAGTTAAATGTTTTTTACTCAAGTTTACAACAAATCTTAATATTTGCGTAGGCATGGCATTCTTAAATTCTGAACGTGATTACAAAATCAGTCAATTTTCATATTTATAATGTTAGCATCTCAAGAAGCAAGAGCTACCATCTTACAAATGAGCTGCAATTTGTACAGAAGCTCTATAATTGCATACTAATTTGGATAAATACAGTTGTAGATATATTGAGTATTATAAGTGGGCGAGAGAAATCGCAGGAAGATTCGCAAGCGGTGACGACGCTGACACACCCACCGAGGTAACAATTAATGAGATATTTCAATTTACTGCTTTGAAAGTGGTATGCCAAGTAAATCTAGGAATAGTTAGTACATATTTACCATACTAAAAGATATACATACATACAATCACGCCTTTATCCCTAATGGGGTAGGCAGAGCATAAACAGCCTAAACAAAGGTCGTTCCTCCACGTCTGACAAAGTTTTGAGGGTTATTTGATATTGATGTGTAGGTATATTGCTGTAGTGACAGGTTGTCAGACCATCACCTAAATTGCAATTTACAGAAACCCTCGGATACCTTAAATCTAAAAATAGATTGTATATATTTACCATATGAAAAGATATAGATGACTTTATTTAAGTTATTTAATCAAAAGATATACAGGTAGTATGTATATTCTAGATTCAATATCGATAATAATATTTCATTGGAACGCAAATGTCGGCGCCATTGCGTAGATTCCAATTAGATTTCGGTGCAGTACGCGACATATCTTTCCTCACATCTGTTGTGCAGAAATTTGCAACCATAATCGTAAAAATTAATGTTGTTGCATATTTCTATGATTACGAATGCGTATAAGTATGTACCGTTTCAAAACTCGTTCATTCGGATCAAACTCATACAAGAATTTGACTTTTACTGTAGGTACTAGACATAGTAGAGATAAAAAATTAGGCTCGCGTAACTATATGCTTCGTATTTTTCTTAGAACGGATATTTTTAAACTGGTTCTGCCGATATTTTGATTATGCTTTTGAAATTCGAGCCTATACGGTTACTGGTTGCAGGAAATGGAACATGACATGCGATTGAATAATTGATAGTGCATGAGGCAGCTAATTGACGGCCCGTTGAACCCACTCCTGTCTCGATATGCCTATTTGTTCACTTTTTCGCATTTATTTATTTTACAAGTTTTTTTTTTCAAAAGTTAGTTGAATTTTGCAAAACCCTAATAGGATACTGCTTTCCTATTTCTGCGTTCAAGCAAAAATTTTCACATTATTTTTTCAACTTTGTGAGCATCAGTTTTTAGAGATCATATGCTATGTTGACTAATTAAAGATTCGATTAATAATGAGTTTAGAGTTGGTAAGTTATATTTTATGCATGATTTTCGCGCTTTATTAGAGGTATTATTTAAATCAAATGATATGACCTATATGAAATTACGAATGAATTAAAATTTTACCGTTCAATGACGTAAAATGCCTCTAAACGTTACGGCGTGATTTCTCCTAGAAACCTACTGCCTCGCATAGATTTGTTTATTAAAGCAGTAAAACAGGTGCTTCCGACATTGGATGGAAGTTTGAATATTTATAAGGTTTTTGTAATGTTATGTAAGTTCCCTTAGCCGTTTAATTACGCCCTACATATCACATGCCTCGTGGAATCTCTATATTATGCGCATTGAATGAATAACTAATAGAGTAGAAGCACTAAGTACCGATTCTAATTAGTATCAATTTAAAATCGGGTCGATATTTAAATCGAACCGGAAGCTTGTGATTTTTGGAGAGTTTCTTGGATCTGTGGTCACTTGAAATTCGATCCAGATTAGAGAGCAAATTTATCGCATTTTTGTGAATGTAGAAACCATAAGTAACTGAGTAGGTATGTGTTTAGAATATTTGCCTGGAGGAAAGTGAAGCGATTTGTTTTAGAGTGACTACATTACAAAAAGAGAACAGCGGGTAGGCCTGTCGAGGAATGTAGAGTAGTTCAATGCACTGTAGACTTCTATCTTCTGTTGATAAACTCGCGATTTTCTCTCTTTCACTTGTTGCATTGCGATGCAGCTTTAAGGATAAACACGTTATGTATTAGTAATATCACGCCTCTATTCGTTATGTGGTAGGGAAAGCGCCAAGAGACTAAGAAAAGTTACTGCACTATCACATAAAATTTATATATAGTAGAGCTTAAGAGTCCACCGTCTAAATTGCAATACACCGAATACTTCAAGACACTTTACTGGTTGTTATGTACTGTATATCTATGAAAGAGAAATTGTACCTTCTATATTGTTCTTCATTTTAATCTTCCTTGTCCAGTATTGAAGTAAGTTAGTTGTCTCGAAAGAAAATCTAAAAAATATTTGGCTCTATCATCACTTTTTAGGATCGGAACTGGATTGGTTTATATTTCACTGAATAATCTGTGTATAATCAAATAATTAGCTGGTACATATTTGCAAACATGACTAACTAACAATGTATAACTTACATTACATGGCGGAAAAAGTTGTCCTGCAAGTACAATAGACTCGTAGCTTACTCATTATCAATTATCAGTTATCTACTCGTCGTTACGCAAAGTCACGTAACTGAGAACGTAGTTAAGCCAATTTAATCATACATATATTCATATCAAAA
The DNA here is from genome assembly GCA_949820665.1 of Scrobipalpa costella. NCBI lineage: Eukaryota > Metazoa > Arthropoda > Insecta > Lepidoptera > Gelechiidae > Scrobipalpa > Scrobipalpa costella. Next base: position 6,277,665 of record OX463306.1, read on the forward strand.
CCAGTTAAGTGGTTATCAAACAAATACCAACAGTAGGCCATTATTACATCGGTCAATCAATCTTGTTACTGTCAGGAGAATTATCAAATTCTTTTGCTAAAAGAAAGTGACAGGTTATCTTAAAAATAGTTCAATAATTTTTGAACTAGAATCAAAACTTTTTATTTTCAAGTATCCTTTACTTATTTCCTTTTCACCTGATAACGTGACATTTATTTGATCATATAAACTACAGAACTGTTTCATATATGAAAAGTGTCAAATGAATTGGAGCAACTTTTATTAGAACAAAACCAACACACATTTACTGTTTATACTCACGTTTGCTTTCAAAAGACCACCATTAACAGAATAAGTAGGCAGTTTACAACACGAAAAAAAATTGTCATGACGACAAAATAATTTGTAAATCTTGTGACAGTTTTGTAACATGGCGGCATGGCTAATCCAAATGGCAATAAAATGACCACACGTTAGCCGCACGCCATGCTTATTACCTAACAACCATTGTCCGAATGTTTCCATAAAAAATAGAGTAACGGTATTAAACTACTTGTGATTAGACTGGCCCGATGGTTCAGTAGATAGTGACGCTGCGTGCTGTGCTAAGGGTCATTGGTTTGATCCCTCAAATATTTCTAAAGTCTATTTTCAAGCACTTGTGACAGATTTGGTGAATTCTAGAAATATTTTGAAGTGTAAAACATGAATGGAATTCCCGGTACCATATGGTTTTGTTTAGTAGCTATTTAGATAGTTCTGGTGTGTTTTTGGCAAAGGTTTTTATTACCGTCAACCAAAAAGCGTATTTATAGATTACATTTCTTAGGCTCGTATTTATAAAGCAGTTTCAAGATTGCAAGCAATATTAAGTATGTATTTGACAAACCACATTGTACTGAAATGACATTTCTGAAACGAACTCAAACTAGCTGTCAGTCTCAAGTACTGTTTATCGATACTTGCCTTAACGCATCGAGATTATTGATTAAAGAATTTTTCGCTTTAGCACAAATCCAGCTGTTTTATCATACATACATATAATCACGCCTTTATCCCTAATGGGGTAGGCAGAGCGTAAACAACCTAAACAAGGTAGTTACGCAACGTCTGACAAAGTGTTGAGGGTTATTTAAGATATATTTGTAGGTATATTGCTGTAGTGAGAGTTTGTCAGCCTATCGCCTAAATTGCAATATACAGAAACCCTCCGATCCCTTAGCTGGTTTTTACAGCATGCCCGGGAGGAAATGCAGCTGGCACTTTTTATGTTTTTCTCTCCCAGTCTAGTATGGAAGATATGTTTTATAATTCTACATAATAATTTATATAAAATATCTGCAACCCGAGCCGTCTATTGAAAAAGTGACAAGGAAATTCGCACGCCTTGGGGCGTTGCGTCACGCATTGTGTCGAGTGCAGCGGTGCAGTCTGAGTGCAGCCTAGTAAAATGCACTTGAACGCAGTATTGGTGTGCGCCTGCGCCACTGTTCGAGTAAAGCAAGGCGACGTTATGAAAATGGGTGAATAACTTGAGTACGATAGGCTGTGATGCTGGTTTTAAAACTACTTAGATTAAATTTTGAATGCGGTTACTGCAATTTCAAAAATAGAGGATAAAAATTTGTAGGGACATGTGCTACCTAAGTGCTATATACAATAACATTTTATTCTGTATAATCCATAATTACCTACGTATTTTATCAAATGACTTTAAAAAACATAAATTTATTAATATAGAACTAGTCGAAAATAACGTCAATACGTTTTAATTTACTAAATTGTAACTCTACGAGAGTCAGGACTTTTGGTTCAGCTTTAATAGCTTTCATGAAAAAATAATTGCATTATTAGCATAAACATTAAAACAGTATCTCATGCTAATGTTAGCTCAACTAATGAAGCTCACGGCCAGTAACTAGATCACACAGACCGCAGGACTAACGGACGCTTAAATTACTAGAACGTCGATAGAATACTTATAGAGCTATTATAGAGCTGAGGTTTGCTGGACCGAGTTTAATGCATAATGCAAGAATCGGATGTAAGGCGACAGCTAGCGATGGGAATCGGAATACTGAGCGAGCAGCGACATTGTACAGGCAGCAATGACCACGTTGTGACGTCTTTCAAAGTTGGAAATCACATTTATGTTGGGATTTGAACCCACAGTACCTATAATTCAGATAAGAGTCTCTTTTTTTTCATGTCATAATTTTTTTTTTTATTAAAACAGTCATAGTGACTATCAAATAACCATGACCTAATCTAGGATTGGGTCTGGTTTCCCTTCTGGGTTGCGGAGGTCAGATGGCAGTCGCTCTGTGTAAAAACCAGTACCCACTTTCAATCCCCTAGATTAGGTAGCCGACCCCGTGTGATACGGGATAAAGTCTAGGGAGGGAGTATAGTGAGTATCAAATACCGGAAAATATCTTTCGAAATGTAAACCGCTTGATTTCTACTATAAATAGCAACTGCACTGAAAAATATTGTTGTGAGAACCACGAAGGTTAAAGCATTAAGTATGTTTAGCCATTATGCAGAAGAATTCTTGTTTGTTGTGTAGTTTTTGGGCAACTAAAATGGCCTAAATAGTAGTTATATTTAGGCCATTTTAGTTTTTGACTTGACTATATTTTACATGTTACTGGACGCTACTCTCTGCTCCGTGCTTCGGAAGGCACGTTAAGCCGTTGGTCCCGGTTAATATCGTTTAATACCGTAGATATTAGTCGTTAAGCCATATCAGAGGCCAGTGCTAAGCATTGGCGGCGTGAAAACTCTGACCTAATCTAGGATTGGGTCTGGTTTCCCTTCTGGGTTGCGGAGGTCAGATGGCAGTCGCTCTGTGTAAAAACCAGTACCCTCGTGCAATCCCCTAGATTAGGAAGAAGACCCCGTGAGATACGGGATAAGGCTAGGGAGTTGATGACTGGACGCTACTCTCTGAGTGCGGTAGTTAGTTCCTATTTAAAGTCGGTACGATAAAATTAGCTTGCTACAGTACGTTTGCTGTCCGTACTTCTACAGGCCACCTGTTCTTACAACACTGCAACTCAGCAGCAGTCTCTGGATTATACATTACACCGACAATTGTTGCGATTGTTCCAAGCAATGCTCCATCTTGTACCACGAATAATTCTTAGTAAAATATTGTACCACGCATAAATCTAGGTAAAATATAGTTACATTCGTTATTATGCTTTGACAGCGTCCTGTGTTCAGATTCTAATTTATTATTAGAATAGAATTAATGTGTGTGTCTCTTAACAGCTGAAACGATTATTTTGCTGAAAAAGAAAATAATATTATATCAAAAGGCTATTATAAACATACTCCATCAAACTAAAACTTTCTTCCATGCTGGACTGGGAGAGATAGATTCTTCCATGCTGGACTGGGAGAGATAGAAAAACATAGAATGTTCCAGCTGCCCTTCCTCCCGGGCATGCCGTTAAAGTCAGCAAAAGGGACTCGAGGGTTACAGTGTATTGTAATTTAGGCGATGGGCTGACAACCTGTCTCTACAGCAATACATATTACAATCTAAAATTGCCCTCAATTTTTGTCAGACGTGGCGAAAGCGCCTTTTACGATGCGTTAAACGCTCTACTTACCCCGTACGGGATAAAGGCGTGATTTATGTATGTATCAAACTAAAATAACATAGTCACGAAAATCTGCTGACGTAGTTGAAAACTGATTCTTTGATCAACCCACTGATATCATAGAAAATATTTAAAACTTAAACATGGCACAATACTATGCGAAAGTTTTTAATGTAACTCTCCATGGATATTACTGTAGAGTGCTGACATTGCACAAAGACCACCAGAACTTACACTATAATTAGCAGACGTAGAATGTAGATGATTACTGCGTGTCTAAGGGCCGTATTTATAAAGCTATGTCAAGATCGAGAGCAATATTAAGTATGGATTTGACAAGTCATTTTGTACTGAAATGACGTTTCAGATTCGAACTACAACTAGCTGTCATTCTTAAGTACTAAATATAAATACGGGCCTAAGGGCCGTATTTATAAGGCTATTTCAAGATTGAGAGCAATATTAAGTATGGCTTTGACAGGTCATTTTGTACTAAATTTACATTTCTGATTCGAACTTAAACTAGCTGTCATTCTCAAGTACTGAACATAAATACGGGCCTAAGACTAGTTTTAAACAAAAGAAAACTTAGTAACATGTCTTCAGCATTAGTCTCACGTAACACTAGAGTGTGATGCCGTCAGGTACACACCTTTTATTACCCGTTTTATGATTTAGGAAACGATGGTTACGGTCACTTTCTGTGCATTTACTTATTTAAGTTTCCTTGTCGAACTTGCTGTGTTCCATCGTTTCTATATGTTGCAATGGCTTCTGGGTCAGTTGGACTCTACCTGGTGTAAGGGACAACGTCCCGAAAACTGATAAAGGTAGCTCAGTCAACAACACTGAACAAGTTGATTCTTCACTCTACTCTAGGTCATAACCTGGTCCGACCCTAATCAAATAGTCTAAAGTGACAGTAAGCAAGTAGAGCTAAAGAATAAAAAAAGTCAATTGTTTATTTATTTCCATTTTTATTCTATCTTCCATGCTGGCCTGGGAGCGAGAGAAAAACATAGAATGCCAGCTGCATTTCCTCCCGTGAACGCTGTAAAAACCAGCTAAGGGATTCGAGGGTTTCAGTTTACTGTTATTTAGACAATGGGCTGACAACCTGTTCCACAGCAATATATCTACAAATCTATCTTAAATAACGCTCAAAACTTTGTCAGACGCGGCGGAACGACCTTTGTTTAGGTAGTTTACGCTCTGCCTACCCCATTAGGGATATAGGCGTGATTATATGTATGTATGTATGTATGTATCTTAAATAACCCTCAAAACTTTGTCAGACGCGGCGAAACGACCTTTGTTTAGGTAGTTTACGCTCTGCCTACCCCATTAGGGATAAAGGCGTGATTATATGTATGTATGTAATTTCTATTGGTCTATAAAAGTGCAGATTTTTTGACAAATATTATCTGATATATAAAAGTTACCAAATAAATATTCATTACCATTTTTGTTCCCAAGTTCATTAATGACTACTATTACTGCCTCCGTGGTCTAGTGGCTAGTGCCATGGGCTCCCGATCCGGAGGTCCTGGGTTCGATTCCCAGGGGGTAAAACACAAAGTTGATATTTGAGAATTTTTACTTTGTGAATTTTTCCCCAGTTTGGGTAGGACATTGCAGGCTGAATCACCTGATTGTCAGAAAAGAAAAAAGATTTCGTGCTTCGGAGAGCACGTAAAGCCGTTGGTCCCGGTCGCTGTCTTTGATAGTGGTCGTTACACAAAACCATGTCAGAGGCCTGATAGTTGTGCTACTAGGCGGTTTAAAAAACTCTGACACCAGGGTTCATCGGGTACATAGACTCGATACCCACTCGACAGAAGAAGAAGAAGAATGACTATATAAGTATGTCAAGCTCGTGCTAATCTGCGAAATGATGAAAACCATGCCAAATAACTGACATAATAAATTATAAAATGTATATGCATCTACAAAAGTTTCAACATAACCTTGACTTGCAGATAAGGAATCCATTAATTAATTTGACTAATAATCATTTTGTCATCGTAAACTTTATTATATAAGACGGTTATGTAATAAACAGATAAAATAGTGATATATAACAAGGAAATCCGCATAAAATTTTGAAGAAATATACATTTTTATAAAATTTACTTCTCAACTCTGAGCGTTGAGATGAAAGAAGAATTTATTTCCTCATGCATTCTTTGTTTAAATAAAAATATAGCATTTTCGATGATTTTTTATTTGAAGCAACTTACGGCCGAGCGATTTTGAAAGGGAAACTCACTCTTTACTCACTCATTTAGTTATTATTTCGGGTCTGGATAGTATGAAAGTAACTGCCTCCGTGGTCTAGTGGCTAGTGCCATGGACTCCCGATCCGGAGGTCCTGGGTTCGATTCCCAGGGGGAAAAAACATAAAGTTGATATTTGAGAATTTATCACTTTGTAATTTTTTCCGGTTAGGATATTGCAGGCTGTATCACCTGATTGTCCGAAAATAAAAAGATTTCGTGATTCGGAGGGCACTTTAAGCCGTCGGTCCCGGTCGCTGTCTTTGATAGTGGTCGTTACTCAAACCATGTCAGAGGCCTGATAGTTCTGCTACTACGTGGTTTAAAAACTCTGACACCAGGGTTCACCGGGTCGATAGACTCGATACCCACTCGACAGAAGAAGAAGAAGTATGAAAGTACCTACTATTTTTTGCTAATCTATTAATTACGTTTAATTCTTTACTAAGTACTTTCATAATTCGTAAACCTACTTACTTTATAAATTACAAGTTATGCATTAAATAGGAACGTAAAATTCTCACTCAACAAGGAAGGATATAATATTGTAAAATTAATGATATAGAAACAAAGTAGTCTACTTTCAAAGTGAATAAATTAACACTTAGTTAATTAAATAGATTTATGGTTCAAAATTTTTGTTCATCATGGTAGTAAGTATGTAGTAAGTTAGACGAGTAAAGTACATGTTAATTTAAATGCTTGTTCTCGTTTGTAAAAGATAACATGATTTTTATTGCGTATACTTATTTACTGCTACAATTTTCTTTTAAACATCTTACAATATCTAATCCAAGAGTACTTCATAATTTAATTATTATATACGTTAATGTATGTGCAAAATAAGCATACCTTTCTCATGCTGAAGAGTGAGATTAAAAAAACATAGAATGTGGTTATCAAATCAACTGCTTACAGATCGACTGCGATTTTTCTTCACCTGTGAAGTCGCCACTGAATCGCTGTCAGTTTAACCTAAACAAAATTAAGTTCCTAATATTGCCGCGAGAACAAAAATCGCGGTCAATCTGTACTTAGTTACCTGACGTCTAAATGTCCTATCAAATTTAGCCAAATTCTTCACCGTTGACCTTTCGTCCACCCATAACTAGTAAAATTCAACGTATTTTTGAAACAGACTCTACATAAGCGCGAAGTACAGTGGGGTAATGTTTGCAATCTGGTTTGCAGGTGGAGTGCAGATGCAATTGAGTCTAATCCGTTCGGAAACCGAACGTCATTAGGAAAACGATGGGCGCTATTCTAATGTGTACAGTCAAGTGTTGTAATATATAGGAAATACGAACAATTTGAATGAAATAGCAAATCCTAAAACAACAAGGCTATTTTTCTAAGTCACGACCTGTCCTCCTCCGGATTCCCCCACTGGCGTATTATTATACAGGAAACATATCTCATCCTTGTGGAAAAACACAGTTGGAGGAAGCCTTTGCCCAGTATAGTGAACTATTTATTTTCACAGAGTTTTATGGAGTATGAACACAAAATCATCGAGTTGCGCTTGAAACCAGGCAATAATCATAAAAAATGAATCTGCATTATGCACCAAATAATTTGACTTTACTTTTAGAATAGAGACTCTTTAAATTAAATCTAAGAGAATTCTAAAAGCTAACAGTTCCATTTTCAAATATTTTCTTTTTTAACTTTATACCAAAACCAACAGAATGAGTCATTAGAATCGTCTTGGGCAGACGGCCGAGCGATGCCGACGCGCGGTCGACCGGTCACACCACTCTCGCTGTTCGCATGGTCTCACTTTTTACACGGCTTTTGATTAGACCGTGGACACCGGCACATACTCGTAGCTGACAGCGATACAGAAATTGACGGAGTTTCTCACTGGCTGGTTTGATGATATTAAGAAAAAGAAAATTTTGAAATTAGAACAATTGTCTAGTTTTCTGTTACAATGAGTTAGTATATTGATTAGACCGCTGACACCGGCACATAGCTGACATGACAGCGATCCAGAGATTGACAGAGCTTTTTTACCGTCTGTGGTTTGGTGATGATTCGAGAAAGAAAATTATGAAAATAGACGGCGCTCTATGTCTGTCAAGTTTTGAAAATAGATTTCGCTTGAGACTCTGACAAATTGTATTGTCACTGTTTGCACGGTCTCACTTTTATATATGAACTACTTGCCATATCTTGTACAATCCTTATTAAGGGGAAAGGGATTGACGTTGCTTTATCTTTTGTATTTGACACTGGCTAGTTTGACGATGTCTGGCTTGTCAAGAAAAAAAAAATCTCGTAAATAGAACGCACTGGCTCAGAAAAATGAATACCGAGTAGACTCAGATTTCTATTATTTTAATTTGACTAACATAGGGTAGGAAATATCCACACTGAATAGAATTACTAAAAATTGCAATACATTCTTTATTGGGACAATAAAAGTATTGTAAAAAAATGGTGTCGATATGAGATTGTTAATAGCTTGGGCAAGATGAAAGTGTACAAGAAAAAATATATTGTAAGAGCTGACACAACGAATTAATTACTGGCTAGTCCAAATAATAACTATTATTAACACATTGTCTGCTCTCTAAAAAAAAGTAATCAGAGTAATTTCACCAGAACAGAAAGTGCTCTCGAAATCTCTACGCAATGAGTTTTCAAATCAGTCTTTTTCTTCTTGTTGTGTGGGTTTCGAGTAAACCCTGGTGTCCGAGTTTTTAAACTGCCTAATAGCACAGTAAAGTGCATAGGCCTCTGATATGATTTGTGTAACAACCACTATCAAATCAGCGAACGGGACAGCTTTACGAGCCCTCCGAAGCACGAAATATATTTTTTTCCAGACAATTTGTTAATTATCCAAAATTGTCCAAATCAAACTGGAGAAAATCTCACAAAGTGTCAAATTGACAAACATTAACTTTGTTTTACTCCCTGGTAATCGAACCAAGGATCCTGGGATGATCCATGGCTCATACCACTGGACTAAGGAGGCAGTTAGTGCTTCTCCAAAGTGAAATTGACAAATATCAACTTTGGTTTCCCCCTTGGTTATCAAACCTAGGGATCTCTGGATGGAGAGCCCATGGCTCAGACCACTAGACCATGGAGGCAGTTAGTGCTCTCTAGTGTCTCCCTACGCAAGTTTTGAAATCAGTTTTAATGTGAAAAATATGAAGCTAATTATTTTTACGACACAATCAAATGATCGCTTCTTACATATTACGAAACCCGGAACATCCTAATAGCGAGTTACTTCCTATCACGGTGTTATGTTGAGAGATTACATGTGATTTATTATAACATGCGATGCGATATTTTATAGCAAGATAGCATGGGTGGTCTAAAGTCAATTTCAATTTGCATTTTTTTTGTAATCGGTACAGGAACTTTGGTATAATACACCCGATGTTTATAATGAATATTTATTTAAAGTAAGTTTAAACACGGTGTATTTATAATAACTTATTAAAAATAAAAAATAAAACCCTAAATAGGTATTTTTATGGTATTAATAAAAATATACTTTTTAAAATATTATTACTTTAAAAAAAAAACTCAAAAGGTTCCAGGGCAAATTCCACAAGCGATGTTTAGATGGGAAAAGGGATTTTTTTAGCATTCAATTAATTTCTTCTTTCTGAGACTGACTGAGCTGGTCTGGGAGCGAGCGAAAAACATAGAATGTGCCAGATGCATTCCGTCCCGGATATGCTGTAAAAACCAACTAATCTCTGAGGGTTTCTGTATATTTCAATTTAGGCGATAGGCTGACAACCTGTCACTACAGCAATATACCTACAAATCTATCTTAAATAACCCTCAAAACTGTCAGATGTGGCAAAACGATCTTGGTTTAGGTCATTTAGGCAGAGCGCCTACCCCATTGGGATAAAGACGTGATTATATGTATGTATGTTTTAAATTGATCTTGATCTAACCTAGCGAATGTAATAGAGCAATATTTTTCTATCTACCTACAAGCATGTTGCTCTGAGACTTGCAATAAGAAGAAACTGAAAATACAAATTGGTATGTAAAGGTATTAGAGAAAAATACAAATATGGCGTCCACAGGATGTGTGAGAACATATCGGGTGTTGAGAAATCAGTCCAGTTGCGACATTCCACGTAACCTTGCATTCATGTGGCTAATGAGAGGTGCTAAAATGGTAGCAGCCGATACACTCAGTATAGATGTAGGTAAAAAGAAAACTAGTTCTCCTGGCAATGGCCTGAGGACCGTCTGAGATGGAGTAAGTTTTAGTCTGGTTGAAGTTTTGCACATAAAACGAGTAAACTTATGAATGGCTGCAGGCTGATCCAGATCCATTTATTTAATTTGAAATCGGGTTTCTCTGCCAGTAATCAAAGACGCAGTAGACGGTAGAGCGAGTTCATTCATAGGATAAATGATTATTTACTCTTTAAATTGAAGAAATTAGTAACTAAATATTGTCAATGACAATGAGACATTGATAATAATTATTTGGTATTCTAATTTAAATGTGAAAAACCCTTACAAAATTATGAATAAAAATTACTGTGTATGTTTAATGTTTAGAGGAACGTGTTTCTTTAATAAATGTAAGTATGGTATTCAAATTCATAAATATTTTAAAAATACATAACCTGTTATTTTTTTTGGCCAAATCATCATTCCATACACACAAAAAAAAAACAAATGTGTGTTAGTCGGGAAAATGAACTCAGTTTCATTATTCGTTTGCTCTACACTCCTCGGTCTAATTATTTTATTACTCAGTGAACACTTTTTTCAATTCAGTTACAATTTCACTTGTGGCTATTGTGTTTAGTTAATACGATAATGAATTTAATTTGAACAAGTAGGAACAGTTTTATTGAGTTGTTCAAACTTCAGAAAATAATAACTTAATCAAGTGTCTGACCTAACAAAAAAATGTACCTATGATTCTTTTATCTGGCTTTTCTAAAAGTCAGTAAACTGACCTAAAAGTTTAATTTATTGTTTCTATTTGAAGAATGAGCTCACAACCCGTCACTATAGAAATACAAAGTCCTGTTTAAAATTACACTCAAAGTTGAATAAAAAAAAATCTGGCGTAAAATAATCTACTTTTATCAAGCCGTTGACACTCTTTATACCCCACAAATGATAGAGATAGAAGCGTAATTTACGACTTCATGACTTAGCGGTTCAAAATAGTTGTCAAAAGCAGTTATTTCTTATGAATAAATATTTTTCTACAAATATAGACAATATTATAAAAAAAAACTTGAACGAGGTTTCATGGGGTCGTCCATCGACCTCACAATCCAGACGAAAGAAGTTGTATTTTGAAGGCCCAACTTTTTGCGATATATCGCTACAGGTTTTTTTCTAAGACAACATTAACGTGTTGAGGTCTAACCTGACCTACATATTTGTGGTTTTCATGTGAGTTTCATATAAAAAAACAAAGTTACTTTTATTTTCAGAATAATCAACTCTATTATTTAGGAGTAAATAGTTCTTTTATAATTTTATGAGATATACCATACAAGCGAACTGCCCCGACTTCACACGGAAATTATCAGTGTTTTTTTACAATACTATACATGTTTTATACATATAAACCTTCCTCTAGAATCACTCTATCCATTAAAAGAAACCGCATCAAAATCCGTTGCGTAGTTTTAAAGATTTATGCATCCATAGAGATATAGGGACAGAGAAAGCGACTTTGTTTTATACTATGTAGTGATATACCTCTTACGGAAATTCTATAGCTGTGTTTTACTATTACCTCGATATTTTTTTATTTAGTCATTAATTGTGTAGTAGGGACTATAAAATAACAAAAGATACATACACACAAAGAAAAAAGGACACACAGAGGGCACTGCATATTCATGTAAAGAAATTTTAATACATTCCAGTAAAGCTGAATAAATATTATTATTTTTATGTTTGTTACTGAATAGTTTATTTATCATTTTATATTTTTCAATTAATGCATACTGCACTATAAAAGAGGTATAATAAAAAAGAGACAGACAATACAAACATTAGCGCAATTATATTAATTTGGCATTGTTCAAAGGTTTTTAAATCTACTTTCGGTGTGAAAATATTTAATACATATAACATTGTTAAAAATTCAAGGTTGCACATGAAATTAAATAATCGCATAGAATCGAGTACCTGATTTGTAGATTTGCTACATTCATAGAGTTTTTTATATATTTTCATTGGGCTCGAATCTAGATACCACCGGCTGAAACTAAAACTAAAATCTATCTGTCACTTTCAAAATAATAAATTTTGAAAAGGGACACTCAATTTATTTTCTATGGTTTTACACTTTGTCCACTAGATTAGATATTCGCGCCTTTGCGCGTTTCCCCAATATTTTTGTCAATTTTATCCGCCATATCATATGAATATGACGGTGGATAAAAATGACAGATAACGCATCAAACCACCGACTTTAAATCAAAAACCGAAGAGAATAGATCTCCTGTCCTTTTCCAATGTTTTTAGTCTGAAAGTGACAAATAGATAACATGTGAAAGATATCTGTTTAAGTTAGAAAAATTAAGATATATTTAAATTCCAACATTCTGTAGAGATATATATTTTCTAGATAAATATGAAATTAGTATATTACATATGTTAATGTTAATTAAATCTCGTGCATGTTAAAGACAATTAAAATGTACTTGCAAAATTCATTACTTTGGTTTCCGGTTATTTTATTATTTCCTGAAGTTTACAATTAGCTGTTAGCTAGATAAATTTGTATTCCGGTATTATTAACAAAGTAATCATAAAAATAAATTATTTACTTAATCACTAACAATATTTAAAATAAATTTGTCTGTTAAATAATAAGTTTGTAAATTATTTAAAAATTGTTAGTATAAAACAAATACAATACCTTTCTTCCTCTTGGGCACCACTCGTACACCGATCGCAAATTCAGTCACTAGGCACAAGGACAGGGCCAACAAACAGTACCTTGCACTGCACCCCATGGTAACACACTATGTCTCTGTTAGTATAAACACCGTAGCATTGGCCCGACGGTTCGACCGTCTCGGCACCCCGCACTACACAAAAATCAGGTAAATCCACGCACCGGCCACTCCACGACGTAGTGAACCGCCCGACTACCCTATATTTTGACTTATAGCAATTTGGCAGTGCGAATTCCACTTGTATATAAAACCTTTCGCCGGCTTGGGGCGGGCGGCTATTGGTCGTAGCGTGCGCGAAGGTGAAGGGAGCTCCCCACCACGCAGAGGGGGGGCGCCAGGGTCGGCAGACACTTTTGCTATCGACGGAGCTAGGCTGCTCGCCTCGGCTGATGCATAGAACCTGCGTCACTCGGCAACACTAGATTCTCTTTTTACCTCATTCTTCACTGTCGTCGTTCAGTCAGCTAAACACACTTGTTGAAGTGTCGTCCCTGATTGTGGTCTATATTCTTCGCCTGCACCGTTGCGCCTGCGGCTCTTACGTCATCGTTGCATTGCTCGTTGACCGCTTTATGGTTACAATGAATATTTAAGAATTGATCTACTTTTGAAGCAACAACGCTTTTATGTTGATTCAATGTCTCCTATCTAAGATTAATTCAGTATTGATCCATCCAATAATATAAAATAACTATTTCAAGTGTAAAAAAAATGCATGCAATAATTCCTAAGCAAAACTGTCCTTCTTTTTACAAAAAGTATCCTGTTGGTCCAATATAAGAAGTGTAGAAATCTCTGCATTATTAAAGTTATTCAAAATCAAATAAAACTTATAGGGTCAGATTACGAAAATATTAACACTTCGAGCTACTTACCGGAGTGTAAGGGACAGCGTCCCGCAAACTGATACGAGTTTCTCTGTCAACGACACTGAATCACTTCCACAAGGACAAAAAAAAGGCTTATCCATACAATTTGTCTCAGTAAGGTGGACATACATTTTGTGTGGAAACGCAACTTCATTATCACTTCTTGGTGAAATTTGTTCAGTGTCGTTGACTGAGCAACCCCTATCAGTTTGCGGGACGCTGTCCCTTACACCATATATAGTGTAGGCTTCATTTTGATTTAAAACATAAAACTGGAAGTGAAAAAAATGTGTAGGTTATATAAAGTGAACATAACATACATACATATAATCACTCTTTTATCCCTATAGGGGTAGGCAAAGCGTAAACGACCAAAACGAAGGTCGTTCCGTCACGTCTGACAAGGTTTTAAGGGTTATTTAAGATAGATTTGTAGGTATATTGCTGTACTGACAGGCTGTTAGCCCATCGCTTAAATTTCAGTATACGGAAACCCTCGGATCCCTTAGCTGGTTTTTACAGCATGCCCGGGAGGAAATGCAGCTGGCACATCACAAAGAACACAAGAACAAAGTGTCTTCCCCTTAATAGAGACAATAAGAAACGTGTTACTGGACACATTCTTAGTTTAGTCTACCTAGCAAATTAAGTCAAAGTAAAATTACTCATTAGCTTAAGATTAGGCTAGATCGTAATAAATGATATATTTTTATATATTTCAATAGGTAAATACCTATTAAGGTAGGTACATTTAAAACATTTGTTGTTTTTTTCTCGCTCCCAGTCCAGCATGGACGAAGAACATACGATTAACAAGATGATCACAATAAGTGTTGTTTAATGCTGCGTACGCATCTGTATCAATTTATATAGTGCCATTGTCATCTCCATTGTCACAACACAGTAGGTAACGCTAAGTATCAATTAACATAAAAAATAACTATTATTTAGTATAATAATAACATTTGACGTCACAATAAAATGACTACTTACGAGTACAGTAAACTTTGCTAAAGAAAGAACAAACATAGAAGGATTAATTATGATATTTGATGAGCCTGATTAAATAAAAAATGTACCTACATATATTATTAACGCTGGTATCTTCCATGCTGGACTTGGAGCGAGAGAAAAACATAGAATGCGCCAGCTGCATTTCCTCCCGGCCATTCTGTAAAAATCAGCTATGGGATCTTAGGGTTTCAGTATATTGTAATTTAGGCGATGGGCTGACTGTATGCCTACAAATCTATCTTAAATAACCTTCAAAACTTTGTCAGACGTGGCGGAACGACCTTTGTTTAGGTCGGTTACACTCTGCCTACCCTATTACGGATAAAGGCGTGATTATATGTATGTATGGTTATTGACCTTGGTATGGTGTTTTCCTGAAATCGTTATTTTACCTGCAGGTGTTGCATACGTGCAGTGTAGCAAGTTTCTTATGAATAAAACTTCTCGCATTGCTCCTGCCATCTTAGCTCCTACGTGAGTGAGTTTGGGTCTTTCCTATACAACAGTGAGTCAAATTAATTTGACGTCGTCAAAGCTATCAGATCCCTGTGACCGTACTTATATTATTGAATGACATTCATATTGTTTTAATACTTTTAAGATACAAACATATATAACAAACATATAATCACGCCTTTATCCCTAATGGGGTAGGCAGAGCGTAAACGCCAAGTTCCGCCACATCTGACAAAGTTTTGAGGGTTAATTAATAGATTTGTAGGTATATTGCTGTAGTGACAGGTTGTCATCCCATCGTCTAAATTACAATATACTGAAACCCTCGGACCCCTTAACTGGTTTTAACATCATGCCCGGGAGGAAATGCAGCTGACATATTCTATGTTTTTCTCTCGCTCCCAGACCAGCATGGAAGTAATCAGTTTATTTCAATATACCAGGTGTATGGGACAGCGTCCCGCAAACTGATAGTCAGTCAATGACACTGAACAACTATCAGCAGGATTTATTTTCAAGAAGTGAAAAAAAAAGTCTTTTTCGTACAAATTGTCTGATTGAGGTGAAGATTTGAAAAGGCATTTTTTTTCATTTTATAAATAAAAATCTTGCTGATAGTTGTTCAGTGTCTTTGACTGAGCAACCCCTATCAGTTTTCGGGACGCTGTCGTACATACATACATATAATCACGCCTATATCCATAATTGGGTAAGCAGAGACCGTTAACTACCTAAGCAAAGATTGTTCCGCCACGTCTGACAAAGTTTTGAGGGTTATTTAAGATAGATTAGTAGGTATATTGCTGTAGTGACAGGTTGTCAGCCTATCGCCTAAATTACAGTATACTAAAACCCTCGGATCCCTTAGCTGGTTTTTACAGCATGCCCAGGAGGAAAAGCAGCTGGCATATTCTTATCATCATCTCCCTAGCCTTATCCCGTATCTAACGGGGTCGGCTACCTAATCTAGGGGATTGAACGACGGTACTGGTTTTTACACAGAGCGACTGCCATCTGACCTCCGCAACCCAGAAGGGAAACCAGACCCAATCCTAGATTAGGTCAGAGTTTTCAAGCCGCCGATGCTTAGCACTGGCCTCTGAAATGGCTTAACGACTAATATCTACGGTATTAAACGATATTAACCGCGCTTAACGTGCCTTCCGAAGCACGGAGAAAGCGCCGAATAAACGTACATATGAAATTCGAAAACCGAAAAACACATTGGTACGTGGTGGGATTCGAACCACGACCTGCCGCTCAGGAGGCAGTGGCCCTGTCCACCACACCATCGGGCTCTTGCAGCTGGCATATATTTTATATATATATATATATATCCAGTGGGTGATGCCATTTTAACCCTCTATAAAGTAACTAATTTGAAATAATTACGGTCTTAAGAAATGTGTGTCCAAGATAAGTAATTACGTGAAAAAAATCATAAATTAATGAAAATTAAACCAGTCGTATTTCATAACGTCATTAGTTTAGCGGAAGAAGAATAAGGTGATTTTTAATTATTTGAAAGTACCTCTTTCTTTATTTATTCTGATAAAATATTTTATAAAATATAGAGCAAATTTAATTTTACTGTTATTAGGATGAGATGGGATAAGACAGTACAGACTTAACTCTAGTCTAGACTGTTGCTCTACTAGACAGGTAGACTAGACGAGTCGACGACA
Source organism: Scrobipalpa costella (assembly GCA_949820665.1). NCBI lineage: Eukaryota > Metazoa > Arthropoda > Insecta > Lepidoptera > Gelechiidae > Scrobipalpa > Scrobipalpa costella. Next base: position 6,294,505 of record OX463306.1, read on the forward strand.
GAAAATGATTATGGTTACTGATAACTCTAAAGTACTGAAACAGAGTGTAATTAATCAAGTAAGTGTAACAAAAGCCTTATTTTATTTAAGGCAGATTTCTAAAAAACAACCCGACGGTAAAGCTATTTATAATTTTAAGCAAAAAAAAAACCAATACGTTTTTTAAATTACATACGCATATTTATAAAGTTGTTTTGATATTCCTAAAAAAACTAATATCGGATTGTGCTGTTTGTAAGTATAAAAGTGTTGGTGTCAAAGATTTATTTAATCATTAAAATTGTGTCATTAAATATATTTTTTAAATATATGATATGTCCTTAGCTAGTAATTAAAATGAAGAAAGAATAAGAAGATTACATGATGAAGACGAAGAGTTCCATGTTGAAGATGACCATGCCTTTCCCGGTGAGATAGATCGGCTGTTGGGTCTTATCGATAACGAAGATGAGCATGCGGTTGTTGACAGGATCAGACCACTTCTCCCACAAAGTAATAGGACAAGACTCTTAGCTAGTAATTAAAGTGAAGAATGAGTAAGAAGATTGCATGATGGAGACGAAGAGTTCCATGTTGAAGATGACCATGCCTTTCCCGGTGAGATAGATCGGCTGTTGGGTCTTAGCGATGACGAAGATGAGCATGCGGCTGGAGACAGGATCATACCACTTCTCCCACAAAGTAATAGGACAAGACTCTTAGCTAGTAATTAAAGTGAAGAATGAGTAAGAAGATTGCATGATGGAGACGAAGAGTTCCATGTTGAAGATGACCATGCCCTTCCCGGTGAGATACATTGGCTGTTGGGTCTTGGCGATGACGAAGATGAGCATGCGATTGGTGACAGGATCAGAACACTTCTCCCACGGAGTCGCGTAGACGTCAAAGCAGAGGTTTTCGGTCATCTGAGAACAATATAGAAGATAAAATTAAGAAAGATAGTACTTTAACATCTACACAGTACATATTAATGTAGGTTTCTTTAATGGAATACCATGAAGAATTTTTTTATATTTTTTTTTTTTTTTTTATACTCTTGAACCCAATTGGGTTCAAGAGTATAAAAAAAAATTTAAGATTCTTTTCCTAAAAAACTTTTTGGGAAAAGAATCTTAAAACTTCTTTTTGACGTTGAATATTTAAATTAAAAGTTAATGAATATATAGCTACTATATGATTAAAAAAAAATAAAAAATATTATGGTACCTACCTCTAATAAACAAGCAGCAAAGTGGCAAGGTGCGTATATATGCATCACACCGCAAAAAGTAAATATCAGGTATTTCATGTCAACCCCATTGAGATATACCTGGTACAAGTTGGTGGAAATCAAAAATGTCGTCAGCATAAATACAAAAAGCAGCCAAATACTGTATATATTGACCATATCTTGGTAAAACTGTATAGCATCCTGGTGGTCACCGATAGCTTCTTTAATTCTAGCACGAAGCTCCTCACAGTGTGTAGACTCATTAAATGCTTTGTGAATTTTATGGGCCATCAATTTCAGTTTCATCTGCAAATGCGACGTTGCGATACAAAAAGAACCATCGAATCCTATCCAAGTGGGCATAAGAATTATGCATTGACAGAAATTATAAGCAAAAATCAATTCAAAGTACGGCGTGTCATATTGAACGTCTTTCAGACCCCTCAGTTCCATCTCGTGTTGCATGTGTCTTTGCCTCACATCGCTTCTTAAACTGTCATAGATGTTGTGAAGGCCAGCGTACAGAGGAAACTGTGCACTAAACACCACCGGAATCATAATCCATACTTTCTCGCCATATTTCGCTTGCTTTATATATGTGTCATATATTTCTTGGTAATCCTCCTCCAAATCGTTGCCTTTAAGTAAGTCGTCTGTAATTTTTCCAAGTAAATCGGAATACTCGTCGTTGATGCCGTTCACGTAGAAAGATTTGAAGAAAAAGAGAATGACGATGACGATAAGGCACATGCTTCTCATGAAGTTGTTGATATCTCCTCTCAAAATACAAACCACGCTGTAGTCCAGAAACCAGTATATCTCTACGAAGTTGAAGGTGAGCAAAATTAGGCCTATGATACATTTCTTGCGAAATTTCTCCTTATTTGGATATAACATCCCAATTACGAGACCGAAAGCGCATAACGGATAAGTTTCGTTAAAAGATTTGTACTTTTGGGGCTTTCCTTCTGCTACTTTTTCTTCGAGCTCTATGTTATTTAGGTAGAGCTCCATGTTTAGTTGTTTCTTCGTTTATGCTTTCAATGCAACTCAAGTAGTCTTTACGTATACACAAAGTATCTAGTACAAAAAAATTATATCCTTGAAACAACCCCTGATTTGATATAATGCAGAAATTTCTAAACAGGTAGGTAGTCGAAGGTAAAATTGATAAGTAGGAACTTTATGTGTTGCTAAATTGCTACTGCGATGGTCATTTAATACTCAGGATAGCAATTTTAATAATTTGGTCGCATCAGGATATTGTTCTGTATAGTGTTCCTTTTTTACAGTTTCAGTAAATTTTCAAAGAATCTAAATGTTCTAATGTACTTGCGTTAATGTTTTGTTTGGGTATAACTTTTGCAATATACTCATCATCATCTCCCTAGCCTTATCCCGTATCTCACGGGGTCGGCTTCCTAATCTAGGGGATTGAACGAGGGTACTGGTTTTTACACAGAGCGACTGCCATCCGCAACCTAGAATGAAAACCAGACCCAATCCTAGATTAGGTCAGAGTTTTCAAGCCACCAATGCTTAGCACTGGCCTCTGATATTGCTTAACGACTAATATCTATGGTTTTAAACGATATTAACCGGGACCAACGGCTTAACGTGCCTTCCGAAGCACGGAAAAAGCACCGAATAAACGTACATATGAAATTCGAAAACCGAAAAACACATTGGTACGTGGTGGGATTCGAACCACGACCTCCCGCTCAGGAGGCAGCGGCCCTATCCACTACATCATCGGGCTCTTGCAATATACTATAAAATTATATATTTTTGAATTTATTATTAATGTGTATATGTATAATTGGTCACTGTATGTAAAAGAATGCCGGAGGAAGTGGTTGTAATTCAAGTTCGACCACAATTTTGATAAGTATATGATCTGATTTAGTATGCAATTATTCGTGTAATGTCATTCTAAAGTGAATGTCCAACCGGATACACTTAAGATATAAAAAAAGTAATCGGATCTACTATAAAGTAAAAAAAGAACTTGAATAATTTGTTCTTTAATGTAAAATTTCTTATATAAAAGATCATTTTCTTATTTGATTAGAATACATTTCGTTTATTTTAATTAGTTGCAATGTTTGTAAAATTCAAGATTAGTTTTCATTACTAACATGGACTACGTAATTTAAATTAAATTCGAATAAAATACAAGAGCTATGATTTCAAGTTACCAAATTACTTTTACTGAAGCAAAATGTCAGCGAATTGCTACTACAGTTTATTATATTTGTCACTACACTTTCGACAGGAATTCGTTACGAAATGCTATGACAAGGTGTCACAATGTATATTTTAAGAGCAAGACAAGAGAATTATCGGTTTCACAACCTGATTGAACATGCGTGTAGGTTTTATTATGTCTTTTTATTACGCAGGTACTATAATATACTATAGTTTTGATTTTGACCCACGACTACGATTGCATATTTTGTGAAGATCATTTTGTGCGTGTTTAAATTCCTAAGTAACAAAGCGTTTGTGTATATAATATTTAATTATTTTAAGGAATACTTCTAAATTTAAATCTTAGTTACCCTCAATTATAGAATCAAATACTCTATGACTTACTTCCATATGGCAGGTCGTTGAAATATTGAAATACATGGAACCCAAGTGTTTTTAAAGTACGAGTGTGTCTAGGAATAGAAAAATCTGCTGCTAAGTAATTTTTTTTACCGAATCTAGTCCATTGGGGAAGTTTCTTTTCCTATCTTTTAATGGCTGCTACAACACTTACTGCAGACAATATTATGAGGTAATAGGAAGGTAATTTTTTCTCCATTATCGACAACAACATAACCACATAACTCAGTGTTATATTCGCAATTTGCGATAAACAGCAATCGACTATAAATTGATTGTAATAGGTAGATAAAGAATATCGAGGAATGAATTTGCTATAGTTTTTTTCTTCCGATGTTTATTATAAATTACTGCCTATGCTTTATTATGTTTTTGATTTTTACTTTAGTGCTGGACTGGGAGCGAGAGAAAAACATAGTATGTGCCAGCTGCATTTCCTCCCGGGTATGCTGTAAAAAACAGCTAAAGGATCCGAGTGTATTGTGTGCTGACAACCTGTCACTACAGCAATATACCTACAAATCTATTTACGCTCTGCCTACCTTATTAGGGATAAAGGCGTGATTTTATGTATGTATGTAAATTCAAAACACATTGACAGTTTTCGAGCAACATGCTTGTGACGTATGTGATCAAAGAGGCACGTGTAATTGCGTACACGCACTATTCAAGGGTAAGAGAAAAGTAATGACCATGTGACTAATAAATAAGACCACACTAAATCAAGTTTAATAAGGCCAACTAATTGTACCTTTCTTGTAATTCAATATTCATTAAGCAATAAATATTTAAAGTAATAAATATTATCTGGATACTTTATATATGTATCAAAAGGCCTTACTTTCATGAACACTGTAAGCACAGTGCCAACAAAACTATTAAAAAAAAAACTAAATTAAATATAAAATACATAATTTAGTAACAGCGCAGCAACGGTTTTCCTATAAAAAATATATTTTCCCTATACGTAAGCCATGCCAATACCATCATAATCATCTCCCGAGCCGTATCCTGTATCACACGGGGTCGGCTACCTAATCTAGGTGATTGAACGAGGGTACTGGATTTTACACAGAGCGACTGAGCCATCTGTCCTCCGCAACCCAGAAGGAAAACCAAACACAATCCTAGACTAGGTCAAGCTGCCAATGCTTAGCACTGGCCGCTGACATGGCTTAACGACTAATATCTACAGTATTAAACGATATTCACCGGGACCAACGGCTTGACGTGCCTTCCGAAGCATGGAAAAAGCACCGAATCAACGTACATATGAAATTCGAAAACCGAGGACACATTGGTAAGTGGTGGGATATGAACCACAACCAGCTCAGAAGGCAACAGACTACCACCATTCAAAAAATATATTAATCTGTTGTTATGTTTATCCGAAGTGGCGAAACGATATTTGTTTTGGTCGTTTACGCTCTATCTACCACATTAGGGATAAAGGTTTGATTATATGTATGTATGTATCTTTATCCGTGAAATAGTACACCAAACTCATAATATACCTACTTAGTTGCAGCTCTAGCATCTGATCAAGACATAAATAACATACTTTGTAACAATACTTTATACAGAATGCGCATAATCAATACATATACGTTCCGACAGATACACGTGTTTAACGTTACGCCTCTTGGCTAGGCATCAGGAAAAAAAAGGTTGTAAAAAAAGAAAAGTTAAGATAAATGGTTCGACTTAGGCGCGCGCGCACCGCGTAGCATCCCCGTTCTTACGTAGCCTATTTAATTAGGGGCATTCATACTGGGTAGTAGCGCCACTTCGCAAAAAAAACTCGAATACGCGTTTTCCTAAGCGTTTTTCAATAAGATTATAGAATCAGGAAATCAGTAATGGAGCCAACAATTGAATCTTAAAAAAAATTATGGCTGTTGCAGGTTACTAACTGCATCATGAAATCATGAAATATTTAAACTTTTAGTTCTAGGATTTTTTTAAAGGGATGTGCAGGAACGGAATAAAAAGAATATGTTTTCAGTATTCTTTTTTGCGAATTAGCGCCACTATCGAGGAAGAAACACTTTTAATTAGCTTTTTGCGCCAATCCAGAGCGTCCATTGCATACGGTTTTCGTAGAAACCGACGTATTACGCAGGTTACGAGTCCAAATGCATTCTATTGATTGGTCTTACATACAGCTATTACATGAATCGTTAAAGATAATCCCAGTAAAATTGTGGCACGTCGGATCACGCGAGATCGCGTGCGGTATTTTCCGGCGCGTGCGTCGTTGAGCAAGAGGAAGACGTCGTCATATGTCTCATTGTTTTTCTTACAGTTTTTACTGGGCCTTATTTGTCAATTATCAAGCATGTGAAGTTGGTTCTGTGAGCGACTGAATCGATCCTGAGTATTGATCGAATTTGTTATCTGTTACGTTTTATGAGAGAATAGAGACACTATCTTTCATCCATCCTGGACTGGTGAAAGAAAAACATAGAATGTGCCTGCTGCATCTTCTTCCGGGAATACTGTAAAATCCAGCTCAGGTTTTAATGATTTTCGCTAATGCAACATGCATGTCTACCTGAAATTACCCTCGAGACCTGTCAGACGTGGCAGAATGACCTTTGTTTAAGTTTTCTTCTTAGCGTGTCGATGGCAGACACTACACTGTTGCAACCCAGAATTTGGCAACGTTAACAGCATTATCAGCCTCTGTCATGAATGTTTGTCATGTTTGTAATAAATAAACAATAAATAATAATAATAATGACGCACGCAGGCACGCAGGGCACGATGTTATGTATGTAACATATAATCACGCCTTTATCCCTAATGGGGTAGGCAGAGCGCAAACGACCTAAGCAAAGGTCGCTCCGCCACGTAAAGTTTTGAGGGTTATTTAAGATAGATTTGTAGGTATATTGCTGTAGTGACAGGTTGTCAGCCTATCGCCTAAATTGCAATATACAGAAACCCTCGGATCCAGCATAGTAGTTCATGGGCACGATGTTAGGTGTTAATAAAGAGTAGAGGATAGGGCAAGCTCACATCACACACTGACTAGCATCTTAATTTCTTCTTTGAGTGAAGACGGCAAGCTGCTTGGAATCGGAATACAGTGAGAGGGTAGTCGAAAACCAGCCGGCCTATGATGCGCACTGTAAACTTCGATTCGTCTACACTTGTTGCATAATTCAATCAAATTAAATGCCTATCCCATTGCAGTGTCAAGTGTGCAACGAAATGTGTAGACAAAACGAAGTCTACATTGCGCATCATAGTCGTGTAGGTGGCCCTTCGTGGAGCCTACTAGGTACACCTTATGTGTATTTTTATACATACATATACATACATAATTCACGCCTTTATCCCTTACGGGGTAGGCAGAGCGTTTAACGCCTCTTAAAAGGCGCTTTCGCCACGTCTGACAAAAATTGAGGGCAAGTTTAGATTGTAATAAGTATTGCTTTAGTGACAGGTTGTCAGCCCATCGCCTTAATTACAATACACTGTAACCCTCGAGTCCCTTTTGCTGACTTCAACAGCATGCCCGGGAGGAAGGGCAGCTGGAACATTCTACGTTTTTCTATCTCTCCCAGTCCAGCATGGAAGAACATATAACATAACATATACATACATATAATTACGCCTTTACCCCTATAGGGGTAGGCAGAGCGTACACTATCTAAACAAAGGTCGTTCCGCCACGCCCAAAAAAGTTTTGAAGGTTATTTAAGATAGATTTGTAGGTAGGTATTTGTATATTGCTATAGTGACAGGTTGTACGCCCATAAATTGCAATACACAGAAACCCCCAGATCTCTTAGCTGTTTTTTACAGCATACCCTGGAGGATATGCAGCTGGCACATTCTTCGTTTTTCTCTGTCTCCCAGTCCAGCATGGAAAAATGTGTATTTTCACACGCAGGTATAATAAATACGTTGTCTTTCCATTATAATTATGATGATATCGGATCAAATAAAATGTTTTTTTTTTAAATACAACTTGTATGAACTGTCAAATTATACCGGGTGTAAGGGACAGGTTCCCGGAAACTCGTAGGGGTTGATCAGTCAACGGAACTAAACAACTTTCACCAGGATTTTTTTATCAGGAGTTTAAAATCAATTTTTACCTTCTCATACAAAATGGCCACCTCGATCAGACAATTTGTAAGGGAAACCAAATTATTTTTTCACTCCCTGAAAAAAAAAGTTATAATTTTTCAGTTTCGTCGACTGAACAAGGGACGCTGTCCCTTACATTCCGTATATTTTTTATTATCATTCATTAGGTACATTCTATACCCTTGAATATTGACGCACCTGACTACCGTGATACATTGATCAGTTATCTAATATATTGCTTAAAAGCTAATTTATGTGTTTCAACTTCTGGGTCTAAGACCTGGGTCACATCAGGTTTAGAAAAATGGCCTTAGCTTACTAGCTTACTTTTAACTTGTGACTACATAATTAATGGCATGTGAAGAGGTTGATGTGGCTTTTCTCTTTGATTATACAGGATGTAACAGAAGTTTTATATATACTAAAAAGGATATGAATTTGCCCGTGAAACTGAACAACTTTTTCCAAGGACCATAGGCAAAAAAAAATTAGCTTACCGTACTCACTGTGCTAACAGCTGATGCATTTTCTGTAGAATTTTTTTTTTCTTCCATGCTGGACTGGGAGAGATAGAAAAACATAGAATGTTTCGGCTGCCCTTCCTCCCGGGCATGCTGTAGAAGTCAACAAAAGGGACTCGAGGGTTACCGTGTATTTTAATTTAGGCGATGGGCTGACAACCTGTCACTAAAGCAATACACATTACAATCTAAAATTGCCCTTAATTTTTGTCAGACGTGGCGAAAGCGCCTTTTATGAGGCGTTGGTCGCTCTGCCTACCCCGTAAGGGATAAAGGCGTGATTTTATGTACGTATCTAAATTTTTTTTCGTGTTTGACGTATGTTTTTGGGGAGAGTAGTTCAGTTTCATGGGCAGATTCACATCATTTCGCGTGCTTATACCCTTTCTGTTACATTACACCCTGTATATGTATTATTTATTGCAATTTAAGGTTAAAGTAATGTTATAGGTTTATTGTAACCATGAAAATTTGAAAAAAATGTATTTTTTACTTTTCTATTCAATTTCAGTACCTACCTAAATAATTTCTTCCATGCTGGCCTGGGAGCGAGAGAAAAACATATATTGTGCTAGCTGCATTTCCTCCCGAGCATGCTTAAAAACCAGCGAAGGGATGGGTTTCAGTATATGGTAATTTAGGCGATGGGCTGACAACCTGTCACTAGAGCAATGCACCTACAAATCTATCTTAAATAACCCTCAAAACTTTGTCATTCGTGGCGGAACGACCTTTGTTTGGGTCATTTACGCTCTGCCTACCCCATTAGGGATGTATGTATGTACTACTTAATTAAAATAAAATTATTAAATGAATAAATTATTTACCTACTTAAACTAGTATAAATAATCTATACCAGCCTAGCCTATAGCTCATATTTACATAGGAACTGCAATTTTACGACATTATCAATATTCATAATTTAAATATCATAAAATAAATTACACACTTTCTGTTGACATTTTCGCTATAAAATCAAATTATCTGCGTCACTGCTACGCGTGCCTAAGTGGAATAAAATTTATATTTAATTATATAACCAAGTATATATCATGCGGAACAAAACTTAGGTATTATAAATTAATCAGTGACGAGGAAGATCTGCATAATTTAATAATTTGTAGGCCTTTCCTACATTTTATTTTATCATTTAAATGTGTGCTACATTCTTTTAGATATGCATCTTCGTTGTCAATTTATTAATATGCCTCAAGTTACGTTATAGTCGACCGTCGATTGATGTATTGTACAATACAATACGAAATACTTTATTGCATTGCACTCATCTCCCTAGCCTTATCCCGTATATCACGGGGTCGGCTACCTAATCAAGGGGATTGAACGAGGGTACTGGTTTTTACACAGAGCGACTGCCATCTGACATCCGCAACCCAGAAGGGAAACCAGACCCAATCCTAGATTAGGTCAGAGTTTTCAAGCCGCCAATGCTTAGCACTGGCCTCTGATATGGCTTAACGACTAATATCTACGGTATTAAACGATATTAACCGGAACCAGCGGCTTAACGTGCCTTCCGATGCACGGAAAAAGCGCCGAATAAACGTACATATGAAATTCGAAAACCGGAAAACATATTGGTAGGTACGTGGTGGGATTCGAACCACAACCTCTTCGCTCAGGAGGCAGCGGCCCTATCCACTACACCATCGGGCTTTATTGCATTGCACTATGAAACATAAATATATACAACAGAAAAGTAAGGAACAAAACAGTACAATATGAAAGAAATTCCTGATGATAGTTGTTCAGTATCGTTGACTGAGCAACCCCTATCAGTTTGCGGGATGCTGTCCTTTACATGCGGTATAGTAGTTTATTAAGTATGCATTGAATTAATTAACGTAATTTTATTTACGTCATTTATGTATTTTGTGTAGTTTTGTCTAACGAGCATCGTTAGTTATAGTAAGATACACTATCCCACATTATCTACATTTAATTCCCTCTACACAAAGGCAGCCTTTTTTTTATTGTAAACAGTAGCGTCCTCTGTCTGCTAAATTTACATTAAAATATTGCTATGCCCTGACGGGGTGTCATAATTTAATGTATAATAATACCTATTGTAACTCGTTAAGAATGTACCTTTTTTATTCATCTCCCTAGCCTTATCCCGTATCACACGGGGTCGGCTACCTAATCTAGGTCAGAGTTTTCAAGCTGCCAATGCTTAGCACTGGCCTCTGAAATTAAACGATATTAATCGGGACCAACGGCTTAACGTGCCTTCCGAAGCACGAAAAAAGCGCCGAAAAATCGTACATATGAAATTCAAAAACCGAAAAACACGTTGGTACGTGGTGGGATTCGAACCACGACCTCCCGCTCAGGAGGCAGCGGCCCTATCCACTACACCATCGGGCTCTTCCTACCTTATTAATTATGATATTAAAATAAACATTATGAGTATGCCTGGTAGAAATTGCTACCATAGCAATAAAACCGCCTTCATTGTACTCTTGTTTTCAATACTTCTTTTTGTTCTTGTATGTTTTACTGCCCAGCAGTGGGATACATAACGGCTACATAAGATAAGATAAGATAAGATGTTTTACTGTGTAATAAATAATATATCTATCTATCTCATTGTTCAAAATTTATCACGCTGATATAATAGGTATCATGACTAATCCCTCAAACATTTGACCACAACGTTACCTTTTATACTCCAACAACCTTCAGCAACCTTTCTTACTAATATAATAAACTAAGAACAATAATATTCTTTGAAACTTGACTCGGCAAAGATTGATTAACTCGGAACTTGACCTCCACTCGACAGCCATTTTGATGTCGTGATCAAAACGACCGGGTCTAAATCGCCTATTAATTATTAGCTAGATACTAAATGGATCAGGTGTATTATGAATTATAGCGTAGGTGAGTGCTATTATGGCTATTTATGTATATAGACAATTTATTTCTTGGACACTGCATAAGCACCATGCGAGCTGAATTAAATATCTTCTTCTCTTAAGCCTTTTTCACATTATCTGTGGTCGGCTCTCCTTGTCTGTCTATTCTGAATCATGTTTGAGGAAATTGCACCATCTGCAGTAGTGTTTCAAAATGCATGCGTAGATTTTTGTGTAGGTAAATTGGTACAAACTTATTTTTAGCATTAGTCTGATGTTCTTGAATTTATTCTTAAGAACGATAAGACCTTTTTATTCTAAGAATAGGCGCTTCCATTGGGTGGCATGTTTGCGCCTTTGCAAGGTTTTATATTTAAAATAAATGCTATCAATTTCCGTAGCGTAGGTCTCTACAATACTTGCAATAAGAGATGGAGCTTCGGTGATCCAGAGCTCCACCCAAGTCATGGATTTGTCTCTGGTGGTTACATGGTCTATGGTTTCCAATAATTGATAAACCCTGTGGCGTGTGAGAAAGACAAGGAGTAGTGCATAAAGATATATTTACTTATGTTCAAATTGGTAGATGTTAATACTGAATTATCAGTGCTTTCGGGTGATTGTTAAGAAATGCAAGGACATTTTGTATTGAATGTTGTAGTACGTAAGGTCAAGCCGCATATTTTAAATAATTTCTTAAAATATACTACAGGCATATTAATAAAAATATTAAAATTGTATGATGATATTATTATGATTTATACACGGATAGTGCAAATGTGACAGCGTATCATTTTATGGATAAGATAATTTATTTCTGATCAATGGACAGAGAAATTATGATGCATGATGAGATGACCGGGTGAATAATATAAAATATCTAAAGTGACGTCAGAATATTCAATTTTTGAAAATTGCGTTAGTAATATTTTTAAATTACTCATCCAAGTCACATGTATATTATAAGGTTTTATGGTTATCAATAACAGTATTTCTTAGAATTAGTCACAATTCTCCATTATATACTTATTTCCAGCGCAAACGCAGGTCACACTCAGGTCAGACGTCGACATTTGTAAATACCGCGCCGCTATCTTTCATTGGATTATATCAGACCTAAGATTGGAGTAGACCACGCAAAACTGTACAACACAATTTTTTAGAACTCATGACAAACCTCCTACGAAAAAAAAATCATTACATATTATCATCTTCCGTCCATAGCCATCCAATGCAGGGAATACGCTTTTTCTTGATTGCGCCGATCGTCACGGTCCTATGTTATTCTCATCCAGTTTTCTCCTTTTAATTTAACGATGTCGTAGAACCGATGTGTTGGTGGCCTATTGCAATTAAAGGAAGTACCTCAAATTTATCATCTAACTATGTGTGTGACATGTATGTATGTTTGGCGAGAAGGGCGTGCGGTTGATGGTGGTGAAATAAAATTGATGCGTGCTATTTACAGATGTATATTTACATAATGCACAGGTTGGTCAATGCGATAAAACATATAAATATTGTTATCACTACATCACATGAAATAATCAAGTAACAATAACTATGGCGTCTGTACAAGAATGACAGTTTGACAATTTGTCAGTAGTAAAAATATATTTACAAAAGAATTTCCGTCTAATGTTTGGTTGGACGCTACATATGTTTGTGTGTTTTTTCATACGAAAAGCAGATAAAGAATTGGTTCAGCCAGACACGGTTTAAAACACCAATAATTTGAGATATTTGTTCATTCAGGATAATACTGCGGAATCTCCTCCAGTTTAGGTCTGAGGTTTATATATTCTCACGTGTTTGCTATGGCAGTATAGTTGAATTGACTCGCTACTTATTGTATTGTTATGGTCCCTGTTTAGGATATCTTGGGACGAAGTTTGACATAAATCTTTGACGAAAAAGGACATGCTGTAACTGTCAACATTAGATCTGATCCTTTTTGTTGTAAGGGTCACCCAAGGACTGCTTTTGGAAATAAGTTAAGCATACGTATAGAAAACTGACTTATCTAGTCGATTTGGACATATTATTTTGAAATACCTAACACAATTATTGGTAGGTATATGCCCATACCATAAAATATACATACATATAATCACGCTTTTATCCCTTAGTGGTAGGCAGAGCGTAATCGATCTAAACAAAAGTCGTTTCATCACGTCTGACAAAGTTTTGTGGGTTATTTAAGGTAAATTTGTAGGTTTATTTGCTGTAGTGACAGGTTGTCAGCCAATTGCCTAAATTTCAATATACAAAAACCCTCTGATCGCTTAGCTGGTTTTTGCAGCATGCCCGGGAGGCTGGCACATTCTATGGTTTTCTCTCGCTCCCAGTCCAGCACGGAAGAATATATACCATATAGCTTAGTCGATTCATATATCTAGACAAAATCATATATATCTAAGTTACATACATAACAAGCTGTTTTGTCTTATTTCCTCTAATCGTGATGGATGAGACAAGACATGATACCAATGATAGCACTATGCAACTGTGCTAACTTGCAGACAGATTTAAGGTATATTTTGCTGTCGACGTTGTAACTCAAGTTACCTGAGATGATCGATTGGCTATTGGCAAGTTAACGAGTCCAAAGATCGTGGTAAGTAGATTAGTGGATAAGGGCAAAGGGCTTTTCGTAATATTGTTAATGTGTTATACTTAAATAAATGCCATGTTCCAAAATTTCTTCCATGCTGGCCTGGGAGCGAGAGAAAAACATAGAATGTGCCAGCTGCATTTCCATGCATGCCCGGGAATGCTGTAAAAACCAGCTAAGGGATCCGAGGGTTTCAGTATACTGTAATTTAGGCGATGGGCTGACAACCTGTCACTACAGCAATATACTCACAAATCTATCTTAAATAACCCTCAAAACTTTGTCAGACGTGGCGGAACGACTTTTGTTTGGGTAGTTTACGCTCTGCCTACACCGTGTGTGTGTGTGTGTATGTGTGTGTGTGTAAATAAATTCCCTTCCTTCTACTTATACCGGCCCAGTAATAGTATTCTCCATTCTTTTTGATATGCGTTTTATTGCATTTGGTTCCCATTCGGTGGTAATTTTGGTCCATAGAACATTCGGCATACGGTTAACGTGTCCAGCCAGGGCCAATTTTAGGGCCGTATTTATTATCAGCGCTCATGAGTGACAGCTAGTATGAGTTGGTATCAGAAATGTCATTTCAGTACAAACTGGCCTGTCAAATCCGTACTTAATATTGCTCTCAAGTTTGAGATCGCTTCATAATTACTAGCCTAAGTATGCTGCCTTCTGAGCTACGTCTACCGTTTCCGTATGCCATATTCAGATGGTTTGTATGTCAAATCAGCTTATATTATATTTTGCAGATAAAACCTAGATTACCTAGTATTTGAAGCACTTTATCGTAAGCTGTGCTAGTATGTAAATTTCACCGCCAACTGATTCTGTACAATGTTTGTAAACTACGAGTATGTCATAAACTAAGCCTAGACCGTTGAATAAATGTGTATTATTTATGGTGTAGGTGCCACATCCTAGTACGATCAAGAAATTAAAACACCTAATACGGATCAAGGATATAGTATTCAAGCAAGGATATCAACAATGCGGACTTCAAAATTCTTCCATGGTGGACTGGAACGATAAAGCAAACATAAAATGGATTAGATTTTAACTTGAATTATCAGAAATACACAATTATTTTAGAAGCGCCCTTATTTTTTTCACAGACACGCAATCACGCCTTCATCCCCAATGGGGTAGGCAGAGAGTAAACGACTTAAACAAAGATCGTTCCGCCACGTCTGAAAAAGATTTGAGGGTTATTTAAGAACGATTTGTAGGTATATTGCTGTAGTGACAGGTTGTCAGCCCATCACCTAAATTGCAATACACTAAAATCCTCAGATCCCTTAGCTGGTTTTTACAGCATGCCCGGAAGGAAATGTAGCTGGCACATTCTATGTTATTTTCTCGCTCCCAGGCCAGCATGGAAGTTTAGGAGCATTTCCTTAAGGCCAGTTGGCCGAGTGATGACGGATGGGAAAAGGGTAATTATCCGCCTGGTCGGGAGGAACTGGAGATGGTTGCTGTGACAATGAGGCTGGATGCGCTGAGATGATGAAGTCCAAGTTCCAAGTCCGCAGGTTGGCGGTGACGTCCTGTGGTGTTGGTGTGGTCCATGGTTGCAGATCTTCCATCACGTCCTTGTGCGATCACGCTGAGGTCACTAATTTAGGAGCATTACCTTGAGAGGCCACTTGGCCGAGTGATGACGGATGGGAAATAGGTAATCACCACCTGGTCTGGTGTTGTGACCAGGGGACCGGAGTCCGACTGGATTAGTCCGGAAGTTGTATATATGCAGATCGCCGAGCAAACTTCGATACCGCGTTTTAGGAATGTTGTATCTTGATGTGGCGCCATCTATGTGTGCTACAGAAGTTTTGTCAGACGTGAGGTAAACCATTATTTTTAAGTTGTATATATGCTTACCCGATATGATATAGGTTTGATTTAAAAGTATACGGACATCATAAAATTTTAATTATCTCTATGTTATGACTTTGGCAGCTCAGTGTTAAGCCTTGTGGTTATCGTGTCCTATAATTTTAACTGCAATTTTGAGTAAAATACCAACAATGATAATTAGTATGGGCGTGACCAAAACAATAGCTTTATTACAATATAAAAATATATTAAAAACATTTTATTAAATACCACAAGTGAAGGTCGAAGGGCAGGGCTACCATGATAATAAAATACCTACCTACGGAATAAAGGTCACTTCCATGCTGGACTGGAAAACAGAACATAGAATGTGCCAGCTGCATCTCCTCCCGGGCATGCTGTAAAATCCAGATAAAGGATTCGAGGATTTCAGTGTTTTGTAATTTAGGCGATATGCTTACAACCTGTCACTACAGCAATATACATTACAGATCTATCTTAAACAACCTATCTATCTCAAAACTTGTCAGACGTGGCAGGACGACCTTTGTTTGGGTCGTTGACACTCTGCCTACCACATTAGGAATACAGGCGTGATAGTATGTATTTATGTATGGAATAAACGTTAGTATTATTAATTTAACTATCAAAAATTTTAAAAGTTTGATAGTATTTTAATAGCATATTTTCAGAAATTCAGTGTAATATTAATTTTCTGATATTCTTATGGATTTTGATTAATTTACCTTCGAAATACCTTCGTAGTACTGACTCAAGCTACCAGTAAAATTTAAATGCTATTAAGTACGTAACTCTCAGGTATAATATATCTATAACCTAAATAAATAATAAAAAATTATTCCATGCTGGACTGGTAGCGAGAGAAAAACATAGAATGTGCCAGTTGCATTTTCTCCCGAGCATGTAGTAAAAACCAGCTAAGGGATCCAAGGGTTTCTTTTTATTGCAATTTAGGCAAAGGTTTGACAACCTGTTACTACAGCAATATACCTACACTAAAAGTAGATCTTAAATAACCCTCAAAACTTTATCAGACGGCTTTGTCAGGCTGGCGGAATGACCTTTATTTAAATCGTTTACGCTCTTCCTACCTCATTAGGGATAAAGGCGATTATATGTATGTATCATTAGAAATCAGTAGAAATCAGTAGAAATCTCTATTTTTCCTTTCACTCCCTTAAACGTCTTCAAAGTTTCTTGTCCCTGAAACCTAAAATCTCTTGGGTACAATCTCACCTCTTTCCTATTCTGGATTACGCCGATTCTGGTTACTTAGATGCCACAGAGGAGCTACTAAACAAGCTTGAGCGCCTTCAAAATCTTTGCATACGTTTCGTGTACGGTCTACGAAAGTACGATCATGTTTCCTAGTTTCGCAAACAGCTCAAGAACACTCACATTCTCTGTTTACTCTATAACATTCTTTCAAACCCTTGCTCTCCCAACTATCTTCGTGAACGTTTCCAACCATGTCGTCCTATTGTTAAATCACTACTGTCTATTCCTCACCACCACACAGATTTTTACTCTTATTCTTTCACTGTCAATGCGGCCAGGTTATGGAATGCGCTGCCGCACACGGTCCGTGACAGTCCTTCTGTCGCTGTCTTTAAAAAGAGAGTAAAAGAGCATTACCTTTCACTTTCCGTATAGTATTAGTATGTATATATATGTATTTATATATATTCATGTATATGTAATTATTATGATTTTAAGTATTTATATAATTAGTTTTTTATGTCATTTATAATTTTCTGGTATTATTTTAATATTATGCTTTATTTGTGCACGCCTAATTTGCCTCTCATTTTAAGTCTCACTTCCGTAGGTCAGCTGGAAGAAATTTCTTAGTAGAAATAAGCTGTACCTGTTGTTTCGGTATTCCTTGTGTATTGTCTTTCTCATGTTACTTGTGTACAATAAACAGTAAATAAATAAATATAATTGTTAAATTATCAGAAACAGCCAACTTCGTCCGCATTTCCCTCACCACGACACTCCGCAGTAACAGTTAAGTAATCTGTGACTATACTATGCTGCTATTAACCCTAATGGCCTTTGCTCCCAGTGGCTCTGTTTGTTTGCTTTCCTGGCAAATTAATGCGGAGCATACATCTACGCCAGCCGGACTGCTTCCTACTACGAAAGAGATATCTATTCCTATACAGGATTATTTTTATTTTATAAAAAATTTGAAGTTTTTAAAAATAATGTTTAATCATTACGGAGTGTAAGGGACAGCGTCCCGCAAACTGATATTGCTCAGTCAACAAAACTGAACAACTATCAGATTTATTTTTCAGGAAGTGATAAAAAATACTGCTTTTCCATACAGATTGTCTGATCGAGGTGGTCGTTTTGTATGGGAAAGTCACTTGTTTTCATCTCCTGAAAAAATTTCCTGGTGAGAGTTGTTCAGTTTCCTTGACTGAGCAACCCCTATCAGTTAGCGGGACGCTGTCCCTTACACCCGGTATATCGTAAGAATGGTTTAAAGGATCGCGGAATGAAGATGGAAAGCTGAAAATACAACAAACCAAAGGATGATCAAATTTATCTCTACAATTTACAAACGCACACGTCTCTTACAAAACAATTTACTCAAAACAAATAGCTACACTATAAAAAATAAAAACAAGAATAATTTCCTTATTTTAGTCAATCAATTAAAATTGCATAATTAATTTACCTATCAACAATAGAATAGAATAGAAATACAACCTTTGTTATAAACGTTTACCATTGCTCTCTACACCTACTATCAGACCTAACTAATGTGGGACATAATTCTATGCGGGGCGACTACTTCCTACTCGAATTTCGTGATTTCCTATTCCGACATTTTGTAAGGGCAAACTTAAATTTGTAGCACTTGTAGTCAGCAAAGTAGACTTCTGGTCAGGCGCGTTCGAAACGAATAAGATTGGAATTTGTATAATTTAGGCAATGGCAATCTCAGTTTTTTTTTATTTGGCTAATACTACTTTTAAAAGACCGTTAGAGCTATACCTACCTCTAAAATAAACTTGTCATGTATTTATGTGTTTTGTACAATGCAGGTCAACCATATTCATTTGTTTAGACAAGTCAGTCAAACTGTATTCATTACAGCTAATGATTTAAAGAGCGATATTATGATTGATCACATGGAAATCAATTTATGTGCATGTAAGTACTTAAAGCATGCAGCATTTTGCTAGAGAACATAATAACATTTATGATAATGATCAATGTCAATATCATAAATGTTAATTCTTTACATTCGCTGATTAACATGGAATGTCCGTAATATTTACGGATTCATAAATTATATTTATCAATCCAAATCATACGAACATAATTGATTCTATAAAAATGCTGGCTATGTATTTGTTACCAAAAAATATGACATCAAGCCTTAATTGGCTATAAAAAAAAGAAATTATTTTCCTTTTAAAATTATAAAATGGCGTCCAGGACATTTTTCATCAGCGCATTTTTAAACGGGCTTAAAATAAAAACTCTTCGTGCCACTGAATTACTTATTTATGCTAGCGTCGCCTTTGTGCAAACGATGGAGATTTTTAAGTGGGTAATTAAAAGAGATTTTAAAATAATTAAAATGAACTCGGGCCATTTCTTGACAAATAATATGTCAAAAAGCCATTTAATAATTTTCGTGAAAAAAAGATTTATTTTTAAAATATTTTATATGGCGTTCACAAAAGTTTGTTTTCTTAGCACTTTCAGTCAGTTCACTTTTAAACATCCTCAGAATATAAACTCCTGCAAAAAGTATGTAGAGATTTTTAAGGTAATACGACAAAATAATTACATAGAACGCGGGCCATTTCATGTAAACAATTTTTTGACTTCTTATGCTCTGAAAGCGCTATTTTGTGCAGGATGTAAGCTACACAAAATTAAGTTTTGTGCACAAGGGCAAAATAGTATCTACTCATAAATGTAAGCAAAGAAAATTAGGCCGTACAGACAAACACAATAAGAAGTTCATAGGTAAAACATGTTATTTTATAATACTTACTTTTATTTGCATTTTATGTTTTTCATGACATAAAATGATATCAAAATTTAAATCAATTACAGCATATAAAAACATATATATAATTACAAAATTATTTAATATTATATCTATAGAGAGCCCGATGGTGTAGTGGATAGGGTCGCTGCCTCCTGAGCGGGAGGTCGTGGTTCGAATCCCACCACGTACCAATGTGTTTTTCGGTTTTCGAATTTCATATGTACGTTTATTCGGCGCTTTTTCCGTGCTTCGGAAGGCACGTTAAGCCGTTGGTCCCGGTTAATATCGTTTAATATCGTAGATATTAGTCGTTAAGCCATATCAGAGGCCAGTGCTAAGCATTGGCGGCTTGAAAACTCTGACCTAATCTAGGATTGGGTTTGGTTTCCCTTCTGGGTTGCGGAGGTCAGATGGCAGTCGCTCTGTGTAAAAACCAGTACCCTCGTTCAATCCCCTAGATTAGGTAGCCGTCCCCGTAAGATACGGGATAAGGCTAGGGAGATGATGATATATCTATACAGATCTCTCCAGCGTAAGCCTAATATTGAATGTCGAAAGATTTAAAAAGTTAAATGCTGGGAATGACCTGTTTGGTTTGCTTACATTATTTTAGTTGAATTTACAACTAGTACACAAAACTATTTTTATCCTCGAATAATGTCAGCGCTCGCCCACTCGGCTTGGGCAGATATAAAACTCGGATAAAAATGACTTGTTTTGTAAAATCTACTATTACAGAAAGCAATTAAATAGTTTTTAAAAACAAATTAAATTTATTTTTAAACTGTTTTTATGGCGTTTACAACAGTTCATTTTCAGCGCTTTCAGCCATATTTTTGTAAACATGCTCTTCAAAGAGTCACTGCTGAAAAATGTTGCGATCTTCAACTTCCTGAATTCCATTCCAGGAATGCCTTGGTAGATGACAGGATTCCGTTCTCTGGCCAGGATAGGAAGTGGAACTGTGTGACGGTGCGGTTCGCGCCGGTGCGTTGGTTCTTCAGGTCGAAGCTACAGACCAGGTAGTCGTCGCACCATATGTGCTTGCTTACGAAAGTAAAACGAAAAATAAAAACATAAAGAACAAGTACGAAATAAGTTTTTTTAACAGAAAACTATTCGAACTATTTATTATTAGTTATTGTGTGACTCTATGTGATGCCCGCCGTGATGTCACCTAAGGGAAATTATAAGTAGGTAAATATATAAGAAGATATAATCAGCAGTGGATGTAGATGTAGGCTGAAATAAAAGTACATAAGTAAAACATGAGATGGAATTGTCTTTCTCATATTTTACAAATCACCACCATCCAACAAGTGGATAATGACCACCCGGCGGGCACATTGTGTTCCATTTCCTCGTCTGCAGATGCTATCAATCTGCATCACGACTCAGCTACCTACCATAAAATTTATTAGTTCTCAATTTAATAATATTTCTTCGTTATCGTCATAGGTTCAAATATCGCTCGTGTCAAGTCTCATTGGGTTTTACTTTTGTTGCATATTTCTTTTATAACTTATGTTTCAATTTAGATGTTTAGCGTATCTTCGACAGACTAAATGATCCATTTTTGAATGATTTTAAGCTTGAGTATGATTTGATCCTATAGGTAAGTCACAGAAATTCTATTTATCTGTCTGGAGAAAAAAATGCCTATTAATTTCTAAAAATAAGAAAAAAAAATGTGCATAGGAAATCTTTCATGCTTTTGTGCTTCACAAATCACTGCCATTGGCAAATGACCACCCGGCGGCCACTTTCTGGTCTATTTCCTCGTCTGCAGATGCTATCGATTTGCATCACGACTCAGCTACCTGCCATAAAATTTACAAGTTATCAATATAATATCGTGTTGTCGTTATCGTCATAGGTTCAAATCTCGCTCGTGACAAACTTTTGGTTTCTTAGTTTCGTTAGGGTTTACTTTTGTTGCATATTTCTTTTTTAACTTATGTTTCAATTTAGGTGTTCAGCATATCTTTGAAATACTACCATCGTTCCTTTCTTATATGATTTAGCTTGAGAATGAACTGATCAAATAGAATTTCTGTGACTTCTTGAGTATCAATACTCAAGAAGTCACAGAAATTCTAATTGTCTAACTGGAGTTTCTTTTTCTCTAAAAGTTAAAGGCCTTTGCCCTGCAGTGGGACACCATAGGTTAATATAAATAGCATAGGAATAAGTGCGTAGAAAATCTTTATTGCTTTTGTATTTCACAAATAACTGCCATTGGCAAATGACCACCCAGCGGCCACTTTCTGGTCTATTTCCTCGTCTGCAGATGCTATCAATTTGCATCACGACTCAGCTACCTGCTGCGAGGCTGTTAACCGTTCAATACTTCGGATTTACATTCAGCCGATTTAACGTAACACTATTTAGATGATTTCCTAAATACGGCTCGAGAGGGCTTTGCTTGTTATGTTGGTAACCTTTCGCAGATTTATCGGAAACCTGTTAGAAATTATTTGTAACAGTTTTGAACTGTCTGTAATAAGTTTCAGGTCATCGATGCTCTTTATTTACTTCGTTTTCTCGTAATAGTTTCCTATCATCTGGTCTTCCCTTTTCATTCATATTCTAATAATGATTATATGTAACAACTTATTTATTTTTTACGCAAGTTTAGTTGTAATAGTATAATACATATTATGACGAAGTCAATTTATATTGAAAATTGTACTACTATTTATTCATTGCTTAAGCGAGAGAAAAACATAGCATCTGCCAGCTTCATTTACTCCCGGGCTTGCTGTAATAACCAGCTAAGAGATCCGAGGGTTCCTTGTAACTTAGGCGACAGGCTGACAACCTATCACTATAGCAATATACCTACATAATCTATCTTAAATAACCCGCAAAACTTGTTGTCAGACGTGGAGGAACGATCTTTGTTTAGGCCGTTTACGCTCTGCCTAGGGATTTTAGGGATAACTCCATAGTCTATGCTACTTGAAATAAATGCATTATTATAAATTATAAAGGCGTGATTATATGTATGTATGTATGTTTATTCATCATCATCAACTGTTTATTTATTTCTTGCCGTGAATTATATACATACTTAATAGTATCTGAAACTCCTTGTCTAAAAAATATATTTGTCTCTTTATTAATTCATTAATGTATTTACAAATCTATCTTAAATGGCCCTCATAACTTTGTCAGACGTGACGGAACGACTTTTGTATAGGTTGTTTACGTTCTGCCTACCCCATTAGGGATAATTGCGTGAATATATGTATGTATGTATGTTAAAGTATTTAATTTATTTAACAATTAACACATAATCAATTATAAAAATAACTGCAATATAACAAAATAAACATTTGTCAAAACACTTAACTTAAAAGGTCACCTCGGTTCGCCCCAGGTCCAAAATTGCCCATCACGCTAGTAGCGTTACCACGCGGTATGGCGATGGACAGCCTCTGGACCAGGAATGAGTCGGAGCGGGGGTCAAGAACCCCTATCCTTAAACCTGCGCCCTATTTGCGTTACAAAGAACTTTTGCCTCCGCATACAAACTCCCCGCTGACTCGACAGCTATAAAAAAAAAACATTGTTGGGCAAGATCGGCGTACTTTGCCTTCTTCTTTTGAGATGCGGTTTCCGCGGCTGCCCCTGCTGCCTGGGTTGTCTGGCCTAGATGACATCTAAAACTATTACTAACCAGACAAAGTTTATTTAAGAGAGTAGGCTGTGAGTTGTATATCTCAAATTATTTCTAAAATCTGTTAACAATGAAAGTTCACGTACCTTTCTTGCATTATAAATCACCATAGAAAATTAGTTAACTATGGAATCCGAAAATTATAAAGAAAGCAGTTTTACTTTTTGTAAAATATAACTAAAGCTAATGATAATTTTAACCTCCAGTTAATTATGACCATTTCATTAGAACAAAAGGAACATTGTTTTGTGAGACTCTCACATT
Source organism: Scrobipalpa costella (assembly GCA_949820665.1). Classification (NCBI taxonomy): domain Eukaryota; kingdom Metazoa; phylum Arthropoda; class Insecta; order Lepidoptera; family Gelechiidae; genus Scrobipalpa; species Scrobipalpa costella. The sequence continues at coordinate 6,318,261 of OX463306.1, forward strand.
TACTCAAAAACTCATACAATATTTTGGATAAAAATTGTAATGTAATTCACACGACGCTTTTTTTGCTTTTATTAAGGCTAAGAAAGTAAATGAAATCCAAATTTCTACTACCTACATATTTAATGTAGCTGCATAGCAACAGAATGTAATACTACAAGTATTACTTACATAAGCTTATCATTTAACTGGTTCTCACGCTTATTCAGATATTTTGAGATAAAATAAGTGTGTCTTCTATGCCGGCCTGGAAGCGAGAGAAAAACATAGAATGTGCCAGCTGCATTTCCTCCCGGGCATGCTGTAAGAACCAGCTAAGTGATCCGAGGGTTTCAGTATATTGTAATTTAGGCGACGGGCTGACAAACTGTCACTACATAAATATACCTACAAATCTATCTTAAATAACCTTCACAACTTTCTCAGTCGTGGTGGAACCTTTGTTTACGCTCTGCCTACTCCATAGGGATAAAGATAAGGCGTGATAATATGTATTATCACGCCTTATCTCTGAAAGAAATGTAAAAAAACTAATTAAATAAACCTTTCCTCACTGATAACATTATCCAGGTTATTTAATAGCATTACCAGTCGTTACAGTGTGAAAGACAGAAACGAACACAAATTAATACTATAAAAATATTAAACGGTAACTAAACTGAAGACGCCATAACTGTTAGATCATTAACTATCATAAGTTTTTAATATCTTACAAGTCTGTTTCGTTTAGTTGTATGTAGTTCTTTGGTTTGACTTTACTAACATAAAGTGAAACCGAAGAACTACACTTTGATAGATAACATCGCAATACGTATGCTAAAATACTTTAAAAGCTAGTTACGTGTGATTTTCACACAGTAAAATAACTATGGTTATCATTGACCGAACGCGTTTAATACTTTCACTGCTTGCATAGGCTCATATTAATGTAACATTTTTTTACAAGAGGTTTAATGGAGGTTGTGACTCACGCACCGAATCATTCCTGGCGCAAAGATTGACCATCGCAATTGAATGCGGAATCGTTGCGGGTGTGATAGGCACGTTTACTCCCGGAATGATAAGGGGCGGGCTGTTTGAGGGACGATGTATAATAGCTACTTTCGGATTTTTAACATTTAGAGGTTTAAATACAATTATTGACAAATATGTCTAACAAGCTGTTTTTTCAACATACAAACATATAATCACGCCTTTATCCCTAATGGAGTAGGCTTAAGCGACCTAAACAAAGGTCGCTCCGCTACGTCTGACAAAGTTTTCAAAGTTATAATAAATAGGTAAAATAATTTCTTACGCATACATAAGAATCCTGCAGGCTGGGGCAAAGTAGCATCCTGCTCACTTACAGGATGGAGCAAAAGTAATCACCCAAAATATTTTTCGCTAGAACATCTACAAAATGAAAATGCATTTTCAAAAGCATGCTTTATTCTATATTACCACGACTGAAAAAAAATACTTCAGCAACTAGAGTGTATAAGTGATAACCTATGGAACTTGCCTTACGGAAGGTTCATAATGTACTTAATTGCATAGAATTATGACAACTTGTTTTCTAAAAGATGCTATCAATTCTAACACTGAGACGTGAGATCGAGATTTTTTTACATTCTTGCTACTTACATTGAAGGTGAATCTAGATTCAAATTAAGACCTGGATAGAATTTTGCTTCTGTTTACTTCGTGCTGCAATAGCTGCTGAAAAAACTCAAAAGTTTATAAAATATTGTCAAAGTCCAGATCTATACATACATATAATAAATCTTAAGAAGGGTCGTGTCTGTACATTGAATATATTTACAGAAAAATAATTCTAGCAGGCATTATTATTAATATACAGATTAAAACGTTATTTAAAAATAAAATATCTGTCTGTGAGAAGTGTTTTCAGTATGTTCGACACTGCGTGTTTTCCATAAAAACCGGGCGTACGAAGTCGCGAGCACAGCTAGCTGTTAATATATTCCATAATATTTATTGAGTCTCCAAGATATATGACGTTACATATTTTATTGGATTTTTGGATATTCAAGTAGGCATTGATTTATACCTACTAGAAGTATCATCATCTCCCTAGTCTTATCCCGTATCTCACGGGGTCGGCGGATTAGGTATAATCTAGGGGATTGATCGAGGGTACTGGTTTTTACACAGAGCGACTGCCATCTGACCTCCGCAACCCAGAAGGGCAAGCAGACCCAATCCTAGATTATGTCAAAGTTTTAAAGCCGCCAATGCTTAGCACTGGCCTCTGACATGGCTTAACGACAAATATTTACGATATTAACCGACTAACGGCTTAGTGTGCTTTCCGAAGCACGGACTAAGCGCACAAATAAACGTACTTATAAAAATCGAAAACCGAAAAACACGTTGGTACGTGGTGGTATTCGAACCACGACCTCCCCGCTCAGGAGGCAGCAGCCCTATCCACTATACCATCATGCTCGACCAGACGTATAAGTTAGTGTAACTATATAATATTGCAACACATATGCAAATACTATTCAATTTGTGACCAGCATCTTGACTATCATTAAAGTTAAGAAATAAAATTTTGTTGTAATAAGTGATTTCCGTTAACATGTGTAATAGATTATAAATACTTAATGAGTAGTGTACCTCGTACATAAAGTACTATTATGTACCTATACGTGTCTCTAATTGCTGGTCTGATTTAGTTAGATAATATTTGTTCGTATTAAGTTTATTGTTTTCGTCTATTACAACTATCATAATCTTTATTTATTTTTGAACACAAACATTCTCTGTATGACGAAAAAATCACAAATTAGTTAAAAACGTTAAAACAATTTCATTTCAGTATAAAATATTTATTTCTGATTGAAACTATACAGCTCACCCACGACGAAAAAAAAATACATTTTTATGTTGATGACTTTATGGTTTCTTAAGATGGCAACTCAACAGTCCGTGAGAAATGTAGTTGACAATTTGCCACGTAACTCCAAATAAACTTTGATTTCACCAATAAAATTAAACGGACACGCATCGTACATTCATGAAATTTCGATTGACAATAAGCATATTAAACTTGTGCAACCATGACCACACTTTAATATCATTGAACTGATTTCTGTCTTCTTACTTAGCGGATTACATAACAATCTCAAAAAGAATCACTTTTGAACAACTTTACGTTCAGCAAACCTTTTTCTTCTTACATAAAAACTGATTCAGGTTTACGATTCCAAAAATGGCGCATTTACTTTTTAACAGAAATTCCGAGGTATTATTTAACGCCGGCTTGTTTCGTAATGGTTGGTTTGTTCACAAAACGAAGAATATTTTTGTTGAAAAAGTAATACCAGAAAAAGTGTGTACAATGATAATTTATAACAAATATGATACTGTTTTGGCAGTTTTAAACCCTACATCAGTTACACCCGTCTTTCGAAGGTGTTTCGAACTTTGTCGGTTCTTTTTTCGGTTTAAGCTGAAATGGGAGTGGCCCGGACATGCTTGTCGGGTGCACCCGGATCGATGGGCTAAGGTCGTTACTGAGAATTGGGTATCTCTCAAGGCGGATCTCGGCGAAGAGGTAGACCCCAAAATAGATGGCGTGACGATCTCGACGACTATCAGAAATACTACACCGTGGTTGCATTGGACCGAGACAAGTAGAAGGCGGAGGCCTATGCCCACTAGTGCGATTTAACAGGCTAGCTATATTAATAAGCTGCATTTCCTCCCGGGCATGCTGTAAAACCAGCTAAGGGATCCGAGGGTTTCAGTATATTGTAATTTAGGCGATGGGCTGACAACCTGTCACTACAGTAATATACCTACAAATCTATCTTAAAATAACCCTCAAAACGTTGTCAGACGTGGCGGAACGACCTTTGTTTAGGTCGTTTACGCTCTGCCTACCCCATTAGGGATAAAGGCGTGATTATATGTATGTATGTTAATTAAAATAACTTCGTATTAACAATGGATTTTCTTCGAGTTGACAATTACAAGGTATTACAAAAACGTATCTGTTATTGCTATGAGTTTGTTTCTAATTTCGTGTGGGTTGGAGATTGGATGACCCCATTCATGGCATCCCATAGTGTTATTTTATACAAAACCTAGTTATCCATTTGATACATAATAATAATGATACTATTGCAGACTAAAATTAATATAAATAATAATATAAGAATATAGATAGCAAAGAAAATAGATTAATAAACATTAAAATAAATTACAATACGTCTACCACATTTAATTTACCAATAAGGAATTGATAGATATGTAACTACACTTGCAATTTAAAATCAAGTTAAAATAACAATGACAAACCATTTGTTAGTGAAATAACAACTCACTAATGTACTATTATACCCGCAGCGATTAATTTTGTATTGTTTCCGGATATTTTATTGTTTTTGCTTGTTAGAATGTTAACAAGGGTAAACTTGGCTCTAGGCTCGACTATTCAGATACATTTTTATTTGCGGTCAATTTGTTTTTGTCAAGCTTGAGTAGGTAGGCCGGATCTAGCTTTCGTAGAGGTCATAATGTAGATATCTAGAGGTGTGTAGGTAGGTACAAAAAGGTTATAGGCGCTTTTGGTAAACCATGTTAAAAAAGAGTATCCGTATTAGCTGCAATTGCTTGATTGTATTCTCAGAATTTGTAGATTTATCTCGTACATTTGAACATACTTTAAAGTACATCTACGTTTATTCTTCAATGAATAATAAGGCTCGTATTTATGACGCGATATCAAACTTGAGAGCGATATTAAGTATGGATTTGACAGGCCAGTTTGTACTGAAATGACGTTTCTGATACGATCTCAAAGTCGCTGTCACTCATGAGAGCTGATTACAAATACGGCCCTTAGTGTCAAAGATATAGGTACCTAGTACCTATTCATACCTACCAGTCAAAGTAGTAGCAAAATCATGTCATACAAATGATTACGCGTCGATTTTCCTTTGTTCTAATTTATAGTCGTTCGTACAAATGTATATGTAGAGTGGTTTTAAGTAACCTAAAATTTTCTCTTTTTTATGGTAGGTAAATGGCTGTGTCTTAGTCCTATCGACCTTGAAAGCTACTCAAGCTATGTAAATGGCTAAATTGAAGCGCGAAATAAGTTTATAACGAAATTATATAGAGCTATTGAAACCCCTAAAATCAGTCATATTTCACCCTTTTCGCTACAGTTGTGAAATGTTTGTCTAAAACAGTTTCCTAACGACTAGGTCAAGTTCGCAACTCTATAGAATTCTTAAGATTTGTATATTTTTTACACCTGTTCGAATGGCTCTTTGCAACCATGTAATTGTAACGATTCGCCTATTAAAACATAAAATAAAATATAAAATGAAACACAGTTTTGTTACAAATCTTTGAACCGTCAAAGATGGCAATAAAGGCAACAGAAATGTAATTTAACTCAGCAGAAATGTAATAGATATGTAATTGCTGATATTTGTAGGTTAATCTTACTCCCTTGTCAAGGTCGATACGAAGTTTCCAAAGATATTTCCTGTCATAACTGCAAGGTCTATGGTGTCTTTCTCAATTTCGCATAAAGGTTCAACTACGCCCCAGTATTGGGAAAATGGTGTAGAGTAAGATGGTCTTCTACATCCAAACATTGAGAAAATGGTAATGGTATGTCATCATTAGTTTCGTTATGTTAACTATTATGATGGGACTACATAGAAATAAACTTTTTCGTAAGTTCTTATGATCGAGAATGGTTTCAATATAAATAATACGCTACTTGTTTTTATGAAATGCTTTGCTTAAAGAGTACATATATACAGACATATAATCACGCCTTATCCTTAATGGGGTAGGCAGAGCGTAATCGACCTAAACAAAGGTCGTTCCGCCACGTCTGACATAGTTTTGATATAAGATAGATTTGTAGGTATATTGCTGTAGTGACAAGTTGTCAGCCCATCGCCTAAATTGCAATATACAAAAACCCTTTAGATCCCTTAGCTGGTTTTTACTGCATGCCCGGGAGGAAATGCAGCTGGCACATTTTAAGTTTTTCTCTTCCTTCCAGTCCAGCTTGAAAGATACTAATACATGCTTAGAGAGTATATTTTTAATAACAGCTTTTTCAATTATGTGTACGTAATAAAAAATATTTTAAGTGATAATATTGTACATTGTCAATCTGTCATAGTTTGCAACAACAACACTGTGCATTCAATGAGCAAAAGTTCAAATGTCGTGTACTTATACTCTATATCATGTACCGTAGTGAACATAATCATATTATTAAATGCCCAATGAGTTGTCGGCACACTTCAAAGACAATTGGGCTTTAGCATAATTTGCCGTGTAGTGATTTATCTACGTGGGTGTCCTAGGTAATTGCAAGGTTGTTTCAGCTTGATAACAGAAAATTAGATTGTAAGGTTAGGGTGTAAATAAAAAAGTTAAACCAGATGGGTTCAAAAATAACAATAATACAAGCAATGGTAAGTGTCAGGAAAACAGAAAGATGTGCTAGATAACGCAACTGAACAACTTGTACGCTGTATGACATCACAATACTAATAGATATAAGTTTTTTATTTTATGACATAGGTATTCTATATTTGCAGGCTATTTATACTTAGTGGCTAATCAGGCTCTGTAACTTGCATATAATAAACACCAAATTAATGTACCCTGTTTAAAGCAAAAATAAAGCAATTTTGATTTTTTTATTTTGATTTTATTGTGTACCCTCGTTCAATCCCCTAGATTAGGATAGATAAGGCTAGGTAGATGATGATTTTATTGTAAAATGATACCTAATAAATACAGTACTTTACAATCTTGTAAGAGTTATATGTAGCTGAATAATCAACATCAGAACTTTCTACGTGGTATTCAATCACGAATAACAAGTTATTTCAAAGTAACTATTGTATAGTCAGTATTGCTACAACCAACAAATTTGACTTGAAAAATTGCCTCTTTCATCATAGCCCTAATTAAATGTGACAGAACCAAGACAGAACCAGACAACATTGGTATTAACATTTCCTCATAAGTCTCAGTATCTCGAGATAGAAATCTAGATAAAATATGGAATTGCACCAATTTTTCACGTCGTGCCTGTTACGAATTAGCTTTGGCTAGTTATCAGACTCAGAAACTAAAATTTATTGCTATAGACATGAAAACAATGTGTTTAAAAAAAAAATCGCTGATTTAACATTACATAAATACATAATACCCAAGCTGTGCTGGTAACATTAAATCTAATTCTTAGATGCGTAAAAGTAAACTAAAAGTTATAAGGCATTATTTATTTCTAAGAAGCTAAATCATGTTTATGTGATTTCAGGCGGGCTCTTTTTTGTTGTCTTCTATAGGCCTACACACGAATTATCTGAGAACGTGTTTCTTATGTAAAAGTCAAAGTGTTAGATGTCATTGAATAATTGTCAAACTAGTTAGTGAGCCTAATAATATTACGTAAATTAATTACGTGTGATACAAGACCGATGACAGCGTAGGCTCATGACAGGTTGCTCTCATCTTTTGGAATTACACGGATGTCATATCTATCACGAATCACTTCTGGTTTTATTGGGACCGATCGAGCCTAATTATGAAATGTATTCATCGGACTGATTTCGAGTAAATCTGCAATTTATTTATTACTGTAGGTACATAAAGCTATGAATATTGAATAGGCATGCATATATTTTTGCACTAGATTGCATTAAACCTGCAAATTGTGATAGAATAATAATTTTCATTAATTAAGCCCTTGAAAGGAGACAAATAATATTGATTAGAATTTACTAAATTAAGATGTGAAGTTGGTGCTGTGAATTAATTTATGTATTTAGTTTTATATACCAGTAATTACTATTTATGGTGTGTGCCAGTAAATCATCATTCAATCACATATTTTTATTTTTTTTACTTGAAATGGGTTTTGCTCTTGACTCTAGACACAAAGGTCAGGGATGACTGTGACAGAGTCGACGATGGATTGAGCTCACCCAGAAGATGCCTGATATGGCACTGGCACATCCAATTATTAGGTATTTCAATTATGACGTATAAAAATTTCTTAAAATGGGACTATTGAATTAGATTTATATTCACAGAAACTGTAACTCTGTCATCTTTATTAATTTTTAAATTTCATGTATTTTATTCTTATAAGAATAAAGCTATAGCTTTGAAGTTCTTTTCATACATACATGCGTGAAAGCTTGTAAACGTCTACTCAAAAAATATTATTTGAGGACCTAATTAGGGGCACTGTTTAATTGTTGTTAAAAAACATTAATAATTTATAAGAGTATGTTATATTATGCAACTCATCCGTGCCTCGCATAAACCTGTAGGCGTTTTCTGAGGGACGTCTCATCTTTAACCATGTAAAAATGTGTTATTTTTATTTTGAATAAAATTCTATATATATATATATCTAATTACGCCTTTATCCCTTATGGGGTAGGCAGAGCGCAAAAGACCTGATCAAAAGTCTTTCTGCCACGACTGACAAAGTTTTGAGGATTATTTAAGATAGATAGATTCTAGGTATATTGCTGTAGTGACAGGTTATCAGCCCATCGCTTAAATGACAATATATTGAAATCCTCGAATCCCTTAGCTGGTTTTTACAGCATTCTCAGGATGGGAGGAAATGCAGCTGGCACATCAATGTTTTTCTCTCGCTACCAGGCCAGCATGGAAGTTCTTTTCATTTTACGAGATATTCGTAAAGGAGCTATTTATTTCTTAAAGTTATATTTTAAAGATAAGCCTTACTATCTCGTTACGGGCAATTTGAGTTCAGTTAGAGTCATTATATATAGAAATTCGTAACTGCCGCCATAGTCATTTAAGTCACATGTAGTCATTTAAATTACATGTCGACCGAGTTGCGAATACGCGTCGAATGCTACATTTTGTACGGATCGACCTACATTAGGTAACATCAAGTAACTTGTAACTTAGAGGCCTTCCGCCCTAATACATACATAAATATAATTACGCCTTTACCCCTAATGGGGTAGGCAGAGCGTAAACGACCTAAACAAAGGGCGTTCCGCCATGTCTGACAAGTTTTGAGGGCTATTTAAGATAGATTTTTAGGTATATTGCTGTAATGACAGGTTGTGAGCCCATCGCCTAAATTACAATACAGGTTTCAACCCTCGAATCGCTTAGCTGGTTTTTACAGCATGCCCGGGAGGAAATGCAGTTAGCACATTCTGTGTTTTTGTCTCGCTCCCAAGCCAGCATGGAAGTTACTGAGTCAATACACAATTGTATTTAATTACTATGGGTACAATTTTTCAAAGTGTATGTTTTTTAAACTGGTAAATTTCCTGCACCGCATGCCCAGATAATAAAATAAACAAATTCATAAACTCTACAATATTTCTTCGATTGCTTCCCCCATCCATCCCTTTCCCAAAATAATCGCAAGTTGAATTGTTTATCTCTTTCAACAACAACGGATACTGTTGATAAGATCCTGTAGCATTAATTGAAGTGCTTTCCAGATCCTATCATATCCTCTCAGTTGGCTTTTACAAAGTGTTATGACTCGTTACAGATTATAATTGAACCACTTTCACTTTTCTGACAACAGGACAGATATTACGCTGAGTTTTGCAACAGCCAGGATATCTGGTAATAATTATGTCCTGATTCAAAAATATAATGTTCTCATTCTCACTCGTTAAGTATTTTATATTCTTGGCTGTAGGTGAGATAGAGGCGAAGATAGAACACTAAGGCACATTTTCTACTCATCGAAGAACCACAGATACATACTTAGCTTCCTGGCTTCAGATTCTGGTTAAAACATAACCGGTATAGCTACTAGTGTAAAGGCACTTTGGCCTTTGTGATAACTGTGAGAGAAAACGAAACGTATCGGTTCGTCGTTTGTTGACCACTGTTTCGTCTTCATTTGTCATCAGAAGTGTCCTTATTTCAGTTGGTTTACGAGTGCTTCGAAGCCGTATAACTACTTACATAGCCTTCCACTGTATATATGGTTATTTATTAATACTCAATAAATTATCCTCCCAGAAATAAATACCTATTAGGAAAGCTTGCGATAACGTTGCCCGACATTATTTGATACGAGGATGGTAGGTATAAATTAATGATTCGAGGATTCCGAGGTGTGCAGGGCATAAGACCAAACTATGCTAAACGCATAGAGGTAGTAAGCGGATCTGTAAAATGCCAATTTCAGGTTGAAGATGTTTCATTGTATTTACGTTTTCTATGCTAATGGCTGTAGGTGTACGTGTGTGTATTAATCCAAGCTAGCCTTATAATTTTCGGTTGGTTACGCCCTGTCATGAAGGACGATTGATGGGTGCATGTCAATCGTGACTGACCGCTTCCGTATCCTTGTCTAAACCTGTTCAGTTGACCAGGTCTGTCGTATCCGTTACTGGTGTCAATAGCTCCATAAGGGAATGCCCAGCCTTTGGAATTCTAGTGGAAAGTCGCAAGGTTATTTGGGGGTCGCCCACTTTTAATTTAATCAGTAAAAACGACACGACTTCTATATTTATTACTCAGTTAATTAATAGAATTAAATTGTACAATATTATGAATTATTAATTGAACCAATTTTAGTGCCGTAAATTTTCTTTTTATTTATTGCATTTGCATATCGATAGATCATTTAAATCCTTCCATGCTGGACTGGGAGAGATAGAAAAACATAGAATGTTCCAGCTGCCCTTCCTCCCGGGCATGCTGTAGAAGTCAGCAAAAAGGACTCGAGGGTTACAGTGTATCGTAATTTAGGCGATGGGCTGACAACATGTCACTATAGCAATACACTTTTCAATCTAAAATTATTAATTTATTAGTCTTACGTGGCGAAACCGCCTTTTACGAGGCGTTTATCGCTCTGCCTACCCCGTAAGGGATAAAGGCGTGATTTTATGTATGTATGTATTTAAATCCATTATGGTTGAAATTGTCGCTGCCTATTCAATATCCGAAAGTAATAAATCTTGTCTAATAACGAAATTTCTTTTTCATTAGTTGTAAAAAGAACCTTCCCTCGGGGGAGAGAAAGTTGTCACGCTTTTGTACTAGGCGTTAAGCGAGCACATAGCTGTAATAAAGAATGCTGCTGTCCAGGTGTTGAACTGTACAGTTAATTTATGATAAATTCTACAGCAACTTATACTAAATACTTAATTATTGAACGGACATAATACCAAAGTGAAAATTAACAAATCTAATACTTCAAATTACAAAATAAAAACACGATAGCACAACTTCAACTTTTAGTTGTTTGGCGTTTCCGTGATGATTCCGCCAGTGTCAAGTTTGTAGGGCCTTTTAAGGAGGTAGGCTTATTACAATGTTTTTAAGGATAGGTATCTGTGAGAGAACAAGGGTAAGAAGGATGAGGTAAAAAGGAAAAAACAAAAGGTAAAGAAACGGAAAGGATTGACTGCTGATTTACCTGAAAAAAGAAATTATTAAATAAATAATTTATACTTAAAAAAAATACATGGGAATATTTACATTCTAATATTGTTATTATAAAAATATTCAGATAAAATATATACAAATGGAGTATCTACATATGTGAGCAGGGATTTAAAATTAATAGGACGGGGAATATCAGGAGGAAGAAGATCATATAAAGATGGGGAAAGATTGGGACAGTTAAAGAAAATGTGGTCCGGAGAACCTTCATCCAAACCACACTCACATAGAGATGAGTCTCTTACTCTGATTTTCGCCAGAAACACAGGAGTGCACGCATGACCCAATCTTAAACGGCAAATAGTCGAAGTGACTCGCTTATTTGAATTTCTAAATTTAAAGAACCATGGTTTAGATGGAATAAGGGCTTGAATATCTGCATAAAATTTACCAGTAGAACAACTATCCTTCTTCCATTTGCTCTCCCAGGAACACATTAAACCCGGTCTGGCGAGTGGAATTAGGTCATGAGAGTAAACCTGAAAATGTTCTAGGGTTCCACTGACAGTGGCCTTTTTAGCAAGATTATCAACTATCTCATTACCAGGTATACCATCATGACTCGGAATCCAAGCCAGGACAACTTTCAAACCTTGAAGGTGACATGATAAGAGCAAACTTCTAATTTTAAGAATGACAGGAAACTTAGTTTTACAACGAAATTGATTTGATAAAATGGCTTGAAGGCAACTTTTCGAATCAGTTAATATTATAGATTTATCAAGACTATGAGATTCAATGAAAGAAAGAGCTTCTAGAATAGCAATTGCCTCACCTGTAAAAATTGATAAGAAAGATGGACATTTAAAATTGAGAATGGAGTTGTATTTGGGGATCCATACAGCAGAACCAACATGCCCCTGATCAGATAACTTTGAAGCATCAGTGAACAATGTTAACCAGTCGCTGAACTTTGTAGCAATAAATTCCTTGAATTTAGAGTAAGCAGAAGGAGAATTTTTCTCAATGCCAATGTCCAAGAGAACATCAGGCTTGAAAACTAAGGACTCAAACGAGGATTCGAAAAGAGGGAAAAGTTTTGATTGGAATACTGGACAAGGAAGACTAAGAAATTTACGAAAGCTATTGAAAATACACGGAGGGTCCTTATTAGACCAGTAACTGCTGAAGGATATATGATCAGACAAGATATGCAATTTAGCTATTAGGGGATGAGCAGGGGACTGAACAACCTTAAAAAAAAGCCTGTCAGAAAGATACTGTCTTCTTAGGTGAAGGGGAGGATCACAGCACTCCACCTGGAGTGCATTGATGGGGGAAGACTTCATCGCACCAATAATAAGACGCAGGCACTTAGCTTGGATTTTATCAAGTAAATTTAGAGCAGCTTTACTGCAAGGTTCCAGAAGAAATGACCCGTAATCTATGTGACTTCTGATAAGAGCATTGTACAAGAGTTTTTGGGTGTAGGGGTGAGAACCCCACCACACGCCAGATAATGAGCGCAAAATATGTATATTTCTTTCACATTTTTGAATAACATATTCAACATGAGGCAAACCAGTCATTTTAGAATCTAGGTAGACTCCCAAAAACTTAACACAACTTTTGACAGGGAAGTCTTGACCGCCACAGGAAATGGAAAAATTAGGAATTGAACGTAATCGCGAAAAGACCACTACAGAACTTTTGGAAATGGATAAGGAGAGGCCATGGTCCGAGAGCCAGTAATGGAGATACGTAATAGCAGAATTAAGATAGTCAGAAGACTTTTCAATATCACGAGAGCAAACATACAGAACTATATCGTCTGCATATTGTAAAATGTTGCAGAAACAATTGACAGAGAGTTCAAGATCATAAGTATAAATACTATATAACAATGGACTTAATACTGATCCTTGTGGAAGACCTTTCCATATGGCCCTGGAGGGAAGATAAGAATTTTGAGATTTAACAGACACCAATCTATGGGAGAATAAATTACAAATAAAATTAACAAGTTTAAGAGGAATATCCAGACAGAGCATTTTTCTTCTGAGTAATGGAAGCAAAACATTATCATAAGCAGACGATACATCGAGAAATATAGCCATCAAAGACTCACTCCTTGAAAGGCCAATTCTGATGTCAGTAACTAAAGTGCTGATGCTATCCATGGTGCTTAAACCTTTTCTAAAGCCAAATTGGCTCTTGGCTAAAATGCCCTTTGATTCGACGAACCACTCCAATCGATTTTTTATTAAATGCTCCATAATTTTGGCCATTGTACAGGATAAAGCAATTGGACGGTAACTGTTAGCATCATTGCTAGGCTTACCCGGTTTTAGTATGGGAATGACAATTTGTGTCTTCCAATCTTCAGGGGGAGTACCAGTCAAGAAAATATTATTAAGAATGCAAAGAAAAAGTTTCTTAGCAGAACAACTACTATTAGCAATAAATGAGTAAGGGATCCCATCAACACCAGGAGAGGAGTCTTTGAGACCATCCAATACAGAGCAAAGTTCCTCCCAAGAGAAGGGAGCATCAAACTTATCAGAAGTCACTATAGATGTAGGGAAGAAAGAAGACTCCTCTAAGGAAGGAGCAGAAGGAGGAGCAAGTTTACAGCAGAATTGCTCAATCCAGGCTGAGGAATCATTAGCTGTAAAATTTTGATATGAACGAGCACTACGATAACGGTTCATATTTTTCCATACCATAGAGGGAGGGGTGGCTGGAGAAAGAGACTCGCAAAAACGATTCCAACCCATTTTCTTTTTATCAGATAAAAGTCTTACAGTTTTGGCAGCTTCTCCTTGATAAGCAATATAATTTTCTGTAGTCATAGTTAAAGCATATTCAGCTTCTGCTGTTTGTCGCTTTCTACATGCTAATGTACACTCAGAGTCCCACCAAGGGAGAGAAGGAATTTTATCTCTGACTGAGTTTTTAAAAGGAATAGATTTATTGGCTGCCTCTAAAAGAGAATTTCTGAAATCAATATAGGCAGATAGAATATTATCAGGACTAACAGAGGAGATGTTCAAAATTTCCTGATCTAAAAATGATCTGAACTGAGACCAGTTGGCTCTAGATAAAATAAATTTTAACAAAGGTTGAGGAGATGGGAGAGGGCTAGAATCCAAAGAATCTGGAGAGGAAAGGATTATAGGGTAATGATCACTGCCATGAGCATCAGATAAGATTGACCAAGAGAAAAGTGAAGCTAAAGAAGGGGAAGCTAGCGACAGATCCACTGCAGATTTATTTTGGGTAGGGGAAACTTTACGTGTAGCAGAACCATCATTCAGTATACATAAATTAAATTCATCACATAAATCTAGAAATAGGGTAGACTCAGGGTCACAGATAACACAACCCCAAGACGGGTGATGGATATTCAAATCACCAAGGATAATAAAAGGAGGAGGCAGAGATGAAATTATAGACTTTAGTTCAAGAAGAACAGAATAGGAACGAGCAGGAATATATACAGAAAGGAAAGAAATATCAAAAGCCCTGACAGCAACTGCAAAAATAAGGGAGCTATGTGCAGGCAGGGGAATTTGAGAAAATGTGATAGACCTGGAGACCAGAATGGCCGATCCAGCTCGAGCATCAAACCTGTCATCTCGGAGACAAGAGAAACCAGGGACTCTATAATGAGCCCCAGGCTTCAACCACATCTCCTGAATAGCACAGATAGATGGTTTATGTTTATTAATTAAAAAATATAATTCATTGATTTTGGGCCGAATGCTCCGGCAGTTCCATTGGAGGAAATTGGGCATTGTTAATGAGGTTGATAAGCTCAGTCAGTTTCTGGCGGCAATTGTACGGTAGCTCGCTGGGGCGCGAGATGAGGTTACTAAGTGAAAAAATAAGAATATCTAAAATAGATTCATTAGAAGAAGAGTGGTTATTAAAGAGCGCATTTCCATTAGGAAGAGCAGATACAGGAGACCTAATAATGGATTCATGAGCATGCCTATCATACCCTGCAGAAGATGCAGGGGCATAGGGACGCTTAGGAGTAAGAAAAGTTCTTTTATAAGAATTGGGGTTTGGGGAGGTAGAACCTTCTTGCTGAGATTGGGGAGGTATTGAAGATTGAGATGTGAAAGTAGATGAGCGAGCCGTGTCTGCGAAGGACTTACGAACTTGGGGATGTCTGGCTGAAGCCTCCATGTATGATACATTTTCTTGAGACATTACAAGTTTAATTAACTTTTGCCGAGAATGCTCCGGACAACAGGAGTCAGTAGATTTATGAGGTCCTCTACAAAACAAACAAGTTGGTGTAGTAGACAGACTAGTACAGGCAAAGCCAGAGTGCGGTTGAGTACAGACAAAACAACATTCAGAAGATCTGCACTTGGCAGCAACATGTCCAAATTTGCAACATTTATTGCACTGAATTGTGGGTAAAATATATGACTGTACTGGTAATGATGTGTAAAAACAAAAAACACGGGGAGGGAGCTTTTGACCTAAGAAAGTTAGTACAACTGTTTGGGTAGGAATCCAGTTAGGAGAGTTGGAGTCTGAAACAGTTTTTCTATTTAAACGTCTGGCTTTAACAACTTGGCCAAATCCAGGGGGAACCACAATGGAAGAAACAAGTTCCTCCAAGGTCCATTCAACTGGGACTTCACGGACAATACCCATACGAGTAATGTTGTATGATGGGATAATAGCTTCATAATGAGCTCCTAGGAGAGCAGGATGTTCCAAGAAAGTATTGGCACCAGATGCTGACTTAAATTCAACAGATATACGGTTTCTACCAATGCGCTTTACTCCATCCAAAACCACATTCGCAATTTTGTTATTAAACAAAAAGTGTCCAAATTTAATAGGGCGCAAAACAGAGCCAGAGGAAGGACTATCTGTTGATTTACTGACGTGTACCACAAAGGGAGCCACATCCATGTCTGAGTATTTCTTTTTGTCATCAGAAAAATCAGGGTGAATATATGTAGATTGTATGGATCCTGTTACTTGGGAAGGATTAGATTTTTTGGCGGGAAAGGAGGAATCGATATTGGCGGGAACTCGTTTTCTTGGTGTTTTTGGGTCAATATCCATACTATTGGGATCGGGAGGAGCAAGGGAATCATGAGAATGAAGAGGAACATCAGAAACAGACAAAAAACTTGGAATCCCAAGAGTTTCGTTTGTGGCAAAACCGCCCCCGGGATCGGGGGGGTCACCGTCCATAATTACAGCTAATAAATTAACTTACGTTATAAATACACAGAATTTACAATGTTTAAACACTAAAATACAAGAAAATAGATAAAAATAGGTAAGTCAGACACTAAATAACACCGAGAAATCGCGAAAATCTAAATTTTTCATGAAAACCCTTGTATCAAGCACTCAACCAAAACCTCAATCCCACGATAGCACATTGAACAAGCTCGACAGAAAGAACGCCATTTTGAAAAGTTGACGCATGAATCGCCATTTATCTTCAATTTCGCTTTTTTTAATACCAAAAATGCTTCACAGTTAAAAAAGAGAAGTCTCATATAAACATGCCTACAAATATTTAGTTCTTATTCTTACCTAGCTTGACAATGTAATAAGTATAACCATTTTTACTCACAAAAATATTATGTTATTTCTTGTTTTCTACCTTGTAACCTGTTTTGTGCCTAAAATAAATGTATTTTCTTTCTTTCTTTCTATAAATATTAAATTTCTAATGATTGAATAATGTTTTTTTTTTATCAAAATTATGTTTGCTCTTGACTCCAGTCTAGGTCGGGAACGACTGAGACGGAGTCGACGATGGTGCGAGCTCACCCAAAAGATGCCTGTTCACTAGACTAAAAGTTAGAACTTTGAAATGTTGGGGGTTGAAGGCGTTCGGACACACAGACGCAGGTAGTGAGTTCCACACTTTTGCCGTGCGCATTATAAAAGAGTTTTGGAAGCGCTTGGTACGTATTAGCGGAATATCAACCAGGTATGGATGGTATCCTGCGGTGCGTCTAGATGTCCGATGGTAGAAGGGAGCTGGCGGGATAAGGTCGTGGAGCTCTTGAGCACACTCACCGAAGTACAGCCTGTAGAAAACCGACAAGCAGGCAACCTTACGGCGATGTTCCAGGCTGTAAAACTTGGCTTCTAGCAGTTTTTCGTCACCAATAAGCCTCTTGGCTCTGCGTTCCACCGAATCGAGTGCGGCAAGTTGGTATTTGGCTGAGCCATCCCAGAGGTGACTGCAATACTCCATGCAGGATCGGACTTGTGCTTTGTATAGGGCACTGGGAAACATGACTTAGGGTCAGATCTAATCGTTCAACCATGGCCCTTCTCAAGGAAAGTATTTCTTCCCTGCTGGTGTTTGCGCTGGATAAGTATCTCACCAAAACTGTACTATCATCTGCGTACCCAACAATACCCGGCCGAAGAAGCTCATTGATGTGCAGCAGGAACAGAGTTGCAGAGAGAACAGACCCCTGAGGAACTCCGGCGTCAATAGCCATCAAGTCAGAGGAGCAGCCGTCAACGACTACTCTGATCGACCGTTCACTCAGGAAGTCAGAAATCCAGCTACAAAAATCAGCTGGGATGCCATACGCAGGAAGCTTGTTTAGCAGACTTGTGTGCCAGACTCTGTCAAAGGCCTTCGAGATGTCAAGTGAGACGGCGAGAGCTTCGCCGTGCTTCTCAATGGCCTCACCCCAGCAGTGCGTAACATACACAAGAAGATCCCCAGTTGACCGTCCCCGGCAAAAAATGAAATGAGTATAAATATTTTTATAATAACTTCCATGCTGGACTTTAAGCGAGCGAGAAACATAGAATATGTCAGCTGCGTTTCCTCCCAAGCATGCTGTAAAAACCAGCTAAGGGATCCGAGTTTTTCTGTATATTGCAATTAAGGCAATGGGCTGGCAACCTGTCACTACAGCAATATGCAAATCTATCTTAAATAACCCTAAAATCTTTGTCAGACGTGGTGAGATGACCTTTGTGTATGTTGTTTACGCCCTGCCAACCCCATTAGGGATAAAGGTGTGATTATATGGGGTGTAAGGGACGGCGTCCCACAAAGTGTTAATGGTTGCTCAGTCAACGACACCGAACAACTTCCACCAGTAATTTCTTTCAGGATGTAAAAAAGAAAATGGCTTTTACATACAAATTGTCTGATCGAGGTGGACATTTTGTATGGAAAAGCCAATTTTTGTTTTTACTTCCTGAAAGAATTTCTTGGTGAAAGTTGTTCAGTATCGTTGACTGAGCAACCCCTATCAGTTTACGGGACGCTGGCCCTTACACCCGGTATGTTTGTATGAGTCTAATTAGTTCTATAATTGTAGGTAGTCGTCACACATGAGAAGTGTGGTTGCATTGCGTACTGAGTATTGTACGTCAATTTGTGCTTCTACGTGTGGATTAATTGCCTAACCATTAATTGAATTTTGGCTCTACCAGAGGGTCAAAATAAGCATTACACATTTCAGATCAGAATTTTCAGTATCATTACTATCTAGAGTCATCATCTCCCTAGCCTTACCCCGTATCTTACGGGGTTGGCTACCTAATGTAGGGGATTGAACAAGGGGCTTTTATCTGACCTCCGTAACCCAGAAGCAAAACCAAACCCAATCCTAGATTAGGTCAAAGTTTCAAGCCGCCATTGCTTAGCACTGGCCTCTGACATGGCTTAACGACTAATATCTAGGATGTTAAACGATATTAACCGGGACCAATGACTTAACGTGTCATTACTATCTCGAGTAAAATCTATAATTTAGAGTATCCGAGTAAAAATACAATTACAGTTCAAAGCTAATTTAGATTACTTACAAGTAATACCGACTAATAACATAATAAACGACCTTAACTATTACCACACATTCTTACAATGTCCTCCAAATCACAACATATGTTTCAAAGATAATGTACCTGCTCAATCATACGAGAACTGTTATTAATTAGGTATAACAATATGGCCCCACATTACTATCCGGATTTTGACAAGGTGCTGACTATGATCTATGACCTCAGCCGAATCTAAGTATAATGTAGTCATTCGTGCATACTTTTAGGAGATCCGGTTCCGTAAGGAAAATTATAGTGGATGAATGAAGTCTAATAAGACGAAATATAGATCTTTCAGTGTAAATTGAGGAAGTCTGGAGGGGATAAAAGATACTAGGAAGTTTTAGATTTAGTACTTATTTAGACGTAAATTGGGTACTTCCATGCTGGACTGGGAGCGAGAGAAAAACATAGAATGTGCCAGCTGCATTTCCTCCCGGGCATGCTGTAAAAACCAGCTAAGGGATTCGAGGGTTTCTGTATATTGCAATTTAGGCGACAGGCTGACAACCTGTCACTAGAGCAATATACCTACAAATCTATCTTAAACAACCCTCAAAACTTTGTCAGACGTGGCGGAACTACCTTTGTTTAGGTCATGTACGCTCTGCCTACCCCATTAGGGATAAAGGCGTGATTATATGTATGTATGTAAATTGGGTAAATCAGTAATAAGAAGGATAGTACTCTACGTACATATATATTTATATTTGTACTTATTAAGAGCTACTTTACTTGTGTTATTTGTTTTTCTTCCATACTGGACTGGGAGAGATAGAAAAACATAGAATGTTCCAGCTGCCCTTCCTCCCGGCCATACTGTAGAAGTCAGAAAAAGGGATTCGAGGGTTACACTGTATTGTAATATAGGCGATGGGCTGACAACCTGTCACTACAGAAACACACATAACAATTTTATTTTTTTCTCAATTTTTGTTACAAGGCGTTTTACGCTCTGCCTACCTACGTGTATATGTATGTACAAGTAAGTAACCTTTTGCGACAAGCAAACATTTTTTCTACACTATGTCAAAGCTCAATGAAATGGTTTATAAACTCAGATACTACAATTCATGGGGTCTTTAATCAACCCACACTAAAAGGAAGTTGATATTAATTATTGTTTCATTCATTATGATATTCATTAATCATAGATAACTTGCGATAGAAATATTAATCATAATGGATCACTATTGAATTGCACATCACAAAACAAGAATCAATTATTTATTCAGTTATTTCTTCATTTCATTTTAATTGCCTCTATGGCCTAGCGGTTGGAGCCATGGGCTCTCGACCCGGATGAAGGTCCCGGGTTTGATTCCCGGCGGGGCACAATGACTTTGTGTTGTTTCTAGTTTGGTTAGGACATTGCAGGCTGATCACCTGATTGTCCGAAAAATAAGATGATCCATGCTGTCAAATGGGAATGTATAAAGTCCGTCCTGCGCCTGATTTCTCTCTGGTCGTGTCAGTCAATCTGTCCCATCAGAATAAGAGATTGAAGGAATACAGAGTGCACTTGTGTGTAGCGCAATTACTTGGGGACTAAAAACTAGTCCTGGCGCAGTTAGCCGATCGCTAGGAGAATAGCCGCCATCGCCGAAAATCGGTGGGAGGACTGATTATTCATTTTAATGTACTCAGGCCCGTAATTATAAATTAACTCTCAAGAGTGACAGCAGATTCTAGTTTGTATCAGAAATGCATGTCAGACCAAAACGGCCTGTTAAATCCAAACTTAATATTGCTCTCAATCTTGATATCTTTTTATAAATACGAGCCTTAAACTCACAACAATACCGCAACAAATGGCTGTCGGCTAAAATATATTTTAACTCATAGATGCTTCTTTCTTATGCAATATAGATGTTAACCTTTTGAATCGAGAACAATTTATTATAAAATTATTTATGGTGTCTGAATCGACGCGAGCGCTTCCAATTATACATTTTTAATAATTTTATGACTGTTATCATACATTTAAACTCTTATTAGGCTTTAATAACCCCCAATAAAACGCATACTTTTAAACCAATTAATTAAAGCCAAACCACCAATTAACACACAATGTAATAACTGTTTAGCAACTAAGGAAAATATGCAAATTTTTATAAACCAATTAAGTGCGTTTAGTTGTCCTTTGTCTAATATCACGTTGACGGACTATTAAAAACGTTAAAGTACAACGGGCAATTCTGTATTGAAAAGGCACGCAGTAAAAAATTACCGAGTCTAAGGGACAGCTTCTCTCCTACTGTTAGGAGTATCTCAGTCAATGATAATGAACATACAAACATACATACATATAATCACGTCTTTGTCCCTAATAGATATGGGTAGGCAGAGCGTAAATGACCTACATAAAAGTCGTTCCGCAACGTCTAAAAAGTTTTGAGAGTCTTTTAAGATACATTTGTAGGTATATTGCTGCAAATTCAAATTCAAAAGTCTTTATTTGCTTAGAATATAGGTTAACAATTTGATCTTATATATAAAATTTACCGCTATATCTGACCTTATGTTAGGTATACAAAATCTTAAAAAAAAACATTCATGCATAATATATCCTATATAAAAACAATAAATTAATCAATGTAAATCCATATAAGCACTTTTTTTTTTTTTTTTTTTATTGAATTATTTATTTAATAGTGTGTAAATATTTTCTAAGTATTATATGTAGTAATATGCACTATCCCGCTTTCTGCTTGTACAATTTCTATACCCAAAGGTTGCCTGGTAGAAATTGCTGCTTTAGCAATAAGGCCGCCTATATTGTACTGTCACGTTTGTTCCTTTTTATTTCTGTTGTATGTGTTTCTTTGTGCAATAAAGAATTTTGAATTGTATTGTATTGTATATCTAATCAAAATTAAAATACCATATCAAACATGTCAAAATACATTACTTATTTATTTGTTATACAGTCAACCAAGTTATTATCGCGTCTGTTGCGTTTTACTCTGTCCGAAAATCTAGGAAACATATCAGGGTTTGCTTTTACAAATAGTGCTATTTCTAAAATATATAATGATGGATAAGTAAGCAAGTTATAACCCGATGGTGTAGTGGATAGGGCCGCTGCCTCCTGAGCGGGAGGTCGTGGTTCGAATCTCACCAAGTACCAATGTGTTTTTCGGTTTTTGAATTTCATATGTACGTTTATTCGGCGCTTTTTCCGTGCATCGGAAGGCACGTTACGCCGTTGGTCCCGGTTAATATCGTTTAATACCGTAGATATTAGTCTTTAAGCCATATATGAGGCCAGTGCTAAGCATTGGCGGTTTGAAAACTCTGACCTAATCTAGGATTGGGTCTGGTTTCCCTTCTGGGTTGCGGTGGTCCGATGGCAGTCACTCTGTGTTAAAACCAGTCCTCAAAAACCAACCCTCGTTCAATCCCCTAGATTAGGTAGCCGACCCCGTGTTTTACGGGATAAGGCTAGGGAGATGATGATAAAGTAAGCAAGTTATACTTTTGAAAATATGGTTTGCAGCTTTTATCAGACGGTAGACCGAACATTGATCGCAGACACTTTTTTTGCTTTATAAAACTAATTCTCGGTTTGTTGAGTTTCCTCAGAAAATTATCCCATATCTAAGGTAAGATACTACAATGCCATGATACACAGTCTAAGCTTGTTAAGCGCAAATGCAGAAGAACTAAGCTTTTTAACTAACTTTGATCTACCTGTAATTTCCAATTTAGTCTGGAGTTTATGATTAAACCTAGAGATTTAGTATTCTCTACCGCACCAACATTTTTATCATCGTAACAAACATTTATGCTATGTGGTTGTATAAGCTGTCTAAAGTACATCATTTTGGTTTTGTCAAGGTTAATTTTCAAGTTATTATTAATAATACTAATAATATAGCCACGTTACAACAGATTTCTTCCATGCTGGACTGGGAGCGAGAGAAAAACATAGAATGTGCCAGCTGCATATCCTCCCGAGCATGCTGTAAAAACCAGCTAAGGGATCGGAGGGTTTCAGTATATTGTAATTTAGGCGATGGGCTGACAACCTGTCACTACAGCAATATACTTACAAATCTATCTTAAATAACTCTCAAAACATTGTCAGACGTGGCGAAACGACCTTTGTTTAGGTTGATTACGCTCTGCCTACCCCATTAGGGATAATAAGGCGTGATTATATGTATGTATGTATGTATGTTACAACAGATTTGAAAGCGTCATTTGCTTCTTCTTGATATGTAATTTAATTTTTTGAATCAATTGTGATTGTACTATCATCAGCAAAGAGCGATATATGCTCAGTCGTACATTTGGGCAGATCATTTATATAGATTATAAACAGCAGAGGTCTCAGTACACTGCCCTGCGGCACTCCGTACATATTAGTCCTTATCTCAGATTTATATGAATGTAATATTTTTGTATGTTTGTCTATTCTGCTTATTTCAGTGAATTGCTTTCGGTTTACTAAGTATGATTCTATTAGCTTGAGCACATTTCCGCGTATACCGTAGATGTTTGGCTTCTTTATTAGTAATTCATGATTATCGAAAGCTTGGGTCATATCACAGAAAATTGTGCACACATGTAGAGTACGTCTATCAATATTAGAAATTACCTTGGATAGTAAGTCATAAACAGCCATAGCGATTGTAACATGTTGTAGTGACATGTTGTTAGTCCATCGCCGAAATTACAATATACTGAAACCCTCGGATCCCTTTGCTGGTTTTTACAGCATGCCCGGAAGGAAATTAAGCTGGGACATTCTATATTTTTCTCTCTCTCTCAGGCCAGCATGGAAGAAAACAACATTCACAAAGAATTACTTCAGGGAACGAAATCAGCTACCCTATCATACAAATTATATGAGCTAGGTGCCCATTTTGTATAGGGAAGTATATTTTTTTGTATCCTGAAACCATCCTGGTGAAATTTGTGAAATTCGCTCAGTTTTCTTTGACTGAGCTACCTCATCAGTTTCAGCGAAGCTGTCCCTTACACCCGGTATAACAAATCAATCGGAAAGGCACGCAGTAAAATATAACCGTTTGATAATTGGCTGTTAGTTCTCCGGTAATTACTGTCAATAAAAATTGTTTCCATTAATTTATAACTGTAAATGAACGACTAGCTAATGTGGTCAGTATAATTTAAGTTGATATGGTAGCTGATAAGATCAGGATTTCTGATATAAAAGGATCTGCAGCATTTGGTTTAAGAGGCCTCACCGCGAGCGGTAGCGCCCTCATTCGTTAATAAATCATAACTCGCAGATTATAGTCATTTTTAAAACTTTTCTCTGTCAATTCCTTAGATATAAACCCAAGTTTTTTTTAGAAGTAATGAATTGAGAAGCAAATAGTACCGGGCAGTTACTATAGAAATTATTGCTAAAAACGGGCACTTTTGGCGGAAATTTCGATTATTCGATTATTAGATCTATTTGCTCCTCAATTCACTATTTAAAAAAAACCGTAAGTCTATATCTTTATATCTTTTTTCTTTAGAAGTGACAGAGAAAAGTTTTAAAAATTACTATATTTTGTGAGTTATGATTCTTAAAACGAGTGAGGGCACCACCGCTCGCCGGGAAGAGTCTTAAGGAGAAGAGATTAACTTGTAAATGCCTATGAAACTTAGACTCTTGAAATGGAATGGCGTCCAGATGAATAAAATATATTGAATACATACATACATACATATAATCACGCCTTTATCACAAATGGGGTAGGCAGAGCGTAAACGTCCAAAACAAAGGTCGTTTCGCCACGTCTGACAAAGTTTTGAGGGTTATTTAAGATAGATTTGTAGGTATATTGCTGTAGTGAAAGGTTGTCAGCCCATCGCCTAAATCACAATATACCGAAACCCTCGGATCCCTTAGCTGGTTTTTACAGCATGCCCGGGAGGAAAAGCAGCTGGCACATTCTATGTTTTTCTCTCGCTCCCAGGCCAGCATGGAAGTAAATTGAATACATGTCATAAAATAAATTACTCTGCCGCAATTTTAAAACGATTTAGTGACTTACTTAATTATATGTTGTTGATTTTAGTGTGTTCTGTCCAAGTGCTTTAAACGGAGGAGTTTAAGTGACTGACAGCCGTTAACTTAAGTGTTTATTATTAAACAATTTTTTATTTTTTACAATTTATATAGGTATTTGTATTTTTGTTATTTATTTATGTTAAACTAATTTATAAAATTTGTACTTCCATGCTGGCCTGGGAGTGAGAGAAAAACATAGTATTTGCCAGCTGCATTTCCTCCCGGGCATGCTGTAAAAAGCAGTTAAGGGATCCGAGGGTTTCAGTATTTTGTAATTTAGGCCATGGGCTAACAACCTGTCACTACCGCATACCTTCAAATTTATCTAAAATCAGCCTCAAAACTTTGTCAGATGTGGTGGAACTACCTTTGTTCGCGTCATTTATGCCCTGCCTACTCCATTAGGGATCAAGGGGTGATTATATGTATGTATGTATGTTAGCCCAAGTTTTCATAAGTTCATAATCATGTATCAGCCTTCAATCACATAGGTCGTGACATACAGTGTGATATAAGGTGCGTTCATCTATAAACAAAAGATCTTATCAATCCCTTTGGAACAAATACTGCATTCTAAAAACGTCATTGTATTCAAATCACTTCTAACTGCTCCGCCTAACCACGCGCCAGAACTGTAGAAATGCAAAGATTTTATCTCTTTATTATACTGTGATCATTGAAGGAGAGCGAAACACTTGGTATGAGCAGAGCACTTGGTATTTTTTTATTTATTAGAAAAAATACAGTTTTTTAATACATACATACATATAATCACGCCTTTATCCACGCCTTTAGGCAGAGCGTAAACGACCTAAACAAAGGTCATTCCGCCTCGTCTGACAAAGTTTTTTAATAACAATATAAAAATAAAGAACATGTTTTCTTACAAACCTAAAGTTTCCTTGATAATACAATAACATTGAAATTTACAATATTAAGTACTCATTAGAAAAAATACGCAGGGATAAACTCTTTGTGTCTAAAGAAGTGAAAAGTGAACCATAGTTGTTATTGTGTTTGTGCACTACACAGAGTTATGCAAACAAATACGAAAAAAAAACGAATTTACATTGAATGATTGAAAAATTTCTACTGAATGCAATCATTAAACATATTTTTATAATTGCATACCTACATACATACATATAATCACGCCTTTATCCCTAATGGGGTAAGCAGAGCGTAAACGACCTAAACAAAGGTCGTTCCGCCACGTCTGACAAAGTTTTGAGGGTTATTTAAGATACATTTGCAGGTATACTTCTGTAGTGACAGGTTGCCAGCCCATCGCCTAAATTGCAATATACAGAAACCCTTGGATCCCTTAGCTGGTTTTTACAGCATGCCCGGGAGGAAATGCAGCTAGCACATTCTATGTTTTTCTCTCGCTCCCAGGCCAGCATGGAAGTAATAATTGCATTCAGTGGAAATTTTCGAATACCTAATTGAACCTCATTTTGTTTTAAGCGTTCCTATATTTTTTTTTTTTTTTTTTTTTTTTTTATCTCTTTTAGCCGTTTTTCCCCCCGATATTAATTTTTCGGGGTCCTTGTATATTTATAAAAAACTAAATTATATAAATATGTCATGTTTAATTTTGTATGTTTTTTTATATTCTACCTTTTCTTTGTATCTAATTATTTCCATATTTGCCTATATATTTAATTTGTTTATCTATCTTTAATTTTATTAATAATGTCAAATTTAAAAAATAATAATTTACTCAATTTAATTGTATTCTTATATATTAATTTGCAATTCTATTCTAATACCTACTAACACTAGTTTATTATTCTAAAATAACTTTCTATAAATATTCTGCCCGTTTATTTTATTTATAATGTTTTATTTTATTTTCCCCACTTACTCACTTTTTTTTTTGTTATTATTTTGTCACGGAGGCCTTATTATTCTGCGCCACTGCTTTCATGACGCTGACACAGAAATCGGCAAATTTCGGTCCTGAACGCTTCCCAGCCATGAGGTGACTCCAGGCCAAAGTTGAGACTTTGTCATCGACTTCGAATTCGAGTTCCAACCTCTTGACTCCATACACCGGGCATTCGTTCAGGACGTGCTCGATTGTCTGCTCAGCGTCCGGGGAGCACTGACATCTGGGGTCGTCACAGCGCTTGAAACGGTAGAGGTACGCGGCGTTCCCGCCATGACCGGTCCACGCTTGCGATTTCCAGTAGGATACGCCAATTTTCCCTATAACTCGGAACGCCTCGCGTATGTCCGGAAAGAACAGCCTGGTTATCCTGCCTTTCTCGGACGCGGAGTACTCCTCTTGCCAGGCGTCCAGGGTCCGTTGGCGTATCACCCTTCTGGCATACGAAAGAGGGAATCTGTCGTAGTCTGCAGCTGTTTTCTTGCGAAGGGCAGCATCTTTGGCGAGTTGATCGGCGCGCTCGTTTCCAGCAGTGCCCACATGAGCGCGCACCCACCACAGATTTACGATGCAGCCCTTCTCAGCTGCCCGCGACAGACTCGACCTGACCTCGTTAACCAGAGGGTGCGTGGACCGCGGGTTCGCTATCGCGTCCAGGGAGGATCGCGAATCGCTTAGGATATCGCTCTCCCTGTAGCGAGGATCCTCTACCGTCAGCCGTACCGCTTGGCAAAGTGCGAACAACTCCGACTGGTACACGGTGCAGAACGGTTCCAGTCGGTATTTCTTGCTCAGCACTTCGCGACCGTCTCGCCAGCAGGTGAATGCGCAACCAACCTTTCCCTCGATCTTGCTGCCGTCAGTGTAGATACTGACGGGGGCAGATGGTTTTGCCCCTGGTGTGTCGTCCTCGAGGCGGTCCAATGCCGTGTAGCGCACCTCTAGCCGGGAAGAGGGATGAGGTAGTCGAAAGAATGGCGTCCTAGACTCCAGTCTTCGATCCCCCGCCTCCGGTAAGGGTCTCCCGCGCTTTACGGCATATAACTCGGCCGCCTCTCGCACCCGCAGTTCGATCGGCAACAGTCGCGCAATAGTCACCGCTGATTCATAGGAGACGGTTCGGTAGGCTTTGGCGATTTTTATCGCAAACAAGCGCTGTGTCGACCTCAGACGTCTGACTATGTAACCCCTGGATGTGCTATCTACCCAAACACTGGCTGCGTACAGCAAAATCGGCTCTATAGCTCCAATGTACAAGTGCCTGACAATCTCCGGGCGCAATCCCCAAGAAGCCTTAGCGGCTCTTGCCAGGCCCTTGTACACGGTAGCAGCCTTTGCGCAGACCCCCACTATGTGGTCTCGGAACGTCAAGTTCTTGTCGATGATCAACCCTAGTACTCGAATATTGTCCACTGGTGTTAGTGGAACGGTCGCCATTGTGATTCGGGGCACGGGAGTATTCATCTTCCTCGTTACCACCATTAGGTTGGTCTTGTGAGGAGAGAATCTGAGTTTGTGCTCCGTGCCCCAGTTGGCGACCGTGTCGAGTACCGGATTGATCATTGACTCAAGCTCCTGCACTGTTTCCGCTGAGGCGACCAGTACCACGTCATCGGCGAAAGCCTGGACGTGGACTTCATTGCCTTCTAAGCGTTCCAGGAGCGAGTCTAAAACGACATTCCACATGAGGGGTCCGCTTATGCTTCCTTGTACGCAGCCTCTGGTCGTAGTTTTGCTGACCGTGGCGCCGGTATATTCCAGTGTGATGGACCTATCACTAAGATAGCTGTCCACTAGACCGTAGATATCTGCAGGGCAGTTTTTGGCCACCAGCTGGGCTCTGATGGACGGCCACCAGGCATGATCGAATGCTCCCTCTATGTCCAGTGACACGACAACGACGATCCGGTGCTTTTCGTGCGCTGCGTGTTTGATGAGTTGCACTAGATCATAGAGGGCATCTTCTGTGCCTCGCTGGGGCATGAAGCCGTACTGCCGTGAGTTAAGGTGTCCTCGTGCTTCCAGGTGCCAAAGGAGTCTGTTGTTGAACAGTTTCTCGAGGACTTTTCCCATAACTGATAGTAGGCCTATCGGACGATAGGCCTTTGGGTTTGTGTAGTCCCCCTTTCCAGGTTTAGGTATGACACAAACCCGTGCTGACTTCCAGACTTTAGGGAAAAGTCCTACCTCCAGGCACCTGTTGAATACGGCGAGGAACACTTGACAGTCGGTTATTATGGCTGCCCTGCAGATATCCGCGGTGAGCCCATCGGCTCCCGGCGCCTTTTTAGGGTTCATCGTTGATAGCACATCCAGGAGTTCCGTACCCGTGATCAGTGGGCCAGACGGGGCGAGGCAATCGGAAGGCGGCGGCATTTGGATGACTTGGCGCAGCTCAGCCTGTCCAGGAGTATCCTGTTCAGGCGAGTCATCGGGGAAAAGCGTGTCAGCTATCAGCCGAGCGGATTCGGTCGGGGGCAGGGTGTCGCCTTGAGCGTTCTTGAGGCCAACACCTGTCACTCCTGCGCTCGTGCTCGGTTTGATAACTTTCCACGCTCCGTCCCATGCTCGGTCGGAAGTCATCTCGGAACAAAACCGCTTCCAGCTAGTGATACGAGCCTGGTCTATGGCGCTCTTATAGTCCTCGAGCGCCTCCAGGTAGTGCTGGATCACTAGCTGTTTGCGAGCTGGGTTTGCTCCTTTTATGCGCCGCCTTCGCCTGATTACCTCCTTCTTTTTCTCCGTCAGCTCCTTGACCCACCACGGGTTCGGTTTCTTTTTGCGTGGCTTAATCCGGGGGAGGGTCTCGTCACATGTCAACGTCACGGTCTCCATAAGGCCATGGATGTAGCCCTCTAGCTGGATCTTGTCGAGAGTGGCTACCTGCTCAGCTGGTATCGCGAGCAGTTCCAGTTTCTCCTTGAGAGCGCGACGGAACCGAGACCAGTTCGCTTTCCTCGTGTTGTATTTTCGGGTGGCAGACATCGGTCGTGGACCCTCGGAAGCAGCGGTCTCGAGTTGAAAAGTGATGGTGTTGTGATCGGACAACTGGACTATGATCCGATCTACTTTCCAACCCGAGACTTTGGTCATTAGCGCTTCCGTGACCAGGGTCACATCGACAATGCTGGTATAGAGTCTGCCACGACGATATACTTCAAAGGTCGGGACTGTGCCTTCGTTAACGATATGCAGTCCCGACGACGACAGGAACTCGAGAAGCTCTTTTCCTCTGTCGTTATCCACCGAGCTACCCCACCAGGTACTCTTGGCATTAAAGTCTCCACCGATTATAGCTCGATCGATGGAGCCTATCGCCTCTTCGAGCGCCAGAAGGTAGGTCCCTAACGGCTCGGTGTCTTCGAAGTATACCGACACGAGTGTAAGCTTTTGTCCCCCGGGTTTAGCCACTGTCACGACCACCATGTTTTCAGTGACGAAGTTCTGGTCAACCTGGACCACGAGGTCATCGTTGACTATCACGACCGCTGCCTTAACCATCTTCGCTCTAGCTCCCGTTTTTTTGAATTATTCGGGTGCCGGGTCGGTGCGACATTTCTCCCAAGCTACCAAAATAGGGCTCCTGCACTAAGAGAACGTCACACTTACGCTGCACGGCAACACCGAATAACTCATCGGTTGCGCAACGGCTTTTGCGCAAGTTGCTCTGAGCGAAGAATAACCGCGGCGGATCTTCAATCGCTGACCTCGTGTCTACTCCGGTGACACCTGTGGAGACTTTAGCAATAGCTCACCGAGGCTCTAGCTATTGCTTCCCACTTGGCTCTCACAGGGCATTCGTCACTGAATGCAGAGTGGTCGGTGCTCCCCATTTTTTCTTTACAGCAGTTGGCGCAGACTGGAGGACTTGGTGTGGCGGCTGACCTGTTCGGGCATGCTCGCGCATTGTGGCCGGGTTCGGCACAGTGCGCGCAAAGGTCGGGCACATCGGCTCGGCAAACGCCTCGACTATGCCCAAAACCTAGACATCGGCTGCACTGTACCAGGGGGGATTTGTCCTCAGCCCGGCAGCGCTGCCAACCGATATACAGCCGCCCTGCGTCTACGATGCGTCGCCAAAGTGTGGGCGTGACTTCCAGGATTACGTGGCACTGTAGGGAGTTACGGGCTTTGATGCGGTGTCGCACTTTCGCCCCTTCCCGCGCGTCAAGAAACGTTCCTATATTATGTATACTACTTTCTTATAGAATGTTCCAGCTGCCCTTCCTCCCGGGCATGCTGTTGAAGTCAGCAAAAGGGACTCGAGGGTTACAGTGTATTGTAATTTAGGCGATGGGCTGACAACCTGTCACTATAGCAATACATATTACAATCTAAAATTGCCCTCAATTTTTGTCAGACGTGGCGAAAGCGCCTTTTACGAGGCGTTAAACGCTCTGCCTACCCCGTAAGGGATAAAGGCGTGATTTATGTATGTATGTATGTATGTATATTTTGTATACCTACCGTTCTCCTTCGCTCAGTAAGGCATTTGTTCTACAAAACTGGTGCAAAATTTTAAATTGCGTAAGAATTGCAGTTGCAATGGACATAACCGGAGTGATTGGTTCCAAACTACAATTATGCAAGTGCAAGGTGAAATATCTGTCTGAAACATTTTTTTAATTTGTCGCTCCAATACAACTTCTTTCAGATTTTGTTGCAGTAACTTCACTTGAATTTAATTTGTCGTTCAATTTAAGTGTTTTGTAATAATTAATTGATATTGATTTGGATCGTTTTAATACATGTCTTTGATCATAAATATGATCACAAATACTTAATAATGATAATACATACATGCATATAATCTCGTCACTATCCCCAATGGGGTAGGCAAAGCGTAAACGTCGCATTGTCTGATCTTTGTTTTTGTATGGAAAACACGCTTCCGCGCGCGAGCTAGCAGATCCCGCTCCTACGCGCGGAGAAGCGTTTTCAGTTTGATCGACACTGCGTGTTTTCCATACAAACTGGGTTACTTACTCAATATTAGAATGGTTTGAGTAATTATTTCTAGGCTGGACAGGTAGTTAAAAAAACTCAGTCAAATAAAAAGCCCCTTTAAGATCGGTTAAAAACGATCAGAGTTCAATTTTCTGCCTACTCCTAAGTCAGGTGGCGTGATTATTTGTATCGTAACTTTGATTTTAAATAATCAGTCGAATAAAAAAAGTTCCATAAAGATTGGTTAAGAAACAGCCAAATTTCGATTTCCTGCCTACCCCCTAAGTCAGGTAGTGTGATTTTAGGTATCCTAAGTTGCAACCCGGTAACACACAGTTGACTAAAAAAAGTGCCATCGAAATCGGTTCAGTAGTTTTGGCGTGATGTAGTAACATACAGACAGGCAGACACATAAATTCTAAACAAAATCTATTTCTTTATATCGTTAATAATGCCTGCTGCAATATTTCTTTTCGAAAAATATTCAATGTACGGACACGACCCTTCTAGAGATTTATTATATGTATAGATAGATTTGTAGGTACATTGCTGTTCTGACAGGTTGTCATCGCCTAAATTACAATATACTGAAACCCTCGGATCTCTTAGCTGGTTTCTACGGCAGGCCCGAGGGGAAAAGCAGCTGGCACATTCTATGTTTTTCTCTCGCTCCCAGGCCAGCATGAAAGTCAAATGATGACAAACTGTGATAAAATATTCCAAAGTGAAATAAATTGGAATTCGGAAAATAATAATTACATTATTTAAATACTTAGCATATTTACTACAGAAAATATGACAGTAATACAAGCAGGAAGCAGACATTCCATTTAAATCGCAAAATCCAAAGATTTTACATTATGAATTTTTAATATAAGGCACCTATTAAATAAATAATAATAATAAATAATAATTATTATTATAAATTCCTTCCATGCTGGACTGGGAGAGATAGAAAAACATAGAATGTTCCAGCTGCCCTTCCTCCCGGGCATGCTGTAGAAGTCAGCAAAAGGGACTCGAGGGTTACAGTGTATTGTAATTTAGGCGATGGGCTGACAACCTGTCACTATAGCAATACACATTACAACCTAAAATTGCCCTCAATTTTTGTCAGACGTGGCGAAAGCGCCTTTTACGAGGAGTTTGACGCTCTGCCTACCCCGTAAGGGATAAAGGAGTGATTTTATGTATGTATTAAATAAATTGCACATAATTTTGAGTTGAAAAATAAGAGACTGAAGAAAAATAAGGTAGTAAACCTTATTGTTTTTTCTTATGCTAGATACTTATATTTCGTAGTACAAGCAGCTATGGATCTAAATATATTATGTAGGTAGTGGTAGCAATTCGTCATTGCAAAAATCACGATTTAACAAATATAAGTATACTAGCGACCGGGCCTGGCTTCGCACGGAAATTATCAATGTTTCTCTACTATATTATGCATGTATTATACATATAAACCTTCCTCTTAAATCACTCTATCCTTTAAAAGAAACGGCATCAAAATCCGTTCCGTAGTTTTAAAGATTTATGCATACATAGGGATATAGGGACAAAGAAAGCGACTTTGTTTTATACTATGTATACCTGTCTTTTTCTACCATGAGAGAATAGAAAGTCAATTCAAATTTTAGTTAAGATTTGGTTAAGTTGTGCCCTCAACGAATCAATAGCATTATCCCTATAAATTAGTCAGTGCAAAAAATACCTCAAAAATATAACGACATATCTGTTGCATCTTTGGCACGTGCCATCGAAACCGTTCTTTAAATTTTATTATGTTTTCCATCATTCTGAATGCGTAAATTTTTCCGTCACTCTTTCTTCATTTACATCTAGGCTGCAGACTTAACTAACTCACATGATTTCATTAACATTTAAACATCTGTTGATATGATACTACTGATTTGAAGCAAAGTCGACTGAATGATATTTTATTATTCAAATATTCAAAATAATATGAATGATGCTGCTCTTACGCTTTTTTTAACTTTTCATTTCAACCTATTCCTTATACGCTGATAATTACATGTAGTGTAAATATTTTCAAAATTATACGAGTAAGAATGCAAAACATTCTTGCTAAATTACCAATTACCATTGGATCCGTTATCAAAGCAACAAGCACTATTCCTGCAGATAGATATAAGAGAAGAAAATCATAAAGCGACTCATACAAAATATCTATTGTTTCGTGTCCATGTAATGTAAAGCCCTGCCAGGAATTAAAAAGACCTGTCATAGAGGCACCATAGAGAAGGGCTTATAGGAAGTGCATAAGTCCCTCCCTTATTCATTCTCTGTATTTCGCTGTGACGGGTCTTTTTAATTCCTGGCAGGGCTATAGAGATAAACAAACACCATTAGATTTATATTATTAGTATAATTATTGATACAAGTTTGAATTATCATGACATTGCCATGTGCCAACGTGAACTCTGCATCAAACTGCGTCACCATTTCTTTAAACTTTTGGTAATTTAAAACGTAAGTGTATTTGATGTCATCTAGATGACTAAATTACTAAAATGTAACCTAGATTACATCAAATGTATTCTTTGAGCTATATTTCAAGAGGCATCGTAAAAGCTTTATTATCTTTCATTTCGTAATAAAAAGATGTAACCTGATAAACTTTATTTCAATTGGCAATAAAAGTATTAAAACGAATAATTCGTGTTCCGAAATATGAGAAGATGAATGAAATAACAACTAGTACCTATTTAAAAAAGTGAACACCTTTTTTTAAAGACTGAAGTAATTTAATTAATGCTAAGTTGGAATAAGTACAATTAATGTAAAACAGTCTAGGGTAATTTGCATCGGTGCGGCGCGCTGGATGAAATATTCTATGCTATAGATATAATTTATGCCATAAAAGAAACTTAAGAATACGACTCCAAATTATTTCATTACTTTAGTCAGAACTAGTTACAAATTTTACAATATCACTCATCATCTCCCTAGCCTTATTCCGTATCTCACGGGGCCGGCTTCCTAATCTAGGGCATTGAACGAGGGTACTGGTTTTTACACAGAGCGACTGCCATCTGACCTCCGCAACCCTGAAGGGAAACCAGACCCAATCCTAGATTAGGTCAGAGTTTTCAAGCCGCCAATGCTTAGCACTGGTCTCTGATATGGCTTAACGACTAATGTCTACGGTATTAAACGATATTAACTTTGACCAACGGCTTAACGTGCCTTCCGAAGCACGGAAAAAACACAGAATAAACGTACATTTGAAATTCAAAAACCGAAAAACACATTGGTACGTGGTGGGATTCGAACCACGACCTCCCGCTCAGGAGGCAGCGGCCCTATCCACTACACCATCGGGCTCACTAATTTTACAATATTACTACGTATAATAAAAAAAACGTACCTATATAGAGTAATTTCTGTAATTTTTATTAACGCTTTCAACAGGTACCGCTTGCATATATGTAATTTAATTTGGTCAAAAACCAATACAAGGTGTTCAAAAAACCTGAAATGTTATTAAAATGTATTTTATGTATTAGATCTTCTTTGAATAAACTATCCACTAAAATAAAATATTTGTTACACAAAATTACATCACCAAAAATAATTTTACTCAAAACTTTGATTGATTTTATTTGTTTTGTTTTCAAGAAAAGCTGTTTACTTTCTCTACAAAAAAAAAACAAACTGTACTAAACAGTACAGTATAGAAAGTAAACAAGTTTTTGTTCCACCATGTAAGTGTATGTGCGTAGTAAAGTAAGCATAAAATTAACAACCGTTTAAAAATATTCAAGAATGTATTACGTTAAAAGTTTTCAAGTTTTATTTGCATATTACTGCGTTAATTTTTTGCACTTTAGTCTATTTTTCTACTTTAAAAAAAACTAAAATAAACATTTTTATTCGATAACGAAGTCACAAAATATAATCATGTCAAAATAAAACTTATTTTAAAAAAGAAGATCTTAAGCCCACGAGACATAGTCCCCAGCATAGATACAAGCAGCATTTCATCTTTGGATAGCCAAGCTGATTCGCTGGGCGGGGAAGCTGCCAGCTCTGCGATCGCCAGTAGTCTCATTGAGATTGCCTCCGTGGTCTAGTGGTTAGTGCCATGGACTCCTGATCCGGAGGGTTCGATTCCCAGGGGAGAAACACAAAGTTGATATTTGAGAATTTATCACTTTGTGAAATTTTTCCCAGTTTGGTTAGGACATTGCAGGCTGAATCACCTAATTGTCCGAAAAAGAAAAAGATTTCGTGTTTCGGAGGGCACGTTAAAACGTCGGTCCCTGTCGCTGTCTTTGATAGTGGTCGTTACTCAAACCATGTCAGAGGCCTGATAGTTGTGCTAGGCGGCTTAAAAACTCCGACACCAGGGTTCATCGGGTCGATAGACTCGATACCCACTCGACAGAAGAAGAGACGTGCTGAAAGATCTGCTATTATCTTGTCGGCTTCAGGACCCCAAGGGCCCGTCGTCTCAAACCCTATTGGAGCGAACATTGTAACTCCCGGAAATTTCGTCGTAATTATACTTCCATTCCTTCAATATCCTTGATCCCGGGTAATATTGTTTAACATCGTAGATATTAGTCGTTAAGCCATGTCAGAGATCAGTGCTAATCTAGGATTGGGTCTGGTTTCCCTTCTGGGTTGTGGAGGTCAGATGACAGTTACTCTGTGTAAAACTGTAGTTTAGGTAGCCGACCCCGCGAGATACGGGATAAGGCTAGGGAGCGGCCCCTCCAGCCGCGGAATCCGCCTGCGCACAAGTAGTGTGTCCACACAGGTTATTTCAACTAAATATAATATAACTTATTGTATAAAAATACAAACATACATACAGACACGCCTTTATGTTTTTGTGTCGCTCCCAGACCAGCATGGAAGTAATTGTATAAAAATAAAGTGAAAGTAAGGAAGTTTATATCTTGCAGTAAAAAATATAAGTCTGGTTTTGATTGCTAGTAAATTTTACTTTCTCTTTTTTATTTTCATCTTCATTTCTTATTCTATTTAAATTTAAGTTTTCAAGTATATAAACAAAACGTTTATTTTGGTCATGTGTCAAATGGTAATTTTATTCAGCGAAAAATTAAATAAAACTGTTCAGTTTGTTTAATTAAAGAGCTATAAAAATGGCGGATGCATGCTCTAGTAAAATGCGTATATTATTAACAAACACCGGGAAAATGGTAACTATGCCAGGTGTGCGATATAGCGTCCCGCAAACTGATAGAGGTTGCTCAGTCAACGACACTAAACAACTTCCACCAGGAAATTCTTTCAGGAAGAGAAAATAAAATGGCTTTTCCATACACAATGTTCACCTCGATCAGACAATTTGTATGGAAAAACCAATTATTTTTTCACTTCCTGAAAAAAGAAACCTGCTGATAGTTGTTCAATGTCGTTCACTGAGTAACCCCTGTAACTTTGCGGGACACTGTCCCTTACAACCGGTATAAAATTATTATATTTTTGAAATCCTTTGATGACTCTTTTGACATGACAATAGCTAAGAACTTGAATTCGATCAGCTGAAGGGTTCGGTTTCAACTTCAAGTTTTAATAGTTTGGCGGTTCCGTGATAATTCCATTAGTCTGTCCAATCTGACTCAAGACAATGTCTCTTAGGGCAGAAACACACTTAATCAATGCTTTTTGCATTGCTTACAACACACACGCCTCATCTTACGCTCTACGCGCAGGTAGCGATGAACTCAACGTCGGCGTATCCCTCTGCAAATACGCGCGCATATATCATAAAGTGACGCATGTGTGTTGTAGGCAATGCAAAAAGTATAGACAGCATGTTGAGCACAACCTTGCGCGCATTAAGTAACGCATGTGTATTGCTGCCCTTAGGTTAGGTCGCAAGGTAATGAAGCCAGAATCTTAATTGTAATTCTGAACTACTGAAACCTGAAAACAGAATCGAAGACATCGACTATCTGAAATCAGAATATTTGGTAATATTTACTTAACTCGGTTATAGGGGTAATTACTTACCTACGGGTCACATTCATGATTTCAAGTAAATTAAGGATGTGAACAAAATTGTCGCATTTAATAAGCTAATTTCCGTTTCAACTACACTCATTTAGTTTCCAAATATCCTCAGGATGCTGGACTGGGTAGCAGAAATGTAAAGAAATTTGCATTTGCAGATTCTGTGACAAGTTTTGTATCGAATCACATAACTCCTTAATTGGGTAAGTTGATTTACAAGGTGTAAAATAATAGTATAACAACGTATAGATTAAAAGAGCCCGATGGTGCAGTGGATAGGGCCGCTGCCTCCTGAGCGTCGTGGTTCGAATCCCACCACATATCAATGTATTTTTCGGTTTTCAAATTTCATATATACGTTTATTTGGAGCTTTTTCCGTGCTTTGGAAGGCACGTTAAGACGATGGTCCCGGTTAATATCGTTTAATACCGTAGATATTAGTCGTTAAGCCAAATCAGAGCCCAGTACTAAGCATTGGCGGCTTGAAAAGTCTGACCTAATCTAGGATTGGGTCTGGTTCCCTTCTAGGTTGCGGAGGTCAGATGGCAGTCGCTCTGTGTAAAAACCAGTACCCTCGTTCAATCCCCTAGATTAGGTAGCCGACCCCGTGAGATACGGGATAAGGCTAGGGAGATGAACAACGTATAGATTAGGTAGCCGACCCCATGGAATATGGGAGATGAAAAAAATAGTAACTAGTTTTAAATAAACCCATGTTGATGATATTTAAAGAATGCGAATTGTGATTCATCTAGGAAGAAGGTGAACACGAGTGAAAGTAGTTAATTATATTTTGTCAAACTTTATGTTTATGCCTCTACGCAATTACAATCCTACTCGCAAGAAGTAAATGTTTGTAAAACTATGTTCCTTATAGTTTTTTTTTTATATTGGGCAATATTTTTTTATCATGCTAATGAGTTTCAGTTATGCGAACGTAATGGTTTAATTTTCAATATGACAAATTAATAATTTCCTGTTTTGTGAAAAAAGGCTCTACAGTACAAGTATCTGGTGCAAACATATCAATCAAACCTTCACGGATATTGTTCTAATACCCACGGCTTTAAGGTCGTTTTTCCTTGTCTTTTAGATCTTTATCTTCTATCGGAAGCAAGTTCTAAATTCTCGTAAGATAATATAACAACATGCGCTTTTGGCTCTGGTTTTTGACATTTATTAATCTTGCTGCCAGTGTCACTTTTTCGGGCGTTGTCAAATTGTTATGATATGAATTTGGTATTGATTCATAAAGTTTTGTGTAGACTGGTAACTTTTATTCACTTGATACTTTTAAATATTACATTTGTTATTAAGAATATTATCTATGAATAATATTTAGAGAGCATAAATTAAAGATTATTTCGATGTTTGTCGAATATCAATTGAAAATCAAACCTATTTATTTTTCTATTTCTATCAAGTGGCTTTTGGAATCGACTTTCGACCCTATAAACCGCCTACTAGTCCCGTCTGACATTCGTTGTTTGCTTTGAACTGCTGAACTCACGAATAAGTCGTAGGTATGTTTAATATACTCAGCTCCTAGCACTTAAGTAATCGCTGTCCCACTGGCCCCTTGTGAACTGATCCTTAATCCGATTATGCTGACACAATAGTTCCAGCTGTCAAGTGAACTTGCCTGTCATTGGATCATTTTCACAAGTACGTACAGTATACAGATGGAGGTTCATTTTTGAAAATCATTGTGCATTATCCAAGTTCTGGGATACGTTTCGGTACATAACATGTTGTTGTTTTTCTATGGTAGCTCGCTTTTACAAAGGACTTTTGAGATTTTCTTCCACTCCTCACTGTTTACCGCTGCGAACATCGCTTGGCCTCAAGTTAAATTGACTGCCTTCAGTTCAGCTTCTACTGTACGTTTCCAGGTCATCACAAGTCTGCCGTCTTCCGATTGGCTCCAACTGGAATGCGGTTTTGGCTAGATTGTTGTCACCCCTCCTAAAGACGGTACATTAAATAGCGCTATCTAGTAAACTAAATTAAAGCTGGGAAACTAAATAGATTTTGATACAAAATTAATATTATCACAATAATAAAAATATATATAAATAAATGTTTGAAAAGTTATGTTTGTTAAATGTTTCAACAGATGGTGTGGGGGTTTAAAGCTATAGAATAATAAATGGCGAGAACAAGTATGATTAACCGTTTCATAAAAATGCTCGGTAGAAAACAGATACTCCGATTTCAAAAATCGCCGCCGGGTATGTACCATGCGGTAACCGAAAATTTGAAAGTATAGGAAGCCAAGTTAAGGTCACTGGCTGGCTACTTAACCGGTTCGGAACCTAAGTGGTGCAGTAAAGTTAGTGTCAACGGGAATGTGTTGAAAAATCTAGAAAGTTGAATTTGGTCTGCGTGGGTAAGCTGCAACGCTGCAAGGCATGCAAGCATAAAGTTGTTAGATTTGCATTGAAAATTAATGAACTAACGTACCAAATTTATATTCGACAAATAGTTAATTGCTTTACATTACATATAATTAAGTGTTGCAGAGCGCATCGAGACTAAATACAGTAGACGCGCAACTCCGCCCAGAGTTCACTTTTGCCTCAGAGAGGCAAATTAAAAGTTCACTTTAATACAAAAATATGGCTCAACCGATGGATGATATGTCGATTTGTGAATTAGAAGGAGTTGAAAATGAGTCATTATCACCGGACTTTGTTACCCAGCATAGAGGCCAGCTGCCAAGGAACGGTACCAGTGAGGTAACCGGTAAAGGTGCGGATGACATCAGTGTACAGCTGGATGATTTTAGGATCGAGATGCGAAAATTAATTACCATTCTTACTAATAACCAAGCGGCTGAACTTCAACAGATGAATAAATCTATTAAGGAGATTCAGGAAACCTCTGAGTGTATTAAAGACGCTATCTCAGATCTAACAGCGCAGAATGGAGAATTTCAGAAAAGAATAGAACAAATAGAAAATCATGTAAGGGACGATAGGGATCATATAATATTCTTGGAAAGTAAACTGGAGGACTTGCAGGTTAGTATGCGCAAAACTAACTTAGAAATTAAAAACGTACCCAAGAAACCAAATGAATCCAAGCAGGACTTAATCGAAATGGTTCTTTGTCTATCAATAAATATCATCTGCGAGCTTAACAAGTCTGACATTAAAGACATATACAGAGTTAGAGGAAAAAAGCCTGAACAAAAGAACACTCCGATTGTAATCGAATTAAATTCAGCCCTTAAGAAGACGGATTTCCTTCAAGCGGCTAAATTATTTAATAATCGAAACCCATCGAAACTCCGTGCCAAACACCTTGGATTCACCACTCAGGAGGAAACACCAATTTACATGTCAGAGAATCTTACTGCCAAGAACTCGAGGCTACATTTCCTTGCACGTGATCTTGTGAAGTCAAGGGGGTACAAATTTTGC
Source organism: Scrobipalpa costella (assembly GCA_949820665.1). NCBI lineage: Eukaryota > Metazoa > Arthropoda > Insecta > Lepidoptera > Gelechiidae > Scrobipalpa > Scrobipalpa costella. The sequence goes on from OX463306.1 coordinate 6,359,825, forward strand.
TGGACCTCTTACGGCAGGGTCTTTGTGCGTAAGAATGAAACCTCTAAAATAATCCCTATTCAATCAGAAGAGCAAGTACATCATCTTATCCAGGAGGATTGACTGACAGAGGTTATTCACTCATTTTTAATGTCTTATTGTATTATTTTTAATTTAAGTTTTAATTTAGTAATCATGTCTGGAAAACAATACCTGCATATCCTTAATTATTCCGGGAAATGTTGTAAAAACACATCATACTACTCATATACATTTTTCAAACAAACCTATCAGATTCACACTCATGCTTTTTTAAACCCAATACAACTCACAGACACACTTATTATATCATACCGTCCCAAGCACAACAGATACACATATTTGTTATATATCCAATATAATACGCATCCTATTTTTCACAATATTATATGTATTTATTTCCTCAAAATTGTAACAAATACTGCACAGTTTTGTTTGTTAGGTATTTTAAATGCCGCCAAATATTTAAAACTATTGAATTACTCCTGTCTTATTAACAAACTCCGTATAACCCCATATACCACTACGTATAACATTAATTTTTATAGTCAATTATGACAGCAACATTACAAACATTGAACGACATTGATAATAATAATATAGCTTTTTCGGTAAACTGTGATGCTCAAGATATAAACAAACACATATCAATAGACAAAAATAACCTAACAATATTTACGCAAAATATTCGAAGTATATACAATAACTTGGATGATTTTTTGATAACACTCACACATACGAATGTTGATGCAGATGTTCTTATTATGACGGAATGCTGGTTAGACAAATATAAACCTACACCTTCACTTCCAAATTACACAGTTTTCTCCAGTAAATACAATAAAAACCAAAATGATGGTGTGGTAGTGTACGCTAAAAGCATCTTAAAACCCAAATTGGAAGAAATTCACATACAGGATGCAACCTGCATATTTTTGAGCATACTGGGACAAAACATACTTAGCATCTACAGGTCACCTTCAATATCCAACGCAGACAAATTCATCGACTCGTTAAACGCATATTTGGATAAAATAAAATGTAATAGTAATATATGTGTTACCGGTGATATAAATATAAATTTAATACCGAGAATTAGTGAACCGTCTAATGAAATTAATAATAGAGTCAAATATCTTAACATGCTGTCCACACATGGGATTTTGCCCGGACATGTACTACCCACTAGAAAAGACAGATGTTTAGACCATTTTATGTTAAAATTTGACAAGAAAAAGCACTCTGCATCTATAGCCGTATTAAATACTACTATAACGGATCATTCTACAATATTCCTTAAATTTGCCAAAGTGAAACCACAAATAATACATCCAAAAACTATTGAAATTCTTGACTACAATAAAGTGTATGACAGTCTGTTACAAAAAAAATTACCAATTATTTTACTAAGTCAAGACCCTGATTTTGTAATAGACGAATTAATTAAAACAATAACAGAAACTATTGAAGACTCTAAAATAATCAAAAAAATACCAAGAAGTCAACGTGCCCTAAAACCGTGGATTACCACTGGAATTTTACGCTGCATTAATAACAGAAACAAAATGCAACTTACATTAAAACAAAACCCAAATGACGAAATTTTAAAAATCACTTTTCGTAGGTATAGAAATTTTTGTAACAATTTAATTAAGAAATTGAAACGTAAATATGAAATGGATATTTTAACAAGGGATGCGAAAAACTCTAAAATGTTATGGAAAACAATCAACAACATAACAAATTTTAAACCACCTAAGCAACAGTGTGCAGAATTATTAACCATACAGAAAACGCCAAGTACTTCAGTTGATTTTGTTTGCAATTATTTTGCTAACGTTGGCAAGAATTTAGCTAATAATATCGTGTCAACAAATCCAAATATACAATCAAACACCTCGTATAACAACGCAAACAAAAGCAGGAACAGTAACTCGTTTGTGTTAGAGGAAACTGATCCAGTAGAAGTAACCAATATCATTCACAGTCTAAAGACTGACAGTGCACCTGGATGGGATGGTATTTCGACCAAGCTTCTTAAAGTATGCAACACTCTTATTGCTCCTATAATTAGCCATCTCGCTAATCTCTGTTTCCAGCAAGGCGTTTTTCCAAAACCTCTGAAAAGAGCTCTAATAACACCTGTACATAAGGGTGGGACGAGAGACGATGTCAACAATTATAGACCAATTTCTGTTTTAACGGCTATTTCGAAGGTGATGGAAAAACTGTTAAACACAAGATTAATTGGTTACTTAAATAAGTATAATATGCTCTCCACGTCACAATTCGGTTTCAGGCAGGGTCTCTCGACAGAAGATGCAGTCCTTGGACTTACGTCCCTTATCGCAAATCGATTAGACTCTAACAATAGGTGTTTAACAGTTTTTCTTGATCTTAAGAAAGCATTTGACACCGTCTCTCATCCTATACTATTACGAAAACTGGAACAAGTAGGGATTAGAGGCAATCAACTGAATCTTTTTTGTGACTACTTAAATGGGCGTACACAAAGAGTCAAAATTGGTAACATCTATAGCTCTGACTATGATGTCTCGTTTGGTATTCCGCAGGGAAGTGTCTTAGGACCCACGTTATTCTTGATCTATATCAATGATCTCACTGATATAGATCTTGAAAACGGTAAAGTCTTCTCCTATGCAGACGACACAGCATTAGTTTTTACTGGATCTTCATGGAACTCCGTTTTTAGTGACGCAGAGCGTGGACTGGCTAAAGTCTCGGATTGGCTGGTTAATAATCTATTGACCTTAAATTTATCCAAAACAAACTATATATGTTTCTCTATAAATAATAGTACCCAACCGAGTCTACTGAACTACTTGAAGTTACACCAATGTGGAGGCTATAACTATAAATTCTGCAATTGTGAGACGCTTGAAAGAGTATCTAAAATAAAATATCTAGGTGTAATACTAGATCGACATCTATCCTGGAATCTGCATATTGATTATGTAAACGACCGCGTAAGAAAGCTTGTTTGGATATTTAAGATATTAAGGCATGTCAGCACACCAACATTACTGAACCAGATCTACACATCTTTGGCAAAACCAATTCTAATTTATTGTCTATCAATTTGGGGTGGGGCTTTTAAGACGAAATTTTTGGAAATTGAAAGGGCTCAAAGATGTTTATTAAAGGTTATGCATAAAAAGCCATATCGATTTCCAACACTTGATTTATATCGAATTTGCGGTGAACTAACTGTCAGGCAATTATATATACTGGTTGCAGTTCTAAAACGACATAGATCCATCCAATTCAATCCCACATATAAACCCGGTAGGAGGAGAGCATACATTATTGATCAACCACGAACAAGAACTAAATTTGGACAGCGACAATATGTAGCACAATCGGCATATCTGTATAATATTGTTAATAAAAATCTAAACATTCATCAATTAAACTTTAGGGACTGTAAAAAAGCTATATTTAACTGGCTTAAAACCTTAGACTATAGCAAAACGGAGGAAATCTTAAAACGTGTCACTTGAGTTGTAGTTATTATATTATTTATATAATATTAAGACAAATTTCAATATTCATAATTGCCAACAAACGAAATATATATATAATATACACATATACATATATAAAACACATATAAATATATATACACTAAAATAACAATACAAACATTAATAAGTACAAGTATTTATTTTTCAAATATGATGTGTTTTGTGATAAGGTATGCAGTATGATTATTAAGGAGCTTGATTTGATTGCAAAATAAAATATGTATATTATATATAAGGAATCATAACATAATTTTAAACACTATTGTAATAGAAGAGCGGTGTCTTCTGATACAGGCATTGTTTTGCTTAAAAGAAGACACCAGATGTAATAGTTTAACTTAGAAATAGTGTGAAAGCAATAAACAATTTTATTTTATTTATTTTATTAATTAAGCCTTTTTCCTAATGGGGTAGGCAGAGCGTAAACGACCTAAACAAAGGTCGTTCCGCCACGTCTAACAAACTTTTGAGGGGTTATTTAAGATAGATTTGTAGGTGTACTGCTGTAGTGACAGGTTGTCAGCCCATCGCCTAAATTACAATATACCAAAACCCTCTGATCCGTTAGCTGGATTAAACAGCATGCCCAGGAAGAAATGCAGCTGGCACATTCTATGTTTTTCTCTCATTCCCAGGCTAGCACGGAAGATGATAATAATTGCTTTTAACGTGTTTAATTACATTACTACGCTTTCAAAATAGAATGGGCATTCCTGGGTTGTTAATCCTAGAAGGAGAAACATATTTTTCTTGCTCCAATTCAACCAAAACCATTCATATCTTTATAATTATTAAACTTAAGGTAGTAGTAAAACTACATACAAACGTAGTTTCCCTTTTATTCCTAAGCAGTAAAACCAAACTCCATACACATGACCAAATGTATTGTATCTATGCTTCTAATTAGGTTTGGTTTTAAAATATTAAGCATAATCAAAATAAACTCTTCCATGTTGGCCTGGGAGCGAGAGAAAATCATAGCATGGGCCAGCTGCATATCCTCCCGGGCATGCTGTAAAAACCAGCTAAGGGATCGGATTGTTTCAGTATATTGAAATTTAGGCGATGGGCTGACAACCTGTCACTACAGCAATATACCTATAAATCTATCCTAAATAACCCTCAAAACTTTGTCAGACGTGGCGGAACTACCTTTGTTTGGGGCGTTTACGCTCTGCCTACCCCATTAAGGATAAAGGCTTGACTATATGTATGTATGTAACAAAATAAAATCTAAAATACGATTTTGTGTGAAAATAGCCTAAAATTAATTTTGTTTTCTAATTTTGTACATTGTTAATATTTTCAAACCAAACCTAATTAGAACCATGGATATGATGCATTTGGTCATGTGTACAGAGTTTGGTTAAGTTTGATTTTACCGTTTAGGAATAAAAGCAGAACTACGTTTGTATGGGACTTCGCTGCTTCGGCAGACCCTTAAGGCAAAAAAACGAAGAAACAGACATAAAAATAGTAAAACATTCAGCTATTTTAACAAGTGGTATTACTTGCAGTAAAAATTTTCACACTTGGCTTCTTACCATTTTAGCGCATGCACTAATTCCTAATCTATGACAAATATGGCAAAAGTCTATGAGATTTTATCGCATCCCATAAAACGTATATAAAACGTCGGTGCACATGTATGTCGGTTTGTAATCGACTCAGTTTTATTTATGGCTGCCACTGCTTGTTGAATTTTAGTTTATTTTGTGACTATTTACACCGAAGGTCTTGCAGGTTGCTAATACGTTTATAAAACAGTTGTGAGCCCTGATAATAGATTTTGTGATATTCTGATAAAGTTTTTTATATGTAACTAACCTATATTTGATGCTGTAAAAATGACTTCAGGCGACCCCAGGTCTGGCAGCTACCTCGGTCAAAGATTGAGCATTGTTATTCAAAGGGGGAATGTTGCCAGCCTATTGGGCACTTTACCTCATGCAGATGCGTTGGAGGGTCTATTCTATATGTAGTCTTTTTTTTTTTTTTTTGAAATTAAGATAGTTTAAGATTTTTTATAATCCGATTTGTAATGAGACTTGTTTTTATGATGTAAAAATTAGTTATTTAAAATCAGTTTTATATACCATTCCAAATCTTCATACCTACACATTGTTTGAGTTCTCATTCATGGCTTATCCATCATATCTTTCGAAATTAAAAGCTGCTATGACGTCCCAATCATTAATATGTAGCATATACCTTATTTAACAATTTAATGTTCACAAAAACATCATAAAAATAGGACACAAAAACAAAGACAAAGCTAGTGCTCATTTCTAAAAAGAAATTTCTTACAGCAGACCTAAAGAAGTGTTTTTTTTTTTAATGATACGCGGATTAAACGTGCACGAAATTTAATACCTACTGTGCAGGAGTCCGCACCTGTGGGCTCCTGCTGGCGCCATCGATAGCACTTATTAACTGAGAGTTCACAAAAACTACAAAGAAAAACTGGTGGTTTCTGCACGAAGGTATATAATCAACTAAGCAAAAAACAAGCTAAAAATAGACATAGAACTTCAGATACAAAATATTCAAATAATTAAAAGTAAGTTATAAAAAGTATTAAATTCATCAAAAAAGAGGTGCAGTTCAGCACACCTACTAATAAAATAATACTACTGTAAAATACTTATACAATGTAAATCTATTACAGAAATATTAACAAGATAAAACAACATACTTGCATTTTTATATATATACATAATCAAAAATAAATAAATACGTATTAAGCGTATCATACATACATACATATAATCACGCCTTTATCCCTAATGGGGTAGGCAGAGCGTAAACGACCTAAACAAAGGTCGTTCCACTACGTCTGACAACGTTTTGAGGGTTATTTAAGATAGAATTCTAGGTATATTGCTGTAGTGACAGGTTGTCAGCCCATCGCCTAAATTACAATACACTGAAACCTTCGGATCCCTTAGCTGGATCTTACAGCATGCCCGGGAGGAAATGCAGCTGGCACATTCTATGTTTTTCTATCTCTCCCAGACCAGCATGGAAGTATTAAGCGTATCATTATTGTGTTAAACAGCAGTGGCTTAACAAGTCAGTGTAAAAACCTCAGAAGAGGAACTTTTCTATGGTAAAAGTGCCTAATAGGAGTAAAAGCGAGAATTTATGGGGTGTCGCAACTGCGTCGTCTGCCAGTTTAATGGTTTATGTGAAGATTTATCTTGTACGTGATGGGTAGTTGGAATTGTTCATTTAGTTTAGATTTAGATAGTAAAGTGTAGCTTTGTAGAGTCCGAGGAATTTTAAAATAAATGGTCAGAATTAGAACCGAATGAGTATGATGATATAAGTTTTTTTTATGTGAGTTTCATAGAGTAACTAAGAGTAGATACCTATCATAGATATTTGATAAAAGACACTTGACTGAAAATTTTCATTAACTGAAACTGAGCAATAACAAATTGTAAATACATTTCTAGCCTGTTTTTTTTAGTTTGTAATACACACTAAATGCTCTAAATTCCTACCTTCCTAATTAAAACTCCCAATTAACGTATTTCGAACCGGTTACGCAACCAGATTTCGAACAATAAAACCAACAATAAAAGAATTTCATATCTTCCTGAGAAATGCGTTATCATTAATCATATAATTCGCTGTTTCCCAACCGCATCGTGACACGGACAGCCATAAAGGAAACCCGAGGAGATAAAGACCAGGTTTTTCACAATCATAGTCACGATATACCCTAAATAGATACTAGCTAAACCCGCGGTTTCATTTGCTTTCGGAGCTTTTTACGTGGTAAATATTATGTCTTTGGGAAAGTAATGAGGGTGTCAGCGTCATCACTATTTGTAAGATGATCCCAATTGCTATGCAAGGCTCGTATTTATAAAGCAATCTCACGATTGAGAGCAATATTAAGTATGGATTTGACAGCCCACATTGTACTGAAATGCCGTTACTGATACGAACTCAAAATAGCTGTCAGTCTCAAGTATTGTTTATAATTACGGGCCTGTAATTACTACTAGAATCCAGCACCAAGCAGCTTGCTATGATTCAAATGATTTTAAGGCTTCTAGATAAACTCGATGCGTCGTCGACTTTATCTTTGCACTTATTCCTTTTTGAGTTAAAAGAAAATCATGCCTTTATCCCTAATGGGGTAGGCCGAGCGTAAACGACCTAAAAAATGGTCATTCCGCCACGTCTGACAAAGTTTTGAGGGTTATTTAAGATAGATTTGCAGGTATATTGCTGTAGTGACAGGTCAGCCCATCGCCTAAATTACAATATACTGAAACCCTCGGATCCCTTAGCTGATTCCTACGACACGCTCGGGAGGAAATGCAGCTAACACATCCTATGTCTTTCTCTCGCTCCCAGGACAAAGTTTGAAGTAAAATCAATCACAAATGTTATAAAATACCAATAAAATTAACAATAATTTTCTAACATTACCTCATACGGCGCCCGTTTCGATCGATTTAATTAATCACTATTATTCGAATTCTCATAGGTACAATGCAGAAAAATTTAAGTTCCGTTTACTAGACGAGATAGGTCTTAAGAAAATAATTAGAAAAATAACCTCTAACGCTGAAGGGGTCGATGGAATCTCAATCAATATGATCAAGCTGACACTACCTCGTACAGTACCTGCTCTGCTTCATATCGTAAATACCTGTTTGTTGGAGGGTTGCTACCCGCAACAATGGAAAACAGCAATTGTTACACCACTCCCGAAAAAAGAGCAAGTCACTGACTTCAAAGATTTAAGACCCATCAGCATTTTGCCAGCAGCCTCGAAAATCTTGGAAAAGGCAATGGACGAGCAGCTTTCGGAATACTTTGACCGGCAGGTAATTATTCCAGAGTGTCAGTCAGGATTCCGCAAGGGGCTAAGTACGTGTACGACGTTAACCAGGGTAACTGATGATATCCTATGCTCCCTTGATAAAGGTTTAGTAACTATTTTGGTTCTATTAGATTTTTCTAGGGCATTTGATTGTCTAGAAAGATCGTTGCTTCTGGGTAAGCTGCATTATTACGGTCTCGGCGATATCGCCCTTTTATTGATTTATAACTACCTTCAGGATCGTAAGCAAGTAGTAAAATGCACCAATGATGATGGAAGATCGGTATATTCTGGGGCTAAACTGGTACCGCGTGGATGCCCACAGGGTGCATGCCTGTCACCACTGCTGTACGCGGTGTACACGGCGGACCTGCCGCGCTGCGTGCGACACGTGCGCTGCGAGATGTTCGCGGATGACACGCAGCTGCTGCACTCGTTCGCGCCAGCAGATACGGGGGAGGCCGTGCGCCTCGTCAACGATGAGCTGAGCCGCGTATGGCAGTGGGCACAGGATAATGCGCTTTGCCTAAATCCAACAAAAACAGTGGCTATGATATTTGGAACAAAAAATGCAGTTAGAGAAGTTCTTTCGTATAATCCAAATATTACAATCAACGGCATTCCTGTTGAAGTGGTTGATCACGCGAGAAATCTTGGTCTGTATATGGATTCACGCTTAAATTTTATCAAACATATAAATCTTAAAATTAGATCTGCCATGTATAAACTAAAGTCACTTTATAAAATAGGCGAATTTCTAAATAAACAGGTTAGACGGACCCTCACTGAATCGTTAATTTTATCTCAATTTACATACTGTGACACGGTTTATGGACCATGTCTGCAGGAAAAAACTAGTGCTAAAATCCAACGGGTTCAAAACACGTGTGTCAGGTTCTGTGAACGTCTGGGTCGCCGGGAGCGCATTACTCCAGTGCTTAACAGTCTCAATGTGCTAAATATGGAAGCACGAAGATATTTGCATCTTGGCTGCTTCACGTACAACGTGCTGCACTCGCGGAAGCCGGTCGACATCGCCGCGATGCTGCAGCTGCAGGGCGTCGGCGGCCGCCAGCGCGCCGTCAACGCCCTGCAGCTGCGGGTGCCGCGACATCGTACTGCCGCCTTTAGAGGCTCGTTTCGTTGCGCCGCTGCTAAAATTTGGAATATAATACCCCCACCTATACGTATATCCAAAACCTTAAGACAGTTTCGAAATAGTTTTAGAGATATTTTATTAAAAATTCAATTACAATTTGAAAATATCCGGTGCCCCACAAAGAGTAGGTTTCTGTACACCACTGTGTTATACAAATATTTCTATGTGTGTTAATTGTCATACTATTTTATTTTTAATTTACAATTTAAAAAATATGTTGTTATTTTTGTTACTACCTTCAAAAATACATATGGAACAAAACATTTGAATGTATAATTTTTCAGATTTTCTTTAAACAAAATTAATTAAAACTATAATTATTTTTTTTATACTTTTCTTCCTAAGACTTCTGACGCAGGGAGGGCTTTAAATCAGCCATGCTGTGCCCTCACCTTTTTCCGCTAAGATACTTAATTAATGTTTAGTTATTAATTACACTTAACCACTTAAAATTATAATGCATTTTAGTTTTAAGTGAAATTTTGAATGATTCTTTTGTATTAATGTTGTTTGTGTTAATGTGGAAATAAATGTCTTTTATCTTTATCTTTATCTTTAAAATACTTACAGACAGACACTCTATTACACAGCCAACTATAGATAAAAGTAAGTCAGTGAGTAAGTATACACAATTGAAAACGACGTCTTTGTTCGCAGAATGACAGTTATTAAACCGAAATCGATCCCTTGGGGCGAGTTTCCTAAGCAATAATGACTCATTCTGGTAAGTATGACACTAAATTCTTCCATACTGGACTGGGAGAGAAAGAAAAACATAGAATGTTCCAGTTGCCCTTCCTCCCGGGCATGCTGTAAAAGTCAGCAAAAGGGATTCGAGGGTTACAGTGTATTGTAATTTAGGCGATGGGCTGACAACCTGTCACTACAGCAATACACATTACAATCTAAAATTGCCCTCAATTTATGTCAGACGTGGCGAAAGTGCCTTTTAGGAGGCGTTTAACGCTCTGCCTACCCCGTAAGGGATAAAGGCGTGATTTTATGTATGTATGTATGTATGACACTAAATACTGCTTATTAAAAGTAAGTTCCTAAACTATTGTTTTGTGTGGTGTAGAAATTGTATGAATAAATGAAGAAGATGAAATAGAGTCCGACAAAGTAGTGATCTTGTTTCTCTAGTTATAATATACATACATATAATCATGCCTTTATCCCTAAAGGGGTAGGCCGAGCGTAAACGACCTAAAAAAATGGTCATTACGCCACGTCTGACAAAGTTTTGAGGGTTATTTAAGATAGATTTATAGGTATATTGCTATAGCGACAGATTGTCAGTCCATCGCCTAAATTGAAATATACAGAAACCCTCAGAGAGAAAAAGGGCAGAGACGTTTGATCCTGTAATATTTATGTTCTTACTTATTCAGTATCTTTATTGGGAGTGAGAGAAAAAGCTCTCTCTCTCGCTCCCAATAAGATACGGCTCGTCATATAAAGCGATCTAAGATTAAGTGCACTATTTAGTATGTATTTAACAGGACGTTTTATACTAAACTGATTATCTGATACGAACTTAAACTCGCTGTCGCTCTTGAGAGCTGATTATGAATACTTACGTTTTTATAACGATATTCTTTGAAAGCTGAAGTTAGTTACCAATTATTTTTTACTAACTTCCATGCTGGCCTGGGAGCGAGAGAAAAACATGGAATGTGCCAGCTGCATTTCCTCCCGGGCATGCTGTATAAACCAGCTAAGGGAATCAGTATAATTCAATTTAGGCGATGGGCTGACAACCTGTCACTATAGCAATATACCTATAAATCTATCTAAAATAACCCTCAAAACTTTGTCAGACGTGGCGGAACGACCTTTGTTTAAGTCGTTTACGCTCTGCCCACCCCCCATTAGGGATAAAAGCGTGATTGTATGTATGTATGTATTATTTTTTTGTAAAGAATATAAGCAATCAAAACAACAGTCACATTCTAAGCAGTAAGTTAATCAGACAGTAGATAGTGAAAGAGTGAGAAAATTTCCTTTTAGTGGGATTTATTGCTTGGACGTGTTCCATCACTTTCTTAATTTTTTATAGTAATGTGAATAACCATGGCTAGTTATGTGATCTGTACAGTGTATTTTGTTATTATAACCAACTCTAGCTCTTATACGGGTATTAGATATTACAAAAAGCTAAGTTATTAATTTTAAGTTAGTAAGTACCTACTTAATTATATCATTCTCTTATTTATTTTTTATTGTAAACAGTAGTGTCCTCTGTCTGCTATTAAAATATTGCTATGCCCTGACGGGGCGTCATAATTAATGAATAATAAAGAATGTACCTTATTAATTATGATATTGCAATAAACATTATGAGTATGAATAATAAAAAGGCGCATTTTTATTTTAATATTTCCTTTTTTGTTTAGACAAATTGTTTAAAAAATAAAATAAACGAATAGTATTAATAAGAATGCGTATTGTATTAATACAATCGTTAACCCTTTTAACTGAAAGAATATTTTATTTTATTTTTCGAACGCTATAATTTGTAAAGTGTATGTGCCGAAAACATTAAAACATTTCGGGAAATTAATAAAGATACGGATAATTTACTTTACTTTCAAAGTTCAAGGACAGAACAAGTATAAATATTGTGAAAGATAATTATGCCACAATATTATCTCATTTTTGTATTTTATAACACACTTAGCTGCAATAAAGCTATCAACATGCAATGTTACGGTTGACAATTTAAAACTTGCCTGTAATTGCATCGCAAGTGCTTTCTGTTAGCGTAAGCAATGCTTCTTTCTTTTTTGCTCCGTAAAGCATATCTTTTGCTAATTGCTAATTCAATTATATTCTATTCTACAATCAAAACTCCCAATTGTTTAAAATAAATCACCTAATGTGCACGTTTCTTTAATTTTTAAGAATGTCAAAAAATATATGGTTGACTTGTTGGTCGTATTTATGAAGTCAACAAACTGTTAGATATATTTTTCTGGTTTTAAATGCTCCCTAAATCTTATTATTTGTGAAGCAAGCACTATTTATTGTAACTGGCTTACGGACAGTACCCTTCGAAGCACGGAGTAATTTATCTTCGCAACAATAATCTAAATTGAGATTAAAAGCAAAACTTCAGGAATACTCGAAACAAACCCTAGGAATGTCCAGTATCGGCAGTTTTTCAAGAGCGCTTTCGGTCAGCTATGTGTTTGGGCACGCTTGGGAACAATGGGTTAATTGTATTCGTAGCCGACAGATGGCGCCACATCAAGAAACACAAGTTCTAAAACGCGGTATCGGAGTTTTCTCAGCGATCTGCAGATATACGAGTTCCTAAATTGTCCGGTTGGACTTCGGTCCCCTGGTCACAACACCCGATCAGGCGGTTAGCTACCCTTTTCCCATCCATCATCACTAAGCCAATTGGCTTAAACCTTTACCTCCTAAATATTGTTTTATTGGAAGGTACCACCACAGGGCCGGTCGCCCTGAAGTTCGTGATGAATGCTGATCCTCAGAATCAAAAGTTCAATTAAGGATTACTCGAAACAAACACTACTAATGTCCAGTATCGATTGTTTTGCAAGAGCGTTGTCAGCTGTGGAACCATGGTTTAATTGTATTGTTTATGTCCCCCATGGAACCGAACCCACTACCAACTAATTTATACTAAGTATTACTCAAAACATAGGTTTGTCCCGTATCGGCAGTTTTGCAAGACCGCTGTCGGGCAGGTTCCACCGTGTTAGGGCACGCTACGGAACCATGGGTTAATTGTATTGTTTTATTGGAAAGTACTACCACAGGGCCGGTCGCCCTGCACTTCGTGACGACTGCTGATTGTTATGGAGTGGCGATTGCACGCTCAGTGCCCGGTTCTGTATTGTATATTACTGCGGTTAAAGAATGTGCTTTGGTTGATATACATTGTTGCTTAGTACAAAATTCTATTACTATTTCACCGGAATTATGCATCTTAAATTACTTGGATGCTTTAATTAGTCCAACATGATGAAGTTGTTATGAAGTCTTTTATAAAACGTGACGTCATATTTAGTCTTGGATGAGATTTTAGTAACCACCTATTTTTTTGTGATAAATTCGTCCTCGTTGAGAGTATTTGCAGCAACCTGCGAGCGAAGTGAGGATGCATCACACAGATAGTACCATTGGGTTGGCTGGAAGAGATCTCTTCATAGAGATAAGTTCGCCCATGCACACTATGTTTCTAAATTAAATTTCTTTTGTGTTTATGCTATAAAGTATATATTTATAGTTCGTTTTAAGAATTCACCCCTGATTTTAACAAAAAAACAGGAAAAATCTCTTAATCTGGCTTGTGAATGTATTAATTCTCTTTTAATGAACTCAAATGAATTAAATAAATAAATATGCCAGGTTTATAACACGTTGTTGCAATGTAAAACAATGGTAGGTACAAAAATAGGAACTGTTTTTTTCTCCTTTTAAAACAAGTCCGAACTTAATTATGTATTTATCTCTAAAAATATCTGCTATAACTATTTATGTCTACAAAAAGCTAATTGCACACCAGACTAGTGTATTAAACATAATCAGTTTTTTTTAAGTGTTCTACATTATAATACGACAATCACTTTACAAGTATTGCCTCAGCGCATTCCGGACAAGGGCATTCCATAATCGTACAACCTGCGATATGTTGTAGGTACTGATTGAAATTTGGACTGTATTTAAAATGCCTAGTGTGATATGTTTAGTGCAATTTCGGTGATGGGCTGACAACATATCACTACAGCAATATACCTAAAAATTTATCTTAAATAACCCTCAAAAGTTTGTCAGACGTAGCGGAACGACCTTTGTTTAGGTCGTTTACGCTCTGCCTACGCCATTGGGGAGAAAGGCGTGATTATATGTATTTATATATGCATATGTTCAGTGAAGTGTTAATAACTCTTCTCTTTTTTTCTGCCTAGAGTTTTCCCAGCCTGATTTTCCAGCATTTTCTACTCCACTTTACCCGGTCTTCGGCATCCACTGGTGTGAGATCGTTCTCTTCTATATCCGATTTAATGACGTCAAGTCAGCAGCGCTTCTTTGGTCTACTGGTGTGTAAATAACTAAGCCTTAAAAAATATAAAAGAATCGATTTTAAACTCTCTTCATATGCTAATATTTACATAAAATAAAACTCGTAATTAGCGTTCTATTATTACTTGTTGGGACCATTAACAATTTATAAAAAAAGTGATAACAAGTTAAGATTGCGATTTTAAGGTAAAGTAAAAACATTTTTAAAAAATACGTTAAATTTGAACCACCAATCCATGTTTTTATATTTTTTATCGCTATGTAATTTTGTATAAAACCAACCCTAAAAATTCCCATCAACGGCAAGTCAATTCTTTGTAATATTTTTTTGGTGATAAACTGGGAATTTTCAAAAATATCTGATTGCATTATTTACCAGCCACACTCACAACCGTCCGGTACACACAGGTGCTTTTTGTTTGGGTGCGAATTAAAAGTTTCGAAAGTTCTCGTTAATGACAACGCCTGCGAACTTAAATGGATACTTAGCCTTGCGTTTAGACCACTTTACCAGTTAAATGTGGCTTTAGAAAATAATATGTGTGTTGTTTTTGGAAACTGTAATTTTCTGCGCAAGGCTAGTTTTATGCTATTATTGTCTTATTTATTAATAGATTGATTATAACATCTTTTTCCAAATTGACGATTGATTACTAAGGCTCGTATTTACAAAGGGATATCGAGGTTGAGAGCGATATTAAGTATGGATTTGACAGACCGTATTGTACTGAAATGAAATTTCTGATACGGACTCAAACTCGCTGTCACTTATGAGAGCTGATTATAAAGACGGCCCTTAGTTATTAGCTTTCTTTCAGACAGTCTATTTTTCGGATGGTTTGTTTTACAGACAATACTGTTATCAATAATATTATCTTAAGATGATGATATCCGGGCATGAATACAAAAAATATGGAAATGAATATTTTATGGAACATATTAACACAAACACACATATTAACGCCTTTATCCCTAATTGGGTAGGCAGAGCGTACACGCCCTAAAAAAAAGGTCGTTCCGCCACGGCTGACAAAGTTTCGAGAGTTATTTAAGATAGTACATACATACATATAATCACGCCTTTATCCCTTATGGGGTAGGCAGAGCGTAAACGACCTAAACAAAGGTCGTTCCGCCACGTCTGACAAAGTTTTGAGGGTTATTTAAGATAGAATTCTAGGTATATTGCTGTAGTGACAGGTTGTCAGTCCATCGCCTAAATTACAATACACTGTAACCCTCGGATCCCTTAGCTGGATCTTACACCATGCCCGGGAGGAAATGCAGCTGGCACATTCTATGTTTTTCTTTCGCTCCCAGACCAGCATGGAAGTATTTCGCTCCCAGGCCAGCATGGAAGTAAGTTTTTTTAAGATAGATTTGTAGGTATATTGCTTTAGTGACAGGTTGTCAGCCCATCGCCAAAATTACAATATACTTAAGCCCTCGAATCTTTTAGCTGGATTTTACAGCATGCACGGGTGGAAATGCAGCTGGCACATTCTACGTATTTCTCTTGCACCAGGACAGCATGGAAGAAATTATTATTGTTGGAATTATTAAAATTTTTGTTTTTTGAATTAACTTTATGTATAGATGTACAGTTAATAAAAATTCTTCAGGTACCTGTTGAATAGGGATAGTTAATAACCGTAAATTATAACTTGAGTTCATTTGTAAGAACGCTGTGGTTTTGATTAGGCTTTGATTAACATTGCATAGTGATTGTTTTAATGACAGATTATGTCGCTGGTCAGTTTACTTTGAATTCAATTAATGTAAGATAAAGGCATAATTTGAAATAGGTACAGTTGTATGATCATAAAAGAGTAAAGTAAAATTGTATAGAAATAATTAGGTTTGAAAGAGTAATTGAATCTATTTTAAATACTTTTTCACACAGTAAACTCAACGCTATCGTAATTTATTTTGATGATTTAACAAGAAAGGGAGAAACCATTTAACCATATCCAAAAATAAAGTTGAGCCCACTTATGTGATAGCTAATAATAATTCATCTTATTTTTACATACATACATACATAACGTCACGCCTCTTTCCCGGAGGGGTAGGCAGAGATCACATCCTTCCATTTGCTACGATCCTTGCAAACTTCTTTCGCTTCATCTACATACATACATACATAAATCACGCCTTTATCCCTTACGGGGTAGGCAGAGCGTTTAACGCCTCGTAAAAGGCGCTTTCGCCACATCTTATTTTTAATTGTAGCAAATTACGGACTACGGTTTTCTTTTTGGAGAAAAGTTTTTAAAAACTGTGTCGGAGAGTAATTGTTGTAACCATATAGTTTGATGTACGTTAAAGTAAATAAAATAAAATAATACACATGGACGCAACATTTTTCCTATTAAATCGTCTAAATAAGACACTAATTACAGACCACCTCGCGTGGGAAAATGTCTGACACAGTCACATAGGTGCCAACATGAATGCTCTGATTCGACCCGGGGCAGTCTTGTCTTGTCATAATTTATTAGTGGCCAAGTGCCGCATTGACAGTGCCAGGTCGGCCAAGGCTGCCCCGCCCTGCGCGCGCGCCGGTCACTTTCGGTACTCTAGATCATACAGGGTCTTATTTTTTTTGTTTTAACCTATGCCAAGCTACTGCTGGGCAAAGGCGTCCCTCTTCTACCATTTAAACCGTCGCAAGCGGAAAGTGTTCACGAACGACTGGCACCCAGAAATCCTCTCGTTTGGTCTTTGGTCTCCTCACTCCTCTCCAAACTAAAGTGTGAATACCATTTTCTCATCCGTTTACTCGGTCAACCCCTAAAATTGCACTTAAATACTTGAATCTCTGTCATATGCCTAGGACTGGCAGAAATAGAAAAACATGGAATTTGCTAGCTATAGCTACTATCTCTCTCCTCTGGTCAATAAAAGGATTAAAGTCAGCGTCGCATCATGAGGGTAAAAATTATAGCTCTTTTATATACATTCATATAATCACGCCTTTATCCCAAAGGGGTAGGCAGAACGTAAACAACCTAAACAAAGGACGTTCCGTCACGTCTGACAAAGTTATGAGGGTCATTTAAGATAGTTTTGTAGATACATGGCTATAGTGACAGGTTGTCAGCCCATCGCCTAAATTACAATATACTGAAACCTTCGGATCCCTTAGCTGGTTTTTACAGCATGCCTGGGAGGAAATGCAGCTGGAAAATTCTATGTTTTTTATTCGCTCCCAGTTCAGCATGGAAGAAGCTCTTTTAGAATACTATTAACTAATTTGTGGGATAAGGTACCTAACACCTTTTTAAAACACTCTGTATATTTTAAGGTGTACATTATTACGTTCTTCTACTTAATGAGCAAGAAATAAGTGTCCAGTCTATACTTATACCAGTCACGCAGTTTTACTTATTATTATTATAAAACGGACGTTTTTATATCATAGGTCAAGATATCGATACAAAATAATTTATCTGTTATGCAAATATATTAAAACCAATTCAATTTGAATTGCGTTGAACATTGTTAGATACTAAGATCTAGCGCGAAATTAAAAAAATTGCGAGTGCCCTGTTTGCAAAATAATTTGTGCAACTTTTGATTTTTACTTTCACTGATGCAAGGCGACATTTTAGGTGGGTAGGAAACTGATAGACATAATCCATTTCTTAAAAAAAACACGTAGCTGGGTGTAAATAAACAATTCGATTTTTTTAATGTATTATATAAATATTGTAATTTAGGCGATGGGCTGACAACCTGTCACTACAGCAATATACCTATAAAAATCTATCTTAAATAACCCTCCAATTTGTCAGACGTAGCGGAACGACCTTTGTTAGGTCGTTTACGCTCTGCCTACCCCATTAGGGATAAAGGCGGGATTATATGTATGTAGATTTTTTATACAACCTTATTTTTCATTGATTACACTTTTACTACTCAAACGGCCTGTACAGGTCATGGATTACAACGGAAACAGTATTTTTTTAAGCTACTCAACTGATTTTCAGTCGGTTTTTAGCAAAAAAGGGATTTGCTTTGTGTAAAAAAATTATACAATACTATAAAAACAATCATAATTCTAACCCTTTTGATTTCTTCCGTGCTGGCCTGGGAGCGAGAGAAAAACATAGAATGTGCCAGCTGCATTTCCTTTCGGGCATGCTGTAAAAACCAGCTAAGGGATCTGAGGGTTTCAGTATATTGTAATTTAGGCGATGGGTTGACAACCTGTCATTTACAGCAATATACCTACCAATATATCTTAAATAACCCACAAAACTTTGTCAGACGTGGCGAAACGACCTTTATTTAGGTCGTTTACGCTCTGACTACCCCATTAGGGATAAAGGCGTGATTATATATATGTATGTTGATATCTAGCTGTTATTAAATTCCACGTGGACAAACAGACCAACATACGTTCATAAAACATTCTGTATCTGTTCGTTGATGACTTACTAATGCTCACTCGTGCGAGAGAATCAAATAGTGCTAATTTATGTTTCTATTAACTCCGCACAAAAACATACATACATATAATCACGCTTTTTGCTCTAATGGGGTAGGCAGAGCGTGAACGACCTAAACAGAGGTCGTTTCGAGTCGTCCAAGTCGTCGTCGTTTCGTCTGACCAAGTTTTGAGGGTTATTTAAGGTAGATTTGTAGGTATATTGCTGTAGTGACAGGACAGGTTGTCAGCCCATCGCCTAAATTGCAATATACAGAAACCATCAGATCCCTTAGCTGGTTTTTACAGCATGCCCGGAAGGAAATGCAGCTGACACATTCAATGTTTTTGTCTCGCTTCCAGTCCAGCATGGAAGATAAAAACGATTAGATCTAATTACGATCCCTTTACGCTATTGCAAATAACAATTTAAGACTTCGAAAAGCAAAACTAGACTAAACAGAACAGGGTCAAGTTCCAAAGACTTATGTTAGTCCTAATGTGATAAATTTAAGACTAAAATAGTGGCGGCAGCACTGATAAACACCTTAACTAGATTGATTCCAAAAAAGGACATAATTGAAACTGCAGTAATAATTGGTATAAAGTTATGGTTTCGAAAAGATTTATAATGTCTTAATGTGAAAACATATTTAAAATCATGAAAGCTGATTCAAAAATTATACAATACTTAAGATTGTAATTGATATAGATTTAAAATTGACGTTTAAGCCGCCGATTTTAATGAAGATAGACAAATAGTTAGACTTATTTTATAATTTAACCTAGTTCTGTTAGTCATGTCATAGATCAATCATAAAGTTATTGCTCTATAAAAGGTTAAAAGTTATTATACTGAAATGTAATAGTAGCACTAAGAGCTCGCGTTATAAGATCAAGTTTTTTTATTGACATATTTCATGCGTATTATTATTAACTGCCTCCGTGGTCTAATGGTCGGAGCATAGGCTTACGATCCGGAGGCCCTAGGTTCGATTCCCAGAGGGGGAACACACAGTTGATATTTGTCAATTTTAATACTTTGTAAGGTTTTCTCCAGTTTGGTTAGGACATTGCAGGCTGAATCACCTGATTGCCCGAATAGAAAAAAGATTCCGTGCTTCGCAGGGTACGTTACGCCGTCGGTCCCGGTCACTATCTACGATTGTGGTCGTTACTCAAACTACGTCAGAGGTTTAATAGCTGTTCTACTAAGCGGTTTGAAAACTCTGACACCAGGGTTCTTCGGGTTGTCTGACTCGAGAATCCTCTCGCTAAGAAGATGATTATTATTATGCTTAGGTTAATATAACACTTTTTACTACATTAGCCTTCTTAAATATTATTTGAGCTACCACCACAAATGGTTTCAGCCAAATTTTATAGGCTCGTATTTATAAAGTGATCTCAAGATTGAGAGCAATATTTAGTATGGATTTACATACATACACACAATCA
This sequence comes from Scrobipalpa costella, assembly GCA_949820665.1. Taxonomy (NCBI): domain Eukaryota; kingdom Metazoa; phylum Arthropoda; class Insecta; order Lepidoptera; family Gelechiidae; genus Scrobipalpa; species Scrobipalpa costella. The sequence continues at coordinate 6,380,335 of OX463306.1, forward strand.
CGCCTTTATCCTTAATGGGATCCTTTAGCTGGTGTTTACAGCATGCCCGGGAAATGCAGCTGACATATTCTATGTTTTTCTCTCGCTCCCATTCCAGCATGGAAGAAAAATGGAAGAAAGTATGGATTTGACTGCATATTATGTACTGAAATGACATTTCTGATTGGAACTCAAAACTGCTGTCAGTCTCAAGTACTGATTACAAATACAGGCCTAGATTCTGAAGCGAAGATGTAAACTAATAGTCAGAAAACTTTCTAATTCAGTCTTAGAAAATAACTTGTAATGCCTTCATCTATATTCCATACGTTTACTATAAAACTATGCTTTGCACACTTTGACATTTGATACAATTTAATACGTTCTAAATATAAATTTTATACCGGGTGTAAGAGACAGCATCCCGCAAACTGGTCAACGAAATTGAACAACTATCAGCAGGATTTATTTTTCAGGAAGTGAAAAAGAAAATTTGCTTTTCTATACAAATTGACTGATCGAGGTGTACATTTTGTATGGAAAAGCCATTTTTTTTACTTCCAGAAAAAAAAAACAGCTGATAGTTGTTTAGTGTCGTTGTCTGAGCAACCCCTACCAGGTTGAGGGACGCTCTCCCTTACACGCGGTTTTATGTTTTATTGGTCTAATGGAAGTATTGTACCTTTCGCTCCATTTTCAATGTTGAAGCATGTTACATAATATTAAAAGCTCACTGTTATCGCTACCATTATTATAACATGCGTGTTACATGTTCACATAATAATACGCACTTGACGTTTCTGTCACCTGACGGCGGTTTTGACTGCGTGACGTCACCGTGACGTAAGGTCCTTGAGAACGGGACCGTTTCACTGGGTGATACAAATCGCTTATGGTCGTAATATTTACAACTTTCGCAACGTCCAGCCATTAGGCCTTGTGCCTACAGAGTGCATTGTTTCATATTGGCCCTGATTCGGTAAAATCACGACTTCGCGAAAATAAGTTTATGGGCTTAAAATGACGTCGATAAACTGTGTCACTATTCTATGCCTAACTGTCAAAATCAAAATGATAATTCGGATACATTAAGTTTGACGTCTCTTATTTGGCGAATTAAATTTTTCATGTTTAAAGCAGTATGCATCCAGAATTGAGCCCAATATCTGCCTTTTTCTGTCATGCCGGCAGTACTATAGATGGACAGACGGACTGGTTCTGCCAGTTCAAGAATCTATGGATTAAAAATTAAGTAGGGATGTAAGGGTACCGACTCTATCGATAAGAATACCAATAAATGTCATCTTCGTCTACATCCTTTTTTAAAAATATTACTGACAGTATTAAATGAACTATGAATCTGTATGATTCGATTAAAATAAATTAATAATATAATAAATTAAGTACATCTATATATGTCGATGACATCGGTAAAGTGGCAAGAAAGCGCAATTTAGGCGTGGACATGAATGACTACAGACTGAAGAAGAAGATTATTATACAGCCGTCCCTTTCCGTTCGTTTATTATATTAAGTCGTGTTTGTACCGAATCGACACTATTGTTTCATATTGTTTCCAATCTGCAAGCTGCGTGTGTAAAACATTGAAGCGGCCATTAGCGGTAAACGAGAGTGTTTTGAAATCAACAGTCGATTGGAGAAAAATTAACGGTTCATTAGAGTTTATCTGGCTAGATTGGTCTGTAGATTGTGATGTCTGTGGTAAGTAAGTGGTATGTGTATCAACTAAAAGTTTAAAACCAATTATTCTTTGCGACATAGAAGGTGCAATAAATAGGCTAGAGTTATTTAAGTTATGCAATGAGTTTGATATTGAAAAATGTCTTATTATTTAAAAAAATATAAAATATTGTATCTTAAAGAATAAGAACTCTACGACATATCAGAGTTTGTTTTTAATGTTTTGAACACTTTTCTGTATTTGTTATGAATAAAACTGGTAGATTAATAAATTAACATAGTGTATGACTCACTATGTATCCTTTTCATCAATTGGTGTACTTTTCCTAGAAATTGTATATGTCGTAGGATGATTTGATAATTGGAATCTTCGCGAATATCCTAGGGATATTGCGATATCACGAATAATATTAGACAATAGTGAATAGGTTGTCAAATCTTACTGGCAAAAGTGACGACTTTTGAGAAAAAACTCGTCGTTATAGTAACATTTGATATTCTCATGATATCCTTAAGTCTGATAGGGGAGGGGAGGCCTTTGCCCAGCAGTGTGACACTTTAGGCTAATATAATAATCCTTAGCTCTAATTAGCTATATTTTTACTTACTGATTTAATCTTATTCTGATTTGTAAAAACCATGCGTTTATGCTTGACATTTAAAAAGTCAATCAATCAGAGGAGATCTTATGTCGGGTGCGCTAACCGACCAATCAGTGTTCTTATTTCAGTCAAGAATATCAAAACTGTTGCTAGAACGATGACTTTTTTCGCAAAAATACTGAACTTTCACAGTAAGATTAGTGTTAATATTCTCTAATTATACGTGTTTTCGCAAAATCCCTAGGATTTTCGCAAAGATTCGAATTATCACATCGTCCTACGACATATACGAGTGCAGTCTCTCCTATCCTGGTTGCGTTCAACCAAATATAATTTAGGACGTCGTTAGCACGCTGCTTCCTCTCTAGATATGCTAAGTAAATGCTATTGGCTGGCTTACAGTCTCCAGTGTCTCATTGCTACTGCGAGCTAACTTCCTCGAGACATGCACAGTGTATATTAAACGAATTTGCCAAAATAACATACATACATACATAAAATCACGCCTTTATCCCTTACGGGGTAGGCAGAGCGTAAAACGCCTCCTAAAAGGCGCTTTCGCCACGTCCGACATAAATTGAGGGCAATTTTAGATTTTAATTGCTGTAGTGACAGGTTGTCAGCCCATCGCCTAAATTACAATACACTGTAACCCTCGAATCCCTTTTGCTGACTTCTACAGCATGCCCGGGAGGAAGGGTAACTGGAACATTCTATGTTTTTCTTTCTCTCCCAGTCCAGTATGGAAGATTTGCCAAAATAAAATTAGAGTAAATCATGCAAAGAATCGTGATATATTTTTTATACCTACTACGATTGCGTTTCAAAAGCGCTTGGAGTTGAATGAACGTTGATCCTTGAATTTGGTATTGTGTTTTCAAAACTATGTATTTTATTTATTTATTTAACAGTTTATTGTACACAGAAACATACCATACCTTCCATGCTGGACTGGGAGAGATAGAAAAACATAGCATGTTCCAGCTGCCCTTCCTCCTGGGCATGCTGTAGAAGTCAGCAAAAGGGACTCGAGGGTTACAGTGAATTGTAATTTAGGCGATGGGCTGACAACCTGTCACTATAGCAATACACTTTTCAATCTAAAATTGCCCTCAATTTTTGTCAGACGTGGCGAAAGCGCCTTTTACGAGGCGTTTAACGCTCTGCCTACCCCGTAGGGGATGAAGGCGTGATTGTGTGTGTGTGTAACATACGCAGAATGTATTTGTATGTACGCCGTATTTTTATTCATATAAATATTGTACATCGTTTTCAAACACTGACAAAAAAAGATTAGGGTTTTATTGACAGTGGGGACCTAAATCAACTTATACATATATCTTTCATAGTGTGCTTTATCCCATGTCTAGGTTTAAACTGACCCATAGGCATCAACAATAGGCATGTTGACTACGTAGCTAAAAAAAACAAAACGTTTATACTTAAAACTGATGGTAAAAATACTGTGGATCTCGTTCATAATAAAAAAAAAATGCACATTTAGATTTAATAAAAATTAGTTATTGTTCATAAAAAGTTGCTAATTTAACTAGTAGGCAAACAGCGTATTCAGCTTTGTATTTTAATTATAATTAAACAGTTTCTTAGTGCATATTATCACAGTTCTACTGTAAATAGCTCCCTAATCGGAGCTTAGCGCAACTAGTGCTAGTTGCAAGTTTGGTGCTAAAGTACTGGGCCGTCAATATTGCACATCGTATAGGTTCAATTTGTAGAGCGTTTTCCCTGCCGCATTCCTACAACGAATTGCAAAAGTTACTCTAAGAGTTGATGTGCAATATTAACGGCCCTTTATTGCATTCGCGGGTTTGGTGCTAAATAGGTTGCCAGAACCAGGGCTATTTAAATTACCAGAGCATTTTAACTGTCGTTCCTAGTTAACTGCTAACTAATACGGAATGTTGATACAATTATATTAATTAAGGATGTGCCAAATGATTGATTTCAACGATTTTATGTCTGAGTTACTTAAAGAAAAGAATTAGGTTGAACTGCAAGTATACCGGGTGTAAGGTACAGCGTCCCGCAAACTGATAGGGGTGGCTCAGTCAAGGAAACTGAACAAGTATCACCAGGAAATTAGTTTAGGTGATGAAAAAAAAATAACTTCCCATTTAAAATGACCACCTAAGTCAGACAATTTATATCGAAAATAGTTTATTTTTTCACATCCTAAAAATATATATCTTCTGATGGTTGTTCAGTTCCGTTGACTAAGCAACCCCTATCAATCTGTGGAACGCCGTTCCTTACACCCTGTATATAGTTGAAAACTATAGGCAATATTACAAAAAAATATATTATCATATTGAAAGGTAGTTACCCCATCGCCCAATTTGCAATATACTAACATATTATAATCAGTGCTCATGAGTGACAGCAAATTTGAGTTCGTATCTGAAATGTCATTTCAGTACAAACTGGCCTGTCAAATCCATACTTAATATTACTCTCATGCTTCAGATCGCTTTATAATTACGAGCCTTAAAGTACCTTCCTATGCTCACTAAGAAGAAGGTTCCTAGTCTAAAATGTAAGATATGTTAAATGAACATTATGGGAATATTACACAAGAAATGATACGTACATGTATAATCACGCCTTTATCCCTAAGGCCTTTATTCTTTAGACATAGCGTAAACGACCTAAATAAAGGTTGTTCCGCTACATCTGATAAAGTTTCGAGGGTTATTTAAGATAGATTTGTAGGAATACTGCTGTAGTGACTGGTTGTGTAAACACTCGGATCCCTTAGCTGGTTTTTACAGAATGCCCGGGAGGAATTGCAGCTGGTACATTCTATGTTTTTCTTTTGCTCCTAGGCCAGCATGGAAGAAATTATGGTTTAGCATATAATTGGAGTTTCTCATTGTGTTCTCTGTAACATGAGATATTACGCACATAATGGACTCGATTCTAGAATTACCGGCTAAAATAAAAATCAAAATCTCTTTGCCGCTTTCAGACTTAAAAAAATTTAAAAGGACAGGAAATCTATTCACTCCGGGTTTTTATTTATAGCCGGTAGTTTTATGCGTTACCTGTCATTTTTAGCCGCCGTCATATGATATGGCGGATGATAAAGCAGGACAACAAACATGACAGAAATACTGGGGAAACGTAGAAAAGCGCGTTAAAATCTAACGGACAAACTGTTAATCCATAGACTATAAATCGCCTGTCCTTTTTCAATTTTATTATTTGGAAAGTGACGGATAGATTTAAATTTAAGATTTAGCCTGTGGATCTAGAATCGACCCAATTACGCACATAAATATAGTAAAGTGCGTTGATTTAATGTTTGAATTATTAACTAGGTAAGATTATGTAACACTAACTAGGTTTATGTTCAGTGAGATCATAATCTTTATAAACAACTGCGAAAAGTTTACTTAACTGACTTTTATTACCTATAACGTTTGCATCAAGCACGTGATAATTTAAATGAATTGTTTAAGCTAGTTAGTTGTAGTATGACTTCCCGTCATCACTTATTTAATAGGAGTAGTTGCAAGACCCAGCCCCTGTGGCATGCCGTTTTTTTTTAATGCACCTATTTGCACCATACTACAGAGTGTGTATCCAATGCGTCACCGGTCTATAAGCGGGGAGTTGCTACACGCAATCTACACCCTTATATGCAAATGACAATTGCCTAAGGGCACCCACCAGGGCTCGAACCTGGGTTTATGGTGGGGTTGCCTTGGGAATCCCTTATCGGAGAGAATCTTCCCGGTACGTGCTGGTAAACCCCAAAGTGGGCAGCAAAGGACGGACCTCCGCGACCCCGCCGGCTACGCGGGGTACGAGGTTGCTGGAAGAGCTTGTGTTGAGTGTGGCTCGACTTGCATTGGCAGCATTAATTGCACGAGTAATTGCGTCTTCGCCATCGGTAAGGATGTGGCATGCCGCTACGCACGCGATAGTGTAAATACCGGATGTCAGGGACAGCGTCATGCAAACTGATAGGGGTTGCTCAGTTAACGATACTGAGACCCGTATTTGTAATCAGCACTTGAGACTGACAGCAAGTTTGAGTTCGTATCAGAAATGTCATTTCATTACATTATGAACTGTCAAATCCATACTTAATACTGGTCTCAATCTTGAAATCGCTTTATAAATACGGGCCTGAACAACTTCCACCAAAAAAATATTTTAGGAAGTTAACATAAAAATTGGCTTTTCCATACAAAATGTCCACCTCGTTCAGACAATTTGTATGGAAAAGCCATTTTATTTCAGTACCTGAAAGAAATTTCTGCTTAAACTTGTTCAGCGTCGTTGACTGAGTAACCCCTATCAGTTTGTCGGACGCTGTCCCTTACACCCCGTATGCACCTATCTGTGAACTCTCATACAATTTGTCCGATAGACGTAAAAAGATGGCTATCATGACTATATGTTATGGGGTTTCTTCTACTTCTTAAATTCCAACGCCAGTTTTTTGGTGTCCCGGTACGACTTGACGTTTATCTTCTGCTTTCCTTGGTCGAAAACACTTCCTCTCCCTCTCTTTCCTTCCACTTTGCCCTCTATGATGGTTCTATGGGGCTGGTATAATTAAAAGATATTTATTTTTCTTTAACTATGTTCTCATACAAACATACATACATATAGTCACGCCTTTATCCCTAATAGGGTAGGCAGAGCGTAAACGACCAAAACAAAGGTCGTCCCGCCACGTCTGACAAAGTTTTGAGGGTTATTTAAGTTAGATTTGTAGGTATATTGCTGTAGTGACAGGTTGTCAGCCCATCGCCATATACTGAAATCCTCGGATCCCTTAGCTGACTTTTACAGCATGCCCAGGAGGAAATGCAGCTGGCGCATTCTATGTTTTTATCTCGCTCCAAGTCCAGCATGGAACTATATTTTCACGCTAAATTAATCAACCTAAATTAGTTAATTTATTATTTATTTTATTTTATTTTATCTACTTAATCGCTGTATGTAACATATTTGTCTCAAATTTGTATATACCTCTACGCACGAACAGCCGCGAATCGTGCGTGACGTGATATGCGCTTGCGCATGCCATTCATTACACGCACTATTTTGTCAACAGATTTACTTTCTTACATTTTGATAAATAAGCAGAAAACTGTTCAATAGAAATTATAATTTATAGAAAAATAAAATCAAATCAAATCGACTGCATCTGCGTAGAAAAATTATACTTATAACGTCATTCGTTTTTAAGAGATAATTTCCGCCATACTAAAACGTCAATTTCGTACGGCGTGTATAGATAGGGCGCAATATATTAACTAATTAATCTAGTCATTCGACTCGAGTATTTACTCGCAAAGAAGAAGACATACATATATACATAAAATCACACCTTTATCCCTTGCGGGGTAGGCAGAGCGTTAAACGCCTAGTAAAAGGCGCTTTCGCCACGTCTGACAAAAATTGAGGGCAATTTTAGATTGAACTGTGTATTGCTATAGTGTCAGGTTGTCAGCCCATCGCCTAAATTACAATACACTGTAACCCTCGAGTCCCTTTTGCTGACTTCTACAGCATGCCCGGGAAGAAGGGCAGCTGGAACATGCTATGTTTTTCTATCTCTCCCAGTTCAACATGGAAGGAAGAAGAAGAATTAACTAATTAGGTATTTTATCAAGTATTTTGCTTTCATATATTATGAAATCTGTCTGTATTTAAAAAAAAGGTGGCAAATCAACTTATACTTCCATGCTGGTCTGGGAGCGAGAGAAAAACATAGAATGTGCCCGCTGCATTTCCTCCCGGGCATGCTGCAAAATCCAGCTAAGGGATCCGAGGCTTTCGGCGTGATATGGACGAGGTTCATGTTCCACAAACCAACACAGCTCTGATGCACAAGAGTGTTCTCTGTATGGCCCCCAAGCTATACAATCAGATACCTGTAGACATAAGGAAACTAAATTTATCATTGTTTAAAAGAAGACTGACAGATTACTTAATTGATAGAACTATACGTGGGACACTCAGAAAGATTTGCGACACTAAAAAAAATTGTTCTACAGGTACATATATTTTTATTAAATCTTTTCAAAGTACTCTCCACCAGCCTCTATACAAAGATTCATGCGTCTGAACCAGTTTTCAAAACACTTTTTCCAGTCCGCCGTAGACACCTCGTTTACAGCCTGCTCGAACGCAGCCAGCGCATCTTCCGGCGACGAAAATTGTATCTCCTTGAAGTGATTTTTTATTTTTGGAAATAAAATGAAGTCACACGGTGCTAGATCAGGGCTGTAAGGAGGGTGACCCAGGAGTTTGACTGGTGTGCTGTCCAGGAAGTCCCTCGTTTTGAGCGCGGTGTGTGCAGGCGCATTGTCGTGGTGGAGCAGTAGTCCGCGGAGCCCCGTGTTTGGTCGCTTGTTGCTCACAACAGAAAAAACTTCTGGTAAAAATTTGGTAGTATACCATTCGGCGTTAATGCTTCTTTGATCTCGTAAGGGAATTGAGGCCAAGTGGCCAGTCAAATTAAAAAAGCTGGCGATCAAAATCTTCCCCCCGCTTCGAGATCGCTTCACTTTGGTAGGCGTTGGTTCATTTTGAAACACCCAAACTGTCGACTGGCGCTTGGTTTCTGGATCGTATTGATAAATCCAGGACTCATCACCTGTTACGATGTCGTAAACACGCCGAGACGAGCCTGCTTCAAATTTGTTCAGCATATCACGGCACCATTCCACCCGGGCCTGCTTCTGAGCGTCGGTGAGGTAGTGCGGCACCCAGCGCGATACTATCCTCCTCACGCGAAGATGCCCTTGTAGAATCTCGTGAACGCTTCCCGATCCAATCTTTAATATGTGCTGAATCTCCTGATATGTAATTCGCCTATTATCTTGGATTAAATTTTTCACTGCTAGCACGTTTTCTTCCGTAATAGCCGTCAAAGGGCGACCGCTTCTTTCTTCATCCCCCAAGGTTGGTCGACCGCGCCTAAATTCGTTATACCAACGATACACGGTTGCCTTGGAGGGGCTTTCATCCATAAATGCCATTTGAAGTCTATCGAACGATTCATCCGGTTTCAGGCGACACTTGAAATCGTAAAAAATCATAGCTCTAAAATGTTCCCGGCGCAGATCCATTTTTCAGTAAGACACGATACTTTGAATTGGCTCGCAAAAAATGTGGAGGGAAATTTTGAAAATGGAACACACATATTTTTACTTACAAGTAATCATATTTTCAAAAAAGATTCTAACCGGCCAGTCTGCCATATATAAAAACTATTTATCGCAATACTTTCTGAGTGGCCTGGTATATGAGCTGTCTGAATATTTACCTGATATAGAATAAATAGCATTGATATTAAAATTATGATGTGTTTTAGGTTTTTTCTGTAAATATATTTGTTATTATAAAACATAAAACTTCCACAAAAGTTAAATTAAATTATTTTTCATTGATATTTTAATTATTAACATTTGTAATGTATTATTTAATAAAACCTAAAGCTACTCCTATGATATTAAAGAATTGTGTTGTAAGCATAACATTTTAATACATAAGTTTTTAAAAATTTGTACGCCGTTAATGGCAGAATATAGTGACACTAATAAATAGATATAAGACCCTTGTTACTAACCTATATTCCACAAATAAAAATATCTTTATCTTTATCTTTATCTGCAGTATGTTGTAATTTAGGCGATGGGCTGACAACCTGTCATTACAGCAATATACCTAGAATTATATCTTAAATAACCCTCAACACTTTGTCAGACGTGGCGGGACACCTTTGTTTAGGTCGTTTACGCTCTGCCTACCCCATTAGGGATACAGGCGTGAATATATGTATGTATGTATGTATGTATCAACTTATATCTAATTCACATTTTGATTCACGCGTTGAAGCTTTTGTAGGCAGTCTGCAACGTAGTAAAAAAGACATCAACGCAATCGTCTACTTTCATACAAATCCAGCTTAAAAAAGTAGATAGTTGTACGGTTGTATTCGTAATAATATAGTTATGTGTGTACAAAGTTTTTTAATGTAGTTTAGCATAAACTTATTCTTTTTCTTAAAGAAAATCATCTTGGAATATGAGTTACGCCGTATAGGTTCTGATAGCATCTCTTGCGCAAGAGCACAGTCAGATTAATAGATCGGAATGGAACACGCACAGTTTAAATCTAAACCGACATGAGGCGGCAATGTAATAACCGCACAGGTGTTGAAGTGTACACATAACGCTGACATTTTGGCATATTCGGGTCTTTGATTTATCTGATTAACAGACACTTTTTTTGTTTCTTCCATGCTGGACTGGGAGCGATATCTCCTCCCGGGCACCGGGCATGCTGTAAAAACCCAGCTAAGGGATTCAAGGGTTTCAGTGTATTGCAATTTAGGCGATGGGTTGATATCACTGTAGCAATATACATCGTCATCTCAAACCCTCAAAACTTGTCAGAAGTGGCGGAACGATCATTGTTTGGGTCGTTGATCCTTTGCTTACCCTATTAGGGATAAACACGTGATTTATCTGTGTTTTATTTTTCCACCAAGGTATTAAAAGACATTCTTTACTAACTAGCTTTCTAACAGTTTCAGGTTTCAACCGTGATTTTATTTGTGTTCAAGCATTGACATCTGTTTTACTTAATGCATTTTAAAATGAAAATGAGGTATTATACCACCATAAAATATTGTACTATTAATACACTAGAATGTAATTTTTGACGATCTTCTATCACAATATTTCACTGAAATCTGTTCAGCCATTTTTAATTTGAAGAAGGAACATAAAAATTACATTTGTAATTTTAGTAGTAAATACCTACGAACAGAAGTGCTTATTAAAACATATTTATTTCAAATTTATATTACTGGTAGCGTATAATTTGTAAACAATAAATTTGGATACTTCAACAAGAGAAACCATGATTTGTTTGTTGCATAATTTCACAGAAGACCGCTATAAATACAATTTTAATTGCCCACAGTACCTCTATTAGGACCCATAACTAATGTCTTAATTTGACCCCATGTTTTAATGTCTTTAGCAATCGAAAGGGATACTATTTCAGAAATACCAGGTGTAAAAAACAGCGTTCCGCGAACTGATAGAGGTTGTTTAGTCAATGATACTTAACAACTTCCACCAGGTTTTTTTAGGAAGTGTAATAAAAATTGGCTTTTCCATACAAAATATTCAACTCGGACAATTTGTATAGAATAGCATTTTTTTTCACTTCCTGCAAAGTTTCCTGGTGGAAGTTGTTCAGTGTCATTGACTGAGTAACGCCTATCAGTTTGCGGGACGCTGTCCCTTACACTCGGTATATGATACTTCTCGTAGGTAACATAAGGACGACTGTAGCACATTTTTGCTTCACAATTAATTGGGAAAATTTTCTCAAATGTTCTCAAATGGTTCATTTTTTATGCGAACGTGTCATAGTCTCATTATAAAGATCGAGTACCATATAATTTGTCTTTTTAATATTATCTTATCTGATCTGGTTCTTGAGCCTTATTTCACCTCAGATTTTTTACACGGTTCGTCTCATAGAACAGATATACTTAATTAAAATTAATTGATTGTACCATTGTAGAAAATTATGAAATAAGTAAAAACCCATTGTTTTAAAGGTTTTGCCATTGTTTCTGTTACCTACATGACCTTATAGTAGTCAACATGTCGTTTTGACGAGACTTTTGTAACATTGCCTCTACTCCATAGTTTTCAATTATAAACGGGGTGTAAGGGACTGGTAGGGGTTGCTCAGTCAACGAAACTAAACAAGGGTAAGAAAAAGACTTTCCCATACAAAGTGAACACCTTGATCAGACAATCAGTATGGAAAAGCCAAATAAAATAATAATAATTTCCTGGTGAAAGTTGTTCAGTTTTGTTGACTGAGCAACCTTTATCAGTTTTCGGTCCACTGTCCCTTCTTCTTCTTAAACGTATGCCTCCTGATGTCCTCTCCATCCGTTTCGATTTCTAGCGATTCTGTCCCTTACACCCGGTATGCTTGTGTGAAGACTGGTACAACAGTGACAGCTTACAACATACTTAAGATTAAACTGAACTCGCAATGATATCAATACAAGTTTTACCATCGATAGTTCCAATTCCCACTAAACTTGCTTTAAACTAGTACTATCATCAGATCCACATCGAGCAAGATTGATTTAACAAATTGGGTATGAAGTAATATTTACATTCTCACTTTGTAACTTGTTATGCCATCATCGATGTTTCAATTATACCTACGACGTTTAGATATTAATGACATAATTACTTTATTTATTTTTTCAAGGTTTCTTGGACAAGTTGAGTTTATTATTTAGATACAAGTTTTAAATAAAAACAGTTTTGCGTCAAATTTATATGACAAAATAATCATCAAATAGAGCTCGAATGCAACGCACAATGATGTCAAAAATACCCCGCTTAGACCAGATATCAGATCTCAAAAGCCCTCTTCTTCTGCTTGTAAATGGTATGAAATGTAACGTTCTTTTTTTTTTAATGGACCTATTTGCACCATACTACGTCAACGGACTAAAGGCGGGGAGTTGCTACACGCAATCTACAACCTTATATGCAAACGGCAACTGCCTAAAGGCGCCCACTAGGGCTCGAACCTCGGCTTACGGCGTTGCCTTGGGAATCCCTTATTAGAGAGAATCTACCTGATACGTGCCCGTAAACCCTAAAGTGGGGAGCAAAGGAGGGACTTTTTTATTGTAAACTGGTCTGACGCCACAGTAATATCCGTTAAAAACAAAAACTATAACATGTAGACGAAAACTGTTTAAGACAAAAATGGTCTACATTAAATTTACTGTAGCACATTGCTTATATCATGATTATAATAGGTCTTGAAGTTCTCAAGTGACACCTTATATAGTCTTTCAAATATATATTTTTTTAATTATCTATCCAAGTGGGTGAATTTCAACAAAATTATTTATGGATTAATTATCACTCACGAACAGGAACGCCTTTTTCTACTTTACTAGTGCCAAAATACGCTTTTGGTGGAATTAGATCAAAAGGTATTTGACAATTTTATTAGTTGTAACAGAATGTTACAGATTGTCACCGGGTGTTTCAGACTAATTAGACCCTGTTGAACTTGACTCCGGCCGGTAACAAACCAATTTCTTCCCCCTTCCCCTCGAAACATGTCCATCACTACTGTATTTCTCCTTTCAAACGAAAAATAAATTATCAAAGACAAAATGAATCTACTTTAAATTTCCTACCTTTCATACTTATATTAATTTCATAGGTCTAATAGTTTTTGAGAAATGCCTTTTTAAACTATTTTCTTGAAATTGTAATGCCAACGGGCAGAATCATGCTCAGCAGGGTTAATTTAGTCTATAAACACCCGATGACAATCCAACATCCGTCCATGCCGTTTGAAATCGTCAAATCAATATTTGCTTCTGATCTAGTTTGTTAAATGGAGTGCAACACAATACAGAATATAGTTGTTATATTGAATCTTTCCAAAACTAGTCTAAATACATATATTCACGCCTTTATCCCCAATGAGGCAGAGCGTAAACAACCTATACAAAGGTCATTCCGCCGTTTGACAAAGTTTTGAGGGATGTTTAAAATAGACTTGAAGGTATATTGCTGTAGTGACATGTTGACAGCCCATCGCCTAAGTTGCAATATATAGAAACTCTCGGATCCCTTAGATGGTTTTTACAGCATGCCCGGGAGGAAATGCCTGGCACATTCTACGTTTTAGTCTCGCTCCCAGTCCAGCATGGAAGTAAAGTCTAAATACAGTTCAAATAAATGTGTCTTTGATTACACTCAAAGAATTGTATTCTCCATCAATTTATTTAAGCAAATAAATTACGTGATTGAGATTTCTTAATTTTAAATTGCTTCACTTTCATCCCATTAAGGTAACTTACACACACATTGTAATGTAACTTACAATAATAAATTACATTAATTGATTAATTATTGGTTATGATTGCATATGAGAAGAATTATGTATTGTGATTGTGTGTTTAGCTGATTGCTTTGTTGTGGTGAAATTGATGTAAATATTTGTTTAGTTAATTGACCAAACTCGATTTCATTTAGTGTTGAATATATTAATCATTTACTAGCTCATAGATTACAAACTTAATAAGGTTAAGTTCGATGATAAAAATCATCTGATGAATAAACTTTAAAATACCTAGTTACATCTAGTAAAATTGAGGTTTGTTTTGAAGTTAATTAATTAAAGTAAATTACGGTAGATTTTATTTAAATAGAACAATGGTTTGACCGCTACCATGTCAAATGTAAAAAATATAACAAAAGACTGGTGATAACTTTATATCAACTCATTTATATTTTTTCACACATTAATAAAAGTTTTATTAAGAGTAAGTACCAAGTTATGGCTTATTATTCTATATGTGGTATCAGTATTATGAGTCAGAACTCCTCAATCTGTGATTTTTTTTTACCCATCCATATCTTGCTAACTTAAATTTTTCTTGAAATTCTTGACGGAAGAGAATATATCTACGACACGTATATTACCCTACTAAGCTAATTTTAAATTAGACATTTACATGATGCCTAGATCGAAACTGTTGTTTGAATAAACAAACTGTTGCAATTATTACTTAGGTTATGTAAACAGGTTTATCGAGAGCATACAATGCCGTTGGCTAACTTTGCTCTGTTGCGACAATCCAGATTTTTAATTCATAATGGTTCAATTAGTTGGCAACATTATACGGTTAAATACACGCAGTTAAGGTCAGGTCTTAAGATAAAAATAAAATATAGTAAAAACAAACTGAAATCTGTGAACTTCGCGTCGAAAATCCCCTATACCACGGTAGAATACCTACCATCACAAGGGTCAAAGCCGTTAAATGATGTAAAGAAAAAAGAATAGAAAAGAAAGACATTTATTCATGAAACAATACAATACTCAATTTACAGTAAGTAGACTTATGTAACATAAACTATACATAAAAACATTATTATTGTTTATATTGAATGTTGTGATTTGCAATCTGTAAAGCAATGCTAGTGCTGCAGAAAATCAATACTGCTACATAATTTTTTTAAAGTAATCTTCAATGTTCGCCAATTTTCACATTTCTTATTTGCGTAACGTTTGTGTTAGCTCCTGTAAGTTTTTTATGTATTATGTTAATTGCAAATAATTAAAGCAACTTTCTAGCAGTATGAAATGACGTCAGCACAACTAATTCAAATTTTAGAAAGCCTAACACTAAAATGTGCTCTAGATATAAAGCTTCGGTCACATCAGAGAGTTTGGATTTAAATCAAACTACCTGTTGTATCGCAGACGTAGCAACTTTAATAGTTTGTATGTGACCGAGTGGATTGCATAGCATGTGCCAGGTAAAACAGCATCGATTGAAATCATCCTCCCACGCTTATAATATTACGTTTAAACGTAATATCATGTTTTGCTAAAAGTGTGCGTGCAGTACCTGTGTTTTCCCGGTGTGACCAAATCTTAAAAGCCAACAGCGCCATATAAAAACGCATTTGCAATAACTCCATAATCTTGTTACGGTTTTAAAACATCAAATTATGAAACCTAAATAAAGATTGTATTAAGTTGGTGCATCCGCTGTAATCAGATAATTGTTCAAATGGGACTGTTATTCACATTATAATTAAATGTGTTTACTATCTACATAATAGTTTATGTGAAAATTATGCAATTGCTCCGGCAATTTACACCTCAAGTTTAGCTCCAGTAAATATGATTTACATTAATTATTTTCTTCTTCAAACATAAGTTACGAACTGTTTACATAATAATTTGGATACCGTGGTATAATAATTATGCCTAAACGTACCTATGAATATTTTTTTAGATTATCTTACATTCTTTAAGATACACAAGGAAAATTTCTGCCCAGTCCCTTTCGATAGACCTACCCTTTAATAGACTTTTTGTGACATCCACACGACTTGATAATGGCACCATAAGCCATGCTTAAAAATATGTGAATATCAACTTCATCTTAACATTGCAATTGTAATATTTATATTATTTTCATATCATTAATAATAAAGTTTGCCAACTGGTCCATTGTAGGTCATGTCCCCTGTTTCATTATAATCACATTTCGATTCATTTAGCAACCCTAAGTTACAAAATTTAATAATACTAGTTTTACGCTCCGCGGGTTTTAATGTACAGGCAGTGCCATCTATTTAACTTGATGTATTTTTCCGTAGATATAAGATAATTCTTCCATACTGGACTGGGAGCGAAATAAAAACATAGAATGTGCCAGCTGAATTTCCTCCTGGGCATGCTGTAAAAACCAGCTAAGGGAATCTGAGGGTTTCAGTATATTGCAATTTAGGCGATGGGCTGACAACCTGTCACTACAGCAATATACCTACAAATCCATCTTGAATAACCCTCAAAACTTTGCCAGACGTGGCGGAACGACCTTTGTTTAGGTCGTTCACGCTCTGCCTACCCCATTAGGGATAAAGGCGTGATTATATGTATGTATGTATGTATAAGATAATTTCCTAAGCAAACTGTAGTTTATTCTAATCTAAGTCATATCATAGTCGATCTTTTAAGTTGCGTACAAATCCGCTATGTTATTGTCTGTGTCATAGTCCTGTGTAAGTGTAACCCACTTTCGTTTGGCGGCGTCGAGCAAAAAAACCGCGTGCAAAAATGTATGCAAGTATGAGTTGCAGATAATGGCGACGCCGAATAGATGAATGACTTTTTTGATCGAATTTTTTTGTTCTTTTTAATGTTACATTGAACTTTCATACAGGTTTTAGTAGACGACAGAATCGCAGTTGATGTTTCAAAATGCGTATAGTTTCTTAACTAATTGAGTAACAAGGTATGTCATTTTGCATTAAAAAAATGTGTATCGTTAAGTTGTAATTTTTAAATTTATTCAGTTTCATCTTCGCAACTAATTACGGTTTCACCATAAAAAACATGCGGTAGGTTTAATTTCTTTAAAAAATACTACTGGTCAGTTACGAAAGGTTGTAGGCTCGAGACAAATTTGGAAAAGAGTTTAATTAGGTTTAATTTATTATCAAAGACTGTTGATCAATCAAATTTGTGTAGGAATTCACTAGAAATGTTGCCAGATATAAAGCCTAAAACTAAACTACTATTACCATCTCACCCAATGTTAACTAGTTTATGTCTCTGTTATACCAAATCATACATACATACACACAATCACGCCTTTATCTCTGATGGAGTAGGCAGAGCGTAAACAACCTAAACAAAGGTCGTTCCGCCACGTTTTACAACGTTTTTATTTAACATAGATTTGTGGGTATATTGCTGTAGCGATAGATCGTCAGCCCACATCGTCTAAATTGCAATATACTGAAACCCTCGGATCCCTTAGTTGGTTTTTACAGCATGCCCGGGAGGAAATGCAGCTGGTACATTCTATATTTCGCTCCCAGTCCAGCATGGAAGACCCGATTATACCGAATCAAATGACACTATTCTATTGATGAGATAAGGTCTTACTGTTCTCTAGAAATAAAAGGATTGGTGTAGTCTTACTGACAATTATCTTTAGGTTACAATAAAGCAGCAGTCATGTAGGTACGTTTTAAACTGATATAATGCTGATTATGAACAATTAACTAACTTGTAGGTACAGTAGGTAGGTAAGTAAACATACCGGATGTAACGGACAGCGTCCCGCAAACTGATAGACGTTGCTCAGTCTACGAAGCTGAACAATTTTCACCTGGAGATTCTTTGCGGGACGCTGTCCCTTACACCTTGTATAGTTTTTTTTGCCTATATTAAAAATAGGTAAATAAATTTTCCCCTGGCAACACCGCTCTGTGTCTGTGGTAATCACCTCTTTCTTTTCGGTCATTGAGTTGTAACAGCTCTATATTTTTTGTCATGGCCGACTGGTCTCCCTCTTACACTAAATAAAATAAGTATTGCCACAGATATCTTTAAATGGATCGATTTTGTATCATGCATTTTTAAGTACTTGTTGTATGTCCTTATAAAAAGTGATCAGTGATTGTAGAAAGTATAATAAATAAGACTAAAAAGGAATCAAGCTCGCCTAGTCCCACATACATACATACATATAATCACGCCTTTATGCCTAATGGGGTAGGCAGAGCGTAAACGACCTAAATAAAAGGATAAAGGCGTGATTTATGTATGTATAAAGAACGTTTCGCCACGTCGGACAAAGTTTTGAGGGTTATTTAAGTTAGATTTGCAGGTATATTGCAGTAGTGACAGGTTGTCAGACCATCGCCTAAATTACAATATACTGAAACTCTCGGATCCCTTAGCTGGACTATACAGCATGCCCGGGAGGAAACGCAGCTAGCACATTCTATGTTTTTCTCTCACTCTCCCAGGCCAGCATGGAAGCACACATAATATGAGTATAAAGGTCAGGGATCTAAATGTAGACTCAAAACCTAATAATCAGCCTACGTAGTATTTCCAACCCAGTTTTAGAATAAAGGTAAACAATTTATGTCTTTAAGCGAAGATCTTGTTTCTAAAATAAACTTTAGCTATTAGACATGACAACATAATGTAATAGTAGTTTTAGTAATTTAACTAATTTGCCAACACGTATAATTTATTTTTGAAATGAGAAACGAGTTTTTGAATAAAATGACATGAAATTTTGTATTTGATTGATTTTGTTATATATTTTGTAGTATTTTCCAAAGAAAATCTCCCAAAGGAGATATAATAAACTTCAGAAGAAGATGTATAATATAATAGTTTGACTTCCTTAAATATTCTACCTTTTTATAAAACTGAGTGGGAAATACTATAGATCAGAAGAACTATAAAAATAACTAAGTTTACTCAAAAAATGATAAATGAGCTAAATCAATACAGCACCTTACAAATTAAATGATACTTATGTCCCTCAGGGCTAGGACGTAGTATATTATACGGATTCAGATGTAACAAAAAATAATTTTATTTTATATGATTATAATAACATCTGTGCTGTTAATTTTGTCAAGATTCTCGACTAAGCCTTAACTACGAGTAAGCACAATGAGTCTTTCGCAACGGAACAGATCTACGGATATAGCCGTCTAATCTCGATCACTTATCTAAATAGAGGTTGCCAAAAATCGATAAATTATAATCGATAGTTTAATCAGTTCAAGGGCGGCGCGGGCGCAAGTTAGATAGCTCGTGCCCACGCGCGATGCTTAACAGTATTTGTGAATTGTGAACCCGAGTACAGGCGGCGGGATAATGTATTGAGACGGTATTAGTGAAGCTTAGTATGCAGTACCTACATATAAACACGCCTTTATCACTAATGGAGTAGGCAGAGCGTAAACGACCTAAACAAAGGTAGTTCCGCCACGTCTAACAAAGTTATTTAAGATAGATTTGAAGGTATATTGCTGTAGTGTAGTCTTAATTACAATAAATTGTAACCCTCGGATCCCATAGCTGGTTTTTACAGCATGCCCGGGAAGAAATGCAACAGGCACATTCTATGTTTTTCTCTCGCTCCCAAGCTAGCATGGAAGTTTGCAGTAGGTATGCTAAAAGAGCTGTGGAAAAAAGCGAGTAAACACAGCGTGAAAAGCCACCACAAAATGGCGCCGCGGAAGACAACTGCGTTTTCAAACACATAAAAAAGTATAAAATGAGGTGTACTCTGTATCAAGATGCCATAGTCATCTATCATATCATCATAGTCATCAATGGCACCTTGATACAGGGAATTCTAGTGGGGGCTATGAGTGTGATCGTGTGTGTGTGTAAATTAATGCTCCTATACCTACGATGCAATAAGTTTACAATTTACAGATATCCAAAATTAGCATGTCTAAAATCAATTGTGTATGTATGTGTACACAAAAATCAATCAACTCTAATGATATACTTTGTCGATAACATGCATGATTGATGAGCACTTGTTTAGAAGCGTATGCGCACGTACAGTTTGTCAAGGCTTTAAATGAATGCGGGAAAAAAAGGAACTATCGCTGTCGAATAGCTGGCATCTTGGTGTCAGAGTTTTTAAACCCCCAAGCAGCACAGCTATAAGACCTCTGACATGGTTTAAGCAACGACCACTATCAAAGACAGTGGCCGGGACTGATAGTGTAACTTTTTCCTTTGGATTCTGCCTGCTATGTCCTAACCAAACTGGTGATAAATTAATAAAATCAACCGTGGGAATCGAACCCAGGACATCCGGATCAGGAGCCCAAGGATCAGACCATTGGACCACGGAGGCAGACTAGCTGGCAACAATTTTTGACAATTCTCCATACAATGCAGCGCTCAGATTCACTTAAAGCCCTGACGAACTGTAAATGTAACCAGGGAATAGACTATAATTAAGCGTTTTGCAATATGACTAAATTCGATAATAGGCGTTTTGTGAAATTGTTTTGTATGTTTATGTGGATAATTTAGACCAGTTTGTTTGCTTAACGTTTTTAATGGGAGCAAACAGTTTTATGTGGAGCAAGCAGAACATATGGTTCACATAACCTTGACAAAAGGTGACGTTAATTGCATGACATGAGGCAAGCATCATGTTTACAAAATTTTAATTTTATGTTGGATACAATAAATAATAAGGTACTTATTTAGTTTGGTAAGTAGCAAGGAATGCTGGACTGGGAACGAGAGAAAAAATATAATGTTCCAGCTGCATATTTCCTCCCGGGCATGCTGTAAAAACTAGCTAAGGGATCCGAGGGTTTCAGTGTATTGCAATTTAGGCGATAGGCTAACAACCTGTCACCACTGCAATATACCTACAAATCTATCTTAAATAACCCTCAAAACTTTGTCAGACATGGCGGAACGACCTTTTGTTTAGGTCTTTAACGCTCTGCGTATCCCATTAGGGATAAAGGCGTCATTATATGTATGTATGTAAGTAGCAAGCAGGCAAAAATAATGATAAATTTATCAAACATCCCTCAGTTTAAGTAATGTCTTTTTTACTAGTAGGTAGAATAGGATATAAGAAACTGGAACAAATGCTAGTGAGAACAAATAACAATTCTGAGAAACATATATACATATAATAACGCCTTTATCCCTAATGGGGTAGGCAGAGCGTTAAAGACCTAAACAAAGGTTGTTCCGCCACGTCTGACAAAGTTTTGAGGGTTGTTTAAGATAGATTTGTATGTATATTGCTGTAGTGACAGGTTGTCAACCTATTTTGTTCATGTAATTTTTCGAACACAATAATTGTATTGTTTGAAATAAATAAATAATATCGCCTAATTAGCAAAATACAGAAACCCTCGGATTTCTTAGCTGGTTTTTACAGCATGCCCGGGAGGAAATGCAGCTGGCACATTCTATTTTTTCTCTCGCTCCCAGTCCAGCATGGAAGAGAGAATTGAGGAACATCGTATCGATATTTATAGCGATATTTACTAAATATAATATCGCTATAAATATAGATACGATAAGATAACTGCCTCCGTGGTCTAGTGGCTAGTGCCATGGACTCCTGATCCGGAGGTCCTGGGTTCGATTTCCAGGAGGGGGGGGGGGGGGAAACACAAAGTTGATATTTGAGAATTTATCACTTTGTGAATTTTTTCCGAGTTTGGTTAGGACATTGCAGGCTGAATCACCTGATTGTCCGAAAAAGGAAAAGATTTCGTGCTTCGGAGGGCACGTTAAGCCGTCGGTCCCGGTCGCTGTATTTGATAACGTTCGGTCGTTACTCAAACCATGTCAGAGGCCTGATAGTTGTGCTACTAGGCGGTTTCAAAACTCTGACACCAGGGTTCATCGGGTCGACAGACTCGATACCCACTCGACAGAAGAAGAAGAATTGACTAAATTTTAACGGTGAGCTAATTCATTATGACCTTATAAAAAGTGAATTAGTTTTTATTATACAATATGTAAAAAAAATGCTGTTCACATTTAAGGATGTGATAATACTCATGAAACTGAACAACTTTCATTAAGGAACAAAGGTAGAAATAAGAAAAAAAAAATCGGCCCTCGCATACAAAGGCTGTGCGGCTTTTATATTTATTTTTTCAATTTGTAAGTTGTTGAGATTCATGGGTAGATTAGATTAGATTATGCGCAGCATTTTTTTTACTCCCTATGTAAGTATCATTACCAGAATATATTTAGAATAGAATAGAAAATAGTAACTAAATGCCATAGTATTTATGGCAACAGTAAGTAAATAAGTCAAATTTAATGAAGCTATAAGCTAAACTGTCTTGTTATTGTAAGTAAGGTAGTTCCATAAAGTTAGTTAACAATGGCTAATGTAAATTGAACCTCTTGATAAACTCATTTTAATAACGTAAATGTCAAAAATAGAACCACACTATGTTATTTCAACAAGACTAATGAGGCTAAATTTTCAATATAATAAACACATTCAGCATTTTATTCCGATAAACATAATTTGATTAAATTTAATGATCAAACATTTATTGCAAATTAAATACAAGCTTTTTAATTTAGTTTTTGTGACTAAATTTTTCCATGCTGGACTTGGAGCGAGAGAAAAACATAGAATTTGCCAGCTGCATTTCCTCCGGGCATGCTGTAAAAACCAGCTAAGGGATTCGAGAGTTTCAGTTTATCGCAATTTAGGCGATGGACTGACAACCTATCACTACTGCAATATACCTGCAAATCTATCTTAAATAACCCTCAAAACTTTGTCAGACGTGGCTGAACCACTACTTACCCCATCAGGGATCAAGGCGTGATTATATGTATGTATGTACTAAATTTTTAAACCTTTTACGTAAAATACTTTTCAGAGGCTTTTCGTGTGGTAAAAAACATATTAGGTACAAACAAAAAAAACGTAAAGAACTATTAGAGTTTATTAGTAGGAGTAAAAGTAAGCTAGATAAATTCTAGGCTGTCTAGTGTCAGTCCATGGCCCTGGAGACTAAATTTGTGTAATGTACGTAGGTGTAGACAAGACTATTCAATAAAAAAACAATTTAGATAAGACTGATTTATAACATTTTTACTACCGACATCATTAGTGTAGTATTATCTAGATATTATTATGATTTTATCTACAACTAGCGACCCGCCCCGGCTTCGCATCATTATCAGTGTTTCTGCACAATATTATGCAAGTATTATATATATAAACCTTCCTCTTGAAACACTATCCATTTAAAGAAACCGCATTAAAATCCGTTGCGCAGTTTTAAAGATTTATGCATACATAGGGATATAGGGACAGAGAAAGCGAGTTTGTTTTATACTATGTAGTGATAATGTTCTTTACTATTTTCGAGGAGCCCGATGGTGTAGTGGATAGGGCCGCAGCTTCCTTAGCGGGAGGTCGGGATTCGAATTTCATATGTACGATTATACGGCGCTTTTTCCATGCTTCGGAAAGCACGTTAAGCCGTTGGTCGCGGTTAATATCGTTTCATGTCGTAGATATTTAAGCCATGTCAGAGGCCAGTGCTAAGCATTGGCGGCTTGAAAACTCTGATGTAATCCAGGATTGGGTCTGGTTTTCCCTCTGTGTAAAAATCAGTACCCTTGTTCAATCCCCTAGATTAGGTAGCCGGCCTCGTGAGATACGGGATAAGGCTAGGAAAATGAATGTTCTTTACCATACATCTTTTTGTAACTACTCAGTTCCTATGTTTATAGACTAATGCTTATTGATATTAGGCATAGTAGTCGTTGCAAACTCAAGTCTAGATTTTATACTTGATGACAAAATTATGATAATCAGGCACATTATGATAATTTTAAATGAGATCTAATTAGAATCAATCTATTACGAGACGTATAGCCAAGCCATTAAAGCTTTTTGCAATATATCTTTCTAATAGAGAATAAATAACATTCAACAAATGCTTAAAGCAATATTAGTATGGAATATGCAAGTTGATCAATCTAAGTAGAAACTAGAATTTAACTCGGTCAGCTACTGTCGTCGCTGCCTAGATTATAATTTATTATGTGTGATTTTTATGTTATAAATAACTGACTGCGCAATGCCATATTTGCAAGATTGTTGCAAAGTGACAAGATTAGGTGTAATTTTAAGTGTAAGAACTGCTCAAGCCCTACGTAGTTCTTAAACTACATGGCTAGATGTCGCTAACGTCGCTATGATGTATATATAAGAAAGACTATGATAAATTCGTCACTGCCTCTACCATTTCTGTAGCTCTGTTGGTACAGTAAAGGACCGGCATTCCAGAGACGCAGGCTCGAGTCCTTCCAGAAACGAATCTATTATTTTCTTTCTTTCATATTATACGAATTTAGTAGAAGACAGTCTACTTTAGTGCTTAAGTATGGAATCCGTAATGACCACAAACCAATATTTTCTAGTTTTTGACTTATGAACATTTTTATCAAAGAAGATAAAAAAAATGATATGTTAAAGACATTTTAATTATGATGCTGCTTCAAATATGAAAACAATTATTAATTCCTCAAAGATTCTTTGTAATGTGTTTTATTTCAACCTGCGTTAGAACTTAAGATTCATTTTCATTTCTCTAGTCTTATTTACAACGACAATTTAGCCCTTTGAACATTACGCAATTTTAGCTGCAGGTTTTTAGCATGATACAATCTATGATATAAATGCATCAATCACAGGTATTGTCGCAACCCGGGAAATTATACTTGCTGTAACTGCTACCAGTAGCAGCACTTATCTGTAGCAAGCACTTGCTACAGCAAGACAAAATCAAAGATATTTACTTATTTTAAACAGTAAATTCAGACTGATGACAAGCGATCACCTCGGTATTACCTAATTATGCCTAGAATGACATAATCACACCTTTATCCCTGTTGTATACTGCAATTTAGACGATGGGCTGACAACCTGTCACTATAGCAATATACCTACAAGTCTATCATAAATAACCCTCAAAACATTGTCAGACGTGGCGGAACGACCTTAGTTTAGGTCGTTTACGCTCTGCCATCCCATCAGGGATAAAGGCGTGATAATATGTATGTATGTATTTGGTCTTCCTCGTCACGCCACGCCACTTGTCTAGGTTAGTTTTAGTTTTGTCAGAGTACTATTCCTTAGCCTAAGGTCCTAAGGAAACTTGAATTCGTTTTTAAATTAATGCGACTGACCCGCGTAACAGCTCTGTCTATGACCCAAAGTATATCAGAGTGTGACGTCACGTTTCCCGTTTCAATTCACGTAGAAGTTGCTAAGGTCGTTCGACCTTTGTTAAAGTCGTTTACGCTCTGCCTAATGGGGTTCGCCTTTAGGCTTGATTATATGTATGTATGTATCTATTATAATTAGACAAGCTCAGGTTCAGCGACCACACACAAATAGTGTCTTCTATAGATAAAAGAGCTTTTTTGGGGTGGGATGGGATCTACCTCTTAGTGGTCTACCCCGGGCAACGGCAACATCAACACGGAATAAATCCGGCTTAACGATCCCAACAAAGCGGTGGTAGGCTGCGCTAGGGGCCGCCTGTCTCGCGACCACCCTTTCACCGGAGTCTGGCGCCAAACAGCGTGAGATTGCCAGTGCCATAACAGGCATCTTCTGGGTGAGCTCGCTTCATCGTCGACTTTGTCACGGTAGTATTATCTGTACCTAGAAAAAATTAACTTCGAAGATTAACACAAGCAATGAACCTGTAAGACTTTGCCTAAGTAATGGTGATGAAATTGTGTCAAGATCTGGTCTGCGGAAACCAGAAGTAAGTTGCTCAAATCGCTTGTCAAATTCTCTAGATTATTAGCTTAATCCTGACATAGAAGCTGGATAAGGATTGAAATAGAATCTAAAATTTGCTGGTTTACTGTATCTCAATTCCGTAGGTTTGCCGTAAGATTCTTGTTTAAAATATAATTAACAAAGTCGTCTCTGATTAGATAATATTTCTAGGATTAATGTGTTATTTTGCGTATAAGAAATATCACAAAATTTGGTAGTGCATTATATTTTATTACTAAATAGTATTTACATATTTACATACTAAAGAATAAAAAAAAATTATCCCATGCAATCATTCGCCTTATTTTGATTACATTTTTTAATTAATTTTACGTTAAATGTAAAGTATATAAGTAACTGATATATATATTTTTCAAAATTACAAATTTTCGTGTCATTCACTTGTGGGATTAACGGAAGTATATAGTTCTCAAAGTCAGTAGCCAAGTATTTTATAAAATATGAATAAAACTAATTTTTCATATATACATATGATCACGCCTTTATCCCTAAGGGGGTAGGCAGAGCATAAACGACCTAAACAAAAGTCGTTCCACCACGTCTGACGTTTTGAGGGTTATTTAAGATATATTTGTAGGTATATTGCTGTAGTGACAGGTTGTCAGCCCACCGCCTAAATTACAATATACTAAAACCCTCGGATCCCTTAGCTGACTTTTACAGCATGCCCGGAAGGAAATGCAGCTGGCACATTCTATGTTTTTCTCTCGGTCCCAGGCCAGCATAGAAGAATAAGTAATTTTTCATGTCAGACTTAAAAATGCATTGCCGACCTGTGGTCCACCAAACGCCTGCAGACATAATCATGGCATAATATGCACTGGTCCAACTTGACAAGTTCAAGTTTGCTATCTAGCAGACCGAAACTGTTACACAGACCGAAACTCCACCATTGACCTCTGTGGTCTATCTGTATTGCTAACTAGAGTCTACTGAACTATTGCACGGAGTGTAAGGGACAGCGTCCCGCAAACTGATAGAAGTTGCAGGTTTTTTTTCCAGGATGTGAAAAAAAGTGAAAAAAAGTATTTGAATTTTCATACAAGTTGTCTGATCATGGTGGTCATTTTATATGGGAAGTTCAATTTTTATTTTCATATCCTTAAAGAAATTCCTGGTGATAGTTGTTCAGTTTCGTTGACTGAGCAACCCCCATCAGTTTACGTTTGGTGTCCCTTACACCCGAAAGTAGTATTGGACAAAAGAGACCTAAACGTAAGCTAAATATCTGTTTTAAAAAAATGTTTGTCAATTTTCTTGACTCGTCTTTTCTGGGCTTTTGATGGCTATGATGAATATGAAAGGTAAAGAATTATGAATTCATTGCGGGCAGAATTTGAACCTGCGACCTTTGCCGTTCCATCGCTCTGTCAACTGAGCTACCGAGGAGCTAGTCAGCACGGCGAAATTATAAAATTCTTAGTCAATATTATTAAGTGCACAAACTCCTGTAATATATGGCTGGGATGTTGTAAGGCTTGTCAATATATTAACTTATCTTCTTTTAACCTATTTGTTGTTTGTTTACACTCTTGCAGTTTACTTAAGCGGTTGTAATAAACTATGCTTTATTTACAAGCCACTAAGAGCACCAACGAGCCAATATGAATAAAATTGACCATCGTATATTGTATTCCAAAACAGATGAATGAGAACATACATCACATCATTACAGGCAAGCTGATGCAAAAACGGCCAATAACTAGTAAATCCTATTAAATTTAGATAGGTACGCAAATTGCCGTTGATAAAATCATGACTGGTTCCTAGACCAGCCGATTGAGAATGTCCATTTAATTCTAGCTAAATCAGCCTGACCTACTAAGATTTCAAAGTCAAGATTAGGAAAAATATTTCGACCATTTGGTTGGTCCAGTACGTTTTTGATACCAGGTTTAGGAAACAGCGTCCCGCAAACTGTTAGGGGTTGCTCAGTCAACGACACCGAACTATAATCAGCAGGATATTTTTCAGTAAGTTAAAATGAGGCTATTCCATACAAATTGTCTGATTGAAGTGAACATTTTGTATGGAAAAGCCTTAATTTTCTCTTCCTGAAAGATTTTCCGGGTGGAAGTTGTTCAGTGTCGTTAACTGAGCAACCCCTATCACTAACACAATCCCTTACACCTGGTTTACTGCAAGAAAGGACGGCAAATGGTCCAAGACGTACAACTCCCCCTTATAGTTTAATTTACCTATGATCGTGCAACATTTTTTTTATTAAATGCTTACATTTTCAGTTTTTTTTAAAGAGATTTATATGGTTGTACCTACAGTTACCCACTTACCCCTATGAACCTAAATCTGCCTAGGACATAGCTAGGAAGCAATATAGATAAAACATGTTGTAAATAAATAGGAAGTTATAAAGCTGGTTGATTTGTCTATGGTAAACAGCAGTGTACTTAATATCTACTACGATAAGGATTAAACTTACCTTCAATAATTGAGGTACTAATACCCATTTATATTATCCTATTACTGGCTAGTGTCTACTCTATCGTCTGCTTATCTCTATCGAACCGACTATCCATTAGCTCCTTAAGCTTACTGAATTCTGAATCCTATAATAGCATCTGTACCACATAGCCTTAGGGTTGTCAGGTGTCCAACAGCTCCACAGCTGTAGGCTTTTAGAAGACTCGTCCAGCCAAAAATTACCATAATTTTTTCGCCTTGCCTTTTATCTCAGGTGTGGTATGATCCTAGTTTTCTTTTGAGACCTGCTTTAAAACCTTTTAAATTTCCAGCTATTCATCCTCTGCCAACCCTATTGAGCCCTGATGACGTAACCTGCCGAAGTCCGCCGCGGTCCAGCCGTGTCGCAACCCTCGAGTCGTGATCATGCCATGCCCGGAAGCTACTGCCCTACTTCAAGTTTTCGTGGCCATTATAATTTCTCTACGATAACCATTTTGGGAATTATTCGAACTATGGTACCCTTTCAGGTATGCGTTTATTTCTACAAGTCATAGTTCTGTTGAGTAACTGCAATACTTAATTTTATTTAATAATATGTCCTGACGCATAATAGAATTCGTAAAAGATGTCAAAGTTGCAACATAGTCTACTGATTCTCTAAATTCTTGTACAGTGTTTGTAGGATCCAATATTATATGACAACAGTTTGACACACTGACAAAATTTACAGAGCTGCTGGATGAGTTTTTAAGAGGATGTTATTTAGTACATCTTTTTTTTAAAATAAAACCACACAAAAACTATTAAATAACTGTCCAAATACGACACTTACTACTAAATAGGCAAAAAAATGCACATTTAGATTTAATAATATAGTTCTAAATATAGAAGTTATTGATTTGAGTAGTCAATATTTACTGGCAAGTGACGTCATAAAAAAGTGTTTTTGATATTTCATAATTGATTAGACTAGTAGGCAAATTGCGTATTTATAAGATTTAACGTGTTTTTTTCTTATTCTATTACTTGAGTGACTGACAGAAATTGACCTTCGCGACTTGGGGTCTCCGATTAAAACTCAAATCTTTGTCTTAGTTAAATGAGCTACGCACAGCACACTATTGCTAAATTACTACAACTTGCTACTATAGAATGTCGCAACACTATCGTTCTCACTTCAATTACTCATTGTGCTATTCTGAATGGATTAGCCAAAAAGTTCTTGACATGATTGCACGGTCCACTTTATTGTAAGTTATTGTTAAGATTTGGCGATTAATACAGTAGTTAGGTAAACACAAAAAATGTTTCATTTATGTTTGAAGTATTACGAAAACAGTACGGTCTCATTCTCTCTATAGTAGCGAGAGATACCCAAGCAGAGGAAGTGAACTTTATTGGTATCGATTTGTACATACATACATAAAGTCACGCCTTCATCCCTTACGGGGTAGGCATAGCGTAAAACGCCTAGTAAAAGGCGCCTTCGCCACGTCTGACAAAAATTGAGGGATATTAAGGTTGTAATGTGAATTGCTGTAGTGACAGGTTGTCAGCCCATCGCCTAAATTACAATATACTGAAAATGCAGCTGGCATATTCTATGTTTCTCACTCGTTCCCAGGCCAGCATGGAAGAAAACGATTCGTAAACGCACAATATCACTAAATCTGGATTAAAAGTCACATAGATTGCGCCAGCTGCATTTCCTCCCGAGCATGCTGTAAAAACCTGCTATGGGATCTGATGGTTTTGAGTATATTGCCATTTAGGCGATGGGACTCGGTTTAATAGCACTTCAATTGACAATTCTAGAAAAAAGAATTAAGTTTGCATTTTAAGCTCAGATATTAGGAAAAATACACTCTCAATTGTTGAGGATAAGTTTGGTAATGATTTTAAATATTGTTAGTATGTCAAAACAAACTGTGGTATTTGAGCCTGATAAATGACAACCTGTCACTACAGCAATATACGTACATATATATATCCTAAATAACCCTCTAGACTTTGTCAGACGTGGCGGAACGACCTTTGTTTGGATCGTTTACGCTCTGCCTGTCCCATTAGGGATAAAGGTGTGATTATATGAATTTAGATATGTATTATTTTTTATCATGAGAAAAAGAAAGGGACGGCAACAATTTTGGATTTAGTTAGGTCAGTCATTGTCATTGATGTGCAGAGTAAATTTTTTATCACCAAAATTGGTTAGAGGTATGTTTGTCTATATACGTATTAGTAAAACTTAAGCTTAACTTTGACTAATAAACGCAGTTGATGCCAGTATAGGTCTAGTAATATAAGTGAAATTTTCCCCAGTTTGGTCAAGACGATGCAGGCTGAATCACCTCATTGTCTGGAAGTAAAAAGATTCCGTGCTTCGGAGAGCACGTTAAGCCGTCGATCCCGGTCGCTGTCTTTGATAGTGGTCGTTACATAAACCATGTCATAAGTCTATTACCTGAGCTATTAGGCGGTTTGCAAACTCTGACACCAGGGTTCATCGAGTTGTTTATCTACTCGTGAAGAAGAAGTAATATGAAGGAACTCTATAGGTCAGGTTTCCTGCATAATACTTCGGTATATTGACATTTTATCGTTCTTCGGTTTATTTATTTTTTACCGGACCTATTTGCACCATTCTACAAAGTGTATTATATACTTCCATGCTGGACTGGGAGAGATAGAAAAACATAGAATGTTCCAGCTGCCCTTCCTCCCGGGCATGCTGTTGAAGTCAGCAAAAGGTACTCGAGGGTTACAGTGTATTGTAATTTAGGCGATGGGCTGACAGCCTGTCACTATAGCAATACATATTACAATCTAAAATTACCCTCAATTTTTGTCAGACGTGGTGAAAGCGCCTTTTACGAGGCGTTACGCTCTGCCTACCCCGTAAGAGATAAAGGCGTGATTTTTGTATGTATGTATGTATTTAATGCGTCAAAGGGCTTAAACTGACAACAAAGTAACCAGAAAATCAGTACTGCAGTTCCACATCTGGAGTATAAAATTTTATCGTTTAAACGTTAATGACTTTATTCAGCCAAACCCTATAAAACTAGATATAATTTCCTAGCCTAAGGTGATCAGCAAATTCAGTAATAAACACTAGTAGAATTACTAATGTAAACAAGTAGGAATTTACTGCGGGCATGTTCCTACTTGAAGCCCGCAGGTGTCTTGTAACGTAGTAACATAAAGTTAGTAGCCAACGTGTAAGTTCTACTAACAAGTACCTATCTTTTCACTAGTAAAATCGTTTTCCTGAAATAAATAGGCATGTTGAGTAGGTGGTTTAAAAACACCATACGTTTATACCTAAAACTACATACATACATATAATCACGCCTTTATCCCTAATGGGGTAGGCAGAGCGTAAACTACCTAAACAAAGGTCGTTTCGCCACGTCTGAAAAAGTTTTGAGGGTTATTTAAGATAGATTTGTAGGTATATTGCTATAGTGACGGGTTGCCAGTCCATACTGAAACCTTAGGATCCCTTAGCTGGTTTTTACAGCATGCCTGGGAGGAAATACAGCTAGTACATTCTAAGCTTTTCTTTCGCTCCCAGTCCAGCATGGAAGAAAAAATGGCAAAAAATTTCAATACGTCTATACCTAAAACGGCTAAAAATATTGTGGATCTCATTCTTATCTTATCTTATCTTACTAAGCCGTTAGTGTCCCACTGCTAGGACATTAATAATTATAAAAAAAATGCGCTTTTAGTTTTAATAATCGAGTTAAAAATATAGAAGTTATTGATTTGAGTAGTCAATATTTACTGGCGGGTGATAACCCACTATTTACATAAAAAAAACGTTTTAAAAATTTCATAAAAAGTTGCTGATTTGACTAATAGGCAAATAGCGTTTGTCATATAAAGAATCTAAATATCATCTGGCCTTACGAAGATGACATTGTACTTTGATGATCGACTGTCTTAATTTTTAACCGTCTTGTGTCGAATAACCAACTATTAAGTTGATGGTTTATTGACCTTTGTTTACGTCGTTTTTGCTCTGTCTATCCCATTAGGGATAAAGGCAAGATTGTATGTATGTAAAAAAATATGCTATTTACATGTCCAATAATGATGAGGAGATGTAATAAATTGTATCGTAGCCTTATTTCTGTCAAAATATTTATGCTCTTGATTACAATCTAATCCAAAATCTTACGCTGTAAGGTGATACAGCATGAGTTTAAATATGCAATGAGTATTTCGCCATAGGCATGAATTCGCCAAATAAACTCAACAGGTAAATCAAACTAACGATCGCCTAGATCACCCAGATTGACAGCAGTTCATGCTAGAATTTGCACCTGGCAACATTTAAGGCGAATAAAGCTTTCTTTCAGGTAAAAAAAATGCGATTTTGCGAGCTCTGTTTTGACGAAAATGTGTAAAAATATTTAAAATTAATATTCGATCTCAATTTTTTGAATTTTGTTCAGAAAATATTTTGTTCT
Source organism: Scrobipalpa costella (assembly GCA_949820665.1). NCBI lineage: Eukaryota > Metazoa > Arthropoda > Insecta > Lepidoptera > Gelechiidae > Scrobipalpa > Scrobipalpa costella. Next base: position 6,413,271 of record OX463306.1, read on the forward strand.
AAATTATAAAGTAAAGATAAAATGTTATAGAAATTAAAGAACATTAAAGTGTTGGATAACATGAGCATTTAAACAAAACTAACGAACTAGTGAGCTCAACTATTTTACCATTTGAGAAATTTAATGAAAAGTTGACCAGACCTTAAGCGCAACAAACTTGCAAGTGAGCGTATAAAAATATGCATTCCTCGAAAATGCATTAGCCATTGTAATTTTATGGCTGCAAACCTTAGTTTGTAAGGCTGCGCCTGCGTCATGCTATATCACAGTTTTGTGGGTGTTCAAGCTGTCTATTTAGTTACGGATTATTTTGATACTTATCTAAAGACCTCTAGATATTATCGTATCTCTAAAGGAAGCGGATAACTTAATATCCTGAAACTAGTCGTTAAAAATGTCACTGTAAATATTAAGCGATTATAAATCTTGTTCCATTCTTGGATAAAGTTATAAAATGTTGGTACAAAAATCGATTAAAATACCCCCAGAATGTAATTGCTTTTTACACTACATCAAGCAACAACAGTATTTCATCGTTGTAGATTAATTGTAAAGGTAAGTACACAATGGCGAGAAAGTTCACAATAGGCGTAAAGATCAGCGCACACTGACTGACGGAGCCAGAGGACCGTGAACAATACCAAGGACATTGTTCGCTTTTGTGTTCGAGAAGAGATATTTTTGCGAAAGATCTCACTCAGTTCGCATTTAAATTAAGTTTTAAAATATTGCAGGTTTGAATTTGCCTGTGCCCGCGACTTCTTCCGCTGGTTTGTATGGAAAAGAATTGTATGTCGAACAAACTGAAAACGCTTCTCCGCGCGTAAGAGCACAAGATCTGCTAGAAATAAACAAATCATGATTATTTAAATGAAGCCGAAATTAAGAATTCTGAAATTATTTAAGCTTTCAATGAATTTATCTGAAATTTTACCAGTGTTTTTAGTCAAATAAATTTTAAAGAACATTTAAATGAACAAGAAAATGTAGTCACCATTTTAGTTAACCAGATTACAGCAAATGCCTTTAAAAATACTTCCATTATTCTTGTCCTTCGCAACAAAGAGATCAAAAGCAAAATACAATAGAGTTTAGTAAATCGAACCTATGACCCACCATTGTTTAGGACAGCAAGGTAAGTTTACTCAACTTATCTTCATAAAAAACACTTTCAATAAAGGAGACTTTTTTTGTTAAGTGACTTCTGTAGTGAAACTCATCTATGGCCGTGACCTATTAAAGGTTGATTTTAAAAACTAAAATTTAAATTGAGTGCAACAATCTTGATTATTCTTCTCCTTAGCGTGTGGATTCTCGAGTCTAATAACGACCCGAAGAACCCGGGTGTCAGAGTTTTCAAACCGCCTAGTAGCACAGCTATTAGGCCTCTGATATGGTTTGAGTAACGACCACTATCAAAGACATCGACCGGGACCGTCAGCTTGACGTGCCCTCCGAAGAACGGACTCCTTTATTATGTCTGTGATGCTTGCCTGTGGGAAGCTCGCCTTAAAAGATAGATACGAAAAAAAACATACATACGTAGAATCACGCCTTTATTCCTAACTGGGCAGGCAGAGCGCAATCGACTCAAATAAGGTCGTTCCGCCACATCTATCAATGTTTATGAGGGCCATATAAGATAGATTTGTAGGTATATTACTGTAGTGACAGGTTGTCCGCCCGTCGCCTAAATTACAATATACTGAAACTCTCGGATCCCTTAGCTGATTTTTACAGCATGCCTGGGAGGAAATGCAGCTTGCACATTCTATGATTTTCTTTCGCTTCCAGTCCAGCATGGAAGAAAAAAGGGATGAAAAAAATACAAATAAAAAATACTAGTCAAGAAACATTTTCTGACACCCGCTCAAGATCGATGCAATTCTGACAGCACTTCCATCCATTAGTAATATAAACCTTTGCGCTACTGATTGAGTTGACAGACCCTTTCCGTTCTAAATCACTTTCATCACAACCATAACTCCTTGACATGGCCAAACCAGCTATCATAGCTTAGTTGCTTAAAAATAAATATGTATCCACATAGACCGTAAAATTATAACGGGCTAGTAATACCTAGTGGTATAATTAATTTGCAAATAGGTATGTAGGTAAAGTAACAAGATTTTGTAACTAGTTAAAGTGGAAATACAGTGTGGGTGGACAGTGGACGTACTCGTATTAGAAAGTGAGAACTCAACAATTTGATCTAATTTGGAGCAAGTACTGAAGAAGTATTTGGCCGGTTTGGACATCACAACCGGAAAGATGATTATGATGTAATAGCCCTTATGTGGGTGAATGCGAGTGTCATCATCACTACATAGTATAAAACAAAGTAGCTTTCTCTGTCCCTATATCCCTATGTATGCTTAGATATTTTAAACCACGCAACGTATTTTGATGCGGTTTCTTTTAATGGATAGAGTGATTCAAGAGGAAGGTTTGTATTTATAACACATGCAGAATATAGTAGAGAAACACTGATGATTTCCGTGCGAAGCCGGGGCGGGTCGCTAGTAAAGATTAAGACAAGTAGTAAAATGCACACGCACGTTCGCAAAATTCGGATGCTGCGCCTCGGGTTCTGATATTTACGTCTCTGAGCCGTAATGTAATGAAAATAACAAAATTTTGTAGGTACTTTCTGGGTAGGATTTGAAAGTTTTTTCGAAGGGGCATAAAATATTACATATGAGTATCGATAATTTTATTTCGTACTAGCGACCCGCCCCGGTTTCGCACGGAAATTATCAGTGTTACTATATTATGCATGTGTTATACATATAAACCTTCCTCTTGAATCACTCTATCCATTAAAAGAAACCGCATCAAAATCCGTTGCGTAGTTTTAAAGATTTATGCATACATAGGGATATAGGGACAGAGAAAGCGACTTTGTTTTATACTATGTAGTGATGTCAAACTAATTAGTTTGTGTGGAGGTCATGTGGTGCGCTTGCGGCTCCATTAATGAATTTTCTACATACGGTTTGATAAATCAAACTTGTCTTGCAAACTAAATGCATAACGTACCTATAGTAGAATATTTTGAATTTTATTTTACGCTACGCTATTTAGCGTTTAAGTATTTACATCGTCTATTATGTATTTGTAATTTTTGAATTGTGATTATGATTACATGTATAAAAATATTTTTTTTTCCGTGCTGAACTGAGAGCGAAAGAAAAAACATAGTATGTCCCAGCTGTATTTCCTCCCGGGCATGCTTTAAGATCAGCTAAGGGATCCGAGGGTTTCGATAATATTACAATTTAGGCGATGGGCTGACAACCTGTCATACAAATCTATCTTTAATAACCCTAAATACTTTGTCAGACGTGGCAGAGCGACCTTTGTTTCTGTCGTTTGCGCTCTGCCTTCCCCATTAGGGATAAAGGCGTGATACCGTATAAAACTTAAATTATCCAAGCTTCATGATCATTAATTAGGTGACAAAACCGCGAACAAGCAAGCCCACAGCTACTCATGTCCCCTGCAAATTGGACCATGTTAAATCAGACCTCAGGTTACTTGGTGAACCAGAGTGTTGGCATTTTGCTCTTATGGATCAGTCGTGTGTGCCAAATTATCTTGACTACTGTCTACATTACACGCGATAATATCGACACGCCGGGATATTTCTTTGTTACACTTACTTGGAAGACTAGCATTATGCTGTGGCTTTACTTGTGTAATAATAATAACAATGAACAATGAATTTCTTCCATGCTGGCCTGGGAGCGAGAGAAGAACATAGAATGTGCCAGCTGCATTTCCTCCCGCGTATGCTGTAAAAACCAGCTAAGGGATCCGAGGGTTTCAGTATATTGTAATTTAGGCGATGGGCTGACAACCTGTCACTACAGCAATATACTTACAAATCTATCTTAAATAACCCTCAAAACTTTGTCAGACGTGGCGGAACGACCTTTGTTTGGGTCGTTTACGCTCTGCCTACCCCATTAGGGATAAAGGCGTGATCATATGTATGTATGTATGAACAATGAAAAAATTGTGTCAGTACCTGGTACTTCTTCTTCTTCTTGTCGTGTGGATCGTTTAGGCGTTTTTATATTTTGACCAGTACTCTGCCAAACGTACTACCAGGTATGCGATGTGAAACCTAGTTTAAAGTTTTAAACCGGGTGTAAGAGACAGCGTCCCACAACCTGATAGGGATTGCTCGGTCACCAAAATTCTTTCAGGAAGTGATTTTTTTTTGCCATACAAAATGTCCACCTCGATCAGACAATTTGTATGGAAAAGCCAGGTTTTTGTTTACTTCCTGAAAAAAATCCTGGTGAATGTCATTCAGTACCGTTGACTGAGAAATCCCTTAGTTTGCAGGACGCTGTCCCTTACACCTGGTATTACTTCCTTAAAAATACACTGACAATGAGGATTATATTATTGACAAAATGTAAGCTGGATCGTCAATACTGCATGATTCAATCAAATTATACGTAGGTAATTTTATTATATGGGTGACTGAATTATCTCGGAAACGTAACAGCTAGCTAGCTACTCGTAGGTGTATTTTACAATAAATTAACAACAATTTCTCCATGCTGGACTGGGAGCGAGAAAAAAACATAGAATGTGCTAGCTTCATTTCCTCCCTGGCATGGTGTACAAACCAGCTAAGGCATCCGAGGGTTTCTGCATATAGTAATTTAGGCGATGGGCTGACAACCTGTCACTATAGCAATATACCCACAAATCGTATCTTAAATAACCCTCAAAACTTTGTCAGACGTCGAAACGAGCTTTGTTTAGGTCGTTTGCGCTCTGCTTACCCCGTCAGGAATAAAAGCGTGATTTATGTACGTATCTTACACAACAAATTAACACGAACAGTCAACCAAACCCATTTCTACTACTACAATCGAAAACTAGGCCAGAGTTGAAACGTGCCGTAACATTGACATGAACTCAACATTGGCTTGACATAATATTCTTGTAAACGATTGATAGGCAGATATGTAACAGTTTATGTAAGCAATCTATACGGTCAATCAAACGCACTTTCTGTTTGCTCAATGGCTGGGAAAGCGGTGAAGATGCGCAAGATCGCACTTGGATTCAGGTCAGCGGAAGGTGGTGGTAGAAACATGTCAGAAATATAAAAGACATGACGAGAAGAACGTTTGTTGAATTTTATATACGTATTAAAAAAAACTTACTTTTACTTTTTAGTACTTCCAAGCTGGACTGGGAGCGAGAGAAAAACATAGAATGTGCCAGCTGCATTTCCTCCCGGGCATGCTGTAGGAACCAGCTAAGGGATCTGAGGGTTTCAGTATATTGCAATTTAGGCGATGGGCTGACAACCTGTCACTACAGCGATATACGTACAAATCCATCTTGAATAACCCTCAAAACTTTGTCAGACGTGGCGGAACGACCTTTGTTTAGGTCGTTTACGCTCTGCCTACCCCATTAGGGATAAAGGCGTGATTATATGTATGTATGTATGTATTAAAAAAAACTTCCATGCTGGACGGGAGCGAGAGAAAAACATAGAATGTGCCAGCTGCATTTCCTCCCGGGCATGCTGTAAACACCAGCTAAGGGATCCGAGGGCTTCATTTTATTGCAATTTAGGCGATGGGCTGACAACCTGTCACTACAGCAATATACCTACAAATCTATCTTAAATAACCCTCAAAAAAAGCTTTGTCAGACGTGGCGGAACGAGCTTTGTTTAGATTGTTTACGATCTGCCTACCCCATTAGGGATAAAGGCGTGATTATATGTATGTATGTTAAAAAGAAACTAGATATAGGTGGAAACAATGTATTCCACATAGCATTTTTGTGTGGATTTTGTAATGTGTTTGTTTTTATTAACTATATATGGCCCGTATTGATAAACAGCACTTGAGACTGACAGCTAGTTGGAGTTCGCATCAAATTTCGGTACTATATGGCCAGTCCGATCCATACTTAATATTGCTCTCAATCCTGAGGTCACTTTATAAATACGAGCCTATGACTATGATCATTACAAGATCATTGAAGTAAAATTGAAAACAAAACGTCGTTTTTCAACCAAAACGGAAATGTCAGAAAAGCAAACAAAAATATTACTTATTAGGAAAACAAATCTTATCAAATGATATGATCCTTAAGGATATCGTACCAAATATGTCAATGTACCAACTATATGTCAAAATATGGTCTTATTTATAGTTTAACATGAGTAAATCATATACTGGAGGTCAGAAGCGGCAATATGCTTAAACTTAATGAGATCAAAATAATTTGACGTGCCATTAAGCCGTAGAATATTATGTAATTCATGTTCTTAATGACAAATTACGCCTCATCCAAGTTATATTAGCAATAGGATCTAGTAAATCGTCTTCATAACCTACATCAACATAAATAAATAGGTACATTAACTGAATCTTCGTCAGTAATGACATGACATCACAAGAACTACTAAATTAAGACAGGAGTCGTATTTTTGAACCGCTCGTATCCGAATTCGCATACAAAAAAGCAATATTCGTATACGGAATCCCAAAATCACAATTTATATTCAAAAATAGTTATTTTCTAATACGTAATAGTATATACACTCATACGTAGACGACTCTGCAACAAGTGGTCCAAACTACTCATTTTCTTTTGTACTACTCGAAACCTAAGTATCCTATGATTATGACAGTGGCACAGACAATCATTTGACAAGTGCCACTTTAACTTTTTAATTTACTTGAAATTATGTTCCGTTTCTCTGCGATTCATTTCCAGTTTTTCAAATCAACGATTTTTGTGAGTGTTAGTGATGGTATAGTAGGTGTATTTCTGCGTAAAACGAAAACAATTTATGGGATCAGACTGTTTTGGTAACACAGATTTCTACTGCTTCAAAAATACGTAAAATCGTGTGTGATACGCTTGATTTCGTACACGAATGATTTTCGTATGCGTTTTCAGTTTTCATACGAGCGGAGCAGGAGTAGTTTTGGTTCAAAAATACGACTCCTGGAGCCGTATATTTGTAGCGCTCGAAAGCTAATGCGCACACAAAAAAGTAAAGTTCGCATGCTATTTTCATACAAATTGGCATGCGAAAGTTGCTCTTGCGCATGCGAATTCGTTTCGAGTGATTTAAAAATACGACTCCAGTTTCAAAACATGACCTCTCTCATAGCTACTATATTGCTCCCGTATGTAATTATACTGTCAAGTTATGAACAGTGAACACACCTTATTTACATTAAGTCTTTGACAATATAGGTGCCGATTCTGCTAACACTGGACTTAAAAGCTACAAAGTAGTCGTAGTACGTAGTAGTATTACCGATGATAGGCCTGTTGACTGGGTGGCTAAAAAAATCAAAACGTTTAAACTGATGGCTAAAATATTGTGGATCTCATTCATCAATAAAAAAAATACACGTTTAGATTCAATAATAGAGTTAAAATGTAGAAGTTATTTATTTGAGGAGTATAATTTTTACTAGGGATTGAATTAATAAGTCGCTATTTTCATACCATAAAAAGTTGCTGATTTGACTATCAGGAAACTAGCGTATTTACAATAAGAATTAGTTTAAGATCAAAGAATATATTATATGGCACTATTGGATACCCTTTCACACTTTTCACTTGATAGAGTTAAAATAATTAAATTTTCCTATTAACAAATTAAAATTTCATTTGATTCAAGTCGTATGCTAACCAAATCAACACCACTAATACTCCTAGAGACCAGACCATTTAGACAAAGCCTCTGATTATGAACCTTATCACGCATAGGATAGGAATTTGATTGATAAATCTGGTCTGGCCTTGTCATACGGTGGTCATGTCGGATTTTGACAGCTCGATCTTCGACCTTCGGTTTCTGACCTTATGTTGGTCGGGTTGGGAGATAGCGATCGTGATTGTGTATTGGTAAGAGTAAGAACTATGATACTAGTTTGAGAACCAGTTGCTTTGTTTCACAAGGGTCACTTCTATTGCAGGGGTGGGCAACCTTATGAATGTTGTGGGCCAGATTTACCGATATTAATTAAGTCGCGGGCAGGATCATCAGAACTATTAAAAAGATGCAGTGCGGGCGGTTGGCACGGCACATTCAACGAAGTACCCCCGAATCCTTCAAAATAAATTATATGAACTCTAAATTTAGCATCGCGGAATGCTACTTGTTAAGATGACGAGAAGCGCCCCGTGAAAAACGCCACTGAGCATAGCAAAAGTGAAAGTATCGAAATTTTAAGAACGGAAACTCCTTGTCTGAGTACCAGTAGCACTTTGCCTGTTCATCCCTAGTTTCGTAAGCTTTTCCAAAATCCTTCCGCGGGCCGGATCAAAAGCCTTATTTATTTATTATTTATTTATTTTATTTTTATAAGGTACAGGGTAAAACTTAATTACTAAACATTGGCGGCTTGGCGGGCCGGAGCGCGGTCCGGGGGTTGCCCATGCCCATATGTGGTCTACGAGTACCTAGTATAATGATTTCATCGTACTCTGGTGAAATAAGTAATTCCTAACATACATAAGTTGAGATGAGCCTAAACATTTATACTTTCTTTTATACATACAAACATATAATCACGCCTTTATCCCTAATGGGGTAGGCAGAGCGTAAACGACCCAAACAAAGGTCGTTCCGCCACGTCTGACAAAGTTTGGAGGGTTATTTAAGATAGATTTGTAAGTATATTGCTGTAGTGTCAGGTTGTCAGCCCATCGCCTAAATTACAGTATACTGAAACCCTCGGATCCCTTAGCTGGTTTTTACAGCATGCCCGGGAGGAATTTAGGCGATGGGCGACAACCTGTCACTACAGCAATATACCTCGAAATCTATCTTAAATAACCCTGAAAACTTTGTCAGACGTGGCGGAACGACCTTTGAGTCGTTTACGCTCTGCCTACCCCATTAGGGATAAAGGCGTGATTATATGTATGTATGTATGTTTATTACTACAAAATATATAACAAAATTAATCAAATACAAATAATAAGTCAACTTAAAAAAAGCCTTTTATAAAGCTATCTTTTCTTCTTGCAATAGGTAAGTAGCCTTTTCCCATTATCATTATTAGGGATCATCAGTTCTGGTTCTGGTGTTCCGGAATCTATTATTTCTATCTGCTTTGATCTATTTAAATGAACCACTTAAGGCATCTTTTTTTACATCGCCTGATAGTTTTCTTACAATTCCATTTGTGTAAAATGGTTAGTAAAAACATCTAGAGTCCAACGCTGAGACTACAACAGTAAATTGTAATATTTACTTGCTTACTTTACATTGAACTCCATATTTCCATGCTTTCCGGCCCACTTGCCCGGCGACCCTGTAAATTGAGACATTACCGGTCGTGCCACTAATATTGGCTGCGCGTGCGACGCTGGCACGCAACGGTCACTAGGTATCTACCTAAACTTTTATATGGTTCAAATTCCTTAGTTAATTATCATTAATCACGCGTGTATCCTTAAGGCGCAGGCTGAACGACATTGGCTTACCAAGAACCACTTCCGCCTTCGCGGTGGATTGGGATATGAGTATGTATTGTACTAACAAGTTTTCAGCCTATTGCATATTTCCTAACTTATAATACACCAAAGTTTCAAATCCCTCCATTGGTTTTTTATTATATGCTTGAAGAAACAAGAACTGCTGGTAAATACTATGTTTTTTTTATCAATTCCAGTCCAGGCTGGAATATATCTCATCGACCCTATTAATTGAGATATTACCGGTCGTGCCACTAATATTGGCTGCGCGTGCGACGCTGGCACGCAACGGTCACTAGGTATCTAATCTACCTAAACTTTTATGCGATACAAATTCCTTAGTTAATTGTCTTCGGAGTATTCTAGGATATAAAATCAATTTTATAGTATTTTGCTTAATTGTGTGTTTTGCTAATGATACGTATTTAGCTCTATCAATATTTACGACTGACTCAACAGCCACAATATTCCACTACAGGATGTGGGAAAATTATCCGATTTCAATTTCCTAGAAATCGTACTCGTAAAATTTATCTCGTAAGTTCTTGATAATTTTACAAGACTTGAACATTGTGTAAACAAAGCCCCAAAGCAGGCCTTATGTCTAGGGATGCTATCACCTCAATTTCTGAAACTGTCAGAAGTCTCGAAAACCCCGAAGATTTGGGTAAAATTGCGTTTTATCAGAGATCATTTGCATAAAATAAAAAAATTACAAAATTTAAAGTAGTTCTTTTTTTTTGACACAAAAAGAGACCGTAATAAAATATCTAATATCTATGGGGACCAGGACTGATGGCAGCCCTACTGCCGTATCAAAGTAATAAGTGTCTATTATCAGGCTAATCGTAAATATCGCGATCTGCAAATCTCGTGCGTAACTTCCTGGCGATTGGCTCGCCACTTTACTCGCCACTCGTAATTTTCAATCACGCGAGCCTTCGGCATGCGGGAAGAAATTAGAGGCTAAGAGATTGTTCAGACTCGCCGATATTGTAGGGGCGGCACCAGAGTTTTACGGTTAGTGCACGATATAACAACGTTGGTTTATTTATCATTTTGATAAGCGAGGCTCCTGAAAAAAAAAACTACTTTTTACTAACGTCGTAAAAACTTTAATTAAAGCTCATTTTTAATTTCTATACTTTATTTTTCACCCCATTCTACAGCCACCTAACCAGTAAGTAACTTCCAAGAAAGACCCACCCTTACGAAATGAATATTTTCTTCTACTTTTCGTGTCACTGGTGAATATGTTTATCCACTATCTTTTTCTTAGCCTAGTAGCACAGCTATTAGGCCTCTGACATGGTTTGAGTAACGACCGACTATCAAAGACAGCGACCGGGACCAACGGCTTAACGTGCGCCTCCTCCCAAGCACAGAATCCTATTTTCTTGTCGGATAATCAGGTGATACAGCCTGCAATGTCTAAGGCTGCCTTTCCACCAGAGATAGGCGAGGGAAATGTGTCGTGGGAGGATGTCTAGCTGTGCTGTGAAAATGTGTGGGTGTTTCCACCAAAGCTGTGCGCGGGAAATGTGTCGTAAGAGGATGTGTAGCGGAGCTGTCAAAATACGCATTAATGTGTCAAAACGCGTATTAATATGCGGTGCGAGCCGAGCGAGGATGCTTGGCGTAACTGTGAAATGTGTCCTCGCACACATCTCTCGCTTGTTTTGTTCGGGCAAAACCTCGCTTCGCTAAAGCCGTTTACACCAGAGCTGTGCTGATCGATGCGAGTTAAATGAAGCGATCCTATTGGTTGCTTAAAAACACATCCCTCGCTACCTATCCTCGCACAGCTTTGGTGGAAGCGCAGCCTTAACCAAACTGGCGAAAACCTCACAAAGTGATAAATTGACAAATATCAACTTTGTGTTCCCCCCTTGAAATCGAACCCAGAACCTCCGGATCGTACTATCCGTGGCTCTGACCACTAGACTACGGAGGCATTTATACTTTTCATATTGCTAAAAAATATTTTGTTATAAGATCATAGCATACAAGTCGAAATATAAATCAACAGCTGAGATTAGATATGCAACTGTGACAGGCAGGCACTGGATATTGTATGTTATTTACAGGTTCTTTTAGCAGTGTCCTCTGAAAATTTTTCGTCCATGCTGGCCTGGGAGCGATAGAAAAACAGAATGTGCCAGCTGCATTTCCTCCCGGGCACGCTGTAAAAACTAGCTAAGGGATCCGAGTGTGTCAGTATATTGCAATTCAGGCGATGGGCTTACAACCTATCACTATAGCAATATCTACCTACAAATCTATCTTAAATGACTCTCAAAACTTTGTCAGATGTGGCGGAACAACCTTTGTTTAGATGTTTACACTCTGCCTACCCCAGTAGGGATAAAGGCGTGATTATATGTATGTATGTATGTCCCCTGAAAAGGCTCTAAAATAGCCTGCAACCCTTGCCTCCACACCTCTTACCTATTATGCCTCTAATCCGATGATCATGCAGACTTTCGAACCTTCGTGGTTTCCGTGTGGTCAGCTACTTAATTCACTATTACATCGATATTTGCGGTCGATAGATAAGCTGATCAAATGATTATCTTTATTTGAATAGGCACCTTGTAAACAAGTATGGTCAGCCAAGAAAGAGAACATTTCTTTGGCAAAAAGTCAAGATGCTATAATAATAACAATTAAGGCGGACATAACGACCATCCTTTTTTGTAATAATCTGTCATTCTAACTCTGGTCTGTCATAACTACTTATGTTTGCTACTGTATAGTTGCCCACGATACAGGCAGTGCCTAGTGTGGGAAATATTGTAACTGCTTCATGTGAGACTTTTTGATGAATAAATTATTTGTATTTTGTATTTGTATCAAAATGCCGAATCGCTTCTCTTTGTTACATATCTTAGATTTTCCTTTTTATACGTTAAGCCGTATGTCCAAGTTAATATCGTTTAATACAGTAAATATTAGTCGTTAAACCATGTCAGAGGCCAGTGCTAAGCATTGACGGCTTGAAAACTCTGACCTAATCTAGGATTGGGTCTGGTTTCCCTTCTGGGTTGCGGAGGTCCTATAGCAGTCACTCTGTGTAGCACCAATACCCTCGTTCAATTACCTAGATTCGGTAGCCGACCCCGAAAGATACGGGATAAAGCTAGGGAGATAATGATCTTAGATTTTACTTTTCGAGAGAAGAGTTTCTTTTGTGAAAAGCTTCATTTAAAAGAGGTATAATAATTTGCATGAAGCGTGTGTGTATTCGCCTTAATTGTAACTACTGTGTACGCCCAATCTAGGCCAAATATAGTGTGATTACTTTTTTTAACTGTATTACGCTGCTCAAATTCTATAAAAAGTCAGCTAGTCACGTCTTGTTTCGCCTTCTCCAAACTCTTTATAACTGTGAACTTGTCACGAAATTATTTGCAATACAATATTGAGACACAAATTCTAAGTCGAATGTAACTGACTAGCCTAGGTTAGGCACGAAGGTATTTAATATTACAAGAATTGTTATATTAATTGAAAGGTTAAACAATATTTTCTTCCATGCTGGCCTGGAAGCTAGAGAAAAACATAGAATGTGCCAGCTGCATTTCCTTCCGGACATGCTGTAAAAACCAGCTAAGGGATCCGAGGGTTTCAGTATATTGTAATTTAGGCGATGGGCTGTCAACCTGTCACTATAGCAATATACCTACAAATCTATCGTAAAATAACCCTCAAAACTTTGTCAGATGTGGCGGAACGAGCTTTGTTTAGATCGTTTACGCTCTGCCTACCCCATTAGGGATAAAGGCGTGATTATATGTATGAGAATAAAATTATAGGAGAGCAATTGCTATTACTAAGTAAGTACGTAATCTAATTAAGTAAAATGACAAATAAATTGTGTTGCAAACAAATGTGATCTAATATCTATCTATTAACCTGCAAAATATAGACTGGACAGTTTGCACCTTCGATTGTTTTGTCTTATGTACTTAGGTATAGCATTTTGTAATTGAATTTGACAGTTTGAGACCAACGTGATTTGCGGCTAGCAAACTTATTTTTCTTTGCAACTTTGCAGAGGTTCAAATTTCGAAACAGTAGATTTTAACTTTATCACAAACATTATACCTACGATTCGTATTTGTTTAATCAAAAATAAAAAAAATATGTTAGTTGTAAACATACTGCCTACCCCATTCGGGATAAAGGCGTGATTATGTGTGTGTGTGTGTGTGTGTGTGTGTGTGTGTGTAAACATAAATAAATGTATGGGCTGCAAAACGCGTTGGTACAGATTTACTAATTTCATCGAGAATAACTGAAATGGAACTCTGAAAATCTTTTTTCATTGCTTTATTATACAAATATCTGCGCGCAGACTAGAGCTAATTACATTTTGTACATCAATGCTTTACAAAAATAATTTACATGTGAATCCAACCTCGTACGAACTTGTTCATCAAAAAACATCTTCTCAGGAACTTCGACGATTTCATTGAAGCCTTTGACGATGTAATTTGGTCGTCTTCTTATAAATATTATTAAATTTATTTGCATAGCTATAAATATTAAACCTAACTTTATGGTACCTTCAGTCGTCTATTCACCAGTCATGACCTCAAGGAATTCTGAAACAATAAATAAAGTAAGGATCACGACGGATACTTTTTAAGGCAGCATTCCATAAAGGTCATTTCTTCCATGCTGGACTGGGAGAGATAGAAAAACATAGAATGTTCCAGCTGCCCTTCCTCCCGGGCATGCTGTTGAAGTCAGCAAAAGGGACTCGAGGGTTACAGTGTATTGTAATTTAGGCGATGGGCTGACAACCTGTCTCTATAGCAATACATATTACAATCTAAAATTGCCCTCAATTTTTGTCAGACGTGGCGAAAGCACCTTTTACGAGGCGTTAAACGCTCTGCCTACCCCGTAAGGGATAAAGGCGTGATTTATGTTTGTTTTGTTCCATAAAGGTTTATTTTTTACTAGTGACCCTCCCCGGCCTCGCAAGGAAGTTTTCAGTGTTTCTCAACTATATTATGCATGTATTATAATCACGCCTTTGTCCCTAATGAGGTAGGCAGACCGTGATCGACCGCCACAAACAACGGTCGTTCCGCCACGTCTGTCAAAGTTTTGAGGGTTATTTAGGATAGATTTTATAGGTATATTGCTGTAGTGACAGGTTGTCAGCCTATCGCCTAAATTGCAATATACTGAAACCCTCCGATCCCTTAGCTGGTTTTTACAGCATGCCTGGGATGAAATGCAGCTAGAAAATTCTAAGTTTTTCTCTGGCTCCCAGGCCAGCATGGAATAAAGAGCTTTAGTCTAATCATGCTGTCATAGTTATTTAATGAACAGAAATTAATAAAGACTGTTTTCCATTTGAAGCTCAATTCTGTTTGTCATCCTGGAAATAGGCGACCGATTCTAAATTAAAGTAGTATGAGATCTTACCATCAAAGTCCACAGTCCCTGAGCCGTCAGAGTCAATTTCCTCAATCATGGTCTCCAGGTCATCAGCGGTGATGGTGTTGTCCAATTCTCTGAAGATTTCCTTCAGGACATCTGTCGTGATATAGCCGTTTCCTACGAACAATAAAAAGTTAATTAGTGACTGGCTTTAATTAGTTTCTTGATTTTAATTATTTCTCATACATTCTGTTTTTTCTGTATTATTTGTATGCCCTACTGCTGAGCACAGCGGTCTTCACTACATAGTATAAAACAAAGTCGCTTTCTCTGTCCCTATATCCCTATGTATGCATAAATCTTTAAAACGATTTAGATGCTGTTTCTTTTAATGGATAGAGTGATTCAAGAGGAAGGTTTATATGTATAATACATGCATAATATAGAAGAGAAACACTGATAATTTCCGTGCGAAGCCGGGGCGGGTCGCTAGTGTGTAATAAATTAAGTATAAAATTAAGTAAAGAATGAGAAAATTCGTCAAATATCTATTTGAGATTCTAGTGAAACAGCAGGGTGAAAAGCCAAATCAAATCAAATTATTTATTTGTGAAACACAGGTAGATACAAAGTCAAGATCTTGAATATAGATTAACTAGCGACCCGCCCCGGCCTCGCACGGAAATTATCAGTGTTTCTCTACTATATCATGCATGTATTATACATATAAACCTTCCTCTTGAATCACTCTATCCATTAAAAGAAACCGCATTAAAAATCCGTTGCGTAGTTTTAAAGATTTATGCATACGTAGGGATATAGGGACAGAAAAAGCGACTTTGTTTTATACTATGTAGTGATATTCCTAATTTACTGCCACATTTTTTTTTGTAATGCAATTTCAAAGACTGGATATCGTTGTTAATCACAAGATAAACGCAATACCGGGTGTAAGGGACAGCGTCCCGCAAACTGTTAGATGTTGGTCAGACAACGATGCTGAACAACGTTCACCAGGAAACTATTTCAGGAGATGAAAAAAAATATTAAACTTCCCACACAATAAATGACCACATAGATCAGATAATTAGTATGGAGAAGATTATTTCTCTTTCACTTCCTGAAAAAAAAAATGCTCCTGATAGTTGTTCAGTGTCGTTGACTGAGCAACCCCTATCAGTTTGCGGGACGCTGTCCCTTACACCTCCTATAGGTACTTTCGGGTGGATTTAGTAGGTCTTAATTGATGTCGTGCTGTGAGTGCCGGTTGTAGTAAGACTATGCACACATCCGATATCGATCAATAATCGTCAATTTGAAAGCAACTTTACACAACATTTAATTTTCAGCTCTACGTACGTATATTTACTTGCTTGTACGTAAACAATTAGTGCGCTACGCTTCATCGAGCAGATCGATCGATCAAAGATAGGTTTTTCCCCAGTGAAATATCATTATTTTCGTAATAGGAATAATTGAGGAAAAAAAAATAATTTGGTCAAATATTATCAGTTGAATGTTATGTTTATTGGATTAGGATCTACAGATAAGTAATATCTAAACCAAAACGTTACACATACATTCAAACTTTTAACAATGTTGAAAGTTTGAAAAACTATTGTATAATAACAACTTCTCAAGCGTCCTTTAGTTTTCCTACGAAGTAGAAAGAGTTTGAAAGGGCTATTATATAGCATACTAGCGACCCGCCCCGGCTTCGCACGGAAATCATCAGTGTTTCTCTACTATATTATGCATGTATTATACATATAAACCTTTCTCTTGAATAGTGATTCGAGAGAAGATGGATAGAGTGCTATCCATTAAAAGAAACCGCATCAAAATCCGTTGCGTAGTTTTAAAGATCTAAGCATACATAGGGATATAGGGACAGAGAAAGCGACTTTGTTTTATACTATGTAGTGAATTACGCAGATATTTATGATATATATAACAAAACCGACGAGAATCTAAGTAACTAAGTAGTTACACTACATACTATTGTAATACTCCCGTTTCTATAGGCTGTTTCACTATTTAGACTTAACATTCTTTGTCTATATTTTTTTTTTAGGTCTGGTTCCTTCTTTGTCGAACAACTGGAAGACTTCCCTGAGTTCTCTGACCATTTCCTGATCATCTTCTTTCAGCTTCTTCTGTCAGGAACTTGGAAGCTAGCTTACAGAGCTCAGAACTGCAGCTATTCAAGCATAGTATACTATACATATATTTTTTCAATTCCTTTACAGTTGTTGTACAACCAGAAGTTTTTCTTCCATGCTGGACTGGGAGAGATAGAAAAACATAGAATGTTCCAGCTGCCCTTCCTCCCGGGCATGCTGTAGAAGACAGCAAAAGGGACTCGAGGGTTCAGTGTATTGTAATTTAGGCGATGGGCTGACAACCTGTCACTACACTTTAGCAATACACATTACAATCTAAAATTGCCCTAAATTTTTTGTCAGACGTGGCGAAAGCGCCTTTTACGAGGTGTTTAACGCTCTGCCTACCCCGTAAGGGATAAAGGCGTGATTTTATGTATGTATGTATGTACAACCAGAAGGCTTCTCTAAGTTCTCAGTTGTCAGTAACTTAGAGGCTAGAATACGGAAGTCAGAACAGCTGCTCGACCATAGGTCCCTTAACTATACCGGGTGTAAAGGACAGCGTCCCAAAAACTGCTAAAGGTTGCTCAGTCAACGAAGCTGAACAATATTCATCAGAAAATTCTTTCATGACATGATAAAAAGAAAATACTTTCCCATATGAAAAAGCAAATTATATTTTTGTCTTTCTAAAAGAATTTCCTGGTGATAGTTGTTCAGTTCCGTTGACTGAGCAACACCTAATAGTTTTCGGGACGCTGTCCCGTACACCGCGTATACCTATAGTATTTCCAAATCAGTTTTAGAATAAAAATAAACAAAAAATCATGTCTTTTAATCGAAGATCGTCTTTTTAAAATAAGTTTTAGCTATTAGATATGACAACATAATGAAATATTAGTTTTAGTAGGTAAGAGAGCCCGATGGTGTAGTGGATAGAGCGGGGGGTCGTGGTTCGAATCCCACCACGTATAAATGTGTTTTTCGGTTTTCGAATTTCATATGTACGTTTATTCGGCGCTTTTTCCGTGCTTCGGAAGGCACGTTAAGCCGTTGTTCTCGGTTAATATCGTTTAATACCGTAGATATTAGTCGTAAAGCCATGTCAGAGGCCAGTGCTAAGCATTGGCGGCTTGAAAACTCTGACCTTATCTAGGATTGGGTCTGGTTTCCCTTCTGGGTTGCGGAGGTCAGATGGCAGCCGCTCTGTGTAAAAACCAGTTACCTCGTTCAATCACCTAGATTAGGTAGCCGACCCCGAGAGATACGAGATAAGGCTATTGAGAAAAAAGTTTTAGTAGGTAACTAATAACTTATTTGCCAACAGCCATAATTTATTTTTGAAATGTGTTTTTGAATAAAAAGTCATGAACCTTTGTTTACTTTTATTCTAAATCTAAGTTGGAAATACTATACCTATCATTATTATATTATTTTACCTTCTTTGTCGTACAACCGGAAGGCTTCTCTAAGTTCTCTGACCATAGCCTCATCGTCTTCTTCTTCTTCTGTCAGGAACTTGGAAGCTAGCTTACAGAACTCGGGAAACTCTAGCTCACCGGATCCTGGAGAACAAATTAGGGGATTAATTACTTTCTAAAATAGAATGTATGCATCTCTTCCGGGCTTGATATACAAGCTGTCCACGTCTACGACTCCTCGCAGAGTCGTCAAGATTGTGGCCACCTTTTTAGAGAACAGGCGCTTCCAGGTGGCAGTGGAAGACGCCCTCTCTCAAGTCCGAAGGATCGCTGCTGGAGTTCCCCAGGGTAGCTGCCTTTCTCCGGTTTGCTACGCCAGGTACACCGACGACATTCCTGTCGAGGGGGGCACCAAGCTGGCCCTCTATGCCGATGATGCTGCATTTTTCAGCGTGTCCATGAACACGCGTCATGCCGCTCGAAAAATGCAGCTATCTCTTGATGCCCTCCCTGCCTGGCTGGCAAAGTGGAGATTGCGCGTAAACGTTGGGAAGACTCAGGCGATCATAGTGGGGCGTGGTCGGCTGGATCCTCCGAAACTGAAGCTTCATGGGGAGGAAATCGGGTGGCAACCTCAGGCTAAATACCTGGGGGTAACCATAGACCGAAGCCTGTCCATGAGTAAGCATGTGGCGAGCGTGATTGGGCAAACAAGGGCTGCCATTGCTTTGCTCCGTCCCGCTCTCTGCTCGAGGCTCCCGTTGCGCATGAAGATCGGCGTCTATAAGGCGTACGTGAGGACCCGTCTTACGTACGCCGCGCCTGCATGGTACGCGTTGGTCTCTGAGTCCAACCGCCAGAGACTGCGGGCCCAGCAGTCGAAGGCGTTGCGCACCATTGCGGATGCGCCGATGTTCGTCCGCAACGAAGTCATTCGGAGAGACCTAAAAGTCGAGACCCTGGATGAGTTCGTGTCCAGGCTCTCGACCAGGATGTTCGCGCGCGCAGATCGGTCAGACTTCGAGCATCTTCGGAATCTGGCCCCGTATCACGCGCGCCCCCCTGACCAGAAACCATTCCCTCGCGAGCTCGCTGTGGTGGAGGAGCTCGACGAGGGAACTGACAACCCAGATTGACCAACGCCACCGGTTTGAGGGCGTCGTCACACTGACGACTCGACCTTGCCGGTGGCCTCTGACATGACTTCCCCGACTATTACTTTCACCGGCTGAGCGACCCCGACAACTTTCGGGTCAGCTCGCCGGTTCCTCCGGACGTATCATCAACCGCCTGGCTAGAAGTCGCTCACTGAGCCTCCCTGAACAGGGAATCACTCGGTGGGCTGACTCGCCGGCGGTCACCGGCTTTTGACGCGCGGCCGGCCAAAGTGCCGGCCACGCCCCACCGGACTATGACTTCGTTGGCCCATAGAGGGGCGTTCTTCGCCCACTATGGGCTTTTAACCCCACGCCACGCCCGTTTTTACGGGCGTCGATAGATTTCACGCCCAGGGGGCCTAGCCCCGAAGGCGTCTCCCCGCCGGCCGCTTCGCGGCCGACGAGAAGAATTTCGCAGGTTCTAAAATAACCTGTAGGTAGTACCTAGGCATGATAAATACGAGATTATTTACCATCACATTGTGCCGTTATTAAATAAAATTAAATTATCTTTCATGCTGGCCTGGGAGTGAGAGAAAAACATAGAATGTGCCACCTGCATTTCCTCCCGAGCATGCAGTAAAAATCAGCTAAGGGATCCGAGGGTTTCAGTATATTGTAATTTAGGCGATGGGCTGACAACCTATCACTACAGCAATATACGTATAAATCTATCTTAAAAAACCCTTAAAACTTTGTCAGACGTGGCTAGTCTCGCTAGTTTCGTTGCGTAGTTTTTTAAGACCTTTGTTTAGGTCGTTTACGCTCTGCCTACCCCATTAGGGATAAAGGCGTGATTATATGTATGTATGTAAATTATCGTTTAAATAAGTACCTAAAATTTAAAATTTATTTAATTCCTTAAGTAGGTGTTTTTTTTAATATTTGGCTAAGTTTATCAGAAGGATTAATATTTGCAATATATAACCGACGAAGACATAAATATTTTTTTAAATCTCATCTCATCATTATCATAAACACAACTTTACAAATGAACATAACCGAAATCCCATTACCCGTCAAAGATAACCTAACTGTTTCTTTGAATGTATTGTATACGTAAGCAATCCACAGTATACCAAACCCGTACTTTAATTTCGCCGCTCACTTACAAGCCTCGGTAGCCGTGATCGTCTAGTGGTTAGGACCCTACGTTGTGGCCGTAGTAACCCAGGTTCGAATCCTGGTCACGGCAATGCGATGCATTGTCACGGTGAGGCATTCTTTTTGGTATTAATGAGCTAAAATTTATTTTTAATCTTATTTTATTTATTTTATATTAATTACCTACTTTATTATTTACTTTAATTATTTTATTGTTCAAATTTTTTACTTGGTTTATATTTTCAGTCTAAAATCTAAGAAGCAAATTTTTATTGAAAATGAACTAACCGATATTTGGTATTTACTTTTGTTTTCAAGGGTTTTCATATAATATATATTTTTTTCAAAACACCGCCATCTATTAGAAATATACCGTACTATTATGGGTGAAGGCCCATGGTGCGCGCCACCTATACATATTTTTGCGAACTACCGAATGTACCACATTTTAACATAGTTCTACGAGCTTAGCACCGACGCGTAGTGGCGCTAGTATCGAAAATTGGCCCTTGGAAAAACTTGCCTGTTTTTATTTTGCACAATGATTGCCAATTACTTCTTTTCCGGAAATAAAATAATGAAAAAATTATAAATATTATTCGTAGCTTTAACAAACTAATAGTTGTCGAGTACAATAATTTAGGGGCTTTCCCAAGACTTAACTAGACAATATTTTTATTTTTTAAACTTGATTATTCATTGTATGATTTAAAACTTTTTCTTCCATGCTGGACTGGGAGCGATACAAAAACATAAAACGTGCCAGCTGCATTTCCTCCTGGGCATGCTGTAAAAACCAGCTAAGGAATCTGAAGATTTTAGTATATTGTAATTTAGGCGATGGGTTTACAACTTGTCACTATAGCCTAGGAACAATCCTGAATTTTTGGAAATAATTCACGATCAGCCTGAATTTTTTGTATTGACTATTTTGAGTAAATCTAAAAACCTATATTTTCGAATCCGCCATATAGATGGACCGGAAGTTATGGAAAAAAAAATGCATCAAAAAGTAATGAAATTTTACAGCAAATGTAGTATAAGTAATTCTTTTGTAAAAATGTTTTTGTCTAGGCTAAGTATAACTAACGGAACCAAAATCCACCAGTATATATAACAGGAACGAAAAAAATATATAAACAACTTCTCTGTCCGTTTATCTCGAAATATCGCGAGACAAAATAAAAGTATAAGATTTTTTAAATTATGATTTGTAAATACATATATATTTATGTCCATTTTATTAAAAATCACCCCTACTTTTACTCAGGAAGATAGCCAACTCAATTTTCATTCTTATCAAGAACAGCAAAATTATAGCAGTTTTAAATATCGACAGACTTTTTATTTCAGACCCTAACAATGTTAATAATATGAAGATCCGCCACTAGTTTAACTTTTAAGTACATTTTTTGCGAATTATCAAAAGCTACAAAATTAAGGTGCGTTCACACACACCATCGCCAACCGTCGCGTCGCACGCAACCGCAACCCTTTAAGAGCGCCGACAAAGCGTGCGCCGCGCGCCCGCCGCACACTGGACTTGACTTTGACTGGTCCCAAAATAAAAAAAATGGGACATTAAGAATTTTCGGATCAACGGTCAACGGATCAGGCAGATTTTTTTTTTGTAGACAGCTGATGCAATTACAAAGCACTTCTATAGATTTAGTTTTTTCCAAATATGCTGTATCTACAGAGATAAAAAATAATTATAATTTTTTTGTATGAAAGAAATCATAATTTTGTCATTTTCTTCCAAGATTCAAACGTATTCAAAATAAATCATAGCACAGCTTATAGAGGGACTCTTGTTGTACATTATTGTCATAGACACTCAACTGCGCTTTTTGCGCCTTTAGGAGCTACAGGCACTTTATTTTTTTTTGGTCAGCGGATGAGGCTGATTTTTTTTGTAGACAGCTGATGCAATTACAAGTAACTTTTATGGTTTTGTTTTTTTCAAATATGCCTTATCTACACACAAAAAATATAAATTATTTTTTGTAGGGAAGATATCATAAACTTGTCATATATTTTTTCAAGATTCAAACGTATTCAACATAAATCATAGCACAGCTAATAGAGAGACTCTTGTCGTACATTTTTGTCAGACACTAAACTGCGATTTTTGCGCCTTTAGGAGCTACAGGTACTTTAAGTTTTTATGTTTGGTATAATTCATTTTCAAGTATTTCATATGGATTTAAATAAATATTGTTAAGGATAGACAAATAATAATGATTCATTTATTGACAAGTAAAGTAACTCTTACTTATGTCTTATTCAGAAAAATCCTATATTTACTGAAACAAATTAAAGTAGTAATCTCAAAACAGGTACGTACAGGTAAATTATTTTGACTCATCTAGTTTACAAACATCGTTTGGTAATGACTCATTGCCTAATTACCTCTATACTTGGAATTTGGGCTCTGTTTGTTATTCAGCGCTAGCAAACACTTTCAAAACGCTAAATAATAAATAGACATAGATTGCAATTCAAATTTTCCGTTCGTACTTTTACGGGCTTAGGACCGTCAAAATACAAACTTATATGATTATGTAGGTAGGTAATGTATTAAGGCGTTCTTAAAAAAATTGAATTACCTATAAGGTTTACATACATTTATTATTATTATTATTTTTTATATACAGAACATCAATTAATATTAAACGCCGTTACACCATTAAATCTATAAAGGTATGTCTCGGTACTAGACATTCCTTTTACAATAAATAACTTTGAAATTAAAAACCTAAATAAACTATGAACTTAAAAACTTAAATAAACTAACTAATACCTGATTACAATGTGATTCATTGTAATGGATCTTGTGGGGGGTTATTCTCAATGTCAACGTATACTTCTTCCTCTTCAGTAACTTCTATTCCAAGGTCGTTGGGCGAATCATCCTTGAGAAGATTTTCAGTTTCTTCGAACCTCTGCTGTTTTTGAATTTTGGTGAACTTAGGTCTGATGTTCGTAATGCACGGATCTGAGCTGATTAATAGCTGGTGTATAATGTCTTCGTTTGTTTGAATTCTGCCTATCTTTCTCGTATGCTTTTCTCTGATTGAACGAAAGTCTTTATTTCTTGCTTCTGACGCTTCTTCGGACAACATACCAATTGGGATAAAAGAAAAGTGCTGGCAAATGTCTGCACCATGCACTAAAAGTTTATGTACACTTGAAGGCATGTAGTACCAAGAGTAATCCCTGACATAAAGTTCCGCTGTTTCTCTGCAATAAATTCTAAATCTATCAATATCAACATTTCTTCCAGAAGATATAGCCTGCAAAATTACTGCAAATCTCTTTATTAAATCACTGTTGACTCCCGTTATCTCTGATGACCTTTCGTAATCTTTAAAAAACCGCCGAGCTGTATTGCCATCGTTTGTTATCCCAAAGCCTTGTTTGACGATATCAATCATCAAACCAGTTACAACAAAAAACTCATTCGGCGTCAACTCTTTTCTTGTTTTTCGTAGCAGTTTCTTCTCACCTCTTCAAGCGGCCCATTTTTTTAAATCTAAGTTGTAAGATATATGCAAAATACATTCCATGCATCGCATCCACATGTGAAGGGAAGATAAACCATATTTGTACATATCATCGTTCACTGGTTTGTTAAAAACGTGGTTCAAGTTGTTCATGTCTTTCGGGGTTGTTAAGCATATGTTACAATTGGCTGCAGAATCTGTCTCAGAAAGTACTGTGCATACTTTGCCATCGATCATTGTCATATGCAACTCATGATAAACTTCAAATTCGCCATTTAATATTTTCGTTGGTATAAGATTCTGAATTTCTTCTTCTATTGTTGCTTCAACTTGCTGAATATATTCTTTTGTTTCTTGTTTGAATTCAAACATGATCGGTCTACAATAGCTTGTTGACGAAGGGCGCGGATTTTCCCATACTATGACATCGTCATCACTCATAAGGCGAAGTGGTACAAAACTAACCATAAATACAGAAGATTCTGAAAAAATATCACCAGTTGGTTTTTGTTTATAACAACTTTGTGACGAAGCTCCATCACAGCCCCATTTACTCACTAGCTTCAAAACACCACTATTAATATTCGAACCGGTCACTTTCACAATCTTCTCAGCAGTTAAATCTAAAACTGCTTGTAACTTAATTTTCGCTCCTGATTCTGATATGGTAATTTATTCCTTTGCTGGATAACATTCTTTCTTCTTTAACAGTAACTTATGGTAAGATTGAAAAACCGCTATGCCATTTGTATTTAAAATAGACCTCAAAGTGAGATACTGCCATTTTGATAAACTTAATGCAGTGACAAGGGCTAAAGTTTCTTCCTCGGGAATCGATTGATTACAGTCTTTGAATAAAAAGTCACTTACTTCTTGCAATTTTTCTGGCTTACCAGAGAGGCACTTAATAACTTTAGCACAAACGGTGCGCCCGTTTTCTTTCAGTTTTTTTGCAAGGGCATAGAACAGTTCTTCTTCGGAATGCTCCAAAAGTGACAAAGAACGTCTTTTCTTCTGTTTATTTAATTATTCTTCAAATGGTCTTTTATTTCTTGAGCTAGGGGTATTTGTAGCAGCTTGTGATGTAGATGCACCCGCTTCCTCTTCATATTATAAATTATGCTCTTCTTCTACTTCAACATCTTCTATGGTATATTCTGGATCAAATAACATAGGGAAATTCACCGAAGTAGAAGTTGGCCACACAATTTTAGACTCCAACAACCTTTTGTTCGTAGTTGATTCACTAAAGCGATTGTTCCTACTTGATTTTTCCCATCTTCTAGCTAGGTTTGACGTGTAATTTTGGCAAAACTTTTTGATAATACTGAACTCTTCTTTTGAAATTTCACTAGGAATATATTTAATAATGGTTTGAAACAAGAAATCGCTATTTTTAAGGCCCCCACTTTTTTACAAAAATTTAAAAATATCTAAATTAGTTACAAACGTAGCCATTTTAGTAAAAAAATACAAAAATAATTATAAGTATTATAAAACTAAAAATATATGGTGATAGTTGATGAAAAGTTGTTGTTTTTACGAGCACAAGACGCGTAATGAACAAAAACCGATCGCGCAAGCCTCATGTTACTTCAAGTAGTAGGGATAATTAGACAATAAGTCATAAAAATGCTTGCAATACGGATGACTCACGCAATAATTTACATGTACAAACACGTGGGGTTTAGAGATTTCCACCATTGTTAATACATTACCAATATTTAGTTTATTTGAGTTTGAATATGACTTGTCGAAGTCCTTTAAAGTACGAAGGGAAAATTTTAATTGCAATCTATATGTTTTTTTTTTTATTTAGCGTTTTCGAAGCATTCGCTAGCGCTAAATGACAAAATAGATCCCAAATCCCAAGTAATGGAGTAATTAGACCATGAGTCATTACCAAACAATGTTTGCAAACAAGTTGAGTCATAAAAAAATTTACCTGTACGTACATGTTTTGAGATTTCTGCTTTAATTAAGTATATAATTTAAAAAGGTTTTTTTTTAAGAATAAGACATTAGTAAGATTTACTCTACTTGTCAGTAAAGAAAACATTATTATTTGTCTATCCTTAACAATATTTATTTAAATCCATATGAAATACTTGAAAATGAATTATACCAAACATATGAAATTAAAGTACCTGTAGCTCCTAAAGGCGCAAAAAGCGCAGTAGAGTGTCTATGACAAAAATGTACGACAAGAGTCCCTCTATAAGCTGTGCTATGATTTATTTTGAATACGTTTGAATTTTGCAAGAAAATGACAAGTTTATGATTTCGTCCATACAAAAAATAATTCATATTTTTTTCGTGTAGATAAGGCATATTTGGAAAAATAAAATCCATAAAAGTTATTTGTAATTGCATCAGTAGTCTACAAAAAAAACGGACTCATCCGCTGACCAAAAAAATAAAGTGCCTGTAGCTCCTAAAGGCGCAAAAAGCGCAGTTGATTGTCTATGACAAAAATGTACGACAAGATTCCCTTTATAAGCTGTGCTATGATTTATTTTGAATACGTTTGAATCTTGCAAGGAAATGACAAGTTTATGATTTCGTCCATACAAAAAATAATCATTTTTTTTCTGTGTTGATAAGGCATAGGTAATTAGAGAGCCGCGTAAACAAATAAACATGTTGCATTGCATGCGTGCGGCTACGATCCGCCGCGCCCGCGCACCTCCCCCACCCCGCGCTGTCGCCCCCACGTCCCGCGCGCTCCCCTTGCACGCCTTAGTCGATTAAATATTCATAATTTTATAAATAATATAGTTAATATGGGCGATTTTTTTATAATGTTATTTAATATATCTTAAACAGAAAGTCCACATAATAAACTTTGTTGCTACTATTTTTTCACGGATTTTATTGGCACTTTTTCTTTTTTTTATATAAGTTAACTTATTTAAGGGCGATTCTTTCACAATTATGTTAAGAATAATATATGAAGTACTAGACACTTGAAATTAAATTGATACCTTTTTTTAAACAAAACGCTACGAATTAAACAAACAATTCGGAAGTATTTTTGTAAACACAGATATGTTTCATTAATAAAATAAGGACGATTATATATTTGAACGGTCGGGAATAATATTGAGATGAAATGTTGCAAAATAATAGGGTTGATAACATTTTTGCTGTGTTCCTACGGAAATTAAATAAATTTATTATTATTATTATTATTTGATGCGGCCATAAAATATGGCCGATTCCCTGCAAATTTAATTTTACACTGAAATAGCTAACTATTAAAACATAAAAAATTGCTGATATAGAATTTTTGTTTAATGCCCATACAACGGATTAAAATTGATCCCAGGCTACTACAGCAATATACCTACCTGCAAATGTATCTTTAATAACCCTCAAAACTTTGTCAGACGTAGCGTAATGACCTTTGTGTAGGTCGTTTACGCTCTGCTTACCCCATTAGGGATACAGGCGTGACAGTATGTATGTATTTAAACTTTAAAATGTTTTTTTTTCTTACCATCCTCATCAACCTCATCAATAATTTCCTTCAACGTTGCCTCATCCAGCTGGTGCCCCAACATCTCCAGGATTGTGCCGATCATGTCTGTGCTGATGACACCCTTCTTCTCGTGGTCGAACGCGTCGAAGGCATTCTTCAGCACTGAGGAAGATTAATATATTGTAATTTTCGGTGAAGAATGTACGGGGTGTGTACCAGAAACTAATAGGGGTTGCGCAGTCGAAAAAAATTAAGATCTTTCACCAGGAAATAAAAAAACCGTATTCGACAATTTGTATGTAAAAGAAAAAAAAAATGTTTTTTTAAATAATTTCTTGTTTATTTTAGGTATCATTGACTAACCCCTTATCCGTTTCTGGTACGCTGTCCTCGCAATTTTTTTTTTCCTTTACACCCGGTATACAGCTAATGGTACAAATAAGTGTTTATAAGTCACTAGACTCCCGCTTTTCTTCAAAATGGGCAAAGCGTAAGAGTGCAACAGATAGCTATTTGTAATCAGTGCAGCTCGATTGCCTAAAATGGTCAAAATTAGGACTATTTGACGGCACGAGTTTCGCGCGTTGGTAACGTATCTACCTATATATAATATCATTGGTTAAACCGCACTAGGACGTAGCTGCAGTAGAGCGGTGCGACGCGGCGTGGCGCGACACTGCGCGACAAAGGATACTTTGTATGAAAATGTATGAGAGGTACCGCACTGAAGCAGCACTGGAGCTGCAGCGGAGTGGCGCGGCGCTTAAGGACGCTTCAGGTCGCGGCAATGTCAGGTTCATACATTTTGTCAGATGTGATCGCGCAGTGTCGCGCTGCTGCAGTGCCGTACCGCTCGGCTGCAGCTACGCGATAGTGCGGTCTAACCTTTATGTCTATGTATAGAAATAGCGTGATATTAGGTATACAGGGAGTAAATGAAATTGCTGACCAAACTTCAGGGTGTGATCCTACCTATGAAACTGAACAACTTTCCCTATGCAGATGTATTTAAAACCTTTAGCGATGTCTTATAGATTGTTTAAAGGTAATTTATTGTAATAAAAGTGTAATAAAATAAAAAAAGAATAAAGAGAAGGCCATTTTTTTCATATTACAACTTATGTTCCCTGGGAGAAGTGGTTAGAATGATGCACGTGCCGCGCTCAATCCCTCCTGGCAGACGGCGTACCGAAACATTTGCTTATAACTTTTAATTAGTTGTTTATTTATTTATGTTTATCATTTCTGTCTGCTTATTATTCTATACGTAGGGAGCAGATGGACAAAAGCAACACACAAAAAAGATTCCCTTTGTTTTTATAGGAAATTTAGGTGAAAGTTTCAGTATGCTGAACTTTTTACATACATACATATAATCACGCCTTTGTCCCTAATGGGATAGGCAGAGCGTAAACGACCTAAACAAAGGTCGTTCCGCCACGTCTGACAAAGTTTTGAGGGTTATTTAAGATAGATTTGCATGTATATTGCTGTAGTGACAGGTTGTCAGCCCATCGCCTAAATATACTTAAACCCTCGGATCTCTTAGCTGATTTAAACAGCATGCCAGGGAGGAAATGCAGTTGGCACATTCGATGTTTTTCTCTCGCTCCCAGGCCAGCATCGAGGGATTGAGCGCGGTTATACGCGGTAATACTCTTTCTCTTTCACCCTGTATAGTAGTAAGTATGTATGTAAGTTATGTAAAAGTGTACTCACATTGCAGCTGCGTGGCGTCTAATGCAACATCCTCCTGCGCAGCGTCCATGAAAGAAAGACCATGAATCAGTAGAAAGTTGAAAAACACACACAAATTCAACACATGAAGGAAATATTTCCAATCCATTTGGTCACCCTTAAAGGAAATAGTCCTTACAAAAAATACTGTTTGCCCTTTGCAAGAGGGTCTTATAAAAATCATTACTATTAGTTTTATTCCTATGCGCTTGCACATGTAGTGTTACAATAATCAAGCCAAGTTTGTGCCAAATGTTAACGATATTGATAGATTTATTTCATTTGTTTACTCTGAATCATTACGATCTTTAGGTGTTATAGGTATTAATCTTTATAACAGAGAGTGAAAATAAACTGGCATCCGTAAACACTTATCAGGCTTAAGCTGCAACTGGTATTATTATTTTTTTCATCATTATTTTATTAGTGATATTTCTTAAATTTTATAACTATTTCTTAAATTTAATATGATTAGCGTTCTGACAAGAACCCTATAATCATATTTATTAAATAACCACTTAAAACGTATAGTCGAATTTCATCCTAGAACTTTTTTGCACTACTGGATTTAGATAAATTTTAACCAATCATTATTTGGAAACCATCCATTCAGCAAGATACTCGAATCTGTTACGTATATATCACTGATACCTATATCATAATTTGTAAGGGCTATCACTTTACACTTAAATAAAACGCACAAAATTTCACGCACCATTTCAGTATTCCTTTAAGCACTAAGTCTAGCTCAGAACTAAAGTATCACTGTCAATCTTAGCTCTCAGTTTGATCCAGAAGTCTAGATCTAGGGCTTTATAGATCACGAGATCAACGTGTTCCGGCTAGGTGGAATATTTCAGGGGTTGACAACTTTTTTTTCTTAAGTTTCTTTTATGTATGTAGTAACAGGGAGCAATCGAGACAGAAATATATTTAGTTATTTTAGTAACTGTTACATAAACATGTTAAAAACATTCATTATTTATGAACAGTGTCAAGAAACTTGTTAGATTAAAAAATGCAACACATTTTGAAGGGTGCCTAGCTCAACTTATAAAACGAAAATACCAATGTTCTTTTTCTCTCTGTCAGAATCAGAACTCATTGACCGGCAGCCATGCCTATAGGTGTATTTTGGAAAACCTACTGACTGTAATTACATAATCAACTAATCAGGCGCAATCAGATTTTGATGACTATAATGTTAACCTTTTGTTATTTAATTAATTATCTTATTCCTTAGCATTAGAATATATTTTCCCAGCAATTTAAGTTCCTAAGATACAAGTACTTACTTTACATAAGTACTTAGTTTAGGCACTTTAATATAATTATTATTTAGATAATTAGCGAGCATACAGTTTTATAATCAAATGCGTAACGAGCTTACTATTGCATAAATTGTATCGTATTCTGTGATTCTACCTAACCTACATACCTACTAACTTAAACTATGTATCAAACCTACAACTAAGAACATACTAACAATGAATAATGTAATCTGAATAATAATAAATGAATTTGAATTTTAATTTGAATTTTCTCTCTATAAGTGGAATTTAATCCTAAATGCTAGTTAAAGTGATTTCAAGACAATATAGTTTGTGTTCTGTGATCTTTACGACGTATTATTTATATCGCACCCAGTCACTCCTAAGCGACCTCAAACTTCAGTGCACTCAACACCATTGGAAGGGTACTAGACCAACTCCCGTATCCTCACTCATTTCATAACATAAACAATGAAAAAGTCATAGATTTCCTGGTTTACCTAAACTATTATGGGTTTTGAGAGTGAAGGGATCTAATTGTCGGAATTGAGTTATTGATGTTTCTATAATCTACATTCTACAGGTATTAAGTTAACAAAATAAACATAACAATAAGATACTTTTGGATAGATAACGTCACATATAAAGTTACCCCAGTTACTGTCACATATAAGTTACGTCACAAATACGATGACTTACAAAAAAAAATTTACTACACCTGACTACTAGCTACTCGCGCGATATCAGGTCGGAATCCCAAGACCGAGACAGTTGGACACGGTAGTATCAAATCGACATGGCCAAATATGAGCAGCTAATAATAAATCACAAACACTCGGGATGAAGACAGATACGCTCATTAGGAAAACAGACGCACTGTTCCATCGTCTTGAATTTTCATAGTCAGTGGCCTGATATGCGGGCTGAAACTTTGACATCAGAGGAGTTTATCGAGTAGAAGGCGTGAGTCGATTTAACGGTCCACTTTATTGTATGAATAAACAGTATTTCTATTACTATTTTAGTTTATTTTACTTCGTAGGGTTACTAATAACATGATAATACGGATGCCCTAGGTTGTGGTAGGTATTCAAAACACGAGTCTAAAAACATGGTAAATTTGGTGTCGATATGGTTATATTTGATTCAAAATATCTCGATTATGTGATGCTTATTAAAAAATCTAAAAGTATATTTAGGTTAATATTTATGTGTTGAATCGAATGGCTTAGGTTTGAACCTGCACCGACAGTTTAAAAAAAGACATAGATGGCACTATGCCAGGCTCCATACAAAAAGGTTAGGTCCCGTATGCTCTGTAAAACTCCCCTTGACAAATATATCGAAAACGCTCTTTCCATGAAAGCGTTCCGCTCTCCCTCTGCTCACCCTGTAAGGTAGGTATATATGCGTAACTATTTTTATGAATGATAAATATTTAACAAACACTTGGTATGAAGACATATACGCTCATTAAGATAACAAACAAGCCGCTCAGGTGCGCAGACGCAGAGTTCCATCATCTCAAATCTTGATAAGAACTAAATCAGTGGCATGAGTTGAAGCTCTGACATATATGATTTCATCGAGTCCTCACCTGCTTAGTTAAATGATGCTTGAAAAATATTTCTGCCTCAAAACCCACAAAAACCTTGACAAAGTTATCGAAAAGAGACGAAATGAAGGTTCTTTGCTCTTTCTACACGATAAGAGACACAAACGTGACTATCTATAGATATAATAAGACACACTTGGATAAAGATAGATACCCTCATTACGATTACAAACAAGCGGCCCCAGGACCGTCCGTCCCATTCGGGACATCATCATGAACCTTGATTATATCAAACCAGATACGTTGATACTAGAGATCGTCGACTCAACAGGCCACTCATAAAACAAAAACATCTAAAAATGATCATATTATTTTCAATATCCTCACAACTGTAGGGTCATATTTATGAAGTCGTAAGAATCAAACTTGAGAGAAATATTAAGTATGAATTTGACAGGCCAGTTTGTACTAAAATGACATATTTGATACGAACTCAAACTCCTGTCACTCATGAGAGCTGATTACAAATACGGCTTTAAGTGCTATATCCTAACTACATACATATAATCACGCCTTTATCCATAATGGGGTAGGCAGAGCGCAAACGACCTAAACAAAGGTCATTCCGCCACGTCTGACAAAGTTTTGAGGGTTATTTAAGATAGAATTCTAGGTATATTGCTGTAGTGACAGGTTGTCAGCCCATCGCCTGAATTACAATATACTGAAACCCTCGGATCCCTTAGCTGGATTTTACAGCATGCCCGGGAGGAAATGCAGCTGGCACATTCTATGTTTTTCTCTCGCTCCCAGACCAGCATGGAAGTAATCCTAACTATCACTTAATATAAAAACCCTTTTTCACCTTGATGATTGTACTCGTAAGTTTCACCGAGATCAATATTCACTATAGGTAATCCTAATTGGTAAAAATTAATAAAATTGGTCAATTTAGAAATCAAACTGCTCATGTGCGCAGTCGCAGTGTTTACCTTCCACTGGTGTAAAGTAACTGCGGTTAAAATTGTGGTACGTAGTGTGGGTGTTTGGTATGCACTGGGAAAATAAAGAACATTCATCTGCGAAGTTATCTCAACTTTGTTATTTATAAGAAAACGTAAATACATATAATCACGCCTTTATCTCTAATGGGGTAGGCAGAGCGTAAACGACCTAAACAAAGGTCGTTCCGCCACATCTGACAAAGTTTTGAGGGTTATTTAAGATAAATTTGTAGGTATGTTGCTGTAGTGACAGGTTGTCAGCCCATCGCCTAAATTACAATATACTGAAACCCTCGGATCCCTTAGCTGGTTTTTACAGCATGCCCGGGAGGAAAAGCAGCTGGCACATTCTATGTTTTTCTCTCGCTCCCAGGCCAGCATGGAAGTATAAAATTAACTTTAAACAAATAGAATAACTTAAAGAATAACTTGCATATTTTTTTTGATTTTATTTTGTATAAACGCAACCAAAACATAACCATTCATTTAATTTTATTAAAAATGTAGGTACGTCAATATTGCCCGTGTTGTGATAATTAAGAACCCTAGTAGTATAACCTAACAAGAGGGGTCGCATAGCCATATTATTAACCTGCAAAACAAGTTATTCAAATAGTGCTCCAAT
This sequence comes from Scrobipalpa costella, assembly GCA_949820665.1. Taxonomy (NCBI): domain Eukaryota; kingdom Metazoa; phylum Arthropoda; class Insecta; order Lepidoptera; family Gelechiidae; genus Scrobipalpa; species Scrobipalpa costella. The sequence continues at coordinate 6,447,126 of OX463306.1, forward strand.
CTCAATCCACAAAGGATTTCGAAGCGGCGAGGGTTAAAGTCCTAAAACGCGGTATCGAAGTTTTTTCGCCAGATTGCATATAAAGAGCAGTTGAATGTTAGTACAGCGGGAGTCAATCCCCTCGAGGTTAGCCAGTCTCCGTCAAGCTGGTCTAATTTGACGGTCATTCAGATGTATCCGGTAATAAACCCTTCTAAGCTGGATAAAAAAAAACTGTCAGTTATAGCTGTAAAGCATAACACTCTGAAACCGCATTCGCAAAACTATGACCTTCTGAGGTGGATGGCATAACCTATCACTGGGTTATCTCGACTCCTTTTTGTGTAAATTTTATTTGATTTATTTTTACGGGGCGTAAGGGACAGCGCCTCGCAAAATGATAGGGGTGACCTCCTGAGGTGGATGACATAACCTTTCACTGAGTTATCTCGACTTCCTTCTGTGTAAATTTTATTTGATTTATTTTATACGGGGCGTAAGGGACAGCGCCCCGCAAAAGGGGTTGCTCAGTCAACGACACTGAACAATTTTATTATTTCTCAGAAGATTTTTTTCATGAATGTTGTTCAGTTTTATTACCTGCAACCCCTACCAATTTGCGTATTGAACTGACTTAAAAACCAGTACTATTAACTTAGTTAATATTACTACATAGTATAAAACAAAGTCGCTTCCCGTGTCTGGATATCCGTCTGTCCCAATATATGCTTAGATCATTAAAACTACGCATTTTTTTCAATAGTTAGAGTGATTCAAGAGGAAGATTTTTATGTATTTATACTATTAACATATAATCATGCCTTTATCCCGAATGGCGTAGGCAGAGCGTAAACCACATAAACAACGGTCGTTCCGCAACGTCTGACAAAGTATTGAGGGTTGCTTAAGATAGATGTGTAGGTATATTGCTGTACTGACAGGTTGTCAACCCATCGCCTAAATTACAATATACTGAAACCCTCGGATCCCTTAGCTGGTATTTACAGCATGCCTAGGAGGAAATGCAACTGTTAAAAGTTATCTTTAAGTCAACACAGGGTAATATATATTTTATAGACTAATCAACTAAACATCATGGCGGAATATCAGAAGATATTTGCTAGTTTGAATTAGATAATGGGAGTCCTGAATTATTACGTTTACATCTAAGTAATATTCATGTGATCATAATGTAGATTATGGCGAAATCTAACGTTCCAGAAATCACTCGAAGAACCAAAATAGTGATGTATTTTGTATACCAGGTGTTAGGGACAGCGTCCCGCAAATTGCTTGATAAATAAGGCTTGCTCTGTCAACGACACTGGACAACTTCCACTATTAAATTATTTCAGAATAGAAAAGAAAATACTTCTCCACACAAAATGTTCACCTCGATCAGACAATTCGTACGGAAAATCAATTATTTTTCACTTTCTGAAATAAAAATCTGCTGATAGTTGACCAGTGTCGTTGACTGAGCAATCCCTATCAGTTTGCAGGACGCTGACTCTTACAACTGGTATACATCCTTGTTTAAAAAAAAATGTTTTTTCAACAGTCCTTCATTAAAAGTAGTAGGTAAGTCATAAAGATATGAACAATGTTTTTTTGTCCGATAAGTTAATTTAAATAAATAAAATAATAACCCTACAATAAAAACTCGTATGCCAAACTAAAAAATATAAATAACTACAAAAACATTGTTAAAAAAAAGGTAGGAAAGTAGGTAATGTAACAAAACTGACTGACATGATATTAATATTAATATATTAACATTATATTTATAATTTATTATTTTTGTGGATTTTTCCCAAAGGAAAATAAAATGGAGTTTTTAATTTTACGCCTATTTTTTTCTTTTTCGCGCTCAGATTTTCTTGGATGTCACATCACTATTCTCGAATGATGCGATGATACAATTTCCGTCTGCGGGGAAGCTCCACTCGGGCGGCGTATAATCGATCGATTACCTTTTATATTGGATACTTCTAGGGATCGAAAATAAGTACTTAGCTAATCTGGTCCATCTATTTTTAATTAATAATGAGGAAGGTTACTTAAAATACGGCATTATTAACGAGAAATTTAAACTCTACGTAAAATTTTGCACAAGTTACTTAACCTACTTAACGAAAAATTGGAGTGGTCATAAATTATTTTTACACATGAAACTAGGTTAACTTGTGCAGTTTGAAAAACAAAAAAGATAATGTCATGTAGAATGGGTACCTATTTAAGGAGATTTGAGAGCGGCGACAGTGGCGCCATCAATTTTAAATTAAATGCGCCTGAAATATAAAAAAAACATGATTTTTAAGTTTTGCGACAACCGCAACTAATTCTAGTTCTAATTCTAATTCTATTCAGTTTATAATCCATAATATAATAATTATTCATAATTAGTATTTAAGCTTTGTATTACATATTTGTAATACAGAGCTATTATGATTAGTGTAAATTATTATTTTACGGATTACAAAATGGACAATTAGTTGCGATTGTCGCAAAACCTAAAATACTCATGAAAATGATTGTATTTCAGGCGCAATTAACTTATTACTAATGAGGGTGCCACCCATAGGTGCACCCATAGCATACTCTGCTACCACATTTACTATAGATATTAATTTTGATTGATTAAAAAAGGAGTCGAGCTAACCCAGAGAGGGTTTGACATAAAGCTCATAGGTAATATTGGTTTGCGAATGCAGTTTTATAGTGTTATGTTTTTTCTTAAGAGATTTTATTCATTGAATTAATTGTTTTGAACGATTACAGGCATAACAATAAACAATTGCTGCTCAACCCCTATCATACTGATCCCTAAGCTATCGGCATACAATTAGCATCGTATTATGATTTATTTATTTAAATCTAATAATATAATTTCCTAGTTATAAGTGTAACTTCGATTTCCTAGTGAAAGTGGTTCAGTTAATTGACTGAGCAATCCTTACCAGTTTGCGGAAAGCTGTCCCTTACACTCCGTATATAACTGAGTCTGTCTAGTTTATCATTAAAAAATACCTATTGTGGTTAAAATCACAAACCAAAATACAAGCATAAAAATAAATTAAACAAAATAGATCATTTTCCAATCAATCACTTTTTTTCTATATTTATGTTAATATAGATAGTTTCGTGCTTTAAGGGGCACGGTGAATCGTCAGGCATGTATATTAATTAGGCTCTGATAAGCTAATGACTCCATATTCCGAACCTTAACCTAACACGATAGAAGAAGGCTTAGACATTCGTTAGCTGCTTACTGATATGAATTACTATAACGACCCCTATATTCTTAAAACATAGGTTCAATACAGGTTCGATTCCCGGCGGGGAACAATGACTTTGAGTTGTTGTTTTTCCCATACAACAAACAACAAATACATGCAATAAATCGCAATACAATCTCTAGCCGACAAGAGCGGTTGCATAACCAAATTAAACTGAAAAGTAAGTTATTCAAATAGTGCTTCAATCTCCATCCACAAAGGATTTCGAAGCTGCGAGGGTCTAGGTCTTAAAACGCGGTATCAAAGTTTTTTTACCAGGTTGCATATAAGGAGCAGTTGATCGCAGTGTAGCGGGAGTCAATCCCTCGAGGATAGCCAGTCTCCGTCAAGCTGATCTATACCTTTTTATTTAGATATCTTTTTTAAACAGAATTAATGCAAACTAACAGGGGTTACTCAGCCAAAAAAAATTAAACTTACACAATTTTATTTTCTGGTGCATACTTATTGGGTTTTCTTTTTAAATAAATAAAATTTACCACAAGATTTAATCTTATTTGATACAAAATTAACGCAAATATTGTCTGTGTTGCAAGAACCGAGAACTCAATCCTGGCAAAAGGGGTCCCATAGCCCTATTAGCCCATAGCCCCAGTGCAAAAGTGCAAACATGTTATTCAAATGATGCTACACCCGCAAAGGAATTCAGAGCTAAGACGATTATAGTCCTAAAACGCGGTATCAAAGTTTTTTCACTGGAGTGCATATATGGAGCAGTTGAATTTCAATAAAGCGGGAGTCAATCCCCTCGAGGATAAGCCAGTCTCCGTCAAGCTGGTTTAATTTGACGGTCATTCAGATGTATCCGGTATATTAACCTGTCTTAGCTGGATATTACCTGTCAATGTCAAGTTATAGCTGTAAAGCATAACACACTGAAATCGCATTTGCAATACTATGACCTTCTGAGGTGGATGACAACCTTGCACTGGGTTATCTCGACTCCTTTTTGTGTAAATTTGATTTGATTTATTTTATACGGGGCGTAATCCCTTACCCAGCGCCCCGCAAACTGATAGGGGTTACTTTGTCAACAGCACTGAACAACTTTCACCGACAAATTATTTCAGGAAGTGAAAAATAAAATGGCTTTTTCGTAAAAATTGTCTGATCAACGGGGACATTTTGTAAAGAAATGCCATTTTATTTGTCACTTTCTGAAGGAATTTCCCGGTGATAGTTGTTCAGTGTCGTTGACTGAGTGACCCCTATCAGTTTGTGGGACGCTGTTTCTTGCACCCGTTATATGTAGGTACCTATTTTAGTTTACGATTTGAACAAAGATATTTTTAGATAGTTACCTATGCGAAACTAGGCAGACTGATTAAGATATTCCTACATTACTAATTCAAAATGATATTTTCATAAAAATGTATTCACAAATACAAGCCAAACTTTATTTTTGTAATATATCATAATAGTTTAGTATGGAAAACTGATTATTCTTTTCATATCTATCTATTATTCATTTTCCAGAACAATTTATTTGTGAACTTCGAAAATGTCTCATAATTCGTAAGTTATTAATTTGCAATAACTTTTTGCTATAGATGTAACTAGATCATTCAATTATGTTCCTTTTCTACTACTTAATGTTGACCTAACAACAATTTATTTTCAGAAATCAAGTTCTTGCAAACCTCTTATTTGAAGAATAGATGCCTACTCGTACGGATAGATGCCTCACTATAAAAATAGGATGAGTATAAATACCTTATGAAGTTAAATAAGTTGAAAATATGGAATTAGGTGATTTCGAAGAACCTAACAATTAGTGATGTTGATACCTCCTTGTGTAGCTGTACAGTTCCTAAAAAAGATTTTTTATTTTTTGTCCATAGCCCTTCACACCTATATACTAAAAGAAGCATGTCTCAGAGATATGAGCAAAGCATTATTTTTTATTTTAATATAATTAACATTAATCAAAAAAATAACATAATTTTATTTAGATGTAAAATAAACCTTACAATAATATCTCGTATGCCAAACTAAAAGAAATAAATAGCTACAAAAACATTGTTAAAAAAATGGTAGGAATGTAGGTAATGTAACAAACCTGACTGAATTGATCATTAACATTATATTTATGGTATAAACTTTTAACTGCTCAAGTGCGCAGTCGCAGTGTTTTCGTTTATCTTCCACTATTGTAATGTTACTGCGGTTTAAATTGTGGTAGGTAGTGTGGTTGTTTGGTATGCACTGGGTATTTATAAAGAACATTCATCTGTATACTGATTTTATTTTACATAAACACAACAAAAACATAAGCATTCATTTCATTTGATATAAAATTTACGCCAATATTGCCCGTGTTGCGATAATTACGAACCCTAGTAGTGTAACCTAACAAGAGGGGTCGCATAGCCATATTATTAACCTGCAAAGCAAGTTATTCAAATAGTGCTCCAATCTCAATCCACAAAGGATTTCGAAGCGGCGAGGGTTAAAGTCCTAAAACGCGGTATCGAAGTTTTTTCACCAGATTACATATAAGGAGCAGTTGAATGTTAGTACAGCGGGAGTCAATCCCCTCGAGGTTAGCCAGTCTCCGTCAAGCTGGTCTAATTTGACGGTCATTCAGATGTATCCGGTAATAAACCCTTCTAAGCTGGATAAAAAAAAACTGTCAGTTATAGCTGTAAAGCATAACACTCTGAAATCGCATTCGCAAAACTAGGACCTTCTGAGGTGGATGGCATAACCTATCACTGGGTTGTCTCGACTCCTTTTTGTGTACATTTTATTTGATTTTTTTTACGTGGCGTAAGGGACAGCGCCCCTCAAAAGGGGTTGCTCAGCCAACGACACTGAACAATTCCATTCTTTCTCAGAAGAATTTATTCGTGAATGTTGTTCAGTTTTATACATATTTTATAGACTAATCAACTAAACATCATGGCGTACTATCAGACAATATTTGCTGGTTTGAATTAGATAATGGGAGTCCTGAATAATTAAGTTTACATCCAATATTCATGTGATCATAATGTAGATTATGGCAAAATCTAACGTTCCAGGAATCACTCGAAGAACCAAAGTAGTGATGTATTTTGTATACCAGGTGTAAGGACAGCGTCCCGCAAATTGCTTGATAAATAGGGCTTGCTCAGTCAACGACACTGAATAACTTCCACTAGGAAATTAATCCAGAATAAAAAAAAACTTTTCCACACAAACTGTTCACCTCGATCAGTCAATTTGTACGGAAGACCAATTATTTTTTAATTCCTGAAATAAAAATCTGCTGATAGTTGATCAGTCTCGTTGACAGAGCAACCCCTACCAGTTTGCAGGACGCTGAACCTTACAACTGGTATACATCCATGTTTAAAAAAAATATTTTTTAACAGTCCTTTATTAAAAGTAGTAGGTAAGTCATAAAAATATAATTTAAATTGAAATAAATAAAATAATAACCCTACAATAACATCTCTAACTTTTATTTTTCTGTACCGTAAGGTTGCCTGGAAGAAATTGCTGCTTAGCAATAAGGCCGCCTATTTGTACTTCTATTTGTTTAATTTAATTTTTATTTTCTCTTGTGTCTTTTCTGTGCAATAATAGTAGATTTTATGCCGAGTGCATAAAGCAAGTCATTATTATCCGAGATCGTTATATGCCCGAGCCCGCAGGGCGAGGGCAGATGGAGAAGTCGAGGATAAAAATGATTTGTGCACGAGTTATAGACTCTGCTTTTCACTTCGATTGCGAGAAAATAAAACAGTAACATAACATACTAACATTTATTTAATTAAAATTCAAAGTAAAATTTCACAGCTTCTTTCCCGCTACTTTACTTTTTTAAATTTTTGTGCATGATTTTCGGGCAAAGAATAAAATATATACAGCCTACTCTTAAATTATTTTGGAATATAGTTTTTTTTAGTGATGAATATGTCTTGATATTTAGTTACTTTTTCGTATTATCTTATTATAAACCAAAAATGCAAATAGGGAAGGATATATTATAAATTAGCAAGTTTTATCCGTGTACAATTTATTATGTTTGGCTGCATGGTCTAAATGGTCACTGCCTTAGTATAGATACATTTAAAAAGCTACTTTTTTGCCCTTGTGCATAAAGTTCAACTTTATGTCGCCTAGATTCTGCATAAAGTAGTACTTTTTCAAGCATGAGAAGTGAAAAGTATATTCTTATCTCGTATGCCAAACTAAAAAATATAAAAAACTACAAAAACATTGTTAAAAAAAATTTAGGATAGTAGGTAATGTAACAAAACTGACTGACTTGATCATTAACATTATATTTATAATAAAACATTTCATATTTGTGTGGATTTTGCCTAAAGGAAAATAATGATGGGGTTTTTAATTTTACGCCTATTTTTTTCGTTATCGCGCTCAGCTTTTCTAGGATGTCACATCACTCTTCTCGAATGAAGCGATGATACAATTTCCGTCTGCGGGCAAGCTCCACTCGGGCGGCGTATAATCGATCGATTACCTTGTATATTGGATACTTTTAGGGATCGAAAATAAGTACTTAGCTGGTCCAGCTATTGTTAATTAATAATGTGGATGGAAACTTAAAATACGGCAATATTAACGAGAAATTTGAACTCTGCGTAAAATTTGGCACTAGTTACCTACTTAACGAAAAATTGGAGTGGTCATAAATTATTTTTACACATGAAACTAGGTTAACTTGTGCAGTTTAAAAAAATAAAATAGTTAATGTCATGTAGAATGAGTACCTTGATACAAAATTAACGCAAATATTGTCTGTGTTGCAAGAACTGAGAACTCAATCCTGGCAAAAGGGGTCCCATAGCCCTATTATACTGCAAAACAAGTCATTTAAATGATGCTTCACCCGCAAAGGAATTCGGAGCTGAGAGGGTTATAGTCCTAAAACGCGGTATTGAAGTTTTTTCACTAGATGGCATATATGTAGCAGTTGAATTTCAATATAGCGGGAGTCAATCCCCTCGAGGATAAGCCAGTCTCCGTCAAGCTGGTTTAATTTGACGGTCATTCAGATGTATCCGGTACATTAACCTGTCTTGGCTGGATATTTCCTGTCAATGTCAAGTTATAGCTGTAAAGCATAACACACTGAAAATGCATGCGCAATACTATGACCTTCTGAGGTGGATGACAACCTTGCACTGGGTTATCTCGACTCCTTTTTGTGTAAATTTTTATTTGATTTATTTTATACGGGGCGTAATCCCGTACCCAGCGCCCCGCAAGCTGATAGGGGTTACTTAGTTAATAACACTGAACAACTTTCAACAATAAATTAGTTCAGGAAGTGAAAAATTAAATGGATTTTTCGTACAAATTGCCTGATCGACGTGGACATTTTGTATAGAAATGCCATTTTTTTGTCACTCCCTGAAGGAATTTCCCGATGATAGTTGATCAGTGTCGTTGTCTGAGCAACCCCTATCAGTTCGTGCGACGCTGTTCCTTACACCCGGTATATATACCTATTGTAATTTACGATTTAAACCAAGATATTTTTAGGTAGTTACCTATGCTAAACTATGCAGACTAATTAAGATATTCCTACAATACGATTTGCAATCGTTTAGATACTAATTAAAAATGATCTTTTCATAAAAATACATTCACAAATACAAGCCAAAATTTTTTTTTGAAGTTTTTAATTTGCAATAAGTTTTTGCTATGGATGTAACTAGATCATTCATTTATGTTCCTTTTCTACTACTTAATGTTGACCTAATAACTATTTATTTTCAGAAATCAAGTTTTTCCAACCCTCTTATTTGAAGCAGAGATGCCTACTCGTACGGATAGATGCCTCACTATAAAAATAGATAGGATGAGGATAAATACCTTATGTAATTAAATAAGTTGAAAATATGGAATTAAGTGATTTCGAAGAACCTAACTAGTGATGTTGATACCTCTTCGTGTAGCTGTACAGTTTCTAAAAAAGATGTATGTTTTTTTGTCCATAGCCCTTCATACCTTTATACTAAAAGAAGCATGTCTCAGAGATATAAGCAAAGCATTTTTTTTTTTCATATAATTAAATTTCATTAATAAATTTACATGATTTAATTTTAATGTAAAATAAACATTACAATAATATCTCGTATGCCAAACTAAAATAAATAAATAGCTACAAAAACATTGGAAAAAAAATGTTTGGAATGTAGGTAATGTAACAAAACTGACTGAATTCATCATTAACATTATATTTATGGTATAATATTTCATATTCAACTCTGGCAACTTGAGTGCGGAACTATCAACTTACGTAATTTCTTAATTGAATATTATCTGGAGTTAAGGCATAGTTTCTTTAGAAATAATATCTGCTTACTGATATTCATTACTATAACGACCCCTATATTCCCCAATACATAATTCCATTAATCTGCCTCCGTGGTCTAGTGGTCTGAGCCAGACTCTCGACCAGGTGATCCCGAGTTTGATTCCCGACGAGGGACAATGACTTTGTGTTGTTGTTTTCCCCATACAACAAACAACAAGTACATGCAACAAATCGCAATACAATCTCTAGCTGACAAGAGGGGTTGCATAGCCACATTAACCTGAAAAGCAAGTTATTCAAATGGTGCTCCAATCTCCATCCACAAAGGATTTTGCAGCTCAAATCAATATAATACAATCTCGATCTCGAATACGATTTTGCAGCAGCGAGGGTAAAAGTCCTAAAACGCGGTATCGAAGTTTTTTCACCGGGTTGCATATAAGGAGCAGTTGAATCGCAATTTAGCGGGAGTCAATCCCCTCGAGGTTAGCCAGTCTCCGTCAAGCTGGTTTAATTTGACGGTCATTCAGATGTATCTGGTATATTAACCTGTCTTAGCTGGATATTTCCTGTCAATGTCAAGTTATAGCTGTAAAGCATAACACACTGAAACCGCATGCGCAATACTATGACCTTCTGAGGTGGATGACGTAACCTTGCTTTAGGTTATATCGACTCCTTTTTGTGTAAATTTTATTTGATTTATTTTATACGGGGCGTAATCCCTTACCCAGCGCCACGCAAACTGATAGCGGTTACTTAGTCAATAAAACTGAACAACTTTCACCAAGAAATTATTTCAGGAATTGGAAAATATAATTGCTTTTTCGTACAAAGTCTGATCGACGTGGACATTTTGTATAGAAATGCCATTTTTTTTATCACTCCCTGAAGGAATTTCCCAGTGATAGTAGTTTCCCAGTTGTTCAGTGTCGTTGACTGAGCAACCCCTATCAGTTTGTGGGACGCTGTTCCTTACACCCGATATATGTACCGTTCCGTACAAATTGTTGATCGACGTGGACATTTTGTATGTAAATTACATTTTTCTTTCACATCCTGAATGAAATTTCCGATACCTATTTTGGTTTGCGTTTTAAATCAAGATATTTTTAGGTTAGGCTAAACTAGGCAGACTGATTAAGATATAACTAGTTAACGATTTACAATTTTTTGGATACCAATTGAAAATGATCTTTTCACAAAAATACATTCATAAATACAAAACAATCCTTTTTTTTTCTTAATTTATTCTAATAGTTTATTTTGGAGAACTGATTTTTCTTTCCTCCAGAATGTGAATTTCAAGAATGTCTCTTAATTCTGAAGTTATTAATTTGCAATGACGTTTTGCTATAAATATAACTAGATCAATCATTTATTTTATTTATTTATTTATTTATTTACTGTTTATTGTACACAAGTAACATGAGAAAGACAATACACAAGGAATACCGACACAACAGGTACAGCTTATTTCTACTAAGAAATTTCTTCCAGCTGACCTACGGAAGTGAGACTTAAAATGAGAGGCAAATTAGGCGTGCACAAATAAAGCATAATATAAAAATAATACCAGATAATTATAAATTACATAAATAACTAATTATATAAATACTTAAAATCATAATAACTATATAAACATGAATATATATATAAATACATATATATAACTAATACTATACGGAAAGTGAAAGGTAATGCTCCTTTACTCTCTTCCTAAAGACAGCGACAGAAGAACTATCACGGACCGTGTACGGCAGTGAATTCCATAACCTGGCCGCATTGACAGTGAAAGAATAAGAGTAAAAATCTGTGTGGTGGTGAGGAATAGACAGTAGTGATTTAACAATAGGACGACATGGTTTGTCCTGGGAACGCGAGAAATTGAAACGTTCACGAAGATAATTTGGAGAGCAAGGGTTTGAAAGAATGTAATTATTAATTTATGTTTCTTTTCTACTACTTAATGTTGACTTAACAACTATTTTCTTTTTCAGAAATCGATTTTTTGAAAACCTCTTGTTTAAAGGATAGACGCCTACTCGTATGGATAGATCCCTCTTTATAAAAATAGAGAAGAAGAATAGATAGATGCCTATAAAATGGGAAAAGTTTAAAATATGGAATTAAGTTATTTCGAAGAACCCAACTAGTAATGTTTATATCTCCTAGTGTAGCTCTACAGTTTCTAAATAACCTTTTTTTATGTTTATAGTCCTTCATACCTATACACTAAAAGAAGCATGTCTCAGAGATATGAGCAACGTATTTTTTAAAATTTTCATATTATTTAAATGTTTCAAATTGAAAAAAAAAACGTACAATAATATGCCAAACTAAAATAAATACACAACTGCAAAAACATTGTTAAAAAAATATGGTAGGAAAGTAGGTAATGTAACAAAACTGTCTGACTTGATCATAAACATTATATATTTATGGTATAACATTTAATATTCGTGTCGATTTTATCTAAAGGAAAATAAAGATGAAGTTTTTAATTTTACGCCAATTTTTGTCTTCTTCGCCCTCAGCTTTTCTTGGATGTCACATCACTATTCTCGAATGAAGCGATGATGTAATTTCCGTCTGCGGGGAAGCTCCACTCGGGCGGCGTATAATCGTTCGATTACCTTCTATATTGGATACTTCTAGGGATCGAAAATAAGTACTTAGCTAATATTCTGGTCCAGCTATTTTTAATTAATAATGTGAAAGGAAGCTTAGTACGGTAATATTAACGAGAAATTTGAACTCTGCGTAAAATTTAGCACTATTACCTACTTAACGAAAAATTGGTGTGGTCATAAATTATTTTTATACATGTAACTAGGTTAACTTGTGTAGCTAAAAAAAAAAGCATGTAGGATAGGTACCTACTTATACCGAAATCACACTTATAGGTGGTTCGAGAGCAGCAACAGTGGCGCCATTATTTTTAAATTAATTATGTCTGAAATACAACTTTCATGCTGGACTGGGAACGAGAGAAAAACGTAGAATGTGCCAGCTGCATTTCCTCCCGGGCATGCTGTAAAAAACAGCTAAGGGATCCGAGGGTTTCTGTATATTGCAATTTAGGCGACAGGCTGACAACCTGTCACTACAGCAATATACCTACAAATCTATCTTAAATAACCCTCAAATCTTTGTCAGACGTGGCGGAACGACCTTTGTTTAGGTCGTGTACGCTCTGCCTACCCCATTAGGGATAAAGGCGTGATTATATGTATGTATGTATGTATGAAATACAAACATTTTCATGAACTTTTAAGTTTTGCGACAATCACAACTATTTCTCCATTTTATAATCCATAATATAATAATTATTCATAATGTGTATTTAAGCTTTGTATTTTCCAAGTACTTTGTATTGAATATTTGTAATACATAGCTTTTATGATTTGCAATTGTCGCAAAACCTAAAATATTCATGATAATTATTGTATTTATTTATAAGCACAATTAATTTATAACTATTGAGGGCGCCACCTATACTCTGCTACCACATTCACTATAGATATTAATTTTGATTTTCTGTATATTGTAATTTAGGCGAGGGGCTGACAACCTGTCACTACAGCAATATACTTACAAGTCTATCTTAAATAACCCTCAACACTTTGTCAGACGTGGCGGAATGACCTTTCGTTTAGGTCGTATACGCTCTGCCTACCCCATCAGGGATAAAGGCGTGATTATATGTATGTATGTATTAATTTTGATTAGTTAAAAAAGGAAAAAAAAGAGTCGAGCTAACCCAGAGATGGTTTGCCACCTACCTCATAGGTCATAGTATTAGTTTGCAAATGTGGTTTTATAGTGTTATGCTTTACTTGACAGTTTTGGCAGCTGGGAGCATGTACCAGCTGCATTTCCTCCCGGGCATGCTGTAAAAACCAGCTAAGGGATTTAATCAGCTAAGGGATTTAAGAATATTGTAATTTAGGCGATGGGCGGACAACCTGTCACTACAGCAATATGCCTACAAATCTATCTTAAATAACCCTCGAAGCTTTGTCAGCCGTGGCGGAAAGACCTTTCTTTAGGTCATTTACGCTCTGCATACCCCATTAGAGATAAAGGCGTGATTATGTGTATGTGTGTGTATGATACCGGATACATATGAACGACCGTCAAGTAAGACCGGCTTATCGGAAACTGACTTAACCTCGAGGAGACTGCCTCCTATTTGACTGAGATTCAATTTCTTCTTATATGCAAACTGCCGAAAACACTTATCGCGTTTTTGAACTTTAACCCCTTAAAGATTTGAAATACTTTGTGGAAGGAGCAAGAAGAGAGTTTTGAGCGTTTATGGGCATAATAATAAACAATTGGTGCGCTACCCCTCTCATACTTAGCCCCTAGCTATTGGCATACGATCAGCATCGTATTATGATTTATTTTTATATCTAGGTACTAGGTAAAATGCCCTTCCATGCAGGACTGGGAGCGAGAGTAAAATATAGAATATGCCAGCTGCATTTCCTCCCGATCATGCTGTAAAATCTAGCCAAGGGATCCAAGGGTTTCAGTATATATCAATTTAGGCGATGGGCTGACAACCTGTCACTACAGCAATATACCTAAAATCTATCTTAAATAACCCTCAAAGCTTTGTAAGACGTGGCGCAACGACCATTGTTTAGGTCATTCACGCTCTGCCTACCCTGTTAGGGATGATTTAATGTATGTATGTAGGTAAAATGTAACTTCCATTTCCTGGTGAAAGTTGTTCAGTTTTGTTGTCTATGCAAGCCTTATCAATTTGCCGAAAGCTGTTGCTTATCATAACTGAGTCTGTCTAATTTAGTATTAAAAAAATACCTATGGTGGCTTAAATCACAAACCAAAATACAAGTATAAAATAAATCAAACAAACGGACAAAAAGGAGTCGATTTAACCCTTAGAGAGTTATGCCATCCACCTCAGAAGGTATTTTTTTGTTGTTTGAGTATTCAGTTTCATACGAGTATTTAATACTTTGGGTTGAAAGTTTTTATCCAGCTTAGATAGGTTAATTACTGGATACATCTGAATGACCGTCAAATTAGACCAGCTTGACGGAGACTGGCTAACCTCGAGGGGATTGACTCCCGCTTTACTGAGATTCAACTGCTTCATATATGCTAACTGGCGAAAAAACTTCGATACCGCGTTTTAGAACTTTAACCCTCGCAACTCTAAAGTCCTTTGTTGACGGAGCAAGACTTGAATAACTTGTTTTGCGAGATAATATGCTATAGTTAGTATAGTGCTTGCTGCGGCAGTGCAAACACTTTTGCTTGATTATAATGTGCTCTCGCCATATTATGATCATTATTTTATAACAAAATCATCTATAGTAGGTATTATGATAATAAATTTATTGGTATGAGTATACTACAATACGTATAATTAGCTAAACTAGTACGAAAATATTAGGAACTAGCTTTACATCACAGTTTAACCCGCGGCTTAAGTTTTCCCGTGGGAACCAGATATTTTCGTGCGGTAAAAACTTTGGGTGATTTTTTTTTGCGTAATGTAGCTTTCTAATAGTAAAGGATTTTTAACAAACTGACCCAGTCCAGTGGTTTTTGAGCTTATTCGTTACAAACATCCAGAATACAATTTTTCCGCCTTTTAATAATTATTGTTAATAGTACCTTTCATAAAATAAATTTATTTTATTTTATTTATTGCAAGAAATCTTACAGCTAAAAAAATATAAAAAATACAATTTCGATTGCCATAATAGATTTCTCATTAATACATTTTGTTTAGCAAATAACAGCTAAATTAATTAATTATTATCAATAACAGTAAAATAATAAAGTAAAAAAAGAACTGTCGCTCTTGCAAAAAGGAGTCGAGTTAACCCTGATAGGGTTATCCATCCACCTCAGAAGGTCATAGCTTAACTTGAATGCGATTATCACATCATGGCTTGACCAGTATAGTAACCAACTATTGCCGGATACATCTGATTGTCCGCCAAATTAGACCAGCTTGGCGGCGACTGGCTAACCTCGAGGGGATTGACTCCCAGTCACCCGAGATCGACCTGCTCAATATATGCGAACTGGCGAAAAAACTTCGATACCGCGTTTTAGAGCTCGGGCTGTTCTTAAAAGCTACGAAATCTCGCAGCCAGTCACTGCCGCCGGTGCATTACTTGGTATTGGATATGAAAAGATTGTTTGAGTTGAAATGCTAGAAATTTAATTGATGAAGCTTCAATTAGGGAAGATAAATAAAATTGAAAGGTAGAAATTAGATCCAATTGTTTACTACAGGTACCTGTGCAATAAAATATTAAATAAAAAATAAAATAAGCTATTAAAGTTATTAAATATAAAAATACTAGGATCTTACTTCGCAATGATTTATTCTACAAGACCATCTATCTATCTGACCAACTTTATAAAAATGGTCAACGGGAATTAGACCTTAAAACGTGTTTTGAATTTGACACCGCATCACTGACTGCAAAAACGATTCAACAAAATATTGTAATATCACGTTATTTCGTAACTTATAAATATGATAAAATAAATGTAAAGTACTTATGTGAATAAATAAATTAAAATCTACCTAAGTCTATTATATTTTGACGATCTTTATCACGGACAAATTCATACTTTATAAAGCCTAGAGTAATAATTATGTTAGCATTCGAAATTATGTACATGTTTTATAATTACAACAAACGCATAAAAAAATTATAATGTTGTTATTAAAAACACTTGTACTTGTTTAATAACAACATTATAAATATGGAGTTTCACCAAGTGCCGACAATCGCAAGTATAAATTGTATAAAAAAATATTGATCTGTAAATTATAGTATAATAGTAGTCATCTCCCTAGACTTATACCGTATCTCCCGGGGTCGGCTTCCTTCAATCCTAGATTAGGTCAGAGTTTTCAAACCGCCAATGCTTAGCACTGACCTC
The DNA here is from genome assembly GCA_949820665.1 of Scrobipalpa costella. Lineage (NCBI taxonomy): Eukaryota > Metazoa > Arthropoda > Insecta > Lepidoptera > Gelechiidae > Scrobipalpa > Scrobipalpa costella. The sequence continues at coordinate 6,463,623 of OX463306.1, forward strand.
TGACATGGCATACCGACTAATATCTACGTTATTAAACGATATAAACCGAGACGAAAAAAGCGCCAAAAAAGCGTAAATATAAAATAAGAAAACAGAAAAACACATTGGCACGTGGTGGGATTCGAACCACGACCTCCACGCTCAGGAGGCAGCGGCCCTATCCACTACACCATCGGGCTATCTCAGTTCAGTGACTGTAGTAGGTATGCCTGAGTTTTTACGACCCAGGTAAATCTAATCTACGATTATGATAAGACTTATATAACACATATACACACATATAATCACGCCTTTATCCCGAATAGGGTACGCAGAGCGTAAACTACTAAAGAAAAGATCGTTCCGCCACGTCTGACAAGTTTTGAGGGCTATTTTAGACTGAAATGTGTATCGCTATAATGACAGGTTGTCAGCCCATCGCCTAAATTACAATATACTGAAATCCCTCGGATCCCTTAGCTGATTTTTACAGCATGCCCGGGAGCAGATGCAGCTGGAACATTGTATGTTTTTTCTATCAGTCCCAGTCCAGCATGGAAGCAACTTATAATAGTAGGATATAATTTCATAAAGGTACCTACGCATAGTATACGTGGTGTAAGGGACAGAGTATCACAAACTGATAGGGGTTGCTCAGTCAACGGAAATGAACAACTATCAGCAAGAATTTTATTCAGGAAGTAAAAAAAAACTATTTGATATCAAAATGGTAATTTTGTATGGGAAGGGCATTTTTTTTCGTGTCCTGAAACAATTTTCTGGTGCAAGTTGTTCAGTTTCGTTGACTGAGCAACCTCTATCAGTTGGCTGTCCCTTACACCCAGTATAACGTTCGGATATAATTTCATAAAGGTAGGTACATAATTAGTATTTTCAGGGGCACGAAGCTGATTAATTATTAGCCACCTACGTAATCTGATTGGACCAGATTGTGACTCGGTATTTTCGGTCGGCAGATCTATTTACCTAACATACAGGTGCGCTAACCATTCGGCTTATGTTATTAATCAATTCGGTTACTGTTACATACCTACATATAATCACGCGTTTGTCCCTAATGGGGTAAGCAGAGCGGATTAGATATTAGCGGATAAGAGCGTAAACGACCTAAACAAAGGTCGTCCCATCACGTCTGACCAAGTTTTGAGGGTTATTTAATATGGATTTATAGGTATATTGCTGTAGTGACAGGTTGTCAGCTCATCGCCTAAATTGCAATATACACAAACCGTCGGATCCCTTAGCTGGTTTTTACAGTATGCCCGGAAGGAAAAGCAGCTCATTGTATGTTTTTTCTCGCTCCCAGTCCTGCATGGTTCGGTTGCAGTTTCGTGAATTTATTTCCATGCTTCTTCTTCTGTCGTGTGGGTATCGAGTCGATAGCCCCGATGAACCCTCGTGTCAGAGTTTTTAAACCGCCTAATAGCACAGTTAATATGCCTTTGACATAGTTTGTTGACGCTGCAACAATCATCGTGTCGTGGCCAATCATGATGATGACATAGTTTTTTAGCATCATTTCCTTGGGAGGAAAGTTGGCCGAGTGATGACGGATGGGAAAAGGGTAATCACCCACCTGGTCGGGTGTTGTGAACAGTGACTGGATTAGTTCGGAAGTTGTATATATGCAGATCGTCGAGCAAACTTCGATACCGCGTTTCAGGACTGTTGTATCTTGATGTGGCGCCTTCTATGTGCGCTACAGTTTGTTAGGTTTGTGTAACGACCACTATCAAAGACCAGGACTGACTGTCCCGTCCGAAATACGGTTTTTTTTTTCTTCCAGACAATCAGGTGATTCTGCCTAAATTGTACTAACCAAGTTTGGTTAAACTGGGGAAAATCTCACTAAGTGATAAATTGAACATCAACTTTGTGTTCCCCATTCTGGGAATCGAACCCAAGACTTCCGGATCGTGATCCCATGGCTCTGACCTCTAGACCACGGAGGCAGTTTTTCCGGGCATACTGTGGAAATCTGTAGTGTGAGGAAAGGATTATGGTGTATTTATAACCTATCAATACACAGCTCCAAATTTCTTAAATGACATACATAATCATAGGTAAAGACACGAAAACTTTTTATGAAACCGTTGATGCTCTGTTTACCACATAAGGGTTACAAGCATGTCTATTTGTACGTTACGTACTTATCTACTACAGATCATTCGACCATCTATTTAGTATTTACCAAAACTAAACCAGTTTCCGCTGGAATTCGTCCAGCCCTGGAGATAATTTAGTGGAATCAATTCCAATCCATTACATACTGAAGAGCACTTCACTAATATAAGTGTGGCTTGATTAAATTTTACAGGACCGAATTTAAGGAAAATTATATTTATAGATTTGGAAAACATGAGAAATTTATTGTATTTATTTAATTTAATAATCAAAAACGTTACATGGGCGGACTGAGGGCATGTGGAATGATAAGCCATCCAATTAACTAACAAAGTTAGAAGAAAACAAGTTCACGGTGGGAACACAAAGTTATCCAATTCGAATCAGAAAAAAGAACATATGAAACGTATCTGCATGAGTGCACAAGCTGTTATACAATTACTAGGCCAAATCGGATACGAATTGGATACGTATCTATATGGATAAGTGCACAAACCTCCTAGCAATCCAAGTATGTTATGTGTAAACAAATAAATGAAAACAAATAAGTGTAAAGGAAAATAAAGTACGCAATATATTTTCATTATATTTCATGTAAAAAACGGCTTTTGAGTGCAATGCCTATAATGATCTAAGAGAAATAATATTTAGGTACAGTTGAAAATCTAATAATAAATAATATAAATAAATTATTATCGTTAGCTAATATTATAATTTCTTTGGCTTTGTTGTGGAAGAGCAGCAATATCTTTGAGGTAATTGTTTTAAAAAAACTTTGTATTTATTATACAGGGTGGCCCAAAGAGTGACGTCCAAAGGAAAAAAATTGATTCCTTAGGTCAAGGGGTAGCCAAATCACCCCCATGTATGTTCAGCGATTTTTAGTAGTTTAGGAGTTATGAATTTTTTTGCTAATTTTCTAAGAAAATTTACCTCAGTGGATTAATTATTTTTTATTATTTTTTTGGATAACTTTTTTTTATTTTTTTTTATTTTTGTGACATCCTCTTAAATTGTTCTTTTAACCATAAAAGTTTCAGCTTCCTAGCTGTAATGTAAGTTAGTTATTTTTTTATCGAAAGTTCGAATTTTACGATCGAGCTAGTCAGCTCTGAATTTTCAACTTGAAATTAAAAATTGAGAAAGATAATCTCATGGTCCCTTATTAATTTTAAAAACTCCGCAAGGTTTCAAAATTACATAAAAATAAAAATTTCCTATTGCTTAATGGGGTATTATTTGCAGAAAATAGCCTTCAAAGGTACTTGGGTGGAATTTACAAAAGTTCATTTATTGCAGTTCGTTCGTTTTATTGGTTTACTTAAATTTATTGTCAATTAGCGGAGAAGAGGTGTGAGGGAGATAGCAACTATGTTTAAAGTTGAGTCTAAGCACGTATGGTTTTGATAGAAATAACATAACATTAAGATAATCAATGCATGACCCACTCCGAGACATTACTTTGAGTTGCATGAGAGTCGCAGTCGCGAATTTACCCTGTATGTATTTTCCAGAAATAAGTTGCATTGTTTCAAATATTATTTCCTAATCCATCTCTGTCTGGTTTGCAATATAATTAGGTATCGAATTTAGGCGGTATTGAGATTAAATCAGATGAGCCAATTTAGCGGATTGCAGATGTCTTGACACTAATACCTATTGCTGTGGTCCCATGGATATAATTATTATTTAGGACGTACGTATATACATATAATCATACCTTTATCCCGATGAGGTAGGTAGAGCGTAAACGACCTAAACAAAGGTCGTTTCTCTACGTCTGACAAAGGTTTGAGGGTTTTTTAAAATATATTTGTAGGTATTGTATCGGCCTATCGCCTAAATTGCAATATACTGAAACTTCGAATCCCATCTGGTTTTTACAGCATGCTCGGGAGGAAATGCAGCTGGCACATTCTATGTTTTTCTCTCACTCACTGTCCAGCATAGAAGAATTTAATTGTTATCAATTTAATAATTTAGATATTAATCATTTTAATTTAGGATCAAATGTTATTTATTTTTATTAAAGATGTAATATTACTAAGCATAAGCATAGGTAGGTAGTGAAGTGACTCATAGATTAGATTTCTTTATTTCACATTATCAGTGTTATAATTTACTAGCGACCCGCCCCGGCTTCGCACGAAAATCATCAGTGTTTCTCTACTATATTATGCATGTATTATACATATAAACCTTCCTCTTAAATCACTCTATCCATTAAAAGAAACCGCATCAAAATCCGTTCCATAGTTTTAAAGATCTAAGCATACATAGGGATATAGGGACAGTGAAAGCGACTTTGTTTTATACTATGTAGTGATATTGCAATAATAATGAAAATGTCAAAGAATAAGTATATCATATTGTTGACAGTCTCCTCAGGATTCAGTGTATTACAATTTAGGCGATGGGCTGACAACCTGTCACTACAGCAATATACCTGCGAATATATCTTGAATGGCCCTCAGGGCTTTGTCAGACGTGGCGGAACGACCTTTGTTTTGGTCGTTTACGCTCTGCCTACCCCATTAGGGATAAAGGCGTGATTATATGTATGTATGTATGTTGACAGTCTCCTTGCAGTAGTGGTTCATGCATGGTTCATGTAATGGCCACTATCAAAGACAGTGACCGGGATCGACGGCTTAACATGTCTTCCGAAGCACGGAATTTTCTTCTAGACAATCAGGTGATTCAGCCTGGCTTGTCCTAACCTAACTGTGGGAAACTTCTCACGAACTTATAAATTAACAAATATAAAATCTGTCCGTCCCCCTTGGAATCGAACCCAGGACCTCCGGATCGTGAGTGATCAGACCGCTAGACTACGGAGGCAGATATCTTCTATAATAATCAATTAATCATCGCATACTGTAGTAATTACATTACAAAGCAATGAAGCGTAAAACTAGATCTTATTTGCAATACCCACAGTTAGCTCATAAACTATTGTACTTTATTACCTTTCAAAATTTTAGTTGTAGTGACGACTATTATTAGATAGATGACTATACTAATGACAAAGATGTAAGGAGCTCTGATATTTCAGTGAAGCCTAAGAAATTGGCACACATTGCGCTCACAAACCCTATTTTGAACAAAACGAAGGACAAAAGTAAGAATAAGATAAAACGAAGGGAGGGCCGCAAGGTGCGAGTTTCTCATGCTTCTTCTTCATTGTGGTATAGTTTTATTTTATTTTGTGACACAGATATAATTTTATTTGTAATAGACTCGCTTGTGACTTTCTAAAAGTGTTCTTAGGAATCTATTTGGAAATAAATGATCGACTTTGACTTTGACAAATTAGTACAATAGAAGATATTGAAAAATAATTAAAATTAAATAAAACGATCAAAAAATCCAACTGCATAGGTAATATTACTTGTAAATATACATACTTATAAATATTATAACTTATCCTTCCATGCTGGACTGAGAGCGAGAGAAAAACATAGGATGTGCCAGCTGCATTTCCGCCCGGGCATACTGTAAAACCAGCTTAGGGATCCGAGAGATTCTGTATATTGCGATTTAGGCGATGGGCTGACAACCTGTCACTAGAATACAAAGAATATAATAGAAGAAGAATATAATAGAAAAACGTTTATTCATGAAACAATACAAAACTCAATAAAGTAAGTAGATTTTTGTTACATACATACATACATAACATAAAACCACGCCTTTATCCCTAATGGAGTAGGCAGAGCGTAAACGACCTAAACAAAGGTCATTTCGCCACGTCTGACAAAAGTTTTGAGGGTTATTTGAGATAGATTTGTAGGTACATTGCTGTAGTGACAGGTTGTCAGCCCATCGCCTAAATCGCAATATACTGAAACCCTCAGATCCCTTAGCTGGTTTTTACAGCATGCCCGGGAGAAAATGCAGCTGGCACATTCTATGTTTTTATTTCGCTCCCTGTCCAGAATGGAAGAAATACATACATGACAACATAATCGTTTTTTTTTGTATAAATGTGGTAGGCAGAGCGTAAACGACCTAAACAAAGGTGCATGTATGTATATTAAGAGTTGATAAAATACAATAAAAGTACCTACATCAATGCTCATACAAGATGTAAAAAATAATTTAAAGTTTAAAGAAAATTCTACAATATAATTAAAAGTTATTTTACAATTTTGCTGACCTTCCCCTTAAAACCTTCCAAACTGTCGTTAAAGATGTCCAACTTGGCCCTTAATTCATTGACAAATTACACTAGGATTTTAATTCGACATTTCGTTACTGAAGATATTTAAAATCAATTAAAACGATCAAAAAACCAACTGCGTAGGTTATTACCTATACAAATATCATATATTTAAAATATTTGTAAAAATACATACTTAAAAACATTATAATAAAAATATAAACAAGGAGACCTATTTCTGTCTCCAAACCAACACCTAGTTTGTAAGCCCTACACCAAGTTCCACATCCATTGACTAAATATTAACGCCCGCTTGCCAATTGAATCAGTCAAATAAATCGATCTGCTGCAAAATCTCACTAAAACTCATGCAGTCGGAGGCAGAGGCAGTCCATGATTGAATTGAGACTACATTTAGGGCCGTATTTATAATCAGCTCTTGAGACTGACAGCAAGTTTGAGTTCGTATCAGAAATGTCATTTCAATACAAAACGATCTGTCAAATCCACACTTAATATTGCTCAATCTTGAGATCACTTCATAAGTACGAGTCTAAGGGTCGTATTTATAAAGCGATCTGAATAATGAGTATGGATTTGACAGGCCATAATGTACTGAAATTACATTTGTAATACGAATCCAAACTTGCTGTCAATCTCAAGTGCTGTTTATCAATATGGACCTTATTGTTTTACACACTGGTGCCTCTGCGCTCTGTAACAAAGTTCCGTATTCTTAACCTTGTGCATTCGTGTAACATTTTCCCTTATGGAGGACAAACCAGTTAGGAGCACAGTTTGACAGGCAAGCTCTATTGGGAAAGGTTTTCTTTACACACCCGTCAAAAGCACAAATGGGCCTGTTCACTTTAGGACACGCACAGGTTTTATTTTCAATACAAGCACCTTTGTGGAGAATGATTGCGTCGGGAGCGCAGTTGCTTAAACACTCATGGTTCCTGAAAGTTTTCGTCACACATTTATCTGAAGCACATATAGGCTTATCTGTCTGAGGACATTCGCAGAGTTTCTCATAACCATTCATACATAATTCCTCGTCATTTTTGTCAGCACATTTTCCTGGGTGGAGATAGATCATGTTAGTATAGTTCGACAAGCACTCTTTGTTTCGGAGAGTACGTTTCATACAACCATCGAAGGCACATATGGGTTCCTTCTTCTTCAGACATGTTTTGCAGGGGTCGTCTGGTGTAACACAAGCTCCTTTGTGAAGAATAAATGAATCAGGAGCACATTGGCTTAAGCATTTACGGTTTTTAAATGTTTGTTTTACACAGTAAATTGTAGAAGCACATATAGGATCGTGCCTTTTGTAAACATTACATTTGCAAGGTATAAAAGTCTGTCGGTACGTGCTTTCATTTTCATGACGTATTAAGCCTTTTAGATAAGGAACTTTTTCGTTGAGTTCAGAGATTTCCTGATTTGCTTCTCCACATAATTTTTTTGAAGAAAGGCAAAGAATCAAAAAATCTGAAAAGGAAATTTAAAGAAATATTTGAATGTTCCGGGATAAACAATTTCAGCGCTATGTTACTAGTTCGAAACAAAAGCGAAGGAAAAATCCATTAATACAGGAATTTTCGGTTCGGAAACAGTGCACAAATTGAAACACGTACAGAAAGATTTATAAAAAAATAAGGAGAAAATATTTGTGATTTGTATTTATGCAATGCAATGTATGTAGGTATCGCATGTTCGTAACGAATAATCTCAAAAACTACTGCGCCGATTTCTAAAATTCTTACACCATTAGAAAGTTTTACCCTTCTTCTTCTTCTGTCGAGTGGGTATCGAGTCTATCGACCCGATGAACCCTGGTGTCAGAGTTTTGAAACCGCCTAGTAGCACAACTATCAGGCCTCTGACATGGTTTTAAGTAACGACCACTATCAAAGACAGCGACCGGGGCCGACGGCTTAACGTGCCCTCCGAAGAACGAAATCTTTTTCTTTTTCGGACAATCAGGTGATTCAGCCTGCAATATCCTAACCAAACTAGGGAAAAATTCACAAAGTGATAAATTCTCAAGTATCAACTTTGTGTTTCCCCCCTGGGAATCGAACCCAGGACCTCCGGATCAGGAGTCCATGGCACTAGCCACTAGACCACGGAGGCAGATAGTCAGTTTTACCCTGAAAACACTCTACTATTTACAGAAGAAAAGTAACTGATTCCCACGGGAGAGTTTACTAAGGAAGTAACTGTGGCGCAAAAAGCTGGTTATCCTAGGTAATAAAGACGGGGTGTAAAGGACAGCGTCCCACAAACTGTTAGGGGTTGATACTGAACAACTTTTAGCAGGAAATTCTTCCAGGAAGTGTTCCTTTTTGAAAAGCCAATTTTTATTGTCACTTCCTGAAAGAATTTCTCGGTGAAAGGTGTTCAGTGTTGTTGACTGAGCAACCCCTATCGGTTTGTGAGATGCTGTCCCTTACACCTGGTATATTCATGTTATCCTTGATACATACTATTTAATACAATACTTTGCAAATAAGATGTAAATATGCTAACTTAATAATATGTTCTAGTTATTTATAACGCGAATGTACTTTCATCCATGCTTGAATGGGAGCGAAAGAAAAACATAGAATGTACCAGCTGCATTTCCTCCCGGGCATGCTGTAAAAACCAGACCCGAGGGTTTCTGTATATTGCAATTTAGGCGAGAGGCTGACAGTCTCTTGAGCAATATATGTACAAACCTACCTTAAATACCCCTCAAAACTTTGTCAGACGTGGTGAAACGAACTTTGTTTAGGTCGTTTACGCTCTGCTTACTCCATTAGGGATAAAGACGTGATTATATATGTATGTATGTACTTACTTAATACCAAAGCCATAACTAATGAAACTGTTAAATTTTCTGAAAACGTCTAATTGGTATAAGCAATTTACCGAAATTAACAGTCATTGCAAATTAAATGTACATTTTCAAATACATACTAAAATTACCTTTAATTTAATGGTTTAAAGTATGTTTTAATTAACAAGAAAGGAAATTATTTTTTGGGTAAATTTGATTAAGTAACAATACTTATAAAATTCTCATTAAAAAAACTTTGTAATCTAAACAAACATAATACAAACCGTTCGTCATCAATATATTTCGGGAAATGTTAGTTTATTTACCATGGCTGATTAATACATATATACATTACAATACACTGAAACCCTCGAATCCCTTAGCTGGTTTTTACAGCATGCACGGGACGAAATGCAGCTGGCACATTCTATGTTTTTCTCTCGTTCCCAGTCCAGCATGGCTTATTGATAATACCCGTAATCTTCCAAAAATGGTTTAAAAATTATACCGAGTGTAAGGGACAGGATCCCACGAACGGATAGGGGCAGTTCAATGAACGACACTGAACAACTGTCACCAGAAAATTCTTTTGAGGAAGTGAAAAACATGTTTGCTTTTCCATAAAAAAATATTTGTTCGAGGTGGACATTATGTATGGAAAAAAAAAAAAAAAACAGTTAATGGAAGAATTTCCTGTTGAAAGTTATTCATTGCTTAAAATTTTTGTCATTTATGGTGAATCCCAACTCTGCTGCAGAATCACTGTAGGTACGTACAGCCACAAATGAATACATATAATCTAACGTCTTTACCCTTAATGGGGTAGGCAGAGCGTAAACAACCTAAACGAAGGTAACGAGACGCCACGTCTGACATAATTTTGAGGGTTATTTAAGATAGATTTGTAGGTATATTGCTGTAGTGACAGATTGTCAGCCCATCGCCTAAATTGTAATGTACTGAAACCCTAGGATACCTTAGCAAATTTTCACAGCATGCCTGGGAGGAAATACAGCTGGCAAATTCTATGTTTTTCTCTCGCTCCCAGTCCAGCATGGAGTAATCTACAAATAATACCTTGAGAGAACTTCTGTTCTCAATTCACACATCTTATAAACACGATATGTTAGACGCCATGAAATAATACAAAAATATTTTAAGAAAGTTTTAATAGATTAGATTCATTTATTTCACATTATCAATTTCATAATTACATTGCAATAATAATAAAAATGTTACACAATAATGTGATCGTCAAAAAAATACAGATCACACAAAAAAAATAAACAAAAATGTCTAAACAAAAATTACAATCACAGATATCTGAATAATTTAAAATATGTCAATTTGTAAAATTAAATTAAAATACTTATTTATAACACTATGTCAAAACTAAAATAGAAATATAAAATAAAATAAATAAATCGTTTATTCATTTTGGCAGTACAGTTTTACAATTTTAACAAAATCTGCCAAACTATACAATAGTTTGTTGGCAGAAGTGGCTCCCTATAACAATACAAACTGTTTTTTCTATATTAAACAAAATGTATTACATACTGTTGTTTTTCAAATGTAAGAAACATGTATAGTACATATATTTAAAGTTAGAAGTCGAAAATAATATTATTATTTAACTGTGTTAATAAATGCTCTCTAACCTTTAAAACAATAAAACAGTATAGTATGTCAAATATGTCAGATAAGCAAAAAATAAATAAATAAATGAAATTATATGACAATTTAAAATTTAATTATACCTACCTTCCTCTACGAATTATATTCGTAATAGATTTGGAGAGGCGAAAAATCTATGTAATGCCATAAGCCTCTTCCATTTAGAGGGTAATTACTCTCCTCGCTTGGCAGGCAGGTTGGCAATGGACTATGAATTGATTTATCCAATTTCCACATCTACAGTCAAATTTCTTCCATGCTGGACTGGGAGCGAGAGAAAAACGTAGAATGTGCCAGCTGCATTTCCTCCCAGGCATGCTGTAAAAACCAGCTAAGGGATCAGAGGGTTTCAATATATTGTAATTTAGGCGATGGGCTGACAACCTGTCACTACAGCAATTTATCAACAAATATCTTAAATACCCTCAAAACTTTGTCAGACGTGGCGGAACGACCTTTGTTTAGGACGTTTTCGCTCTGCCTACCCCATTAGGGATAAAGGCGTGATTATATGTATGTATGCAGTCAAAATTAATGTTGACAGAGAGGGATCCAGCGCAGATGCCACTCAGCTGCTATTTTTGATTCCGAGCTGGACCCGTCCAAATGTCTCTCTCTCTAAACAATGGCTATACCTATATTTACTATAGTCCCAGGGAAATGAACAAATCTGGAATTTCATAAAATACCTAGGAACATGATGTCGTGAAATCCCAGAGGAAGGCGAAATCGCTAGATCATTGCGCCTTCTTACTGAAGATGTTCAAAGATTTGTTATTTTAATAGACTCAGTCTTACAAAATTGTTGATTAAGATAAAATTTTAATAATAAAACCAAATTGTAAATTAATGGATTGCTTTTTTTCGTTTTATCGGGTCTAGTAAAATGACAAAACTGTTGATTTAGATAAAATTTTAAACCAAATTGTAAATTAATGGATTGTTTTTTTTTCTGTTTAACGAAACAAGTATAATCTGACAAAGTCATTTTCAATATTTTTTATATTCATTTGCACAAATAACAAATCTCTAAACATAAAAGCGAAATGATCAATCGACCTCGCTTACATACATATAATCACACCTTTATCCATAATGGGGTACGCAGAGCATAAACGACCTAAACAATAGTCGTTACGCCACGTCTGACAAAGTTTTGAGAGTTATTTAAGATAGATTTGTTTGTTTATTGCTGTAGTGACAGGTTGTCAGCCCATCGCCTAAATTGCAATCAATATACAGAAACCCTCGGATCCCTTAACTGGTTTTTACAGCATGCCCGGGAGGAAATACAGCTGGCACATTCCACGTTTTTCTCTCGCTCCCAGTCCAGCATGGAAGAAGAAAGTCCAGATCTCGCTTTCCTCCGAATTTTCGCTTAATGCCCAGGTTTTTCGCGAAATTCCTGATTTCGTTATGTCCCAACATACACATAACATACATCCGGACGAACTGTTGTCAGCGCTGCATATATTTGCATTAAGCACTGTTCTAACTGTTGGCACTGGCTTACAGTGACATTCATTTGTTTCCGTGACGTAATCAGGAATGGTTTTGTCAAGTAACTTCGTAGTACATAATTTATGTTTTTGTTTAGTTCTAAAACACTTTCTGCATTTAGCTGTGTGAATATAGATGTGCGCTTGTTTTATAAATAAGTTTGTATTAACTGCTGACGTGCCGACTCAAACTTCCTACTCAAAGCAAATTTGTTTGTTTGTTTAGGGGAAGTAAAAAAAATCGGGCTGCATATTTCACAGGTAGTCACAATCGCATAAAAAGAGCAAAACACGCAAAATGTTCCGTACACGTTCGTAATATGATGGTAATACATACATTTGCTTTTATGAAAGCATAACATTTGCTTTTGTGCTCCTAGTTCGCTTCGCTTTTGACTACCCTTTATACGAAGCACTTCTTAAAATATCTTAAACTGCATCAAATTGGACTGAACTCCTCAACTTGGGATTATCCTTATAGCCGTAACTGTCAAGTTTTACTTCAAATAAAAACAACTAACTCAGAATATCTATATAAACAGTCTCATTAGACTAATTTAGTCTCAAACATTTCATAATTAGTTTCATAGCGGACCACCAAGAGAACATCATTAATTTCACCACATCTACGTCAGTGCTGCAAACTCCTATAGCAGACTCGGTACTACGATGTCATCGGCAATATTTATAGCCCATTTGCAAGCTTGTTATAATTGCGAACGCGTGGATCCACTCAGACACTCGGCATCTCCAGAGTATTTCTGCTGCTCAAGTTTTGCGATGCTATATAATTATGAACTATATAGATAAGTTTCCGTTTGAACTAATTATATTTGTTGGAATTGTAACGGTAGAAAATGAATGCTGTAGAAGTCAGCAAAGGAATTCGAGGGTAACAGTGTATTGTAATTTAGGCGATAGGGTGACAACCAGTAACTACTACTTATTTCAAATCCGCCTTCGATATTCGTCAGACCTGGCGAAAACGATTTTCCTAGGGGTTTTACGCTCTGCCTAAACAGTAAAGAATAAAGGCGTGACTTTTTTGTGTTTATGTGTATATTTCCGTTCTCTCACACATCACAAGTGCTAGTGTCGTGTGGGGTAAAATCGTGTATTATTTTGTGTACGGCTGCAAACATCTGCGTTCCGCCACATCACAACATGTCAGCGTGGGATATTTGGACGATTTGTAAATTGCTCGGACAGCGGGGAAATGCAGCTTTTCAACTAATAGCTTATAGCTTCTCCACTTAATGTTGTGCAGTTGTTTAATGGGAAACAATCACGTGGGATTAGCTAAAAATAGTTTGAAGTGTTTTGAAAATAGAACCAGGAAATGATGTGAAGAATAAAATAAATAGTGTGGAAAGTAACGAAGATAGATACCTACTTATACATAACAGGTTATAGTTTGTACGTCTATATAAGTAGTGTCTGCATAATAAAACGTTTCTTAGACTAAATAAGCTAGGTCCTTAAAAGTAAAAGGAAAAAATATTCTATTAAAAACAAAAGAAATGTGGGGTATAATAATTTATGAAAAAATCGGTAGATGTCGTGTTTACATAGTAAATTAAATAATCTAGCCTTTTTGTTTTACAATGGATTAGTTACAGTGTTCCAAGATAATATGGACGGAATAAAAAAAAGTTTGTTAGTAAAGTAATAACTTTGTAATTCTTCCGGTATCACAAGATTATAACAAGCGATTTCATGAAATATTTCGGTAAAAACGTAGGTGCGATCATTCTTATAATTTCAATAGAATCTGCTTGGTCAGATGTGATAATATATTTTTATGGCGATTGTGCATAAGAAATGTGCCAATTCCTAACATTTAAAATAAACAACCAAATCCTATATCTGATTTAGCATATAGCCCCAGACACAAAACAGTCCTTTTTCTCATACATTAATAATCATTTTGTGACATACACCAGTGACTTTATTATGGAAAAAAGTCTCTTACTCACTTTGGGAAGTTATCATCATTTTACCTTTTCCATCGGAAATATGAACCAAGCTCTCTTGGAACTCTTACTATTTGATTTATTACCTTGTACCTATTTCTTGAATTTCGCCCTTGCATTTTCATTTTTGAATTCTTTATATTCATAATTGTATAAATCTTACATTTTTCAATAATAGATATTAGACGTGTCAAATAAGTAAGTACATTATTCAGTAACAGCGTGAAACAGGAGTGTCTTTTTTCATAAAAGTCGCTGACAATAGCTTCAGTCACCGAAATCCGCCAGTGATAAATTGAAGATTAATAAATAACAGCTAATAAAAATAAGCATAAAATCGAACTTTTAAATCCGTAGCGTAGTCTTCATCGGTTTTTGTTAACTCGTAGTTATGACCTTGTAAAATTTCAGCGACATGGGGATAATTCTTAAAAGAGTCAACTTCCTCTTTGATTGGATTAGGTACCAGTATATTGTCATATAATTATCCGAACATACATACATATATTCACGCCTTTATCCCTCATGGAGTAGGCAGAGCGTAAACGACCTAAACAAAGACCGTTAGGCCACGTCTTACAAAGTTTTGAGGGTTATTTAAGACAGATTTGTAGGTATATTGCTGTAGTCTGTTGGCAGCCCATCTCCTAAGATACAATATACTGAAACCCTCGGATCCCTTAGTTGGTTTTTACAGTACGCCGTTCTATGTTGATCTCTCGCTCCCAGGCCAGCATTGAAGAACACTGTTGAATAAATCAATAAATTGTTGCTAAACTGTGCTTGTATATTTATTTTAACCTGTGCTTTTATAGTTTATCTATTTAAACTTTAACTCATCTTAGTTTGTTAGTTATAGGAAGCGACATTGGTGAATGTAACGGTTAGGTACACGTTACATTTAAATGATTCAGTAGTTATTTCGATTGACTAGAAATTCTTTGGCACAATACTGGGACTGTGACATATCACATTGGCCTAAATATAAATTTAGATTACCATTGATAGTAACACTGAAAACGTGATAGATACTTAGTGGATTTTACGATGAAATGTTCATTACCACGAATAATTGATTAAGTAATTATGAACAATGTATGCCATCATGTGCTTTTAAAATTTGTTATGCCAATTAGTATCGTATTCAACTATTTAGCAGTTTTTATTTTGGGTTGCAGAGGTCAGATGGCAGTCGCTCTGTGTAAAAACCAGTACCCTTGTTCAATCCCCTAGATTAGGTAGCCGACCCCGTAAGATACGGGATAAGGCTAGGGAGATGATGATTCAACTATTTAGCCATGACAATCAGGGTGTTCTGGGTATGCATGCCCTAGTATAATTTCTAGAATCCTATAGCTAACGATGATAATTTGACATACAGTCGCAAAATATGCCATTAGAATAAGGTCAAATATATTAATTTTACAGTTTTTGGGTTCAATAAACTGTATAATTCAACTAATCCAGTTTCATAGAATGCGCCGGCAGCATTTCCTGCATTTCCTCCCGGGCATGCTATAAAAACTCGGTAAGAGATCCGGGTTTATTTATGGCGGACAACCTGTCACTACAGCTATTATACATACAAATCTATCTTAAATAATCCTCAAAACTTTGTCAGACGTGGCGGAACGACCTTTGTTTAGGTCGTGTACGCTCTGCTTACCCTGTTAGGGATGAAGGCGTGATTGTATGTATGTATGTATGTAATCCAGTATATCCAGGAATTTAGTAGCCGTCCTATCTGTGAATAATTACTAACCCTCATGTCTAACAGAACTATTATTTGTATTACAATGTAGGGGTACCCTAAAATTTAGCCTGGAATATCCTGCATTATGAGATGGCGGGTTTAAAGGGGCGTCAAATAAAAGGTCAATAGAAATAGGTATCTTATATAACAATAGGTATATTATATGTATAAATAAGTAAAATTAACATATAAATAATGGAAAAAAGCTTAACAAACAAATTAATGCCTCGTTGATGTAAGTAAATTTAAGAATTCGTCAGTTTTCCAAAAAGAAAATTTCGACAAATTTCTTAGGTAAGTAGCATGTAGAGATAGTACTTAAATATGGCAAGTTGTTTTTGTTGAACGTTAAATAAATCTTGAGTATATAGAAGATAGAAGTCTAGTCGTCTCCGCCAGTCATGACTTCCATGAATTCTGTAAACAATAACAAAAATAAAATTAGATTTATGCAAGTAACATTTGCAACAACCTTTTGTTGACTTTTCGAATTATAATTTTGAGTAACAGTAACAGCACCTAACATTTTCATAAATACTGAAACTGTGGGACATTATGCAAATCTAGTAAACAGAAATAAATATATATTAAATATTTTTAATAGTTAGCCCTAGCGCAGGCCCTGGCCTACTTGGGCTGCTATAAACAACACCAATAATGTTAAATAATATAGTGACGAGTAGTCTTTCTTCGATGCTAGACTGGAAGCCAGAGAAAAACATAGGTGGTGCCAGCCGCATTTCCTCCCGGGCATGCTGAAAAAACCAGCTAAGGGATCCGAGAGTTTTAGTATATTGCAATTTAGACGATGGGCCGACAACCGGTCACTACAGCAATATACCCACAAATCTGTCTCAAATTGCCCTCAAAACTTTGCCAGACGTGGCGAAAGAACCTTTGTTTAGGTCGTTTACGCTCTGACTACCTCATTAGGGATAAAGGCGTGATTATAAGTATGTAAATGTAACTTTAACTCAAAAAAATAAAATAACAAATACATAATATGCGAATGCGAGATGTTGTTATAATTGGCACCAATCCGTAGATATGTGTGGGTTTTATGACCATACAATGTAAGTAACGATACACAATTATTATCTATGCGTTTTATTAAGATTTCAGGAATGGAACTTATAGGACAGCTGGGTTACATATTAAACTGTGTATCATAATTATGAGTGTTTAAGTTTATTTTTTATGAGTATAACGTCAATAACCTAAGCACATAAATGCTCTTAAATTTATCTTTACATGGTCTTAAATAGAAGGTTATCTAAACTAAACATTAATTTGTATACTTTTCTTAACAGAAATGGCACAAAACGACATAGAATTTGTCCGTCATTTAAAAGACATCGTAAAAAAACAGTTATCTCAATGGTCGCCAGCAGAATTATCCTGGACAATATTGTCTTGGGAATTGCCCTAAGTAATTTGATGGCAACGAGCGCCATCTGCAGGAGATTATACGAGGGCAAACAGAGAAGAAGGGCAAATAATAGACAGACTTCGCTCGTTTGCTGAATAAATTGAAACCACAGGCAAAATGGAATAAAAAATGCGGAGAGGTTTCTAGTTTCTTCGAAATTGACGAGTATAAACTTGCATTTATGTGAAGCTGTTTTTTTTTTATTACAAATGGGTTAGCTCTTGGCGCTGCAACAAGCTGTTTGGCGCCGGAATAATTTGAATACTATTAAAATAGTAGTCAAATTAGTATGAGCTATAAAAAAATATCTTTCTATCGGGAAAATTCATAAAATAGGGGGTGGTACACAATGCACAAGTCCTATATCATCTTGGATAGTCTGGAGATTAAATTTTTAGCTAGCGTTAGCTTTAGTTGATTATGGTTCTAGCTCAGCAATTTTTTTAAAAAAAATCTATTTTTAAAGGAAACTAAATCCAGTTTTGTAAATAATACCTGTAGGTACATACTTCGTCCAGTAGCTTTCAAATGATTTATTATTAGTTTTGTTCATAAGCTAAGTTATTTTCTCGGGATATAATTATTTTCATCAAAGCAGACCGATGGTAAGACCCGCAAGGGGCCGCCTGGCTCGCGAACGCGTGAGAGGGTCTCACCGTCTGGAATTACTCCGGTAAACTTAAGCTAACACTAGCTAAAAATTAAATAAATCTTCAGACTATCCAAGATGATATAGGACTTGTGCATTGTGTACCACCCCCTATTTTATGAATTTTCCCGAAGGAAGAAAGATATTTTTTTACAGCTAATACTAATTTGACCAAGATTTTAATAGTATTAAAATAATAAGAATAACTTTATTTTACTCAGCAAACAGCATATTACAATAAATTAAGTAGATACATATAACCTTTGTGGACAATAAATGTGTTTGGAGAGGCTGGCACCTAAATTAGGGAAACCCAGTATTATAGGAGACCAGGCATCCACCTCCAGAATTGTTTTGTAAATGAAAATGCTTATAATAGTATCTAATTTGTACTTATTAATAAAAAATATTTTTATTTGTACATACCATCGAAGTCTACAGTGCCGGAGCCGTCGGAGTCGATTTCCTCAATCATCATGTCCAGTTCCTCTGCGCTGATCTTGTCGTCGAGCTCCCTCAGGATCTCTCTGAGCACGTCAGTCGTGATGTAACCGTTGCCTGGTGGAAATGATAAACTAAGGTAAGTATTTATAAGTATACCTCAAGGCGGATTTTCGCGAAGAGATAGACCCCGGAAAAAACGACATGACGATCTCGACGCGTATCTGAAAGATTGGACTGAGGTTGCATTGCCTAGCACTAGGATCTAGTAGACTAGCCTTAATTATAAATTTGCATCAAACCAACTAGCCGTAAGGTCTCGCTGCAAGGAGGCTCATAAATCATTGTATTCTTCTCTCTGCGAGGAAAATATTCCTTATAAACCCTGATATTCCAAATATTTTTTTGCTTTAAAAGGAAGTTCTTGTATGACTCTGGGTCAAAATAGCACCAGCCTTTATTCACTCGACAGCATCGTAAAATTTGACGAAGAGATAGACTCAGGGAACGGGCAACAGCGTTCCCTGTGAATATTTTGCACTGCGCTTACCAATCCACCTATAAAGCGTAGTGATTATGGTAAATTCCCCTAAATGAAGTCGAAACCTAGAAATGCATCAATAGAATTGAATTCACCGATAGTAATTTTAGCTGGTATAAACGAGGCAGAGGTGTTCGGGGCGGATATTCGTGGAGCCAATGTCAAAGTGCAGTCCAATGCCACCGGTCGTTTCGACCCGCTGCACTTTGATTACATTGATTATTCAGTTTAGTATCCAACTCGATCCAACTTCGTTGCATCCGTAGAATATCTAACAACCTCGTTCTGAAATTGCTTTATTTGATTCGAGAAATAGTCTAAATTTGAAATCCATTAACTGCTTCAATGGTATATAATATCGTATGCCTTTTAGAGATCATTATCCAAATTTTCTAATTAGGATTAACAAAACAAGAGAATTGGATTTGCTTATCCCGTGAATCTGAATGGAATCACGTGATTTTATGTTAATAGAGATGATTCCGTGCACGAAAAATCGTCAAGTCCCTGATAATGATCATTACACAAAATTACATTATATTAATTAGGCTCTTTTTAAACTAATGGCACCATTTTCCAACCCCAAAACCTACACAAAAGAAGAACGCTTAGAAATTCGTTAGACTTATGCAAGTCGTGATTCAAACTAATTCGATTACAGGAACTTGCTAAACATTCGCATCACGGAGATAAGTTTGCCACAAAACTGACAACTTGAGTGCGGAACTATCAACTTACGTAATTTCTTAATTGGATTCATCATTGAATCTTATCTGGAGTTTAGGGAAAATTTGTGTCTTGAGAAATAATTTCTGCTTACTGGCTACTAATTACGTACTATAAACAACCCCTATATTCTTCATAATATTTGCTTGGCAGACGAATCGGCAAATGCAGTACCCGATATATTTTATTAATTTGGAGCTCTATTAAATTCCCAGAATATATCTCATAATACCGGAAGAGATAAGGTGATGCTATTGTAATATTTGCTATTATTTGAGGCAATTGATTTGGCTAAGTTGACATAGACCACGCACTGAAAATCATCGACTTTCAATCCAAGCGTTTCAGTGTCATTTTTTCTTTGCCTTTAGTGTAAAGTACATACCTTCCTTATCGTATAACCGGAATGCCTCTTTCAGTTCCTGCTGCATGGCTTCGGCGTCCTCCTCAACCATGAACCTGGAAGCCAGGGTCACGAACTCTTCGAACTCAAGTTCACCAGAGCCTGAAATAAAGTACAAATATAACTTTTGAGCTTTCCTTGAATAAAATTGCACGGATTGATTGATTGTTTGTCAAGCAAGGATATACAAGCGGGGTAAACAGTCAGTTAACAGCTAAGTAATATTTTGAGTGTTATTTGAGGCAAGACCTCTATATTGCTGAAATTACGAGCCCATCTCCTAAATAACAAAAACAAGACACCATCAGCTTTAGTGCAGCAACACACAGGCGTCCCTTACTGCGCGCATGGTTGCGCTCAACACGCTGTCAATGCTTTTTGCATTGCCTACAACACACATGCGTAACCACTCTTACTATACTCTCCGCGTGCGTACTGCGCTGACGTAGAGTTCATCATTTAGGCAATGCAAAAAGCATTGACAGCGTGTGGAGCTGAACCTTGCGCGCAGTAAGTGACACCTGTTTGTTGCTGCTCTTATAGGTATAGTTCATCATCATCATCATCATTTCAGCCTACATCTACCCATTGCTGAGTACAGGCCTCTTCTTTAGGTATAGTTACTTCGAAATAAAAATAGCTAGGACATAATTTTTATCGCTCCCATCCTATCGCATAATCTTAATACATGTCTATTTATGTAGGTACGTATATGTACTGTCATTTTACCCTTATTTAGCCGATAATTGCTCAGTAATTGATATATTTTTCTGGTAAACGATTCATTTACTTTAATTACGTATGTAGCCTCGAGATATTGGTATTTCAGGACTGAATATAGAACAAGTTTTTTTAAAAGAATTCAAACATCCCGACTGTAGTATCTATAAAAAAAATATTTAATATTAATTTTGTTCTAAAATTGAGCTTCAACATGCTTCAACATCAGAAGTTATTTTTTGATAATAATCTGGTATATTTCTTTGCACTAAGCTTTTACTTACCTAAAAAACTATTACTGAAACTAACTAGTGAAGTTATGATATCGCAAATAATATATCTATTAGTACCTACAAATCATATACTTATGTTGCTCTTAAAAGGATAACTTAACAATCAACTGAACAAAATAAATAGGTAAGGAAGGATCTCTGTTTAGGTCGTTCACGCTCTGCCTACCCCATTAGGGATACAGGCGTGACTATATGTATGTAAGGAAAGATGCATATAAAATTATCCCGCATACAGCATAACTTTAAACCTCGTGATTTATTTCAGCCTCCGATGTTATCCCTTCTAAAACAAGCAAAGTTAGGCAGTTACGACTCAATAAATTGAGTTTAAACAAATCGCCCAAGTTGTGTAATTTGCCCCGGCGCCTCTATAGGATAAGTTGCTACATAACAATGTAAATGGTCCATAACAATGTCTGATAATGGTATCGTCGGCTGCTATTTTTTTTGAACGGAATAGGTAAGTTCATCGGGTCGATAGAGTCGATACCCACTCGAAAGAAGAAGAAGAAGAAGAAGGTAAATTCAAATTCAAATTCATTTATTATTATTCAGATTTCATGATTCATTGTTAGTATGTTCTTAGTTGTAGGTTAGATACAGTATAAGTTAGTAGGTATGTAGGTTAGTTAGAATCACAGAATACGATACAATTTATGCAGGTACCTATAGTAATTCCGATTCAGTTTTAGAATAAAGGTTAACAAAGTTTGATATCTTTTAATCGAAGATCTTGTTTCTAAAATAAATTTTAGCTATTAGATATGACAACATAAGGAAATAGTAGTTTTAGTAATTTAACCAGTTTTCCAACACGTGTATCATTTATTTTTGAAATGTGTTTTTGGAATAAAAAGACATGAAACCTTGTTTACCTTTATTCTAAAACCAAGTTGGCAATACTATAAGTTTTATTTAAGAACGTCAGTCGTCCATCGGGGTTTAAGGTTTGAAAGCTCTTGCACTTTTATATTATAATCAACGAACAAGTATTTTGTTCTTGTAAGGAATACACAGGCCGTGAAAAGGATTTAAAAGTTTAATTTCACACACACAATCACGACTTTATCCCTAATGGGGTAGACAGAACGTAATGACCTAAAAATGTCGTTCCGCCACGTCTGACAAAGTTTTGAGGGTTATTTAAAATAGATTTGTAGTTATATTGCTGTAGTGACAGGTTGTCAGCCCATCGCCTAAATTACAATATACTGAAACCCTCGGGTCCCTTAGCTGTTTTTTACAGCATGCCTGGGAGGAAATGCAGCTGGCACATTCTAAGTTTTTCTCTCGCTCCCAGGCCAGCATGGACGTATTTCAACTACGCGTATTATACAGGGACAGCCTTAATTATTTATGGTGTAGACAAATCGTAGACCGTGAAAAGGACTTTATAACTTTACTTTCAACTACGAGTAAGATACAGGTTGACATTTAGCAAACACTAATTGGGCAACAAGCAGCGAATGTGTTAAATGTTTACGAAGTACGATATGGTTGCGTGCATTAATAATAGTTTCGGGTAACCTACAAATGTCATAAATTATGAGACGTGTTGGCTCGCTGGGTAGCCAAAATGTATAATGGTGCATCTGTTATGTATTCATGTACATACATCAATTTTAACTTGCTGTTTTGCTTTATAGTTATACTAGCGACCCGCCCCGGCTTCGCGCGGAGATTATCAGTGTTTCTCTACTATATTATGCATGTATTATACATATAAACCTTCCACTTGAATCAATCTATCCAGTTAAAAAAACCGCATCAAAATCCGTTGCGTAGTTTTAAAGATTTATGCATACATAGGGATATAGGGACAGAGAAAGCGACTTTGTTTTATATTTTGTAGTGATATATTTTTTCCTTTCAAGAATTTTATGAATCGGATATTTTGCGGCATTAAAATGCATTTAAGACTTTTTATCCGTTCGAAAATGCTTCATAAATCTATTGAAAGCCTAGAGTTACCGTTAAGTTTGAAATATTGAATACTATTTATATATTTAAGTATATAAAAACATACATACTTACAAATAAATTTAAAACGGCACCAATGAAAAGTTTGTTTAAGGCCCGTATCACTCCTGATTATAAATCAGCTCTCAAGAGTGACAGCGAGTTTGAATTCGTATCAGAAATGCCATTTACGTATAAAACGACAATATGTTAAATCCATACTTAATATTGCTCTCCATCTTGATATCACTTTATACATACGAGCCTAAGTTTCGAACTGGTTACTTCTAGATTAGTGGTTCAGTAGTTCGGTTGCAGAAATAAATCTCTGACCGGAAGTCTGTCTCGGAACGTTTTGTAAGCTTCAACATAATCGATTCAACTATAAAATTACTCATTACGCAGATGTAGGCCAAACAGCTGTAAAATAAAACGTTTCTCGTAGAAATTCTCTCATCTAATGTATTTTAATTTCCTCAAACAAGAAAAAGAACATTTGTTACGCATGCGCGCAGTCGTTCGCATTTTTTCGAGATTGTCGTGATTTCTTGACATCTGAAATACGCAATTATAGCCTCTACTGCAAACAAATTCAGTCTATTATCAAATGTTATACAAATTCAACTAATTGAAGCATTTAAAACACTCTCTAACTGAAGCAATTTAGCCGCTCCAAGGTCCCATTTATTAGACGACGGAACAACGAATGTATTATGCCAGCTTTCACCCGCGTTCTAAATGCGGCCCTGTATGCGTCTCACATTCACAAAGATATGTCAGACCGGATCAAGGGCATGTCAAGTGAAATTATTTATGTACAACAGGTTTGATTATAACAAATCGTGTTAAGAGGGTTTTACAATATTTGTAAAGAATACGAAGAGAATTATTTGTATGTTTTTCATGTGACTTCACAAGTTTGTGAAAACATAATTTTACATAGTTATGTAAAATGTATACTTTCAAAAGGACTTAAGAAGTAGGTAATATGTAAAGTCTCAGGTATCAGATTTTTGTATTGATTGATTTCAAGTAATTATTTTAACTTGATTAATATGATAAATTCATGGTATTTATAATAAATTATTTATACACAATTTTAAACAGCATTATTAAAAATATTGGCACCGCTACATTAGTTCAATGTTTCTGTAGACAGCTATTGTTGTAAATTATTATTCGGACAAGACGATTCATTAATTATTATGAACTGAACTGTCATAATTCGGCTTTCGTGCGTTTCATGTGTCTTGTCAGTCAGAAACGTCAACATGCCGTGGAAATGTCAACTTGACGTTGAAATGTCAACTCGACGTCCGACCAGGCGATTCAATGTTAACGGTCCTTTAGATCACGTATTTCAGTCGTGAAATTGGCCTATTTAAAAAATCACTTCTCTATACGAAAGTAACTGAAGTCATAAGCATAAGAACCAATTTTATTTGAATCTCTTAATTTAAAATCAAAACATATACATGAATATCAATTACCCTGTTTCAAGTCGATAATAAGTTACATTTTGTATTAAAAACACTGTTTACAAATAATTTCATTCGTTTTCTACATCAGAATTCATTTCAGGAATGTCACTTAATCTAACAGGCTGAAACCATTTCAGAACTGTATGATAATATCTCTAGCCCAATTAGTGACGAGTTTAGATGCCACCTCAGTTAATTATAATTAATAACTAAACCAAATAACTGTGTTTCAATCGACCGAAGGAGGTTATCTCTCGATGTCATCGCTATAATTAATTAATACTGAAAATTTAAGTGAATTTTCGTGTCAGAATGATTATTCCTGAAAGCTTTTACTAGCTTTTGAATCTAAGATCATTAATTTAAAAGGTCTGGTAGATTAGTTTCTTTAATTTTATTTATTTAAACCTGTCCTATTATTTGAAGCTTGACCTTTTTTTAAAGTACTTTTATTAAAGTTTGTTCATATTCATTCGTAGCAATTAATTATTGTTTCATGGTGGACTAGGAGCGATAAAAATCTGTTGCTAGACTGAAACTTTTCCTGAAGCTAAACCTAAGGGTAGCAACACACAAGCATCACTTACTGCGCGCAATGTTGCGCTCAATACGCTGTCAATGCTTTTTGCATTGCCTGCAACCACACATGCGTCACTTTACGCATTACGCGCGCGTAGCGATGAACTCTACGTAGGCGCATCCCTCTGCCAGTTCTTTGCGCGTAGAGCCTAAGGTGTGTTGTAGGCAATACAAAAGGCATTGACAGCATATTGAGCGCAACCTTGCGCACAGTAAGTGACACTTGTATGTTGCTGCCCTAAAATAATAATCAAATAAAAGGACCGGAATGTTTTGGTGTTTTTTTTTATCTAGGCGATCCGCTGATGAGATAACTTATCACTACAGCAATAGTATCTTCTCTCCTTTCTAAAACGTCATCCAAAATTTGTAAGAAGCCGGCACAAACTCCTTTCACTAGGCTGTTGACGTACTGCCTACCTTGTAATGGACAAAGACCTGACTGTGAGATATTATCACTACATAGTATAAAACAAAGTCGCTTTCTATGTCCCTGTATCCTTATGTATGCATAAATCTTTGAAACTACGGAAGATTTATATGTATAATACATGCCTAATATAGTAGAGAAACACTGATAATTTCCGTGCGAAACCGGGGCGGGTCGCTAGTATAGTATATATAGTTTGGTATATTTATCTAAAATTGCCCTCAATTTTTGTCAGACGTGGCGAAAGCGTCTTTTACGAGGCGTTAAACGCTCTGCCTACCCCGTAAGGGATAAAGGCGTGATTTATGTATGTATGTATGTAATATTTAGTGGTAGTAAGTACTCACCGTCAGCGTCGACCTCCTGGATGATCTCCTTGAGGGTCTCGTCTGAGACCTGGTGCCCCAGCATGGAGAGGATGGTGCCCACCATCACGGTGCCGATGCATCCCTTCTTCTCCTGGTCGAAGGCTTCGAAGGCCTTCTTCAGAACTGGAACGAGGAGTTCAGGTTAGGGCAAGATATTCTTTCAAAGATTGTTGGTACAAAGAAGCTAACGAAAGATGTTAAGTTTTCAAAACAGTTTTAGGAACGTTATCTACGAGTAATAAATCTATAGAAATGTTTAAGGATAACAGAAGGCGTAAAAGCGAGGTAGCTTTCATCAAGTTTTTTAAATTCTTATGCAAATTAATGGTTAAAAGGTTTTCATAAATTTTATCTTTATTTACTATCAACAACAAATATTTTAATTAAATGTTTGCTAGTTTAAAACTGAAATAAGTAAACACTTACTCGCAAGCTGTTCTTTGCCGAGTTCATCCTGAAATTCAACGAAAATTCCATTAATATCATACATTATATTCACTATCAACACATTTCACTTTACACACTTAACATTACACTTCAAGAAAAAGAAACTATTAAATTCCACAGATAAATATTTTTTAAAATTTCGAAAGCTCTCACCATTTTTCAGGCGAATCACAGAAACTGTATGATATGATAGGCGATGGAGAACCAGAGGACTAGGAAGACAAGTCCTTTTATCTGGATAGCATGTGCGACTGAGCGGAATCTCGCGACTAGGTCCCCCAGATTGGCTCGTATAGTCCGGGTTTTATGGCGTAGACAAACATCAAAGCTGCCGCGCGGACGCTTTTAACCACTATTGTTGAGGTCGAGTGGCCACGCGGTCGCGAGGTAGAAGTGACATGATGTGATGAAATTTGCGAATGTTTTATTCACAAAATAATAAGATAAAAAAAGAGAAACAAGTTAAATGTTACTTGATAGAATATTTCTTGTAGTCCTTCATAGATATTTCTAAAAATCGGGCCTGGGACTCAAACTTACTACTCCATAAAAATGTTTCTTACAAGAAAATTATACCAAAAAGTTTCACCTGCAAACATATTTTTTTTATGATAAAAGGAAGTTTATGAACCTCCAAATTTTTATTTAAGTACATACAGAAAGCTTGCAATAAATAAGTGTTCAAATATTTTACATAATATCTCTTGGTCTGTAAGTGGCCAAGCTGGGTTGGTATGGGCCATAACTCCCCTAGGGCATTAATGCTAGATGTCAAAACTATATTTTTCAAAGTTAAACAACCTATTATATTTTTCTTCTATTCTCGGAATCGCATATTTACTCGAATCGAAATCGAAATTCGAAACGTACCTAATTAATTATTTACGAAAAAAATTTTTTAAATACTAAACCGCCTCGCTACGCTCGGGCGCTAAATACCTCGTATGCAATTGATTTCTAGTAAGCCTTGGTTACTAATGTACTATTAGATCCTAGCTATCTTGATGTTTACAAGTATGGTCAGATAAACATAATTCTGACATTCACGTCCAAAATCTTTTATACTTTTGTCCGAAAAATAATTGAAGTATTATTATTATTCTGGGATAGTCCTTTGATATATTTGTTACATATTTGCAAATTTTAGAATTTTTGTTATTTAGAGTAGGAATCGAACCTACTTAACCTTCACCACTATAGCAAGGCTACTTTCCAGTGAGCTATACAAAAGTTTTCTATGCATTTTTTTTCAGAGTGCATTGCCACTTCTACCAAATGCATTTATTGTTTTTCAACACCTGTGCAAAAGGTCAATACATCATTGCCGGATACGCTCTTGCTCTTGGACTATAACTGGGCCAAACGTAATTATTGCAATGAGCTAATAGTTCCTGCACCAAAATTGATAGCCCGTATATTAATTAACACGTTATATTCTGGACCAATGCCACTGTAACTAAGTTTAAAATATCAAATTTGAAGTTCGCAGCTCCATATAGATGTTAAATTTTCACCTGGCTACAATGTAGTTGTTTGCGTATTGGAAATAGAACGCAATTATTTTATGATCTGGTTTGTTTTTTCTTTCGCTCTTTTTCCATTACGATACTTATACTTACGAGAAGATCTACACAGGTCCTTCAGTCAGGCAGCGGACAGATATGTCAAAGATTTTCCTAGGCTCGTATTTATAAAGCAAACTCAAGATTGAGAGCAATATTAAGTATCATTTCAGTACAATTTGGCCTGTCAAATCTAGGACACATTGTACTAAAATTACATTTCTGATACGAACTTAAACTAGCTGACAATCTCAAATACGGGCCCTATTAACTTAGGCTTACATTAATAAACAGTACTTCAGACTGACAGCTAGTTTGAGTTCGTATCAGAAATGTCAATTTAGTATAATGGGGCCTGTCAAATCCACACTCAATATTACTCTCAATCATTACATTCCTTTATAAATACCACCCTTAGGTTGAACTGTCATTTAGGTATTTGTATTTTGATTTTACAGGACATCAGTAAAAACTAAGTAACTTTAACTACAAAAGATGTTTTCATTTGATTTACGAGATACCTCATAGGAACCCCGACCCATCCAAGATTATTTCTTGAAAGCTTTCTTTCAAATAAAGGAAAGCTTCATCTCCAAATACCGGAAACTAATTTCGAAACATGCTGGCCTGGGAGCGAGAGAAAAATGTAGAATGTGTCAACTGCATTTCCTCCCGGGCATGCTGTAAAAATGGGATGTAGCTATGGGATACGAAGGTTTCAGTATATTGTAATTTAGGTGATGGGCTGACAACCTGTCACTACAGCAATAGACCTGCAAATGTATCTTAAATAACCCCAAAAACGTCTTTGGACTTGGCGGTACGACATTCGTTTTGGTCGTTTACGCCTACCCCATTAGGGATAAAGGCGTGATTATATGTATGTAATCGCGAAACATTTAGTAGTTGTAGCAGTTCAATGTTAAATTTCGCTGGAAGGTGCAAGTAAATGCAATGAAACTCATCAATCCATCATTTAGCACAATTGCAGGTCGTCAGTTTGCGGAATACGATAATTGCCTTCGCACACCTGTGAACTTTCAACTAGCATGCTTTACATTGCTGCAATGTGTTTGAGCCTGTGACAGACATACATACATAAATACATAAAATCACGCCTTTATCACTAATGGGGTAGGCAGAGCGTAAACGACCTAAACAAAGGTCGTTCCGCCACGTCTGATAAAGTTTTGAGGATTATTTAAGATAGTTATATTGCTGTACTGACTGGTGGTCAGCCAAACGTCTAAAAAAATCCTCGGATCCCTTAGCTGGTTTATACAGCATGCCTGAGGGGAAATGCAGTTGACACATTCTATGGTTTTTTTCGCTTCTAGTCCAGCATGTAAGAATTTTTCTTTCACTCCAAGTCCAGCATAGAAGAAAATCTGTGACAGACGTGTTGAACATAAATGGCAATGGATGGCTAATTGTGTTGAAAGCTTGTGACTACATGGAGAGTCGACATAATGGCAGACAACTGGTGCCAATTTGCAGCGATATGATTGAGCATTGTCAGAAACTTAACTTGATTAATTACGAAACTGGATTTCGGTTTCCAAAATTTTGTAATTTATCATGTCATCATTTCTTCTTATATAGTGCAAAACCATCTTAAATAGCCCTCAAAACTTTGTCAGACGTGGCGGAACGACCTTTGTTTAGGTCGTTTACGCTGTGCCTACCCCATAAGGGATACATACATAATAAAAAAAAATGTTTCAGTAACTTAACCCTAGTTTACATAAACTGATGTTGGAGTTTCCATTTAAGCGAAAAGATTTGCTTGTATGAGGAAACACCGCTCTTCTTTTAACAATGAAGGTAGGTTTAAGATACCACTAGCTAAAGTAATATACATACATACATATAATCACGCCTCTATCCCTAATGGGGTAGGCAGAGCTTAAACGACCCAACCAAAGGTCGTTCCGCGACGTCTGACAAAGTTTTGAGGGTTATTTAAGATAGACTTGTAGGCATATTGCTGTAGTGACAGGTTGTCAGTCCATCGCCTAAATTGCAATACACCGAAACCCTCGGATCCCTTAGCTGTTTTTTACAGCATGCCCGGGACGAAATGAAGCTGGCACATTCTATGTTTTTCTCTCACTCCCAGGTCAGCATGTAAGAAAGGGATAAAGGCGTGATTATATTATGTATGTATGTATGTCACTTTTTTTTCTTAAATTTAGGTGGTAAGAACTTATCGGTAAAGTATTCGCCAACTTTTTCGTCATCTGCCTACGATTTCACTTCTTGATACGACTTGACTAAATAGGAAAAATTTAAAGGAAACAATTGCAAATAACTTTAAATTAAATATATACATCGAAAAATCATGATTGTCAGTCAATAAAAATCTGTGATAAATAAGAAAAATTATAATCGGAAACGAAATTCGAAAACTGCTCAAGTGGCTCCCAATCTTCTTCCGCCGGAACACTCACATTCTCTGTTTACTCTATAACATTCTTTCAAACCCTTGCTCTCCCAATTATCTTCGTGAACGTTTCAATTTCTCGCGTTCCCAGGACAAACCATGTCGTCCTATTGTTAAATCTCTACTGACTATTCTTCATCACCACACAGATTTTTACTCTTATTCTTTCACTGTCAATGCGGCCAGGTTATGGAATTCGCTGCCGCACACGGTCCATGACAGTCCTTCTGTCGCTGTCTTTAAAAAGAGGGTAAAAGAGAATTACCTTTTACTTTCCGTATAGTATGTATATATATATGCATTTATATATATTCATGTATATACATAATTATTATGATTTTAAGTATTTATATAATCAGTTATTTATGTAATTTATAATTTTCGGGTATTATTTTAATATTATGCTTTATTTGTGCACGCCTAATTTACCTCTCATTTTAAGTCTTACTTCCGTAGGTCAGCTGGAAGAAATTTCTTAGTAGAAATAAGCTGTACCTTTTGTGTCGGTATTCCTTGTGTATTGTCTTTCTCATGTTACTAGTGTATAATAAACAGTAAATAGAAATAGAATAGAAATATCAATTTCTTGCTCTGAAATTTCAGATTCTTGACAATTTATTTTTTTCTTTTAATTTATTAATTAATTTAAATTTTATGAAACTTAACGTTAAAAAATGTCAGGTAATATCTTTTACCAAAAGCAAAAACCCGTTGTATTTCAGTTACAAAATACAAGGCATTGATGTAGAGCGAGTGTCTGTGTTAAGGGATCTAGGTGTTTGGTTCGACAGTGCTCTCTTATTTAGACCTCACTATGACGCTAAATGATGATTATTATCCGGTAAACTTCCATACTGGACTGGGAGAGAAAGAAAAACATAGAATGTTCCAGTTGCCCTTCCTCCCGGGCATGCTGTATAAGTCAGCAAAAGGGATTCGAGGGTTACAGTGTATTGTAATTTAGGCGATGGGCTGACAACCTGTCACTACAGCAATACACATTACAATCTAAAATTGCCCCCAATTTATGTCAGACGTGGCGAAAGCGCCTTTTAGGAGGCGTTTTACGCTCTGCCTACCCCGTAAGGGATAAAGGCGTGATTTTATGTATGTATGTATGTATGTATGACGCTATGTGTCGTAAAGCAAATAGTATGCTATATTTTATCATTCGGGTTGCTAAACCATTTAGAAACCCTAACTCATTGTTAATACTGTTTAAGTCTCTCGTGAGAAGCATTCTCGAGTATGGGTGTTCGATTTGGTCACCTATTTACAATGTACACATTGATCGTATTGAGGCGATACAAAGACGTTTTGCTAGGATGTTATGTATCAAAGTTGATCTCAGGCGTAAATTGACCACCTATAATGACAGACTTAAACATTTTAATCTCAACAGCTTGGAGCAAAGGAGACGGTTTTTAGATTTATCGGTACTGCATAAAGTGTTGGACGGTCGGTTTAGTGAACGTCTTCTTCAGCAGGTTAATATCAAGGTTCCCACTCGGTCTATGCGCACACCTCAGCTATTTGCCGTTCCATCCTCTTATAATATTAGTTCAAAAAATAATCCATTAATAAGAATGTGCAGTTATTATAATGATATTTGTTCTCATGTTGATATTTTTGATTCTAATATTGCTTCATTCAAACGTTCAATTCAATAAGAATTTTAAATTTGTTTTAATTATTCACAATAATTATGTTATTTTTTGTACTTTTGTTTAAAAAACACTTACGTTTTATCTCTGTATGTTTTTAAGTGAAAGCTGTGTATAGTTTTAATTGGATAACAGATTTGTATTAGATTAAGTTTTTATTATTTTAGTGTACACTTTGGTCTGGTATCTGTAACTATACCTATTAAAAAAAAAAAATATAATAAATTAACTTTAAGTTGCTTTTAATTTAATTGCATTTTTTTATTCTCGGTTACAATTTTTTATTGACTACCCATACCCACTTACTCTTATGTCCACTATTTCGTGCTATGCAAACATTCATATTTAACCCAGTATTTGCTCGACAAATTGTTTTAGTTCAACACGTAGTTTCTGTCCAGTGTCAATATTGCACCTATTGGTCGTTTTGCATTGCCGTGTCAGCAGTCAGAGCCAATTAAAGCTCCGGGAATGCTGGAACAAAGCTCGTTGTACTGAATATGTCAAACATTCACAGCTTTCCCACGTCCTATTGCCGTACAAACAACATTTTCTACTACGTCATTTCATTACCGATGCATTTTCTTTCTATCATTTATGTGTTTTATAGTATTTGGTCAAATTTTGAACCAATTTCCTGGGTTTGGGAACTTCATACATATTTGGTTTTCTCTGTGATCATAATAAAACTCTACCATAAAACAGACTTGCAGTAAATGCCTACCTACTTGTCAAATTATTTCTTTGTGTGCTAAATGTTTTGTACTGATTTCAGGAAATATCATTATTATTTCGTTGGGACGTCCATGCTGGCCTGGGAGCGAGAGAAAAACATAGAATGTGCCAGCTGTATTTCCTGCCGGGCATGCTGTAAAAAGCAGCTAAGGGATCCGAGGGTTTCAGTATATTGTAATTTAGGCGATGGACTGACAACCTGTCACTACAGCAATATACCTACAAATCTATCTTAAATAACCCTCAAAACTTTGTCAGACGTGGCGGAATGACCTTTGTTTAGGTCGTTTACGCTCTGCCTACCCCATTCGGGATAAAGGCGTGATTATGTGTGTGTGGGACGTCCATCTCAGTCTTAGTCTTAAAAACAAGGTACCTAATAAACCATCGTTTTGTACTACGGCAATCAAAATGTTTCCAATCTACTGACATTCCTCGCTTACTCTACAATGCCTTTGTACGAAGTAGACTAGAATCGAATTCAATAATCTGGAATCCTTTTCACTCAAACCTCGTCCTACAGGTCGAAAAGGTGCAGAAGTCATTCGTTCGTTATTTATATAAAAAAAGTACGGCTTTTACCCCTACCTCTACCCTACGTCTTTCATACTAGGTATGGTGGAGTATCACTCTCTGGAGATCAGGCGAAACTTATCACTGTTGATGTATATATTTGAGCTAGTGCGTGGTAAGATCCACAACCCATTCTTACTAAATATAATAGGATTTAGCGTGCCAAGATCGTTCGCTGTCCGGCCGTCCAGGCGAGAAGTATTTGCTGTACCTTCCACGCGATGTGTATCTTCGAGATCTGCTCCTCTACCTAGAGCGCTTAAACTAATAAATTATATCTCTCTGACGGAGCCAGAGCTCGATATTTTTATATGCTCCAAAAATCAGTTTCTAGCGTGCAGCAGCCGTTACCTAGAATCGTTGACTAAAGCGAGCAGCGTTGTGGGAGCAAACAATGGATAGTTAAAATCATAAGCCTTGCCCAGAACTAATAACTATTTTGATAAGCAGCAAATATGTATCATTGCATTTTAAATTTTATTATTTTATTACAATTCTTAATATTGACATTAATTTATTCGAATTCTTAAATTGACATTTATTTATTTTTTGTATGTAAATTTAACTTTTTTTTATCAATTTGCATCCTAATTAATGTTATTTTCTATGTTCCATGTTTTAATATTATAAGTCTGTACTGTAATTTCTCATTGACTCAACATTGTGTGCGCCTGGTTTTTAAACTGTAAGCCATATGTTTCGTATTTAATAAATGAATTGAATTGAATTGAATCGTTTCATGAAATGTTAATGTTTAATTATGTAAAATTTATGTTCAATGATATGTGGCTTATTAAAATTAATTATGTGTAAACTTACACTCTATTATTAACTAGGCAGTTGAATTAGTTTAATGATGCCATTATTAAAGCGGTATATAAGCAATATTATTATGAAGTGACAAACGACCATAAACTTATATATGTTGCAGGATTATGATGAAATCCGGGTTTTGATCAAAATACTAGGACTTTACAGCATGCCCGGGAGGAAATGCAGCAGGCACATTCTATGTTTTTCTCTTGCTCCCAGGCCAGCTAAGGGATCCGAGGGTTTCAGTGTATCGCAATTTAGGCGATGGGCAGACAACCTGTCACTACAGCAATATGCCTACAAATCTATCTTAAATAACCCTCAAAACTTTTTGAAAGCGCCTTTTACGAGGCGTTAAACGCTCTGCCTACCCCGTAAGGGATAAAGGCGTGATGTATGTATGTATGTATGTATGTATGAGAAATCCTTAGAAGTTCTTCGGTCAAAAAACTAGTATTTTGTCAAAGTCCGGATATTGATAAATTAATTTAAAATTTTAAGTTAAAATCATTTGCAATTTTATATTTGAATAAAACAATAGAGACATGATATATTATTTGTTTGTTATAATTTTCCATATTGGTCTTCTACAAAATATTGTAGCATTTAATCTATTAATTTGACTATTGCGAAAACCCGGGCTTAAACAAAATTCGATGTTTGTGATCAAAAAACTGGATGTCTCAGGACTATGGCAAAATCCTAGACTTTTCTCTGGATAATGACCAGTATTTTGTCAAAGTCCGAGTTATAATCAAAATCCTAGTTTTTGGATTTAAAAAAATCAATTTTATCATAATGCGTCTTATCTACCTTAAAATGCTATTGTATAAATATCCCTTTCACACGGTCCTTTTCTCTTCTGTAATTCTAGAACGTATGAAAGCATTCTAACAATCTACTTCTAAAGAATTTTATTGCGATTTCGTTGAATCAGACATAACGTACGATATCGAGCCGTCCCCACGACAAATACAAATGATTATAAACACAGACTGAAAATAACCCGATTGTCTTGCAAACAATAGTAATATAGGCTCGTATTTATGAAGCGATCTCAAACTTGAGAGCAATATTAAGCATGGATTTGACAGGTCAGTTTGTACTAAAATAACATTTCTGATACGAACTCAAACTCGCTGTTACTCATGAGCACTGATTATAAATACGGCCCACAGTGTAACAGCTGAGTTATAGAGCTGCCAGAAACGTTTCAAAATACGATATGTTACTGAAAGTTGAGCTCAAAAGGAAAAGGCGGATGTCAAGTCACTCATATGAATTAGCTTTTTGTTCGCGGTTTCATCCACGTCTTAGCTTTCCTGTCGTCGAGAAAGTTTCCAGCGGGAAAAGATTGCTTGCATAACCTTCCACCCTCAAGTAATAAATATGAGCCGTGATTATATGTATGTATGTATAAATATAAAATATATATTAATAATTAATTGAATATAATAATAACAAAAATATTAAATTTATTTAAGATTTAAACCGTTTTTAATAAATATATATAAATAAGCTAAATTAAGCTTTTGGGTTCATACAACTAATTGAATAATTTCGAGTAACCTATAATTAATTTATTCATATTTTTTATACTACAAATCAATATTTTATATTAAATTATTTAAGTATTATTAAATTCAAATTATTGAATAATCAACCTAATCATTACACAAATATACGTAATAATCCTTAGCATTGTTTTGATTTACTTCCATGCTGGAC
Organism: Scrobipalpa costella; assembly: GCA_949820665.1. Classification (NCBI taxonomy): domain Eukaryota; kingdom Metazoa; phylum Arthropoda; class Insecta; order Lepidoptera; family Gelechiidae; genus Scrobipalpa; species Scrobipalpa costella. Next base: position 6,499,622 of record OX463306.1, read on the forward strand.
TGGGAGAGATAGAAAAACATAGAATGTTCCAGCTGCCCTTCCTCCCGGGCATGCTGTTAAAGTCAGCAAAAGGGACTCGAGGGTTACAGTGTATTGTAATTTAGGCGATGGGCTGACAACCTGTCACTATAGCAATACATATTACAATCTAAAATTGCCCTCAATTTTTGTCAGACGTGGCGAAAGCGCCTTTTACGAGGCGTTAAACGCTCTGCCTACCCCGTAAGGGATAAAGGCGTGATTTATGTATGTATGTATGTATTGTTTTGATAGGAAGATGTTACATACATACATACATATAATCACGCCTTTATCCCTAATGGGGTAGGCAGAGCGTAAACGACCTAAACGAAGGTCGTCCCGCCACGTCTGACAAAGTTTTGAGGGTTATTTAAGATAAATATACAATACAATATACCTAGAATATTGCTGTAGTGACAGGTTGTCAGCCCATCGCCTAAATTACAATATACTGAAACCCTCGGATCCCTTAGCTGGATTTTACAGCATGCTCGGGAGGAAATGCAGCTGGCACATTCAAACAACCTAAATCATTACAAAAATATAGGTAATAATCAATAGCATTTTGATTGGAAGATGTTACTAACAAAAATAATTTCGTATTTCATAATATTAGTATCAGTAAAAGTCGAAAGTTATAATGAAATCCTTGCCTGATTGATGACTTGTCCCATTTGGATAGTACCCAAAAATTAAAATTAAGAGCTAATGGAGTTGTTTTACATAAAAAATGTAAACAATTAAATTATAGCTGATAAAAATAGACATGACGGCCTGGGAGCGAGAGATTAACATAGAATGTGCCAGCTGCATTTCCTCCCTAGCATGCTGTAAAAACCAGCTAAGGGTTTCAGTATATTGTAATTTAGGTGACGGGCTGACAACCTGTCACTACAGCAATATATCTTAAATAACCCTCAAAACTTTTTTAGACGTGGCGGAACGACCTTTATTTAGGTCTTTTACGCTCTACCTTCCCCATTCGGAATAAATGCGTGACTATATATATGTAAAAATAGACGAGAAACACTCTATTTAAAAATAACAATAAACGAAGACTATGAATATATAATAAATACCTAATCAAATCAACATAATCAGATATGACCAAAGTTAACTATCTTAAACTCTGTTGTATGATAGCGATAATTAAACTACCAGAAGATTGTGTAAAGACTTTTCTTAAAGTAACTTAATAGTTACTTTAAGAAAATAATAAATAGATAATTCTACATTCAAAATAAAATGAAACGCAAAAGAAATGGCCGCCGCATTCACTCTCACAATTACAAAAATGTATGACCACCTGTCTCGAATAAATCCGGTCATTTTACTAAAAGTAAAACCTTGTCATTCTACAACTGTGACGTCGTTTTTCTGTACGGAGGGGAATTGTAGATCACTACAAGGCGTTTATACAGGGTTATAATTTAAAGTCCTGATGCTGGACGACATGCTGAAGTCTTCTTCTTAGCGAGTGGATTCTCAAGTCAAACGACGCGATGGACCCTGGTGTCAGAGTTTTGAAACCGCCTAGTAGCACAACTATCAGGCCTCTGACATAGTTTGAGTAACGACCACTATCAAAGACAGCGACCGGTACCGACGGCTTAACGTGCTCTCCGAAGCACGGAATCGTTTTTCTTTTCGGGCAATCAGGTGATTCAGCCTGCAATGTCCTAACCAAACTGGGGAAAAAGTCACAAAGTGATAAATTCTCAAATATCAACTTTGTGTTTCCCCCCTGGGAATCGAACCCAGGACCTCCGGATCAGGAGTCCATGGCACTAGCCATATGACCACGGAGGCAGTTAAATGCTGAAGAAATAGCGATAGAAAAACATAGAATGTGCCAGCTGCATCTCCTCCCGGGCATGCTGTAAAAGCCAGCTAAAGGATTCGAGGGTTTCATTGCATCGCAATTTAGGCGATAGGTTATCTGTAATAAATAGCCCTCATTTTTTTTTAAGTCCTTTTTGCTCTGTCTACTCCATTAGGGATAAAGTCGTCATTATATGTATAAGTACATACCTATGTATTTATGTATAAGTATTTTAGATGGTCTGAAGTGAAACTTAATAACTGTCACAAAAAACTTTTATAAAACAAAAAAAACTGCATATGAACAAATCGATGAGTAATTTTTTCACGAACATTGTTCAGTGTCGTTGTCAGGCCAACCTCTGAAATAATCCTGTATTATCTGCAAACTCGTTTAAATTATGCAAGTGCTAAATGGGCTCATACATCATTTGACTGCATTCCTAGCACAAATTGCGGAGCTTTATCATTGTGCTTCACGTTACTGGAAAAAAATGCTTTTAAATTTCTGCAGTGTATGTTTTTTTTTTAAGAGTTTATTCAAGAAATTGTTTTAGGTACAGTGTTTATACTCAAAATAAGACGCTTTAATCTAAAACCTAAGTAAGGTTTATGCGAAAAGCGAATGAGATCGTGCTTGCCACATTTTACATTGATTTATGAATAAATAAATAAGAGGCAAAAAAAATAACTTACATCAAGATAGATTTTTTTTAGTATAACTTTGCATTTCTCCATGTTATTAAATAGAGTTGACAGTACATATTTTGATAATTGATTAAGAATATCTGATAGTATATATTCCCATGTCCTCATTTGTTTGGGTCGTTTACGCTCTGCCTACCCCATTAGGGATAAAGGCGTGATTATATGTATGTATGTATGTATGTCCTCATACCATACACATTTGTGGTTTTTGGTAGATTTAAAGTAGGCAAACAATCTAAGCTACGTAACCGATCATTTCTTTTTGTTTTTGTTATTAAAAATACTGCATTGTATTGTATGAGATAGATGTTATGTAGATATAAGTAATGTTGTCTCATTTTTCTTCCATGCTGGACTGGGAACGAGAGAAAAACATAAATTGTGCCAGCTGCGTTTCCTCCCGGGCATGCTGTAAAAACCAGCTAAGGGACCGGAGGGTTTCTATTTATTGCAATTTAGGCGATGGGCTGACAACTTATCATTACAGCGATATACGTACAAATCTATCTTAAATAACCCTCAAATCTTTGTCAGACGTGGCGAAACGTCCTTTGCTTAGGTCGTTCACGCTCTGCCTACCCCATTATGGATAATAGTGTGATTATATGTATGTATGATTAAAAATACTGCATTGTTTTGTATGTGATAAATGTTATGTAGATATGAGTAATGTTGTCTTATTTTGATTACCCTCAGTAAACAAGACAAAAATTTCTTGCTAAAATATTGTCAAATTTATTTATATGAAGGTGATCGTGTTTTGATGGACGGTAGAATTTTTAAATGCTTAACTGCAATTATATAATATTTGAATAAATAATAACACTTTTATGGTCAACTAGGGTACAAAATTCAATCCTAATAATAAATAAACCCCAGTCAGAAAATAAATTACCCAATTTAAATTATTATATAAAATATTATTACGAAAATAGATGCAAAGTAACTAAACGTTAATAGTCCATTGCTATTTTAAAAGCTATTAAAAACCTAGAATATCAACACGAACAAGTGTATGAAATGTCACAAATGTTCAGGAAGCGCTATCTCTAATTACACATCAAAATAAATTCGTAATCTTGGCGTGCGCAAGCGCAGGCATGTCACATTAATGCGCTGCTTCCATAACCCCTACAGGTGGTGCTCAATTAATAGCGAATAGTGTTGCCGCAATATCGATTGTAGGACTATCGATAAGGTCTTGACCTTAGTCATAAATATCGATAGGCTTAACGATAGTGTCTAGCGGCGGTCAGATGACAGTCGCTCTGTGTAAAAACCAGTACCCTCGTTCAATCCCCTAGATTAGGTAGCCAACCCCGTGAGATACGGGATGAGGCTACGGTGATGATGGATATCATCACATAGGCTTATCAATAAAACATATTTTTGGTTATTATTTGACCCTATTAGCTAACTATAGATACCTAGACTATCGATAGCTAGTGGGCAATCAATCGGCAACACTAATAGCAAATTCATCGCTATAAATAACAAGCGGCATATGATGTGTGGGTGAGATTATTTAGGAACTAGAGCTGCCTATATTTAGACTAGTCCAGCTGTGGATTTCTTGTGGTGATTATTAACCATATTGGACTCCCTGCGGAGTAAATTAACCATATTTATCCAGTTCCACTTGGGATCCAGAGTGGAGACCGCGAATCGGTAACCCTAAGGGCCTTTGTGCAATTATACGTATTAGATCCGTATCTCATTCGTATTAAAAAAACCTATGACACGTATATGGATGTACAAGCTGTCGTACAATTATTAGGAAAGCCAATTCGGATACGAATTATATACGAATCTAATAACGGTTGAGTATAGTTCGTATTTTTAACATTGTGTTATTGATACCAACATATTTTGCGGCCCATAAACTACTTTTCTTAGCAACTTAGTAGAGATTCAAATTTCGGAACCATAGATGTTTTTTTTAAGTTGTAGAGTAAAAAGAAATTATGGGCCGCAAAACAAGTTAAAATCGATAACGCAACGTTAAAAAAGCGGAGTATATACAAACGCCATATCAGTGTTCGTCTTGAAACTAGATGGGGCAATGATGTTCCCTAGGTAGCCTGCTAATTTATAGATTAGACTAGCGACCCGCCCCGGCTTCGCACGAAAATTATCAGTGTTTCTCTACTATATAATTCATGTATTATACATATAAACCTCCTCTTGAATCACTCTATCCATTAAAAGAAACCACTATAAAATCCTTTGCGTACTTTTAATGATTTATGCATACATAGGAATATAGGGACAGAGAAAGCAACTTTGTTTTATACTATGTAGTGATGATTTTACATAAGTGACTGGACTTATGTCATCATCCCCACTGAGGGAAAAAACCTACTTTGAACAACAATAATGTCAAAGAAAATTAACAAGTTGCATATTTCATTTTATTTTGTTTTATACTATGTACATACATACATACATACATATAGTCACGCCTTTATCCCTAATGGGGTAGGCAGAGCGCAAACGACCTAGCAAACACAGTTTGACACAGTTCTGAGGGTTATTCAAGATAGACTTCAAGATATATTGCTGTAGTGACAGGTTGTCAGCCCATCGCCTAAATTACAATATACTGAAACCCTCGGATCCCTTAGCTGATTTTTACAGCATGCCCGGGAGGAAATGCAGCTGGCACATTCTATGTTTTTCTCTCGCTCCCAGGCCAGCATGGAAGACACTATACTATGTAGTGATGAGAACGGCTGAAGACCGAGCTCAGTGACTTGCCAGTCAAAGACTGTCACCGCTTGATGATTATCTGATGATGATGAATCATTTTGTCACTGTCAGTTAGGTAACTCCCAGATTTTGTGAAGTTTGTGTTGGTTTCTACGCACAGCTGGACATTATTTGTACAGCTTAACGTAATTTTTTTTTGGGGCAATCAACAATCAGAAAATAATAAACATTTATACTGATCTGAATAAATAACATTAACTTGGACTCTTTATGAAGTAGACCACGTTTCTGATCGACCAAGAAATTAAGCTAGAAACAAAAATATAATATAATTTATTTATTCCTTACTACCTTCAGACACTTATAGACGTGCGCTTTCCTGATTAAAATAATCCACCACGTGTAACTGATTTATCCCCCCTAGAGACTTTTAGACCTATATTCTCATGACTCTAATTCTCACCGCTTAGTCAGTATGTAAGTATAGTTCTTAGCATCACGTATTAATCCATAGAGATAACCTTCTTCCATGTTGGACTGAGATCGAGAGAAAAACATAGAATGTGCTAGCTGCATTTCCTCCTGGGCATGCTGTAAAACCAGCTAAGGGATCCGATGGTTTCTGTATATTGCAATTTAGGCAATAGGCTGACAATCTGTGACTACAACAATATACCTACAAATCTATCTTAAATAACCCTCAAAACTTTGTCGGACATGGCAAAACGACCTTTGTTTAGGTCGTTAACGCTCTGCGTACCCGTTTATTGTTAAAGGCGTGATGATATGTATGTTACCACAGAGGCTTTATCAACTTTTCCTTTGTCCACAGCTGTAATAAACAATTCCTTTAAGACCTGCTCCTGTTTTGAATATGTTAATAATAAACTTTGAACACTTCATGACTTACATAACGTTTCATCGTCCATTCCAAACCAGAAACAAAAAAGATGTATTCCCATGCTTGGTAAATACCTCTAGAGATCAGACCTATGATCTCTAAATTCCATTATGTATGACAGATGTATCCCTTAAGACTTCTAGATCTCCAATCTCAAGATTCAAAACCAGTATCCCGAAGGCAGTTCGTAGCAGCACATCAATCAATTCAAACATTACCCTGGAGGCTTCATTGTATAAAATCAATCACTTTCCTTTTCATCCTCAGCTTCCGCAGAGTGATTTCCTATCGAGCGATCGCTTCACCTTTGATCGGCATTCATTAGATGACGTCACAGCCAGGCTTGCCAACCCGACAATGTCACTGCCAAGATCGTAGTTTCATTGTCTCCCTTCCGACAGGACGGGGTTGCCACTTGCCAGTTTCAGGGGTGTTGCTATAGATACGATCAATACCGGGTGTAAAACAGCGTCTCACAAACTGATAGGGGTTGATCAGTCAACAAAACTGAACAACTTTCCCTAGAAAATTCTTTAAGGAGATGAAATGAAAAAGTACCTTCCCGTACAAAATAACCGACTCGATCAGACAGTTTGTCTGTTCTTTTTATTTTAAATTCCTTAAAAAAAATCCTGCTGATACTTGTTCAGTTTCGTTATCTGAGCTACCCCTATCAGTTTTCGGGACCCTGTCCTTTATACCCCGTACAGCTGACGCTATAATTGCATTAAAAACAAAGATAATGAAATAAATTTATTTCAAAATGTTAATAAGCTTTAATGTGTATTTTTTTAACAGTCCAAATTATATAATTATGGATTCTGCAGCACAACATAAATACTTGACTTTCCACATCGTCGCTCCTTTTCTGCAGTTGGTATTAATCTGAAAACTTTCATACTGGACTGGGAGAGAAAGAAAAACATAGAATGTTCCAGTTGCCGTTCCTATCGGGCATGCTGTATAAGTCAGCAAAAGGGATTCGAGGGTTACAGTGTATTGTAATTTAGGCGATGGGCTGACAACCTGTCACTACAGCAATACACATTACAATCTAAAATTGCCCCCAATTTATGTCAGACGTGGCGAAAGCGCCTTTTAGGAGGCGTTTTACGCTCTGCCTACCCCGTAAGGGATAAAGGCGTGATTTTATGTATGTATGTATGTATTAATCTGCTCTAAGCACTTCTTAACCTAATAGACGACGTAATGTACGTATATTTATACGATATATAAGTATTAGATAGTGATAGTAAGTGGATAGGACCGCTGCCTCCCGAGCGGGAGGTCGTGGTTCGAATCCCACCACGTACCAATGTGTTTTTCGGTTTTCGAATTTCATATGTACGTTTATTTGGTGCTTTTTCCGTGCTTTGGAAGGCACGTTAAGCCGTTGGTCCCGGTTAATATCGTTTAATACCGTAGATATTAGTCGTTAAGCCATATCAGAGACCAGTGTTAAGCATTGGCGGCTTGAAAACTCTGACCTAATCTAGGATTGGGTCTGGTTTCCCTTCTGGGTTGCGGAGGTTAGATGGCAGTCGCTCTGTGTAAAAACCAGTACCCTCGTTCAATCCTCTAGATTAGGAAGCCGACCCCGTGAGATACGGGATAAGGCTAGGGAGATGATGATAATATAAGTATTAGATATGTATGTATTGTTTGATTTAATCTTATTGATTTATTATTTTTACGTTTAATAGTTCTACTTCATGTATTTTAGAGTAATTTTAAGTTTACATTGCATTGTATTTGTCTTGCCCTTAAAATGTTTCTCATTCTCTCAACTGTCAGTGGGTTAGCTGGAAGAGATCTCTTCATAGAGATAAGTTCGCCCTTGCATATATTTCTGTAAACTTCATTTCTTGTATTTTAATGCAATAAAGAATATATATGGAATTAGTACGGTCAAAATTCATACAAATTCTTTCTGATGAAATAGTCGTGTTCTATCTCAAGATGGAGAGCAATGTTATGTATGGAGTTGACAGGGCATTTTGTACTAAAATTACATTTCTGATACGAATTCAAACTCGCTGTCAATTTCAAGTCCTGATTATAAATATGGGCCTTTGAATCTTTCTGCTTGCTAAAATTTAAACCTCTTGCAATCACACCAGATTTTTTTATAAACTGTGATCTGTAGAATGTAAATAATTCTTTAAGTTAGAATACCATAACTTTGTCACAGAAACATCATCATCTCCCTAGCCTTATCCCGTATCTCACAGGGTCGGCTACCTAATCTAGGGGATTGAACGAGGGTACTGGTTTTTACACAGAGCGACTGCCATCTGACCTCCGCAACCCAGAAGGGAAACCAGACCCAATCCTAGATTAGGTCAGAATTTTTAAGCCGCCAATGCTTAGAACTGGCCTCTGATATGGCTTAACGACTTATATCTACGGTATTAAACGATATTAACCGGGACCAACGGCTTAACGTGCCTTCCGAAGCACGGAAAAAGCGCCGAATAAACGTACATATGAAATTCGAAAACCGAAAAACCCATTGGTACGTGGTGGGATTCGAACCACGACCTCCCGCTCAGGAGGCAGCGGCCCTATCTACTACACCATCGGGCTCTTCTTGTCACAGAAACATGGATTGAAATTCTATGAAAATGAAATATTGTCGTAAATCGTCTTATATGTCTGTCTAGCTAACAGGAACGACACATGTGTGCGAATCGCCCTTTAACATTCAAGAATACAATGCTAAGACAATACTTCATCACATTGTTGCCAAATGCAGCTCGTTTCAATCTATTGTTAGCGTAACGCCATGCCAAACAGGGTAGATAGGGCTATATAGAGCTATTATTAGCACCTCACTTTCTATTGTTTTCATATTGATTATTGTCCGTTGCTCTTTGAATAAAAGGTTTCTTCTATAATAACTTTTAATGTAATACAAGGAACACTTTTACATTATTCTGTCTTATAAATGAAATGTTAATTCAAATCTAGAAACACAAACATATCCTAAATTTAACACATTAATAGGTATGATGGAATAAGAAGACCGTCTACATATAAATGTTAAAAAGTACAGATTTATGTATGACATTAATTATTATAATTCTAGTTACAAAATGTTTTATCATTGTTGCATACATTTCAACTACTAATGAATGCACAAAACAAAATAAATGACTATCAGTTTTTGGACCTATTAGTTCTTGCGCTAATGAAGTTATACATGTAAAATAAAATTAGCACCAGTCATTGCGATTTTTCTTTTGTAGCTGTTTTTGATTGATAATTTTTAACTTTTTAATACAACGCACCTAGTTAGGTAATAAAATTTCGAATAAAATAAATGCGAGCACCACTATAATAAATGGGGCTTATTAAAAAATATTATAATATTTGTTTGATTTTAGTTTGTAATGTTTAAAGATCATATCTTTTGTACAATACAACAAATATTATGTTGTTTATTATAACATTTATTTAGTTAGGTACATGATTTTTTAGTTTATACACCCAAAAAACCTAGGTTACTAATTACGTAAACGTATTTGAATTGCGTCGTCGCAAATCTCATAAATATTACGCGACAACATCGAAATTAATCTGCAGAATATAGTAACTAATTACAGAGGCCTACAGCCGATTTTAAAGTAGTACAATTAAAATAGAATGCGAATCGTCCAATGGGCGAGCGCGGCGAGAGACGACTAGACAATCAGCCTCGATTTGTACGCGTACACGACCTAACAAAATTAAATTCATAACTCTCTTTTTTATATATTTATTTTAATTAAAAACTGCAAACATATTCAGCAATTAGTTTCTAATGAGTGCTATTAAACAAAACTTACTCAGAAGGTTTGTGCTGTCTGGGAGGGAATAGAAAGATAAATAAAGAGATGAACTTATTTAAGTTAGTATTTAGATGTCAAGTCAATACGATTCCTCTTCATATCACGTCTAAACTAACCAAAGATTCTTATGGGCGGTTTACAATGTTCAAGTTTTAAATTTAGTATGGTGCATAGGTACAGTAAAAGGAACCATGTAAATGGTTCTTCCAGTGGGCTTTCAAGTTCAAATTAGGTTGTAGTTCAGTAGGAACTATGAACTTTCCTAATACACTGAACTTATAACTTGTATGTACTAAATAAACCTATCACCTATCCTATCATCCATGCTGGACTCAGAGTAATAGAAAAACATAGAAAGTGCCAGCTGCATCACCTCCAGAGCATGCTGTAAAAACCAGCTAATGGATTCGAGGGTTATAGTATATTACAATTTTAGGCGATGGGCTGACAAACTGTCTCTATAGCAATATACGTCATGAACATCTGTAATTACCCTCAAAACTTATCAGACGTGGCGGAACGACCATTGCTTAGGTCGTTTACGCTCTGCCTACCCCATTAGGGATAAAGGCGTGATTATATGTATGTATGTATGTACTAAATAACTCCTTAAAAAAAAACAATGTGAACCATTCATTAAACTGATAGGATCAAAATAAGTTCGTCTATAGGCACTGCCCTTCTTTTCTGTTCGATCTGGAAATTACAGGTTAGGATTTAGTTTGGTTAAGTCGCGTTTTTCACCGAATCGGCACCAGACAATGCACGTCGCTGCGCACGCGTCGACTCAAACAGCTGTACTAGATTGATTCACGACGCCACTCGCCTGTCGCATTTCTAAGCATTGCCAGAACAAAATATACTAAAACGCAACAAATGTTCAATATAAGGATGATTTACAGTTTTGAGATCATTGTTGTATAATACGACTTTATGATGTAAAATGTTTTCTATTCTTCGCTGAACAACGCTCAGAATATGATTTCCTATTTATTATTTTTCAGACTTTCATTATCAGTATTGGTACTTGTTTGCCCGATAGAGCAATACATGGACTCGTTGTCGAACAAAAGCGAATAGGGAACGTCTAAGCCGACTGATGTGATCGTCAAATTATTGTCAAAATGGTGTCTGAGACGCCACTCAGCAAGTTGCTCTTCCGTCGGTAGCATCGCTGATATGTAGCTAGGGGCTGCACTTTTGTTGCTCCTAGTAGATTTCATGCGAATAAAAGTTTGCGCAAATTTTGTGTCCGGTAGTGTGAATATAGCATTAATCTCGGGCGAGCTTTTACTTTCTAAACTCGCTCTCTCCCTCAAAGGTACTTTCGGTGGCATAACCAAAGCCTCCACGTTCTTGTGTTTTACGAACAGTATCCTGTCACTTCCTTTCAGGAGGTGAGGAAACTTACGTATGACTGTGTAAAGGATGCATGCTCCAACGAAAGTACCAAGTATTCCAGAACAACCGTAGAACGTAATCGTTAACATTCTCCTCACAGTCATTTCATTTGTCGCCTCAAATGTATGATCGACGCATTGATCGGAAACTATTTCTCCGGTGCGGAGTAGCAGAGGACAGAACGTGTATGCAACATTATTTTCTACGTTATACACACGCAAGTTTCTGGGCAATATACCGACGCAGTGAATTTCACCTGGGCAATCCATCTGATACCACATCAGGCCGTAGTTTTTACTGGTCGGTGACTCTAAAGAGGTTATTTCAATCATGGAAAGGTGATCACTCTGCATAGCATATCTAGCTTTTATTATCTTGTCCCTTTCCGTTCTTTTGATAGACATATTTACTGGTGGAAGTGCATGTTGACTGTACCTAGCGCCGTAGTATTGAGCATCTGTACACCCCAAAAATCTGTTTGGTGAGATAAAAGCGGATCTACCATGCTGTTGGTCATCGTTGCATCTTCCCGTCAAAATTGCATCTATATTACTACTTGGTATAAAATCAAGTTTATTCGACTTAACATACGTTTCATTGCCACATTCCATTTCAAGTAAAGAAAATGGATAATCTCTGAAATTCGGAGGGTAGTAACATAATGCATCAACAAGCAAAAGGCCTGAATCAGACCAGTTCCGCAACTCAGTCATAGAGCACTCACAGAACCACTGATTATCTTCTAAGTTTACTCTAGGCCGAGGATTCATAGCCATCATACTGGAGAAAATGCCGTCAGGTAGTATGATCAAGAAATTATTGTTCAGAAACAGCATTTCAATTTCATGTAGGTAATCGAACGTTCCTGGCCCAATCGCGTTTATTCGACAAGAGTCTAAATAAAGAACTCTGCATCGTTTTAGTTTTCTAAAACTATTCCTATTAAGTATATTGTTAAAATTATTGCATGAAAAATAAACATTTTTTAAGGCTTCTAGATTAGAGCAACCAGTAAAATTTGTAGGGTCCCAATAACCACTATCTTTTACTGACAAAGTAGTGAGAGTGTTATCAACAGCTTGTAAGGCATTCTCATTTATGTTGAAGATATAACTCTTTTCGACGCAAATTTCTTTTAAGTTATTAAGTCCTATTAAAGTATCAGATTCCCAATCATTGATTATTACATTTTCAAAATATAGCCTTTGAATTCTTGATGCCGCTCGTTCCGCGAAAGTGTTAGGCGCGATATTCTTCATATTTCCACCTACTATTTCTAGTTCATCTATATTATGTCTCAAATGGGAAAATAACTGCCTTGTTACCGTATAATTTGAAAACATGGGCTCGTTCAGTACCACGATGATGTTATTGGAACAGCTGGATTCAGATTGCTGTAAAAAAATAGACAGATTAGAGAATAGTCATACGTTAGTTATATTTTGCAGTGCCGAGAAGAACTTTTACAGCCTTATTTTGCTTTTATTATTATTTTGTGTGTTCTACCATATCTCGAGATTATAGAGTCCCGGACTTTGAACCGAACCGAGGGACCGAAGCCAATTATTGTTATTATTATCATTACAAACCAATATTGATCCCACTGCTGGGCAAAGGCCTCCACCACGGTCTTCCATTGTTCACTGTCTAGTGCTACTATCGTCCACTCTTTTAATGTTGTTAAAATTTTGAATGTAAGTACATACATTAAGTATTTTTTTATTTAGATAGAATATGGTAAACTTTAGGTACTAGATAAAAACTAACCGAAAAAAACTATGATCTACGAGTAATTACACACACACCTCTTCGTAGAAATATATTTTAAATGTTTGTAGAATTTAAATTGTTTGTTCTGAGAATCTGTTACCTGAACAGCAGTAGCAACATCTGGAAAATAGGAGTCATACCTAACACGGAACATTGTAGCAAATGACCCTGCATCCATACACCTTGCACCGCTATTCTTTACAATGGTTAGTGTTATTAATCATCGCCATGTACAAGATGAGAATGAACCTGATGGTAATGATACTCTTACCCGAACAGCAGTAGCCAGATATATAAATGGGAGCCAAAATACGGAAAATTGTAGCAAATGACTTTCCATAAATACACCTTGCACCGCTCGTCTTTACAATGGTTAGTGTTATTAATCATCACCATGTATACGATGAGGATGAAGCTGATGATGGTAATGATTCTCTTACCTAAACAGCAGTAGCAACATCTGGAAAATAGGAGTCATACCTAATACGGAACGTTGTAGCAAATGACCCTGCATCCATACACCTTGCACGCTCTACTTTACGATGGTTAGTGCTATTAATCTTCGCCATGTATACGATGAGAATGAAGCTGATAATGGTAATGATACTCTTACCCGAACAGCGGTAGCCAGATCTGTAAAGTAGGAGCCAAAATACGGAACATTGTAGCAAATGATCCTGCATCCATAGACCGTGCATCGCTCTTCTTTACGGCGTTTAGTGGTATTATTATTGGTCATCGCCATGAAGACGATAAGTATAAAGCTGATGATGGTGATGGCGCCGAAGATGTACTGGACTGTACAGCGGAGCCAGCCGTGGCTGCATGATGCACTTCTGGAAAAGTTCAAGAAATATTCAAGAAAAATATATTTAGTTCACTGTATTTCACTAACGTTACAATTTTTTTTTATTGTTTTTTTGTAAAATCTGCCATTTATCAAATCTGAAACCATTTTGTTAAATCTCAAAAATATGTTTTTAATTCTGATAAATAGTTTAATTGTCAACAATATGTTCCTTATTCAGATAAATGGTTTGATTAAGATAAACTCAAAAACGCCTTAACTAATACAGATCTCGATTATTCAAAAGTAATTTACGTAGTAACTCTATGTATCCTTATACTGCGAAAAAATATTATATTTCTACTGAAAAGCTCGGATGAAACCGCGTTTAGAAAAATGTATGTCGTAATTTGGCGCACTTATTTTATGTGTGCTTATGTTTGCTCATACTCGTATTTATACCTATAAATATGTGATATAAAATAAATAACTGATATGTAAATTGTTAAATTATTATAACTTTACTTACTCTTTCACAGCCGATATAGTGATCTTCGATTTATCCATTTGACAGTGTGGCCTGGCTATTTGCAAACTCGTCATCACTTATCTCTATTAGGTCCCTCTTCAGATCAACATTTCAAAATACTTTTTTCATTCTTTTTTTAAAAGACGAATTATTCCGGATTCTTTTGGTGTGCTCTTTTTTTAATCTAAAGCTAGTCCCAGCGCCGATCTGAACTTCAATATTGGCCGAAACGAAAGTGCGTTGAATGTTCCGCTAATCCATGCATTGATTATCACAGATAAGGTGTACAATAATAAGCTCTATCAACCCATTACTGTCCGAACTAGCTAGATAGCCTGTGCAAACACGCTGATGGAACGAGCTATTTTCATGGACAAGGTCCATTATCGAACACATAATAGGTGTTATGTTGTAATATCGATTAGGACGTGGTTATGACAGGATGAAGTCGTGTAGTGAATGCACATTTGACAGATTGAGGGAGTACTTTGCAACATGGTAATGTAAATATGTTAGGATTCAATTAAGATCTCTACATGAGAAAGCGAAGAAAACGAGAAGACGAGAAGGATGCTTCGGGCTATAGTATTTCCAACTCAGTTGTAGAATAAAGGTAAACAAAGTTTAATTTCTTAAAAGACTAAAAACTGAAAAAAAAACAAAAGCACATTTCAAAAATAAATGAAACATGTTGGCAAATTAGTAAGACTACTAAAACTACTATTTCATTATGTTGTGATATCTCATAGCTAAAATTTATTTTATAAACAAGGTCTTTGATTAAAAGACATGAAGTTTTGTTTACCTTTATTCTAAAACTGAGTTGGAAGCTGAATGATTCGATAAAATTACAAATGATATTGGAGTTTTTTTAAGTGGGTGATAATTGGCTGTAACAAAATAAATGTGATTTAGAATAACTGTTTTTATTTAATTATACATACATATACATCACGCCTTTATCCCTCTAATGGGGTAGGTAGAGCGTAAACGACGTAAAGGTCGTTTTGCCACGTTTCACAAAGTTTTGAGGGTGTTTTAAGATAGATTTGTAGGTATATGGTATATTGCTGTAGTGAAACGTTGTCAGCCCATCGCCTAAATTGCAATATACTGAAACCCTCGGATCTCTTAGCTGGTTTTTACAGCATGCCCGGGAGGAAATGCAGCTGGCACATTCTATTCTTTCGCTCCTAGTGCAGCATGGAAGAATACATAATTATTTACAATGAGCCCGAGGGTGTAGTGGATAGGGCCGCTGCCACCTGAGGTCGTGGTTCGAATCCCACCTCGTACCAGGTTTTCGACTTTCATATGTACGTATATTCGGCGCTTTTTCCGTGCTTTGGAAGGCACGTTAAGCCGTTGGTCCCGGCTAATATCGTTTAATACCGTAGATAATAGTCGTTAAGCCATTTCAGAGGCCAGTGCTAAGCATTGGCGGCTTAAAAAATCTGACCTAATGTACTCGTAGGATTGGTCTGTTTCCCTTCTGTGTTGCGGAGGTCAGATCGCAGTCGCTCTGTGTAAAAAACAGCACCCTCGTTTAGTCCTCTAGATTAGGTAGCCGACCCCGTAAGATACGGGATAAGGCTAGGAAGATGATGACATTCTATGTTTTTCTTTCGCTCCTAGTGCAGTGTAGAAGAATATTTAATTACGAATACATAATTAATTATTTATTATTTTCTTCCATGCTGGCCTGGCAGCGAGAGAAAAACATAGAATGTGCCAGCTGCAGTTCCTCCTAGCTATATTGTAATTTAGGCGATGGGCTGACAACCTGTCACTACAGCAATATACCTACAATTCTAGCTTAAAATAACTCTCAAAACGTTGTCAGACGTGGCGGAACGACCTTTATTTAGGTCGTTTACGTTCTGCCTACCCCATTAGGGATAAAAGCGTGACTATATGTATGTATGTATGTAATTACATACATATAAAAAAGGTCGTTTCGCCACGTCTGACAAGGTGTTATGTAATTATTTAGGTGTATGTAATTATTTACAAATTAAACTATCTAGAAGTCTGTATCTTATTAGTTGACCTCTATTAACGACGTTGCTTTATTTACCAACAATCCCACAGAGCCGGTGAATAAAGCAGCTCAACAAAGCGGATTAAGCAGCCAGTCCTGATTTACTGGCCGTCCAAGGCTGGATTATTGCCTCTACAGGGTCTTTTGGTAAGTCCGAGATTGATGTACCCATTTTTATAATAACGATATTATTATTCCATGCTGGACTGGAAGAGATAGAAAAACATAGAATGTTCCAGCTGCCCTTCCTCCCGGGCATGCTGTAGAAGTCAGCAAAAGGGACTCGAGGGTTACAGTGTATTGTAATTTAGGCGATGGGCTGACAACCTGTCACTATAGCAATACACATTACAATCTAAAATTGCCCTCAATTTTTGTCAGACGTGGCGAAAGCGCCTTTTACGAGGAGTTTGACGCTCTGCCTACCCCGTAAGGGATAAAGGCGTGATTTTATGTATGTATGTATGTACGATATTATTGTTTCTATTCTACAAAAGGATTCCTTGAGATAGTAGTGTCAATTCTCAAGTGATCGATAAATACAACTTTATTGAGTAGTAAAATAATGATTGACGAGTTTTATTTATGGTTTTTTTTTACTTTCTTCCATGCTGGACTGGGAGCGAGAGAAAAACATAGAATGTGCCAGCTGCATTTCCTCCCGGGCATGCTGTAAAAACCAGCTAAGGGATCCGAGGGTTTCAGTATATTGCAATTTAGGCGATGGGCTGACAACCTGTCACTACAGCAATATACGTACAAATCCATCTTGAATAACCCTCAAAACTTTGTCAGACTTGGCGGAACGACCTTTGTTTAGGTCGTTTACGCTCTGCCTACCCCATTAGGGACAAAGGCGTGATTATATGTATGTATGTATGTATATGTTTTTTTTACTTACATTAATTATTAATCTCATTTTTAATAATCATTTATCGTAATGAATATTTTTTGTATTATTCAACACTGTCAAGTTTATTTGACACGAATACGAGATACATAATATTATCTGAGACAAATAACTTAAAGATAGAGTTGGCGAAATGACAGATATTTACTCGTAAATCTTTAGTCGACTACTGACACAGGACACCTATAATATTTCCAAGTCAATTTTGGAATAAGGGTAAACAAAGTTTCACGTCTTTTTTAATCAAAAACATATTTCAAAACTAAATGGTAAGTTTTGGCAAATTAGTTAAATTACTAAAACGACTGTTACGTTGTCATATTACATACATACATATAATCACGCCTTTATCCCTAATGGGGTAGGCAGAGCGTAAATGACCTAAACAAAGGTCGTTCCGCCACGTCTGACAAACTTTTGAGGGTTATTTAAGATTGATTTGTAGGTATATTGCTGTAGTGACAGGTTGTCAGCCCATCGCCTAAATTGCAATATACTGAAACCCTCGGTTCCCTTAGCTGGTTTTTACAGCATACCCGGGAGGAAATGCAGCTGGTACATTCTATGTTTTTCTTTCGCTCCCAGTACAGCATGGAAGAAAGCGTTGTCATATTTAATAGCTAAAACTTATTTAAGAAAAATTATCTTCGATTAAAAGACATGAAACTCTATTTACCTTTATTCTAAACCTGAGTTAGAAATACTATAAGAACACATTTAAAATTAGATTCCATAATGCGAAAAAAATTAGACCAAAGACACTGTATGGAACCACCAGAAAAGATTAAGCGAATAAAGTCTTTTCTCATTCAAAGTTTACTTTCCCGACGTATTTTTCTTGGCCTTTGTGGATTATACCACCGGCATTTGCACATTTTTTCCATGCTGGCATGGGAGCTAAAGAAAAACATAGAATGTGCCAGCTGCATCTCCTCCCGGGCATGCTGTAAAAACCAGCTAAGGGATCCGAGGGTTTCATTGTATTGTAATTTAGGCGATGGGATGACAACATGTCACTACAGCAATATACCTACAAATCTATCTTAAATAACCCTCAAGACTTTGTCAGAATTGGCGAAATGAATTTTTTTTTAGATCGTGTACGCTCTGCCTATTAATTAGGGATATAGGCGTGGTTATATGTATGTATGTATGTATTTGCACAGGGGTGTTAAACGAGTAATTTAGAGTTGGTTTACAATGCAGCATACTAGTTGACGGAATAAAAGGCGTCTGAAGTATGGGGTGGGATGAAATCTACTTCCTAATGGTCCACCCTGGGCAACGGCAACACAGGCTTGCCTGTGAATAAGTCCGGCTGAACGATCCCAACAAAGCGGTGGTAGGACCTGCAAGGGGCCGCCTGGATCGCAACCCCCCTCTCACCGCAGTCTGGCGCCAAACAGCATGCTGTGTTCCGTCTGTTCGTGCGATTGCCTATAACAGGCATCTTCTAGGTGAGCTCGCTCGCTCCATTGTCGACTCTGCCACGGTCATCCCTGACCGAATGTCTAGAGTCAAGAGCAAACCCATTTCTAATAAAAATAATAATAAGGCGTGGATAGCAGGTAGGGCATTTTAAAATTTCATATTACGATCTTTATAACACATTAACCAGACATAGGATAAAAATTGGAGGTATATACGCTTACATTAGTCAAAAGTAACCGTCTGCGTTATAGCTCTCTCGTATCGAATTTCTGTCAACACTGATATACTTTTTATTACCTAATTAATATTTTCATGGAGTAGATATAATATTAATAACAAAGAGTTAGTCGTCACAAAATAAACCTTTGCTATTTTATTGTTTCTATGCCCTACCTTTGGCCATGTAGCGATGTCGTGCATACAAAATGTGGCGCCATGGGGCCAAGCCAACGAGTAGCTCCTTCATTAAAGTTTTCTCATTACAGAAGGTTGGGTAGATAGCAACTGAGGGTTAAATCAGAGGGAATAACATCATCCACGAGGGAGACTGAGGGAAAAGTCACAGTAGAATTAAGTAAAGCCATCAGAAAACAGTTTCTTAATATTATTATTATACTAACCTAAACTGACCCATTGCTGGGCTACGGTTACTTAACTATAAAAAATACTGTATTTATGTAAAGCTTGAGTAAAGCTCTATACGCTATATACAACTTCTTTAGCTTTGTCAAAACTTTGCCCTGCCGCGCTCATAAGTAATGTGTGACTTTGTTAACTTGTAGGAAATTCTATGTCCTGTTTCTGTCTGGTCTACTTAGTAACTTTAGGACCTGCAACAAAGCCACCGTATGTTGCCTTTGTTATTCTACTTACGCCTAAAGGACACAACATACTAGCCTTTGAAATAAGCTTATGTAACGTAATAAAAAGGTTTTTTGATTCCAAAATCTTGTTGATTTAAACAAAATCACATAACAACAACCTGTCTTCGCCATAACCAGATAAAAACAGAGGTAAGAAGGGCACTCTCGCCCTGCAAGATATTTTATTCAAGGTCCTGTCTCGAGGCATCGCTTTAAGTAATTTCATTCTTTCATTCACTCGCTAAAGGACCCCGACGTTGATTCATTTTGCTGTGTCGGTTTTTACCGCTCTTTTGTGCGAATGAATAATTCACACGCATCTTCTATCAAGTCAACGTACGTAAATACAAGATGTACAAACCACTTTAAAAGTGTTAAGCTGCAGAACATTATTGTAAAACGTAGTGAGTGGCAATTTATGCTATATACATAATAAAATATGAATGAAAGTTCTCGCAATTATTAATCTTTTTAGTTTTAAATTGCATGTGGGCTGTGAAGTACACAAGATGCAGTCACGCATGAGCGTTTACTTTTGCATGCAATATTTAAACCCACGGGGTTAAAATACATATTGCACCTTCGTAACAGGTTGTGGAATTTAATTTATAAAGTTGTGTCTTTTTTGTATAATTTTGTTTCTTAGGAGAATAGGAATTAGTAGGTTCTTCTATGCTGGCCTGGAAGCGAGAGATAAACATAGAATAGAAATACATACAAATCTATATTTAAATAAACCAAGTTTGTCAGACGTGGCGGAACGACCATTTTTGAAGGTCGTTTACGCTCTGCCTACCCCATTAGGGATAAAGGCGTGAATATAATGCATGTATATATACAATGAGTAGATTACGATTTTTGCATCCATAATAAAATGATAATACCCAAAGAGTGTACCCAAAAAATTACATTAGACAAAACATTACTAGACACTATCATAAAATATTTATACCAGGTGTAAGGGACAGCGTCCCGCAAACTGATATGGGTTGCTCAGTCAACGACACTGAAGGAAATTTTCCAGAAGTGAAAAAAAAAATTGCCTTTCCATACAAAATGTCTGATCGAGGTGAACATTTTGTATGGAAAAGCCATTTTTTTCACTTCCTTCCTTACACCTTATTTTGCATTTTGCCCTTTAGCACTATAGCTACATCTACAGATCCTCCCAATGGTAGTTTAGTACCGATTTTATTGTTTCTACCTTAGAGGGGTTAGGGAAGGATAATACAACCCTGTTTCTTCGCCATCTATTATTCATAGGGACCCTTTTGTCAATTGTACTGCCAACTACCTATACAGCATCCTCCCTGTTACTATACCAATATCTTGTTATACGACGCGTTTTCAAATCGAATCTTGTGATCTTTGATACCTTTTCCGTGTTCTTTGAACTATTCGAATGGTGACAGTTTTTTTTAAATACATACGGACATATAATCACGCATTTGTCGCTAATGGGTCAGGCAGAGCGTAAACAACCTAAACAAAGGTCGTTACGCTACGTCTGACAAAGTTTTGAAGGTTATTTGAGATAGATTTGTAGGTATTGCTGTAGTGACAAGTTGTCAGCCCATCGCCTAAATTGCTATATACAGAAAGTTATTTGAAATACAGTTTATATTTTGTTGGTCAGAGTAAACTCGCTCCATCGGACTTTATCCGGTTATTTCCGGTCAAAACAAGCGTAAAAAGCCAAGTCCATAGTTTTATTTATCAGGCGGTTTAAAAACTCTCATATTGCCCCAGGGTTCATAGGGTCGTTGGTTAACTCTACAACAAACTCGTTTCGATAGAAGATAATAATAGTCCTCCCACCGATTTTCGGTGATAGCACCCAAACTCCAAAAGTATCAGCCAACTGCGCAGGATTAGTTTTAGTGACCAAGTGTTTACGCTACACACAGGTGCACTATTCCTTCAATGGAGATTCTGATGGGACAGTCTGACTGACACGACCAGAGAGAAATCTGGCGCAGGGCCAACTATTTACATGCCCATCCGACAGCATGGATCACCTTACTTTTCGGACAATCAGGTGTTCAGCCTGCAATGTGCTAACCAAACTAGAATCAAAAACACAAAGTTATTGTCCCCCGCCGAGAATTAAAACTGGGACCTTTGGGTCGAGAGTCCACGGCTCAGACCACTAAACAACTGAGGCAGTCGATAGAAGAAGAATTGCAAAGGTGTAAAAAAAAACAATGTTGACTTATACCCTGTTAAGCTTCTAAACTATGTAGAGTTTATATTACTAGAAAACCCTCAAACTAAGGTACAAAAATATCGAAAATCTATTATACAACATATTCAGTAAAATTTCAGTAACTGCCTCCTTGGTCTAGTGGTCAGAGCCATGGGCCTACGATCTGGAGGTCCTGAGTTCGATTCCCAGGAGGGAAAGCAAAGTTGATATTTGTCAATTTATCACTTTTTGAGGTTATCTATAGTTTGGTTAGGACATTGCAGACTGAATCACCTGATTGTCCGAAAAGAAAAAGGATTCCGTGCTTCGGAGGGCATGTTAAGCCGTCGGTCCTGGTCACTGTCATTAATAGTGATCGTCACTCAAACCACGTCAGACTCCTAATAGCTGTGTTACTATGCGGTTTGAAAACTCTGACACCAGGTTTCATCGGGGCGTTCGGCTCAAAATCCACTCGCTAAGAAAGAACATATTCAGTAGGTACCTAACTTGGTAAACACCTGCGCACTCTGGAATATTGAAAGCAAGTTTTCATTAAATTAGCAAATTCAGCTACTGTAAGAAATTATTCTAGATATTTATATACTTCCATGCTGGCCTGGGAGCGAGAGAAAAACATAAAAAGTGCCAGCTGCATCTCCTCCCGGGCATTCTGTAAAAACCAGCTAAGGGATCCAAGGGTTTCAGTATATTGTAATTTAGGCGATGGGCTGACAACCTGTCACTACAGCAATATACCTACAAATCTATCTTATAACCCTCCAAATTAGTCAGACGTGGCGGAGCGACTTTTGTTAGGTCGTGTACGCTCTGCCTACCCCATTAAGGATAAAGGCGTGATTATATGTATGTATGTATGTCCATATCTACCTTCACACAGCTACGTACGGATTCAAAATGAAACAGTTAAGGTTAGACCGCACTATGACGTAGCTGCAGCGGCGAGGCACGGTACTGCAGCGGTGCGACACTGCGCGACAAATGCCGCCGTGAAGCGCCGCGCCGCTTCGCTGCAGCTTTAGTGCGGTACATGTCATACATTTTATATAAAGAATATTATATCGCGCAATGCCGCGCTGCTGTAGCTACGTCCTAGTGCGGTCTAACCTTTAACCAATATTTGCAGTGAAGTAGAGAGGGTGCTGTTGTTATTATAAGAACTTTTTATTCAATATTTGAATACTCGTTTCTTCTATGCTGGATTGGGAGCTATAGAAAAACATAGAATGTACCAGCTGCATCTCCTCCCATTCGGGGGAGGATTCAGGAGTTTCAGTGTATATTGTTATTTAAGCGATGGCCTGACAACCTGTCATTAAAGCAATATGCAGATCTATCAGAAATGAGCCGAAATTTGTCAGACGTGGCGGAACGAGCTTGTTTATATGTTGTTGACGCGCTGTTTAACACATTAGGGATAAAGGTGTACAATCGCTTGGTTGATTGTACGATATGAGTGCGATGATGAAGTAGAAAAGACGGTTTCCATTGTCTTGTTACAATACATACATACATACATAAATCACGCCTTTATCCCTTACGGGGTAGGCAGAGCGTTTAACGCCTCTTAAAAGGCGCTTTCGCCACGTCTGACAAAAATTGAGAGCAATTTTATATTGTAATATGTATTGCTTTAGTGACAGGTTGTCAACCCATCGCCTAAATTACAATAGACTGTAACCCTCGAGTCCCTTTTGCTGACTTCAACAGCATGCCCGGGAGAAAGGGCAGCTGGAACATTCTATGTTTTTCTATCTCTCCCAGTCCAGCATAGAAGAAAATAGCAATCGTAATATACTACATACATACATATAATCACGCCTTTATCCCTAATGGGGTAGGCAGAGCGTAAACGACCAAAACAAAGGTCGTTCCGCCACGTCTGACAAAGTTTTGAGGGTTATTTAAGATATATTCGTAGGTATATTGCTGTAGTGACAGGTTGTCAGCCCATCGCCTAAATTGCAATACACTGAATCCCTCGGATCCCTTAGCTGGTTTTTACAGCATACCCGGGAGGAAATTCTATGTTTTTCTCTCGCTCCCAGGCCAGCATGGAAGCTAATAATAATAATATACTATTTTAATATTAACGAAAGTGAGCACACGGCACGGTGCTATGACGTGAACTGATTTTACATTATATAGGTAAAAACTAAATTAGCTGATTCAGAACATGCGGTCGTACTTAGACCGTACAATAGGCGTGATTTATGTATTACATACATATACATAAATACTTGTCCAAATACAACCTGTAGTAATATTTTTCGATATCACGACTGTAATCGTTACGGGGTAAGCAGTGCGTTGACGGCTAACTAAAAATAGGTCTATAGGACGTTTGACATAGAGATAGATTTTAACGGCTCTCGAATATAGTTCTTATGATCACTTATGAATACTTATGATCACGTCTGATGGTGATATCACAATATATGATAAGTACTCGTTTAGACTATCAAACTAGATTATATATATCTACGTACAATACTACGTAGAAAATAGATAGAAAATATTTATTTGCCACCAATTTACAAATATTAACATTTTAAACGTACTTCCACGCTGGCCTGGGAGTGAGAGAAAAACATAGAATGTGCCAGCTGCATTTCCTCCCGGGCCTGCTGTAAAAAACAGCTAAGGGATCCGAGGGTTTCTGTATATTGTAATTTAGACGATGGGCTGACAACCTGTCACTAAGCAATACACCTTCAAATCTATCTTAAATAACCCTCAAAGCTTTGTCAGACGTGGCGAAACGACCTTTGTTTAGGTCGTTTGCGCTCTGCCTACCCCATTAGGGATAAAGGCGTGACTATATGTATGTATGTACGTACAATAGGTTTTCAAACTTTTAATGGGTTTTTATTGCTTCCAATCTATGCAGGTATTTTTTAGGGTTCCGTAGTCGTAAGGAACGCTCATCATTTCGCCATGTCTGTCTGTCTGTTTGTCCGACTGTATGCCGTGCCCCTGTGAGTTTTTACTCAGTTTTACACTTGCAATTCGGAACGATGATAGATTATGATGACACAAATTTGGAAACGTAAAAAAACTATTTAAATTTATTATTTTTGGACCCCCATACAAGTGAAAGGGGGGCTAAGAATTTTTTTCTGTAATATATTAAGTGGGATATCCTTAGACAGTCTTTTAAAATAAAATAGAGGTTTCTTTGAAACAAAATCTCTGAAATGTGACTGTCTCGAGATATTTGCATGCCATTAAATAAAGTGTACAAAGCGCGAAAGTCTTAAACATAAGGTGAAATATAATTATAGCTACGGAACCCCACAAATGGGCACTCTCTTGGCCGTTTTTTGTTTAATCAGCGTCTAAATAGTTTTGTGATCCTTATGAGGAATGTTGGTATAACGAGCTGCAAAGGCACGTTGTAGTTTTTACAAAGTAAACAAAATACCAGAAAATCGCATGATCTTCTTCTGTCGAGTGGGTATCCAGTCTATAGACCCGATGAACCCTGTTGTCAGATTTTTAAAACAGCCTAGTAGCACAACTGTCAGGCCTCTGACATGGTTTGAGTAACGACCACTATCAAAGACAGCGACTGGTACCGACGGCTTAACGTGCCCTCCGAAGCACGAAATCTTTTTCTTCTCGGACAATCAGGTGATTCACCCTGCAATGTCCTAACCAAACTGGGGAAAAATTCACATACATACATACATAAAATCACGCCTTTATCCCTCACGGGGTAGGCAGAGCGATAAACGCCTCGTAAAAGGCGGTTTCGCCACGTCTGACAAAAATTGAGGGCAATTTTAGATTGAAAAGTGTATTGCTATAGTGACAGGTTGTCAGCCCATCGCCTAAATTACGATACACTGTAACCCTTGAGTCCCTTTTGCTGACTTCTACAGCATGCCCGGGAGGAAGGGCAGCTGGAACATTCTATGTTTTTCTATCTCTCCCAGTCCAGCATGGAAAAATTCACGAAGTGATAAATTCTCAAATATCAACTTTGTGTTTCCTCCCTGGGAATTGAACCCAGGAACTCCGGATCGGGAGTCCATGGCACTAGCCACTAGACCACGGAGGCAGTTAATCGCATGATAATGCGTTGGTTGACGCTATCAGCTGCAATATTTCCACGTCACTCGTCTACGACAAGCTTATTAGATTTTCCACTGTAGAGGTCAATGGGCGCTTTTTGACTAAACGGCACGGGGACGGCAACGGCGACGGAACGGCACCATCCACGGTACCGTAAAAGAGATAATCTATAAAAAAAAAAATATGGCACGCTTTTCCACTTGCCGGAACGGCATTGATTCCCACCGGTAACGTCGCCAGCCTGCCAAACTGCATGCGTTTTGTATTCGTACGAAGCAAACGCGTGTGTGTGTGTGTGTGCTCAAATTGGAACTATGTAGACGTTATCGAGGCATTGTCATGTCGTTACCGTGCCGTCTAGTGTAAAAACGCCCATTGTAGTGTAAACCACGAAGTAGCAGCAGATTTGCATATTCGTGACGGTATGTTAATATGTTATGTCAGGATTATTTATGATGACAAAACTTAAAAGCTGACTGTTCCACCTTATGAAACTTTTATTTTTTGTCGCTTCTTTATTGTGTTCCGAATAAAGTAACGGCGGTAAAATTAGGACCGGCTTTTTCTACCGGCTAAAACTAATTAAATTAAAATCCATCTGTCACTTTCTAAATAATGAAATTGACAAAGAACAGGTGACGAGGAACAGGTACTTTTAAGTAAAATAACTTAAGTCGGTTTCTTGAAAGTTTAGTTTATTGCGGGCTGCTTTTCATTGAATATTAAACTTAATACAGATAACGAATTTATTAACAATTTTTTTACGTTCTGTTTATAGCTATACTTATGAAGGTAGCAGGAATTACTTAGGTATTATTTTATTATTTATTAAATAATAGCCAAGCAGCAGAATTGCTGATGAGGCTATATCCGTAGCTGGTGTGTGCGCTAATATTTTATTCAAGTCTATTAAATCATTTCACTAAAAGTCTTTCTCAATTACTGTATTCTTGTATATGTACTGTATTCTTCCATGCTGGACTGGGAGAGATAGAAAAACATAGAATGTTTTAGCTGCCCTTCCTCCCGGGCATGCTGTAGAAGACAGCAAAAGGGATCCGAGGGTTTCAGTATATTGTAATTTAGGCGATGGGCTGACAACCTGTCACTAAAGCAATACATATTACAATCTAAAATTGCCCTCAATTTTTGTCAGACGTGGCGAAAGCGCCTTTTAAGAGGCGTTTAACGCTCTGCCTACCCCGTAAGGGATAAAGGCGTGATTTATGTATGTATGTATGTTGTATATGATTTAAAAAAACAGTACGAGCAACAAACTCTCTCTCAATTTTTCTTACCACGTTTGCTTTAAAAAATACCACTCACAACACAACGTGCTTCTATATTTCAGATGTATTTTGCAATCAACTGGGAGGAAAATAAATGTGACCTCATAGCTCGCGGCTATAGAAAAAACTGGTACTAGTTGCTACAGAATGCACACATTTTTCATCAGGCCAGGCGGCGGGCGTGAACTGAATGCTATTGCAATCACGAGGTGCCCGATGCCACTCGGCTGTGAGTTGGAAATCACACTTTCCGTGGCTTCCCCAATGAAATCCAACATGAGATTCTTCAAAATTGAAATTTATGTAGCCTTCATACCGTAGTGGGTTGTCCAACGACTTTTAACATGCGCAAAACAGGAACAACTTAGAGTGCTACTAAGAGCTTAGAGTGTGAAGGTAGAGAGTCTGAAACAAGAAGATTAGCCAATAAGAGCTTAGGCTCGTAATTATGAAGCGATATCAAATTTGAGAGCAATATTAACTTTAGATTTGACTGGTCGTTTTGTACTGAAATTACATTTCAAACCCAAGCTCAAAACTCGCTGTCACTCTTGACAGCTGATTACAAATACGGCCCTTAGAGTCTGAAATTTTACAAAGTTTCTTGAAAATATTTCATTAAATAAAGGGTCGATATTGCGCCAGTGTTGCCTCTGATACAGGCTTTATTTGTCTTGTCAATGAGTTATCAGTTGACGCTCGCGGCTATTGTTAAACTAGTGGCTACAGAATGCGTATATTTTTACCCGATGTCACACAACTGTGGGTTGGGATTCACTCTTCCCGTAGCTTTTCCAATGAAATCCGATATAAGGTTCTTTTAAAAATGGGAAGCGAGTGCCCTCTTGAATTCTCGGCGCATATTTACACTTGCTATACAATGCAGTTTGGGGTAATGGGTAATTAGGTATCTTTTTATTCTTCTTCTGTCGAGTGGGTATCGAGTCTATCGACCCGATGAACCCTGTTGTCAGAGTTTTTAAACCGCCTAGTAGCACAACTATCAGGCCTCTGACATGGTTTGAGTAACGATCACTATCGAAGACAGCGACCGGGACCGACGGCTTAACGTGCCATCCGAAGCACGAAATCTTTTTTCTTTTCGGACAATCAAGGGATTCAGCCTACAATGTCCTAACCAAACTGGGGAAAAAATCACAAAGTGATAAATTCTCAAATATCAACTTTTGAGTTTCCCCCCTGGGAATCGAAACCAGGACCTCCGGATCGGGAGTCTATGACACTAGCCACTAGACCACGGAGGCAGTATCTTTTTATTGAAATTGGAGGTGGTGGATATTTGAGAGCAGGGCGACATAAACAAAGCCCTCTCGCTTTAAAAAAATAGATTTTTATGATAACTACAATGCTCTCCTGGGAGCAAGACAAAAACATAAAATGTGCCAGCCGCATTTTCTCCCAGGCATGCTGTAAAAACCAGCTACCCTTAGCCTATCCGAGGGTTTCAGGGTATTGCAATTTAGACGATTGGCTGACAACCCATCACTATAGCAATACCTATATCATCTGTATTAATCCTCAAAACTTCTCAGACGTGGCGGAAAGACCTTTGTTTAGGTCGTTTACGCTCTGCCTATCCCATTACGTGTAAAGGCGTAATTTTATGTAGGTATGAAGCACCTAAGTTCTAAATTTTTTTATGCTTCTGACATAGCCGATTTACTTCGATACTATTTACTGGGTTTCAGTGACAAGGTCAAAGCATCATAAACTTTAAAAGTGATTTACTTTCTAAATTATGAAATTGTTCTACATACATACATATAGTCACGCCCTTATCCCTAATGGGGTAGGCAGAGTGTAAACGACCTAAACAAAGTCCCGCCACGTCTCACAAAGTTTTTAAGGGTTACCCAAGATAGATTTGTAGGTATATTGCTGTAGTGACAGGTTGTCAGCCTATCGCCTAAATTGGAAATGCAGCTGGTACATTCTATGTTTTTCTCTCGCTCCCAGTCCAGCATGGAAGAAATTGTTCCAACTGTATGAAACCCATGCCAAATAAATCAGTTTCCGGTTATATCTTAATTAATAACAATTACTTTGATGAGGGTTAAATAGCCCTCAGGGACTATGTAGAAGTAGTGAACAGGGTCTCTATTAGTTTTGTACGAGCTGTAACATACATACATATAACACGCTTTTATCCCTAATGGGGTAGGCGGAGCGGAGCGTAAACGACCTAAACAAAGGTCGCTCCGCCACGTCTGACAAAGTTTTGAGGGTTATTTCAGATAGATTTGTAGGTATATTGCTGTAGTGACAAATTATCAGCCTATCTCCTAAATTGCAATATACCGAATCCCTCGGGTCCCTTAGCTGGTTTGTACACCATGCCCGGGAGGAAGCTGGCACATTCTTTGTTTTTCTCTCGCTCCCAGTCTAGCATTGAAGACGATGTAACAGAAACGATATAATACATAAACTAAAAGCGATCATACTCGGACCTAAACTAAAAGTACCTATTAGGTTTTGAAAATGATTATAATCTAGCTTTCTACTCGATTTTATATATATTCTGTATTGCGTACAAAAAAATTACAATAATCAAACAATTTTAAATGTAGTTCACAAAGGTGAGCTTATCTCTATAAGAGATCTCTTCCAGCCAACCTGTAAAACTGAATATGAGATAACAATATATACGGGGACAAGATTGTAGACGCAATAGACTTCTACATATACATATAACGCTAGAACCTACAATAAACATACATACATATTACTTAAATAAACATCTATGATATATAATAATACATACATATAATAAATAGAAATACCTACGTACATAAATACTAATTTTGTTTTACTCTGCATTCTGTGTTTATTTTTGAGCAAGTATCAAACTTCAATCTCCTTAGGCCCATATTGGTAAACAGCACTTTAGACTGACAGCTAGTTTGAGTTCGTATCAGAAATGTAATTTCAGTACAATATGGAATGTCAAATCAGAACTTAATATTACTCTTAATCTTGAGTTAGCTTTATAAATACGAGTCTTAATCATCTTAGTCTCGTATTTATGAAGCGATCTCAAACTTGAGACCAATATTATGTATGGATTTGACAGGCCAGTATATACTGAAATGGCATTTCTGATACGAACTTAAACTCGCTGTCTCATGAGAACAGATTATGAATACGGCCCTTAATCAATCAGAACTTCATCATTAATCAATGTAGGTACATTTCTATAGACTTCCATGCTGGCCTGGGAGCGAGAGAAAAACATAGAATGAGCCAGCTGTATTTCCTCCCGGGCATGCTGTAAAAATCAGCTAAGGGATCCGAGGTTTCAGTATATTGTAATTTAGGCGATGGGCTGACAACCTGTCACTACAGCAATATACGTACAAATTTATCTTAGATAACCCTCAAAACTTTGTCAGACGTGGCGGAATGACCTATGTTTAGGTCGTTTACGCTCTGCCTACCCCATTAGGGATACAGGCGTGATTATTGTATTGTATGGTACATTTCTATGGACACGGTGTAGAATAGAATATAATAGAATAATTTATTTGCATCAAACATTAGTATTTACAACTGCTACGAAACCTTCTCTACCTACACAAAGAATTTGATTATTATTATAGATTCATGTCCATAAGACTAACAACGTAAATTTACTAAGATTTCATTCACCCTTGTAATCGAATCTGTTTGATATTAATTAATATCAAAGTAATCAACGGTTCAGTAAATTTCCTTGAAGAAGCATTAACTAACTCAAAGTCCAAGTAGCTACTTTATATTATAAATGTAAAAAACAATTAATTAAGCCAAATACCAGTTGTAAGGGACAGCGTCCCGCAAACTGATAGAAGTTGCACAGTCAACGACACTGAACAACTATCAGCAGAACTTTTTTTAGGAAGTGAAAAACAAAATGGCTTTTTCATACAAAATGTTCACCTCAAATCCATTTCATTTTCACTTCCTGAAAAACGATCCTGCTGATAGTTGTTCAGTGTCGATGACTGAGCAACACCTATCATATTATATTGTATTATAGAATAAAACATACTTACATTTTTTCAATAATAAATGAAATCACAAATACGCCTTCGTAGCATTTATAGTGGAAATCCTTGTAGTCGATGTCTACGACAGCAACACCGTAGCAAACGTCTACGAAGAAAAATATCACTGCAAATTGAAAATAAATAATAAAAATGGTGTTTCTTATTCATGTACTGCCTTTCTGTAGTAAAGTACAAAGGAAGGTCAAGACACTTTATTTATTTTATTCTGTTCTTTTCTTATCTAAAGTCATGTCTGTCTTGAGGGCGAGAAGCTTGAATCAGAGTGTAAGAGCCAATGAAAAATTTACAGTCGTCTAGAAAAAAGTCTGTTATCTCGTTTTTATGAACTGAGGTTGAAAAATATGGTAAGCGGAAAGATTTAAATAAATTCATATTTTCGTGTCAAAAAAAATAATACATCTTTCCAGTAAAACCATTTGGGAAAACTTCCACTTTTTAGAGATAAAAATATATAAATATATACATACTGGGTGTAAGGGACAGCGTCCCGAAAACTGATAGGGGTTGCTCAGTCAACGATACCGAACAACTTTCACCAAGAAATTCTTTCAGGAAGTGAAATAAAAATGGCTTTTCCATGCAAAATGTCCACCTCGGTCAGACATTTTGTATGGATACACCATTTTTGATCTTCACTTCCTGAAAGAATTTCCTGGTGGGAGTTGTTCAGTGTTATTGACCGAGCAACCACTATCAGTTTGCGGGACGCTGTCCCTTACATCCTGTGTACCTGTGTCCCTTACAAGTTACAACTTGGTAGGCGCTAACCACATCAAAGAAAAGTCTATTTGATGTCTCGTTTCCGGCAGCGGATACAATAACAAAGACTTTTTATCATAATAATATTGACATTCAGAAATAAATACTTCTGTAGCCTATGAAATAATAATAATAACATTATATATTCTTTATTGCGTACAAAAAAAATACAATAAATAAACAATTTTAAATTTAGTTCACAATGGTGAGCTTATTTCTATAAAGAGATCTCTTCCAGCTTGTAAAACCGAATATGAGATAACAATATATACGGGGACAAGACTGTACACGCAATAGACTTCTACATATAACCTAGAACCTACATAAACATATGTATTACTTAAATAAACATCTAATAATAAATATATATAACAAATACATATAATAATCATGGATTTTGTAAAGATATTTTTAGTAAGAATAATATTCCATGCTGGACTGGGAGCGAAAGAAAAACATAGAATGTAACAGCTGCATTTCCACCTAGGCATGCTGTAAAAACCAGCTAAGGGAACCGAGGGTTTCAGTACATTCCAATTTACGCGATGGGCTGACAGCAATATAGCTACAAATCTCGCTTAAATAACCATCAAAACTTTGCCAAAAGTCGCGGGACGACCTTTGCTTAATTCGTTTTCGCTCTGCTTACCCCATTAGGGACAAAGACGTGATTATATGTTTGTATGTATGTATTTTTATTAAATAAACTTAAAAAGATCACAAGCAAATTACATAGTTTACTTTTGGGGACCGATTGAAGACGAAGACTTTGAAGTCGTAATAAGACATTTTTGTCTGTACAAGAAGGTACTATATATAGTTTAGTTTAGTTTAGTCTAGTTTTTATAAAGTGAGGTTGAAAGATATAACACAACATAAAAATACTTTATTACACGTAAGAATACAAATCATACAACACAAAAGACAAGTACAAAATAGGCGGCCTTATTGCTAAGGTAGCAATTATCTATCTGTGGTACTATGTCACACAAGCAAAGGGCTTTTGAAAATCTCCGTGTAATAGCTGCTCTGCAAACTCCGCTTTTTAGTCCAAGTGGTGCACCATTATTTCAAGTGCGCCAAACATTTTACACAACCTAGACTGAAATTCTTTCTTACCTGTACTTTTATTTAAGTCTTCTTCTTCATAGCTAGTGGATTCTCGAGTTTAACGTCTTATATTTAAGTAATTTTTTTTTTAAATTTTCAAGAGCTTCTTTTTTTTATGTTTCAGAATTTATGACTAAAGATAATGTATTTTTTACATACATACATAAAATCACGCCTTTATCCCTTACGGGGTAGGCAGAGCGTAAAACGCCTCCTAAAAGGCGCTTTCGCCACGTCTGACATAAATTGAGGGCAATTTTAGATTGTAATGTGTATTGCTGTAGTGACAGGTTGTCAGCCCAACGCCTAAATTAAAATACTCTGTAACCCTCGAATCCCTTTTGCTGACTTTTACAGCATGCCCGGGAGGAAGGGCAACTGGAACATTCTATGTTTTTCTTTCTCTCCCAGTCCAGTATGGAAGAAATGTATTTTTTTTGTATGATTTATGTCTGTCTTACTTACCGGGCTACTTTTTACGATAAGAATATATTCCAATGTCATTGAAAAATTCACGATTTATATAATGTGAACTTGTGAGGGTCAGACAGGGGTTAAAAATAAAAGACCAATTAGTTAATTAAACTTTTATTTAAACCGAAATTAAATAATTACACTTTTACAGCAAAATCTCAATATTAGAGTTAGATTACCTACGATTTTAAATTTAAATAATAAATGTGACTATTCACCTCGAACCTTTATTTAAACTTTAGAAGTATATAAAGAATACAGAAAAAAAGACTGTACTGTGAATTAATGTTATTTGAATTTAGCTTTATTTATTGGCTATTTAATGAATGCACAAGGAATACAGTTCCAAGTTTTACATACGGTAATAATAGTACGAGTTTATTATTTTGCTTTAGATATATATTTTGAAGTGGGTAATACGAAGGTATGTTTGTAATACATAGTAATTTATAATCCCTGAAAATTTATATACTAGATCACACAGAATATAAGCCAACCATACAACAATGATTAATGATTAACAGTGAATATAATACTATAATTATTTTAACACACAACAGTGAATAAATAGAATTACAATCGATTAAATGCCTTAACCTATTTGATATGCAAGATGATGGTTCAGTGGTGCCACACTTTTGGCTACAATTATATAAATTACTTCGCCCCACCTTTCCGATATGTCTTATGCTGGTTCCTTTGAGATATTCCCAAATATATGTATACGTTCTACATAATATTATGTAATTAATGAAATTTATAGATTGAAACATAAGGAACATAATTGTTATTTTGAAATTATTACTCAATATATCACGAGCTCTTGCGTCAGATCTCATAATACCTCGTCGAGAAAAGACAAAGAAGTTCACATCTAGATATTATAATGAATAATATTGAATAAACATCAAGATATATTGTTAAATGTAACTATAATATAATCGATTAAATACATTGAGTAAGTCGGCTCAAAGACTTCCTAAATATATCAGGTTTTAGCGACTCTGATTCACTTCCGCTTATGTCATGTCAGATATGTCATGAGTCAATACACCTTATAACAGCGACCAAGTTGTTTGATATCTTATATCACTATGATCGAAGCAATCTTTGAATAGAGAATAGCTATTGAATTTTTAGCTATGTTTTCAACAGCGATTTGGGCACAGAATAATAAGTACCTTAACAGAATAAAATTTCACTCCCCCACAACCCTCGCTCATAAAGCTAAAAACCTTGAATTATAAATTCATGTTAATTAGGGTAGAAAACCGTTCTGACACGATGCAACAGTAGATTTAGTTTCGTGGCATCCCATTACAAATCTACGATATTTCAAGCTCGAAGTTTGATATTTTGTAATGTTTTGTGTCTTTATTACTAGTATACTAACGGTCGTCAATTACCTATTTTAATATTGTAAATTATTAGATTTTATTTTTTTACTTGTCATTCAAGTTGTATCCCACGATTCTAGTTCACTACCCTTGCGACTCAATGTTGCCTTAAGATTTTTTCTTTTTTTATAAGATACTAGAATATAAGATAGGTATTTGTTAACCATTATGTAACGAGTGCTACCTTGCCAACAAACAGCTTTTGCAGTTTGGCGAGAATATATCATATATATTCTGTAAATACCTTTTTTATGAAAAAACAAATGTTGCAAAAGGAATTTCACATTCAAATCTGACATGGCGTAATCTTGTAATACTTAGATACCAATAATAATAACTATTATAACTAGGATATAAATTGTAAATACCATCAATAAATTGTGCACCAAATATGTGAATCTGTGCGTAACTACTTAATGTAATTATATTAATTACGTGCACTTTGTGAGATATATGAACAACATCAATGATTAATTGATTATATACTAATTATATATTGAACAATCAAAGCTAATCTTATTCATTAATCTAAATATTATGATTGTAAAATGTGTTAAAGTATGCAAAATGAATACAGAGTGGAAGGTATTCAATCTCGCGTCTTACATATTTAACACGTTTTAGTAATATTTTTTATTAAATGTTGTATAAGTTTTAACATATTTGTATACATTCACACATTATGATAAATAATTAGGGAATGTGTTTAGATGGGGCAAACAAAATTGGTCTTCCCTTTCCTCACAAATGCAATTCTTTTTTTCTTATATCACAAACAAGCTTTGCCGATTCCTCATATATGTGTATAAATATAAGTATTATGATTATGCTTATATTTAATTAATTCAGACTAAAGGATATGTTTTTTGTTTCAATATTATCACCAAATATTTGTTTTTTAAATTTCCGTTTATAACAAGGGTATACAAGGCATGCTTAAACATTGAACCTTGAAGTTTATTTAACTGAAATTGTTTAGAAGGTCAAATAAAAATGTCGCAATAAACATAAATTTCATAGAATGCGATGCCATAACATAGCGAAATGGAGCAAGCAAGCAAACGATGTTTACAGTCACATTTATTACTCCACTACCTAATAACGATAAAACTTTAACAGCAATATAACCTAAAATAAAGCTATGTAATAACCAAAGAACCAAGTAATATGAAGCTCTCTAAATATTAAATTAAACTCTTACGTATTTTTCGTAAACTAAAAAAGTTAAACACAGATTAAAAACTTATTTAAAAATATTACTCTAAAAATAAAATAAAAATAAAATATAGCTACGAAACGATAACATAATTATAGCTTATTTCGACGAATTTTATCTAACACTTATCTACCTACTCCTAATCTACATCAAATCGAACATGAAGGGGCTCTATTGAACGTTATATAACGAGGCATAAACGTGATTTTTTTGATAAAAATCTAATACCTTTTGTAACTTTTCTACAAGGGAGGTAGAATAATGTTGATAATATTTTGAGTATACTTTAGAAAAGACAGAAACGAGATGTCGAGCCCCACTTCCTTCCGTCCATATATATAATATTATAATTATGCAATAATAATAATATCGTAATAGTCAACATCGTAAATGCGCAAAAGCTTACTATAATGTGTATAATAATAGTACAGGTAGGGGTAAATGATAACAAAATATCAGAAGATCCACTTAACAATAAGGTTGTAAAGTTTAACAGAAGTATTTGTGCTTAAAATTGTGTAAACAGCTCTAGAATGTGTTTTCTGTAACTTTAGCGTTCGACACGCGATTGTAAACGGTAAAACAAGCCACGTGGAGCTCGCTTTGCATTGAAGTCAAAAAGCGGTTTCAAAAATTTATTTACTCATGAAAAAGTTTTTACTAACTCGTATAGTCACGATTACAAACAATAGGTACAACGAATCACTTCTATCATGGATACCGCCTGATGCCAAACCATCTCACCTGTTAGAATACTCTACAGTAAGGCAATGTTCCGTAAGAGGTCTTCTAAAAATGTAAAAATACTTACGTACCATACTAACTTACGCTCCTTTAAAACCTTCACTTATCACAAGCTACCGCTCCAAAATACTACTTTTTTCAGCCCGAATTGATATGTATCGTATTTTATTGCACAAATTCATCACGCTACAAAGATTTCAACACAACTAACAGTAACTTAGCGAAGGGAAACTCCTCGAACTATCCGGCCACAGCTAGCCCGAGTGAAACTCTTCACTTTTAGGAAAAACTGAACAACATAATCTCTTACTTTTTGTTTAGAAATGTCAAGCTTTTTGTTGCACAACGTTTAAATCACCATACTTTATTTCGCATCGATAAGGTTAGTAGGTATCATAGTGCGTGACTATTCGCGTCCCTGATAAGTGTCTGATTACACAAAATAAAATTATAACTATTCAAATTATAAAAGAGAACTAAATCTATTAAATCCACCTGGCTACGAAGAGGATGACAGCGTTAGCCAGGGCTGGGCTGAAAAGAAAAAATATTCTTCAACATAGATTCCATGGAATATTTATTAAATGTGCTGTTAATCTGCGAAATGCAAAAAGCTAGTTACTACCGATTCACAACATATACCTAGAAGCAGTGGAGAAGAAGCGCCGTACGAATATAGTATCTTCACTGCATAAGGATACTTTTTGATACTGGTATAGATACCGGGTTTAAGGGACAGCGTCCCGCAAACTGATAAGGGTTGCTAAGTCAATGACACTGAACAACTTCCACCGGGAACTTTTTTCAGGAAGTGAAAAAAAATGGTTTGTATGGACAAACCAATTGTCCGATCGAGGTGAACGTTTTGTATGTAAAAGCCACTATTTTTCCCTTCCCGAAAAACATTCTGGTGGATGTTAACCTTGTTCATGATCATCTTGGCGACGCTGTACTCCCGGTGCTCGCTGATCATGGTGCACAGGGCATCATCTTATGCCGTGGAATAATAGAGTTCCATACCTGAGCACATGTGCGCTGATGGGACGACCGCCGTACGCCGGTTTCCTCTTGCAGTTCATCTTGTCCATGGGCATCTTGGTGACGCTGTACTCCCGGTGCCCACTGACCATAGTGCACAGGTCATCATCTTATGCTGTGGAATAACAGAGTTCCATACCTGAGCGCATGTGCGCTGCTTGGGCGTCCGCCGTACGCGGGTTTCCTCTTGCAGTTCATCTTGTCCATGGGCATCTTGGCGACGCTGTACTCCCGGTGCTCGCTGACCATGGTACACAGGGCATCATCTTATGCTTTGGAATAACAGAGTTCCATACCTGAGCGCATGTGCGCTGCTTGGGCGTCCGCCGTACGCGGGTTTCCTCTTGCAGTTCATCTTGTCCATGGGCATCTTGGCGACGCTGTACTCCCGGTGCTCGCTGACCATGGTACACAGGGCATCATCTTATGCTTTGGAATAACAGAGTTCCATACCTGAGCGCATGTGCGCTGCTTGGGCGTCCGCCGTACGCGGGTTTCCTCTTGCAGTTCATCTTGTCCATGGGCATCTTGGCAACGCTGTACTCCCGGTGCTCGCTAATCATGGTGCACAGGGCATCATCTTATGCTTTGGAATAACAGAGTTCCATACCTGAGCGCATGTGCGCTGCTTGGGCGTCCGCCGTACGCGGGTTTCCTCTTGCAGTTCATCTTGTCTATTGGCATCTTGGCGACGCTGTACTCCCGGTGCTCGCTGACCATGGTACACAGGGCATCATCTTATGCTTTGGAATAACAGAGTTCCGTACCTGAGCGCATGTGCGGTGTTTGGGCGTCCGCCGTACGCGGGTTTCCTCTTGCAGTTCATCTTGTCTATTGGCATCTTGGCGACGCTGTACTCCCGGTGCTCGCTGACCATGGTGCACAGGGCATCATCTTATTCTTTGGAATAACAGAGTTCCATACCATACCATAAGAGAGCCTGATGGTGTAGTGGATAGGGCCGCTGCCTCCTGAGCGGGAGGTCGTGGTTCGAATCCCACCACGTACCAATGTGTTTTTCGGTTTTCGAATTTCATATGTACGTTTATTCGGCGCTTTTTCCGTGCTTCGGAAGGCACGTTAAGCCGTTGGTCCCGGTTAATATCGTTTAATACCGTAGATATTAGTCGTTAAGCCATATCACAGGCCAGTGCTAAGCATTGGCGGCTTGAAAACTCTGACCTAATCTAGGATTGGGTCTGGTTTCCCTTCTGGGTTGCGGAGGTCAGATGGCAGTCGCTCTGTGTAAAAATCAGTACCTTCGTTCAATCCCCTAGATTAGGAAGCCGACCCCGTGAGATACGGGATAAGGCTAAGGAGATGATGATGATGAACAGAGTTCCATACCTGAGCGCATGTGCGCTGCTTGGGCGACCGCCGTACGCCGGTTTCCTCTTGCAGTTCATCTTGTCCATGGGCATCTTGGCGACGCTGTACTCCCGGTGCTCGCTGACCATGGTGCACAGGGTACGCTTCTTCTGCATCATCTCGTCGTCCCTGTCTCGCAGCCCTGCTAGCCAAGCCTCATACCAACCCAGCTCGCAGTCGCATATCAGCGGGTTGTCTGGCGTAAAAGGAAAGTTTGATTTAATTGTTCAGCAAATTTGGTTTAAAATAGGGACAAAATGAAGGCAATATTTGACAGCTATGATAGACAGTCCGGCATTGCTCAAGTTATTAATTAAACTTTGAAATATTCGATCACTTTGACGAATTATTTCAGTTATTTTTCTGTCTTAATGTTATCACTTTAATTTAACAATTTTTTTATTCAATGCCAATGGCAAGACTGAATACTATAAATAGGCTCTTTACCATTAAGCACGTCAAAAATCAGTCATCAAATCGATCATATACCCTTTGATCGTTATTATGGAATTCTCTTACCCATGATGTC
This sequence comes from Scrobipalpa costella, assembly GCA_949820665.1. Lineage (NCBI taxonomy): Eukaryota > Metazoa > Arthropoda > Insecta > Lepidoptera > Gelechiidae > Scrobipalpa > Scrobipalpa costella. Next base: position 6,539,618 of record OX463306.1, read on the forward strand.
CACCACGCGCAGGGTGTCAAGAATCGGCTCCATGATTTCCTCAGGAATGTGCTGCAGCTTGTTGTTCTGAAGGTTGAGGGTCTCCAGGGAGTTCAGGTTGTCGAAACCCATTGTTGGCAGTTGATGCACCCTGTTGAAAAATAATTGTCAAACTTTAAGTACTATTTCTAAGACATCTTTTTTCTTATCATAGATAATCTTACGCAAAAAATATGATAGCTACCATTTTATTACGTCTTCGGATTCCCATTTTGGGGATGATTTCGAAAATTATAATGAATAAATAAAATACAAAACTAGTTCTCATTCTTCTTTCATAGCTAGATCTTCGACATACTGAATAGAGTCAGTCTACAAACAAAGTAAGAACTTGGCTCTCTTATATTTTTCAAATAAACCCTGAAAGGTCTGAAACTGCTTACGATCCATGGGCTTTCGATCTGGAGGTCCTGGGTTTGATTCCCAGGGGGAAACACGAAGTCAATATTTGTCAATTTATCACATTGTGAGGTTTTCCCCTGTTTGGTTAGGGATATTGCCGGCAGAATCACCTGATTGTCCGAAAAGAAAAAAATATTCCATGCTTTGGAGGGCACGTTGAGCCGCCGGTGCCGGTCGTTGTCTTTGATAGTGGTGGTTACTCAGAACCATGTCACAGACCTAACAGCTTTGCTACTAGACGGTTTGAAAACTCTGATTCCAGGGTTCATCGGGTCGTTTTTCGATTCGAGAATCCACTTGCTAAGAAGAAAAAGATCCAAAAGACTGCCCTAGCTAACCCAATCACTCGATTCGATATAAAATTAACTGGAAACAGAACAGTCGGAATCTTGAAACCAAAAGCTTATACTCGTATATCTAATTAATCAAGTTGCAACGCAAGCCAAACTTGAAGTGGAAACCTCAAGAGACTTATAAACAAAGAAGCCGACGAAAATTAATCAAACGCCGAAATTCAGCAGAGCAAAGATGAGAGAAATATGAATCGTAAACTTGAAATAACGCACCTGAAAGAACTTATTAAAGCATCCCGGAACCGCACCCTACTCAAATTATATCTGAAATTGAGAAATGAATGGTAGCTACGATAGGTACCTTTGAAACTTAATTAAGTAAGAATAAATTATTGTTTTGACAAGCTACGCTATTTTAATATTGTAATTATAATATGTATTTCCATTATCAGGAATAATAAATATATACTTCTATGCTGGACTGGGAGCGAGAGAAAAACATAGAATGTGCCAGCTGCCGTTCCTCCCGGGCATGCTGTAAAACCATTAAGGGATCCGAGGGTTTAAGTATATTCTAATTTAGGCGATGGGCTGAAAACTGCCACTACACTACAGCAATATACCTACATACCTACAAATCTATCTTAAATAACCCTCAAAACTTTGTCAAACGTGGCGGAACGACCTTTGTTTAGGTCGTTTACGCTCTGCCTACCCCATTAGGAATAAAGTCGTGATTATATGTATGTATTTCCATTATCATAAATAAATAGAATTTCCTCGCTGATAATATTATTTCACGAAGTTACGAGATTTTCTTTGAAAATAGTTACTCGGTGGAAATGTTCAGGGAGCCATGATAAGCTTGACCATTACCGCCTGGGCTTATGTTCCATTAGGAATTAAATGCCTGGGCGGTTCTTGTTATAGTGGTCAGGGAATCGCCTGCAGCGTAAAAATTGCATTTTATTCCATGACGTTGATGTGGCATTAAGCGTGTTACGTGCCAGTGTGCAATGGCTAGACCACGTAACGCATTTCGCTTGTCAAGGGAGTACACACATACATATATATAAGCACGCCTTTATCCCTAATGGGGTAGGCAGAGCGTAAATGATCTAAACAAAGGTCATTCCGCCACGTCGGATTAAACTTTGAGCGTTATTTAAGATATATTTGTAGGTATATTGCTTCTTTTCCTTAGCGGATTCTCCAGTCGAATGACAAGATGAACCCTGGTGTCAGAGTTTTCAAACCACCTAGTAGCACAGCTAATAGGCCTCTGACATGGTTTGACAGCGAACGGGACCGACGGCTTAACGTGCCCTTCGAAGCACGAAATCTTTTTCTTTTCGGACAATCAGGTGATTCTGCCCTAACCAAACTGGGAAAAACCTCACTAAGTGATAAATACCCAAATATAAACTTTGTGTTTCCCCCTGGAATTCGAACCCAGGACCTCCGGATCGTAAGCCCATGGCTCTAACCACTAGACCACGGAGGCAGTTATATTGCTGTAGTGACAGGTTGTCAGCCCATCGCCTAAATCGTCAAGGGAATAGGGAACGTGAAATGCGATTTAAGCCAACACAAATCACATAAAGACATGTTGCGTGCGAACTTGTTACGTTATGTTCATCACGTAGAAATCACGATGTATTGCCGCGAATATTACATACATTCAATCACGCCTTTGTCCCTAGTGGGGGTGGCAGAGCAAAAACGATCTAAACGGAGGTCGTTCCGCCACGTCTGACAAAGTTTTGAGGGTTATTTATGATGGATTTGTAGGTATATTGCTGCAGTGACAGGTTGTCATCCCATCGCCATAATTACAATATACTGAAACCCTCGGATTCTTTAGCTAATTTGCCTTATTAGTACGAGAAAACACGTGGAATATCCCTTGATAAATAGAAAAACCTCGCTAATTTCTTGGAATAAGATAACAATAATCTCATTGCCTATCTAAATAACTAATTATTGGAATTTATCAACTTGTTATGTTATATCACTACATAGTATAAAACAAAGTCGCTTTATCTGTTCTTTTATCCCTATGTATGCATAAATCTTTAAAACCACGCAACGTATTTTGATACGGTTTCTTTTTATGGATAGAATGATTCAAGAGGTTTTTATGTATAATACATGCATAATATAGTAGAGAAACACTGATAATTTCCGTGCGAAGCCGGGGCGGGTCGCTAGTACATAATTGTATGCCTTGTTCAGTTATGATTATGAGTCAAAGATATTTCACAATTTATATTAGACGTAATAGTTTGATAAATACAAGCATATTTAAACTACTGATTCCCTTGAGGGAACTGTCAATCTGGGAGTAACTAATTAAAACTGGTCAAATAACAATGCATCGAAGCCTTTGATGGAATGATGTCCACTGCCAGTAGAATGAAGGAACAGAATATCCACTTACATGTTCTTTTGCAGGTTGAGGAAGGTGATGGAGTCCCCATATCCAGTGAAGGCATCCTCGCTGATATACGTGATGTTGTTGGAGCGAAGGTCAAGATGACGGAGGCGATGCAGTGGACGTAAAGCCTCAGATGGAATGTCGTGCAGGCGGTTGTCTCCGAGACGGAGGTATTGCAGGTTCTCTGTAAGGAAGAATAAGTTTTAGGAAATACATACATACATAAAATCACGCCTTTATCCTTAATGGGGTAGGCGACAGCGAACACGAACTAAACGAAGGTCGTTTCACCACGTCTGACTAGTTTTGAGGGTTATTACAGATGATTATGATGTATATTGCTATAGCGACAGGTTGGATGCCCATCGCCTAAATTTCCAATATACTATAACCCTCGAATCCCTTAGCTGGTTTTTACAGCATGCCCGGGAGGAGATGCAGCTGACACATTCTATGTTTTTCTGTCACTCCCCGTCCAGCATGGAAGAAAAGAGTTTTAGGAAATGTAGCGACTTTATCCGATGCTGGGTCAAATAGTATTGCCCCATGTCTTCGAGTCGTCGTCTTTTGGGTGTATGCAGAGCTCATTAAGGAATATAATTTAAATAACTTACACATCACTCACCCTTATCTGCCAAGCATGGTGTGATAAGTATAGATATAAACCCCTTACTTACTTGCTTCCATGCTGGACTGGGAGAGATAGAAAAACATAGAATGTTCCAGCTGCCCTTCCTCCCGGGCATGTTGTAGAAGTCAGCGAAAGGGATTCGAGAGTTACAGTGTATTGTAATTTAGGCGATGGGCTGACAACCTGTCACTACAGCAATACACATTACAATCTAAGATTTCCCTCAATTTTTGTCAGACGTGGCGAAAGCGCCTTTTACGAGGCGTTCTACGCTCTGCCTACCCCGTAAGGGATAAAGGCGTGATTTTATGTATGTATAAACCCCTTATGAGCACCTTGTCTAGACCAGCCATTGAATGGCTTTAGAACCTTAGTTTAGAATATACGGCATGGACAGCGTCCCGCAAACTGATAGGGGTTGCTCAGTCAGAACTGAACAACTATCACTATGAATTTTTTTTCAGGAAGTGCAAAATAACAAATGATTTTACATACAAATTGTCTGATTGAAGTGGTCATTTTGTATGGGAAGTTAAAAAAAAATCATATCAAGAAATGTCTCATCAAAGAATTTCCTGGTAATAGTTGTTCAGTTTTGTTGACAGAGCAACTGCTATCAGTTTGCGGGACGCTGTCCCTTACGCCTGGTATGATTTTGTAGTCCTAAAAAATGTATAGTCAAATTCTCTGTCAATTTGTGTTTGTCACACATTTTGTTACCTTCGAGTCCAGAAAATGCTCTCTCATCGATCCTGGCGATCTGGTTGCCTTCTAGCTCCAATGAGTTGAGGAAGTTGAGGTGGGAGAACACTTGTGCTGGAATCTCCTTCAGCTGGTTGTGTGCTAGACCTAGGGAGTCTAGGTTTCTGAGACCTGTGCAAAAGAGGTGAACGATTCATAAAAACTACACAACGACATACATCCAAACGAATTAAAAAGTATAGATCAGACATTGTTAAAATTGTTGGATAAATTTTTAGGGCCGTATTGATAAATAGCACATGATATTGACAGCTAGTTTGGAATCGTATCAGAAATGTAATTTCAGTACATTATAGCCTTACAAATCCATACTTAATATTGCTCTCAATCTTGAGATCACTTCATAAATAAGTGACCTGACGGCTTATGATTCTTTTATCATAGCAATAGTCATTCTTGAATGTTATAAGAACTTACTAATGATAAGATTCTTATACGTGGGACACTCAGAAAGTTTTGCGACACTAAAAAAAATTGTTCTACAGGTACATATATTTTTATTAAATCTTTTCAAAGTACTCTCCACCAGCCTCTATACAAAGATTCATGCGTCTGAACCAGTTTTCAAAACACTTTTTCCAGTCCGCCGTAGACACCTCGTTTACAGCCTGCTCGAACGCAGCCAGCGCATCTTCCGGCGACGAAAATTGTATCCCCTTGAGCTGATTTTTTATTTTTGGAAATAAAAAGAAGTCACACGGTGCTAGATCAGGGCTGTAAGGAGGGTGACCCAGGAGTTTGACTGGTGTGCTGTCCAGGAAGTCCCTCGTTTTGAGCGCGGTGTGTGCAGGCGCATTGTCGTGGTGGAGCAGTAGTCCGCGGAACCCTGTGTTAGGTCGCTTGTTGCTCACAACAGAAAAAACTTCTGGTAAACATTTGGTAGTATACCATTCGGCGTTAATGCTTCTTTGATCTCGTAAGGGAATTGAGGCCAAGTGGCCAGTCAAATTAAAAAAGCTGGCGATCAAAATCTTCCCCTCGCTTCGAGATCGCTTCACTTTGGTAGGCGTTGGTTCATTTTGAAACACCCAAACTGTCGACTGGCGCTTGGTTTCTGGATCGTATTGATAAATCCAGGACTCATCACCTGTTACGATGTCGTAAACACGCCGAGACGAGCCTGCTTCAAATTTGTTCAACATATCACGGCACCATTCCACCCGGGCCTGCTTCTGAGCGTCGGTGAGGTAGTGCGGCACCCAGCGCGATACTATCCTCCTCACGCGAAGATGCCATTGTAGAATCTCGTGAACGCTTCCCGATCCAATCTTTAATATGTGCTGAATCTCCTGATATGTAATTCGCCTATTATCATGGATTAAATTTTTCACTGCTAGCACGTTTTCTTCCGTAATAGCCGGCAAAGGGCGACCGCTTCTTTCTTCATCCCCCAAGGTTGGTCGACCGCGCCTAAATTCGTTATACCAACGATACACGGTTGCCTTGGAGGGGCTTTCATCCATAAATGCCATTTGAAGTCTATCGAACGATTCATCCGGTTTCAGGCGACACTTGAAATCGTAAAAAATCATAGCTCTAAAATGTTCCCGGCGCAGATCCATTTTTTAGTAAGACACGATACTTTGAATTGGCTCGCAAAAAATGTGGAGGGAAATTTTGAAAATGGAACACACATATTTTTACTTACAAGTAATCATATTTTCAAAAAAGATTCTAACCGGCCAGTCTGCCATATATAAAAACTATTTATCGCAATACTTTCTGAGTGGCCTGGTATTGTCCATGATAAGAATCACAACGTTATAATAAGCAATTAACTTTAACGTCAGATTGTCTGAATCTTTGAAGATAATGTAATTTATTATTATTGAGGGGAAATCTCTGTAAGTTCAAAGGCAAATGTAATTTTTTAAAAAAACAATGTCTAAGAGAATGTCCGTACCTGCAAAATCGCCTTCTGTTATGGAAGAGATTCGATTTTCTTGCATCTCCAGCTTCTTGAGGTTTTCCAGCAGCGCAAGTGCTTTCTGCGGTACAGCATTTAGTTCATTCCCGCCAAGGTTTAGCCGCTTGAGTTTCCTAAAAACAAACTGTATTATGAGCAGAATAATATTTCCTAGCGACCCGCCCCGGCTTCGCACGGAAGTTATCAGTGTTTCTCCACAATATTATGCAAGTATTATTTATATAAACCTTCCTCTTATTCTCATTAAAAGAAACCGCATCAAAATCCGTTGCGAAGTTTCAAAGATTTATGCATACATTTATGGATATAGGGACAGAGCAAGCATCTTTGTTTTATACTATGTAGTGATGATTTTACATAAGTGACTGGACTTATGTCATCACCCCCACTGAGGGAAAAAAACCTACTTTGAACAACAATAAAGTCAAAGAATGTGAACAAGTTGCATATTTCAGTTTTACGAGAAATGTGGGTTCCATTCCTTCTCTACCTACTCCCTTTGTCCCACTTGCCGAGAATCTTCCTCCAGGACAGGAACTACCATGGCCGATCTGGAAGTCCTTAAACAGGCTTCGGACTCAGGTTAGCAGAAGTAAAGAAAACATAGTCAGGTGGGGATTTTCGGCAAGCCCTAATGTAGACTGTATTTGCGGTGCAGTGCATACCATGGCACACTTGACATCGTGCCCAGCGTGCCCCAACACCTGCACGCCAGCGGATTTAATGGACGGCAGTTTATCCGCAATACAAGTCGCTGAATTCTGGGCCCCTATGATGTAATTTCCATCGACACGCTAAGAAAAAGACGGTGAACGTTACATTTGAAGTGATACAAATATCCTTGACAATATTTCAAGCGAATTTTCCTCGCCGATAACTCTACTACAATACTTCATACTCCTTTCCTTAACCAAAGATTCCCAACAAGGAATACCTAGTTTCAAAGCTATATCGGAACATTGCAAGAATTGTGCAAACTTGTTCTTTAGCTACGTACATTCTCGTAAGAAACGAACAACGCTGCGGGCAGGTAAGTTTTAACTTCTACAAAACTTTGTAAGAAAAGCAGTAGGTCGAACGTTTTATCTTTTACCAGAATTATCTATAACTTCTGGGTCGCGGGAAATCATACGGGATGTAAGGGACAGCGTCCCGCAAACTGATAGGGGTTGCTCAGTTAACGGAAGTTAACAACAATCAACAGGATTATTTTTCAGGAAATGGTAATAAAAGGTTTAAATTTGGTTTTCCATATAAATTATCTGATAGAGAAGGTTATTTTGAATAAGATGTTCATATATATATTTTTATCTCCTGAAAAAAAAATCCTGCTAATAGTTGTTCAGTTTCTTTGACTGAGCAACCCCTATCAGTTTGCGGGTCGCTGTCCCTTACACGCGGTATAAATGAGTTCACATTTCGTATTCCCGTGAATCTTGTAATAATTTTTCTCAACTTCGAACAATAACTTACAAGCCCGTCGGAGAGCAATAAAAACGTAGAATGTACCAGCTGCTTTTCTTCTCAAGCAATCTTGTAAATCTTGAAAAGACACCCGATAGGTTAGTACATAACAGCGATGAACCTACAAGAATATAATAATACTATTTAATTTTATTGCAAGACGTGGGGAAATCGGTTATTTCTAGGACGCTGAAGCTCTGTCAACCCCGTAAGAGACACTAGCTTTACTTTCAGCTCGTAAATATCTTCAACTTTTCTCTGCGTAGTAGCAAATCGTAGAAATGAGTTTACATGACAATACTGCCATGCTACTAAAAGTTGTTTTATTGTCATTTTGGCGAAATCGACTTTTTAGCATATAATAGGGCTACTAAGCTAATTTCTATTAATTTCTATCTGGGACTCATTTCGAAATTCCCAGTAATAACCGAAATACCCATATGCTGAAATACGTAAATGCGCTGATTTTCCCAGTGAAACTTGCTTAAAAACCTTAAGTTACCAATACTAAGTTAAAAGGCCGTAACTCATAAAAATATTCTAAGCTAAAAAACCGTGTATATAGTCTACTAAACTAAAAATACGTATGTCGCACATAGGACTTTTTAAGTTCTGATTGTTTTTTTTTTGTAGCCTATACATCGTCCCACTGCTGGACAAAAGGCCTACCCTTTATCTCTGAGTTCTGATTACCTTTCGAAAACACTTTGACATACAGGCCTAAAAAGCGGTATTCTTCATATATTATACGCTTTTTAGTTTAGTCAGTCAGTTCGTTCAGTCACTTACGCCCTTTATGAATTATTAGACCTACAATATTTAAAAATATGATACTAGCTTAAAAATCGATAAGTGCCAAATTGGAAATTCAAAAATTACTATAAGTGGTAATAATTAAACTTAGAATACATCCCATGTATTCTAAGTTTAATTTCAATGAGATAATGCTTATCTATTTCTCCAGACTAAAATTCTCACTTATTTACAATGTGCGCAAAATTACGTTTGGTTAACAAAACACCTTTAAGCTTAGAACGGCAGCATACGACTCTTGTAATTTATTCTCATAACTTTTCAGCGCACAACAATTCCCTCCAGTTGGTTGGTTGCAAAGTCGCGGCCGCTCATTTGCCTTCCCCTAACAATGCTGTGTTTTTGTTCGCGCTTACAAAAGAGTTGTGTGAACATGATTCATTGCTGTGCAGTTTAATTCGTTTGTGCTTAATTGTTAACTCGTGCGGACGTATTTAATCTGCAAGCTGTAAGCACGCATGATGAATGGATTTTAAATATTGTTATGTCAGTTGCACAAGGAATGTATTTTTTTATTCAATGGAATTTTGCAATCACCTGGAAAATGACAACTTGAGAAGGGCGAGTTATTTAAGGCATAGGATCAAATTTTTACCCAATCACAGTTTCGAAGTTACTAGATAGCTAGACCAACGTCAAAGAACATTATAATAATAAGCGTTAGCAGTTAGTAAGCTGCCTTCCAATGAGCACAAATCGAAACATACTCAAATGCACGTTGTTTTACAAGTCCTGGCTCATTATCGTAACTAGCTTCAGCAACGAGAAACCTCGACTGGGTACGAGTAAATTAGAAACGTCACGTGATATTCCGATGTTGAGGTTGACCGCAATTGGTACCATTTGGTGCCATTACTGCCAATAATGGGACCAATACCGAATACTACAAATAACTAAAGAGTGCTCTATAAAAGTTTTCAGGCTAGATAGTTAGGTTTTTTTTTTATTGTAATGGGTTTACTTTTGACTCTAGTCTAGGTCGGGTGCGAGAGAAACAGAGTCGACGATGGTGCGAGTTCGCCCAGAAGATGCCTGTTCACTTGAAGTGTTACACGCATCAAATAATCAAGATGGCATAATAAAAACAAATCGGCTTACTTGTTTGTATGAAGGATTAGCCCTCGACGTTTCGATCCTATACGAGGATCTTCATCTGGAGAAAAGAAAATCGAGGGCTAACCCTTCTTTCAATATAAACAAGTAAGCTGATTAGTTTTCATTATGAATAACACTTGTTTATCGTACATACATACCTACATATAATCACGCATTTATCCTTAATGGGGTAGGCAGATCCTAAACGACCTAAACAAAAGGTCGTTCCGCCACGACTGACAAAGTTTTGAATGTTTTTTAAGATAGATTTGTAGGTATATTGCTGTAGTGACAGGTTGTCAGCCCATCGCCTAAATTGCAGTATACTGCAACCTTAGCTGGATTTCACAACATGCGCGGTAGGAAATGCAGCTGGCTGATTCTATGTTTTTCTCTCGTTCCCAGTCCAGCATGGAAGAACCTTGTTTATCGTTTAGGGTTAAAATGAAGATGCCCTTAATTGTTTCCTTGTGTGTTTTGGGAATTTAATGCTCGTGAACCAAATACATTTATTATTATACCTACATACCTAAATCTAAAACTAAATCTAACAAGGTACGTCTAGCCCAACTCATGAACACAAAATAACGTTCAAAGCCCGAAATCCTTCGTACAGAATAAAAACCTCTTCGCGTAGATAAAGTCACTATTTCGAGAGAGCAGAAAATCCGCGATAAGTCCGCCAGAAGCCCTCTACGAAGGACATAAAGGTCTTAACACGTTTTCTGTCAAACCCGTAGTATATTTTTCGATTATTGCCACCACCATAAAAAAAACTTCCATGCTGGCCTGGGAGCGAGAGAAAAACATAGAATTGTGCCAGCTGCATTTCTTCCCGGGCATGCGGTAAAAACCAGCAAAGGGATCCGAGGGTTTCAGCTTATTGCAATTTAGGCGACGGGCTGACATCCTGTCACTACATCAATAATTTGTAGGTAACAATTATATCTTAAATAATCCTCAAAACCTTGTCAGACGTGGCGGAATGACCTTTGGTTAGGTGGTTTACGCTCTGACTACCCCATTAGGGATAAAGGCGTGATTATATGTATGTATGTATGTATGCATAAAAAATATGATAATAAATTATCTAGTAGTTGGCAATTGAACCTAACCTACGAAAACAATTACATGTAGCGTCGATTTCTTTGCAATCCAATCCAATTGTGCTTTAATATACTTAGAATATGTTTTGAAAATTATCTCTAATTGCTATTTTACACCTACTGTAAAAATCTTAATATTAATATTTATATCTTTTATATTTGTAAGGAACCATTCCTGTCTTCTTTCCACTGTTAACATTATTAAAGCGTTCCAATTGCGTTCCTTATGTTAATCGCTGTGTTGAATTTAAAAAAATGTAATATATAAATAAAAACACACTAAAGAATTATTATTCCAACTATGAGTATATTACTCCTAGTTTTCTTCTTCTTAGCGAGTGGATTCTCGAGTCAAACGACCCGATGAACCCTGGTATCAGAGTTTTCATACCACTTTAAGCCTTGAGTAACAACCACTATCAAATACAGCCACCGGGACCGACGGCTTAACATATCATCCGAACCACGACATCCTTTTTTCTTTTCGGACATTCAGGTCATTCAGCCGTAATGTCCTAACCAAACTGGGGAAAGCCTCATAAAGTGATAAATAGGCAAATATCAATTCGAACCCAAGAACTCCGGATTAGGAGCCATGGCTCAGACCACTAGACCATGGAAGCGGTATTCTCGTAGTTGAACCCCCAGAAATAAAAAGAATAAAAAACCGTGTGCCAGCTACGACTACGAGTATTATCCGTTTATCGCAGCGAACGTCTTAACTCACTTTTCCAGCCCCTTGAACGCTTCAGCGTCGATGACAGATATCCTGTTCTCGTACAAGGTGAGAATCTCCAGCGTGTCCAGGCCCATAAAAGCCCTGTTGTGTACTGCTGTCACCTGTGCCAAAATTGATATTTGTGTTACTTTGTGGGTAGAGCTTTATAAATAACACGCTATTTACGGCGACGGGAAGGATATATTTATCACAATGTTCGACATAGCGAAAGAGAAATTGGTGAAAATAAGAGCAGGAGACAATTATTTTTTTAAATATGATCTACAATAATATTAATAAAAGACCGGGACTCTATAGAGCCGAGATAGGTTACGACGCACATAATAATAATAAATTGCTTTATTGACTTAAACATGAAGAAATATACAGTTTATGAAAGAAAACACGCAAAGGTTAGAAAAACATGACAGTGAATTCCTGTCTCCTAAATACGGGGTGTAAGGGACAGCCTCCCGCAAACTAATAGGGGTTGCTCAGTCAACGAAACTGAACAACTACTAGATATTCTACTCTACATACAAATTGTCTGATTGAGGTGGTCATTTTGTATGGGAAGGTCATTGTTTTTTTACATCTTGAAAAAAAACCTGCTGATAGTAGTTCAGTTTCGTGAACTACTATCAGCAACCCCTATCAGTTGGCGGGACGCCTTACACCCGGTATTTAGACTTAGGAATGTATATACCCATGACGTCAAAATGTTTGGTAACAACTATTTATTAAGTACTTATAAAAAAAATAGCCATCTACGTTCTGTCACTTTTTATATCTTACCTTATTGTGGTTCATATTGAGGATGAGCAGGTGGTTGAGGTGTGTGAACGAGGATGTGGGGATAGTCGCCAGGCTGTTCTGCGACACATCCAGCTGCGTTAGTTTGTTACCTGCGTCAAAATAACTGATCAAAATCAAGCATAAGATGTATGTACATTTCCTTAAGGCCAGTTGGCCGAGTGATGACGGATGGGAAAAAGGGTAATCACCCACCTGGTCGGATGTTGTGACCAGGGGACCGGAGTCCGACTGGATTAGTTCGGAAGTTGTATATATGCAGATCACCGAGCAATCTTCGATACCGCGTTTCAGGACTGTTGTATCTTGATGTGGCGCCATCTATATGCGCTACACATACATAAAGTGACGCCTTTATCCCTACAAAGGGTAGGCAAAGTGTAGACGACCTAAACAAAGGTCGTTCCGCCACGTCTGACAAACTTTTCAGGGTTATTTAAGATGGATGTGTATGTATATTGCTGCAGTGACAGGTTGTCAGCCTAAATTTCAAAATACTGAAACCCTCGGATCCCTTAGCTGGTATTCATAGCATGCCCGGGAGGAACAGCAGCTGGCACATTCTATGTTTCTCGTTTGCTCCTAGTTCAGCATAGAAGCATAACATATTGTGTAAAATACCTTATTACGAAACTAGGCACAGAGTACAATAAAACATTTTCAGCCACTTTTGGTGTATGCTTGATGGTTATTTCCCACGGTAAAATATAATAAAATCGATCGAAGAAGTGGTTGCCAAGACAAGTGCTATAATTTATATATTTTTTGTTTTTATATTAGTATTATTAATTGGTGTTTATATTAAGTTAAATTTCATCATACTAGAATTAAGTTGTCTACTCACATTACAATGTTATTTAAGCTCCCTCTCAAATATGTTGCTGTACCCTAGCAGGGTGTCTCTGTGTAACATACATTATTGTATATTGTATTGTATTCTACATTGATAAATGCAATAAAGAAATTGAAACTTGAAACTTATAACTGGCTTAAACTTAAGGGTAAGCCGGAGTAGTGAAATTCCACACAAACGTAGTTTCGCTTTTATTCCTAAACAGTAAAACCAAACCTAATCAAACTTCGTAGACATGACCAAATGTATCATAACTATGCTTCTAATTAGCTTTGGTTTGAAAATATTAACCAAGTTCAAAACTAGAAAGCAAATTTAATTTTATGCAATTTTCACACAAAATCGTATTTCGGTCTTATTTTGTATAAGCTCAATATTTTCAAACCGAACCTAATTAGAAGCATAGATATGATGCATTTGGTCATGTATATGTAGTTTGGTTAAGTTTTGTTTAACTGTTTAGGAATAAAACCGAAACTAGTTTTGTATTGAAAAGGCAAATAATTTGAAGCAAAGCTAGCAAAGCTAGCAAAGCTACTTCGGCGGACCCTTAAGTAGCCCGTAAAAACTCCAATACCAGAAAGGTTTTATCAAATAACCCACGCCATACTCAAATCCAGGTCAGACTTTCAGGAGGTCAGACTATTTTCGATGTAAAATTTATTCACCATCCGATCGATATCGCGCTGTCAATTTGTCAGGTAAAAGGTGCTACCGCATGTCACAATATTACTTTGCGGTTGTCTTAAATTAAAATATCGGCGAAACAACAACATGTTGCTCTATGAAAGGTTGTTTGAAGCATTACTGATAATTTGTTTTTCACTTCTCATGCTCTGAAAGTGATATTTTGTGCAGGGTAGGCTGTACAAAATTGAATTTTGTGCACAAGGGCAAAACGTATCTACTAATAAATTCATCTTTTCTAATGCTAAGAAAATTAGGCCATACAACCAATAACAATAAAAAGATCATAGTAGATAAAACTTGTTATTTTTGAATACTTGCTTCAAATTATTTATTTGCCTTTCGTGTTTATTATGACATAAAACGATATGAACAATTAAATTCAAGTACGATAATGTATTTGATAAATACATACATACATACATAAAATCGTGCCTTTTTCCCTAACAGGGTAGGCAGAGCGTAAACGGCCTAAACAAAGATCGTTCTGCCACGTCTGACAGAGTTTCGAGGGCTATTTAAGATAGATTTGTACGTATATTGCTGCAGTAACAGGTTGTTACCCCATCGCCCAAATTACAATATACTGAAACCCTCAGATCCATTAGCTGATTTTTACAGCATGCTCGGAAGTAAATGCAGCTGGCACATTCTATGTTTTTCTCTGACTCCCAGTCCAGCATTTGATATTTTATTTTTATTACAAAATTATTGCAAGTCGATCTGCAATCCGCAATGCATAAGTAGCTAAATTCAAGGCCACCGCATTGTAAAATTTTGTTTTCCATCGAAAAGATTAGATAAAACGATAAGACATTACACGTGGAAATACGATAAGCTAGCGAATTTGTTTCCTATCTCTATGATGTTTATCATTATGCTCGCGCTTGTAAGACGTTTAATGTTACGATGTTCTGGAAACAGATCCGGCAGCATATTCCACTCCCTAGTGCAGTAACCGTTGACAAGTTGAATACCGAAAGACGTTACGATGTAGATAGTTACTTTGTAGATAGTTTCTACATACATACATATAATCACACCTTTATCCCTAAAATGATAGGCTCGGCCGACGATAAACGACGTGAAAAAAGGTGGTTCCGCCACGCCTAACAAAGTTTTGAGGGGAAGAAATAAAAGCTAACAATTTTATTTTCAAAGGATGTTTTGGCATAGTTGTTCAGTTTTATTGCCAGGTCCTATTTGCTTCAGTTTGCACAATGTGTCGAAAATAACCCTGTATTGTACATATGCCAATTTCCTAGCATCGCTGGGTACAGTAAGATCTAAGTTAATACTTTAACAGGGAAACTCTAGGGAAAGCATTTTTCTATTAATTTTCAAAGCCAAGTCAAACCAACTGTATGTTAATAGCTGAAAAAGTTTACATAAAGATTTTCTCTGAATTTGGGGCAATTGTCATACTGACTGCACTTGACTTGACAGATGGGAAGGCGAGCGCAGTAGGCTTGGCGGGCTTGGCAGTAGGCGAACGAGTACCGTATAGATTTGGTATATATCACCCGTCAAGTCGCCACTAAAGCTGTCATTTCTTCAGTAGCTGTCAGTGTAGGTAACCTAGACAATATTTAGTTCCTAATATCGCCGCCTGAACAGTAATTGGCGGTCGCACTATAACCTAAAACATCTACCATCCCTCTAGAGGTACAGTAGGCGCTAGTGAGACAAAATGTTGCTCACGGTGAGGTGGATTTCCATGTACCAGTATTTTTGCTGGCTCTGATCCCCTTCAGTTTGAATACATGAAGTGCCATCTTTTATGCTTGGTGAAATTAGCAGTTCTATTGTATACTTATAGAGCTGAGCGAGGAATCAGGTTGTTGTGCCACTTGAGGTAGAAGAAGATGATACCTATGGAGCTGAGGGCGAGGAATCCTCAATGACGGCCAAGCTGCTGTTGTGGACTGTCAGGAGGCGGATATCCAGCCCCAGGAAGAAGTAGGATCTTGTTGTGTCACAGTTTCTGGTAGGAGATGATCATCCCTATGGAGCTTAGCGAGAAATCCTCAATGACGGCCAAAGCTGCTGTTGTGGACTGTCAGGTGGCGGATGTCCAGCCCCAGGAAGAAGTAAGAGCTTGTTGTGTCACAGTTTCTGGTAGAAGATGATCATACCTATGGAGCTGAGAGAGGAATCCTCAATGACGGCCAAGCTGCTGTTGTGGACTATCAGGTGGCGGATACCCAGCCCCAAGAAGAAGTAGGATCTTGTTGTGTCACAGTTTCTGGTAGAAGATGATCATACCTATGGAGCTGAGAGAGGAATCCTCGATGACGGCCAAGCTGCTGTTGTGGACTGTCAGGTGGCGGATGTCCAGCCCCAGGAAAACGTAAGAGCTTGTTGTGTCACAGCTTCTGGTAGAAGATGATCATACCTATGGAACTGAGCGAGGAATCCTCAATGACGGCCAAGCTGCTGTTGTGGACTGTCAGGTTGCGGATACCCAGCCCCAGGAAGAAGTAGGATCTTGTTGTGTCACAGTTTCTGGTAGGAGATGATCATCCCTATGGAGCTTAGCGAGAAATCCTCAATGACGGCCAAAGCTGCTGTTGTGGACTGTCAGGTGGCGGATGTCCAGCCCCAGGAAGAAGTAAGAGCTTGTTGTGTTACAGCTTCTGGTAGAAGATGATCATACTTATGGAACTGAGCGAGGAATCCTCAATGACGGCCAAGCTGCTGTTGTGGACTGTCAGGTGGCGGATGTCCAGCCCCAGGAAGAAGTAAGAGCTTGTTGTGTCACAGCTTCTGGTAGAAGATGATCATACCTATGGAACTGAGCGAGGAATCCTCAATGACGGCCAAGCTGCTGTTGTGGACTGTCAGATCGCGGATACCCAGCCCCAAGAAGAAGTAGGATCTTGTTGTGTCACAGTTTATGGTAGAAGATGATCATACCTATGGAGCTGAGAGAGGAATCCTCAATGACGGCCAAGCTGCTGTTGTGGACTGTCAGGTGGCGGATGTCCAGCCCCAGGAAGATGTAGGAGGGCAACTTGGCCAGGTTGTTGTGCCGCAGCTTCAGGTAGAAGATGATCATCGGCTTGGAGCGGAGGGTGTTCATGGCCTGCGAACAAATGTTGTTCTTGAATTCTTCTTCCAACGTGTTTTTTTCTTAGAAAGACTATTTTGACTACACAGGTTTATACGAAAAAAACATGTGATTACATATTTTGCTACACTATTTATCATCAATCTAGAAATATTCTGTTTACTTCATAAGTATATTTTTTTAAACATTTCGCTATCGACGCTATATATAACATGACAAAATTATGGCACCCATTACAATTTTATGACACTTTTGTTATCAAGTCATTCACAAACCACGTTTTATTTACTGATAAGCTTTTTGACAAATTACCCTCGAATGCCTTTCGAATGTTTTTATCAGATGTACGAGGGGTGGCTGATAAGTAATCTACCTAACTATGAAAGAAAAGACTTTGATGGCTAGTTTATTTTTTATTTTTCTATATAGTCTCCTGCAAGTGACACTTATGACATTTGCAAATAAGTGACATCATGCCGTTATAATAGTAATTTTTATTTTGCTCGTCAAAATGGTCAGTCACAGCCTCTTTCATTTCTTCGTTCGTCGAAAATCTGCGACCCCTCATTTTTTTCTTTAAATCTTTGAATAAGAAATAGTCACAGGGAGCCAGATCTGGACTATAAGGTGGATGGTTAATTTCTGTGAAGCCGTTTTTGCTCAGGGCTGACCTCGCCGTTAAGGCTGTGTGTACAGGAGCATTGTCTTGTAAAATCAGAACACCTTTGCTGAGTTTGCCTCTCCGCTTTTCTTTGATTTGTTCACGAAGCTGGTCAAGCAAGTTTGCATAATATTCAGCATTCATTGTTGTATTTTTAGGCAAATAATCTATCATCAAAATCCCTTCGACATCACAAAATACTCTGGCCATTAGTTTTCCAGCCGACGGCCGAACCTTGAACTTCCTTGGCGGCTTTTCTCCTTTAAATTTCCATTGCATTGACTCTTGTTTGCTTTCCGGATCCCACTGGCGAATCCAAGTTTCATCACAGGTCACAATTCGAGAGATAGTCTCTTCTTCTTTACCTTTGACCAGATCATAATTTTGAAAAAGGAATAAATATAGAATATGATTTTGCAACGGCCAGTTCGATTTTCAAAACTTTCTTTAACAAAGTAGATTTTATATCAGCCGCCCCTCGTATATAACATAAATTCAGTAAAATTATTGCCTCGCAACCAGCAATTTCTTCGGGCTGATTTAGCGAGAGTAGCTTTCCAGGACTTACACGTCACCTTGGGAGAGAAATATGATAGAATTAGATGATATATCTGAGCTGAGAGATCTTGAGCAGAGAGCTTCCTAAGATTCTCAGCTCTACACATTCATACATTTGAAATGTAAGTCTTCCTTTTGAATCAACAAAATTTATGAGGTTTTTAATAGCGTTTCATTGCTCTCATCTGTAGTGGAGACACGTCGCTCCTCATCCATTTATTAGTCATAGTCCAGATATAAGGTTTTGTATTCTATAATCGTGGGTATTATACGTCTTAACACCACGCACTGCGTTTGTCTTTATTCTCCCGCAAAAGTTCTGATCAAATAAATATAATAAACATCAAATCACGCCTTTATCCCTTACGGGGTAGGCAGAGCGTAGAACGCCTTGTAAAAGGCGCTTTCGTCACGTCTGACAAAAATTGAGAACAATTTTAGAATGCAATGTGTATTGCTGTAGTGACAGGTTGTCAACCCATCGCCTAAATTACAATACACTGTAACCCTCGAATCCCTTTCGCTAACTTCTACAACATTCCCGGGAGCAAGGGCAGCTGGAATATTCTATGTTTTTCTATCTCTCCCAGTCCAGCATGGAAGCAACCTTCCTTCAAAGTAAGCGTAAAAAATGAGACATCATTGATTTCTCTTCACCGTATATACTAGCTGTGTTGAAATTTGACTGGAAAACTGTGACTTGCAGTTCTTTATATAAATCAAAATATTACAAAGTAGTTATATAGAAGAACTCATTGTACGATATACAACGAACACTACGTTATACGTACAAGTATTAGAGTCATAATTATTGGATGTAGCATGTCATTGCTCTTTCCTTCTGTTATTTACACGATATGGAAAAGGTTTCTCTATATTTCTGACATGACATGGCATTTTACCTTGTTAGTAATAAAGAAAATTATATACCACTATCTTTCTGTTAGCGGTGTCATCCGCTGCTAAATCAATTTTCCCGAGGGAATTATGTACTTTCCCGTGGTAAAAAGTAGCCTATGTTACTCAGAGTGAACGTAGCTTTCTAATGGTGAAGGAACGTTTGAAATCTGAAAATTTTGAAGTTTTTGAGTTTATTCGTTACAAACATACACACACGCACACACACAAAATACAAAACTCTTCATGATATATTAATTTCCTTCATTTGTTAGAGACGTCATTTGAATACAAGAAAATCTATTCGATAAGAATTAGAACCTCGATAAAATACCATTTGCAAATGTATTTAGAACCTCAATAAATAAATACCTGCGAATCGATCTTAAACAACCCTCAAAACTTTGTCAGACGTGGCGGAACGACCTCTGTCGTTTACGCTCTGCCTACCCCATTAGAGATTATATGTATGTATGTATGTATAAATAAATAAAGATCGAATAAAGGTATTCAGATATCTGCGACTGCCATTAAAAATAATCGCCTGTGAGAGACCACAACGATGTTAAATAGCTTGTGCTTATAATATAATAATGATTTTTCTTATGTGTTTTAAGACTTTTCTAGGATTGTTATAAGGCGGTTGTTGTTGGCGTTTGTTGGCGGCTGTTGCTCATTGAACTCGCAGAGGATATCGAGGCCGTTCTTCCTGAAGGTGCAGTTGCAGGGGGTGATGCTGTTCGGCGTGGAGGGGGGAGGGTTCTCGGACTCTTCTTTTTAGTGTTGTTACCTTCTGTATATGCTACTGCTCAGTGAACTTGCATAATATGTCGAGGCTGTTCTTCTTGACGGTGCAGCTACAGGGCGTGATGGTGTACGGCGTAGAGAAGGGGAGAGCTCTCGGACTCTTCCTCTTTAGTGTTGTTACCTTCTGTATATGCTGCTGCTCAGTGAACTCGCAGAGGATGTCAAGGCCGTTCTTCTTGACAGTGCAGCTGCAGGGGGTGATGGTGTTCGGGGGGGGACACTGCTGCGCCCCCTGCGGGTAGGCTGGTCGTGCTAGCAGCACCACGCAGCATACCAGCAGCCAACGCGGCAACATTGTGGATCACCTGTAGAAAAGAATCGAGTTAGACATATGAAAGTAGAATTACACCCATAGTAAAATTGGATCCTTTTTTAATTTTGAAGTTGCAAAGTAGGGATATGACAGCCAACGCGGCAGCATTGTGAATCACCTACTCCAAATAACATGGACATGTTAAATAGAAACCAAAAATTTCGCTCATAGCGCCCACAGTCTTCAAGTTGGATTGGAGCAGTTGCACGGTTCGCCGAAAGGCAAATTCTTTATGTGCGAAGCTGTTGGTTTATAATTTAATTAATTCCAGTTGTATTTACATGTTTTAAATACATAAAAAAATTAAATCGTACATTTTTAAAATAACTAAGTTAAATATGTTCACCCCACAGCATCATTCCATAGCTGAATAGGAACATTTTTAATTTCGAATTTGCAAGGTATCATATACCAGGTGGAATGGACAGCGTCCCGCAAAGTGATAGGGGTTGCTCGGTTAACGACACTGAACAACTATCAGCAGGATATTTTTTGAGGAAGTATAAAAAAATGGCTCTTCCATACAAATTGTCTGATAGAGGTAAACATCTTGTAAGGAAAAGCCATTTTTTTCTGCTGAGATACCTAGTTGTTTTGTGTCGTTGACTGAGCTACCCCTATCAGTTTTCGAAACGCTGTCCCTTACACTGAAACACTGGTATGGCTCTTACCGACGAGGCGCATGCTTGTCCTACATAATCGTACATTTTCGCTTACATGTGCGAAAATCACCTAATCGCTGACTAATTTATTTCATGATGATACAGATTAAATAAATCCGTTAAAGTTTTAGCCAAATAAAACCATAGTGAGTGATGAGTTTATATTGCATCCGCGCGCAGCTGACGCCGCGACGGCATGTTAATTTCACACCCGTCTGCCTCCGGGAGGCGACATAATCTTCTATAAACATGCATAGGTAACGCAATACAAAAACGTAAAGTCAAGTTGCGCTATTGGACGTTACGGGGTAGGCAAAACGTAAGACACCTAGTAAAAGGCGTTTCCGCCATGTCTGATGAATACCCATTGAGGGCAGTTTAAGATTGAAATGTGTATCGCTACACAGGTTCTCAACCCATCGCCTAAATTACA
This sequence comes from Scrobipalpa costella, assembly GCA_949820665.1. Lineage (NCBI taxonomy): Eukaryota > Metazoa > Arthropoda > Insecta > Lepidoptera > Gelechiidae > Scrobipalpa > Scrobipalpa costella. Next base: position 6,561,059 of record OX463306.1, read on the forward strand.
ATACACTGTAATCGTCGAATCCTTTTGCTGGTTCAACAGTATGCCCAGGTTTAAATAACACAATATAATAACAGCATTCACATTGTATGTTTTTCTATTGCTCGCAGTCCAAGTTCAAGGATGGAAGTTATAACTTCTTGTCTGCAGATTCCACGAAGTGCTACGTTATTTTATTTTTAGGTCTAATTTATTTGTAGTGTATTTATAGTATTGTTTATTAAAGTTTATAATGTATAGTATTTTATGTATGGATATGGGCCTCAATTGCCTGAAATAAAACAATAAATAAATAAATAAAATGCCCTCGAAGATTTTTGTAAAAACTATTTTGAGGAGATCCTTTTCATGAAAGACTGTACCTGCTACCTAGTTATTTTATAATGAGTCTACTACAGAATCCTTCAATGTGTGTATAATTGCAAAACCTTGACAACAACTCTTTAATATTATTTATAACATCTTGGAGATTCTAGGTACGTAATAAAACAGTCGGCTTAATTCTAGATTCCGGCTACACCTAAAACTAAAATATATCTGTCACTTTCAGGCTTAAAACATTGGAGAAGACAGGAGATCTATTCTCTTTGGTTTTAGATTTATAGTCGGTGATTTTATGCGTTATCTGTCTTTTTTATCCGCCGTTATATTATATGGCGGATAAAATTGACAGAAATACTGGGAAAACGTGCAAATGCGCGTCAAAATCTAGCGTACAAAGTGTAAAAGCATAGAGTATAAATTTATTGTCCTTTTTTAATTTTATTATTTCGAAAGTGACAGATAGATTTTAATTTTAGTTTTAGCCTGTGGATCTAGAATCGAGCCCTTTAGCTTCCGTATGTCCATTAAATAATTTACAATACGCTGATCCCCTTGGGCAGTAATCAAAACGAGCCAACATTGACCCAGACTTTTTACTACTTTGTATAAACAAAATATAAAGCTAGAAAACCTGCTCTTTCAGGGTGATACAAATAGAAATAGCACAATTAAAAAGCGTGTTTGCCATTGAAGCAGTCAAGAGTTTGAAATTGTACAAGACATTAGGCAGGCATGCATTTTTTTGGAAGAATTACGTTTTGGAAAAAACGTACTATAGTCGTTATTCATGGTTGAATGGTCGAACGTTGATGGTTGACATTTTGCATAATAAGTAAGAAGCAACCGAATATAGGGCGCCTGATAGATACAGGGTCAATAGGTTGTATCAAAAATGTAGATTTAAGTCCCTCCCTGAAAAAGATGAATTGATGAATGATGATGAGAGTTGCAAAAGAAAAAGTTGAATCGACAAGCATACACATAGACATCGCGATTCACTCCAACTCAGAACACTGTATGAGAACCGGTTAAAGTGTATCCTGCCGGCAGATGAGCAGGTAGATTTCAAGATATGCAACTGTCGCCCGTAATTCATTAGAATATCGTTCAAATTAGCGTGAGCTACGGCGAGAGGCGGGTACGTCCGTGGCCGCGTCAAAAATGTGCGAAAAACGCTCAAAGAAGTTAATTCCATAAAAACTACGAGTCGGATTAAAACAACTTATGTTGCGATTTTAGACAATTATAATACGGATATTTCTGGAAGGAACCCTGAAAGCGCTCTTAATCTTCTTCTTCTTCTTCTCGAGTCAATGGCTAAATCTTTGACGCCCAGAACGTGGCCACATCAACAGCCCTTTGGTTGGCGTCAAACAGGTCCTCCTGCGTGCAGGTCGCAGGAGAGATGGGGCATGACAATAGGTGTGACATAGATTGTATGGCGCCACACTCGCACTTGTCGTCCTCAGTGAAGCCCCAATATAGCGCTCTTAATAGTTTAGAAGGAATATCAAATTTACTGATAAAAACAGCTTCACTTCCAGTTTTTTTTTTTAGCATACTTATTTATGGACTAGAATATTTTTAAGTTTTGCATTTGCAGGCCATGAACTAATTTCTTATATGTACCTATATTTTTGTAGAATTTTCCATTGATTCGTTTAGGAGAAATAAACTCTTTAAAACAATCATTTGCCGGTAGGAATCACCTTCATAAAGAAAGATACGGCCCTGACTCAGCTTATAAAAAACCAGCACAGAGATGCTTAGATAAAACGATAACAACCAAGTTATTTCCACCATAATCGTAAACGAGAATTGTAGGTATACTTCCGTAGATTTTAATCAAAAGTCTTGAGTTTCGACGAACGAGGATCACAATACAGTGAAACGAAGTTATTTCGAACAACGCGAAATTTCAATTGTGTTAGAAACTCTGATTACTTTTATTCGATATTTGTTTCGAGTTTAATGTGTTAGTTGTTTAAACCTTAGGTTTAGACAAAAAGAGGTACAATATTTCGTAAGATGCAAATAAATCTGGGCCCAATTATTTATTTTTAAACAAAATACAAAATCTGAAATTCTCGTAAAAAGCAATACATAATATTACAATCTAAAATTGCCCTCAATTTTTGTCAGACGTGGCGAAAGCGCCTTTTAAGAGGCGTTAAATGCTCTGCCTACCCCGTAAGGGATAAAGGCGTGATTTATGTTTGTATGTATGTATGAAATTCTCGTGCAGGATTTTGTAAATATCCACATTTTATTAGATAACTCGCTGTGCCCGCGACTTCGTACACCCAGTTTGTATGGAAAACACGCAGTATCAAACATACTGAAATCGCTTCTCCGTGCGTAGAAGCGGAATCTGTTAACACGCGTGCGGATGCGTGTTTAGCATTGTCTGATCTTTGTTTTTGTATGGAAAACACGCTTCCGTGCGCGAGCTAGCAGATCCCACGCGCAGAGAAGCGTTTTCAATATGATTATTTCTAACCTAGGCTGGACACCAGGTAATTTTAAAAAAACTCAGTTAAATAAAAAGTCCCTTTAAGATCGGTTAAAAACGATCAGAGTTCAATTTCCTGCCTACCCCTTAAGTCAGGTGGCGTGATTATTTGTATCGTAGCTTTGAGTTTATGTAATGCTCAGTCAAACAAAACAAAATCATCAAAATCGGTTAAAAACGACCGAAATCAATTTCCTACCTAACTCCTAAGCTATGAGGCGTGGTTATTTGAATCGTTACTTTGATTTTAAATAATAATCAGTCAAATAAAAAAGTTCCATAAAATCGGTTAAGAAACAGCCAAATTTCATTTTCCTGCCTACCCCCTAAGTCAGGTAGCGTAATTTTAGGTAGGTAGTTGCAACCCGGGTAACACCCAGTTGAATAAAAAAAGGCCCATCGTAATCGGTTCAGTAGTTTTGGCGTGATGTGGTAACATACAGGCAGACAGACAGACAAAAATTAAAAACTAAATCGTTTTGATCTTTATATCGTTAACTAGTGGTTGCGTAGTGCGCGGGCTGCTAAAGCAGCCCGCGGTCGTTGTGCCTGCGGTGTTTTGTTGGGCGGCGCAAGTCTTTAATTATAATTTGATTTGCACCTTTCAATTTGATTTTGTATGGCGGCCATCTTGAAAAATCACAAATAGTTAAAAACAATCTCAACCCTGAAATCAGAAACCAAAAACACCCCCATATGTCAATTTTGAGTCCAATCACAGCAAGTTTTGTTTTTATCTGCCGCCATCTTGAAAATTCTCAAAGTCCAAAAATCAACCAAAAATTTTTAATGTGCTACCCCTAAAACCCGTAAGTTACGATTTCTAGTCAGATCGGAGCAAGATAAGTTTTAGCCGCCATCTTAAATTCGCCATTTTGTTTTTCTATGACATTTCAAAATTGCTGGTGAGGTGCGTGGTGCGCGGGCAGCTAAAGCAGCCCGCGTGCCGGTGTCCAGGTAGGGCGCGGGGTGCGCGGGCAGCTAAAGCAGCCCGCGAGCCGGTTTGCGGGTGGGGTGCGGGGTGCGCGGGCAGCTAAAGCAGCCCGCGTGCCGGTACCCAGTTAGGGCGCGGGGTGCGCGGGCAGCTAAAGCAGCCCGCGTTCCGGTGTCCAGGTAGGGCGCGGGGTGGGCGGGCAGCTAAAGCAGCCCGCGTTCCGGTGTCCAGGTAGGGCGCGGGGTGCGCGGGCAGCTAAAGCAGCCCGCGTGCCGGTGTCCAGGTAGGGCGCGGGGTGCGCGGGCAGCTAAAGCAGCCCGCGTGCCGGTGTCCGGGTAATGTGCGGAGTGCGCGGGCAGCTAAAGCAGCCCGCGTGCCGGTGTCCAGGTAGGGCGCGGGGTGCGCGGGCAGCTAAAGCAGCCCGCGTGCCGGATGTGACTTTTGTTTGGCGGCCATTTTTAAAATTCACGCAGTCACAAAAAAATAATCATGTTTATAATCAGTAACCCTGATATCCCCCAGATATCGATTTTGACCCGGATCAGAGCAACTTGACACCAAGCCGCCATTTTTAAAATATAAAAAAAAGAATTAGTCCAAATAACTACCTACCATATTTCCAAAGAAACTACCAACCGACCTGCAATTAATCCCGCGATACAATGAAATACATGATTCACCTACAAAATTTTGTATGGCGGCCATCTTGATTAATGGCAGTCACAAAAAAAAACCATCGAAATTAAATTATTGACCCCAAAAACCCCTGATATCGATTTTGAGACCGATCGGAGCAATTTTACTCCCGGCCGCCAACTTGAATCTGCCATATTGGATTTTCGACACAAACTATTTTTTGTCCTAATACATACCCTTCATATTTCCAAAGCATCTACCAATCGACCTGCAATAAATTCCGCGATACAATGAAATACATGATTTACCTACAAAATTTTGTATGGCGGCCATCTTGAAAATTCACGCAGTCACAAAAAAAGATCAAATCTGTAATCCACGAACCCAAAAACCCCCAGATATCGATTTTCAGCCCGATCAGAGCAACTTGACACCCGGCCGTCATCTTGGATCCGCCATATTTGATTTTTGACGAACCCCATTTTTTGTCCTTATACATACCTACCATATTTCCAAAGACACTACCAACGTACCTGCAATAAATTCCGCGATACAATGAAATACATGATTTACCTATAAAATGGTGTATGGCGGCCATCTTTAAAAATGGCAGAGTCCCAAAAAAAACCATCATAATAAAATCACTGACCCCAAAAACCCCCAGATATAGATTTTGAGCCGGATCGGAGCAAATTGCCTCCCGGCCGCCATTTTTATTCCGCCATTTTGAATTTTGACATATACCAAAAGTTGCCTTCCCCGGAGTAGAACAAAACATAATAAGGCGACCCCCCACATCGGGGACACCGTTTCCGCGCCAGAGCCAAAAAAAGCTCCCCATACAAAATACCCTTGTATGGCGGCCATCTTTAAAAACTCCATCATCAAAAAACAAACCAAATATATCAAAACCACTCTCAGAGAACCACCTGCATGCAAAATTTCATCCCGATCCGAGCAACTTTTTTTTCGGCCGCCATTTTGGATCCGCCATCTTGGATTTTCGTGACCACCGGCACTTGACCCCCACCGCCCTCTATGACATTTGGTCTAACACCCCCCCTCTATCTCTAACCGTTTCCGAGATATTCAACTTTTTATTCTGTATGGCAGCCATCTTGTTTTCCGCCATTTTGGATTTTTTTCACCAAAAACTGAAATTGCTCAGGGTGTGCTCCAAAATTAGTTTGAGTACCACCCCCCTACCTCTTATAGTCTAGCCAGGCTGCAGGGTCACTCCATGATGAGGAGCAGTTTTCCAAGATTTCGGAATTTTCCCATACTCACCAAAACCACCTCCACACTTTTCCCATACACGACTTTCACCCCCCGACCCTCCTTCTGGGAGAACAATTATGTCAGTCAGTGAGTGAGTGAGTGAGTGAGTGGGTTTCCAGCTATATTTATATCGTTAATAATGACTGCTGAAATTATTTTTTTGTAAAAATATTCAATATACATACACGACCCTTTTAGAGATTTATTATATGTACAGATGTCAAGCATAGAGATGACAATATAGGCAATGGTTTCGATTCAATTGAGACACGACCTAATCAATATACATATAAAACCAGCATGGGATGTGAGTATTAATCCACTAGGAAGTGGTCCACCCCGGGCAACGGCAATACAGGCTTGCCTGTGAATATGTCTGGTTGAACGATCCCAACAAAGCGGTGGTAGGCAAGGGGCAGCCTGGCTTGCGACCACCCTCTCACCAGAGTCCGACGCCAAACAGTTTGCTGTGTTCTGTCGGTATGTGAAATTACCAGAGCTATAAATTAACATCTTCTGGGTGAGCTCGCTCCATCGTCGAATCTGTAACGGTCGCCCCTGACCTTTGAGTCTAGAGTCAAGAACGAACTCATTTATAATAACAAATAACAAAAAAACCTTTAAACAATTTAATAATTGTAATAACTGTTACAGAATAAATAATTTTCTTTCTTTATTAAACCAACCAACATGCGTCCTTACCGATATTTGAGGATAAGATAATGATAAAATTTAGTTGTATATACATATAAACATCACTTTTATAAATGCTTTCATGTGCATCAATACGCTCATTTATCAGTTTACTTACGTATCGACGTAAGTAATTATATCGATTAAAGATGAAGTGGGAAGTATATCCTATTCAGTTCTTGTTTACCCTTTGCTCATAAATATACATATTGCTACAATAATAATTTCAGTGACTACCTCTTATATAAGTACTAACTGTGTTTAGGTACGTGTAATTCTGAAGATACTTTTTAATAATGAAATCGGTTGGACTAAAATAATATAAAGTGAAACAAGTACAAGTGATATATTAATATTTACCTACAGTCGTCACTAGACTGGCAAGTACAAGCAAGTGCAAGTATTCGTACAGGTTTGAAGTAGGTTTGTCTGCGTGCTGCCGCATGCCGCCTAGTCGAACCGGCTCGCGTACCCGTTGGCGCGAGGGAGTCGAGGTGAGGCAACATTCCAGATCCGGGGTGGGAGTGCCTCTTCTTTAGCGTTAGATAATATTATATTTTCTTTGCTACAATTAAGATGGCTTCTCGAAATGAAGAATCTTCTGACTGGCAAGTAAACAATCCGGACATACGGCTGAAATCAGTGCAATTGATTTGTTCAGGCGATCCCTCGCTGACTGCTCGTTCCAGTTTCCAACCACCGCTGGTACAAAAGACTCGAAAGATTATCTCCATGCGCAAAAAGATATCCTTGCCAATGCCTCTCCAGTTTTTGCTGCCATGTTCAGGGGAAACTTTCGAGAAATAGAAAGTCCTGTTATCATTACTGAAATTGAACGCCTTACATTTTTTGCATTATTAATGTACGTATACACAGGTGAGGCTGATATTTCTAATATAGAAGCTGCAATAAGCCTGTACAAAGCTGCTCATTATTACAATTTATTTAACCTTGAAAAGAATTGTATCGATTTTCTTATCGATGCTGTAAAGAACCCAAATGACGTGTGCCAAATTTATGAATGTGGCATCATCAGCAATTATGGCGAAAATAAACTTGAACAAAAGTGTTTACAAGAATTCAGCACTAAAACCCAATTTATCCTGAATAGCTCCAATTTTCGGTACGCTGACATTAGTACTGTAAAAAAAATTGTTTCTATGGATAAACTTGATATAGATCGTGAGATGGACCTCTTTAATGCTGTGTTGGATTATGCCAATAACTTTAATAAACCTGATGATGATAGCCTAAATCTGGCATCACAATCCAGCAAAGTCAAAACGGATCTTGGAGAAAGTGGCAAGAAATCTTGTGAAGAAGCTGATGTAAAAATAACAAGCACAGAGAAACCGGAAGATGTAAGGAGAATTCTGAAAGGTGTAATAGAAGAAATCCGTTTTCTATCGATGCCTCCAGCTGACTTAGCAAAAATTTGTGAAAGCACATCAGTTTTGTCGAAAGAGGAGATGACTGCTTTATTCACTAACATGTTTTCACTTAATAGCAGCTTACCAATGCCAGACGGATTTTCGTGTGTGAGAGAACCAAGAGTCAGGGTCGAAAAGACATTCAGACACATATTTCGTAATATCACAAATATGAACAAGGGTCAAGAAATACACTCGTCTGCCTTTTATGTACGCAATTTACCCTGGAAGATTTTAGTAAGAAGGGATACAAGGGGGTTTCTAGGATTATCCCTTGTTTGCTTGACCAAGGCATCAAAGGACTGGTCTTGTAAAACAGACTTTGAACTGACACTGCACTCTTTTAATCCTATTGCTGAACCAATATTAAAGACATTCAGACATAAATTCTGTTCAAATGATATGTTTTGGGGACTTCCTAAATTCATTAAATGGAGTCAGCTGATCGATCAAAACAATAATTTTATTAAAGATGACTCCATAACCGTGGAGGTGCACTTGGTAACAGGATCTGTTAAAACTACTTATTGTCACAGTTCATATAGTTCCACTGAAGGGCAAGAGCCTACCCTGAATTAGGGCGACAAGCTTAAGTGAATCACAAATTCTTTCTTTTTTGGAAAAATATTAAACAGCAATGATCTTGTACTAAATAAAACAGGTTGTTTTTTTTATATTGTTAAGGATTTGTATTGTATTCAGTTTTTTGGGGATATTTTATGTTTAAATAAATTTAAATGCGACATAAAATTAAACAAAAATCTGTTAATGTGTTTATTTACTATGTTTTTATCTGTGAAATTTTAGCTAAATAAACATAGCAAAAAGTCACGATTGGAAAATCATATAAATGTTTCTTTCAAATTGAGTGTTCTGTTCTTCTGTCGAGTGGGTTTCGAGTCTATCGACCTGATGAACCCTGGTGTCAGAGATTTTAAACCGCCCAGTAGCAAAACTATCAGGCCGGGCGACAGCGACCGGGGCCGACGGCTTAACGTGCCCTCCGAAGCACGAAATCTTTTTCTTATCGGACAATCAGGTGATTCAGCCTGCAATGTCCCAACCAAACTGGGGAAAATTCACAAAGTAATAAATTCTCAAATATCAACTTTGTGTTTCCCCCCTGGGAATCGAACCCAGGACCTCCGGATCGGGAGTCCATGGCACTAGCCACTAGACCACGGAGGCAGTGTTCTGTAGAAACAAGAACATAAAATAAAATAAATGAAATAAACATTAGACAATGCACCGACCCGGCGTAATGCGAAGATTGCGACCACTACTTTATCTTATCGTTTTGATACGGTTATACCTAATCGTACCTCTAAGACTGGTCTTCTTCTTAGCGAGTGGATTATCGAATCAAAAGAGCCGATGAACCCTGGTGTCAGAGTTTTTAAACCGCCTAGTAGCACAGCTATTTAGGCCTCTGACATGATTTGAGTAGCGACCACTATTAAAGACAGCGACCGGGACCGATGGCTTAACGTCCCCGCCGAAGCACGGAATCGTCTTTCTTTTCGGACAATCAGGTGATTCAGCCTGCAATGTCCGAACCAAACTGGGGAAAATTCACAAAGTAATAAATTCTCAAATATCAACTTTGTGTTTCCCCCCTGAGAATCAAACCCAGGACCTCCGGATCGGGAGTCCATGGCACTAGCCACTATTCAGCCTGCAATGTTCTAGGGTGCCATGGACATACATAAAAATAGCAACAAAAAACACCCAGATCCACGTATAGAAACAGATATTTAAATTCATCATTCAAATGTCTGTTCATCCATGCTGGACCGGGAGCGAAAGAAAAACATAGAATGTGCCAGCTGCATTTCCTCTAACAACCAGCTAAGGCATCCAAGGGTTTCAGTATATTGCACTTTAGGAGATGGGCTGACAACCTGTCACTCAATTTATCACTTTGTGAGATTTTCCCGTCCCAGTTTGGTTAGGACTTTGAAGACCTTTTTGTTCGTAAAGTAAAAGGATCCTCGGAGGGCACGTTAAAGGCGTCGGTCCCGGTTGCTATCTTTGTAAGAAGCCGTAAGTCAAACCATGTCAGAGGCCTATTAGCTGGTTCATCGGGTCGATAGACTCGATACCTACTCGACCGAAGAAGAAGATTAGCTGTGCTACTAGGCGGTTTTGAAAACTCTGACACCAGCGTCCATCGGGTTGTTCTACTCGAAAATCCACTCGCTACAAATAAGAAGACTACGAGAATACTCATTGTTGGAATAATAATTCTTTACTGTGTTTAATAATGTTGCCAGAGGAAAGGAGACCGGGATAGTTCCTTACAAATATAAAATATATCAAGACAAGATAAGATCTTCTTCTTGTTCTTCTACTTATTATATTAGATAAGAATATACTTTAAAGCACAGAAAAGTCACAAGAGCAAAAAAATATCATAAATCAAATAGTAGTATTAATAGGCGGCCTTATTGCTCAATTTCTCCCAGGCAACCTTAGGTCACAGGAAAATAAAAGTTGAACTAGTGGGCTGGTATACATTTCAGGCGACACATTTTATACGTATATAAGCTACTTGTACTTATATAATTAGTAACAATAAATGGTCATACTTATAAATTACTTATACCTACATAGGAATACATAATATTAATGAAAGAAAATGTTACAACCAATTATTCCGGGAAATACGCAAGTGCAAGCGGTTAAGGTAGAGAAAAATAGTGAGCTTTAAGGTGTGAGATACCCCTTGCTAAAAAGAAGATACGAGTATCAAGATCTCTTTCTGGTTCAGCAGTCAAGGAAAATGGGTAAGACAATGGGCTCGATTCTAGATACCACCGACTACTAACTAAAATTAAAATCTTTCTGTCACTTTCAAAAAAATCAAATTGAAAAAGGATAGGCGATTTAAACTCTATGGTTTTACACGTTTCCCCAGTATTTCTGTCAATTTTATCTGCCATATCATATGACAGCGTAATGGCAGTTAACGCATATAACCACCGACTATAATTAAAAACCGGAGAGAATAGATCTCCTGCCATTTTCCAATGTTTTTAGTCTGATAGTAACAAATAGATTTAAAACACCTTATAGCTCACTATCTTTCTCTACCTTAACCGCTTGCACTTGCGTATTTCCCGGAATAATTTGGTTGTAACATTTTCTTTCATTAATATTATATATATTTATATATGTACTATAGTATTTATGTATTTCTATGTAGGTATAAGTAATTTATATGTATGACTATTTATTGTTATTAATTATATAAATACACCTAAGTAGCTTATTTACTTACCTATACAATATATTGCCTAAAATGTATACCAGCCCACTAGTTCAACTTTTTATTTTCCTGTACCCTAAGGTTGCCTGGAAGAAATTGCTGCATAGCAATAAGGCATTCTACATTTTTAATGCGAACGGCCAAAGTGTGGAACTCCCTGCCTGCGGATCTATTTCCGGAACGTTATAACCTGGGCCTTTTCAAGGCGAGAGTGAACAGGCATTTTCTAGGTAATCATGCTCCATCATAGTCTACATCATTACTTATCACGTGAGATAGCGGACAAATGATTTCCTATCAATTATATATAAAAAAAAAGAAAGGCCGCCTATTTGTACTACTATTTGTTTCATTTCATTTTATTTTCTCTTGTGTCTTTTCTGTGTATCTTATAGATTTTAATTTTAGTTTTAGCCAGGGAATCTAGAATCAACCGCAGTATCGATCTTCACAGGCTATTGAGTTCCAAGACGCGTTGGGATAGTAGGGATTAACCTGAGCTTATCGGGACAGGGATGGGCTTACCTAATCACAACCTGACGGAACTTTTACGAGGTAAAAAGTAACATTAAAGTGAGAAAAGGTAAAACGTACCTTTGGGACTTTAATTTTGAAATAAATTATGATGCAAGTTTTGAGATGACGACTACCTTTCTTTGTAAACTATAGTAAGTATATTTCATACATACATGTTATCACGCCTTTATCCCTAATGGGGTAGGCAGAGCGTAAACGACCTTATATTGCAGAATTACCCCGAGTTGCAGAATATACCAGAGATTTCTTTTTCCTGTTTACAAATGAATTATATAAACTTTCTGAATAAAGGCATCGATGGCTGTTGAGGTTGTAGCCACGGAGTACGGCGTAGCATATATACATACATACATATAATCACGCCTTTATCCCTAATGGGGTAGGCAGAGCGTAAACGACCTAAACAAAGATCGTTTCGCCACGTCTGACAAAGTTTGGAGGGTTAATTAATATAGATTTGTAGGCGGCGTAGCACTCGTAGTAAATACCTACGTATTTAATGTTGCCTTCTTCTTCTGTAGTGTGGGTATCGAGTTGAACGACACCAGAGCTGGTATCAGAGATTTTAAACCGCCTTGTGGCACAACTAATACATGACATGGTTTTGTTAACGACCACTATCAAAGACAGCAGTTAGGATGGACGGCTTAACGTGCCCTCGGAAACACGGAATGTTTTATATTTTCGGACAATCAGGTGATTTTGCCTGCAATATCCCTAACCAAACTGGAGAAAAAATTACAAAGTGATAAATTTACCAATATCAAATTTGTGTTCCCCCCTGGGAATCGAACCCAGGACCTCCTGATTGTAAGCCCATGTCTCTGACCACTAGATTACGGTGGCAGTTTCATGTTTCATGCTCTGCCTACCCCATTAGGGATAAAGGCGTGATTATATGTATGTATGTATGTACAATATTATACCCATGATGAATCAGAATTTTGCGTATCAGTAAAACATGAAGCAATTTAAATTTATCGCTGAAGTGTAAGGGAAGCTGGAATTTATTCAAAATTATTGGTTGCAATATTTTCTACGAGTGGAAACTCACTGAATATTTCAGTTTTGATGAACCTGATATACGTTTGAGCCTTATTATTTTTGCAATGATTTTTTTAATTTTAAAGATATAAAATGTTCTTTATTAGGTTATTTTGAATTTGTGTGGATAATAAAATAAAATCAAATATAACACTTCAGTATATAAAAGCACTTCAAAGTTTTGAACATGTATTCATAACGTTGCTCATTGCCCTATTAAATAAAGTGTTTTTTTATTATGCAAATTAAAACACTAAACTACTTACAACTACTTCAAAATCAAAACAAAACTTTTAAAAGCTCATTTATTATTGCTATATTTAAACTTTAGTCATTGCTTCAGTATGCTCGTGTGTATGTTACCTACGAGTATCTGTTTTTCCAGGTTCGACTGGGAGCGAGAGAAAAACGTAGAATGTGCGAGGCATGCTGTAAAAACCAGCTAAGGGATCCAAGGGTTTCTCTATATTGCTTTTTAGGCGATAGGCTGGCAACCTGTAATTACAGCAACATACAAAACTATCTAAAATAACCCTCAAAACTTTGTAAGATGTGGCGGAACGACCTCTGTTTTGGTCGTTTACGCTCTGCCTGCCCCATTAGGGATATTCTTAGCGAATGAAACTTGAGTCGAATGACCCGATGAGCCCTGGTGTCAGAGTTTTCAAACCGCATAGTAGCACAGCTAATAGGCCTCTGACATGGTTTGAGTAACGACCACTATCAAAGACAGCGACCGGGACCGACGGCTTAACGTGCCCTCCGAAGCACGTATTTTTTTTCTTTTCGGATAATCAGGTGATTCAGCCTGCAATGTCCTAACCAAACTAGGAAGAATCTCACAAAGTGAGAAATTGACAAATATCAAATTTGTGTTCCACTCCTGGGAACCGAACCTTGGACCTCCGGATCGTAAGCCCATGGCTCTAACCACTAGACCACGGAGGCAGTTACCATTAGGGATAAAGGCGTTATTATATTATGTATGTATGATTTCAGTTACTCACCATCACATTTTTATTGCTTACAAAAGAGTTTTAGGTAATTTTAAATAAAAAGTCTACAAAAGAGTTTTAGGTAATTTTAAATAAAAAGTCTTTTGAAAGAAATGATTAGAAACTAAGATTTACCTTAAATCATACTACAGGGTCACCTTGTAGGCGTAACGACTTGCATTACTCAATGTCAACCATTGCTATGACGTAACATGATAATTGGGTCCGTTTTTAGGCTAGAGAAGTATACAATGGGCTCGATTCTAGATTTGCCGGCTGAAACTAAAATTAAAATCTATTTGTCACTTTCAGATTAAGAACATTGGAAAAGGACAGGAGATCTATTCTCTCACGTTTTTGATTTATAGTCGGTGGTTTTATGCATTATCTGTCATATCATATGACGGCGGATAAAATAGACAGAAATACTGGGGAAACGTGCAAAAGCGCGTCAAAATCTAGCGGACAAAGTGTAAAACCGTAGAGTTTAAATCGCCTGTCCTTTTTAAATTTTTTATTTCGACAAGTCAAGGGCTTGTTCTTGACTCTAGACAAGGTCAGGGATGACAGTGACAAGTCAAGGGCTTGTTCTTGACTCTAGACAAAGTCAGGGATGACAGTGACAAGTCAAGGGCTTGTTCTTGACTCTAGACAAGGTCAGGGATGACAGTGACAAGTCAAGGGCTTGTTCTTGACTCTAGACAAAGTCAGGGATGACAGTGACAAGTCAAGGGCTTGTTCTTGACTCTAGACAAAGTCAGGGATGACAGTGACAAGTCAAGGGCTTGTTCTTGACTCTAGACAAAGTCAGGGATGACAGTGACAAGTCAAGGGCTTGTTCTTGACTCTAGACAAAGTCAGGGATGACAGTGACAAGTCAAGGGCTTGTTCTTGACTCTAGACAAAGTCAGGGATGACAGTGACAAGTCAAGGGCTTGTTCTTGACTCTAGACAAAGTCAGGGATGACAGTGACAAGTCAAGGGCTTGTTCTTGACTCTAGACAAAGTCAGGGATGACAGTGACAAGTCAAGGGCTTGTTCTTGACTCTAGACAAAGTCAGGGATGACAGTGACAAGTCAAGGGCTTGTTCTTGACTCTAGACAAGGTCAGGGATGACAGTGACAAGTCAAGGGCTTGTTCTTGACTCTAGACAAAGTCAGGGATGACAGTGACAAGTCAAGGGCTTGTTCTTGACTCTAGACAAAGTCAGGGATGACAGTGACAAGTCAAGGGCTTGTTCTTGACTCTAGACAAAGTCAGGGATGACAGTGACAAGTCAAGGGCTTGTTCTTGACTCTAGACAAGGTCAGGGATGACAGTGACAAGTCAAGGGCTTGTTCTTGACTCTAGACAAGGTCAGGGATGACAGTGACAAGTCAAGGGCTTGTTCTTGACTCTAGACAAGGTCAGGGATGACAGTGACAAGTCAAGGGCTTGTTCTTGACTCTAGACAAGGTCAGGGATGACAGTGACAAGTCAAGGGCTTGTTCTTGACTCTAGACAAGGTCAGGGATGACAGTGACAAGTCAAGGGCTTGTTCTTGACTCTAGACTAGGTCAACGATGACAGTGACAGAGTCGACGGTGGAGCGGTCACGCACGCACCAACGGTTATCCATACATTACCCAGACTCAACTAATTGTTTCTACTTCATCTCGTCACCATATCTACTGAATTCCAAATATGGCATTGTGGATGAATTCTGAGCTTTGTTGTGGCTCAATTTTGGGTTCAATTTGTTAAAGACGTTCGTCGGAATGGTACGCCGAAAATCGTGGGTTTAATCAGTTTTTTATCAAACACATTTCTAATAGAAATAAATAAAATATCTTTCAATGGGAAGCGCCAAATTCCCTCGCCCAGCGAATCAGCTTGGCCATTCAAAGAGAATATGCTGCCAGTATGCTGGGGACCATTTCTTGTGGGGACGCGCTGGAAGATCTCCTTGTTTTTTGATTATGGTGTAATAATGACTTGTTGCCTGTTTATAATAAAAAAATGGGGTGTGGCTGTGTCGTGGACACGGCCGTGTGTTGTACGTGAATACGTTTTTCTTTTACGTTCCCGGCACTGCTTGACTCGGTCATATGGTGTTTTTTTGGTGCCATTAGATTCTTCTTGAGAAGCCCTTTCCAACAGTATACGATCTTTGTATTTTGATTTTGCTTTTTGACGCGTATAGGCCGACATTGTATATTTTTTATATGATTATTTTATTATTTTAACGTATAATATTCACTGTCACTATTTTGCACTAAGGTTTTATATACAGTTGATAGCTTTTGGCGCGAGCTGACTATTGAAACTTAAACGAACCTCGTAGCTCTTTCAAGTCAAAAGTTATTAAGTGGAAATCTCGATACGCAGCAAAGTCATCTCAAAATGGCGGCGCTTCCCCCACGCGCGATGCGTCGCAGTCTTTACTTGGCGAAATGAATTCTTTGATTCTTTAGGTATTCAGTGGTGTAATTGAATTTAGGATGGGGATGATAGATATGAATCTGCAGCATCAAATTGTATCTCCCGATTTTGTTATCATTGATTTTTTTGACTTGCCTCCCACTATGGAAGCAATTTTAAAGACGTATTCACGTCAAAAAAACAATGGTACTACTTACAAGAGTTTGTGTGTCAGGTCGGCGAGCGAGTCCGAGAAGGCTGTGGTGCGGTCATGGGGCTTTAAGTCATGTTCTCCTGAGAGGTCCCCCAGCCGCCCTGTGGACAATACATACAAACATAAATAGATAGTTCTTTCATGTTAGATTTGAAGTGAAAAAAACATAGTATCAAAAAACTTTGACGACTTCTCTGTAGTAAAAGGTCGAACACAAATTGTCGGAAATTTTGATGGAAATGATTTGATGAAATCGATAAATTTTAGGTGGAAATTGCAGTGCAACTGAGTAACCACTACGCCTTCGCGACCAGCCGACAAAATCCATACTCGTACTTCTCCGTAGTCTAGCAGTCTGAGCCATGAGCTTTCGACCTGGAGATCCCGGGTTCGATTCCCGGCGGGGGACAGTAACATTGTGTTGTTGTTTTTAGTTTGGTTAGGATATTGCAGGCTGATCACCTGATTGTCCGAAAAGTAAAATAATCAATGCTGTCGGATGGGCATGTAAATAGTAAGTCCTGCGCCTGATTTCTCTCTGGTAGTGTCAGTCAATCTGTCCCATCAGATTGAAGGAATAGAGAGTGCACACAGTACGTCACTACACACAGGGTGTACCAAATACTTGGGCACTAAAAACTAGTCCTGCGCAGTTTGCTATTCTCTGGGAGATTGGCCGCCATTACCGAATACCGCTGGAAGGACCATTATTTTTACTCGTACCTGATGTTTTTTCAACTTTCTGTTCAGTTTTTCCAACGTCTCTTTCATTTTACTTTCATTCAGTTCAGGAGATCAAGTAAAAAAACTTAATCTAGATACATGGTAGCCAAGGTGTCCAAGCCAAGCTCAAGCCAAACGAAGAGAACTGGCCGGCAGCACCGTGTGTATATTTACAGGAACCATTTGGAGCCACTTTTGAGCCCTTCATAATTCTGAAATATCGCATTTTTTATGACTGATTAACTGACTGACTATGTATGTCACATATCAAAAATCAATTAATCAAAAACCCAATGATTTAGGAAGCTGATATTTTGAATTAAGATTGATTATGATGACAAAAAGTTTGAAATGTAAAATAAATAAATTTAAAAAAATATGGGACCTCCTCCCATATAAGTGAAAGGGTTTTCTTTTTAACTACAATATTGAGTGGTATTGAGGGTATCTTTAGACAGGTCTAATAAAATTAGGTGGAGGTTTTTGGGAATTTAAAGGCAATAATAGTATATATATTTAACACTAAAATCATGCTTGCACAAGCACTTCTCCTCCCCATTCTCGATTATGCCGATGTATGTTATCTAGATGCCACTGAGGAGCTTCTTAATAAACTTTAGCGCTTCTAAAACCTTGCTATTCGATTCATTTTTGGCCTTCGCAAATTCGACAAAATTTCCGAGTTTCGCGCTCGAGTAAAATGGCTCTGTATCCGACTTCGCCGCGATGTGCACATCCTCACCGTCCTTTACAAGATCCTTAATGACCCTACCTCTCCTGAATATCTCCGTTCCCGATTCCGTTTCTTACCTCCTGATCCCCGGTCCAGGCGCGCTTGTATCACAAAGGTGCTTGAGTGTCCTGGTTCAAACACAAAGTTTTTCTTCAATTTAATTTCAAGGACAGTTTTACTGCCCGGGCTATCCAACTATGGAATAAACTTCCTAAACCACTTCAAGACAGTCCTTTAGTTTTCACTTTTAAAAAGAGACTCAAAGAGCATTTTACGACCTCTCTTTGATGTTAATAATATGTATTATATTCATTTTTTTTATTTATCTTTCATAAAATACATATAAAATACATATCTTATATATTATTTTGTTATGTATTAGTTTTTTTTCTATTATTGTTATATATTATGCATTAGTATTACTATAATTTATCAGATTATCTAGTTTTAGTTATTGTATCTGTTCCCGTGTTTTTCCCTTCTTTCATCCCCGCTAGGTTAGCTGGAAGAGATCTCTTATAGAGATAAGCTCGCCTATTGTGTCTAAGTTTTAAGTTCAACTGTATGTGTAAATTTTGAATACAATAAAGAATATACATTAAATGTAAAGATATCAGGTTGTGTCCCAATTTTTATGCCAAATGTGACGCATAAGATGATGATGTCATATTATACTTATCATTTTCACTATTATCATATCACTGCTACTTAAAGGTTATCAGCGCACTATTTATGAGAATTCGATAACCATATCGAAGACCTTCATCGATCATAATAATCACTTCATTGACATATCGGTTGTATATTCAAAGTAATGCAAGAATTAATTAAATCAATTTTTGCTCATGATCATGAGTCATGTAGAGTTATTAGCTTCTTCTTCTTGCCGTGCGGGTTTCTATACTCGACGACCCAATAAAAACCGGTGTCAGTGTTTTTAAACCGCCTAACAGTACAAGATGTGCCAGTTGCATTTCCTCCCGGGCATGCTGTAAAAACTAGCTAACGGATCCCGAGGGTATATGTTAGTTAGGGAGTGGTTTTAATATAACTTGGTTATAATTTGGTTTTAATATGACTTCCATGCTGGACTGGGAGCGACAGAATAACGTAGAATGTGCCAGCTGCATCTCCTCCCGGGCATGCTGTAAAAACCAGCTAAGGGATTCGAGGGTATATTGTAATTTAGGCGATGGGCTGACAACCTGTCACTACAGCAATATCCAGTTCTATCTTAAACAACCCTCAAATCTTGTCAGACGTTTCGGAATGACCTTTGTTTGGGTTGTTCACGCTCTGCCTACCCCATTAGGGATACAGGCGTGATAGTATGTATGTATGTTTTTAATATAACCCCCATTACTTTGTCAGACTTTGGCGGGTCGACCTTTGTTTAGATCGTTTACGCTCTGCCTACCCTATTAGGGATAAAGGCGTTATTATATGTATGTATGTAACAGTACTAGGGAGCCCGGTGGTGTTGTGGATAGGGCCGCTGCTTCCTGGAGAACGTGAATCGAATCCCACCACGTACCAATGTGTTTTTCGGTTTTCGAATTGCATATGAACGTTTATTCGGCGCTTTTTCCGTGCATCGGAAGGCACATTAAGCCGGTGGCTCCGGTTAATATCGTTTAATACCGTAGATATTAGTCGTTAAACCATGTCAGAGGTCAGTGCTAAGCATTGGCGGCTTGAAAACTCTTACCTAATCTAGGATTGGGTCTGGTTTCCCTTCTGGGTTGCGGAGGTCAGATGGCAGTCGCTCTGTGTAAAAACCATTACCCTCGTTCACCTAGATTAGGTAGCCGACCCCGTGAGATACGGGATAAGGCTAGGAAGATGATGTAACAGTACATGTGTTTTCACCCTTTCGGCCATAGAGCCTTTCACTTTTCACAAACGCATTATCTCGACAGAGACACAAGTGGGAAAGGAGAGCACCACTCTACGGAGATCATGCCTGATCCGGCTGCTCCTGAAGAATTGGATTCCGTTCCGATCCAAACAAGCTAAGCTCACAAGAGCAAAGCACTTGCAAACCTAACAGAACAGATAATAGGCCTCTGAAATGGTTTGTGTACCGACCACTACCAAAGATTGTGACCGGGACTGGCGGCTTTATTTGCAGAGTAAAGAGAACTTCTTAATAACAAAGTTTTCCAGCCTTTACCAAATGTTAAAGCAAACATACATACATATAATCACGCCTTTACCCCTAAAAAATAGTCGTTCCGCCACGTCTGCCGAAGTTTTGAGAGTTATTTAAGATAGATTTGTATATATATATCTGTAGTGACAGGTTGTCAGCTCTAAATTGTAATATACAGGAACCCTCGGGATACCTAGCTGGATTTTACAGCATGCCCGGAAGGAATTGCAGCTGGCACATTCTATGTTTTTCTCTCGCTCCCAGTCCAGCAAGGAAGGCAGTTAGTTATAGCAAAACAGAGCTTTAATCAAACTTATACTCTATTACCCAGCAAATAGAGTCCAGTGTCGCATTAAAACGAAATTAGGGCGATATTTTCATAATTAAGTAAACAAAAGCTGACATTAGGTTAATGTAGTAATAAATTAATGTTTTAAGAATGTTGGTATAGCGGCTGTAAAGGTGTTTGGTTCAGCCATCTTGGCAAATGTAATGACATAACAACAAAGAGCCTTGCAGCCGCGAATATTTTATGAAATTTAAGACAAGACAAAGGATCAGGTTTCTTTATGGCTGTAGCACAGTTCGTAGGCAAAATGGCTACATTGGAGTGTACTGGGAAAAGTACGTCTAAGGTACAATGTGAGAAAATTACAATCTTTAAAGAAATGGTAGCGTCCATGTTTGTGAATTATATTTCTTTCGAAATTTTGGTTTTGCAAAGTGATCATTGAACTGTGCTAATCTTGATTAAGTATTACACTTTATCCCTAATGGGGTAGGCAGAGCGTAAACGACCTAAACAAATGTCGTTCCGCCACGTCTTACAAAGTTTTGAGGGTTATGTAAGATAGATTTCTAGGTATATTGTTGTAGTGAAAGGTTGTCAGCCCATTGCTCAAATTGCAATATACTACAACCCTCGGATCTCTTTTCTGGTTTTTACAGCATGCCCGGGACGAAATGGAGCTGGCTTATTCTATGTTTTTCTCTCGCTCCCGGCCAGCATGAAAGACTAAACTATTGAGCGTATATTCCTCCCGGGCAGGAAGGAAATGCAGCTGGCACATTCTATGTTTTTTTCTCGCTCTCAGGTCACCATGGAAGAATAATGATAATCTGTATTGCTTACCAACTTTATGCATTCTATATTTACTAAACTACTAGAACAAAATGATTTTATGGCCTGAGTGGTTAGCTCTCACCGATTTACGAACCGTGACATAAAAGAGATATAAGAATACCAGGTGTAAGGGGCAGCGTCGCACAAACTAAACAACTATCAGCGGGTTTTCTTTCAGTAAATGAAAAAAAATGGCTTTTCCACACAAATTGTCAGGTCGAAAGGAATATTTTGTATGGAAAAGCCACGTTTCTCTTCCTGAAAGAATTTCCTGGTGGTAGTTGTTCAGTGTCGTTGACTGTGCAACCCCTCCCCTATCAGTTTGCGGGACGCTGTCCCTTACACCTTTTATAACTTTTAAGTTCATATGGTTAATCTGCCTTCTACCTCGAGAATATTTATGAGAACAGGTCTTTTAATGATATTTCCTAATATGTAATTGGAACCTATATGAGCTATTTTAATTTTTATTTTAATTTATTTGGAAAACACAACAGGTAACAATCGATACATGAATGAGATAATTATACATTTTTAACTTAACTAGACTGATACCCTAAGCGTGTTTACATAGCATGATAAAGTTGTTATAATAAACAGTTATAACAAAACAAAATATTAGGTAAAAAAATCATAATTTTGGTTATATAAATCATATTTAAAAAGTAAATATTTTACAATTGGATGGTATTTTACATTTGGTGGAGTCTATTCGAGGACATCTGTGACAGCCTTTTTAAAAGTGCAAGGCCGTGAATCAAAAATATCAAGTTCGTGCTGAGAAGATGTCTCGTTGTAGAGACGGCACATTCTAACTAATGGATCATAGTAGGAAGTATTATTGGTGTATGTTTGAAGCAAAAAGGTTCTGGGTTTACGGAGGTTATGAGCAGTATTGATCTGTGTATAGCCTAGAATGCCTTGATGTAACATAGATTAACCTTTACCTTTGGGCAGCAAACGTAGGCGTTGGCCTTGTACCGTTATCCTGGCTCTTCCGGTCTCCGGTTTCAATTAGAACAGAGAAGCTAAACTGCTACGGTTATAACGAAGAGAAAATATAAGCTTCCAGCACTGAGCTCATTTCCAGCTCCACAACACAAATAGTCTTCACAAGAACTGAGAACAAAATCCACTTGGCACCTCGTTACGTGATATTCTGTCTAATTGCACTTGCTGAACTTTTATCCAATCTAGGGAACATACTCGTAATTCTTTATTTAAAAATGCACTTGTGTTGATACTTGTTTTACTGTGATAAAAATACGAGTAGTGCGCAGATTGCTGCGTGTCCAGGCCCCTTCGGCGGATCATCTATTATCGTTTGATGGGTAACCTCCTGCTGTCATTGTGTACCGCTCGACGCACGTCGGGATCCAACGAGTTAAGGCCCGTCACTTAGCCTCATCAGATTCCATATTCGACCTACGTATGCTGCATATCACTCGGGTCTCCCTATCACCCGCACACAGCCGAGTTTCTTTATGAGCACACTCATGTAATTGAATAATCTTTTTCCGTAGTGGTATTATATCTTTGTCGCGTTCACTGACGAATTATCCCCGGCCCTGCCACTCCGTTGATCCACTGATGACCATTCACACGTACTACGTCGGCGAACTCGTAAAAACTTTCGTTCATCTTGTTTTTGTTTTATGTGTTCGGGGAAGTACTCAGAGTAATGAATTCGTCTACATTTTTATATGTTTGGGATGTTTTTTGCACGTCTGGCCATAATTCACGACGTTACGTATATTGTGCGTCATTCATTTGTTTCGCCCACTGAGTTAATTAGTAGTAACATAAATAATTCGACTGGTGGGCTGCAGTGTAAATGTAATAAGACAAGTGGATAGCAAAAACAATTCTGCTTTCTTTTGTTCTATTAGGTCCAGATCAGAAAAAATAACTCTACAGAAAAAGAAGTAGAATTAATCTACTTATCCAACAATTAGGTAATTCAAGAGGCAATCTTACAAAATAGAGGCAGTAAATATTGAACTCATTAAGTAGATTGTTTGAAAGAATAGCCTTAGTATCGAAAAGCGATCTCGCCCCTAACAGAAGCCGTAGTAAAATTTTATGGTTATTTTGGCTATCATATCCACGTACATCGAACAAAGGAATTACTCTTGAACTTACACACACCTTCACTTGGGATTCATTCATAATATTATCATATTCTTCTTCTTAGCGAGTGGATTCTCAAGTTAAACGACCAGATGAACCCTGGTGTCAGAGTTTTCAAACCGCCTAGTAGCACAGCTATAAGGGCTCTGACTTGGTTTGAATAACGACCACTATCAAAGACAGCGACCGGGACCGACGGCTTAACGTGCCCTCCGAAGCACGGAATCCTTTTTCTTATCGGACAATCAGGTGATTCAATGTCCTAACCAAACTGGGGAAAAAAATTACAAAGTGAATTTTGTTTCCCCCCTGGAAACCGAACCCAGGACCTCCGGATCGGGAGTTCATGGCACTAACCACTAGACCACGGAGGCAGTAATATACTCATAATCTTGGAATTTGATTCATATTTTTGTTGTCTACGTCATAAAGGTATGGAGGTATTAGCTGTTTGTTTTTAATATTAATTAAATAAACGAAATGCCCAAGGCAGTCTTATAAAACGATGTTCTTAGCTATATTAATAATTAAAAAAGGTTCTACACTTGAATCGAGCATATGCTTTAAGCATACGTACAGCTTTAAAATTTCCATTCTTTGACCACATTTCTGAGAAATTGTCCTTCTCAGAATATATGAAGGGTTTAGATAGAGATGGTTTTCTTTCTTCCATGCTGTCCTGGGAGCAAGATAAAAACATAGACTGTGCCAGCTTAATTTTCTCCTGGGCATGCTATAAAAACCAGCTAAGGGATCAGAGGGTTTCAGTATATTACAATTTAGGCGATGAGCTTCAACCTGTCACTACAGCAATAGACCTTCAAATCTATCTTAAATAACCCTCAAAGCTTTGTCAGACGTGGCGGAACGACCTTTGTTTAGGTCGTTTACGCTTTGCCTACCCCATCTGCTATCCCTAAGATAAAGGCGTGAATATACATATAAACACCGCAGGAATAATACATACATACATACATATATTCACGCCTTTATCCCTAATGGGGTAGGCAGAGCGTAAACGACCTAAACAAAGGTCGTTCCGCCACGTCTGACATAGTTTTGAGGGTTATTTAAGATAGGATTCTAGGTTACAATACGCCTAAATTACAATATACTGAAACCCTCGGATCCCTTAGCTGGATCTTACAGCATGCCCGGGAGGAAATGCAGCTGGCACATTCTATGTTTTTCTCTCGCTCCCAGGCCAGCATGGAAGTAATAATGATTCAAAATAATACACAAGATATGCTTGTAGAACTCCGGTATATTTTCTTTATCGTAACTATAAGACTAGTTGGAAACTTGGCGCAAACTTAACTTAGCCCATGTATTTTCATTTCATATGAAGTCTGTAAAGTTTCATAACAGTTTAATTTGAGGACTCATACCCATGGGCATCTTTATACGAACAGGGGTAGCAAGAAACATTACTTGCTTTAAACTGACTTTAAGCCATCTCTCATAGTCTACATCTTGTTAATTATTCGTCGTTAATTATTAGTATCGAAATCATACATACATACATATAATCACGCCTTTATCCCGAATGGGGTAGGCAGAGCGTAAACGACCAAAGAAAAGGTCGTTTCGGCTCGGTCGTTGAAGGCTATTTTAGACTGAAATGTGTATCGCTATAGTGACAGATTGTCAGCCCATCGCCTAAATTGCAATACACTGAAGCCCTCGAATCCCGTAGCTGGTTTTTACAGCATGCCCAGAAGGAAATGCAGCTGGCGCATTCTATGTTTTTCTCTCGCTTCCAGTCCAGAATGGAAGAAAGAAAACCATCTCTATCTTAACCCGTCATATATTCTGAGAAGGACAATTTCCCATAATTTTCGGACAAATCAGATCAACTGAATGCTATCTATGCTATATTCCTAAAATGGCCGGTTAGCAATGTCCTTACTCTTGATTCCATCACGCCTGAGCTCCATAGTGGAGACTACAAAGTCGAATTACTTGGCCAGGGGGCGAAATTTTTTGAAATGGAAAATTACTGAAGGACAAACATCCATAGGTACATCTCCCCAAGAATTCAACATTATCATTAAAATAAGTACGCATGAGCATTACGATTCTATATCATTTAAATAAGTTATGAAGATTCCGCGAAGGCCATTGTTTATTAAATTACTTTAGTTTTTTTTTTTACTTCCATGCTTGACTGGGAGTGAGAAAAAACATTGAATGTGCCAGCTGCATTTCCTCCCGAGCATGCTGTAAAAACCAGCCGATCCGAAGGTTTCAGTT
This sequence comes from Scrobipalpa costella, assembly GCA_949820665.1. Classification (NCBI taxonomy): domain Eukaryota; kingdom Metazoa; phylum Arthropoda; class Insecta; order Lepidoptera; family Gelechiidae; genus Scrobipalpa; species Scrobipalpa costella. The sequence goes on from OX463306.1 coordinate 6,586,436, forward strand.
TATTGCAGTTTAGGCGATGGGCCGACAACCTGTCACTGCAGCAATATACGTTAAAGTCTATCTTAAATAACCTTTAAAACTTTGTCAGACGTGGCGGAACGACCGTTGTTTAGTCTACCCCATTAGGGATAAAGACGGGATCGTATGTATGTAAGTATGTAATTATGATTAGTTTGTCTTATTGTTAGTTTCACGTGGTAAATTTAACAGCGTATGCAACAATTTTAGAAATGGGGAGTAGATTGATACTTCAGCCATGAGGTACAGATCAGATGCTTACGTACTCTTAGCCCCAAACCGAACACCTGCCTGTCTTCGTGTGAGCAGACACATGTGATACCGGGCTGGGTAATTTTAGAGACGCGGCGCGGGTCGAGGCCTCATTCTAGAAGCAAACCTTGATAAAATTTTAAGACAATGGGCTCGATTCTAGATACCAGCGGCTAAAATTGAAATGTATCTTTCAGTTTCAAACTAATAAACGCCATGATCTAATGAACGCCAACCGATCCGCAATTCAAGTGGCAACGTTCTGGGCCGCCACTTTGTGATAGTTACGTGTTCCATCGACACGATAAGAAGAAGAAGGAACTAATAAAATTAAAAAAGGACAGGTGATTTGTACTCTATGGTTTTATACCTTGTCCACTAGATTTTGACGCGCTTTTGCACGTTTCCCCAGTATTTCTGTAAATTTTATCCGCCAGATTATATGACGGCGGATAAAAATTACAGATAACGCATAAAGCTACCGACTATGAATCAAAAACCGAAGAGAATAGATCTCCTGTATATTTTCAATGTGTTTAGTCTGAAAGTGACGAACAGATTTTAATTTTAGTTTTAGCCGATAAATTTAGAATCGAGCCCTATAATCAATCCTACCTATCAAGAATATAAAGGTGTGTTGTCAGTCTTTCTGCCACGACTAAACATTTTAACGGATTTAATCACATTTTGTTGAACAATGACGAAAATACACTTTCCTTCCAAAAAGTATATTTTAAAATAATTATGTATTTCCTTTTCACGCCTTTAAACTTGGTTAGTAGTACCTACCTACAAGTTTCGATTTCGGAGGCCTAATAGCTGTGCTGCTATGTGGTTTGAAAACTCTGACACCAGGGTTCTTCGGGTCGTTGGTCGACTTGAGAATCCACTCGCTAAGAAGAAAAGTTTCGGTAAGACCAAAAGATATATATCGGTGTTGAAACCTAGTGCTCTTACCAGGTATACATACAGAATCTTATAGCATCAAATCTATCCCAATAATTCTTCCATGCTGGCCTGGGAGCGAAAGAAAAACATAGAATGTGCCAGCTGCGTTTCCTCCCAGGCATGCTGTAAAAACCATCTAAGGAATCCGAGGGTTTCAGTATATTGTAATTTAGGTGATGGGCTGACAACCTGTCACTACAACAATATACCTTCAAATCTATCTTAAAGTGACCCCCAAAACTTTGTCAGACGTGGCGGAACGACCTTTGTTTAGGTCTGTTTACGCTCTGCCTACCCCATTAGGGATAAAGGCGTGATTATATGTATGTATGTATTTCAGGTAGGCTCTTCAGTCAAGGCTCTCAATAGATAGATCAATTCCCCTTACCCTAACCGCGCTCGTTTCGTCTGAGCCAACACAGTGAGGTAGTGTTAGGTAATTTTAGAGAGGCTAAGCGGATCAATACTTAACTTCAGTTGAGTCGGGTTCGTGTTGCAACTAGAAAGCTTTTCGAGCTATTTAGGTGATGAATATAGACTCACTTACTTACTTCCATGCTGGTCTGGGAGCGAGAGAAAAACATAGAATGTGCCAGCTGCATATCCTCCCGGGTATGCAATTTCTATACCCAAAGGTTGCCTGGTAGAAATTTCTGCTTTAGCAATAAGGCCGCCTATATTGTACTGTCATGTTTGTTCCTTTTTATTTCTGTTGTATATGTTTCTTTGTGCAATAAAGAATTTTGTATTGTATTGTTTAGGTCGTTTACGCTCTGCCGACCCCATTAGGGATAAAGGCGTGATTAAATGTATGTATGTATATACACTCAAAGAGCGTTATAAGGCTCGTATTTCTAAATCTATCTCAAGATTGAGAGTAATATAAAGTATGGATTTAACAGGTCCTTTTATACTGAAATGACGTTTCTGATACGGACTCAAACTAGCTGTCAGTCTCAATTGCTGTTTATAATTACGGGCCTTAGGGCCGTATTTATAATCAGCTCTCATAAGTGACAGTGAATTTAAGTTTGTATCAGAAATGTCATTTCAGTACAAACTGACCTGAGTGGCCGGTCAAATCCATACTTCATATTGCTCTCAAGTTTGATATCACTTCATAAATACGAGCTTTAAGTAGCGTCAATAAATATTGAATATACTGAATACCGGTTGTAAGGAACAGCGTCCCGAAAACTGATATTGCTTAGTCAACGAAACTGAACAACTGTCTCTGAAAAAAAAAGACTTTCTCATACAAAATGACCTCCTCGATCAAATAATATATATGGAAAAGCATTTTTTTGGTAATTTATTGAACAGAATTCCTGCACATAGTTTATCAGTTTCGTTGACTGCACAGCAACCCCTATCAGTATACGGGACGCTGTCCCTTAAAAAATAATACTTTTATTTTAACAGTACTTCCATGCTGGACTGGGAGCGAGAGAAAAGCTTAGAATGTGCCAGCTGCATTTCCTCCCGGGCAGGCTGTAAAAACCAGCTAAGGGATCCGAGGGTTTCTGTATATTGCAATTTAGGCGACATGCTGACAATCTGTCACTACAGCAATATACCTAAAAATATATCTTAAACAATCCTCAAAACTTTGTCAGACGTGGCGGAACGACCTTTGTTTGGGTCGTTTCCGCTCTGCCTACCCCATTAGGGATAAAGGCGTGATTATATGTATGTATGTATTTTAACAGTTACACAAATTATGCAAGACTGATAGTAAATTTATCACTTTGGGAGATGGTCTCCAGTTCAGTCTTCTTCTGTCGAGTGGGTATCGAGTCTATCTACCCGATGAACCCTGGTGTCAGAGTTTTTAAACCGCCTACTAGCACAACTATCAGGCCTCTGACATGGTTTGAGTAACGACCACTATCAAAGACAGCAATCGGGACCGACGGCTTAACGTGCCCTCCGAAGCACGAAATCTTTTTCTTTTTCGGACAATCAGGTGATTCAGCCTGCAATGTCCTAACCAAACTGGCGAAAAATTCACAAAGTGATAAATTCTCAAATATCAACTTTGTGTTTCCCCCCTGGGAATCGAACCCAGGACCTCCGGATCAGGAGTCCATGGCACTAGCCACTAGACCACGGAGCCAGTTCAGTTAAGACGCTTCCATGTCTCAATGACCTTGAGCGTTTTGCTTACCTGACACCCCACCCACCCGTTCTTTCCCCTGATGTTTGTTACGTAAAGGAGAATAAACTTGGCCATCTATCGGATTTAGCTTGTACTACACGCGATGGGTTCTAGTTTGTGATCATCTTCTTTACCACCGGGTATATTTTTGAACCATGTGATCCATAAAATACTTTATAATTAAAAATGCAAATATTACGGGTGTTCTCTTGGTGTTCTACTCATTAAACTAAACAACTTTTCCTAGAAAACATACAACTGTCGAAATAATATGAAAAAAAATACAAATGTGTCGATATATACTATCACACTACTGATTCTAATTTATTATGTACATATTCAATTTTCCAAATTATTATATTATATAATATTAAATAATTATTTATAATAATATTAAATTATTATTTTATATTTTATTCGAAAAAGTTGTACAGTTTCATGAGTAGAACACACCGTTATCATTATTTACACTTTATTCAAAATGATCCTATAAAATAGTCCAAGAGCTTGCGAACATTTTAAAGAATTAAATTATTATGTTTTATTGAAATACAGCAAGAATTTTTATTCACTAAGGAAATTTTAAGGGCTTGTTATTGTTGGTGAGATTATGAAACTGGTTTTTTTTTTGGAACGTAAGGTGAAAAAAATTTACTAGACACGATAGATTTTTTTTTCATATTTTGACCTATATTCCATCGAGAAAATTGTTCAGTTTCATTGTCTAAACAAGTCCTTAAAATTTCTTAGGTAAATGATATACCTCGGTTTTTTATGTATGTTCTTCTTCTGTCGAGTGGGTATCGAGTCTATCGACCCCATGAACCCTATGTATGTAAATGTACCGGGTGTAAGGGACAGCGTCCCGCAAACTGATAGAGGTTCCGCAGTCAACGCCCATACTACTTTTACCCCTTTACCAGCAGTTTTTTTTTTAAATACCTACGTTTCCGTCATTGTTACATCTGGTTTGCTATTAAGTAAGATTTGAAAATTGTATTGCTGTATATGATGTAACAGACCTTGTATTTACGCGTACATTAATTACAGCAAGTTTAAACCTGTTTAAGAGATAAAACAAATATAATTTTGAGATGCTGTACGGAGCAAAATGACTATGTGAAGCAATTTGCTAAAATCTTACTATAATAAATACTTTTCACTTATAATATACCCGGGCTCAAAAAAATCACCAAATTACAATAACAAAAGAAAAAAAACTAAATTAAACCGACGACTTTTTTTTCGATTTTATATGAAATTAATATTTTTAGATGGCTTGTAGAGGGCTCAAGATCTGTATATTTTAAAAATTTAATTATGTATTTAAAATCATGAGAAACCACAACATTTCATACCTCTTGGGTAAGTGAATTCTAATGTTGTATGGGTCTACCTAGACTTTCATCTCCTGAAAGAATTTGCAGGCCGCTGTCTCTTACGCCCGTTATGTATAAAATATGCAATTTTCAATTATTAGGCATTACATGGCTGTAAAATCTAGCCTAGCTATGTATTATTTTAGATTATAATCTATAGCCAGTCATTAGTATGTATCTTATGTAAATATATTCATTAAATAATTAAGTATGTTGGTCAATTTATTTTAAAATCTAACAGAAGGTAAAAGATTATTATTATTAGGTTTTTTGTGTCTTAACTCTGGTATTCTGCTATAAGGAATGACATTTTGTAAAGGTAGTATTAAAAGGCGATTAAAATTTGGAAAGATATAATGAAGTACAGAAATATAACCTCTTGAAGTTCAAATCATACACACATATAATCACGCCTTTATCCACAGTGGGGTAGGCAGAGCGTAAACGACGTAAACAAAGGTCGTTCCGCCACGTCTGATTAAGTTCTGAGGGTTATTTAAGATAGATTTGTAGGTATATTTCTGTAGTGACAATACGTCAGCCCATTGCCTAAATTACAATATACTGAAACTCTCGAACACTGGTTTTTACAGCAAGCCCGGGAGGAAATTCAGCTGGCACATCCTATGTTTTTCTCTTGCTCCCCGGCCAGCATAGAAGAAATGATTCTTAAACTATATGACTAGAAATAAACAAATCTACTAAAAATAATAGCTTAGAAGGTATACGAGTAATAGTAATAAAGGTCATCAATTAAATATGAAGTTTTGATAAATTTATGATTCTTCTACTGATGTGTGTCGCATTGTGTAGTTTTTCTTCTTTTGTACTAATGGATAACTGAAACAGAAAACAAATATTATAGTGATGGTAAAAAGAACATAATAAATATATAATCTACTGATTATTTCGTATGGATAATTTTGATCTTCCATGCTGGCCTGGGAGCGAGAGAAAAACATAGAATATGCTAGCTGCATTTCGTCCCTGGCATGCTGTAAAAACCAGCTAAGGGATCCTCGGGTTTCAGTATATTATAATTTAGGCGATGAGCTGTGACAATAGCGTCATACATCATCATCTCCCTAGCCCTATCCCGTATATCACGGGGTCGGCTACCTAATCTAGGGGATCGAACGAGGGTACTGGTTTTTACACAGAGCGACTGCCATCTCATCTCTGCAACCCAGAAGGGAAACTTAGGATATCTAAAATCACGCTAATAGACTTAGAGGGTAGGCAGGAAATTTAAATTTGGCTGTTTCTTAACCGATTCTTATGGAACTTTTTTATTCGACTGAGCAACCTTTAAAATTAAAGTTACGATACAACAAATCACGCCTCACGACTTACGAGGTAGGTAGAAAATTAAAGGTAACTAATTAATTAAAGGTAACTTTAATTTTAAATATTGTTCAGTCGAATAAAAAAAGTTCCATTAAATCGGTTAAGAACAAGCCAAATTTCAATTTCCTGCCTACCCCCTAAGTCTAGTAGCGTGATTTTAGGTATCCTAAGTTGCAACTCGGGTAACACACAGATGAATAAAAAAGTCCCATCGAAATCGGATCAGTAGTTTTGTTGTGATGTGGTAACATACAGACAGACAGACAGACTGAATGACAGACAGACAGACAAAAAAAAAACTTTCTGATCTTTATATCGTTAATAACGCCTGCTGCAATTATTTTTTGTTAATATATTCAATGTATAGACACGATCCTTCTAGAGATTAATTATATGTATAGATAACCCTCAAAACTTTGTCAGTCGTGGCGGAACGACCTTTGTTTAGGTCGTTTACGCTCTGCCTACCCCATCAGGTATAAAGGCGTGATCATATGTATGTATGTATAATTTTAATAACGCCTTTATTTGGATATGTAGTTTATTCCTGTTCTTAAAATAGTTTGAGCTCTTGGACTATAATTAAACTTACAAGTGCTGTAAATGTAAATTCTAAATTAACATGTCGTAATTCTTCTTTGCTAGACTAGGGGCGATAGAAAAACATAGAATCTTCCAGCTGCTTCTTTTCCCGGGCATACTGTAGTCAGTAGAGACATGGAGTAATATAATATACTTACTCCGAAAAGGGAAACAAGGTTGTGGAATACCGTTATAATCACAAAGTTTACTTAAACCAAATGAAAGCTGTAAGTTTATTTTCACTTACTTTTGTTGGTCCGACGACGTAATGCTATGAACTCTTGTGATTCAAGATATTTGTGCAGAATTTTCGTTTTTAACATTTTGTTAATGGCTGCTGGAAAAAAAAACAATTAAAAATTTATGAGAAAAATAATACAAATTAAATAAAAATTAAAAAAAGTTAATTAGAATCGAATATTGGTAAGGATCGATCTCGTACTACTGCGATTGAAAGCCTCTAGCACTGCCACCGCACTAATGTGGCTGACACTTTGTGTGGCGAAATTATGCATTGGTTTGTAGACAATATGCAATCTTTACGCTGTCAGATAGAATAAAACATTCCAATCAAACAGCTATCAATATTTTTAGAGAACCAAGATATTTTTGTTATTTCCTAAAAAAACATTGCTGAACCATTTGCTACATTCTACAGTAGCTGACTAATAAAATAGTAGTAAAATAAAACAAAATAATATTATGTTGAAGTAAATACTTACTGTTTTTTTATATTTTCTAAGAATTTTAGAGAAACTCATCAATAATAATCAGTAGATAAAGAATAATTCGCACTAATATTAAACAATGAATATTAAAAGTCTTAAACACAAAATGTCCAAACAGAACTTACGAAAACTATTTTTGCCTGACAAGAGCGACGCGGGTTCCCCTCGCGAAGGCCGTGGGCCGTCTGCCGCCCGTCGCCCGCGCACGGACCCGCCCTTTGCGAACCTCCCAGAAATCAGATTTTATTTTTTTTCTCCAAAACTAATAATCGAAATAAAAAAGCAAGCAGATCACATTTTAGTGTTTATGATTTATAACGTTCAAAATAGTTATCATAAATGCAAGTCGTTAAGTGAAAGTAAATAATAAAAGTTTAGTGAATGTTTTAGACACGGAAAGAGGGCCAGAAGAATTCGTATTTCTCATTAATTACTCAATATTTTTAAATAATCTTAAGAGTGTAATGAAGAGCTGAGACCAATCTACAACATATAATTATTTTATATTTTTTATGTAACGATAAAGTATACTTTATAGGCCTTGCAAGCGACCGAAATATCACGAGAGCCCCCTAAGACAATGAATATTGATGCACCATGGTCCACGTTAGAGGCTTACTAGGTCGTTAAAAAATAACAGATTCAACATGCCTATTCACCCGGCAAATCAGAAGACAGAAAAAATAATACTTACATACTTACATACATATAATCACGCCTTTATCCCTAATGGGGTAGCCAGAGAGTAAACAACCTAAACAAAGTCGGTCCGCCACGTCTGACAAAGTTTTGAGGGTTATTTAAGATATATTTGTAGGTATATTGCTGTAGTGACAGGTTGTCAGCCCATCGCCTAAATTGCAATATTCTGAAACCCTTGGATCACTTTGCTGGTTTTTACAGCATGCCCGGGAGGAAATGCAGCTGGCACATTCTATGTTTTTCTTTCGCTCCCAGTTCAGCATTGAAGAAAAATAATATTTCTTCTGAACAAAGTTTCACTTCGTGTTGTAAAACAGCTCGTACAAATTCCACTGCGTGATAAAATAACGGTGTTAAAAACAAGCTTACAGAAATGTCTGACATTTTAGTTCCGAATTGAAAGTTCGCGCCGAGCTTTTACAAAGTTTAAACTTTATTTTCTTTCAGCGGAGCCATTCGACGCGAGTGGATCCTGATTTATTTCTAAACAAATAGAATCTTCATACACAATTTGCTCGTAGGTTTTCTAAAGGCGCTTTTCGACCTCGTCTTTGACGTAAGATATTTTTGATAAAAATGCAGGATATTAAAATATTAAGCTACATACATAAATACATAAATTCATGCCTTTATCCCTTACGGGGTAGGCAGAGTGTAAAACGCTTAGCGACGCCATGTCCGACAAATATTGAGGGCAATTTTAGATTGTTATGTGTAACGCTGTAGTGACCGGTTGTCATCCATCGCCTAATAGTCCGATAGCGCTGGTCTATTTTGACACCATAAGTTTCAAAAACTCTAAAGTTGCTTATTTCTTGCCTGTGGATACAGAAGTATCTATGAATTATATTTTTTGCATTTTGTGTCACATCTGGTACTTGCATTTTCAGTAATTCGATGATTTGTAGTTGTTTTTTTTTATTCAAATTAAAACTGGCAAAATTAATTTAAACTTTAAAATAACTATAATATCATATCTAGGATAGCCTGCGGAGTGTGCAGACCCGGTTTGTGCCTTCTTCGTCCAGTGCAAACTGACATCTTAGGGTCACTATGTAAAAAAAGTGCAAAAAAAATACAATTGATGAAATAACTGTTTCCTTACTCAAATCACTTTCATGTGCCTATTAAATAAATTTGTGCCAAATTAGGGCATGCACTTTTAAGATTATTAATTATTTTGTTTTTCAAAGCTTCCGTTGCTCCAAAAAAATATTACAATTATTAGAGTTTACTTATTCAATATCAAAAATGCATGAATAATCATCATTCTAAATTTGTGTCCTTTCATGCACTATATTTAAATGAATAAAACACAAAAACAATAGTTGCGGTCGAAACAGGCGGACGCGGGCCGGCGGCAGCGGGCGGAGGGCATACGCACGCACACATTCATAGGGTACGGTTATCTCCACTACGTAGGTAATATAAGGTCATTTTAAATCAAGTGCAAATATTGAAACGTGTGAATCTACACATGACACTAAACAATTTTCCCTAAGAAACATACTCGTAGGTCGTATTACGAAAAATAAAAATTTACTTCCCATACTAAGTGCGCTATCAGCTGGAGCATTTTGTATGGAAGGTTCAATTTTTTTATTCGTTTTTCGACCTATGTTCCTTAGGGAAAGTTGTTTAGTTTCATGGGTTTAACACGATTAATATTTGCACTTGATTTAAAATGACCTTATACAGTTATATCTATCTATGCATATAATAAATATCTAGAAGGGTGGTGTCTGTACATTGAATATTTTTCCAAAAAAATAACTGCAGCAGACATTATTAACGATATAAAGACCAAATCGTTTTTTTTTTTTAGTTTTTGTCTGTCTGTATGTCTGTATGTTACCACATCACGCCAAAACTACTTAACCGATTTCAATGGGACTTTTTTTATTCAACTCAGTGTTACCCGGGTTGCAACTTAGGATACCTAAAATCACGCCACCTCACTTAGAGGGTAGGTAGGAAATTCGAATTTGGCTGTTTTTTAACCGATTTTGATCAAACTTTTTTTATTCAACTGATTGTTATCTAGGAAAAAACATAGGGTACAAATAATCACGCCACCTGAGTTGAGGGGTAGGTAGGAAAAAAATTTTGATTGTATCTTTTCCGATTTGATGTTTTTTTATTCGGCTCAACGTAAACTCACGTAAAACTTTATAGATATACGTATAAAACCACGCCACCTGACTTAGGGAGTAGGCAGAAAATTTAATCTTGTTTTATTTCAAAATCTCATTAGAATAAGTAAGTCGTATTACGCACACAAGTATAGTGCTATACACGTGTAAGGTTTATCTAATGCGATTCAAAATGACACAAATAAGTAAGAGTAAAGAAAATTTAAAACAAAAAAATACATTGCTGTTTAAAATTATAACCACCACGCATACGGAGTCGCGGGCACAGCTAGCATAGATATAAAAATAAAGTAACGAAAAGACGTGCGAATTTTCTAAATGCATTTTTATAAAACACACGCCTGCAATCTCAATACCCACGTATGTCAATGGTCAATGCTTAGACGGTCAATATGGTCAATATTATTTTACGACACGACGATTAGAACCTGAATAATTATCGGCATACCTACCTACAGCTTTTTCGCTATATATAACGCTTCTCGATGTGCCACGCCCCACTTCGAGTAGGTACGTAATGTACAGTACAGTCAGTGAAACAAAATATACACGAATTAAAAAGAATTAATTAATATTTTTGTTATGTGTGGTGTGACCACTTTGAACAGTCTGACGGAGTAGTTTCTGATAGGTACCTATGTAGTCATCAGAGTACATAGGTGTGTGTACAAGTGATGTAACGAGAAGCGGTATGCCGATTAAAAATCCACTAGATTTTTACGGTCGGATAGCCTAGTTGGTAGTGACCCTGCCTTCCTGCCTACGAAGCTAGAGGTTATAGGTTCGATTTCCGCCGCACAGTGGGTCGAAACTGCTAAATGAGGGACATAGGGTTTTTTACTATTAAATTTCATAATTTTAAGATACCCATCAGTCGGTTTTTCATTCTGATGAATAATTGTGATAACAAGTTTTTGTCTAAAACAGATAGTTTGTTTGGAAAAAAACTTTTGAATTTTTGTTGTATGGAATAAGACAAAATGATCAAGGAGTGTGCCCTGCTGGCATTATACAATATTTTTTCGTTGTAAAACTGTTCATTATCTATGTAGGAAAAAAAAAATTTAATATATTATAATATCCTACAGTAGTTTTTAAATAAAACGAAATAAACACTTGGGCGTAGCCACGGCTCCATACAGTGGTGGTCATGCGTTGGCTTGTAACAGTAGTTACAGGAGATGTGCATTGCTAGCAACAATCTTATATGTCAGAACCTTATCTCTTGTCAGTGCAGTTGCAGAAGACGGCAATGTCCGGGGACCTCTTTTAAATTGCTTAACCCTCTCTACATTTGGCAGACAAATTGACGAGCATGGAGGTAGTAGAATATTCAGTCATAGATGATTTAGAAATCCTTTCCGTCTCTCAGTTACTCCCGCTTCTCTGGCCTCTCACGTTCCCAGCCCATTAACGTTCTACCCTAAAGTCCCTTCGTCACTCTGTCCCTCTGTTCAACCGTAATCGTTTCATCCGTCCATCCGCTTATCCATCCCAGTCTCTCCGATAATCCCCTTTCTTTCGGCTTACCCATTCTACCAATCCTATCTGTCCCTCCTACCTCAACGTCCAAGCATCCCTCTTTCCCTCCGCTCACGTCCCTCCCGTTGCTCCCACCCATCCCAGCATAACGTCCCTCCGCTCTTGTCCCTACCTCTGTCTCTCCATAACTCTGTTTCTTTTATCAGGGTATGAACGTGATACCAGGGCCACGTTTTGAAAGTATTTGAAATGTGACCAGTCACAGTGCACAAACATTTCGATTGAGAGCTTGGACACGAACTCACCCAAGGTCTCATATGTCTCTCCAAGTATGTAATGTAATGGCACGCTCCACCTTCGACTCCTGGGCCCGCAGTCCCTGGCAATTAGTCTCAGGTACATACGCATACCATGCTAGAGCGACATACGCAAGACGGGTTCTCACGTACGCCTTATGGACGCCAATCCTCATGCGCAAGCATGCGGGAGTTTCTAGCAGAGAATGGCAGCATATTCCTTTGCTCGCTGAATTGCAGTCGCGAACTCGCTTGTGAGCTCGTATACATCCTTTAGTGTTGAGACTGGTTCCCGGGAGTATTCTGTACCTCGTGCCGTATGCCGTGTGAGTATCTTCTGCCTCGACGGCAGCAGCCTGGAATTTGCCGGCTGGTCTGAGATGGTCGGAGCATACATGGTTGTCGAAGGTTTAAATGTGATTTAAATAATAAGACCGACCTCTGGCTTGACCACCGCAAGATCTATTAGTTATGGGGGATTTGTTTGGTTGTGCGGTTAGTGAGTTGAAGTCACCGACCCCAAGACCAGTTGTCTGTTGAGGTTGGCATCACCTTCCCATCAATATCCCATCCGGACAAGTCCATGTGGTATTTACACAATTTGTTTATAATATCTCTCCTGGCAGCTATCGTCGGCCCTGTGAAGTCCAGAAATTTCTGGATATAAAAGCGTATACCGACTGAAGGTTAGCCATGATGAAGAGAAGCAGGACAGAACCAACCTTTTTTTTTACCAAGACGGCTAAGCTTCGAAAGGCACTCAACTCGTCCTTCCGATACAAAAAGGAAAAGGCCAGAGAACATAACACAAACCTACACATGATCATTATTGATCTAGAAAAGGCTTTCGATCACGTGCCCCGAGAACTTATTTGGGATGCACTTAGAGCCCAAAATGTCTCAATACATCGCCTTCATACAGGATGTACAATGGTGTTACAACTCAAGTCCACCAGGCATCTGTATATCACTGTCAATTACAGTTGGCGTTGATCAAGGGTCGGCTTTGAGCCCTTTGTTATTTAACGTCACCAATGTATCCAAGGACTATCTCTCAAACCGCTGCTCTGATATCAGACTCAGTGGAAGACCTACAGACTGATTTCAATCTCCGGCTGAAGTCACTTGAAGATAATTGTCTTAAGATTAGTTGCAAAAAGACAGAGCATTTATGTCGTGTATATTTGATGGTCACACGGACATGAGCCAGATAAAACTTTTCATAGACGGGGCGTCCACACATAAATATTTGGGATCAATCATTAGCAATGACGGAAAAATTGAGCGAGATGTAACCCTAGAACAACTACGGGATGGATGAAGTTGAGACAACTCACAGGTGTAATGTGTGACAAGAAGATGCACATTAAACTTAAAGTACAGAATATATAATTGTATTACATACAGAATGGTCATTTACCTCCCTTCCCCCGTCCGACATACGTCACACTCCGCGCCGGATTGTGGGCCACATTGAGCGTACGCTTAGCGGGTATGGCGCACGCATGTTTCCCAGTGTAACGGAAATATTCAAGTATTGTGTTCCAAAGATGGTTAGGTACTGTTCTGTGTACGGATGTCTTTCTACTACAAGAGATGACTCCAACAGGAACTTTTTTAGATTCCACAGTGATGACAGACGGTAAGTAAATACATACAAAATGTAGAACCTAATCTATTCTAAATATTCAGTTACAGTGAACAACTTTAAAACGTTGGTTTATCAAGTGATGATTATGACCGGTATAACAAAATTTGTCAACCCTTATAACACACACACACAAACGCATGCCAAGTGCAACATGCCGTCTGTCGAAATGACATGGTAGTTAGGAATGTCCAAGCTGTGCTTAAAGGCAAACTGTACAAAACGACGCGACGCCGCGGAAAACTCCCCGCCACTTGGCTGATGACGGTACAAAAATACCTGAAAGAATCCGACATAGACGCCAAAACAGCACAATATAGACAAAAATGGAAGAGGCAGACAAGGAAAAGCGGCCCCAGATAATGGGAAGAAGGCTTAGGAGAAGAAGAAGAGTAATAGAATAAGAGTAGAGTAAGAGTAGTAACACAAAATTGGAAGATCCTATCTTCAAAATTGGCGGAGTTTCCATAGCTTTTATCAACTATTGACCCATGTTTTCACCCGACATATTGGGTGATAAGGGATTAAAACCGGGTGATTTGGGTTATTACCCGGTTGTAACCCCAAAAAGCTTCCATGCTGGACTGGGAGCGACAGAAGAACGTAGAATGTGCCAGCTGCATCTCCTCCCTGGCACAGCCAAAAACCAGCTAAGGTATTCGAGGGTATATTGTAATTTAGGCGATGGGCTGACAACCTGTCACTACAGCAATATCTAATTCTATCTTAAACATAAACAACCCTCAAAACTTGTCAGACGTGGCGGAACGACCTTTGTTTGGTTTGTTCACGCTCTGCCTACCTTATTACGGATACAGGCGGGATAGTATGTATGTATGTAACCCCAAAAATTTGGTGATAATGGATTTAAACCGGGTGATTTGGGTTATTACCCGGTTTAAACCCGGGTGGATTGAATGGGTTTTTACCCACTACTATACATGTAAATCCGGTTCAACCAAGCGGTTTCAAACGTCGAAATCGGCTAAAAACCATTTTGGGCGAATGTAGCTGGGGAGAAACGGTTGTTTATAAATAGCTATATGTATATACTTTATTCAAAAACTAAGATTATTTTATGTTTTTTGCATTAAATATAAGTTTTAACATAAAAAAAAAAACAGTTTCTATTACTTAATACCTAAGTATGAGATGAACGTGTATGTATGTAAGTATGAGATCAAAGTGGCAACTGAGTGCGCGCGATGGCGCCAATGCCGCTAAGCGTGCTTCCCGCCCCGCCGCCGCTCACCTATACCCTCCCTCCCGCAGGCTCACCGAGTCATGCAGTGGAATGAAAAATACCTACCTTACTTTGCAAACGAAAGATTTTATGACAGTAAGTGAGAAGAAGAAGTGTATCAAACAAATACCTACCTATCTTTACCTTAATATCACTTAGCACATACTAGTTTTGTTGCGGTAGCGATCGATAGTCTACTCGTACTTATACTTTTTTTCAAGGTCAACTATCCATTGTGAAACTATCGTTATTGCAACAACACTGGTACATACCTACTTAGTCCTGATGTATTTTTTAATGATGAGTGACATATATTTTTTTCGGATTTGATTTAATAAGGTACCTATAAGAGATCTCAGTGTGGAATTACGAAAAAACAAACACAGGAGTAACAATTTAGTAAAAACAGGCGTGATCTACAGTAAAAAACGAGCAAAAATCTCATTATTCTTCGTTGGTCCGGTCGGGTAATAACTCAGTTTCGATTTCCATTTAAGTCTGTCACAGTTTCATAACTAACTTTTACTAATTGCTTGTCGCAACTTGCACCAAGAAGACTGAATGTAAACAAAATGCACGCGTCCGCGCTTTTGGCTGGCCGGCGCCCCCCGCCGCCCGGCGCCCGCGCCCGCGCACGATGTTCCGCGCGCTGGATGGTCCCTGCGCTCGCCATTCTTATATAGGTACGTACCTAATATTAGAAGTTCGTGGATAAAAACAACACAAATTATGAATAGTGTTTTGTTACACCATAATAACAAAGAACACGTAAACTCTAATAACTTGCCATTTCTTTTGTGGATTTTACAGGCTGTAGTAATGAAAAAAAATTATATCTATAAACGTCGTGGATGAATTCGACACAAAATATTTTAAACAACAGATATCAGTATTCTGAAACGCGTAACACCTATTTTACCTATTGTAATATTATTTTAGAGCTAGTTGGTGCCGTATTAGGTACTGGTTAAATATTAGGATTCTCGTGGACATATAAAGCACAAAATGCCTATGTACATCAATAACTATCTCGTTATTACCATGAAAGTAATATTTGCATCTCTAATTATCTTTTCTTCCAATACTGATCGAAAAGACAAATACCTAAAATTCTACCTATGCAAGTACCTAGGATGACACAAAATAATGTATTAGGTTGGGCAAATGGTCCGGAAACTGTATGCAAAAAACAAAAAACTTTAAGAGTTTTGAAACTTCAAAACCTAGCGCTATCGGACTATAAATGTCAATACACTGCGACCCTCGAATCCGTATTGCTGACTTCTACAACATGCCTGAGATGAACGGCAGATAGAACATTCTATGTTTTTTTATCGCGCCCAGTCAGGCATGGAAGCTACATACATACATGTATATATTTTGCAGGATTGTGATTTTGATACATCTAACTAAAACGGTTTTGGAAAGTAATGGAGAGGACTATGCCGTATAATGCTGTAGTGACAAGTTGTGAAACCAGTTCCTAAATATCAATACGTCCAAATTCTTGAATCTCATTTCTTATTTAAATGCTACACAGCAAAACCCATTTGATAAAAGAAGAAGAGCAGCACATTTGAAAAGAGAAATAGCAGATAATTGCATTTTTCTGTTTTTATTGTTCGTGCGTAGCAGTGAAGAATGAATTCATTCCTTGCAATCGCAAACAATTTTAATATTCGGTAGACATTCGGTGTGTTTCAGCTGTAACATGCAAAAATTATTCAACCATAACACAGAAAATGAGTGCAAACAAATTACAACAAATATGTTTAAATCGTGAAAATATAATAACCGAACTTGTTACGCCATCTATGACGGATAAACCTATAAACTTCTTCACAGATTTTAAAATTCTCAATAAATGAACCAAAAATATCGTAGACTAGTTTTAGTACGATAAAATTCCTACAGGTTTTATTATCACTAAAGAGACGTGAAACAATACATTAATAAAAGTACGTAAATCCTCTAATAAAACAAGGGTAATTGGTTCGCGACGATAAAATGAGAGCTTAAAAATACCTCGTGAAAATATTTCGAGAGCCTTCGGCGAACAATTAATTCGATAGGCAAAGGGTAATTATAAAAGCTTGTGTGGACACAAAATACCTTTAAATGGAATAAGTATAGAAGGCCTCTTTTCAAAGTTCATTCAAACAAAATGTTCCTGCCGTGCGTAAGATTTAAGTACCTACTTAACTAGATTCAAATATGACTGTGTGATAACCGTAGTAATACTATAAACGATCTTATAAAAAAATATTAAGAGATACGTAAATTCTGATGCTGTAAAAACCAGCTTAGGGATCCGAGGGTTTCAGTATATTGTAATTTAGGGGATGGACTGCCAACCTGTCACTACAGCAATATACGTACAAATCTTTCTTGAATGGCCCTCAAGACTTAGTCAGACGTGGCGGAACGGCCTTTGTTTATGTCGTTTACGTTCTGCCTACCCCATTAGGGATAAAGGCGAGATTATATTATGTGTGTATGTAAATTCTGATCTCGTAAACTACCTCCGTGACGTCAACGTAGTTATTTTCATCATAATCATTTATTTATTGCTTACATGGCTACATTAGTTCTGAATTATAAATAGTTTCCAACCATGAACACTGTTGGGCGCTGCAATTTACAAGCATGTAATTTTACAATTATAAATAAAATACGGACAAAACAGATAACTAATCAAATAATTTACATTATATAACATGTTTGTCTTTCACATTTGGACTACTTAATGTATTTTCCTTTATTTTTACTAAGTGTTCTGTGCTCTACCTACCAGCATAGTATAGCTAGTTTTATTTAGCACTCATCTACATTATATCATCTAATTTATTTCTTAGGCTTTCCATTCTTCTTAGCGAGTGGATTCTCGACGCGAACGACCCGATGAATTCTGGTGTCAGAGTTTTAGGCTTTCCATAAACATTTGACACAATTTGGGTTAAAATAAGATTAGGGTAATAAAATCCTCCATGCTGGACTGGGAGCGAGAGAAAAACATAGAATGTGCCAGCTGCATTTCCTCCCGGGCATGCTGCAAAAGTCAGCTAAGGGATCCGAGGGATTCAGTATATTGCAATTAAGGCGATGGACTGACAACCTGTCACTACAGCAATATACCTAAAATTATATCCCAATTAACTCTCAAAACTTTGTCAGACGTGGCGGAACGACCTTCGTTTAGGTGATTATATGTATGTGTTTGTATATAACATGTTAATTGAAAATCGACATTTATATCTATATTTATTCGTAGTCGGATTTCAACTTAATACTGACCTACTCAAACAGTAAAGCACGTGTGCAAAAATGCGTATAACGTGATAATATAAAAGATGCGTCTTCATTTTGTGCGGTTCGATGAGGTAAAAAACGATTCACACAATTTCTGTTTAGTATCAGAAATTTAACTTAATCTGGCAACCGAATTTATGAGACAGGTTAAACAAATTCTACCTTGGGTTGTATAATACCAACAAGTTTCGCTAACGCTTATAACGCTTTATTTATTAACTAGCGACCCGCATTCGCCTTATTTTGATTACATTTTTTAATGTAATTTTACGCTAAATATAATCTTCTTCTCTTTACTCGTTCTCCATTGTTGTGAGAAATGTAATCAAAGCTTCTGGGTGAGCCGGCTCTTCTTTCAACACTGGTAACAAACCCATCTACGTTCAATCATGTCCTTTTAGAAGTTATATATTGAGGCTAGTTCGCCGAGCGATGATGGATAGAAAATGGCTAACTTCGTTGGGCTGGATGTTGTGACCAGGGGGACCAAACGGTTGGACCGTTCGGATTTCTTCACGTCGGCCGCGGGGAGACGCCATCGAGGCAGTGCCTCCTGGGCGTTGTTTCAATTCGACGACAGGCGGGGCGTTGGGGCGCTTGAAGCTTAGGGTCTTGTCCGGGTCGTCAGGAGGATTTCACGCCGCGGCGAGATCGAGCCAGCCGGGGGATTCCCCATGGGGGGAGGCCCAGCTGGTGACCTCAAGCTCGCGGCGGCTTCTCTGTCCTGGGGTCAGTCCGTGTAATGTTGTGGTGCCCACGATCCTAACTACTCGAAGGGGAGTAGTGGATGTGGGCAGCTTAGAAGCGGGCTAGGAAAGCCTCTCGCTTCTCTTCTGTGGAAGGCCACCCTGAGCAGCCGGCATTCTAGCCTCGGTGAGCCTCAGATCGTCGAGGCCCCTCTCGATAATACTGGTAGCGTCCGTTCCAGTGCGGAGCGCTACCAGGACCTCGGTTAGGATCCTGATTGCCTTCATCAGGATCTGTATTTTATGCATATATATTGCTGATGATATATATTTTACAAAATAACAAATTTTCGTGTCATTCACTTGTGGGTTTAACGGAAGTACATATCCCTCAACGTCAGTAGCCAAATATTTTAGAAAATACTTCGCACGGAAATCATCAGTATTTCTCTAATATATTATGCATGTATTATCCATATAAATTTTCCTCTTGAATCACTCTATCCATTAAAAGAAACCGCATCAAAATCCGTTGCGTAGTTTTAAAGATTTATGCATACATATGGATATAGCGACTTTGTTTTATACTATGTAGTGATTAGGTACCTTTCCGGGAAAACTAACAGCATAAATAAACTTATTGCTCACAGTGAGAGAAATTACATATTTTTCGCGGATGTCTCAGTGTTCTCAATCTTCCATGCTGTACTGGGAGCGAGAGAAAAACATAGAACGTGCCAGCTGTATTTCCTCCCGGGCATGCTGTAAAAACCTGCTAAAGGATCCGAGGGTTTCAGTATATTGCAATTTTGGCGATGGACTGACAACCTGCCACTACAGCAATATACCTACAAATCTATATCAAAAAACACTCAAAACTTTGTCAGACGTGGCGAAACGACCTTTGTTTAGGTCATTTAGGCTCTGCCTACCACATCAGGGATAAAGGCGTGATTATATGTATGTATGTATATCTCAGTGTTTTTTAAAATTACTGGATCGAATCCCGTCCAAACCGAAAACGAAACGATTTAAAATTTTAGAAATAAATACAAGATTCGGGAGTTTTCCTAATTATAAAATCTGCAGAACAAATTCATTTTAGAAGCTCAAACCAAACCCAATTTGCTAGCTCGATCTAATTCCGAAGTTTAACGAATTCGTGCGCAGCACCTATTCTAAACAGCTAAGCACAACACATTTGAGCAGAGCGCCAATTACCGAGAGCGAGTCGCGCTCAATACTAAGAATAACTACCTAGCTTAGAGCAAACAGAACCACAGCTCGGACACTCCTAACTATCATGTCATTTTGGTCACACATCGACAGACGGCATGTTGCACTTGGCATGTATTTGTGTGCGTGTTATAAGGGTTGACAAAATTTGTTATACCGGTCATAATCATCACTTGATTAATCTGGTTCTTGATTAAACCAACTTTTTAAAGTAGTAGTCTACACTGTGGAATCTAAAAAAGTTCCTATTGGAGTCATATCTTGTGGTAGAAAGACATCCGTATACGGAACAGTATCTAACCATCTTTGGAACACAAAACTTTATTATTTCCGTTGCACTGGGAAACATGCGCGCGCCATACCCGCTAAGCGTACGCCAATGTGGCTCACAATCCGGCGCGGAGTGTGACGTATGTCGGATTGGGGAGGAGAGGTGAATGTCTATTCTATATGTAGTACTATTATTTATTCTGTGACAGAACTATCATTTTTCTGTTAAAATTTCCAGACCTTTGCGAAAATTAATTTATTTATACCTACAAGTCAAATTTAATTTCTTTCTATTCGTTTTGTTTGTCAAATTGATTTTATTCTTCTTTCTGCATAAATTTAAAGACAAGTAAAGGTACTAAGGCTTGTATATATGAAGCAACCTCAAACTCGAGAGCAGTATTAAGTATGGATTTGAGAGGCCAATTTGTACTGAAATGACATTTCTGATCTGAACTCAATCTCGCTGTCACTTATGAGAACGGATTTTAAATACGGCCCTCAGAAACCTTCGCTTCATAATCTTCGACCATGATCAGTGATATTTGATAAAGTAGTCTTAAATTAAAATACAGAATACATTATTAGTATTCAGTGAAATACTTACAGTACGAGTTTGTTTGAGGACTTATTTGGATCGCTTTATTTATAACTTTCTGGAAATACCCAATTTTCCAAGGGATGAGTCATTGTTTTCCGTACCCTAAGGTTGCCTGTAAGAAATTGCTGCTTAGCAATAAGGCCGCCTATTCGTACTACTATTTGTTTCATTTTATTTTATTTTCTCTCGTGTCTTTTCTGTGCAATAAAGTATATTCTTATCTTATTTTCCTAACATACAAACTAGTATTTCTCTGCTTCATTTCTGTCATTCATGGGGCAGTATTCCAAGCAGCATGCGGTTTGTTTTGCCACTTCACTGCAAATGAGATTGTGGGACAGATCGAGTTTCAGAAGTGGATTTGACGAATTTGTAAACGACCGTATTCATTTGGATAATGATGTCATATAATCATACATACTTATCATGCCGTTATCCCTAATGGGGTAGGCAGAGCGTAAACGACCTAAACAAAGGTCGTTCCGCCACGTCTGACAAAGTTTTTAGGGTTATTTAAGATAGATTTGTAGGTATATTGCTGTCATACAATCAATTTACTTATTTAACAGTTTATTGTACATAATATAATACAAAGGACATATACATATAAAACAAATCACAACAGGCACAGCTTATTTCTAAAAAGAAATCTCTTCCAGCCGACCTTGGCTAGTGAAATTGCATTCTGAGAGGCAGATACGACGTGCACAATTATAAATATTGGAAACAATAATTTATTAATCTATGGCCCTAATATCCATAATTGTTCAATAAAACACTAAAGGGGTAATCAAATCACACTTAATAATAAGTAATATTAGTTTTCTGCCCTGCAATTAGCGGCTCCATTATTTGAACTATAATAATGTTATGTTTTACGACAAAATTGTAGTCTTTCGTAGAAGCAGGCTTTCTTTGTAGTACAACCACATATTACTAATGAGCGGGGCGGGCGCAAAGTATGCGAAATGCACTGAAACCAGCAATTAATATATTATTTTCTGAGAAACCAATAAATAAAGTGATTTGCAACATAAAAAATTTACACACTTTACGATTATTTTTCTCAGAATCTAATCGAAACTGACTCCTAGTTCCTTAGGCAACTTTGTTCTACACACTAAGATCTATCTAAAGCTAAATAAGTCTACACATGTCCGATTTTGAGGGCATTTCGCACACTGTGGGGCGGTACAACTAGTTAGCCGCATTTGGGTCGTGGTTACGATAACAGTGGTGAAGTAGATTGAGTGGGAGCCAATTTTGACATTTGGCTCGATTCTAGATACCACCGGCTAAAACTAAAATTAAATCTATCTATCACTTTCAAAATAATGAAATTGAAAAAGGACAGGCGATTTGTACTCTATGGTTTTACACTTTGTCCGCTAGATTTTTACTCGCTTTTGCACGTTTCCCCAGTATTATTGTCTTTTTCAATTTTCATCATATGATGGCGGATAAAAATGACAGATAACGCATAAAACCACGGACTATAAATCAAAAACTGGAGAGAATAGATTTCCTGTCCTTTTCCAAAGATTTTAGTCTAAAAGTGACAGATAGATTATAATTTTAGGTTTAGCCGGTTAATCTAGAAATAAGCCCATTATCTTCATTTACGCTCCATTTGATCTATCTACATAGTAAAAATAAAAAATATGAAATCTTAATTGGATTCGGGCAGGTTTTGAAACTATAATTAAATATAGGTACGGTATAGATAATTATAATAAAGGACTTTACCGGGTTGCACAGTACTGCGAAAACCTACCCAGCTCAGTAGGTTGAGCTATTTATTATTCTGTGGTTAAGCTCTGTAACGGTTTTCCAAGGAAGCATGCTCGACCCATCATATTATTATCTGAGTAGGATTCAAGATGTTATAGAAATAGCTATGTTGCAAAAAAATACTCAAAGATATAAAAATAAACTCTTTGTGTATACCGGGTGTAAGGGACAGCGTCCCGCAAAGTGATAGTGGTTGCTCAGTCAACGATACTGAACAACTTCCACTAAGAAATTCTTTCAAGATATTAAAATGTAAATTGGCTTTTCCATACAAAATGTCCACCTCGATCAGACGATTTGTAAGGAAAAGACAATATTTTTTTCACTTCCTGAAAGAATTTCCTGGTAAAAGTTGTACAGTTTCGTTGACTGAGCCCGTATCAGTCTTTATGTATGTATAAATTCTGTAAGGCTTCTATTCCGAATGTAGAGCATGTATTTCTATCTAAAGGCTGTCTGATGTAATTCAGCTAGCGCTCGAACGATCGCGCACCGGAAGAAAAATGCTTCGAAATAATACCAACTGAGCAATGAGAAACTGATGTTATTACAAATTTTCACTGCATATTTGCTGCAGTTATTAGTTAGTTTAGTGTTTAAAAGTCTTTATTCAAATTTAAGTATATAAAGTACTAGCGACCCGCCCCGGCTTCGCACGGAAATTATCAGTCTTTCTCTACTATATTATGCATGTATTATACATGTAAACCTTCCTCTTAAATCACTCTATCCATTTAAAGAAACCGCATCAAAATCCGTTGCGTAGTTTGAAATATATATGCATACATAGGGATATAGGGACAGAGAAAGCGACTTTGTTTTATACTATGTAGTGATTACATAAATATCTAAATGAATACTAACCTAATTAACCGCGTTACTCAGCCTGATTTGCCTAATCATTTTTATACATACATACATATTTGTATAATTTTGATACCTAGAAACAAAGTTACAATAGCTGCAGCTTATATTATGTAAGTTGCATACAAATCTTACATAGATGTATGTTACTAATCTTAGGTAAGTGTCCTGCTTTATGATTACACTGATGTCCTACCTTCTATAAAAATGATTGAATGTTATTCCATGCTGGACTGGTGGCGAAAGAAAAACGTAAAAAGTGCCAGCTGCATTTTTTATCCCGTGCATGTATAAACCAGCTAAGAGATCCAAGAGCTACAGTACATTGCAATTTAGGCGATAGGCTGACAGCCTGTCGCTACAGCGATGTACCTACAAATCTTTCTAAAACAACCCTCAAAACTTTGTCAGGCGGAACGACCTTTGTTTAGGTCGTTTATGCTCTGCCTACCCCATTAGGGACAAAGGCGTGATTATATGTTCAAAAAAACTAAAATAAAAGTAACACACAAAAAGTAAAGCCAGCATTCCGTTATGCAGTTTTAAACATAAAAATATTTTAGTTACTTGTTCATATTCAACTTAATAAGTCCTTTTCATATTGCAAACAGGCCGCATTTACTGCTGTAGAACCACAATTAGCTAAAACGTCCCCCGCTTCGTTAGCGTTCATTGCGACGTTTTCAAGTCTACTAAATGTTGTTGCTTGCAAAATGCATTCACAGCGTTTACTACCATACTTAGCTTTAAACTTTTGAGTAATCTTTTACTTCAAATTGTATCTTAAACATAAAGCCACTGCTTCCAAGCTGACTGGATTGGCATGGGAACGATAAAATTGATAACTCTTATGCAGTGCTCACTTTAAGGCTCGTATTTATAAAGCGATCTTAAGATTCAATAGATATAAGAACAGATATTTAAAAATCAATTCGAGTTTTCAAACATCATTCGTTTTGAACAACCGTTTAACATCTATAACGTGAATACTGTTTTCCACCCAATAGGTACGTATGTAGGTAGAGAGCTAGTCTCTACTCTATTACCCTAATGTTTCCTCCGAAACACGTGCATATCTACGAGAACAGTCAAGGCATCTTTCTACGTTATTAGGGCAGACTCTTCGTAGTAAACCATCTGCATGACGTCATAAATCTCCCCCAAACCTGCGTCACAATGCGTGCGCACGCGACATGGCAGACAGACAATTTATCAAAGACCCCTGTCTTGATAGAATACTTTGGGAATTCAGGTGTCATTAGCGGCTGGGGGTCAAGGCCACGTGGGTGTTCAATTCGTAAGGAGGGGGTTCTGTCACTGCTTACCTGAAAATTAACTTTAAAAGAGGGTCGCTCTAATTTTTTTTTTAATGTCAGCCTCATATTGTCAAACATAATTTTGCCCGCATATGGATAAATCTAACATTGCATTAATTTATTGTGTATTTTTGAGAATTCTAGCACTCAGAATGCTATTTTTATTTCATATAATATAAAAGAAGGAAAATAAATTTATTTCTGGCAGGACTCAAATCTTCGTCTTTGGAATGCCGCCGGTCCATTACCTACCAACTATTTTTATTAACTGAGCTACAAAAACGGTAGAGGGCGTGACAAATTTATCATAGTCTTTCTTATGTATACGTCATAGCGACGTTAGCGACATCTAGCCATGTAGTTTAAGAACTACGTAGGGCTTGACCAGTCCAAATTAAGATTGGAATTCAAGTCAATAATGATATCACCTCACTTTTTTCATATTTATGAGGATTATAATGCTATTTTATTTCATAAATAATATGAAAGAAATAAAATAATAAAGGTAGAGTAATGGACCGGTATTCCAGATCGGTATTACGCAGGTTCGAGTCCTGCCAGAAACGAATATATTATTTTCCTTCTTTCATATTATATTAATATTTTGTGTCTTACCACATCAAGCTTACCACAGGTTCTACCATTGTAATGTTGAGTGTGTGTAGAAAAACATACCTGTAACAAACAAACAAATAGGTACTAATTTTCATTACATACATACATATAATCACGCTTTAATCCCTAATGGGGTAGGCAGAACGTAAACGACCTAAACAAAGGTCGTTCAGCCACGTCTGACAAAGTTTAGAGGGTTATTTAAGACCTATTTGTACGTATTTTGCTGTAGTGACAGGTTGTCAGCCAATCGCCTAAATTGCAATATACTGAAACCCTCTGATCCCTTAGCTGGTTCTTACAGCATGCTCGGGAGGAAATACAGCTGGCACACTCTATGTTTTTCTCTCACTCCCAGTCCAGCATGGCAGTAAAATATAAATAATTTTCATTATGCTGTAATTAAATCAATCTATTTCATAAGGCATGGTGTAAATTCTTGCAAGTGCGCTATATCTTTTTTGCCGGTCCTGATATATAGGTAGGTATGAATTGGGAATTGCGCGGAATTTTTTAGGGTGGTCTATAGATAGATTGTTCTTATATTTTTATTATTTCCTCCAGCAAATTAAAAAATACAAAAGTATTCTCCGAGCAGGTATAGCATAGAACATTTTCTTGCTTTATTATAAAAGAATCTTGTAACCGTACTTTCCATTTACCAAGTAATCTGCGGTCTAGAATCCCCAGAGTCATAGCCAAGTTAAAAGCATATTCATGTAATACCGAGCGCCGTTTCCTGTGGCAAATATTTAATGTTACTGGAGCAGCCCGGTATGGAACCGTTTATGTCTTTCATTTGCATATAAAGCCTGTCCCTTTCTAACAGTAGGCAGAATGTGCTGTACGAACAGAGCAGATTCAGGCCGTCTTGCAATTTTCCCATATTTTTTGCTCTACGTACAAAAGTGGCTGCTTTGTCATAGAGAAGTTTCACAAAATATACATACATATAATCACGTCTCCATCCCCAATGGGGAAGGCAGAGCGTAAACGACCTAAACAAAGGTCGTTCCGCTACGTCTGACAATGTTTTGAGGGTTATGTAGGTATATTTGTAGGTATTTTGCTGTAGTGACAGGATGTCAGCCTATCGTCTAACTTTGTCAGATGTGGAACGACCTTTGTTTCGGTCGTTTATGCTCTGCCTACTCCATTAGGGATAAAGGCGTGATTATATGTATGTATGTATAAATACAGCTATTCCTATCTAATAGTCACATTCCAATAATAGATTTTTTCTAATATGTTTTTCTCAGGGTAAAAAATTGTAAGTTGTCCTAACATTTAGGTTTTTATGGCCATAGATGTTTGAGCAAACTTATGGGTGTCAGTTGCGTCAGCACGTGTCAAGACTATTTAAGTTATCCACATCTCTTATCCGCAGCCAACCAAAATCCTCAAGTGTTGATCTGTGGTCAACAACATCGCGTCATCGTAATAATGATAACAAATGATGGCTAGCTTACCGTGTTTCAAGAGTTCTGCAAACTAATATTTTAGTTTAAAATAGTAAGTACATACATACATATAATCACGCCTTTATCCCTAATGGGGTGGGCAGAGCGTTAACGACCTAAATAAGGGTCGTCCCGCCACGTCTGACAAAGTTTTGAGGGTTATTTAAGATAGATTTGTAGGTATACTGGTGTAGTGACAGGTTGTCAGCCCATCGCCTAAATTACAATATACAAAAACCCTCTGATCCCATAGCTGGTTTCTACAGCATGCCCGGGAGGAAATGCAGCTGGCACATTCAATGTTTTTCTCTTACTCCCAGGTCAGCATGGAAGCCAGTACACTGAAAAAAATACTTGTTTATATACGAGCACATAAAGTAATGTGTTTATAACAATAATATAAAAAAAATTATGAGTATCATCACTACCAAGTACCTATAATCGATCTTAACATCAACGTTATTGTCTTAATCATATTACTTGATGTGTTCGTATGTAAACAAGTTCCTTGATCAAATTAACCACGTTTTTTTTCAGTGTAGGGAGGAAATTAACTTGGCTGAGCTTGAACAACTTGTTCTAATTTTCAAATGAAAATGCGGTGGTTAGCTTATCGTGTTTAAGGTGTTCTGTAAACCGATGTTTCAGTTCAAAATACCAGTACTAAACTTGTCTGAGATAGACGACAATTATTTCTAAATTAAGTATCTGGTTCGTGTGCCAGTTGCCTGATTCGAACAAGTTATATTATGATACCAAAAATCTTTAAAATTTAAAACTATTCTACTGGAATTAGGCCTGTCTTCCTTGCTGAACTGGAAGCAAGAGAAAAACATAGAGTGTGCAAGCTGCATTTCCTCCCGGGCATGCTGTAAAAACCAGCTAAGTGATCCGAGGGTTTCTGTATATTGTAATGTAGGCAATAGGCTGACAACCTGACACTACACCAATATACCTACAAATCCATCTTAAAAAACCCTCAAAACTTTGTCTGACGTAGAGCAACGAGCTTTGGTTGGGGTTGTTTACGCTCTGCCTACCCCATTAGGGATAAAGGATTGACTATATATATGTATGTATGTATGTTTTACGAATAAGTTTGAAGACTTTAGACCTCTAGGAGCCTGAAACTAAAAGTTTGCACGTGAACTTTCACTTCGCCTTCACCATCATAGCGTATGACAATCCCTGCAAATGTCTACATCCAGATGTTCCAGCCAGCTTTCTGCGTCAGCGGTGAACTTGTGCAACTCGGCGATGTCTCCGGGAAAACAGTGAAGTGGACATTCATTCACAACGTGGGAAAGGGTTCGGTCAGGTGCTCCACAGTCGCAATTCGGTGACTCCCGAAGGTGGTGATTTGTTGTCCAGTGGTTGGTTCTGAACCGGGTCCATGCTTTTCTGCTGGCAACCAGGTTGCTGAATTGTAGGGTCAGTGACTAACTTCGCCTTTACATGGTATCTGAATGGCGGAATACTGCTGGGGTTTTTTTGCCTAGTGTAAGCCTAGCTTGGCTATTCAAAGGGCCGACATGATACATGAAGAATCTGGTATAGACGCAATAAACAACCTCTTTACTTTAAAATGATGTTCTGTACTGGTGATGGTGGCATGGAATGAGTTCGATATTTTCCGCACAAAAAATTACACCCTCTATACAAAAATCCTCTTTGAACAACTGCAGTCTATTCCGACATGAATAAAATACCGGGTGTAAAGGATAGCGTCCCGCAAACTGAAAGGAGTTGCTTAGTTTATGGAAAACATTTTTTTTTTCTTTTCCTGGAAAATATCCTGCTGATAGTTGTTCAGTTCCGTTGACTCAGTAATCCCTATCAGTTTGCAGGACGCTGTCCCTTACACTCTGTATAAAGTCGCTTTCAGTTAGGTTTTTATAAAATAATATTATCATTATAGATGTACCGAGACACACATAGACATCTATTATTAAGGGTAACAACCACCTTCATTTTATTTAAGGGTCACGGGTCGGGGTTATTAAATTTCGTTCCGCTGAAGTTTTAATTAGAGCTTCTATTTTCATTGAGAGGTCTCGGAGTGGGTAGAGGTGTTAAATATTCAAGCCGCGTGCTGCAGTGCTCTTGTGTGGTGAAAATTATGATTTACTCTAGGTCCTAGTGTCTAGGAACTCCACCGAGAAAATACCAATAAAAGCAGATAGCATGTTTGTATGTGTGTCTAGTTAGTTAGTATTTCAAAAGGGATACAATCCTTGCATACAATATTAATCTCTTCAATATGAGAGTGAACGCAGATTTCTTCAGGGAGAGCTTTCTTCATTATTGACTCTGTCTTTCACACTTTCTGTCTTGTCCAGAATCAATAGGACACACTAACTGCCTCCGTAGTCTAGTGGCTAGTGCCATGGACTCCCGATCCGGAGGTTCTGGGTTCGATTCCCAGGGGGGAAACACAAAGTTGATATTTGGGAATTTATCACATTGTGAATTTTTCCCCAGTTTGGTTAGGACATTGCAGGCTGAATCAGAATCAGAATCAGAAAATATTTATTGCAACAAACATGGTATTATAGATGACACAATTTATACTTAAAGTAAAGAGCGCATGTTTCGCCAATACAGATAATTAGCATGCAATAGAAAAAATTATAATAATTAAACATTACGTAAAATATAACATCAATATTTTTTTTAAATGTCAATAAGCTTTTTTACATAATCAATTCAAATTACAGTTCATGGTACAATCATAATTTATTAAACATGTCCAAGAAATTCATTTGTAGTATATACTACTTGGTCATTAAGCCATTTATACAATTTTGACGAAAATAATCTTAATTGCAAATTTCTTATGTCAATAGGGATATTATTATATAATCTAACAAACATGCATATACAATTTTTATTATTTATTTCTATAAGAGGAGCTTCCTCAAAAATCAGTCTATTAGGATCTCTCCTACTCCTTGGATTTCTGTCACATGATTTAACAAAAAACATAGGATGCTTTTTAATGAATATGCATGCGTCATATATGTACATTGCTGGTAAAGGGAGTAAGCCAAGATCCTTAAAAACAGGTTTACACGATTCAGTCACAGGCATGCTCATAAGTGCTCTTATACATTTTTTTTGAGAAACCAAAACTTTGTTCACATCTGTACCATTTCCCCAGATAATTAGACC
Organism: Scrobipalpa costella; assembly: GCA_949820665.1. NCBI lineage: Eukaryota > Metazoa > Arthropoda > Insecta > Lepidoptera > Gelechiidae > Scrobipalpa > Scrobipalpa costella. The sequence goes on from OX463306.1 coordinate 6,616,691, forward strand.
ATAGCGTAGAACTGAGGCCACACATGCATGATAAGCGGTCAAAGCAGTTTTTTTATTCGTTATGTTTCTAAGTCGGCTTAAAGCAAAAGCAAAATTATTTAATCTATCACTAACATTTTTAATTTGTGTTTTCCAGCTTAACTGGTTGTCAATTATGACACCTAAAAATTTCGTTTCACTTTCTTCTTTTATATCACTATCCATATAGCGTATTTTTAAATATGTATTTATGTAATAATTGAAGTTTATGAAGCACGTTTTTGACAAGTTTATTTTGAGATTATTTATTTCTATCCAATTAATTATATCTTTTAATGTATTATTTATATCATCTTCGTGTGTTGTCATAGTATATTTATTTATTTTACCGCTTGTCGTCACTACTATTGATATATCATCGGCAAACATTATGCACTTTTTGTTTGTAATTTTTGGGAGGTCATTTACATAAAGTAGAAACAGTAATGGCCCAAGTACACTGCCTTGTGGCACACCATACTTATTATATTTATATTCAGAGCTATAATTTATAATTTCACTTTTGTCATTTAATTTAGTAACTAATACGCATTGTTTTCTATTTGACAAATAAGTCATTAACCAATTCAGAGGTAGTCCTCGAATTCCCATATTTTCTAATTTGGGAATTCGAGGACTAACTCTGAATTGGTAAAAAAAAACATAAAGCCACTGCTTCCAAGCTGACTGGATTGGGATGGGAACGATAAAATCGATAACTCTTATATGCAGTGCTCACTTTAAGGCTCGTATTTATAAAGCGATCTTAAGATTCAATAGATATAAGAACAGATATTTAAATAAGATCTTATATAAGAAGAATTTATATAAGAACAGATATTTAGAAATCAATTCGAGTTTTCAAACATCATTCGTTTTGAACAACCGTTTAACATCTATAACGTGAATACTGTTTTCCACCCAATAGGTACGAGTACCTATGTAGGTAGAGAGCTAGTCTCTACTCTATTATCCTAATGTTCCCTCCGAAACACGTGCATATCTACGAGAACAGTGAAGGCATCTTTCTACGTTATTAGGGCAGACCCTTCGTAGTAAACCATCTGCATGACGTCATAAATCTCCCCCAAACCTGCGTCACAATGCGTGCGCACGCGACATGGCAGACAGACAATTTATCAAAGACCCCTGTCTTGATAGAATACTTTGGGAATTCAGGTGTCATTAGCGGCTGGGGGTCAAGGCCACGTGGGTGTTCAATTCGTAAGGAGGGGGTTCTGTCACTGCTTACCTGAAAATTAACTTTAAAAAAGGGTCGCTCTAATTTTTTTTTTAATGTCAGCCTCATATTGTCAAACATAATTTTGCCCGCATATGGATAAATCTAACATTGCATTAATTTATTGTGTATTTTTGAGAATTCTAGCACTCACAATGCTATTTTTATTTCATATAATATAAAAGAAGGAAAATAAATTTATTTCTGGCAGGACTCAAATCTTCGTCTTTGGAATGCCGGTACATTACCTACCAACCTACCAACCTACCTACCAACTGAGCTACAAAAACGGTAGAGGGCGTGACAAATTAATCATAGTCTTTCTTATGTATACGTCATAGCGACGTTAGCGACATCTAGCCATGTAGTTTAAGAACTACGTAGGGCTTGACCAGTCCAAATTAATAATAAGTCAATAATGATATCACCTCACTTTTTTCATATTTATGAGGATTATAATGCTATTTTATTTAATAAATAATATGAAAGAAATAAAATAATAAAGGTAGAGTAATAGACCGGTATTCCAGATCGGTATTACGCAGGTTCGAGTCCTGCCAGAAACGAATATATTATTTTCCTTCTTTCATATTATATTAATATTTTGTGTCTTACCACATCAAGCTTACCACAGGTTCTACCATTGTAATGTTGAGTGTGTGTAGAAAAACATACCTGTAACAAACAAACAAATAGGTACTAATTTTCATTACATACATACATATAATCACGCTTTAATCCCTAATGGGGTAGGCAGAACGTAAACGACCTAAACAAAGGTCGTTCAGCCACGTCTGACAAAGTTTCGAGGGTTATTTAAGACCTATTTGTACGTATTTTGCTGTAGTGACAGGTTGTCAGCCAATCGCCTAAATTTCAATATACTGAAACCCTCTGATCCCTTAGCTGGTTTTTACAGCATGCTAGGGAGGAAATACAGCTGGCACACTCTATGTTTTTCTCTCACTCCTAGTCCAGCATGGAAGTAAAATATAAATAATTTTCATTATGCTGTAATTAAATCAATCTATTTCATAAGGCATGGTGTAAATTCTTGCAAGTGCGCTATATCTTTTTTGCCGGTCCTGATATATAGGTAGGTATGAATTGGGAATTGCGCGGAATTTTTTAGGGTGGTTTATAGATAGATTCTTCTTATATTTTTATTATTTCCTCCAGCAAATTAAAAAAATACAAAAGTATTCTCCGAGCAGGTATAGCATAGAACATTTTCTTGCTTTATTATAAAAGAATCCTGTAACCGTACTTTCCATTTACCAAGTAATCTGCGGTCTAGAATCCCCAGAGTCATAGCCAAGTTAAAAGCATATTCATGTAATACCGAGCGCCGTTTCCTGTGGCAAATATTTAATGTTACTGGAGCAGCCCGGTATGGAACCGTTTATGTCTTTCATTTGCATATAAAGCCTGTCCCTTTCTAACAGTAGGCAGAATGTGCTGTACGAACAGAGCAGATTCAGGCCGTCTTGCAATTTTCCCATATTTTTTGCTCTACGTACAAAAGTGGCTGCTTTGTCATAGAGAAGTTTCACAAAATATACATACATATAATCACGTCTCCATCCCCAATGGGGAAGGCAGAGCGTAAACGACCTAAACAAAGGTCGTTCCGCTACGTCTGACAATGTTTTGAGGGTTATGTAGGTATATTTGTAGGTATTTTGCTGTAGTGACAGGATGTCAGCCTATCGTCTAACTTTGTCAGACGTGGAACGACCTTTGTTTCGGTCGTTTATGCTCTGCCTACTCCATTAGGGATAAAGGCGTGATTATATGTATGTATGTATAAATACAGCCATTCCTATCTAATAGTCACATTCCAATAATAGATTTTTTCTAATATGTTTTTCTCAGGGTAAAAATTTGTAAGTTGTCCTAACATTTAGGTTTTTATGGCCATAGATGTTTGAGCAAACTTATGGGTGTCAATTGCGTCAGCACGTGTCAAGCCTATTTAAGTTATCCACATCTCTTGGCCGCAGCCAACCAAAATCCTCAAGTGTTGATCTGTGGTCAACAACATCGCGTCATCGTAATAATGATAACAAATGATGGCTAGCTTACCGTGTTTCAAGAGTTCTGCAAACTAACATTTTAGTTTAAAATAGTAAGTACATACATATATATAATCACGCCTTTATCCCTAATGGGGTGGGCAGAGCGTTAACGACCTAAATAAGGGTCGTCCCGCCACGTCTGACAAAGTTTTGAGGGTTATTTAAGATAGATTTGTAGGTATACTGGTGTAGTGACAGGTTGTCAGCCCATCGCCTAAATTACAATATACAAAAACCATCTGATCCCATAGCTGGTTTCTACAGCATGCCCGGGAGGAAATGCAGCTGGCACATTCAATGTTTTTCTCTTACTCCCAGGTCAGCATGGAAGCCAGTACACTGAAAAAAATACTTGTTTATATACGAGCACATAAAGTAATGTGTTTATAACAATAATATAAAAATAATTATGAGTATCATCACTACCAAGTACCTATAATCGATCTTAACATCAACGTTATTGTCTTAATCATATTACTTGATGTGTTCGTATGTAAACAAGTTCCTTGATCAAATTAACCACGTTTTTTTTCAGTGTAGGGAGGAAATTAACTTGGCTGAGCTAGAACAACTTGTTCTAATTTTGTATGATAAAATGCGGTGGTTAGCTTATCGTGTTTAAGGTGTTCTGTAAACCGATGTTTCAGTTCAAAATAGAAGGGGCCTGTTGGATGTAGGTTAAATTGTCTGAGATAGACGACAATTATTTCTAAATTAAGTATCTGGTTCGTGTGCCAGTTGCCTGATTCGAACAAGTTATATTATGATACCAAAAATCTTTAAAATTTAAAACTATTCTACTGGAATTAGGCCTGTCTTCCTTGCTGAACTGGAAGCAAGAGAAAAACATAGAATGTGCAAGCTGCATTTCCTCCCGGGCATGCTGTAATAACCAGCTAAGTGATCCGAGGGTTTCTGTATATTGTAATGTAGGCAATATTCTGACAACCTGACACTACACCAATATACCTACAAATCCATCTTAAATAACCCTCAAAACTTTGTCTGACGTAGAGCAACGACCTTTGTTTGGGTTGTTTACGCTCTGCCTACCCCATTAGGGATAAAGGAGTGACTATATATATGTATGTATGTATGTTTCACGAATAAGTTTGAAGACTTTAGACCTCTAGGAGCCTGAAACTAAAAGTTTGCACGTGAACTTTCACTTCGCCTTCACCATTATAGCGTATGACAATCCCTGCAAATGTCTACATCCAGATGTTCCAGCCAGCTTTCTGCGTCAGCGGTGAACTTGTGCAGGTCGGCGATGTCTCCGGGAAAACAGTGAAGTGGACATTCATTCACAACGTGGGAAAGGGTTCGGTCAGATGCTCCACAGTCGCAATTCGGTGACTCCCGAAGGTGGTGATTTGTTGTCCCGTGGTTGGTTCTGAACCGGGTCCATGCTTTTCTGCTGGCAACCAGGTTGCTGTTTTGTAGGGTCAGTGACTAACTTCGCCTTTACATGGTATCTGACGGAATACTGCTGGGGTTTTTTTGCCTAGTGTAAGCCTAGCTTGGCTATTCAAAGGGCCGACATGATACAAGCCGTATCTGGTATAGACGCAATACAGAGCCTTTTTACTTTAAAATCATGTTCTGTACTGGTAATGGTGGCATGGAATGGGTTCGATATTTTCCGCACTAAAAATTACACCCTCTATACAAAAATCCTCTTTGAACAACTGCAGTCTATTCCGACATGAATAAAATACCGGGTGTAAGGGACAGCGTCCTGCAAACTGAAAGGGGTTGGCTAGTTTACGGAAAACTATTTTTTTATCACTTCCTGAAAACTGTCCTGCTGATAGTTGTTCAGTTCCGTTGACTAAGTAACCCCTATCAGTTTGCGGGACGCTGTCCCTTACACTCTGTATAAATTTGCTTTCAGTTAGGTTTTTATAAAATAATATTATCATTATAGATGTACCGAGACACACATAGACATCTATTATTAAGGGTAACAACCACCTTTATTTTATTTAAGGGTCACGGGTCGGGGTTATTAAATTTCGTTCCGCTGAAGTTTTAATTAGAGCTTCTATTTTCATTGAGAGGTCTCGGAGTGGGTAGAGGTGTTAAATATTCAAGCCGCGTGCTGCAGTGCTCTTGTGTGGTGAAAATTATGATTTACTCTAGGTCCTAGTGTCTAGGAACTCCACCGAGAAAATACCAATAAAAGCAGATAGCATGTTTGTATGTGTGTCTAGTTAGTTAGTATTTCAAAAGGGTTACTTCCATGCTGGACTGGGAGAGGTAGAAAAACATAGAATGTTCCAGCTGCCCTTCCTCCCGGGCATGCTGTAGAAGACAGCAAAAGGGACTCGAGGTTTACAGTGTATTGTAATTTAGGCGATGGGCTGACAACCTGTCACTATGGCAATACACATTACAATCTAAAATTGCCCTCAATTTTTGTCAGACGCGGCGAAAGCGCCTACGAGGCGTTTAACGCTCTGCCTACCCCGTAAGGGATAAAGGCGTGATTTTATGTATGTATGTATACAATCCTTGCATACAATATTAATCTCTTCAATATGAGAGTGAACGCAGATTTCTTCAGGGAGAGCTTTCTTCATTATTGACTCTGTCTATCACACTTTCTGTCTTGTCCAGAATCAATAGGACACACTAATTTCCTCCGTAGTCTAGTTGCTAGTGCCATGGACTCCCGATCCGGAGGTTCTGGGTTCGATTCCCAGGGGGAAAACACAAAGTTGATATTTGAGAATTTATCACATTCCCTAGTTTGGTTAGGACATTGCAGGCTGAATCACCTGATTGTCCGAAAATGAAAAATATTTCGTGCTTCGGAGAGCACGTTAAGCCGTCGGTCCCGGTCGCTGTCTTTGATAGTGGTCGTTACTCAAACCATGTCAGAGGCCTGATAGTTGTGCTACTAGGCGGTTTAAAAACTCTGACACCAGGGTTCATCGGGTCGATAGACTCGTTACCCACTCGACAGAAAAGTAAGAAGAATAGGACACATAATACTGGGTATGCTATTAAAAAGAAAATTAAATGTGTTTTTGGTGTAGGCGAAGTTCATGTCGATATTATTCCCCCTGTAGCCTAGACTTGCATCAAGAACAAACGTACCGCAAAAGAAAGCAATCTCTATTATAAAAAATAATTAAATAATGTTTCATCAATAAAAAATTTCAAGTGAACTTTTTTCATGACCTTTAAACTTCGTTATAAAGGTATAAATGTTATTACGTCTGAAAATAAAATTTTCGACAAAAATATACCTAGAATACAAATTTCTATGAAATACCAAGGGTAGCGCCATAATGAATTTTTCATGTAGTACTAGTGTAGTCTAGACTCAGCTCTTAATATTTTTTACATATCTTATGCTCTACAACAGATCATTGTGTCCCTAAGAGCTGTGTTGTCATTATACCATAAAAACCCAAGGGGAAAAAGAACTTTAATTTCGCTAGAAGACAAAAAAAGTCCTATTTATTTATTTTCTATTCTCGGAATCACGAATTTACTCGAATCGAAATCGAATTTCAAATGCAATTGTATGCAATGCAATTTAAATATCGAACTGACCGCGACTAAGGCGACAAAAGAAATAAACATGGAAAATTAAATCAAATTTTCACTCGTTGCTTTTTATAATATTAAAGTTAGAGATTGTCAATTTATTACTCAGAATTAATAAGAAACAATTCTTCCATGCTGGACTGGGAGAGATAGAAAAACATAGAATGTTCCAGCTGCCCTTCCTCCCGGGCATGCTGTAGAAGTCAGCAAAGGGGACTCGAAGGTTAGTGTATTGTAATTTAGGCGATGGGCTGACAACCTGTAGCAATACAAATTACAATCTAAAATGGCCCTCAATATTTTGTCAGACGTGGCGGCAGCGCCTATTACGAGACGTTTAACGCTCTGCCTACCCCGTAAGGGATAAAGGCGTGATTATATGTATGTATGACTAAGAAACAACAAATATTTATACAATCAGTATGATGTACAAAATGCCTACTGCGAATTAAAAACATTTTCTTACGCGAATGCAGATGTATTGCGATGGATGAAATCATTCATAGTGAGTTGGTTTTGCTTATTGGTTCAACCATATTTTCGTGCTTTAATTTTCTTAGAATTTCCCTTTTTTGAACTTATCTTTCATTTGATATGTAAAGCATAGTACTTAACTCGGGTATCAGCCCGATGGTGTAGTGGATAGGGCCGCTGCCTCCTGAGCGGGAGGTCGTGGTTCGAACCCCACCTCGTACCAATGTGTTTTTCGGTTTTCGAATATCATATGTACGTTTATTCGGTGCTTTTTCCGTGCTTCGGAAGGCACGTTAAGCCGTTGGTCCCGGTTAATATCGTTTAATACCGTAGATATTAGTCGTTAAGCCCTTACAGAGGCCAACTCTGACCTAATCTAGGATTGGGTCTGGTTTCCCTTCTGGGTTGCGGAGGTCAGATGGCAGTTGCTCTGTGTAAAAACCAGTACCCTCGTTCAATCCCCTAGATTAGGAAGCCGACCCTGTGAGATACGGGACAAGGCTAGGGAGATGATGATGAGTACTTAACTCAGGTGTAAGCATCAATTGCATACTCGTACCTACTATTAGCGTCCTCGCTCAGGCGCAGGCGCCGAATACCTCGTATGCAATTGATATCAAACACCCCTTGGTTACTTCTTCTTCTTCTGTCGAGTGGGTATCAAGTCTATGGTGTCAGAGTTTTTAAACCGCCTAGTAGCACAACTATCAGGCCTCTGACATGGTTTGAGTAACGACCACTATCAAAGACAGCGACCGGGACCAACGGCTTAACGTGCCCTCCGAAATGCGGAATCTTTTTCTTTTTTTTTCGGACAATCAGGTGATTCAGCCTGCAATGTCCTAACCAACTGGGGAAAAATTCACAAAGTGATAAATTCTCAAATATCAACTTTTTGTTTCCCCCCTGGGAATAAAACCCAGGACCTCCGGATCGGGAGTCCATGGCACAAGCCACTAGACCACGGATGCAGTTGGTTACTAATGTACTATTATTACCACATTACTGCATTTACTGATGCAGATGATTCTGTATTGATTTGGCACAGTACCGGAAGCAATTCTCAAAGGTATTACAAAATGTATGAAGCTTTTACCTGTTAGGTATCGGATGTGCTGATAGAGAGAATCATGTCAGTTTAAAATACGAATACATACACAGTTTCATTTTTATTTGCACAAATTTGCGAGATAATATTTTGAAAATGTCACTTTTGTTTTAATATCTAACAGAATCAGAAATGTTTTTTTTTTTAAATTAAAGATACCTACTTTAAATTTCATCAAGACAAGTCAAAAGATAATAAAAAACAATACCTAATATTACGTTATTATTTTATAGTCCATCCGAGAGAGAATAAAGTTAATTAAAGGTGACGGATAAAATTCATTACCTGAATACTAGTTAATTTACTTAACGGAGTTTTTTTTCTTAGCTGGTTACGGAAATCTTTAAAAGAGGTTTATTATTAAAATAGTCTTAAGGTACGGCTGGTAGGAGCTGACACAACTATATTTATTATTATTATTGTTCGGCCATTTCAAGAATATCAGCGCTGTAGTATTGTATTATAGCATACTGGGTGTAAAGGACAGCTTGAGCGCGAACTTAGGTACAGGTCTTGCTCAGTTAACGAAACTGAACAACTTTTATATGAAATTCTTTCAGGAAATTAAAAAGAAATGCTTTTTAATTCAAATAGTCTGATCGAGGTTGTCATTTTGTATGAGAAAGTCTTTTTTTTTCATTTCACGATGGAACATCCTAGCGTAAATTGTTCAGTTTCATTGACGGAGCCTTAGAACAACACTACCTCCCATTCGGTCCTTCCGGACGGAAGGCCGTGTTGGTCTAAGGACTGAGAACCCCCTATCAGTTTGCGTGAAGCTGTCCCTTACACCCCGTATGCTGAGCCACTTGGATTACATGATACAGACAGTACGGTACAAATTTATGTAGGTTGTACGTTTTTTAATAGGTTCATTTACATGTTTTTGTTTCCAAATTATAATTTTTTTGTATAAACTTATGTTCTATGAGTCTATTTGAATTTTAAGTTTTGCCTGTATTTTACTGTTTGATATGTGTGAAACAATCAAGTTTTAATCTATCTAATCTATTAATGAATTTTACGTTTCAGCAGTATTTCAGTCTTGATTAGTAAGGCAATCTTATGCTTCTTCAGACACCCTTTGGCCTAGATACATTTTGCCGTCACTCGAATTTGGGGTCTTTGTTGACAGTGTCGTTACAGTTACAGGAAATCGACAGCGAAATCAGTTCCCCTGTCACATCGCCACCCTAGCCAAAATCTAGTTACCAAAATCGCCGCCTGAACAAGTATGGCGGTCGCACTGTACCTACCTTCTTATAGACGGTTTAAAATTATAAATAAAATAATAAATAAAATATGTTTTTATTGGTAGCTGTTACAGATAAAACTTATCTAAGGGTCGGTGCCTTCTAGTAAGCTTAAAGGCCTGTGTTAGAAGGCACCGCTCTTCCAATTTTAAGTAATGAAATAATTTTGGATACATATTAAATTGAAACTAAAAATAAAATATAAAAATAAATATTTGAAAATTAAAACATTTTACACAAAAAACAGTTAAAATTATAATTAAGTAGTGCCAAATGTGTGTATGTGTGTGTGTGTTTGTGTGTGTAAGTGTGTGTGTGTGTGGGGGTGTAAGTGTGTGGGTGGTAGTGTGAGTGGGAGTATATGTATGCATGGATGGGGGAGACATGTACCGTATCTATATAAGTGTAATGTAAGTGAGGCTTTGCGTGTGAGATAAACTAAGTTAAAAGACGCTCAGACTCGTCGTATGATTTAGACTCTATCCATTTGGATACAGCGTTCTTACATTCATGAAGGTTCATGGGATAAATTTCTAGTTCTTTATTAATTTTGTTGTATAGCTGGACAGATCTTTTGCCGTATTGCCTTTCAGCAAAAACGGTTTTGACTCTAGAAGACTTGGTAACAATATCTTTTCTTCGTTTCTTAGTAATAGTGGGGTCATACGGCATGTTTTTATGTTTTTTGAGAACAACGTGGGTGATGTAAAGTTTCCTAACTGACATTAGATTAGTCAGACTGTATAATTCTTCCGTTGGAAATAATCTTTTCTTAAAATACATGACTTTGATCAGACCACGTTGGGCTCTTTCTAGATCTAGAAATTTAGTCTTGGCCGCACCACCCCAGATAGGAATACAGTAAATTAGTATTGACTGAACAAGAGCTATATATATATCTTTTAAAATATCTCTACTTGACCCAGCAGCTTTTCCTGTAACCACATGTCTGAGCGTTTTAAAAATCCAAGTAAGCTTTCTTATTCTTAAGATGACATGTTCAAGATGTGTATACCAGGAAAGTCTCCGGTCCAAATGGACTCCAAGATATTTCGTCTGTGATACCTTTTCAATTTTAGGGCAGGTACAGAGTTCATTCTCAGAGATATTTTTCTTTTTGCAACAGTGTAGTTGAATTTTAAAGTTTTCATCAGGTTGTGAAGTGTTATATATACTGAAGCTAATATAATTTGTCTTAGAATAATTAAGTGTTAATGAATTATTTTGTAACCATTTTTTTATTTGCAATAGTCCCTGCTCAGCATCAGCCTGTACAGATTCCCACGTATCACCAGCAAACACAATGGCTGTATCATCAGCATACGAAAGGATTTTAGCGTTCTTGGCTTTCATATTGCATAAATCATTAATATATATCAGAAAAAGCGTAGGACCAAGAACGCTACCCTGTGGCACGCCGAATGACACCTCCATATATTCACTAGTACAGTTTTCCAACCTAACCTAAATTCTAACTTCAGAGTAAATACGACCGAGACGATATAAGAGTATTTAAAAATAATTAAAATAAAATAAAGGTTTGTAAGGTATGTTTTTTGAGTGCTCATTCATTAATAATCACAAATGGTATTCACAAAAATATTTAACAACTGATTTCAAAGAGCTCCTCGTCATAATGATGTCATTAAATATGCGGTAATGAATTCGAACAGGCGCGGTCCACATTATCATACATTTTCAGTAATACTTAATTAATTGTATAATTTATTGTGCAAATCAATGTGGTATGATAAAGATATTAAAATTAAATTTTCAATAAGTGTGCTGTTTTGTTACTGTTTTACTTACCTTTTGCCAGTTGTTTTAAACATGATATGATAAAACTTTATTTTTTGTGACGTGATCCAATTTTCATGAAACATTTTTTTATATCTGCGGGATTAAAAACGTTATACCTTCGTAATTACCCGTACCTATAAATACAATAGTTGAAGAAATAGCCAAATAAAGATATTTATTATATTTTTATTCTTATACATCTTTTTTTATGTAGTTCATATTTTGTGTAACATAATACAATTTTCATTTCGTTAAATCGACGGAGAGAGACAGGACTCTCAGTAAGCTCCACTCAAACCAAAATCAATTTTAAAAATTCATTTGGGTTAATGCGCATGTATTGATTGACCTCCAAAGAGCGACCCCACCTGTCCCAAACAACCTGAACTCAACTTCCCAATTCGATGGGAATTCGAAACACGTTTTTCTGAATAACTCTATTTCCTGTGACACGCAAAAGCAATTATTTCGCTCTTCCTGTTTAGACAAAAAGACGAGGTAGAATTAGGTTTTGGCAGTCAGCAGACGTACGCTCGCATTAGAGAAAAATACTGTGATATCATCCGTGGATGCTGTTAGAAGATTTGTTAAAGCCGGGTTTTTGCAAGATTTTTAATATTTTCATAAGGGACAGAATGGTATTTTGTTGCGGGAAACTAATAGCGCTAATAATTAAGTTAAACATCAAGATACAATTAATCTATAAAGAGGTTAAAATTACAAAAAAATATAGAATTAAAATTAGAAGAAATATTACTAGATCTATAAAAAATATGCTTTTGTTGAAAAAAAAAATCTGTCTATTTTCCTCAAGTCTACACATCCTACCCATAAATAAACCTATCTATAAATAAATGAACACTTCAACGTGGCAATGCAGCCAGCGCGATGGGCACGTTTGGACTTGGTACGGTTCGGGACGGGTTGTTTGATATAGTTTAGTAAAGATTAGGGTAGTTTAAGTAGCTTATTAGTTTATTATAATGAAATGATAAATACTTTTCTTTACACTCTCTGAACAATCGTAAACACACTTCTCCGGACTACAATTAACTAGTTGCAAATTTATTTATATCAGTCAGTCTGTGCCATGATTAGTATTTACGTCATAGATTTGTGAAGTTGGTACCGAATTTTCGCTTCTGGTATATAAAATATTGTTCATTAAGTAAATAAACTTTCCTTTTTCGAGATATAAAGATATTATATACTATCATCAAAATATCTCTAAATGTGGAGAATAAATAAAATATGCAGAAGCTCAACTCTTCTGTTTGTTGTCACGGGTTTTCTTGCTCTAAATATGTCCCGTGGTTTATCCCAGGAGTAGGATGATTTGTTTTGATTATACATGATACTAGTTCCAAATTGCTGTATGACAAATTTATCTAAGGACTTACATTGAAAGCTGACCATAAAAAAATCTTAGACTTTGACAGAAATTCTTGACACATCAATGAAATGCGATATCTTAGGTATTGTACTTAATTTTGAATTAAATAAAACCTATGATTATCATTAATAATCATTGTACCGATGTAACAAATATTTGAAGACAACATTTTGAACAGCTAAGCAAAGTATATTGCAATATAGGCGATGGGCTGGCAACCTGCCACTACAGCAATATTCTTACAAGTCTATCTTAAATAACCCTCAAATATTGGTCAGACGTGGCGAAACGACCTTTGTTTAGGTCGTTTACGATCTGCCTACCCCATTAGGGATAAAGGCGTGATTATATGTATGTAAATTAACATAATTTTCAAAAGACACTCCGATATCTAGTGGCGACGATAATCTATCAATGACATATTTTTCATTCGTATTACAAGTTACCAATACAATTACCACAAAGAGATAGATTATTACGGGTTTCTGAGTAACCTGCCATTTTCATTTATATTGATATCGGAAAATGGATCGTTCCCGGTTCTTAAGATTGAATTTTATCCGCAGTCCCAATGATAATATTTATGGAAACCACCTGAGACTGTTTCAATAATACTTTCCTTCCTTTTTATTTATAGGATGTTTGAAAGTGTCAGCGTAAAGCCAAAAAGATTGTTTAACCTCGACATAAAATATGTCACTTACCAGTTTATACCTACAGTAAAACTTCTTAGTGCAATAATTTTCAATTATCGCCCGTACCCGAGAGCAAGGACGCTCTCATTCCGGGTATAGTAAAAGACTGTCCGCCTGTCGCTTCACAAAATTGTCGAAGGTGGCGAAAATTACTTTATTAGCGCAAGGGCCTTATCTTATTTAAAAATCATATTTTGACAACTTTCTTTCCAAATTAAACAAAATATGAGGTATGATGCAGATATCCCTAAGCCATAATAAAATTAGGATCATAATATAGCTCACATACCTAGGCCATTCTTTTAAAGAAAACGAAATATATACGTAGATACTGTTCTTTTGGTAGTAGCTTATTTTAGGGCTAAGTGAGTTATGTGCTCAATTATCACCAAGGGATATCCTGCTTCACGTCACACTTTTTTCTGAGTCGGAAAGTAGGTCAGACGACTCGACAGACCCCTGAGCTGTCGCAAATTATCTTTGATGATCTAACAAGGGGATTGCAAAGTACAAAATTAGACTGTTGACAATTTTGATCACATTTCTTGTGCCTTTTATCAGTAAATTCTTATATAAGCATTGACAATTATCTAAAGGGACAAGAAAAGATAAGATATTTTCTTCTGGAGGCTAAAGCTATTATTTTATTTAACTTTATGCACGAAAATTTTACTTGGGCGGACATAACATCAAAGGCATTATCTACGAACCTACCAATCTAGTATAGCACTTTAGTTACACGAATTTGACGACGACACGAAGTCTGAAATCAATGAATTGTGTTCCATTTCTCCATTTCTGTAAATTCAGCATTAGTGTGTATTGATGTATGAAATAGCAGCCGGCAGCTGCTAGATGTTGAAAATCAGAGCTGCATTCGATAGCGAAATCAAATCAAAATTCGCATTTCCATCCATCGTTCGCTCTTTCGCGCCTATTATGTGAAAACTGGATCATCATGCGACGAGTAAAATTCTAATTTACATATTTATTAGGTCCTAACTTCTACATCAGAGGTAAATTGTTGATAAATTTTAATCTAGTTCAACAATTCGTATTTAGATATATATAGTACTACAACAAGTAGGTATTTAGATATATGTTTCGTTATTGGTTGTATGTTTGATAAGTTATGACTATGTTGCTTGGATAAAGCTATTCATTATCATGCGGACATAAACACTCCTAAAGGGTTGTCATCGAGGCCTTTACAACTTGTAACTATATTTGCATAGGCCACCCATACCTCACTTAGTAGTAATTTCACTCTGCCTAACGTAATAGTCGTCCCAACCGATTTTGAGCCAACCTCTGTGCGAGACTTGTTATAGCAACTAAACTAAAAATAACACCTCAAAAGCCATGATCCAGCAAAGGGAAACAAATTCACGTCCTTCGGATCAAGAGCCCAAGTTTTGATCCTCTGACCACGGAGGCAGTTTCCCTAAATATAACGTTACATTAAAACAACGATGGGTAGAGAAACCCTCAGCTATTCAAACTTAATTTAAGGTGATTCCTAACGGCAAATGGTTGGAAACGAATAATTGGAAAATTCTAAATAAATATAAGAAATTAGTTCATGGCCTGCAAATGCAACATTTGAAAATATTCTATTTCATTAATCTTATCTTATTTAGCCGATAGTGTCCCACTGCTGGGCAAAAAGTATGCTACAAAAAACTGGAAGTAAAACTGTTTTTATTAGTAAATTTGATATTCCTTCTAAACTATTAGGAGCGCTCTCACGGTTCCTTCGAGATAATATCCATATTATGATTATCTACAATCTCAAAATACTTTTTTAATCCCACTCGTAGTTTTTATAGAATTGGAATTTATGTGCATTTTCCGCCCATTTTACTACGTAACCGCTACGCCGTAGCGCGCGCTGATATGAACGATATTCTAAGGCATTATGGACGAAGGTTGCATATCTTGGAATCTACCTGCTCATCTACCGTTACGATACATCTCAACGTGATGTGAAAAGACTGAACAACTGACGACAGCAGAAGACAAACCATGGGCAAAGTTGTAAAGAGCTTATGTGGTATTAGAAATTTTGGAATAACTTCACATACTATCCCATAAGTTCGGTGATTATAATAATATTTTTATAAACAAAGAGGAAACATTTTCGTCTCTATGTAATATTCACAAACACCATCGTTATTTAGAAGTACCATTTGTTACTTTTTCCGTCACCAAGGCATGAGTGAAAACTGAAAACACAATTTGTAAAGTTTTCTACAAGATTTTTCTAGACCTACCATCAATGCCGAGGGCTGGCAGTTTGTTTGCCCACAGAATAAGCCTAGCCTTTCAGAGAGGCAATGCTGCCAGCCTCCTGAGAGCCTTGCCTCGACGTGACGTCTTGGATAAAATTTTCTATTTATAAAACGTGAATTGTATTAACCTTTTGTAATTGTTGTCGATAATAAAGATGTAGACATTTGTAAACATACCTGGTACCTACCTAAATAAGTAAAACGCAATATTTCTGTTAAGATCCAATGCTCAAAATACACAAAGTTTAAATAGCTACATTTGCGGCTAACCCAGATTAGTGAGGGGTAGTTAAATTCTCATTTTACTGGTTTGTACCTACGACTTAACCGCTGCTTTAATGACACTTAAACGACCCGACGACCCAATAAAAGGACGTCGTAACGCATACTTCTCTGTAATGTCGATTGATAATTTTAAATCTTTATTTTTTTAAGTGGAAGTATTACCTTTTAAAATCTCACTTGAAAGAAATAAAGAGTAATTTTCATAAGTAAATATATTTTAAATAGATAATTATAATAAAAATAATTTTGGTTTATCTTTTGCATTTGGACTATTTAATTTATTTTCCTTTGTTTTTACTAAGTGCTCTGTGCTCTACCTAGCAGCATAGCATAGCTAGTTTTAATTAGCAGTCATCTACATTATAGCTTCTAATATATTTCTTAGGCATTCCATAAACATTGGACGCAATTTGGGTTGAAATAAGATTAGGATAAAAAACATCTTCCATCCTGGACTGGGAGCGAAAGAAAAACATAGAATGTGCCAGCTGCATTTTCTACCGGGTATGCTGTAAACACCAGCTAAGGGATCCGGGGGTTTCAGTATATTGCAATTTAGGCGATGGGCTGACAACCTATCACTACTGCAAGATACCTAAAAATCTATCATAAATAACCGTCAAAATTTTGTCAGACGTGGCGGAACGACCTTTGTTCAGGTCGTTTACACTCTGCCTACCCCATTACGAATGAAGGCGTGATTATATGTATGTATTTAAAAAAAACCGAGCAGATAGGTATCTAAGTTGATCCTAAACGCTAAATCAATCAGAAACCAATTAATCCTATATTGAAACGATGACTGAAATCAAATTAGTTTTTCAATTACAAAGTTGCTCTGTCGACAGAATTGAACAATCATTCTGCGCTATCGAATGGAAAAATAAATAAAAAGAGGTACAATCCTTTCACTGTCACGAAAATTGGATTAAAAGCCCATAGTTTTTCATTAAAATCGCCAGGCGAATCGATTGAACCAGATAAAAATGTCTGTTAAGTTTATGAAAAGAATGGAGTTGATTTAGTTAATCCATTAACAAAGTCGTGTAATGATCTTCTGAATCTGACGATTTCTTATCTAGATTCTCGTATTTTAATAGCTACAAATTATTTTAAATAAACGCTAGAGCTTATCAGGCACAAACACAATAAAATATTAACATAATATCTATTGGTATAGGTCCTTACCATAATTAAATTTGACCATTTGGAAATAATTTATTCAATTACATACGCTTCCGTGCTGGACTGGGAGCAAGAGAATAACATAGAATGTGCCAGTAGTATTTACGGGACTTGAGGGTTTCTGTATATTTCAATTTAGGCGATAGGCTGACAATCTGTCACTACAGCAATGTACGTAAAAATCTATCTTAAATAACCCTCAAAACTTTGTCAGACGTGGCGGAACGACCTTTGATCGTTCGGTCGTACACTCTCTGCCTACCCCATTAGGGATAAAGGCGTGATTATATGAATGTATGTATGTAATTACATATTGCTTTGATTAATAAAAGTATTTTTTAATTACTTCACATTGTATTATATCAGTCAGAGGCCTGATAGTTGTGCTAATAGGCGGTTTAAAAACTCTGACACCACGGTTCATCGGGTCGATAGACTCGATACCTACTCGACAGAAGAAGAATTGTATTAGATTGCCCATCCCATTCTCTGGTGGCATCCGGGGTCCGAACTGAAAGGACTGGTTGCAAAATCTGAAAACCGACATAATGGGTTCGATTCTAGATTTCCCGGCTAAAATTCAAATTAAAATCTATTTGTCCCTTTCAGACTAAACACATTGGAAAAGGACCGGAGATCTATTCTGTCCTTTTTTTTATTTGTAGTCGATGGTTTTATGCGTTTTCTGTCATTATCACTGTCATCTATCATTGTCATTATCTGTCATTTTTATCCGTCGTCATATGATATGTCGGATAAAATTTACAGAAATACTGGGGAAACTTGTAAAAGCGCATCAGAATCTAGCGGACAAAGTGTAAAATCATAGAGTATAAATCGACTGTCCTTTTCAAATTTTATTATTTTGATAGTCACAGTTAGATTTTAATTTTAGTTTTAGCCGGTGGTATCTAGAATTGAGCCCAATATGATCTACGCAGAAAACGCCATACATGATGATAATTACATGTTAGCGTACGCTAATCTAAATCATAAGTTTTAGTCTTAAAGATATTTTCTTGTGATATATTATATGAATAACACATGAATAATATTATTATGAATACATAACTCAGCAAGCATAATCTAATGCAGGATAAAAATACTAACTTACATCATATAATCACGCCTTTATCCCTAATGGGGTAGGCAGAGCATTAACGAAGTAAAAAAAAAAAAGAAAAAAAAGATGGTCGTTCCGCCACGTCTGACATAGTTTTGAGGATTATTCAAGATAGAATTGTAGGTATATTGCTGTAGTGACAGGTTATCAGCCCATGACCTAAATTTCAATGTACAGAAACCCTCTGTTCCCTTAGCTGGTTATTACAGCACGCCTGGGAGGAAATGCAGCTGGCACATTCTATGTTTTTCTCTCGCACCCAGTCCAGCATGGAAGCGAAAGCCATTAATAAACATACTTGTGTTTAATAAAGTGTTGGAGGCTAAGTTCGGAAACTATGAAAAGGGCAGTCGAGGTGTCGAGATCTTGGGAAACGTTTCCGGTGCCAAGTTTTCGTGAAAGAGGTGCCAAAACTCATTCATTAAAATGGCCTCGCTTTCACTAATGATCTTACTATTGGAATTACGTACTAGTTAGCTTTATTTTTTAAATTTAAGTATCTAGAGGATTTTCTAATTTTGATGATTCCAATTTCAGTTTAGCATTTGTTCCATTTAGTTTGCTCCTTTAAGCCAATTGTCTTTGATTTTATGTCACCTCATATGTGTTTTTGTTATGCACAGTAAGATTTTTTTTTACACGTAGCTAGAGACTATATAGTCCTATGAAAATATGCCCCATAACCCGTATTTAAACAAACTAAAGGAACGAAAATATTTTATGGACATCATGTATGGTTTGAGCCCGATGGTGTAGTGGATAGGGCCGCTGCCTCCTGAGCGGGAGGTCGTGGTTCGAATCCCATCACGTACCAATGTGTTTTTCAGTTTTCAAATTTCATATGTACGTTTATTCGGCGCTTTTTCCGTGCTTCGGAAGGCACGTTAAGCCGTTGGTCCCGGTTAATATCGTTTAATACCGTAGATATTAGTCGTTCAGCCATATCAGAGGCCAGTGATAAGCATTGGCGGCTTGAAAACTCTGACCTAATCTAGGATTGGGTCTGGTTTCCCTTCTGGGTTGCGGAGGTCAGATGGCAGTCGCTCTGTGTAAAAACCAGTACCCTCGTTCAATCCCCTAGATTAGGTAGCCGACCCTGTGAGATATGGGATAAGGCTAGGGAGATGATGGAGATGATGATCATGTATGGTTTCTCCGTATTGCTGCTAAAATAGTTAAATTAACTTCTTTTTATTTTTGACACTTAAAGTGTTAATGCCTTAAAAACTTTTTTTCGTATGTATATTTCGAGATTAAAAATATGATTAGATTCATAAAATTGAGTGAAAATTACTCATTTTGTATGTCCAAGAATTCATCATCGGATTAGGATCCTATCTAAATAAATGAATAGATAATTTTCTGATACTGGAATAGTGTAGGTAATACAAAGTATTCTACTGCAATTCCGCTAAAAATACATAGATATACGTAATATTGATTGTCGATCACTACACAATCAGTAAAAGATCACTTTGTGAATTTTTCCCCAGTTTGGTTAGGACATTGCAGGCTGAATCACCTGATTGTCCGAAAAAGAAAAAAAAATCGTGCTTCGAAGGGCACGTTAAACCGTCGGTCCCGGTCGCTGTCTTTGATAGTGACGTTACTCAAACCATGTCAGAGGCCTGATAGTTGTGCTACTAGGCGGTTTAAAAACTCTGACACCAGGGTTCATCGGGTCGATAGACTCGTTATCCACTCGACAGAAGAAGAAGAGTAAAAGATCACATGGTACTATTCTGATCCGGCACTACACGTAATAAATGTAAGCAAAATATAAAAGGCACTCAAGCCCTTCAAAGAGGAAAATCTCCTCCGTCTCTGGGGATAAATGGGTATTTCCTAGACGTCTTAAATTAAAGTGGTGCTATCTCCCTCGCTTATAGGTGGACTAGGATAAATTCGCGCCATTATACCCTGGAACCGTTTACATTTTTCAGGCCCCAGGCGATACTGGGGTAGCCATTTCAACAGCCTAGAGGTAAAAGGTAGGATGTCAACATTTGACTTTATTTATCTTTGCTATTTTGATGGGACTTTTGTGTTCCGTCGATCTCTTTATTTAATATATTACTACCTATCTCTTTTAATTTTAAAATTAGCCAGTGTTGAAAAGGTTGTATGTGCACTTGCTTTTACAAGTGAAACAGGTGGATTTAAACATCCAACTTTTAACATCCAGAATGTATCGGTGGGATGTGTACGTACATCTTACACGAAGATAAATAATTGGTTCGGATAAAACACCCCTTCAGAGTATTAATGACATTACTGTCCAAGTTTTTAATTTAGTATAAATAAATACATATTAAAGCTTAGTGTGTCACTACATAGTATAAAACAAAGTAGCTTTCTCTGTCCCTATATCCCTTTGTATGCTTAGATCTTTAAAACTACGAAACGGATTTTGATGCGGTTTCTTTTATTGTATAAAGTGATTCAAGAAGAAGGTTTATATGTATATTACCTGCATAATATCGTAGAGAAACACTGATGATTTCCGTGCGAAACCGGGGCGAGTCGCTAGTTGGTTTATTAATGGACAGTTATTAAAATATTGACTTTATTTTATTTTAGTTTTAAGTTAAATATAATGTGTATTGAGAACTTAAATGTCGTGTACTGAAAAATTTAAAATATCGACATCAGACCTTTTGCCTCTAGATTTATTTCTAGATGCTTCTATATTTTACCGGTGTTTTCTCCCATTAACCCTCAAATATTATTTCACGTTCGCAATATTTTCGGAAGGGACATCTAATAGGATGTAATTAGTCCCTTATTTGCTAATGGCCGTTGATTTATCGTTCGTCGTGTTGATATTATGTTATTTATAAGCGAAAACCTACTTGGCAAATTGGGGACTCGGGATTTTGTAATCTATTCAATATATTAAATGGGTCGAATCAAACAAAGTATTAAGTATGTCTTAATCCAGATAAATGTATAAATCACACGTGAATCCTTTAGGAAGAAGGCATCGGCTCAATAGTACGTCGTTTTCACTATGTCAATCAAATTTTGAAAATCGTTTAAGAAATATTAGTGTTTTGCTTAGTGATTGTTTCTAACTAAAACAACATCTCTAAAGCTATCCAAAGTTTACATGAAGCTTCGCAGAATAAGCTACAACATACGAGCGCATTGGCTTATAAAAAGAACTTTTTATTTTGAATCGAGATATTGAAAACTGCAAACCGAAGTGTTCCCCTGCGGCATACATACAAAGTAGTGCGATTGTTAAAGTTTTATAGAAACGCGAGGCTGTGTGAAATGCGTTCTGCTTGGAGTGTTTCAACCCTACCTCCCTTACGTGTGCAAATTGCATGCGAACTGAGGTGGGCTAGGGTTACCGCAGCTTTCGATCAAGAAAGAATTGCTATTGTTTTCTGTACAAATGAGAACAATATATCTTCTGGGCTTGCAGCTCAGGTAGACTAGGATTACAAACAAAAAAGCAGTTGTTTTCAATTCGCGCTCGTTTGAAACCGATATATTTTTAACAAAGTTTTATATAAACGCGAGGCTGTGTGAAATGCGTTCTGCTTGGAGTATTCAACTCTACCTCCCGTAGTTGTGCAAATAGCATGCGGACTGAGGTCTGAAGTGGGCTTGGGTTACCATGGCTTTAGAGCATATAAACTTTAGGAACGATATTTCTTCCATAGAAAACTTGTTCAAGCTGTTATCTTGTAGTAAGTAGCATGTGCATATAGGTAATACATAGCGGGAGGAACGAATGTGAGTTATACTTAAATCACATTAAGCGGAATCAACCTTCTATCATCGTTTCAAAATATACCTAAATTCCTTACAAAATTACCAAAATGTGTCAGATATAATTACTTTGATTAAGAATTTGTCATTAGAGCCCGATGGTGTAGTAGATAGGGCCGCTGCCTCTTGAGCCACATTGGTCGTGGTTCGAATCCCACCACGTACCAATGTGTTTTTCGGTTTTGAAATTTCATATGCACGTTAAGCCGTTGGTCTCGGTTAATATCGTTTAATATCGTAGATATTAGTCGTTAAGGCATATCAGAGGCCAGTGCTAAGCATTGGCGGCTTGAGAACTCTGACCTAATCTGGGATTGGGTCTGGTTTCCCTTCTGGGTTGCGAAAGTCAGATGGCAGTCGCTCTATGTAAAAACCAGTACCCTCGTTCAATCCCCTAGATTAGGAAGCCGACCCCGTGAAATACGGGATAAGGCTAGGCAGATGATGATTAAGAATTTGTCATTCTTCACGTATATGATAAAAGCGTGTTATATTATTTAGGCATGATTCGTTGTTACTAACTCAGCCGCCTAGTAGTCTATCCTAGACTAACCACAGACCACGGGTCTGTAAAACGGTTACCACACAGAGTAACTTTCAACTTCACTACACGACTTAGGTAGTTAAATATGCACAATGTTCTTTGAGAGTGAAACTGAATAGTCGTTACTTGACTGGAGAATCCACTCGCTACGGAGAAGAAGAATGCTCTACATTCATACATATCGCTTTTATCCCTAATGATTTTAACAATCTAAACTAAGGTCGTTCTGCCACGTTTGACAAAGCTTGGAGGGTTATTTAAGATAGATTTGTAGGTATATTGCAGTAGTGACAGGTTTTCAGCCCATCGCCTAAATTACAATATACTAAAACCCTCAAATCCCTTAGCTGGTTTTTACAGTATGCCCGGGAGGAAATGAAGATGACACAGTCCAGCATGGAAAAATGCTTTTTGGACTAAAATTTATTTCACAAGCCCTAAAATATTTTATGCACAATTCTTTCTTCGCCAATACCTATATAAATCTTCTGAGATCTTGAATATTACCAAAAAGAATAGCGTAACCTAAGTTAATATGTCTAATATTACGTACAATAAACTGTTAAATAGAAATAAATTATTAGTGTGCAGAATCTAAGCATTCCTAACTAGTACTTACGTTTAAACTATCGTCTTTTTCTTCATCCAGTCGATCGACTCAAAACCCTCACGACTGAAGAAGAAGGTTAAACTATGAAAAAAAGAATACAGATGCGGTCGACCACACAAACCAATCGTATTTTGTAGTTGTTGATCGGATTGTATATGGGAACGATCGTATTATATTGCGGTAGTTACAACGAAATTATTTATCTGTGGTGGACTATATGAAACGCAATGGCTGTAAAACACATCGTGTGTTCGAACAAAAGCCTTTAATCCTTCGTCCAATAATCGACGAGTTGTTGTGGTTTTGTTTTGTTGTGTGTACTGGAATGTAAACTGATCGGCATTGTGTACTGCAAAGTAAGACCGGCCTTCATTGTGCAGTCTGTAAAGGCCGTTTATAAATTGAAAGGGTGTAAATTGGAATCTGGCTGCCTTTTCTTCTCTATTTTCTCTTGCTGCCTAGTAGGCTTACTTATTCGCTGAACCATAGTTCATAGTTTAAATGTAGTTTTTTTTTATTACCATATCAGACTAAACTGTCCCACGGCTGGGAATAAGAAAATGTCGCACCCTTTCAACAATTAAATATATATATTACTATGTGAAACATATTACAGCCAGGAAAAGACAATTATAGAAATGAAAAAGGTAAAATTTTACCAAGGCAAATTTTCTATGAAATAAAAAATAAATAATCCGACTAGTACTCGAAAATTCTGTGTGTAACCGAATTTTTCCACGAATCCTTTGACAAAACAAAACCAGCTGTTAACCCTGTGTTCCGCAGATTACCAGCCAGTGTTTTTTAGGTCGGAGCGTGTTCGTTCAACTTTAGAGTATTTTTGAAGAACGTACCTGCACAACTTAAAAAAGAAGTTTGGTATATTTTTATTTTATCTCGCAATATCATTCTTGTTTTCGTAATTTATAATCATTTCAAGATTTGAAAAATAAATTGGATCGTACCTGCAGGTACAGTTGAATGACCAATGACTCGTTGACGTTGAACTTCTGATAAAAATATTGTCAAACCACTAATATAACTTTGACAATGTTTTGCTTATCGATATTGTCAGAGAAATATAATACGAAAGAAAGATAATAATAAATTCGTTTATGGCAGGACTCGAACCTGCTTCTCTAGAAGCCGGTCCATCACTCTAGTATACTGTCAGAGACATAGTCCGAGACATCAAAGTACCCGTTGAGGCACGAAATCACGTTTTCTTGAATTTTTAGGAATGCCAGTGATTTCATATTTTTAACAGTATGAAGAAGGACACAAATGGCAAAATAATTAATAAAACCACACAGGTATTGCATTTTGCGAAAATAACTTCAGCGTTGGCCAATGACATACGTTCCTATCTTATCTTAGTCAATAGGGACTAAACCTATTAATAGTCCTAGTAACCTCGCATCTAAGATCTACTCTGCAATGTAGGTACATTTACAAAGAGAATAGTAGAAATAGCAACAAGCTTGTGTAGGGAATATAATTTGAAATTCAATTAGGGAGCTTCCGTCTGAGTCATTTGCATATTCTGCAAATAATAGGCACTATACAAATGTTGCTTATAGTGATAACGATGTTTGTTTGCGTGTTCAGTGGTTTGTTTTAAGGCTTGATAGTTTAATCTTCAAATTAAATTAAACATACACATACATGCATGTAGCCGTTATCCCTACTGGGGTAGGCAGAGCGTAAACAAAGGTCGTTCCGCCACGTCTGACAATGTTTTGAGTATTATTTAAGATCGATTTGTAGGCATATTGCTGTAGTGACAGGTTGTCAGCCCATCTCCTAAATTACAATATACTGAAACCCTCGGATCCCCTAGCTGATTTTTACAGCATGCCCGGGAAGAAATGCAGCTGGCATATTTCTATGATTTCTCTCGTTCCCAGTCCAGAATGGAAGATATACATATAAATACACAGGTACTCTAAATTCTAGCCTCCGTTTGTCCTCGATAGTTCTAGCCTAGGTTTGGGATAGGCGGAGCGACAAAAGCTTTATAAAAAAAGTATAAGGATTGTTTCCGACTTACATACTTAGGAAGGTACATGGTTATTGACCAAATATTGTGTAATTGTTGATTAAACATTCAGTGACGCGGTGTCCAACCTTCGAATTTGAATATTTCATAGAACTTAAAATACGAGCTAGTCTTATCAGGAGGATGGCGCAAATCATTAAGGGCATAAGAAATACCAATATTGTCACTATTAAATCATTTAATCTTGTAATAGATGCAGAGAGCACCGCAAGGATGCCTCGCCTCGTGATAAGATACAAATACCTTTAGGAGCATTTTCTTGAGAGGCCAGTTGGCCGAGTGATGACGGATGGGAAAAGGGTAATCACCCACCTGGTCGGGTGTTGTAACTAGGGGACTGGAGACCGACTGGATTATTTCGGAAGTTGTATATATGCAGATCGCCGAGCAAACTTCGATACCGCATTTCAGGACTGTTGTTTCCTGGTGTGGCGCCATCTATGTGCTCTACATACCTACTTAAAAGTTTAATTAAATAATATAATTATGCATGTATTAAATCATCATCATCATCATCTCCCTAGCCTTATCCTGTATCTCACGGGGTCGGCTTCCTAATCTAGGGGATTGAACGAGGGTACTGGTTTTTACACAGAGCGACTGCCATCTGACCTATGCATGTATTAAATATCATATACGAATAGTGTATCATAAAGAGACTCATCGATGCTGCAGACAAACTGTGCAAGCAGTTTTGTGGGACTATTGTAATAGATATAACTTTATTGTAAATGATAATAAGTAAATACAATACAATACTAGACCACTGGCAGCAGATGAGAATTTATATGCTGATATCGGAAAAAAAACGTAATTGGCCGGGTGTACCAAAAAAATGGCAACTTCTGGTCATTTCTGACCCCGGTGCCCTCAAGTCAAGTGCAAGGCAAGTGTCCTCTTGATCTACAAAGGTTTTTCCAGAATGACGTGTTACGGTTTGCAACCCAGGTTGAATCCAATTGTTTCACGTCTAAAAGTTCACAACAAAATTGTTGAACACGAAGCACGTTCGACCCAGATATAAAACAACATTCAATCTCTATATAATACTTTCATGTCTCTACCCACTTCAGCTTTAACGTCAAATAGAGACAGTTAGTCTTTCGATATAGAGGTGCAATTTCGAACTATAACATTAAAAATAATGTCTTCCAATAAATTTGATTTCAATAGCTCTATGTCACAGCAGCCAATATTTTCATACAACATGTTTGTAGGTACATTATATTCGTAAGTAGATTTCATTTCAAATTTCTATTTAAATTGATAGAATACATCAGTAGCATGTTACATCGCGATTGGCGAAACACTGAAAGACAAATAATTGACCAGCTAAAATGTGGAAGTCCAATGAAAGAATTAGTACTTTTGTTTCAATTGCAAGTTAAGAATTACAAAATCAGCAGGTAGTAGACGGTTTTCTAAGTTTATACATACGTGGGACACTCAGAAAGATTTGCGACACTAAAAAAAATTGTTCTACAGGTACATATATTTTTATTAAATCTTTTCAAAGTACGCTCCACCAGCCTCTATACAAAGATTCATGCGTCTGAACCAGTTTTCAAAACACTTTTTCCAGTCCGCCGTAGACACCTCGTTTACAGCCTGCTCGAACGCAGCCAGCGCATCTTCCGGCGACGAAAATTGTATCCCCTTGAGCTGATTTTTTATTTTTGGAAATAATAAGAAGTCACACGGTGCTAGATCAGGGCTGTAAGGAGGGTGACCCAGGAGTTTGACTGGTGTGCTGTCCAGGAAGTCCCTCGTTTTGAGCGTGGTGTGTGCAGGCGCATTATCGTGGTGGAGCAGTAGTCCGCGGAGCCCTGTGTTTGGTCGCTTGTTGCTCACAACAGAAAAAACTTCTGGTAAACATTTGGTAGTATACCATTCGGCGTTAATGCTTCTTTGATCTCGTAAGGGAATTGAGGCCAAGTGGCCAGTCAATTTAAAAAATCTGGCGATCAAAATCTTCCCCCCGCTTCGAGATCGCTTCACTTTGGTAGGCGTTGGTTCATTTTGAAACACCCAAACTGTCGACTGGCGCTTGGTTTCTGGATCGTATTGATAAATCCAGGACTCATCACCTGTTACGATGTCGTAAACACGCCGAAACGAGCCTGCTTCAAATTTGTTCAGCATATCACGGCACCATTCCACCCGGGCCTGCTTCTGAGCGTCGGTGAGGTAGTGCGGCACCCAGCGCGATACTATCCTCCTCACGCGAAGATGCCCGTGTAGAATCTCGTGAACGCTTCCCGATCCAATCTTTAATATGTGCTGAATCTCCTGATATGTAATTCGCCTATTATCTTGGATTATTTTTTTCACTGCTAGCACGTTTTCTTCCGTAATAGCCGTCCGTAAAAGGGCGACCGCTTCTTTCTTCATCCCCCAAGGTTGGTCGACCGCGCCTAAATTCGTTATACTAACGATTCACGGTTGCCTTGGAGGGGCTTTCATCCATAAATGCCATTTGAAGTCTATCGAAAGATTCATCCGGTTTCAGGCGACACTTGAAATCGTAAAAAATCATAGCTCTAAAATGTTCCCGGCGCAGATCCATTTTTCAGTAATACACGATACTTTGAATTGGCTCGCAAAAAATGTGGAGGGAAATTTTGAAAATGGAACACACATATTTTTACTTACAAGTAATCATATTTTCAAAAATTCTAACCGGCCAGTCTGCCATATATAAAAACTATTTATCGCAATACTTTCTGAGTGGCCTGGTACATAAAATCACGCTTTTGTCCCTAATCGGGTAGGCAGAGCGTAAACGACCTAAACAAAGGTCATTCCGCCACGTCTGACATAGTTTTGAGGGATTTGTAGGTAAATTCCTGTTGTCACTACAGGTGTCAGCCCGTCGCCTAAATTACAATATACTGAAACCCTCAGATCCTTTAGGTGGTTTTAACTGCATGCTCGGGAGAAAATGCAGCTGCATTTGCTAGCTGCACATTCTATGTTTTTCTCTCACTCCCAGTCGAGCATGAATATTTATGAACATAAAAAATGAATTGTAATTTCACTTATTTTTCAGCAGCATTACTTTAAGAGGATTCTTCGTCTTATTTGTAATAATTTTTGCTTTAGTAGATTCGTAACGGCAAATGGTTGTTTTTAAGAGCTTATTTCTCCTAAACTAATCATTGGAAAATTATAAAAAAATATGCATTAAAAAAATTAGTTCATGGCCTGCAATTGCAACATTTGAAAATATTCTAGTTCATAAATAAGTATGCTAAAAAACTGGAAGTCAATCTGTTTTTATCAGTAAATTTTATATTCCTTCTAAACTATTAGGAGCGCTTTCACGGTTCTTCCGGGAAAACATCCGTATTATGATTATCTAAATCGAAACATACCTCTTTTAATGCAACTCATAGTTTTTATGGAATAAGCTTATTGTGCGTTTTTCGCACTTTTTTGGCGTGGCCACGGACGTAACCACCACGCCATAGCGCGTGCTGATTTGAACGATATTCTAAGGCATTACGGGCGATGGTTGCATATCTTGAAATCTGCCGTTCGGATACACCTTAAGCAGATAAGACACATTGCAAACTTTCGTCGACGTCGTACCCATTGTATCCATCTTATGCAAATGAAAAGCGATGGGAACGAGGTCGGACTTGTTCTGATCTGTATTGTATTTTTTTAAGTCTTTTTTGTACTCGTTTTTATTGCAAACCTAACTATCTTCGCGGTAAGCCTATCTTATTGTATTTTTTTGTGGTCAGAAGAAGAAATTTCAGATAATAAAAACCACGTCAAAATATTATTAAACGAAATATCAAAGTAAAAAGGAAGGAGAACCCAACACCCTGGCAAATATTGATAAGTCCCTCATTATTAGAAACATACGGGGTGTAAGGGACAGCGTCCTGCAAACTGATAGGTGTTGCTCAGTCAACGAATCCAAAAAACTATCAGCAGGTTTTTTTTATCAATACAAATTGTCTGATCGAAGTGGTCATTTTGTATGGTAAGGTAAAATTCTTTTTATCTCTTGAAAGAATTTCTTGCTGATAGTTGTTCAGTTTCGTTGACTGAGCAACTCCTATCAGTTTGCGGGGCGCTGTCCCTTACACCTGGTATTAAAAGTGGCAAAGTACGCAAGTAAACTAAGGTGCTGACTCCTTGTATGTGCACCATAGCTTAAAATAAACTGTGAAAGCTTTGTGTCGTAGCAAAGTGCTACGCCGAAGCAACTGGGTTAATAAAACTTTGTATTGTAGAAAGCTCGGACATTTTTCGGTGCAGTGATGTTTTGATAATATTAAAGTTTTTTTCATTCTGATTTTATATTTTTATAACAGTGCGATATAAAGAAATAAACAAGACAGAAACAAAAAAATAAAAGAAACTTTCACTTACAATAAATGGATGTACGAGTATGTTATACATTGCGTACATCATCTCCCGTCGCCTTATCCCGTATCTCACGGGGTTGGCTACCTGATCTAAAGGATTAAACGAGGGTACTGTTTTTTACACAAAGCGACAGCCATCGGACCTCCGCAACCCAGAAGGGAAACCAGAACCAATATACGTACAAGTACAGACAGTTACACAATTAAAATTGAATAATCAAATTGGTATTCCCATGAAATCATCATCATCTCCCTAGCCTTATCCCGTATCTCACAGGGTCGGCTACCTAATCTAGGGGATTGAACGAGGGTACTGGTTTTTACATAGAGCAACTTCCATCTGACCTCTACAACCAAGAAAGGGAAACCAGACCCAATCCTAGATTAGGTCAGAGTTTACAAGCCGCCAATGCTTAGCACTGGCCTCTGACATGGCTTAACGACAAATATCTACGGTATTAAACTATATTTATTGGGTTTAACGGCTTAACGTGCCTTCCGAAGCACGGAAAAAGCGCCGAATGAACGTACATATGAAATTCGAAAACCGAAAACAAATTGGTACGTGGTGGGGTTCGAACCACGACCTCCCGCTCAGGAGGCAGCGCCCTATCCACTACACCATCGGAAATTTCCATGAAATCGTAGACCCTTAATAAGTTCAAAATGTTGATCTTAAAGAACACAGAAACTTAAAAAAAGGAAGTTTTACCCGTTCCCGGTTGGCACCTAATGAGACTAGCCAAGAACTAAGGCAAGCGACATTCTTTTGTTTGCATGACAGATATTGTGCCACTGCACAGCAACAGGTAGACCTGAAACTGACGTTTTGACCTGTTTATGAACAGAAAAAACCCCTTGAATTCTAGTTACGAACTAAACTCGAATAAGAAAAGTTGCATTTACCGGAAATATTTATTAGAAACTAATATAAGTATTCGTGTGCAACATTTTTTCGGCTTTCTCCGCATGGAATCATAGTGGGTATGATCCCACTAGTTTCTGAAAAAGTTAACTATTTTCAGTCTCTTCAACAATCCTAAAAAATTCTTTAAATATGAGATTTTACCTACCAGCTCACAATTAATATCCAATGGTAAAATGGCAAGTAGCGATCTTAAAAAGCATTCTGCTACTTTTTTTTATTAATTGAGGAATAGTTGGTATAAAGAACAGAACTTTAATAGAAGAGGAAGTTTTTACCTATTCCCGGTTGGCTC
Source organism: Scrobipalpa costella (assembly GCA_949820665.1). NCBI lineage: Eukaryota > Metazoa > Arthropoda > Insecta > Lepidoptera > Gelechiidae > Scrobipalpa > Scrobipalpa costella. The sequence continues at coordinate 6,647,787 of OX463306.1, forward strand.
CAAATGAGACAAGCCAAGAACTAAGGCAAGCGACATTCTTTTGTTCGCATGACAGACTGATATTGTGCCACTGCAACAGGTAGACCTGAAACTGACGTCTCCACCTGTTTGTTCTTCTGTCGAGTGGGTATCGAGTCTATCGACCCGATGAACCTGGTGTCAGAGTATTTTTTAAACCGCCTAGTAGCACAACTATCAGGCCTCTGACATGGTTTGAGTAGCGACCACTATCAAAGACAGCGACCGGGACCGACGGCTTAACGTGCCCTCCGAAGCACGAAAGCTTTTCTTTTTCGGACAATCAGGTGATTCAACCTGCAATGTCCTAACCAAACTGGGGAAAAATTCACAAAGTGATAAATTCTCAAATATCAACTTTGTGATTCCCCCCTGGGAATCGAACCTGTTTGTGATCAATATAAACAGAAATTCGGCTCAAAAAATAACTTGGATCTTAGGTACGCAAACTAGATAAAAAAACTTGTATTTACCGGAAAATTTATTACAAACCAGTATGAGTGCAACATTTTTTTCGTCTTTCTTTGCATGGGAAATTTCTACTTCTTCTTTCTGAAATACTAAACTATTTTTAGTCTGTTCAGCAATCCTAAAAATTTCTTTAAATATGAGATTTCACCAACCAGCTACGCAATTAATATAGAATGGTAAAATGAAAAGTAACTCTCTTAAAAAGCTTTTTGCTATATAAAAAATTAAGAACAACCTCTTTTTTTAAATTGGGGTAAAGTTGGTATAAAAGAACACAGAACTTTGATAAAAGAGGCAGTTTTTACCTCTTCCAGCTTGGCTCCGATAGAGACTAGTCAAAAACTAAGGCAAGAGACATTCTTTTGTTCGCATGACAGATATTGTGCCACTACACAGCAACAGGTACACCTGTCGCTGTCGTCTCGACAAGTTTGTGAACAATAAAAACAGATTTTATGCTCGAAAAAGAACTTGGGTCCTAAATACTTAAACGCGATTAAAAATATATAAGTTTACATATACCGTAAAATAAGAAAACATGCTCTATACTCACTACTTAAAATTCCTTATTTTAAGCGTATTACGTCAGGTTAGAAATGTTAATGCCATGTGTTTCATTTCTATCTCGTCCTCATGTCATGTCGAAGTTGCTGGACTAGCATGGAAGAAACAGCAGCATTGCCAACGATATTATTACGACTAATGAACGTACAAGTTCAGACAGTTACACAATTCAAATTAAATAATTAGATTTAAATTTCCATCAAATTGTCGCCCGTTGATAAGTATAAAATTCTGATCTAAAAGGACACAGAAACTTAAAACAGGAAGTTTTACCCATCTCGGTTAGCTCCGAATGAGACTAGCCAAGAACTAAGGCAAGTGACATTCTTTTGTTCGCATGACAGATATTGTGCCACTAAACAGCAACAGGTATACTGAAACTGACGTGTCGACCTCTTTGTGAACAATAAAAACAGAATTTCTGCTCGAAAAATAACTTTGATCCTAGGTACGCAAACTAGATTAACAAATATGTATATTTACCAAAATATCTAATGATAGTCCTCCCAACGATTTTCGGTGATGGCGACTTATATCCCAGGGATAGGTCAACTGTGCAGGTCTAGATTTTAGTGCTTAAGTGATTTCGCAACACACAGGTGCATTCCCTATTCCTTCAATCTCTTATTCTGTTGGGGCAGATTGACTGACACGACCAGAGAGAAATCAGGCGCAGGAACCACTATTTACATGCACATCCGACAGCATGGATCATCTTACTTTTCGGACAATCAGGTGATCGGCCTTCAATGTACTAACTTAACTAGAAAAACACAAAATCATTGTGCCCCGCCGAGAATCGAGCCCAGGACCTCCCGGTCGTGAGTCCATGGCTCAGACCGCTACTGACTCCGTGGTCTAGTGGCTAGTGCCATGGACTCCCGATCCGGAGGTCCTGGGTTCGATTCCCAGGGGGGAAACACAAAGTTGATATTTGAGAATTTATCACTTTGTGAATTTTTCCCCAGTTTGGTTAGGACATTAGGCACGTTAAGCCGTCGGTCCCGGTCGCTGTCTTTGAAAGTGGTCGTTACTCAAACCATGTCAGAGGCCTGATAGTTGTGCTACTAGGCGGTTTAAAAACTCTGACACCAGGGTTCATCGGGTCGATAGACTCGATACCCACTCGAAAGAAGAAGAAGACCGCTATACTACGGAGGCAGTACCAAAATATAACTGATTACAAACCAACAAGACAAACTGTATGAATGTATAATTTTTCTTTTTTTAACATGGATAGTTATGGTACCTACAATCTTTTCCACCAAACAGCATCCGACGAGTTTTACCTCACTTTCATATTTTTCCCTGTGTAAAAATACATGCATATATCCCTAATGGGGTATGCAGAGCGTAAACGACCTAAACAAAGGTCCTTCCGCCACGTCTGACAAAGTTTTGAGGGTTATTTAAGACAGATTTGTAAGTATATTGCTGTATTGACTGGTTGTCAGCCTATCGCCATATTAGATTAGAGAATTAAATTACAATATACTGAAACACTCGGATCCGTAAGCTGGTTTTTACAGCATGCGGGAGGAAATGCACCCGGCACATTCTATACAGCCAAAAGAATGTTGCCAGCATGGAAGAATGTGTGAAAAAATTCCTACGAAATAAACAAACGTTCACATTTTATACTATTAGCATGGATTACTAATAACACATCGCGATTCTGGACGTTAATCGAATGAGTTTATCTGATCGGATATTCCGATTGATATGGTAATAGTTAATTATTGCTCAACGGGATTATTAATTAGTTTATATCCCGGTCGTATTAAAATTTACGTTAAATACAGTTTATTGCAGTGGAAATAGATTTTCTTCCATGCTGCACTCGGAACGAGAGAAAAATATAGAATGTGCCGGCAGCATTTCCTCCCGGGCATGCTGTAAAAACCAGGTAAGGGATCCGAGAGTTTCAGTATATTGCAATTTAGGCGGTGGGCTGACAACCTGTCACTATAGCAATATACCTAAAAATCTATCTTAAATAACCCTAAAAACTTTGTTAGACGTGGCGAAACGTCCTTTGTCCGTCCTTCGACGTTCATCTTTAACTTTTGTACTTTTAGCCAGAGGTAGTTTTTGGCTACCCCATTAGGGATAAAAGTGTGATTATATGTATGTATGTATAATATTCCAACACGTTGCATCAAAATAAAACCAACTATAACAGTATGTGTCATAACATAAAAAAATTAAGACGTATCAACGATATAGTAACTATAATGTACTTCTATAGTATTTCAAATTCGGTTTTAGAATAAATTAAACACAGTCTCATGTTTTTTTTTTTCAAAAATACATTTCAAAAATAAATTATAGGTGTATTCAAATTAGTTAAGTTACTAAGGGCCGTATTTACAATCAGCTCTCATGAGTGAATGAAATGCCTTGCAGTACAAACTGACCTGTCAAATCCATACCTAATATTGCTCTCAAGTTTGATAGCGTTTCATAAATACGTGCCTCAGACTACTTTTTCATTATGATTATTTATTTATTTAACAATTTATTGTACACAAAAAACATTATAAACACAGGGCAAAAAAAAACAAAGACACAACAGGCACTGCTTGTTGATATATCTAATAGCTAAAACTTATTTTAGAAACAAGATCTTCAATTAAAAGACATGAAACGTTGTTTATCTTTTTTCTAAAACTGAGTTGGAAATACTACAATCTTACACAAAGTCTTAACATTATTTGCTACAAAGTTACTCGGCTTAAGATCCCGTTTCTCCTTCATCAATCCTTTAGGAGCAATCTGCCTCGTCATCAGAGCAACAAGTGACATCCTATCTTTAAGGGATGGAGTTTTACTACCGACATTTGTGGACTTCGGATCCATTTCAAACTACAATGTGGTGTGCAAGAACCATATGCACTGAAAAATATACATTCACTTTGTAGGTCTTTGAGCTTTTTCTTAAGTTTTAGATATTGTTTTGTAGTCTAAAATTATTACGTATTAAAATAAAACGGGATAAAGGCGTGATTTATGTATGTATGTAAAATAAAACGTAAGTTTATACTTACAAAACAAAATAATTTCAATTGGGTCCAAAATATTTTAAAGTATAACTATACCATAGCAGCCGCCTTCATTGTACTTTAATTGTTATTTAATTTGTTCTCAATTCCTGTTGTTTTTGTTTTATGTGCAATAAAGAATATATCTATCTATCTATCTATGCGTAGTATGCATAATAAGCTATTTGACAGTTTAAGCTCATGCTTCACATTGTATTTTAGTTTCATAAAAAGTCTGGTTAGTTTAAGAGTTCAAGCCAATTGACTTAGTGATGATGGTTGGGAAGAGGGTAGCCTACCCGTCTGGTCGGCTGTGGTGACCAGGGGACCGAAGTCCAACCGGACAAGTTTGTAACTTGTATATCTGCAGATTGCTGAAAAAACACCGATACCGCGTTTCAGAACATGAGTTTCTTGATGTGGCGCCATCTGCCGGCTACAGGTCATATGAATGTCAAAGTGCATTAGAATCAAAAGCGGTACGGTTGACTGCAAGCTCATGTAGGCTCGTTTGAACATCAAAAGACCTAGGCCGCATGTTCGAATTCATAAACTCTTCATAATAAAACCGAAGAAAACCGTTTGTGAATATACTTGACTGGAGATAACAACGCAATAAATACTACCTAATAAGTCGGGGACATAAAAAAAACATAGGAAGAATAATCCAGCTGATCTTTCTGCCGGACATACGAATACTTTAGAAAAGTAGAAGAGCGAGCCAAGGGATTTAACCAATTGGCCAAATTGCAATACACCGAAACATTTGGCTACTTTACCGGCTTTTACAGTGTGCCCGGAAATAAAACAGGCTGGAATTTTCTTGGGTGAATGTAGGTCATTAAATCACTTGTATAATAAGATAAGTTTGTTTAATGTAAAGGCGTCTTCGAGATTTTTTCTCTTCGTTCTAGTTACAAAGCTTCTGAAGCGGAAACTAGGATAATTTATGCTTAGCTCTAAAAGCACGAAACTTATGCATTTTTAACTAGAAGTTTAATATACAGTGCGTGTTAGTGGTTAAAGTTTTGAACTGCTGTTATGTTATGATGGTTCAAACTTTACAATTTATGCACCACATAGTTGAATATAGTTAGTTTTACCCTATGGCGGTTCAAAATAAGGTTAGTAAATTATTTTCGGACACCTAAAATAAAGTTTGTTTTTGTAATTTGTTAGTAGTTATTATTATTTTGATAGCTTATCAGCCAGCTACCCTCTCAAATAAATTATTTACTTTTCGAATGTAACTATGCTCTTTTAACGTGTAAAAACAATTTAAATTTTGATTTTGTGAGTTATAAACATTTGTTTTTGTTTTTTACCAGTTTTACCTATTGCCTAAAATATTGTTATGTAGGTATATTCTAAACAACACACTCTAACCTAAAAACTAACTGCGAAAATAACAAAAGAGTGAAAACTATAAAAATAAACTGTGCATATGACTTGTTATCCTACCATCTAAGTTCCAATATGTCAACGAAAAATCAACATTGCAAATTGGAAAGCTGTAATTCAATTATCCTATGAAGTGAACGAATAAAACAACAGTCAACAAATATACAAGTAAATGCAATTATGAGCATGGCATGGCAGAAATATTCCATTACACTTTTTATCGAACAAACTCATTCAGGCGTGTAAACAGGTTAGGATATTCTTTCTATGGAATTAGTCTATTTAAGGTCATAAAGATGCAAAACTTAAATGTATCGACATAGGTAGGTACGTTATACATTAATCATACGTACATATACCAGGTGTAACGGGCAGCGTCCTGCAGACTGATAGGGGGGGTTGCTCAGTCAACGAATGTGAACAACTATCACCAGGAATTTCTTTCAGGAGATGAAAAAAAAAATCTCCATACATAATGACCACCTCGATCTGACAATTTGTATAGAAAAAAACCAAAATGTTTTTTTCATTTGCTGTAAATATATCCTGTTTATCGGTCGCTGTCCCTTACACTCTGTATTACAAAATACAAAAAGACAGATTGATGAAATTATATAGGTATGTATATTTTATAACGTACTAGCGACCCGCTCTGACGAAAATTATCAGTGTTTCTCTACTATATTATGCATGTATTATACATATAAACCTTCCTTTTGAATCACTCTATCCATTAAAAGAAACCGCATCAAAATCCGTTACGTAGTTTTAAAGATTTATGCATACATATAGGGTCAGAGAAAGCAACTTTGTTTTATACTATGTAGTGATGTCGATACATTTCAGTATTGCATCTACTGTAAACATAACACCAATATTAAATGATAACTCCGCAAGGGGTCTTTGGAAAGGAAATAATATTTATTTTATGTAATAGAATATGAGATAACTAATTTAACAATCTTCCAAGGATTGTAGTGTCATGAAAATTGGCAGCTGTATGTAGTTTTGATGACAATACAATAATATGGTACTGTTTAATTGATTTGATGATGGAGCCGGAAGATATGTACTGGAACTTCATGATGGAACATCGTACCATAGCTGATTGGACTTGCTAGAAAGGTCTTGAACTTTGACCACGATTAAGTTTCAAAGTCTGATAATAAAGCCGGAAGATAGGCACTGGCATTCCATGATGGAATATCATGTTATATTCGTGTGTGGACTTGTTAGAAAGGTCTTGAAATGAACTTTGATCACGTTTAAATGTCAAGGTCTAATGATGAATCCGGAAGACAGGAACTGACATTCTATGATGGAATATCGTATCATAGTCGTGTTTGCACTTGTGCGAAAGGTCACGTAATGGACTTTGAACACGATCAGGTTTCAAGGTTACAACAAACCTCTTATGAATTGACTGGTAAATATTGAGTGTAAATAGTATAATAAATTTAGAAATGGTAAAAATATTTCGTTATCAAAGACTAAAACGTATAAAATAAATTAAATGCGTCTGTGGTCTAGTGGCTAGTGCCATGGACTCCCGATCCGGAGGTCCTGGGTTCGATTCCCAGGGGGATACACTAAGTTGATATTTGAGAATTTATCACTTTGTGAATTTTTCCCCAGTTTGGTTAGGACATTGCAGGCTGAATCACCTGATTGTCCGAAAAGAAAAAGATTTCGTGCTTCGGAGGGCACGTTAAGCCATCGGTCCCGGTTGCTGTCTTTGATAGTGGTCGTTACTCAAACCATGTCAGAGGCTGATAGTTGTGCTACTAGGCGGTTTAAAAACTGTGACACCAGGGTTCATCGGGTCCATAGACTCGATACCCACTCGACAGAAGAAGAAGAATTAATAGTTTAAAAAAAACTAGAAAACACGCTTTTATAAAATCCACGTAAAACCTAAAATAAACTATGAATCGTTTAAGTTGTCTCTATTTCTGGACTGAAGTGTGAATTATGAGGTTTTTATATAAGCGTGTATTCAAGTGTTTTTTGAACTATTAATTTATTAGAACAATATAGAAAAAGGAAAAATTAAAATATCATTACAAAATATTTTTCCATTTCACAAAATCTCGACACCGATTTACTTTTTAAAATGCCTACCGGATAGCTCCCGAATGTATTCATAAATGTTCATCTCGCATTATAATTAAAAGCACATAGTTTACACTTCAGTCCAGAAATAGAGACAACTTGAACGATCCATAATTTATTTAAGAGTATTATAAAATCGTGTTTTTTGAACTATTCATTTATTAGAACAATACAAAAAAAGGAAGAATTTAAAATATCATGACAAATTATTTTTCTGTTCCACAAAATCTCGACAGCGATTTATTTTTCAAAATGGCTACCGGAAAGCTCCCGAATGTAATCATAAATATTCATCTCGCATTATAATGATGTAAATCCCCAAATTAGGTCATTCGTTTGTGTTATACCGGAATCCCATTATTTTAAAGCAATTATGTGATATCGGATTTACTTACCTTTTGTGATGCCAATGTAATCACCGCGACTCCTTGATCACCTGAAACAAAGAAGAAAACATTCTGTGACACTTATTCAGATAATCAATTGATCAAAACCCGGACTTTGATAAAATACTAGGTTTTGATCAAAAACTAGACCTTGACAAAATACTGAACGTAGGTACGGGCTTTGATCAAATTTCCTAAGCTTTTTGATCGAAAAATCGATTTCGTCATAATTGCCCGAATATGGCCCTACTGACTATTACAGTACCTATTTATGGAAACAGAAACAGCTTGAATGTCGTTCTGAGGCCAATAAAAACATCAGCCAAGTGCGTTTCGGGCTCGCGTATGAAGGTTGCCGTACCTATACAACAACGACATAAAATCACGTTTGTTGTATAGGAGCTTCAATATTTGTTTTACTGTTATATGTATACAACAGAAATACATTATCTGCGAAAATTTGAACTGTCTAGCAATCACGGTTCATGAGATACAACCTTGTGACAGACGGACGGACAGTGGAGTCTCAGTAATAATAACCCTAAATACGTAACTTAGTTAAATAGGTAACTCATTACATTTAAATAATTATTTGTAGACACGTACTTTTATATTAAAAATTCAGTTGTTGACCTTTATTCCCAACAACAATGCCTCTTATCTTCGCCTGATAGTGTTTTTCATTTGCACATTTCTTTTTCTCTCGTTCCTGATTGCGACAATTTGCGCCGACTGTCGGCTCGGATTTCCGACCCCTTGTTAGTCGGACACCGAATGTTTCTGAGTCGGGCAGCTGTTTGTGTATTTTCATGAGTTTTCACTTTTTGGGTCGTTTATTTTTGACTGTAAAGCTAATCAGGGTTGTACTGAATCCTAATTTACATATACACACATATAATCACGCCTTTATCCCTTATGGGGTAGGCAGAGCGTATACGACCTAAATAAAGGTCGTTTCGCCACGTCTGACAAAGTTTTGAGGGTTATTTAAGATAGATTTGTAGGTATATTGCTGTAGTGACAGGTTGTCAGCCCATCGCCTAAATTACAATACACTGAAACCCTCAGATCCCTTAGCTGGTTTTTACAGCATGCCTGGGAGGAAATGCAGCAGACACATTCTAAGTTTTTCTCTCGCTCCCCGGCCAGCATGGAAGAAATCCTAAAATCCTAATTTAAAGTTTAAAAAGAGCTTTTTTTTTCATGCAATGCGGCTTACTTACAAATCGTGTTTCAAGTATGTTTACTAATTGCTGGAAAAAAATATTTAAGACAACTAAGGCTCGTATTTATGAAGCGACCAGCTTTTACCCGCGACTTCGTCTGCGAAGTTTTTTTTCTCCTTCGTCCACCCGTGATAAACTGCAGCGTCATGTGGGTCTGGTCCGAAAACGTGACGATGGTGGCGGTGAAAGTAGGGTCAAACCACTTCTCCTGTCATCGTTCCTCACGTACCTACCACACATTCCCCCTGTCCGACCCGCCACACACGCCCCTAAACAGTCATCATGTCTGTCCAGTCCTCCCATCCATTCCTCCCGTCCATGACTCGCTCCAGTTGCTTCTGTTCCCTTTCCTCCCGTACACCATAAAACTTATGTCGCTCCAGCGTTCAAGCACATTTTTATTGTTCCCTGCCTACCCCCTACGTCAGATAGCGTGATGATATCGTACATAGAGCTGACACTGAGTAAACTGAAAAAGTCCTATCAAAATCGGTTAAAAACACTAACTAAATTCAGTTCCCGACCTACTGACTACCCCCTAAGTGCAGTGGCGTGATTATTTATATCATTAGTTTGTGTCTTGGTAACACTGAGTTGAAAAAAAAAGTCCCCTCGAAATTGGTTTAAAGCACTAACTAAATTCAGTTCTCTGCTACTGCCTACCCCCTATCTTTAGTTTGTGCCTTGGTAGCACTCAGTTGAATAAAAAGAGTCCCATCGAAATCGGTTAAAAACACCAACAAAATGCAGTTCCCTGCCTACTGCCTACACCCTAAGCACAGGGGTGTGATTATGTATTAGTATCCTTAGCTTTTGTCTATGTAACACTTAGTTCAATAAAAAAGTCCCATAAAAAACAAAAAAAGAACTCTAACTAAATTCAGTTTCCTGCCTACTGCCTACCGCCCAAGTACGGTGACGTGATTATTTGTGTCTTGATAACACTGAGTTGAATAAATAAAGTCCCCTCGAAATTGGTAAAAAAAACACTAATAAATTCAGTTCCCTGATACTGCCTACACCCTTAGTACGATGGCGTGATTATTTATATTTTTAGTTTGTGCCTACTATTACATATTCTGTGGTCTAGCACTCAGTTGAATAAAAAAAAACCCGTAGAAATAGGTTTAAATCCCTAACTAAATTCAGTTCCGAACCTACCCTAGCCATGCAGTAACCTACCCCCTAAGTACGGTGGCGTAATTATATAACCTATGTCCGTCTCAAGGTTACCATCTATTACCATACTAAATTTCATTAAAATCCGTTCAGCCGTTTAGGCGGGAAAGAAATCACTCACTAAAATCAGTTCCTTGCGTACTACCTACCCCCTAAGTACGGTGGCGTTATTATATATAGCCTATATTCGTCTCCGGGGTACCATCTATCATTATACCAAATTTCATCAAAATCCGTTCAGTCGTTTAGGCGTGAAAGAGCAACAAACAGACAGACAGTCAGAGTTACTTTCGCATTTATGTTATTAGTATGATATCAAACTTGAGAGCAGTATTAAGTATGGATTTGACAGGCCAGTTTGTACTGAAATGACATTTCTGATACGAACTCAAAGTTTCTGTCACTCGTGAGTGCTGGTTACAAATACGGCCCTTAATTAAACCAATACGAGGCTTGGCTATCTGTGTTGCGTAGCTTATTTGAAAGTCAATCATCTATAATGTTGCTCTTTTGTTCTATACCGGGTGTAAGGCACAGCGTCCCGCAAACTGATATGGGTTGCTCAGTCGACGAAACTGGACAACTATCACCAGGATTTTTTTCAGGAGATGAAAAATAACCTCAATCAGACAAATTGTATGGAAAACCAAAATTATTACTTTTAATTCCTGAAAAAAAAACTTGTTCGGTTCCGATGACTGAGCAACCCCTTTCAGTTTACGGGACGCTGTCCCTTACACTACGTATACCTACATACCTCTACCAGAAAATTGTCTTCAAAATAAAGCTGTCAAAGAAATTGCAATGAAAACTATACTAGTATAATCATGATCAAAATAACTATAACTTATGATATCAGTCGTAGTACCAGAGTCACGCAATCGGTACAAGGTTCGGCTCAACTTTTATAATTAAATAATACCTTTATTTTGTCCAACAATATTAAAAAGTTCATAACGAGCCATAGAATAAAAGGCTTCATAATTTTATTTTCATTTGAGTTTAAAACAACTAGAGACGTTCATTAATACCCTTTTACCGTCTTCTTTAGAGTTTGTTTTAAAATTAATAAAGCAAATCGTATTTTTCTTGTTAATTGTCTGGTGATTTCAAACTTTGTCTTTTTACTTTTGCCGGGAGTTCGTATAAAAAGTTTTATCTAGATGATAGCTTTTCTTTAATAGTTTTTGAATAAGGCGATGCACATATTGAACTCCGAAATATTGCCTATGTTACATTGTTCAAACCAACCGTAACCAACTGCTCTGTGGTTCAAACAATAGAACATAGACAATATCTGCGCTAGGCGACGTAGCGCGGAGCTCAATGTTTGCACCGCCTAAGTAATTCTGTTTATAAAATTTAAAGGAGTTAAATATCTACAACAACTAATGCCAAACAAAAATAACCTAACCTAACCTTTTTAATATGTATGAAAGCTACCTGCGATTATGCCTCCGACAAAATCAAAGTTCCAAAAGACCAACCCACCGAATTGCCTAGTGAACATAAAAACTTATTGACCACTTATATGCTGGCCTTCGCTTCGAATAAACTTGTGGTCTCTATCGGGCCTTAGGGACACGTAGACAGCAAAAAGCGCTCTTGTATTTACTAGCTTCTCTATATTGCGGGATTTAGAGAGAATGGCCACATAAGGAGTAAAACTTTCACCGATAAAAGGTGTTATCTTGTTGACATGGGTTGGTTTCAGCAATTTGTCGCTAAAAATATGTACCTAACTGTTGTTATTTTAATATTATTATTATTTTTATTAGAAATGGGTTCGCACATGACTCTACACTAGGTCAGGGACGACCGTGACAGAGTCGCCGATAGAGCGAGCTCACCTATAAGATGCTTGTTATGGCACTGGCATTCTCACACACCGACGGAACACAGCATGCTGTTTGGCGCCAGACTTCGGTTGGAGGGTGCTCGCGGGCCAGGCGGCCCCTTGCGGAGCCTACCACTGATTTGTTGGCCGGACTAATTTACAGGTAAGCCTGTGTTGCCGTTGCCCGGAGTGGACCACTAGGAGGTAGATCCCATCCCACCCTAAAATAGTTTGTTACTCACCAGTGTGCAACAATTGGAAAACAATGGAAAAAAAAATGTCAAAAATGTGCAAGATGTTCATTAAAAGTGCAATGCTGCTGATTTTTTGACTGGGTAATTATGAAACTCCTAATCCCGATGTCAGGTGCTTCAAAAGTTCATGTCTCGTCAAAACCATCATCGAGTCAGTGCGCTAAATTATTCACTTAATTATTTATGATGGTGCACAGACAGCTCGAGTGAAAGTCTTATACAAAATCACTACTGGACAATGCTGGACATGGACCTATCCCAATAATTTTCCATACGAATAACGTCTAAAAGACGGTTTAGTTAGCCCAGTCAGTGAGTGCATGATATAATATTAATTAAGAACGGTACTGGCTATCTTTGTTTTATGACAGCTCAGTACCGCTGCGAGAAAAATGAAGTGGTCCTATTTTATTAAACGAGAGAAGGTTGAAATAAAAACAAATATTGATTTATTTCTATTTACAAATGAATGATGTTGATTTAGAAAGAACTTATACATACATACATACTATCATTTCTGTATCTCTAATGAGGTAGGCAGAGCGTAAGCGACCCAAACAAAGGACATTCCGCCACGTGTCATAAGTTTCGAGGGTTGTTCAAGATAGATCTAAATAAAAAAAGAAATTAATAAAACGTTTATTCATTTTGGCAGTACAGTTTTACAAGTTAAACAAAATCTGCCAAACTATACAATAGTTTGTTGGCAGAAGTGGCTCCCCATTACAGTACAAACTGTTTTTTCAAAATTCTGTATATTGCTGTAGTAACAGGTTGTCACCCGGTCGCCTATATTACAATATACTGAAACCTCAAATCCTTTAGCTGGTTTTTGCAGCATACCCGGCAGGAGATACAGCTGGCACATACTATGTTTTTCTATCGCTCCCATTCCAGCGTGGAACTAATACAAAATACAATAATTAGCGATGGCAATAAGTAGATTATGTTCTATGTACAACACGGTTGAACTCAACCAAAACAACGATTTTAGTTCATATAGCCCTGTGGTTACCCGCGGGACCTCAATAGAGAGTGCCAACTGCCAAACAAAGTTTAAGGGTTCGTCTGTGGGGAAACATGGCCGCGTTTGATAAATTGTCCTTTACACACGCTGTACATACCTGCATGATTTAACTACCTCCGTGGTCTAGCGGTCTGAGCCATGTGCTCTCGACCTGGAGGTCCTGGGTTCGATTCCCGGCGGCGGACAATGCCTTTGACATTGCAGGCTGATCACCTGATTGTCCGAAAAGTAAGATGATCCATGCTGTCGGGTGGGCATGTAAATAGTCGGTCCTGCGCCTGATATCTATCTGGTTGTGTCAGTCCATCTGACCCATCAGAATAAGAGATTGAAGGAATATAGAGTGCACCTGTGTGTAGCGCAAACACTTGTGCACTAAAAAATAGTCCTGCGCAGTTGGCAAATCTCTGGGAGATTGGTCGCCATCACCGAAAATTGGTGGGAGGACTATTTCTTATATACCTGCGTGTGAAAATGGGCACAAAGTGTGTTAAAAAGGAGCGTTTGTATTTTGTTTTTGTGTATTGTTTGCACTCACTGTGCTGTTTCTATTTCCTCAAAGGGAAATAAAAATAGGGCAGAGCTCAAAAATGCAACTATATTTCAAAATATCGTTTTATCGCTGGTCTCTAGGCTTCCGCAGTCAACAGTTCAAAAGTTTAGCCAACCTGTCGAAATTCGTATTTTCTCATTTCTTTAGAAGGTAACTGAATTTTAATGACTGCAATAACTCGTTGGCAGAGTATGATGAATGTTGTAGGTCTCGTATTTGACAGGCTGAAATGACATTTCTGATACACACTCAAAATAGGTGTACTGCATACCCTGGCCCGACGTTTTTAAAAAAAAAAAATATTTATGAAACTTTACATACAATCTAAAATAATATTCAAATCATACATACATACATACACATAATCACGCCTTTATCCCTAATGGGGTAGGCAGAGCGTACACGACCTAAACAAAGGTCGTTCCGCCACGTCTGACAAAGTTTTGAGGGTTGTTTAAGATAGATTTGTAGGTATATTGCTGTAGTGACAGGTTGTCAGCCTGTCGCCTAAATTGCAATATACAGAAACCCTCGGATCCCTTAGCTGGTTTCTACAGCATGCCCGGGAGGAAATGCAGCTGGCACATTCTAAGTTTTTCTCTCGCTCCCAGTCCAGCATGAAAGTAATTCAAATCATAATATAATTTATTATTGATTTTTGATACATTTTTCAGTCCCAAGAATATTGAAATAAATCTAATCCCATCTAACGTCACATAACACATACAAATAACTACTTGGGGTTAACTGTTTTCATGACTCCTAACAACTAGGAGAGTGGATAGTTAACTAACAACATAAGTTTAGAGATAGTTCAGGTTAACCGATAGTATGAAGGTATAATAATCTCGTCGTTAAACATTAAATTTGTAGTTGTATGTATATACCTTATTCAAAGCTACAATTAAGATAAACGTGATTTGGGAAGCTAGTTATTTAAAGGCGTGTAACAGTTAGTTAAGAAATTTCATAAGCATAGAGTTCTAGTTACAAATTATTAATATTTTTTTGAAATCTAATATTTTTCTCGAAAAATCATTATTGTTGAATGATAGCATAGTATTTTTCAACATAGTTATGCGATGCGATAGACTTACTCTTAAATTGTACGTATATTAAGGGTCGTATTTAAAATCAGCTCTCAAGCGTGACAGTGAGTTTGAGTTCTTTCGTTCAGAAAGTAGTCATTTCAGTACAAACCGGCCTGCCAAATCCTTAATAATGCTCTCAATCTTGAGATGGCTTTATTAATACGAGCCTAAATAATAAAAGCTAAATCAAAGCCTGTATATTTGCCAGTGCATTTCCATCTTCTGTTTCCATATTATACAGACAACTACCTTCGGCAGAATATATCTTTCGGCTTATGCATAACCATCACGTAACCTATCCTATCACCGTTAAAATGGATCGTTCATACAGGAAAACCTGTGATATTGTTGCCTGAGATGGATTTATAGAAGGTTGATCCTCTCCTATCATACAACGCGATAAAAGCTTTTACTTGCTCTGAATAAAATACCCTCGCGCTACAAAACTTTTACCTTTCCGTTTCACATTTTCAAATGTGTGATTTTTCACATAAGTAATACCGTATTACTGGAATAAATTCCATAGCATTTTCCTCATTCCCTCTGAAACCGAATAGAGAGGGGGAAGTAGGGGTGAGAGAGGGGGAAGTAGGGGTGAGAGAGGGGTGTGTTTAGGGAAAAATTGAAAGTTTGACCTCTACTACGTGATTCGAATACAATCTTTGCCTACCTGCCGACTCAAGATGTGGCTTACCTACTACAATGGGTTCCGTACATGGCTAGATTGTAGAACGTTTACAGATGGGCGGCTACTGATAGGCTATTTTTCTTAGACCTAAAATGTTTTCTGGCTGGGTTTCTTTTACCAATTTTTTCTTTTTAATTGTACCGGTGCTTGAGGATTTAGTGTGATATACTGATTTAGATGCTTGACTGTAAACTTGTCACATCAGAATATATATTCTGTTTTCTCTGTCAGATGTGTCGAAAACTTTTTTTTTTACTTTTGTGAAACATGAGTACACAGACTTTTTTATTTTTTAGTTTAGAATTTGGGTGCTGGTACGGTGGCGTAAATTTTCACGACATAATACTAATTCTAACTATAAGTAGCGCTGACACTTTCGTAACTTTATATCAAAGTTACGAATGTGACAGCGCTACTAAGAATTAGAATTATGTAGCGAGAATTGACGCAAGTGAGTTCCCTCAACAACTAAAAAAAAGCTATATCAGATTCGGTGTGTAGGGGGCACGAGTTGCTTCCAGAATTAGCCCATGACCTTTACAAGGTCACCGATTCACCTTGTTGGATGCCATGTCTCGCTATACTTTCCACATGGCTGCAAGGTGACACAGAAATTTCTGCCTTCAACAGACATCGGATTTACGAGTAGTAGTAAAATACCTAAAATTTAATCCTTCTTCTTTCTTTAAATTTATGAACAGGGCTCTTGTCTGTGAAGTAATCGCCATTCGGATCGATTTTGTGTAAGTTTCTGCAAATTTAATTATATATCTATTATTAATTATACATATATAAATTTTAAAAAAAACTTAATGTGGATATGTTGAAAAGATGATTCACCTGCGTGAAATATGATATGTCTAAAACGTGAGAGTGTTGAACTGACGGCTGAAAAGGGATGAATGGAAGAAGAAAACGTACTGCACCGACCCCAAGTAAATGGGATAAGGGCAAGCGAATGATGATAATGAGTTAAAAATTAAAACGCATACAGTTCACATTAGATACATTTATAACTAGTTAGCCAGTACCGTTTATTATAATCTGTTCCAATTCAACTATATTGGACGGGCAGGTAGGTACCGCTGTACATTATGCAGTTCAAAGTTCTAGTCTTTACTACGTTTTTAAAGTCAAAGTTTCCTGAGAACACTTTTAGAAAAGTCACAAGCGAGTCTTTTAGAAAGAAAATTATATCTTTATCAAGAAATAAAATAAAAATATATTACAATGAATTACAGAAGAAGCATGAGAAACAACTTTTTACTTTTGGCCTTCTTTTTGCTAAAACTAGGGTTGGTGATAGCAATTTGAGCCAATTTCTTGGGCTTCACTGAAATATCAGAGCTCCATACATTTTTGTCATTTGTATAGTCTTCTAATATATTAGGCTTTCTGACATAATGTGTTTTTAAATTGATTTTTTGACAAACAAAAAAAGGGGATTATTATTGTACCTAAGAAAAAATATACGCACTCCTTATATGAACTTCTTAATATTACATTTCAAATCGTAACGCGTAAGTAAAATATGAATGAACATAATATTGCGATAACTTCACTGAAATATGAACCCCTGATCCTATACAAACAACATACCCCGTCATCGCTCTCAAAAGAACGACTATTTCACATTGATAGAATTATGTGCCCGTAAAAATGTCGAAGGATGAATAATTTGATCGCCGACCCCTTTTCAGCCAGCTGGTTATTCAGCTTGACGTGTTATTATACTGAAAACTATTCACTAAGAGCCTTTTGTTTGGATCGATCCGGCTGAAACCGGTATTGGCTGGATATACTACCGTGCCAAGTGGATTCATGGCTCATCGTTGTGGAATATCAACACCTGTCGATAAATTGTCTGTTCTGTTGACTGTATTGTGGGCTCTAGGTAGTTATACTAGTTTGCGCGGACTGAAACTAAAACCTACCAACCACTTTTAGAAAAAATAAGGTTTACGCTTTGTCTGCAAGCTTTCGACGAATCTTTCACAATCACTCTGATTTTTCAGCCGGATACGCGTAAAAATAGACAATAAACAAGAATTTAAAAATACCTGCCAATTTCAATATTCTGAAAGAGACAGACAGCAGGTCACATTCAGTTGCGAGAGCCATAATGTGAGGACAAAGTTGGAAAGAGCGAATAATTAATTCAGTATATCCGGACACTAACTAGTAACTGCTACTGTTTTAGTCGTCTGAATTTTGGGTTAGACAAAAAGTTTATTTTATTATTTGTGGGTTTGTTTTCCACTTTATTAAAAACTAGCGACCCGCCCCGTCTTCGCACGGAAATTATCAGTGTTTCTCTACTATATTATGCATGTATCATACTTATAAACCTTCCTCTTAAATCACTCTATCCATTAAAAGTAACCGTATCAAAATCCGTTGCGTAGTTTTAAAGATTTATGCATACTTAGGGATAAAGGGACAGAGGAAGAGACTTTGTTTTATACTATGTAGTGACTAAGCTGGCTGAAAGAGCTAATTGTCTGAAAACATTGAATGTTTTTATCTCCGTTGATTTTTTATAACCTAACTGGTTCATGGCTAGCAGACACCATAAAGCATTAGCGAAATTTGCAAATTAAGATAAATAAGAATCTTATCGCCATAAATTGAAAATACCTCTATTTGCGCTTTTAATTGCTATCTTAGCATTTAAACCTACGCAATAAACTTGTACCTATTACCAAGAAGGTAAACGGTAACATTTCCCACTAATAAATTAATTGAATCAAGCTTTTTATAGACTTCCAATTATTAGCAAATGTCAAGGGAAAAACAATTAAGGTACTCTATTGTGCGTTGGCTTTGCTCAGAGATTGCAGACAATATTAAAAACAACCACGAATTCAGTCAAGGGTTGTAAAAATAGGACTATTATTATTCTTATGACAGAGCCAGAGTAAGCTAAAAAGGCCTTATTTCCCTTAAAATACTTGTAAAGGTAGTTAGTACGACATGATAAAAACACCGACTAAAAAATGGGTTCGATTCTAGATTTTGCCGGCTAAAGCTAAAATTAAAATCTATTTTGTCACTTTCAGACTAAAAGCATGGGAAAAGGACAGGAGATCTATTCTCTCAGGTTTTTTAATTAATAGTCGGTGCTTTTAACGTTATCTGTCATTTTTATCCGCCGTCATATGATATGGCGGATTAAATTGACATAAATACTGGGGAAACGTGCAAAAGTGCGTAAACATCTAGCGGACAAAACCTGTGAAACCATAGAGATAAATCGCCTTTCCTTTTTCAATTTTATTATTTTGAAAGTGATTTTAATTTTGGTTTTGGCCGGTGGTATCTAGATTACAGCCCATTAACGATCTATAACGTAAACTGTAGTTGTATCTACAAGCCATCTGTTTCAACAATTTGTTTCGCTTGATGGGATCGGCCCTAAGTTCATCATATCCTGGATTAAAAGCACAGACCGCACATCTCGTACGGAAAAACGAACAAGTTTTGATAATCTCATTATATTATGCAATCTAGAAACCAATCTCTACGGCAAACAGTTGCAGTTCCCTTTACCCTCACTTCTTTGTTATTGAATTATTTATAAATTCTAATGCGATGAACGTTTGTGGAGTGATAGCGTTTTCTACTGTTCTTTATGCACTAGCTGCTACTAGAATTTAAATAACATATTTTGCATTTGGGAATTTGTAGTTGAATAAATTTTATCGCTCTCATTTCTGTCTTTAATTTGCCTGTTAGATTATAACCACAGAATTAATACTGTTATATGTTCAGTTAGTAGAGCAATGAAACAGTATTTCTAGGTCATAATCATAACTTAAAATCCTGCCAAAGTCAAATTTTCTACTATTTACACAATGTTTTGCAAGTGCTTTGTAAGCTTAGATTGTTTGGATTGGAATCCAACTCATTAGGAGCAGCCGTTAGGAATGATCTCCGTAGAGTGGTCCTCCCTGTAAGGAAGCCACATGTATCTCTGTCGAGATAACGCGTTGTAAATAGTTGGATCCCGTTCCGATCCAAACAAGCTAAGCTCACAAGAGCGAAGCACTTTCAAACCAACTTTCATGCGGACACTTCCGCAACTGATGAGTCGAATTGAAGACGAAACAGTGGTTGACAGGGAACCGATGCGATTCGTGTTCTTCGACATTCATCAGAAAGACCATACAGCCTTTTACTCTTATTGACATAATATTTTGAATATAAAAAGAATAATTAGTTCATGAAACGGAACTAAAATCTTGTTTAATTATAAAGAAATTGTGATTTCTAATGATATTACTAACATAGTGTAACACCCTATCCCTAATTAAATAATAATCTTATAAAATTAATATGGCCAAAGATAAATATGTGATCGTCTACAAAATGATTTTACGAGTATGTCAAAAAAACCCATACGTTGTGTATTCAAATAGAAAATTGAAACAAATTTAAGTTAAGTTTGAATAGGGTAATTGTAATTGAAATTATGACGTAAGTAAATAAATGATTAGTAAAAAAGTTCAGAATCAAATTTAGCTGAAAAATAACACAAAATGACAGAAAATAAAATATAAATGAGTAATATAAAGCATGCGACTCACATAAAATATTTTCAGCAGAAATTCAGGAATCAGGAATCTCCATCTTCATTTTTCTTGCGCATAACTAACCCGAATAAAATAAAACCAAAAATACTTTATATTAAGTCTCCCGGCTGCTAATGTAGCGTGCTGAAAGGTACAATGACTCAATAACCAGGGAAGGGAATTTGAATAAAGATCATTAAGATCTTAGAATTAGGATACCTAGGCAAATGAAATGGCCCTCCCTTCCAACCTACAGACCATGCCAACGCGCGAAAACCTTGCACAGACTAACACTAAACCCTAGTCTTATCTAACTTGCAAACCTTCCATCAAACATTCCGATCATCTTAATTCATTCACAAACTTCTTTCATACTACCAATCATTCATCAAAGTCATACAAGTTACCTATTAACTGCAGTTTTGGTCACCTGTGACGGTGTACTAATGTTCAAACCTTTTAATAATCAATTTCTCTGTTCAGTTTGCAATATGGTATAATTTTCAAGGACTGCTGTACCAAAATCACATGATATGCGCTAAGAAGTCAGTTCAAATGATAGAGACTGTGTCAAGAAATTATCACCTTTATAGCTCGCTACGTCAGCTGAGAAATAGACCATTAGAGGTTTGTATGAATACCTATTCGAATGAATTCTCGAGAGGGATTATGGGCCAGCTACTCTCGGAGCCCATAAGCCTTGTCGATGTGTAGTTAATGTATGTAAAGTGTTATCCTGAATATAAAAATAATTAAATATTTCAAAATACAAGTAATTGATTTTAACCACTAATATCATTAAAACACCGTGTTTTGTTTTAACGTGTAACACTGTATCTTAAAGACATATCAAAATATTCCTATTAGTTTTTATTGCATTTATTCATCCTCACACTCTCGCACACTGATATTTTACACATAACACACACCTACTATTTCCTATTCTAATAACACATTTCCCTACGATTATCATTGAATGATGTTTGAAAACTCGCAACGCTGCAGGTACATAAAGCTGAAACTATCACTTTATTACGAAATCGTCTATCTGTAAGGTTAAGAAACACTTACAGTAATAATCACAACAACGATGGACTTCGAATTAAAACACAACGCCGAAAATAAACAACACATGATGCTCGGCATCGCCAATTTCCACGTTAGAACGTCGTCCCGGCCCGTCAGCAACTGCCAACCCCCACTGCATGCCCGCTGTTCCTCTGTTTTTTTTTAATCTTCCAAGTTCTATGCTATATTAAGACAAAGTAAAATATCTTTTGTAACATTCAAAATTTAACTCTATTTCCAAGAAACAAGTATGGGTATTTATGCATTTGATACTCTTGTTTAAATACTGGGTCATGTCAGGTAAAGATGTCTCAATTTTTGAACGAGAAATCTAAATGCTATTTGTTTAAGTGTTGGGTCGATTTTATAAACTAATTATTCTATATGTTCTATAAACGATCGTTACAATAGGATAAGTATATAGCCACTAACCATTATGGACCTTTGTTGTCTTCAATAAATAAATTATTATTATATGCATTTCTTTTCTTGCGAAGATAGTCTCCCATCCCACGGGCCTTAGCCAAGTGCGATGGGGTCTATGTTTAGGGATGATGTTACATACATACATACATATAATCCCGCCTTTATTCCTAACGGGGTAGGCAGAGCGTAAACAACCTAAACGAAGGTCGTTACGCAACGTCTGACAAAGTTTTGAGGGTTATTTAAGACATATTTGAAATATATTGCTGTAGTGACAGGTTGACAGCCCATGGCCTAAATTGCAATATACTGAAACCCTCGGATCCCTTAGCTGGTTTTTACAGCATGCCACTGGCACATTCTATGTTTTTCTCTTGCTCCCAGGCCAGCATGAAAGATACATACGATGTAAGAAACTTACGGGTGATTCGACATGTGTTTAGTAGTTCTTTGCTTTTTGTAGAGTATTAATTATTAAGAGCATAAATTTAAAATTTAAAACTCAATTTTTTCGGGTTATATGGACTAATCCGGTTGAAGAGAATACTATCTAGACGATGTGTATAGTTCGAGCTTGCCATTGTGTTCCTATTTATATCGACAAATCTTCTATTATTATAATACAAGATTGAAGTTAAAGTTTTTTTTACGTATAAAGTTAGTATCAATGCAACATACTTGAATGCTACATTACATTCTATTTACAAGCAAACATTAATTGAGTTGCTCAACTTAAGTGGCAGTGGGCGGGGCACTTTGCTCGCAGGACCGACTCCCGCTGGGGTAGGAAAGTCCTGGAGTGGCTGCCTTGGCACGGTAGACGCAGCGTAGGCAGGCCTCCCACAAGGTGGACCGACGATCTGGTGAAGGTCGCGGGAAGCTGCTGGATGCAGAAGGCGCTAGACCGATTATCGTGGAGGTCCTTGGGGGAGGCCTATGTCCTGCAGTGGACGTCTATCGGCTGAGACGACGATTAATTGAAAACGTTAAACGTATGTAAACCCCTCTTTTTTCACTTTGTTAGCAATTTTATACTAAACCAATCTCTAGGGTAAACAGTCGTAGCTGTTTTTTTATTCCGGATGAGCACAGACCGTAATGAGAGAAGATTCCGCAAATAAACTTTGCGTATAAAAAAACCTCCGACTATCATAGTTTTGGTTTAGTAAAAGACTTTTATTAGGTATTATTGAAGTTTTGCGTCAGATTTAGCAAGTGTTCTCGGTCCCATTTAAGTCATTTCTCTAAAAAAAAAACTTGCTGTATAAAAAAATATCAATGAAAATAGTTTTAGGTTACGTACGAAAAAGGTTACACCCTTGGTTTCATACGCTATGAAAATATTTTGTGATCTATTCTAATCTAAATCGAGGCTCTGAGCTTTATTTGTTCCCCTTTCTTGTTTCTTTCTATTAGAGGACACAGATGGGGACACTCTAAGGTACACAGAAAATTACCGGCGCCTGAGACGATTAATCGTAACTAGCGAGCAAACAAAACACTGCGTCTACTCTTAAGTAAGAAGAGATTGCGTTGTCTATTCTAATCTAGATGTGTAGATCTTATCTTTATTTGTTACCCTTTCTTGTTTCTATAAGGTGATACACATGGGAACACTGTAGGGTATGTACACAGACAATTACCGGCGCTTGAGACGTTAAATCGTAAGATCAAACAAAACACTGCATCTACTCTAAAGAGGAGAATATACCGAGACATTTTTTATAGGAGTAGCATTTGTCTACAATCTCGCCTGTTGATTGTGATTTCGTAGTCTACCCTTATCTAGATCGAGGCTCTAAGCTTTATTTGTACCCCTTTCTTGTTTCTATTAGGGGACACAGATGGGGACACACTGTAGAGTACACAGACAATTACCAGCGCCTGAGACGTTTAATCGTAGCTAGCGGGCAAACAAAACACTGCATCTACTCTTGAGGTAAGGATATATTGAGGCATTTATTTTACGAAGTATTTTTTCGGACTCAGGCACGAAGGGTTCCGTAGCACTATCTATACAATATTAGACACTATATTTTAAACTTTTGTTACCAGTTACAGTTATTAATATCCTTTTATCCGGGTAATCTAGTAAAAATCCGGCAAAGAAATCATGTTTTTGTATAGAAACCCCCCTTAAATATTTATTTAATACTATTCTTAGTACTTCTTGTTAAACCAGCAACAGAAATACATACATACATACATATAATCACGCCTTTATCCCTAATGGGGTAGGCAGAGCGTAAACAACCTAAACAAAAGTTGTTCCGCCACGTCTGACAAAGTTTTGAAGGTTATTTAAGATAGATTTGTAGGTATATTGCTGTAGTGACAGGTTGTCAGCCCATCGCCTAATTTACAATATACTGAAACCCTTGGATCCCTTAGCTGGTTTTTACAGCATGCTCAGGAGGAAATGCAGCTGGCACATTCTATGTTTTTCTCTCGCTCCCAGGCCAGCATGGAAGAAACACATAATGATTGAATATTACAACTGTCTAGCTATCACGGTTCATGAGATACAGCCTGGGGACGTGTTGAAAGATAAAAAACCACCAGTTTTTGAATGCGAGCCCCCCTTATATATTTATTTTAGTCTGCTTATATTTATTTTTTTGTATGTAGCGGCAACCAAAATACATGATCCTCGAAAGTTCCAAGTCTCTAGCTATCACGGTTCATGACAAACAGTCCGGCGGCTCCCAATCAAAATTCTTGTTTGGGAGCCGCCCCTATTATTTAATTTTGTTTTTAGTATTTGTCGTTATTGTGGCAACAGAAATGCATAAGCTGCGAAAATTTCAAATCTCTAGCTATCTCGGTTCATGAGATACAGTCTTGTGACAGACGGACGGACAGCTAAGTCTCAGTAATAGGGTTCCGTTTTACACCCTTTGGGTACGGTATTCTAAAAAACGCATGTTTGCTGCAAACGTTCTTGCATGCAATATATGTGTGGCTAAAATGTGACTCAAGTGTAGCGCAAGAGTAGGAATCCAATATAGACAAAGTTTTTCATATTCCTCTCTGACATAACATAACGCTTCTACAGAATTGAGCCGGAAGACGTGATGCATGGCACAGCTAATTGTTAAAGTAATAAATCTATCACAGCATGGTTGTTTGAAGCATTGTCTCTGTATCTGTATACTTTATTAGTGCAGCAACACACAGGCGTCAGTTACTGCATGCAAGGTTGCGCTCAACACGCTTTCAATACTTTTTGCATTGCCTACAACACACTACATGCGTCACCTGACGCTCTACGTGCGCGTACTGGCTGTTGCTGCCCTTACTTTTGCCTGTGTTACTTATGAAAGCACTCGGTATACCCTCCACTTAATCTCAGTCAGAGAGGAAACAAAACAGTTGTACACTTAGAATCTCGTTTAAAAGCCAACGCGGTTGTTCTTTGATTGTTTCCATTGTGTTCTAAACTGTGCCATTTCTTTTTTACAACTTTTTGCTTTTTATAAGTTTATTTTGAGTTCTTCTATTTATCGAGTTGGTATTTTTTTATGTTTTGTTTGGTATGTTTTGTTATTTGGTTTAAACCGTCTATTAGTTACAATAGCTAATAGGCCTCTGACATGGTTTGTGTAACGAACACTACCAAAGAGGGCGACCGAGACTAAATCTTAACGCTCCCTCTGAAGCATGAAATGGGTTTAAATTTACCTTAGTATTTTAAAACAAACTTCCGTTAAGATTTGCGCGTTAAACCTTTAATGACATTAAAGCTCAAATTATTAAATTAACGAGACTTCGGCTCTAATTCATGAAATAGAAGCTTATTAAGTAAGTAAATTTTATGTCCCTAGTTAAGATATACCTAGCAGCTCTAAAGTATAAAATGAAATGGCTCAACCAAATTGCTATTAAAATCTCGTATTACATTAAATGGTTGCATAACATTGTAATTTAAAGTTTTTCGTTACTACAACTGAGAAAATACATATTTTAAAATTGAAAATTTTAGGCAGCCAAAATAAACAGAAATAGGATGTTATCAGGCCGCCAAAATTAAAAACGACTGTCATTATTATTGATAAACAGTACTTGAGTTTGACAGCTAGTTTGGATTCGTATCAGAAATGTAATTACAGTACACTATGGCCTGTCAAATCCATACTTAATATTGCTCTCAATCTTGAGATTGCTTTATAAATCTTATCTTATGTAGCCGTTATGTGTCCCACTGTTTTATAAATACGAGTCTTAAAATCACAACTGGCAGTTGATTACCTCACGTAAATAATTAAACGTATCCATCCATATCTTCACCATTTTATCAATTTATTTTCATTCAACACTGACCCATTTTCTCGTATATTGAAAGTATTTTTTTCTCTACATTCCATTATACGTAATCCTTTGAAATTGCCTTTATCAGGAAGTTGCTCGTTATTTTACCATTTCCGTTTTATCGTCAGAACACGCAAATATTTGTTTTGGAATTTCATTAAATCGTTAATATCAGCAAATAAATAAGTAGACAAAGCACGATGAAGTTTTGTTTCAATTACTGGATGTGATGAGTCAGAGAAATGAGGCAGCTGTGCGGAATTGAAACTAAACTACTGAATTTGTTTGTTACTGATCATTTTTTATTCATGAGCCTGCTGTGTCCCACTGCAGGGCAAGGGCCTCTCTTCTTTCCTGGCATTTCTGCTATAGATAAAACTAAAAAAATATTTCATTGCAATTGAGCGCAATAATATTTATTTATGCTACACCGTTTTACAAGACTTGATTTATACCAAGCATAGAGTAAACACCAAGCTTTCGGACTTAAAGGGAACAAAGCTCCTACTATTTCTAGCTGACTTCAAAACGGAGGAGGTTCTAAATACGTCTGTATGTTATTTTTTTGTGTATATTTCCACATATCTGTGTAATTTATTTCAAGTAAAAATACTTGCATGCTGGTCTGGGAGCGAGAGAAAAACATAGAATGTGCCAGCTGCATTTCCTCCCGGGCATGCTGTAAAATCCAGCTAAGGGATCCGAGGGTTTCAGTATATTGTAATTTAGGCGATGGGCTGACAACCTGTCACTACAGCAATATACCTAGAATTCAATCTTAAATAACCCTCAAAACTTTGTCAGACGTGGCGGGACACCTTTGTTTAGGTCGTTTACGCTCTGCCTACCCCATTAGGGATACAGGCGTGAATATATGTATGTATGTATGTAAAAATACTTGCAATGTACTATCACAATTTTCTTTATAAACTACTGCAGAATTCATTCGACATTTTCTATTTTAGCAGTGTCTGCACGGATAGTTCCCGTCTATACCAGATAGAATGACGAAAACGTGGATTTCAGGAAAAGAAAATTATATTTTTCACAGAGCAAGAGAAAAATCCATGTGTATATTTTTTATTATACCGGGGATTTTCTCAGCTGCGGTGAAAAGTTCTCAAATACGATAATTGCTACTGAAATTTGAATGAAAGACAATGCCAATATACCTAAGTACCTTTTCCAATTTGGAGGCATACTTTCATGGAACATTACAGTTACCCTCATATGATGCTATTCTGACTCATCAGTTATCACCACACAAACGACAAGGGTCTGCAAAACTCAAAGTATATGTTGATAAATACGAAATCAAAATACAAATTTTAAAACTTGTAATTACTAGAACCATAATATAAGAACCGAACCAGAAAATAATATAAGACTCGACGATTAGAATACACAAAAAGTAAAATTTTGATTCAATATTCATTTTCACGTTAAAGTTTCAAACGTGTTTGATACGGGTTGTGAATTTTTAAATAATTTCGTTTGCGCAACAGATGGATGTTGCTGTTTTATTATGAAATATGAATCTCCTCCTGAATTTTCCGGAGCGTAAACAATCCCCGTGGAACGTGGCAGTTAGCCAATTCCGCCATTTTTGCCCCAAATCGATCCATCGTGCGCTTTTAAATCGCCAGCTAAAGTTTCCACCGGAGACCGATTGTGATTCGAAATTCAAAAATATAACGGTCTTTGTTTTTAATCGCCCAATTCATTATTATGATAACCGTTCATGCATTGTAATTGATTGAGTTTACCAAATAACTATAAGTGACCAATCTGCATGTTACAATTTAACGAAAGATAAAACGGGCACACATCCTGAAAATTAGAATATTATTCTTAATAGCAATTTACAACAATTTTTACTTTATTTTTCCTATAAACTAATAGATAAAAATGACCACGCAATTGCTTATTCCGAGAAATTATTTTTGAAAGTGAAATTAATCGATCGCGCCCAAAAATAAACCTATCACCCGCGGCAACAACATAACATCAAGGCTAAATTTGAATAAATTATGTGTTAATAACGAAACATTTCATATTCCGCCGTGAAATGAAAGCTTCTAAAAATTAATAAAATTTGATTAAAATTCTGACAGTGAAATTATAAAGTATTGTCTTGGGGCAAACAGGAAATCAGCGTTGTGCACCAAACGACGACCGCGGGAAGTTTCACGCTTCAAAAGCTGAATAAGTTCGATAACTTTTAGACAGGAATAGAACGGGAAAGGGAAACACCTCAGACCTAGATTTAAGTCAATGCCGCAATATAGGTACGTTTGTACAAAAACTCTGCTTTATTGGTGTTTGTGTGGCTAAGGCCAATCAGGTTTGCTTTCGACCGTTGCTACTGCAGATACGAATGTACGAGGTGTAAGGGACAGCGACCCGCAAACTGATAAGGGTTGCTCAATCAACGAAACTGCACAACTATCAGCAGGTTTTTTTTAGAAGTGTTTTCATACAAATTGTCTGATCGAAATGGTCTTTTTGTATGTGAAGGATTTTTTTTCATCTCCTGAAAGAATTTTCTGGTGAAAGTGGTTCATTTCGTTGACTGAGCAACCCCTATCAGTGTGTAGGACGCTGTCCCTTACACCAGGTATGTTAATCCATCAGCTGGAGGACAAATTGCAGACATTTTCTTTCACAGGTTGATTCAAAAGACTTACAGGCTTGCTTTCACATACTGTTTGAAGAGGTGGCGTGCTCTACCTCAATATAGGTTTGTATCAAACTGTGTCAACTTTTGTATGCTCAGAATATTCCGGTATCAGATGAAGCTAGCGACTGCACAAAGTTGTCAAACTCGGTATCTCTTAACACTTCTCTCGCTTAGTTCTAACGGCCCTGATCGGTGCGCAGATTATTTTAAATTTAATTATATTTTCAGTAGTAGGCCAGCGAAAAGAAAATTAATAGTAAAAACTCCTTTATGTAGGCAGAACGCAAACTACCTAAACAAAACGTTCCGCCTCGGCTGACTAAATTTATGCCGCAAATGAATGATAAAAATAGAGAAAATAAAAGTGACACGTTTGCTTTAACACAGTTGAATGTGATTGCGTGGTCTACCACTCTAGGTCTAGGGAAAATTGTATCAACTTTTGTGTACACCTCGGAATATCCCGATATCTGAGGCGAGCGACTGCACAGCACAAAGTCCAACTCGGTATCTCTCAACACTTCTCTCGCTTAGTTCCAGCGGCCCTGATCGGCGCGAAGATTATTTCAAATTTAATTATCTCTGACGACCGCTTCGCTATTGTTAGCTAATAGACACATTTTAGTTGTGGAACTATCAACTGTCGAACTCGCGATGAAATTAAATTGCGAAAGTTTCTGAACACGTAGCACCGAGGTTTTATTAGGTTATTGCAGAAATGGCTTTTAGCGATTACCGGTAGATATTGTTATGAAGTTTCCTAATAAACTAGTTTATTTTAATAATACAAACTATGGATACGATACGTACGTGGTAAATAGGTGTAGCTTCTTTGAATCCGGATACTGGACTGAAGGCTTTGATATAAGAATACAAAGAACGTCGCCTGCTCCATTGACAGCGCCTTCGCTTAAGGCGCAATATTGACGTCACCTTCGCTTAAGGCGCAATATATCTGGTGACTGTGGAGTGGCACGCTCGTGCAAGCACGCCACTCTTTCACAAGCTGCGTCGATCTATTACCAGCCAATATGCTTAGACGTCTTTGGAATGGCATATATTCGATATACGTGAACAGCCTACTTTTATGGAGCTGCTTTGCTATATATAATTGGTACACAGTGCTTAGTATTTTTCTTGTTACAGATATCTTTGAAACATGATATAGCCAAAGATTCAAAAATTCAAACGCCACAAGGTAGGTAGCAGGCATGCTACTTGTTCTTATATAGTCGGTGTTGATAGTAAAAAACTACACAAGTTTATCCCACCAGCTGTTCATTTCCCAAGAGAAACTACCTACTCAACCTATAACATAAATAAAATAAATCTTATTGTCTGAAGTGGCAGTCCAGAAAGTGGTCATTAAGAATAGAATGTTCTTAAAACAATCTTGTACATAAAATTGATCT
Organism: Scrobipalpa costella; assembly: GCA_949820665.1. Classification (NCBI taxonomy): domain Eukaryota; kingdom Metazoa; phylum Arthropoda; class Insecta; order Lepidoptera; family Gelechiidae; genus Scrobipalpa; species Scrobipalpa costella. Next base: position 6,678,100 of record OX463306.1, read on the forward strand.
ATCCTCTCTTCTGAAACTTGAGTAGCAATATACTAACAGGAAACACGCTCTACCATATTGTAGCTATACTTGCGTGATACATATTACATCGGTTGTCAAGGGATTCGCCTGAGTTTCCTCTAGATAAGCAGCCGCAAGTTTCCGTCTATCATATTAGATTACAATGTGCTTGTAATATGAAACACGGGCGAAACACGGTAGAAACACGGAACTTATTACACTGAGTGGTTGCCTGGTAGCGCCTTGACTGTCGTATCGAGTGTCCTTTAAGTTGTTCGAGGTTTAAGTACTTGAAATTTTCATTTTTAGTAGCAATCGTTCGATGTTGTTTGGATTGGAAAGTAAAAGTAGATACTTTTTATAATACATACATACAAATAATCACGCCTTTATCCATAATGGGGTAGGCAGAGCGTGACCAGCCTAAACTAAGGTCGTTCCGCCACGTTTGACAAAGTTTTCCTTTTTATAATGTATTTCTAATATTGAGATCAATTTGAGAGAATTTATTGCAGATACAAAAATACTTCCTTAAATGATTAGTGTCAAATAAAAAGGTATTATATCAATGGGATAAACATTGGCATAGCATTGTATTACCCCTGTGCTACTGAGCAATAAATCTTTTTCATGGGAAATCCGATGAATCACCAAAAAAGCTGTTGGTTCAGCAAATCCAAACAAAAGAAAGACAAGAAAATCCGATTATCCGATAGAAAGACGATGTTTTATTATTAGTTAACGTCTAACCTACTTTTTCGTCGCAATATTCAATAACAACAAAAATAGATGAACATAAACCCGCCATTTTGTATTACCTTCAGAATGAAATGATCGTCTTGGGAAAAATTATAAACACACTTTATTCCTCCGAATCTAAAACGACCACAATACGAGCTTTTGTTTTGTTTGAAAATAATTAAAATACAAAAACAGATCGCATTAATATGTATAAGGTACACTCATTATAATATTAGTAAAAAAACATGGATATAAGAGATGGGATAATGCTGCGTTAGCTGTCAAAATTTTAATAAAAAATGTTTGTCTCATGTTACGTTACGTTAACTTGAAACAAATAAACTAATTTAAATAATTTCTTAAAGTTTGAATGATAAAATGTATGTATGTATGTATGTAAGCTCTTTATTGTACCTACCTTAAAAAATCTTAAAACTAAAATACAAGAAGATTAAGACAATAGTGGCACAAAGGCGGACTTATCCCGTTAAGGGATCTCTTCCAGTCAACCTTTGATAAACCCAGAGGAGACAATTATGCTTGCAGGTAAAATAAAATAATAAATAAAAATAAAAAGTAGTTTATTGTACAAACATCTTTCGAAATTATATTAAAGGATACAATTTAGGTGGTTTAAAAAGGCCACAAGAAAAAGTTGTGAAACTCACTGCACTAGTTTGCACTGTATCGCAGTGGGAATCGCTTCCATTTCGTCATGACATGACAATGTTATAAAATATGTGTAACAATTATGGATATACAATGTGTATAAAACGATATACAATCTGATTTCATTTTAATGTAACCTATATTAGAAAAAAAAAATAAAGAACTGACCAAAATTATAATATAATAACATAAAAACAAAAAAAATAATAGAACTAGTTGTATTTATACCATCGCAGACGATGACTGTGTGTGTGTGTAACTAGATATTATATATATGTAATGTTCCATGTATTATGTTTGTGTAAATAGTTGTAAGTATACAAGTATATATTTATGTGTATGATTGCAGTGTTAATTTATTATTACTAAGCTTTAGATAGCTAACGTATTATATCAAATAGTGATTCTGAAGTATTGTAGTTTAGACCCAGTAAATATGAATTAAGTATTATTTTGCAGTTATATTTTGTTTGTGTTCTCAGATTTAATTTAGCGTTTAGTTTATTATAGAGGAAGGGAGCGAGAAAAGATAAGAATTGTTGGGCAAATGTTGTACGGCATGATGGCTTTATGTAAACTTTATCCTGTCTCCTGTGAGTCAGGTTAAAATCAGGCGTTTTTTTGTGTTGGTGTAATACTGCATTTAGGATATAAAGCTGTCTAATAGTTAAAATTTCCGCCAACTTATATAGGTCTTCCGTGGGGTATCTAAATCGTTTAAAGTGAATTATTTTCAGAATTGCACGCTGTGCTCTTTCAACCGGGAGTAGAATTGTTTTGGGACTACCACCCCAGGATGTTATGCCATATGTACATATGGATTGCCATAGACCATAGTATATGCTCTTGAGCAGTTTGCAATCACATACATATCGTAGATTACGGAAAATGTAGAATAGTTTTCTAATGCGATTTGATAGTACATTTATATGTTCTTTCCAATTAAAGTGGCGGTCAATCAATACACCTAAATATCTGATTGATGAGACTGTAGTAAGCTGGTAACAGTTGCAGTCTTCAGCATTGTCACAAGTATGAGCTTTGATATCAATAGTCCCACTAGAAGGCTGAGTATTTGACCTTATACTATAAGAATAGGAATTATTTTAGTTTTTAGTATGTTTAATGTTAGAAGATTATCGTTCAACCATTTAGTTAGAATCCGGAACCCTACATTAGCTCGCTCATTCACCTGCTGCCAGTTTTTACCAGTGAATGATATAACAGTGTCATCAGCGTACGTAATTATGTCGGCATAAGGTATGTTTAAGTTTGAGATGTCGTCTATATAAATGAGGAATAAAGTAGGACCAAGTGTACTTCCTTGTGGTACCCCGAACTCCACTCTTTCTTCGTTACTTGTGAAATTATCTATTCTGACCATTTGGGACCTGTTTGTGAGATAATTTTTAAACAGTTGAAGGGGGATACCACGAATTCCTTTTAGTTCCAACTTTTTTAATAGTATGGGCACAGAAACAGTATCAAAAGCCTTAGCTAAATCTAAGAATATACTTAATATTTTTTTACTATTATCGATATTACTAGTAATATGTGAAACAAGGTGATTTAAAGCATCGTTAGTTGATAAGTTCTTCCTAAAGCCAAATTGTTTTTTTGATAGAAGACAATTTTTTTCTAGATATTGAATTAGTCTTGAGTTTATATTTTTTTCTATAATTTTAGATATTGTAGGTAATAAAGATATTGGCCTATAGTTACTTGGTCTGTCTCTCTCCCCCGACTTATGTATAGGAATAATAATCGATTTTTTTAATGATTCGGGATATTCACCAGTTGCAAAGCAGGCATTACAAATAATAGTTATAGGTGTTGCGATGACATTAGCACAGTATTTCAAGAGGGCTGATGTGACTCCGTCCCAACCTGAAGAGTGGGTATTTTTTAAAGATTTGATTATCCGTATCACTTCATCCTCATCAGTAGGCAGCATTACGAAAGAGTCAGGTGGTGTATTATATGAGGATATACGTATATTATTTGCTAATTCCTCTTCAGTTGTTAGCTTACTGCTGAGTATCTCCTGTGCCAAAAGTCGACCTACATTAACAAAATAATTATTAACAATGTTAAGAGACTCTACGGGATTTGACTTCAGATGTAAAAGTTCATTAGTTTTATTATTTATTGTTGTAATGTTGCTTATGTCTTTAATTATGTTCCATTGTTTTTTTAAATCATTATTGTGCTTTGCTATTTCTCTCCTATAATAAGCTCTTTTGAGCTTTTTTAACAAATTGTTGCATGTATTCCTGTAGCGCTTATAAGTAACCTGAAGTATTATGTTAGTTTTGTCTTTTTTTAGTTTCTGGTGTAATCTGTCTCTGTTCCTAATGCACCTTATCAAACCTGGAGTTATCCAGGGCTTAATATTTCTTTTACTGCGAGGCACAGGTACTTGAGTTGTATACAAAAGTATCGATTGATGTAATAGTTGTAAGAAAACGTTAGTTGCATCTGTTGGATCCTTGTTGGCTAGTAATTCAGCCCAGTCTATTTGTGACATATTTGCTAAAATGGACTCATAGTCAATTTTACTGTAGGTTTTTGGTCTTGTCCTCTTAATATTACCATATTTTTTTCTATTTATCGTTAAGATAACCGACGAATGATCTGTGTTAGTTGTCTGACATACAGAAGTAAATGTTTTAAGTCTTGTTTTAATAAATATATGGTCTAGGCACGAACTGTCACGAGTCAGAAAATTGTGGGTAGGTAATAATCAATATTGGGCCATAAGTCCAGTATATTCTATAGGATCATGTTTGTTACTTAAATTACCTGGTGAGATATCAATATTAATATCTCCAATTAATATGATATTTTTAAATTGTTTTATGTTCGTTAGGATTTTATCAAGATGTATAAAAAAATTATCGGTATTAGCAGCGAATTCATAAGGCCTGTAAATACAAAGTATGGCAAATTGATTTCCTATTGTTAGTAAAAGGCAATTGACCTCAGAACTGCTGAGGTCTTGTACTTTTGGTTGTAAACTATTTCTGACATAAATAACTATACCATCGTTCTGATTGATTATATTTTCGGTGCGATAAGAAGAGTAATGTGATAAATTAGGCAGATGTGACACCGTTGAGAGCCAGCATTCAGTTAATACTATTAAGTCAAATTCATGGTTAAACCGTGCCAGAAGTACTTGAAAGTCATCAAAATTGTGGTTTATACTTCTGATATTTTGATGTATAATGGTAAGCTGGTTACTTGCACTAGTAATAATGTTTCTGTGTAGGTTTTCCGGCGCATCGATGACTTCTGCATTGAACACATTGACATTATAGTCAATATCATCTGCTAGATCTGTATCAACCATAATTGCTGTTTAAATATAGGGCAATATGCATGTGTCAATGTGCCAATGATTTCATCTTTGCCGGTTTTAGTGTATGTTTGTGCTGATTTGAGTGTACATAAATGTGAAATACTGTAGAAAATATTCATGTTGTAGTGTTCAGTGGATGTGGTGTGCTTGTGAATAAATACGAATAGTTGTCTGTGAAGGCTATTAAACAATAAGAGCTTGGAAATAAAACATGCATTAAAATGTAATAAAACAATAAAAATAAGCGAAAAAACAGTAACAGAGAAACTTTTACAATCTAGTCATGCCATACGTAGTAACTCTTGGAGACATTTTTCCGATTTAATCAGCATCTGCTTCTCTCCTTCAGTTTTACGCAGGTAAATGTTTCCATTCTTAACCCAGCAAAACTTGTAATTGTACTGTTTTGCAAAATCACGGGCAGCTCTAAATAATTTTCTACAGGAACCAGGCGTTTTTTCAGAAATGTAGACTGGCTGCGATTTACCAGGTAAGCCCAATTGATGGGTGTGAAGTTTCATCTCTTTAGAGGCGGCGTTATTGTTGTGATTTCCAGTAGCAGTTAATAAGTTGTTTCTTGTTGTGACAGTCGTGAATTCAACAATTATCGGACGCGCAGCGTTGGATTGTCCTGGCAGTCGGTATATGTCGCGAACTTTAATTTTAACTATAGGGCAGCCCACGACCTGCCCAATATCTTCCACCATTTTTGTCAGCAATTCACAAGTTTCACCATCAGTCTGGGGGATGTTTCTGATTTCAATGTCAGCTGGTCGCGATTTAAAATTTATATCACGAACTCTGCCCTCTAAATGTTGTATATACTCAAATTGTTCATGTTTTTCCCTTTGCAGAGTATTTATTTCTTGCTTCAAAACGTCGTAATTCGAATTAAGATTTTTTATAGCTCCCTCAATCTCTTCATTAGATTTCTGTATTGCAGCATTTTGATTTTTGATATCAGCAACATCTTTCACCAATTGAGTTATCAATAGAGTTTGCTGGGACAACATTTCGGCAATATTCTGTTGTAAACTAAGATAGGTTCTTGAAACGATTATATAACGTGACATAGACAAAATAATATACTTAAAAACTCAAATTTGAACGCATAAATGTAATAAAACCGAGAGCAGAACTGAAAAAGATTACTTCCTTCAACTCATGAAAATACATATTTTTTTTACTAACGGTCGAAGTTTTCACAGTCTAAACTTTACAAAATGCCGGTATTCAGCGCGTATCGACCGAAACAAAAACAGTTCAAGGGGTGCAAAGAAAAACAGGCCTACATTTCTCATTTCTCGAGACAGAGTTGAAATAAGCCATTAGTTTTGCGAGATAAAACGTGGCCGGCATAACGAGGGCGCGCAAACGAACTGTGCCCACAGACTTAGGGGTAGGGTAGATTGAGGGTTCTGAACGAAATGAAAAAATACTGATTAAGGACATGGTACAACAAGAGTCATTCAGCAGGCTCAAATTTCCATACTATATCAGCCACCACCAGGTGGATTGGCGAGTTCGGTTTCGGAGAAAGAGTTTCAATTCCCTAGATTCCCTTTGCGACATGCGGGAAAAGATATGAGACAAAGAGATAAAATATAATCACATAGGTAATCACCAGAGGTCGGAAATTCGGGTGCAAAAAAAGTAAAAACCCACTGTTGGAGCTACTGAGAGTTGCTACAACCACCTTTTTCAAGATGTTTAGGGCCTCAGTTTATTTTTCTTTATTAAATTGTTTTAGTAATGCCAATGTGTTCTTTGCGTCAATATAAGTCGAAACTCTTTGCATTTTTTTTTTATATTTGTTTTAATTTGAAAGATATAAGTAGAAATGTGTTTTCAATGTACTGAAAAATATTAAAAATATAAAAATATCATTTAATTGTTTGATATTTTTATTGAATACCATTTAGAAATGATTTCTACGATGCTTTTATTATTTTTACACAAAAATTTGAATGGGGCCTTCGGGGGCCCAAAAGCGTTTTATTTCTTTAAAAAAAAATTGCGGAGTAAATTAAAATTAAAATTCGTAATTGGCAAGGTTAAGACAAGATAAACGCTTTTTATTCTTGTAATTTTTTCTCTACGATTGATAGTTTCAGGGTAAATTGATGTTGAAGTTAGTAGGACACAATTGTTCAAGACCAAGCCAAGTAGTTGTTTTTATGGTGAAATCAGCTAGGTTAAGAAGAGATAGGCACTTCTTTTACAAGAAATATTTTTTCTCTACGGTTGACAGTTTCACAATGAATTGATGTTAAAATTCCCTGGACACAATTTTTGGGCCTGGAGGCCCCAAAGCGTTTTACTGCTTAAACATTACTATACTTTTTTCTTTCGTTGTGAAACTATTAAGGTTCATTGTAAGCACCTTAATCCTTAAAATAATACCAGTCAAGCACTCGCATATATATATAAAAAGAATTTTACCGGATTCGTCTTTATTTTATATTTTACAAATAAGTACATACATACATATAATCACGCCTTTATCTCTAATGGGGTAGGCAGAGTGTAAACGACCTAAACAAAGGTTGTTCCGCCACGTCTGATAAATTTTGAGGGTCATTCCAGGTGGATCTGTATATTGCTATAGTGACAGGTTGTCAGCCCATCGTTTAAAATACAATACTGAAACCCTCCCTGGGTTAGCCGGTTTCCAATAAGTATATCAGAGAAAATACTTGATACTAGGTTACATGTAATACACTTTTGATTTTGTGTACTTGCCATATTTTACAAACCAAAAATTAAGACAATACATCCTAAACGCACTTAGACAGATACAGTCAATATGCTGACCTTGTCGCACATACTCAAAGAGAGAGATAGACAGGGACAAGGATAGAGAGAGACTGGGATACACGGTCGAAGTAATAAATTTCCTAGAAATATTTATTTGAAAGACACATACATGCTGGTCCAATAACTCTCTCTCTCTCAGTATATGCGACAAGGTCAGCGTATAAAGCTGCATCTGTTTCAATTTGTGAAATGTTGAAAGTACACAATATTATGGTAAAATTTTATAAAGAAAGCCAAAAGTATTTCATGTAACTTAGTAACAAGCATTTAATTGTTAATTTACTATGAAACTATCAACCGTAGAGAAAAAAATACAGGAGTAAAAACGTTTATCTTGTCCTAACCTAGCCAAATAAGAATTTTAATTTTGTTTTTTTTTCCGTAATTTCTTTGTTTAAGAAGTAAAATGCTTTGCAAAAATTGTCCTAAAAACTTTAACATCAATTCACTGTGAAACTGTCAACCGTAGAGAAAAAATAACAAGAAAGAGAAGTGCCTTGCCTATCTCTTCTTAACCTAGACGATTTCACCATAAAAAGCACTACTTTGCTTGGTTTTGAACGATTGTGTCCTGCTAACTTCAACATCAATTTATCCTGAAACTATCAACCGTATAGAAAAAATTACAAGAGTAAAAAGCGTTTATCTTGTCTTAACCTTGCCAAATACGAATTTTAATTTTAATTTTCTCCGCATTTTTTTTTAAAGAATTAAAACGCTTTTGGGCCCCCGAGGGCCCCATTAAATTTTTTGTGTAATAATAATAAAAGAATCGTAGAAATCATTTATAAAGGGTATTCAATAAAAATATCAAACAATCCAACGATATTTTTATTATTTCTACTTTTATCTTTCAAATTAAAACAAATATAAAAAAAAATTGCAAAGAGTTTCGACTTATATTGACGCAAAGAACACATTGGCATTACTAAAACAATTTAATAAAGAAAAATAAACTGGGGCCCTAAAAATCTTGAAAAAGGTGGTTGTAGCAACTCTTAGTAGCTCCAACAGTGGGTTTTTACTTTTTTTGCACCCGAATTTCCGACCTCTGGTAATCACTAATCACATGTTGTTACTTAAGAAACTTTATACACGAGCACAGAAAATACTGTTTAAAGCGCATAGGCATACTTGCATTGCAGCTGGTATACATACATACATATAATCACACCTTTATCTCTAATGGGGTAGGCAGAGCGTAAACGACCTAAACAAAGGTCGTTCCTCCACGTCTGACAAAGATTTGAGGGTTATTTAAGATAGATTTTTAGATTTATTGCTGTAGTGAAAGATTGTCAGCCCATCGCCTATATTGCAATTTACAGAAACCCCCGGATCCCTTAGCTGGGTTTTATAGTATGCCTGGGAGGAAATGCAGCTGGTATAGCTGGCTATAGTTGCATTGGTTTCACTTTCTTATAAGCAAAGCTCGCTCTACTTATTCTCTACTCTGTGACTGTAGCGTACTATACGAGTACCCTAACAGGTACCCAGTACTCGCGAGTACCCACTTTACAGTTTACACTTAAAAGAGAAATTTTTGAGCACGTACACACTTGTCGAGCTTTTTTCTGTTTCTGGCGAGATTGTGCTCGTCCGTCTGTAAAGTTTGAAGGACTCGGGGCTTCTCTTCGTTCAGTTTAAGCGGTATTATTAAAAATATGGTTTGTGAGTTCCATATTTTATTACAGCTAGAAAGAAAAAAACAATAATGGGAGGATGCCGTTTTTTTTTTCAAATCATATTTATAGTTTCGTGGTCTAGTGGTCAGAGCCATGGGGTTACGATCCGGAGGTCCAGGCTTCGAATCCCAGGGGGAACACAAAGTTGATATTTGTCAATTTATCACTTAATGAGGTTTTCCCAGTTTGGTTAGGACATTGCAGGCTGAATCACCTGATGGTCAGAAAAAAAGGATGTTTCGGAGGCCACGCTAAGCAGTCCGTCCTGGTCGCTGTCTTTGACAGTGGTGGTTACTGAAACCATGTCTTTGACATGGCTACTAGGCGGTTTGACGACTCTGACACCAGGGTTCATCGGATCGTTCGACTCGAGAAACCACTCAATCAGAAGAAGATGACGTAGTAGTCAATTATCTTGTAAAGACACGCTCACCTCGCCAGGTAACTAATTAATTTTTGCCGTTAGTTTTCCTAAATAAATATAATGAAAGTATTGGGAGTTGTGATTGAGAGCTTATTTATGCCAAATTTTCAATAAAACATTAGTCCTAAAATAACTAACAACTCAAATAAAACGTTTTTACAAGTTTTCTAAAATTTTATATGAACCTATCTTTTCCATTTCACTGGAATTTCCCAAAACTAAGACGACAAGACGAGCGATGCTGGCATCTCATTACCAACGTCTTCCATATTTTACTGTTAGCAGATAGAATAATATATCTAAATAAACAGTTTGTGCAGGAAAACTAAACACAAACGACATTTTAAAACTTCTAGAACTTTCCTAGCTACATAACGTCTAACATGTTCCGCTCCGGGAGAATTGCTAAATAGAATATGCATGCGTCAAGACGTAGAGAACTTGGTAGGTCGTTAACGTCATCCGCAGCTAGAGGTTTTTATTAAAATATGTAAGAATTTCCACTTCTTCTTCTTCTGTCGAGTGGGCATCGAGTCGATGAACCCTGGTGTCAGAGTTTTTAAATCGAAATCTTTTTCTTTTCGGACAATCAGGAGATTCAGCCTGCAGTGTCCTAACCAAACTGGGGAAAAATTCACAAAGTGATAAATTCTCAAATATCAACTTTGTGTTTCCCCCCTGGGAATCAAACCCATCATCAAACAAATTAAATCATGCTGGACTGGGAGCGATAGAAAACATAGCATGTGTGAGCTGCATCTCTTCCCGGGCATGCTGTAAAAACTAGCTAAGGAATTCGAGGGTTAAATGTACTGTAATTTAGGCGATGGGCTGACAACCTGTCATTACAGCAATACACAGATCTATCCGAAATGACCCTCAATACTTGTCAGACGTAGAGCAAAACGACCTTTGTTTGGGTCGTTTACGCTCTGCCGGGTAGGCATTAGGAATAGAGGCGTTATTATATACATGTATGTATGTAAATTAAAGTAACGTAAATCAAAGCATAGAAAATGCTATTGTATAAGTTCTTACACACATAGGTAGGTAGAGCGTAAACGACCTAAACAAAGATCGTTCCGCTACGTCTGACAAAGTTTTGAGGGTTATTTAAGATAGATTTGTAAGTATATTGCTGTAGTGACAGGTTGTCAGCTCAGCGCCTAAATTGTAATATACAGAAACCCTCGGATCCCTTAGCTGGTTTTTACAGAATGCCCGGGAGGAAATGCAACTGGCACATTCTATGTTTTTCTCTCGCTCCCAGTCCAGCATGTAAGACGGCATTTATTCTTGGATGAAATAAAATTTGACAGATTTGCATTTTTTCCATAAATATTGCATTTATTATACTTGTTTTCAAAATGCAACAATTGACGCTATTCACGAAAATACTGTCAGCTTGTTACCAGCTCCACCGAGCCAAGTTAACAACTCGTGGTTGAGGGTTTTCTTTAGCATACTAACTAGGTACTAGAAATTCAAAATCGTGGCTGAAACTGAAGGGTAAAATGCTATGTTCTACTCCGAGCCAAGAATAAACAAATTCATACAAAAACAACTAAAATAATGAGGAGCTTGTACGATGAAAATGGAGCGCAATTTTATATTCAAAAGATACATCAATTATTTCAAAACATTTTATATACTTTAATCATATTAAAGTACGCTAAAGTTCATCCCTTTAAATGAAATTAGTTCAACCCCGACTGTATAAAATGGAATCTAGTCGACAAAATAAAGTCTCGAACCCACAGCACGTGAACTTGTCAGCTCATTCCCGCAGCGTATTTGCACTCAACTTAAAATTGGTTTCGTTGAAGGTTTACTAATTAAATTCATGGAAGGAACTAACAGCATTTATGCTGGATTGGGAGAGTAGAAAACAGAGTGTAGGCACTCGTCGATTTTCTTTTCTACTTAGAATAGAATAGAAAGAATAGAAAAACGTTTATTCATGAAACAATACAAAACTTAACATACAGTAATTAGACTTAGAGAATGCTCTGATCTGTATTGCACAAGAAATGGAGCTGACTCAGCATTTGTTACAAGTTATATCTATAACCAGTAACACTGATATTCCGTAATACACAGTATAATTTAAGCTTGTTAAAATATACCTACATTCTCCAACATAGCACCTGATTGACTTAAGTAATTACCTACTGTGTATTAATTATATTATCTAGCTTTTTTTTTTGTTTTTCACAATCTCACTTCCCCATCTGAATGAAATATTGCATTTTCCTCTCTCTTATAGCATATTATATTAGTTTATTTTATTATAATTGTACTTATGTATTAGTCTATTGTACCTATTCGTATTTATGTAACTAGTAAGTACTTTGTCTGTGTATTCTATTTAAATTTATAACAATAGTAACGGCACTATCCTGCATAATATTAGAAAACTACTCCTTTACCCAAAGGTTAATAAGGCTGCCTAATGGTACTGTGTTTGTTTTGTAATGTTTGTTCCTGTACAATGTGTTGTTTATGTGCAATAAAGAATATTTGTGTTGTATAATAATAAACTACAAAATCTTAAATTTAAAATACATACTATAAATACACTACAATATTGAATATAATTAAACTACTTAGTAGGCACTTTAGGCGACAAAAATGGCTCGCGTTTAATTTAAGTAAAATAAGTTAGTTAGTTTAAGTTTAATTCAACAGTACAACTGGCTTTGACTCTATTTCTAGACTAATAATGCTCGAGACAGAGTCGAGGAGCCAATTCACTCAGAAACATTAAAACACTGGCATTCTCACACATCAACGGGTCACAGCAAGCGGGTTGGCACTGGTCTCTAGGTAGGAGGGTAGCAAGCCAGACCGATTATGTAGAATTATGCAGCCGTCCCTATCCACAGGAAAGACTGAGATGTGGTTGCTCGGGGTATGCTAGGCGCTAAGTAGTCCGATAGCGCTGGTCTATTTTGAGACCATAAGTTTCAAAAACTCTAAAGTTGCTTATTTTTTGCCTGTGGATACAGTCGTACCTATGAATCATATTTTTTGTATTTTGTGTCACATCTGGTACTTGCATTTTCAGTAATTCGATGTTTTGTAGTTGTTTTTTTTTATTTAAATTAAAACTGGCAAAATTAATTTAAACTTTAAAATAACTATAATATCATATCTAGGATAGCCTGCGGAGTGTGCAAACCCGGTTTGTGCCATCTTCGTCCAGTGCAAACTGACATCCTAGGGTCTCTATGTAAAAAAAGTGCAAAAAAAAATATAATTGATGAAATAACTGTTTCCTTACTCAAATCACTTTCATATGCCTATAAAATAAATTTGTGCCAAATTAGGGCATGCACTTTTAAGATTATTAATTATTTTGTTTTTTTAAGCTTCCGTAGCTCCAAAAAAATAATACAATTATTAGAGTTTACTTATTCAATATCAAAAATGCATGAGTAATCATCATTCTAAATTTGTGTCACTTTCATGCACGATATTTAAATGAATAAAACACAAAAACAATAGTTGCGGTCGAAACAGGCGGACGCGGGCCGGCGGCAGGGGGCGGAGGGCATACGCACGCACACGTTCATAGGGTACGGTTATCTCCGCTACGTAGGTAATAAAAGGTCATTTGAAATCAAGTGCAAATATTGAAACGTGTGAATCTACACATGAAACTGAACAACTTTCCCTAAGAAACATTGGTAGGTAGGAAATTAAATTTACATTGTTTCTTATCCGATTTGATGGGTTTTTTTTTATTCGGCTCAATGTTATATCTTTAAAGTTTTACCTCACGTAAAACTTTACAGATATACGTAAAAAACCACGCCACCTGACTTAGGGAGTAGGCAGAAAATTTGATCCTGGTTTCTTCAAAATCTCATTAGAATACGGTAAGTCACATTACGCACACAAGTATAATGTTATACACGTGTTAGGCTTACCTAACGCGATTCAAAATGACACAAATAAATAAGAGTAAAGAAAATTTAAAACATAAAAATACATTGCTGTTTAAAATCATAACCACCACGCGTACGGAGTCGCGGGCACAGCTAGTATAGATATAAAATAAAATAAAGAAAAGACGTGCGAATTTTCTAAATGCATTTTTATAAAACGCACGTCTGCATTCTCAATACCCACGTTTGTCAATGGTCAATGCTTAGATGGTCAATATTATTTTACGACGCGACGATTAGAACTTGAATAATTATCGCCATACCTACCAACCGTTTTTTTGCTATATATAACGCTTCTCGATGTCCCGCGCCCCGCTTCGAGTAGGTACGTAGTGTACAGTCAGTGAAAGTAAATATACACGAATTAAAAAGAAATACTTGATACTTTTGTTATGTGTGGTGTGACAACTTTGAACAGTCTGACGGCGTAGTTTCTGATAGGTACCTATGTAGTCATCAGAGTACAAAGGTGTGTGTACAAGTGATGTAACGAGAAGCGGTATGCCGATTATAAATCCACTAGATTTTGACGGCCGGATAGTCTAGTTGATAGTGACCCTGCCTTCCTGCCTACGAAGCAAGAGGTTGTAGGTTCGAGTTCCGCCGCACAGTGGGTCGAAACTGCTAAATGAGGGACATAGGTTTTTTTTTATAAATTCCATAATTTTAAGATACCCATCAGTAGGTTTTTCATTCTGATGAATAATTGTAATAACAAGTTTTTGTCTAAAACAGATAGTTTGTGTGGAAAAAAAACTTTTGATTTTTTGTTGTATGGAATAAGACAAAATGATCAAGGAGTGTGTCCTGCTGGCTTATGATGAGCACGCTTTCTCACACTCTTATGTCAAATGGATGTCACACAAATAACCTCATTTGTATAAAACTAGGGGACATCTGTGTGATATATAGACCACGCTATCTCGTTCGCAGCGAAGCCGCGAACAGCACTGCCGTGTTAAGCACATGTCCGCTATCTCAAAAAACATCAAAATGAGAAAATCAAGTTTAAACACACTTGGGTTTTCTGGCTAAAATATGCATATTTTTAATATTTATTCTTTGTAAAACTGTTCATAATCTATGTAGGAAAAAAATATATTTATAATATCCTCCAGTAGTTTTTTAAACAAAACGAAATAAATAGTTGGGCGTAGCCACTGCTCCATACAGTGGTGGTCATGCGTTGGCTTGTAACAGTAGTTACAGGAGATGTGCATTGCCAGCAAAAATCTTATATGTCAGAACCTTATCTCTTGTCAGTGCAGTTGCAGAAGACGGAAATTGGCAGACAAATTGACGAGCATGGAAGTAGTAGAATATTCAGTCATAGATGATTTAGAGATCCTTTCCGTTCCTCAGTTACTCCCGCTTCTCTGGTCACTCACGTTCCCAGCCCATTAACATTCTACCCTAAAGTCCCTTTGTCACTCTATCCCTCTGTTCAACCGTAATCGGTCCATCCGTCCATCCATCCATCCCATTTCTCTCGTCTTACCCATTCTACCAATCCTATCTGTCCCTCCTGCCTCAACGTCCAAGCATCCCTCTTTCTCTCCGCTCTCGTCTCTCCCGTTGCTCCCATCCATCCCAGCATAACGTCCCTCCGCTCTTGTCCCTACCTCTGTCTCTCCATAACTCTGTTTTTATCAGGGTATGAACGTGATACCAGGGCCAGATTTTGAAAGTATTTGAAATGTAACCAGTCACAGCGCACAAACATTTCGGTTGTGAGCTTGGACACGAACTCACCCAAGGTCTCTTAGGTCTCTCCGAGTATGTGATGTAATGTAATGGCACGCTCCACCTTCGACTCCTGGGCCCGCAGTCCCTGTCAATTAGTCTCAGAGACCAACGCATACCATGCTAGAGCGATATACGTAAGACGGGTTCTCACGTACGCCTTATGGACGCCAATCCTCATGCGCAACAGGAGCTTCTAGCAGAACACGGCAGCATATTCCCTTGCTCGCTGAATTGTAGTCGCGAATTCGCTTGTGAGCTCATCTACATCCTTTAGTGTTGAGACTGGTTCCAGGGAGTATTCTGTACCTCATGCCGTATGCCGTGTGAGTATCTTCTGCCTCGACGGCAGCAGCCTGGAATTTGCCGGCTGGTCTGAGATGGTCGGAGCATACCTGGTTGTCGAAGGTTTAAACGTGATTTAAATGAAAAGAGCGACCTCTAGCTTGACCACCGGAAGATCTATCAGTTATGGGGGATTTGTTTGGTTGTGCGGCTAGTGAGTTGAAGTCACCGACCCCAAGACCAGTTGTCTGTTGAGGTTGGCATCACCACACAAATTTGAAAATTAAAAAAATTACGGTTGGCGTTGATCGAGGGTCGGCATTGAGTGTAACGGAAATAATAAAGTTTTGTGTTCCAAAGATGGTTAGGTACTGTTCTTAGTACGGATGTCTTTCTACTACAAGAGATGACTCCAATAGGAACTTTTTTATATTCTACAGTGATGAGAGACGGTAAGTAAATTCATACAAAATATGGAACCTTATCTATTCTAACTATTCAGTTACAGTGAACTACTTTAAAACGTTGGTTTAATCAAGAACCAGATTAATCAAGTGATGATTATGACCGGTATAACAAAATTTGATTTTTTCAACCCTTATAACCCACACACAAACGCATGCCAGGTGCAACATGCCGTCTGACGATGTATGACCGAAATGACATGGCAGTTAGGAGTGTCCGAGATGTGCTTAAAGGCAAACTGTACCAAACGGCCATAAGACCTGAAACCTCTACGGTACACAATGTTGGGCATCTACTAAACAACACCTGTCAAAGCTTAACACTACAGAAATGCGCATGTTACGCTGGTCAGTGGGTGTCACATTGCTGGACTAAGTTCGCAATGTCCACATCAGAGGAAGATAAAAAATTTACCCAATTACAGACAAAGTCGAAAAACGACGCCCCGCCTCTTGGCTGATGACGGTACAAAAAGACCTGAAAGAATCTGACATAGACGCCGAAACATCACAAGATAGACATAAATGGAAGAGGCAGACAAGGAAAACCGACCCCAGATAATGGGAAGAAGGCTTAGGAGAAGAAGAAGAGTATTGGAATAAGAGTTGAGTAAAAGTAGTAACACAAAATTGGCAGATCCTAACTTCAAAATTGGCGGAGTTTAAATAGCTTTTAACGACTATTGACCCTTGTTTTCACCCGACATATTGGGTGATACGGGATTAAAACGGGTGATTTGGGTCATTACCCGGTTTTAACCCCAAAAATTTGGTGATAATCGGGTGGATTGAATGGGTTTTTACTACCCACTACTATAGATGTATAGCCGATTCAACCAAGCGGTTTAAAACTTCGAAATCGACTTAAACCATTTTAGGCGAATGTAGCCGGGTAGAAACGGTTGTTTATAAATAGCTATATGTATATACTTTATTCCAAAAACTTAGATTATATTATGGTTTTTGCATTAAATATAAGTTTTAACATCAAAACAAATCAGTTTCTATTACTTAATACCTGAGTATGAGATGAACGTTTATCTATTCGTTTGTTTTTGGAGGCTACTGTTCCCGTCGATTATCTAATAAACAGTTTTTTTTTATTTTATGAGTATAATTATGTATCTATCACATAGTATATTGTAAGTAGGCAGTAAATAGGTACGTTAACATACCTACATATTTTGATTGTGATTACGAGCTTGCCCTTTTGCTGGTTATGTTGTGCCGTGCAAAGTGGCAACTGAGCGCGCTCCCCGCCCCGCCCCTCACCTATACCCTCCCTCCCGTGTAGCGTTGCCAGGCGTCCGGCTTTAGCCGGACATAGTCAGGCTTTTTGATTGCCTGTCCGGCCAAAATAAGCGTCGTCCGGCCTGTCCGGCTTTTGTTAGGCTTTTTAGATTTCAAAATTCGCGCGCATCGAGACCGAATTCGACTCGACTGATTAATAATAAAGTACTTTTAGACTAATTTGGCATTAGTTTTATTGTAAATTATCAAAAAAGCTTGGTTTTCATTAACTTTCTACATTAATACCAAAAAATCCCCTAAAATGCAAAGTGTCCGGCTTTTTTACCAAAATGTTAGGCCAAAAAAAAATTATTTTTTACACGAATATTTAAAATAGTTGAAAATGCAAGATGTCCGGCTTTTTGACCCAAATGTTAGGCCAAACTCACAGCTCTGTCCGGCTTTTCGGTATGAGGACCTGGCAACGCTACTCCCGTGGAATGAAACATACCTACCTACCTTACTTTGCAAACGAAAGATTTTATGACAGTAAGTTAGAAGAAGAAGTGTATCAAACAAATACCTACCTATCTAAACCTTATTATCACTTAGTACATACTAGTGTTATTGCGATAGCGATAGTCTACTTATACTTTTTTTCAAGGTCAACTATCCATTGTGAAACTATCACTATTGCAACAACACTGGTACATACCTACATAGCCCTGATGTATTTTTTTAATGATGAATGACATATTTTTTTTGATAAGGTCTCAGTGTTCAATTTCGACAAAAACAAACACAGGAGTAACAATTTAGTAAAAACAGGCGTGATTTACATTAAAAAAGGAACAAAAATCTCATTATTCTTCGTTGGTCCGGTCGGGTAATAACCCAGTTTCAATTAAAATTTTAGTCTGTCACAGTTTCATAACTAACTTTTACTAATTGCTTGTCGCAACCTGCACCAAGAAGACTGAATGTAAACAAAATGCACGCGTTTCTGGCTGGCCGGTGCCCCCCGCCGCCCGCGCCCGCGCGTAATATTCCGCGCGCTCGATGGTCCCTGCGGTCGCCATTCTTATATAGGTAGGTACCTAATAATAGAAGTTCGTGGATAAAAACAACACAAATTATGAATAGTGGTTTGTTACACCATAATAACAAAGAACACGTAAACTCTAATAACTTGCCATTTCTTTTGTGGATTTTACAGGCTGTAGTAATGAAAAAAATAAATATCTATAAACGTCGTGGATGAATTCGACACAAAATATTTTAAACAAAAGATATCAGTATTCTGAAACGCGTAACACCCATTTAACCTATTTTAATATTATTTTAGATCTAGTTGGCGACGTATTAGGTACTGGTTAAATATTAGGCTTCTCGTGGACATATATGGCACAAAATTCCTATGTACATCAATTACTATCTCGTTATTACCATGAAAGTAGTATTTTCATCTCTAATTATCTTTTCGTCCAATACTGGTCGAAAAGACAAAAACCTAAATTTCTACCTATGCAAGTACCTAGGATGACACAAAATAATGTATTAGGTTGGGCAAATGGTCCGGAAACTGTATGCAAAAAACAAACAACTTTAAGAGTTTTGAAACTTCAAAAGCTAGCGCTATCGGACTAAAGGCCCGTTCTTATAATCAGCTCTCTAGAGTGACAGCGAGTTTGAGTTTGTATTACAAATCAAATAAATACTTCTATCTAATCCATACTTAATATTGCTCTCAATCTTGAGATCGCTTTAAAAATAACCCCCGACTAAAAAGTTCATTTTACATACATACATATAATCATGCCTTTATCCCTAATTGAGTAAGCAGAGCGTAAACGACCTAAACAAAGTTCGTTCCGCCACGTCTGACAAAGTTTTGAGGGTCGTTTAAGATAGATTTGTATTGCTAAAGTGACAGGTTGTCAGCCCATCGCCTAAATTGCAATATATTGAAACCTTCGGATCCCTTAGCTGTTTTTACAGCATGCCCAGGAGGAAATGCAGCTGGCAAATTCTATGTTTTTCTTTCGCTCCCAGTCCAGCTTGGAAGAAAGTTCATTCTACGTTTAATCACGAGAGAAACAGACTCCTGCAAAATAAAATGGAGAACGCACGGCACGTGAAGCTGTCAGCTCATTACCCTTACCGCAAATGGTTGAACTCAGACTGCTTTCATTCCGTTGAAATACCAGCTTTACCAATTAGATTTGCACAAAAGTTTCACTGGTTAGCTTTTGCAATCTTCTTCAGTGATAAAATGGATATTTTCATTGCTCTGACTAAAATGGTGTTGAATTTTATAATTGTTTGAAACAATTCATTATCTTTTAGTACTGTCTGAGTTAAAATCCTTTAAATTACTTCCACACCGTAAATAATTGCGTATCTATTTTAACAATACCTATTTAGTTTTCTTCCATGCTAGCCTGGGAGCGAAAGAAAAACATAGAATGTGCCAGCTGCACTTCCTCCCAAGCATGCTGTAAAAAAAACTCAGGGATCCGAGGGTTTCAGTATATTGTAATTTAGGCGATAGAATTTCTTTCTTTTTTCTTATTTTCTCCTCAAAACTTTGTCAGACGTGGCGGAACGACCTTTTCTTAGGTCGTCTACGCTCTGCCTACTCCATTAACGATAAAGGCGTGATTATATGTATGTATGTATTTAGTTTCCTCCTTAGTGGGAATTATATAGTAATGTGATAAATAATTCAGGAAGTGTTTTAAATAATTTACTCGTCTTATGTTTTTTATAAGTTGTACGCCACTGACATAGTTTATTATTTAATGAAATAATAAGTTATTTTATAGTTTATATTAGTCCGCAAGTAATAACTGTAAAAAAATAAAATGAAATAAATTTATTATTATTTTTCTTTTTATCTTTTGATAATCTTTCCTTTCGGAGGTGAATTTTATTATTATTATTAGTTACAGATAAATCTTATGTTTTTTCCTGGTCGTTTCTATTCTTTAACTGTACAACACTTCTTCAACTAAAATAGCATTGGTCAGAACCGACTTTGCCATGCCACAATGGCCTTTGTTTTATATTAAGCTTACTACAGCACCATTTAAAGGCGATGAGCTCTCCTGTTTTCTAGTTCCGTAACAAGAGCTCGCGCTCCTGCCTTGTAAAGTTCAGACAATTATGGACTCGGTAATTGACCAAGGCAGACAACTTGGTTTGTCTTATTGTGTATTGTTTTTGGCTTTTTTTTTAACATGTGTTCGATGAATCGTTATGTAATTCATGGCAACAAATTAAAAGCAGCTTTTTTACAATCACTCTTAGTGCAGCAACACACAGGCGTAACTTACTTCGCGTAATGTTGCGCTCAACACGCTCTCAATGTTTTTGCGTTGCCTACAACACATTTTCCTGACGCGCCAAACGTGCATACTGGCAGAGGGATGCGCTGACGTAGAGTTCCTCGCCACGCGCGCGTAGTGCGTAAGGTGGCGCATGTATGTTGTAGGCAATGCAAAAAGCATTGATAGCATGTTGAGCGCAACCATGCGCGCAGTAAGTGACACATGTGTGTTTCTGCATTTACATGCATCTTTCTTCTGGACGGGGAACAACAAAGGGAAAACAAATTATTTTTTTCTCATAAAATATTTCCACAACCATATTTTTTGTAAAAAAAGTAATGGAAACTGAAACAGGTTTTAATTAAAAATATGTATTTAAAATCGCTGAAAACGGGACGGTCCTTTACCAAGCCAAGATAAACAATTGAAATGTAAATTAGCTTCCTAAATTAATCCGCTGTTTCAACAAAAAAGGCAATAATAACGAAAGGCACTGTCCTCACCTGTGCAATTTCACCAAAAAGAAGAAAAAAAACTAATGAAAGGCGCTACCTTCACCTGTAAATTTTAAAAAAGGGGAATAATAACGAAAATCTTTGTCATCACCTGTGCGTTTATAAATTTGCTTGATATTTATATCTGTCCAAGATAAAAACTTCGTGCAATGAGGAGTATTCATTTATTTTTGGACTACAGCATTCAACTTTAATTTCTTATCTTTTTTATTTTGACAGAAAATAAAGCACTTCATTATCATCCCTGCCCTAACCCGTATTTCTCGAGGTCGGCTACCTAATCTAGGTGATTGAACGGGGTACTAGTTTTTATACAGAGCAACACAAGCCATTTGAACTCAGCAACCCAGAAAGGAAACCAGACCTAATCCTAGATGGGGTCAGAGTTTTCAAGCCGCCGCTGAGTACTGGCCTTTGACATGGTTTAACGATTAACATCTACAGTGTTAAAAGATATTAGCCGGGACCAACGACTGAACGTCCCACGTCAAAAGCACAGAAAAAGCGCCGAATAAGCGTACATATGAAATTCGTAAACCGAAAAACACATTGGTTCGTGATAGGATTCGAACCACGACCTCCGCTGACGAGGCAGCGGCCCTATCCATTACACCAGCGAGCTCTTTACAGAAAATAAAGCACTTGCCTTCTTATATTGTCTTATCTAGCCTATAAATGACAGCAATTACCTACGGTTTGAAAACTCTGACACCAAGGCTCATTCGGCTCGAGAATCCACTCGCTAAGAAGAAGGAGAACCTACGGCATAAAAAATATTTAGAGCGTTGATAAAAAGACACCAGTGAGGATAGGACCGAAGGGCTATAGGGTTTCACTAGACAGGACGAAAGGGTCTGCTCCGCTTGAGTCAACTTTTATCTGCCATAAATATTTGATATTGCCTCCCGAACCTAATTCCGGTAAGGTTGGGGAAGGAAGCCAGAGAAATATGGATCGGCCATTAAAATATGAAAGGTGGCCATAAATTTAACGATTTACTTAGCAACAAAAATATTGTTTTATCCATAGAATGGGATCGATGCCTTGCTAAGATAGAGCGCCATTTATTAAAGTTGTAAAATGTACTCGACTTATGGCAAACTTCACTATCTAGTTTTACCATATAATCGACTAGATTAATATAATACATTTGGGAAAATTGTAGTTAGTACTTTAAATTGGTATGAATGTTTCTTTAAGCTTATCAGCCGCCATCTCAGAGACCATATCAAAAACCAACAAGCTTAATTGTTTTAAAAAGGGGTGTCAGATCTCATCAAATCATTCGACCTTTTATAAGCCATTCGATAGAAGAAGAACTTTCTTCTCAAATTTTACGCTGAGTACACAGCATTGTTTGTCGCTCAGTCGCACTCAAGTCGCAGGTCGCACTACAGGAAAACAGACAAGTTTTAATTCAGTAGACGAGATTCCACTGTCCTCGAATTTCAAACTCAGTTTCAAACTCCAAGGTTCTTAGTTACGGCAAGGTGCTTTAAAAAATAGGTGACAAAGAAGTATATACAGCATGTTTATGTGGTCAGGTTGTGGGTTAGTTTTCTAAGGAATATACACTAACTTCATAAAATTATGGTATAGTTCTCAGATCCGTTAAAATAATGATGATTTCACATACATATATACATACACTCACGCCATTAGGGATAAAGATCCTTAATGGGGTAGGCAGAGCGTAAGCCACCTAAATAAAAGATCGCTCCGCCACGTCTGACAAAAGTTTTAAGGGTTATTTAAGACAGTTTGTAGGTATAATTTGGTCGTCGGGTTGCCAGCCCGACGACCAAATTACAATATACTGAAACTCTCGGATCCCTTAGCTGGTTTTTACAGCATACCCGGGAGGAAATGCAGCTGGCATATTCTATGTTTTTCTCTCGCTCACAGACCAGCATGGAAGATGATTATGGAAGATGATTTCATTTACTTTTGATTTACCTAAATGAAAGAGATTAATTTTCATTAGAATGATGTCATTATAACAGATTAAACTATGAATAAATTATAATCACTCCCTTGTTTGCAAAGGTTTGAAGGTTTACTACAACACATCCCTCCATTCAAACTCAAATTTTGCAAACATACGCTGTCATAAACCACATGGTTACGCCACCCCTGCCTTAGCCGCGTTAAAACCCATAACGCGGGGTAATATCGTAAAAGGAGCTAATACATTAGCAAGTCTCGGCAAAGCAGATTAGCTGCTCCGTGTAAAAGGTATTTATGATTGTAGTGCACACAGACGCGTCTGAGTTCGTAAGATAGGATTTATGATGGCAAAAACAGCATGGTATGACTTTTTAACGTAATCAACAAGCAATATTGTACATACATACCTACATAAAATCACGCCTTCATCCCTAATGGGATAGGCAGAGCGTAAACGACCTAAACAAAGAACGTTGCCCCAAAGTTTTGAGATACCGGTTACCGGTAGATATGCGGTAACTTCCGCATATGATGACTCGAAATAAAGACGAAACAGTGGTCAATAAAGAACCAATGCTTTTCGTGTTCTTGTTTGTTTAACGCTGAAAGGCCATACGGCCTTTCATGCTGAACAATGCATTATCTTGACAGAGATACAAGTGGGAAAGGGCCCCCTTGTGGGGAGGACCAGTCTGCGGACATCATGCCTAACGGCTGCTCCAAAAGAGTTGGATTCCGTTCCAATCCAAACAAGCTAAGCTCACAAGAGCAAAGCACTTGCAAAACAACTTTTTATACATACATACATATAATCACGCCTTTATCCCTAATGGGGTAGGCAGATCGTAAACAACCTAAACAATAGTCATTCCGCCACGTCTGACAAAGTTTTCAGGGTTATTTAAGATAGGTTTGTAGGTATATTACTGGAGAGACAGGTTGTCAGCCCATCGCCTAAATTACAATATACTGAAACCCTCAGATCCATTAGCTCGTTTTTACAGCGTGCCCGGGAGGAAATGCATCTAGAACATTCTGTGTTTTTCTCTCGCTCCCAGTTCAGCATGGAACAACTTTTTATCTAGTTTTTTAACTAGAAATAACAATTCTAAATCACTGTTTCTTTTTTAGATGATTAAACCAATGACCTAAGTATTGGGAGGATCGGATCACGGTGCTCTAAAGGCAGTTAACAAACAAAAATTTAATACCGAATAGCATCTATTCAATGAACACAAATTAATCACTTTCGTTGGAATATTTTTTAATAAATAAACTCGATTGCTTTACAAATAGTAACATTCGACAACATTCAGTTACAAAGTAAACCGATCAATTTACAATATTTGCTGCAACTGGAGAGATTTTGTTTTTATTTACTAAGTAACGAATTTACTGTTTCGGTTAGTTAGTTCAGTTAACAGTTTAGTCTCTCGCAGAAAATAGTTTATTGTAAATGAATTGTATTTTTTTTAAGAAATGGGTTTCTTGACTCTAGACACAAGGTCGAGGATGACCGTGACAGAGTCAACGATGGAGAGAGCTCACCCAGAAGATGCCTGTTATGGCATGGACAATCTCACGCATCGACGGAAGACAGCAAGCTGTTTGGCGCCGGACTCCGGTGAGAGGACTCCGGTTGCGGAGCCTACCACCGCTTTGTTGGAATAGTTCAGCCGGATATATTCACAGGCAAGCCTGTGTTGCCGTTGCCTGGAGTGGACCACTAGGAGATAGATCCCATCCCTTCCCTATTTTATGAAACCGTAGCGTAGTGAGGGGTATTACAAATACGAGTGTGGTTTAAGTAAATATATCGTATAAAAAAATAAAAAATACATTATTTTGTCAGAGAAATAATGTTATAATTTAATTATTTTTATTAATAAAGAACGTTGTAGGAAAAATAAAAATAATAATCATTTTGGTATTACGGTTATAAAGTACGTCATCATAAAATTGTTTTAATTATATAATTCAAATTATTATATGTGAGAAGACAAAAGCTATTTGAGCAATATTGAAGGCAACCATAACCGTGTTCTTAAAAAACATAACGTTTGAAAATGGAACAACAAATGTTTTCATAGCCTACGTGAATGGTGTTATAATAGCGGCTGAATATGTATGAGACTGAGCAGACGGTTTCATGGGTACATGATCATAAACTTATACGTGCACGGAATCTCCTTCTATGCTCATCTCGTCTACCGTGTTTCAGCGACAATTTCCTTGTGAGTTTAATCAAGGTAACTAGGAATTAAGCTTCTTATGAACCTATTCAAACATTTATAGTCCGCCCACCTATTTTCGGTGATGGCGACCCATCTTTCAGAGATCGGTCAACTACGCAGGACTAGTTTATAGTGCCCAAGTGTTTGCGCTACACTCATATGCAATGCACTCTCTATTCCTTCAATCTCTTATTCTGATGGGACTGACTGACACGACAAGAGAGAAATCAGAAGCAGGACCGACTATTTACATGCCCATCCGATAGCATGGATCATCTTACTTTTTACTTTTTTGACAATCAGGTGATCAGCCTGCTGTCGTTGTCCCCCGCCGGGAATCGAACCCGGGACTTCGGGGTCGAGAGCTCCAATATATAGCACAAATATAGCAAAGCAGCAGTCGTGACATAAAACATATTATGTATTGTATTACCTATCTACTAACTCTTCGACCCGCGGTTTCACAAAGGACTAAATTAGTTCCCGCGGTATGTCTTTGTGTTATTCTAGCTCAACTCAAATTCAATCTGTCCTAGTTATTTTGGACTCAGAAAATAATTTATTTATTAATTTTAAAGGGAGTAATGCCAGTGAAATTATTTACAAAATTTGTCACTATTGATTTAGAAAGCATCAACGAAATAATAAAGTGACGTAGGAGCTTCCATGCTGACCTGGGAGCTAGAGAAAAACATGGAATGTGCTGCAGCTGCATTTCTTTCCGGGCACGGCGTAAAAACTAGCTAAGGACTCAATGGTTCCCGTATAAAGTAATTTAGGCGATGGGCTGACAACCTGTCACCAAAAATCTATCTTAAATAACCATCAAAACTTTGTCAGACGTGGTGGAACGACTTTTGTTTAGGTCACCTACGCTCTGCTCCCATTAGGGATAAAGGCGTAATTATATGTATGAATATATGTACGTAGGATCTTAATAAATGACAAAACTATTCGGCGACTATTCAGATATTTTATGCTTTCGTGCTGCACGCTCCTAACTTGAGGATTTTATTTATATTTTATATTGCACCAAGCTGGTTAATGGCAGTAAAATTCAAAGCTGTTTTATTTACGTCGGATATTCATGAAAACGTTGTGGTAAAGCAAAAGTATTTACGCAAATAGATTTGATAACGACTGTATTTGAACTTTATTGTTACTAGTATTGCAAAGTATAATAAATATCTATTTATGTATGCATGATTTGTACTTATTCTTCCATGATGGACTGGGAACGAGAGAAAAACATATATAAGAATGTGTCAGCTGCATTTCCTCCCGGGCATGCTGTAAAAACCAGCTATGGGATCCGAGGGTTTCTGTATATTACAATTTAGGCGATAGGCTGACAACCTGTCACTACAGCAATATACCTACAAATCTATCATAAGTAACTCTCAAAACCTTGTCAGACGTGGCGGAACGACCTTTGTCGTTTGTCGTTTACGCTCTGCCTACCCCATTAGGGATAAAAACGTGATTATTTGTATTTATGTATGTATGATTTGTACTTATTTAAAATTGCCTGTCTGAAAAAATGGCCTCGAAGTAATGAGTCTGCTTAGTCGGGTTTTGTAATTTTCTATACAAATAATTACATTTTTAACTTGTTTTATCCTAAAACTCACACTAGTACCGCAGACAGCACAACAAATGACCAATTCAAATTACCTGAAAAATAAGAAAAAATACATTAAAACAAATATTTGTTAATATTTTATGGCACACGTTGATAGATTCATATGCAAAACGAAAGATTTAAATTCAGTGAGATATTTTAATCAGTAATCACTAAAGAAATTAAGGGCTTGTTAAGACCACAACACATATTTATAATT
Source organism: Scrobipalpa costella (assembly GCA_949820665.1). Taxonomy (NCBI): domain Eukaryota; kingdom Metazoa; phylum Arthropoda; class Insecta; order Lepidoptera; family Gelechiidae; genus Scrobipalpa; species Scrobipalpa costella. Next base: position 6,705,335 of record OX463306.1, read on the forward strand.
TTTACTCTTTCAACACAATTATTACGCGAAAAAATAAGGGCTTGGCTTAGACCATGAATCTGAACAACTGGGGGCCAATCGCGGTATTTTTCAAAGGTTTTACCATTCAACGTAACGTTTCTGATTCGCATTTGGTTTGTATTTGGTAAATGTCAAAAATGCTATCGCGCTATTATTAAATCGTTGACGTTACCCAAACGTTACCAAAGTAAAACCAAACTTGAAACGTTTAGAGCTTGCAATGAGTATCTTAAAATACTAGGTGTTACTTGCTTGGTCGATGATCGATTGTGCGTTTCGAGTAGCGCGCAGCACTATTATAAAAAGTCAAATAGTGTCAATTTCAACATTTGAAGCCACTGAAGCGGCGGAAGAGTCAAATTATAAGTTTAGTTTAATAAAGTTGAAGTTGAAAACAACTTTTCTTCGTAGTACGAACCTGAGATACGAAGGTAAATACATTTATTGGATAATCTGTAAGTACGTACTTAATAGAATACATAAATAAACAACGTTACATATTCAGATCAGACGCTAACTATTGATTCAATGGTTAGTGAATTTAGTTGTAAGTGCACGATGTGTTTTTATCAATGACGAAGGTTTTTACAGGGACCAAAATATGGATGGACGACGCCACACATCCGTGCGGCAATTGGAAATTTTGGTGGAGTTTGCCGACAGTCACCGTGACTTGGCGCTCGGCAGACTCCGCTCCAAAGAGGCACGGGCCCTTGCAAAGCGGCTTTGGATGGAGTGCGCGGAGGCCCTGAACTTGACACTCTGACCAGATGCTGAATTGCGAGGGCCCAGCAAGGTTGCCGCAAGAATGGACCAAAGTTAGTATACACATACCAAACCTAAATACATCATCAGTGTATTCCTCCATATCCACTGACTCATTGATGTATTCTTTTTCAGGTGTGGAATGATATGAAGAGCAGGGTGAGGGCAGCCTCGGCGGCAACAACAAACGCAGCGGAACTCGCGCATAAGAGTTTCAACGCACAAAGTAAGTAAAAAAAAACCTGCACGGTGCGGGAGCGAACAAATAATATTTGCGAAATTAACTGGCACCAACGGCTTAACGTGCCTTCCGAAGCACGGAAACGCTCGTGTTGTTATACCACTATCGGTCACCCATCCATGGCCTGACCACGACTATGGTTGCTTAACATTCATTACCGGAATGAATAAGCTCGAACCACTTGACTAATGAGTGCTTTCTTTTTTTAGACACCAATAATGATAATTTTAAACTTATACTTTTTATAAACATTTTTTTTATTATTTTGCCGACAGCAAGTCGAACCGCTCTCGATGAGAGCCGAGCAATGGTCATGCGCATAGAGGAGCTGCGCGCCCGGACTGACAACATGGTGGCCCAGGCTGCGCTAAACCAGTCCCAGGCAGCAAAAGCGCAGTCTGAGGCTGCCCTCATGCAGGCCCCAGCTGTGGCAAGCCTGTGCCAGGCAGTCGCCAGCTTGGTGCCTGCAATGGAGCTTTATTTGAAGAGGGAAGCGAGGAAAAGGATACAAAGGGTACGTTTTTTTGGATTTTAAGATGTAAATCACTTTTGTGCACAGATAGAAAATGATGAATTTCGTAAACCTACAGATAGAATATGGTCTAAAATAGACTACATCTTACCGCGGGAAAATATTTCATTTGCACATTTACCTACTTACTTACACTATTATTATTTTGTTTCAGGTATCATCATCTGACAAAGATTAGATTTAAATAAAAAATAAATGTAGTTATTATAATATATATTTCTTTTCTTAAAATCAAAATTATAGCTTATGCCAACCTGCTAGGATAAAAAACGTTTCTTTTATTTACATACAATAAATGAATACATATATTTATACATAGATTCCATGGAATACTTATTGAATGTCATATGAATCTACACAATGTCGAAATAATAATCTAAGTCTATTCACTATCACTAGAAGAAGATGCGGCGCAAGAAGCTCGCACACTGGAGCACGCCCTGCGTTTAGAATTATTTTTCTTCAATAGTCTTTCTTCTTTAAAATAGAGTTTATGTCGTGTGTGTGTTTCTTGCGCTGCACTAGAAATATCAGAGTTCCATGCCTCTTTGTCATTTAAATAATCGTTGAGCTTATAATAAGCTTTGTTACATAAAGTAACTTTAACATAGCCTTTAAATACAAAATATTCTACCACTCCCCCCAACTAGGCAGGAAAAATATTTCTCTTTCCCAGACTTTGCTGTCGTGGTTCGATCCAGGGTAACTGGCGTCCTCATGCATTATATTTAAATCGCTGTCGCACATCTAGAAAAACAAAAACATAATATTTTATATTCATATATTAATTAAACTAATGGCAACAACCAGTCCACTGCTGGACATGGTCCTTCCTCGATTGGGGGGTATTTGCCACGCTTGGTATTACCTTAGGTGGATTGGCAAGTGCAGTGCAAAATATTGTATTCACAGGGAACCCTCCCTCCTGACTATTCCCTGGATCACCCACAGGTAGAAATTGGGTGATGCTAATCTAAGCCAACACCACAGGGCATGACACTATATGATGCTATTTGTAAATACTACTTACTATTAAAACATTCAGGGAATGGTATCCCTTCCTGTTTACATATCGTTCCTCATGATCTTCAGGTGTAACGATGGCAACATGGGTACCATCGATACATCCCAGTACACCTGGCAGTTTTGAAGCTGCATAGAATCTGAAATAATATTGTAAATTTTTAGAGGAATTATGTTTGGTCTTATGAAGGCAGCATTATGCGGATAGGTACTTTAACATATTTTCTCACTGTCTTTTTATTTTATCTCTGTCATCCCTTCTGAAAGGGAATGCGACATGGGCATTTAAAACTTCTGACCTGTTGAGGGCATTCGTCACTTCATTGATTGCCTTACTGACACTGGATTGGGAGACAGGATGGTATTTACTGCCCCCAACCGGCGTCTGGTATGATCCAGAAGCGTAGAATGCCAATGTGATAAGAATCTGAAACATAATATTTATATATATTTCTTAAATTTCATTTTATTGTTGTTAAATTAATTTATGTCTCTCTATATGTTGTAGCTCGTCGGCTTGCATGTGTACATTAAGCTATAAGCCAGTATTTTTTTGTTGCATTAAAAACACTTACCTTGCTCTCAATATCCAGGCTATCTGATCGACGAGGCGTAGGCATAAAAGGCGTCAATTCCTCCACCAACCCAAAAAACAAGTCAGTGGAGAGCCGATATCTTTTCCGAAAACCGGCTTCTGATAGACAGATCAATTCTCGCCTTATAAACGTATTCTGCCTCCGGGTCGAGGCCCTCTCTGAAGAGACTGAAGCCACGTCCACCTCATGGGCACTCTCGAGGGTGTGCAGGTACAGCCCGAGCATTATTTTTCGATTTATTTATTTCTTTTATCTGAACGGATGGTTCTAACGTATCACCAATGACGCGGCAAAAGTTGATCGCGACGAACTACAACAAAAACGTTCATTTGACAGCGTCTGAGCCGTACCCAACGGAACGTTTTTGGTTTAAAACGCTGTCAAAAAATAGCGCGATACGAAATGCACACCAAAAGTTCGAACGTTCGCCACACAGCGTAACTTCCAAACAAAAGCCAAAACGCTTACGTTCAGACAATTAGCGCGATACGAAAAGTGCGTAACATAACGTTTGTGGTTTTGGTTTTGTTTTGGTAAATACGTTAAAATTAGCGCGATTGGCCCCCTGTTGTATAATAACGGCAACATAACATCGGCAACGTCCTTGAACTGCGGCGCGCAAAGAACATTCACAGTTCGCGCGCAGGTCTAAGATTCAATTTAGCTTGCAGGCGGGCGGCGAATTGTAGGTATCTTCTCATACCTAAACTTGTCGTTTGTTAGGGAGTGATTCTTCTGTACGGTAGTACTATTATATATTCTGTGCTTATGGACAAACTGTTTTTGTATATTGCAATTTAGGCGATAGGCTAACAACCTGTCACTACAGCAATATACCTATAGATTAACTTAAATAACCTTCAAAACTTTGTCAGACGTGGCGGATCGACCTTCGCTTAGGTCGTTTCGCTCTGCCTACCCGATTACGAATAAAGACGTGATTTTATGTATGTATGTTACGGACTATCGGCACCGCACAGCACACGGCTTCATTAAACCAAATTACTGCCTGTTTGTTCATTTAAATTCAGGAAATTGTCACAGACCGCACGGGTTTTATTTAATTCCAACTCAAAATGAGACATGTTTAAATTCGGAATTAATATATTTTTTTAAAACACGGTTATTGAAAAAAAACATGCTCTAACCAAATTCATGCACTCATTACCTAACAGAGCAGAGCTGAGATTGAAAGGCTTAATAAAGGCACTTTGCCTCCAGGCGTTTTTTTAACACCTAGACTACCTAGTACATTAGAATAATACATACATACAGTCACGCTTATACCTATCCATTAAGGGGTAGACAGAGCGTCAGCAATTTCATAATATTCTACAATGTTACAACTAAAAAGTTATTTGAGATGGCGTTTATTATTGACCAAATTTTTATCAGACGTGGCGAATTTGAAGCATTTTACGCTTCGCCTACCCCGTAACGGATAAAGGCGAGACTTTATGTAGGTATGAACGTATGTTTATTATTGACCAGTGATTGTGAACGATTTTCACTAGTAGGAGCGTGAGGTCATAACTACGTTGACGACTGACTGAGTTTATGGGGCAAGCTGCTCCGGTTTATATTCTAGCTTAGCTTGTGGCGTCGAGGTAAGCGAGACTAAATAAAAAATACATGCGGTGTCAGACAAAAGTTTAAAAAACTGGTGAAGAGAATTTTTCTCGTTGTTTAGAATAGAATTCTTTTGAGAAACAGACTCTGTTATTTCCAGAATCCTATCTCTGGCTTTGACGTCCAAGTATTTGTAATGTCATAGCACTTTGCTACGACCGACAATTTCTCGTAGTAAAAGATCTACAATCGCAATGGGGCGTGGGCGAAATAACTAAAATAGGACCCAAATTTTCAATTCAAATTTATTCTTTGTAAGACACTTTTCGTGCAAATAATAAAAACTTTTCTTTGAGACCAGTATAATCAGCTAGGGTCGTTTTCGCTTTGCCTAACTCCATTAGGGATCCGAGCGTGATGGTTTATATGTATCATCAGCGTCAGCAAGACACTATTCCAAAAAAACAAGCCAGCAATTAATAAAAGCTAAATATTCTTTGTGGCCAGTGTTTTGCTGCCCTGAGAGTGAGATAAAAACATAGAATGTCCCAGCTTCATTTCCTACCGGGCATGCTGTAAAAAGCTACTAAGGTATACTTCAGTATATTGTAATTTAGGCGATGGGCAGACAACATGTCACAACACTGAAAACCTGTCAGGCTTCGCCAGACGTGACGGAACGACCTTTGTTTAGGTCGTTTACGCTCTGCCTACCCCATTAGGGATAAAGGCGTGATTATATGTATGTATATATTTTATCTACTAACCTACCCTTGTATTAGTATGCATCCGAAGTCCGTTAACTTCCTCACCCCACGGCTCGGGAGACAAGCTGAGATACGCGCGAATAATTTATTAGGCACTTTGTGCAGTGTTTGCGCTGTTCTGTTCTGTCTAGACATAAGTACTAGCGTTGTAGCATGCCTGTTTGTATCTGCTTAGCTGACTGAAAATCCGAGAAAAGTCGGGTGCTAGGTTGGGATCTAAGAAGATAAGGCTTTAACTGAATTAAACATCCCAATCTAGGAGGACGCAATATTCAATGGTGGATTTTGAATGACTATAAATTATTCTTCCATGCTGGACTGGGAGCGACAGAAAATGCGAGAAAAAAAAGATCAACATTCCGTCTGTCGATGTATGACCAAAATGACAAGGTAGTTAAGAGTATCCGAGCTGTGCTAGAAGTGAGAGAAAAACATAGAATGTGTCAGCTGCATTTATTTCCCGGGCAAGCTGTAAAAACCAGCTAAGGGATCCAAGGGTTTCAGTATATTGTAATTTAGGCGATGGGTATGTTGTCAACCTGTCACTACAGCATTATACCTACAAATCTACCCTGAATAACCCTCAAAACTTTGGCATACGTGGCGGAACGACCTTTGTTTAGGTTGTTAACACTCTGCCTACCCCATTAGGAATAAAGGCGTGATATATATGAATAAATTATTCTAATTTGTTCAGCATTATTTACCAGGTAAATAAAAATCTGGATCCTAAACGTTATGTAATAATTTATGACAAGACTTACATTGTAGGCACGTTGGAGGCAGCTTGTTTATAGCTTTTGCAGGCGTCATGTAACTGATGTGTTTTGTAATCATGGTAGGTAGTAATTTAAGGTCAAGATCTAAACAAAAGGTCAGTATAGGTAGAAACATCAACATAAAGAAGGATTTGCGATAGAATTACAGTAACGAAGTCACGTTTTACTCGCGATTAGGGATTCTGCGTACGCAGTGTTCACGACCTGTGTGTGTGGATGTACAACTGTAAAACGAGACCTGGGGTAGTTGGTAGGTTGGGTGGGTAAAAGAGTCAAAATCTTGGCAAACATGTAGCTCTAATTAGTAAGCTGCAAGTTTTCCAAAAAAGAAAAATAAATGATGGTACTCTTTGATACTTTTAACCAGTTTTTCTTTTAATTAAATTAACAAGTAAATAAATAACTCTCTGGGTTTGATTCCAAATTTGCGAGTTAAAACTAAAACTAACTCGCAAATTTTGAATCATTTTTATCCGCCATCATATGATATGGCGTATAAATTTGACAGAAATACTGGAGAATCGTGCAAAAGCGCGTCAAAATCTAGCGGACAAAGTGTAAAACCATAGAGTATAAATTGCCTGCCTTTTTTCAATATCATTATTTTGTTCCATGCTGGACTGGGTTCTTCCATGCTGGACTGGGAGCGAGAGAAAAACATAGCAAGTGCCAGCTGCATTTCCTCCCGGGCATGTTGTCGAAATCAGATCAGGGATCTGAGGGTTTCAGTATATTGCAATTTAGGCGATGGGCTAACAACCTGTCACTACAGCAATATACCTACAAATCTATCTTAAATAACCCTCAAAAATTTTGTCAGACGTGGCGGAACGATCTTTGCTTAGGTCGTTTACGCTCTTCCTACCATATTAGGAATAAAGGCGTGACTTATGTATGTATGTATTATATTCTTCTTCTTCTTCTGTCGAGTGGGTATCAAGTCTATCGGTGTATTATATTGAAAGTGACAGATAGATTTTAGTTTTAGCCGGTGGTATCTAGACTCGAACTCTCTATCTCACTAAATGTTCTCTTAAACCTTCATGGACGCGACCCGTTAAACTTCTTGAAACTTGAACTCCTTAGTTCACTCGACTGCGCCTTTCCGCTACACCTTTACACTGAAACTATCCGGCCTCTGAAGCTGGAATACCCTGAATTTTGCGAAGGGTTGTTAAATGCAGGCTTGAGTGGGTGAACCTGTCGAGAACATACACTTGTTACTGTATCTATACTTAAGCACTTGTTTGAAGAAAGGTATTTTACTTCAGACGAGCAGAATTTTACTTAGGTAACCAGAGATTGAGGGTTGAAAATACTACGAGCTTAAATGAGAAGAAAAATCTTCAGCTACTTCGAAAAATCTGGGTTCTCGATTTTTGCAGTTTAATCTAGATTCTAGTAAGTACAAATCGGAGTAAAATCAAGCTAATTCCGACAATCCCGTGGCATAAATATTTCGATCGTCTTGTCTACCTATATCCATACTGATAAATCAACGACTTGTATGTTTAACGGAAATCACTCACCACTGCCCGTCGTGGTGGTGGTGTGTGATTTTCACTCTCCATGAAGAAGACTCTCGTAAAGAGTCGAAACGTAGAGGTCAAACACCTCCGTTAAACATACAATTGAGTAGTCATTGATTTATCAGTATGAATAACACTTGTTCATTGTTTAGTGATATAATACCTATATCCACGTTTGTAATAAATATAGAGAAATTGCTATTGAATCCTACATTGATAAAGTAAAATCATTATTTACACTACCCAATCACTACCCGAAGTGGATAATTATGTATTCTAATTCTATACGTCCTACTTTTACTTTTAATTTAACGGTCATACCTATGTTTTTTTTTAAACCCAGGCCACTATCTACAATAAATATACCTCCTATTAACTTCGGGGATTGTACTGGTTTTATTTGAGGTGGATTTTAGAGAAAATCTGTAATCTTCGAATACATGTACTTTTCAGCAAAATTATTTAATTAACTGCCTCCGTGGTCTAGTGGCTATTGCCATGGACTCCTGATCCTGGGTTCGATTCCCAGGGGGGAATCACAAAGTTGATATTTGAGAATTTAACACTTTGTGAATTTTTCCCCAGTTTGGTTAGGACATTGCAGGTTGAATCGCCTGATTGTCCGAAAAAGACAAAGATTTCGTGCTTCGGAGGACACGTTAAGCCGTCGGTCCCGGTCGCTGTCTTTGATAGTGGTCGTTACTCAAACCATGTCAGAGGCTTGATAGTTGTGCTACTAGGCGGTTTAAAAACTCTGACACCAGGGTTCATCGGGTCGATAGACTCGATACCCACTCGACAGAAGAAGAAGCAAAATTATCAAGATGACAAAATCAATATGACAATAAAAACATAGATAATACCAAAACAAAAGTAGATCCTCAACACCTCCTATATATACATACATACATATAATCACGCTTTTATCCCTAATGGGGAAGGCAGAGCGTAAACGACCTAAACAAAGGTCGTTTCGCCACGTCTGACAAAGTTTTAAGGGTTATTTAAGATAGATTTGTAAGTACATTGCTGTAGTGGCAGGTTGTCAGCCTATCACCTAAATTGCAATATACAGAAACCCTCGGATCCCTTAGTAGGTTTTAACAGTATGCCCGGGAGGAAATGCAGCTGGCACATTCAATGTTTTTCTCTTGCTCCCAGGCCAGCATGGAAGTGAAATCCTCCTAAATATAGTAACGCGTATTATATACCAAAGCGATTATTTACAACGTACGGGTAGCCAGGTACGTTTTAATCAAATTTTATTCGCGCGTATCGAGGTGATTCGATTGTTTTTACTGAGGCCGACGAAGCCCTAGGGGCTGGTTGATTGCTAGCTCGTCATTTGATTGTATTGACCCGTAGGGATGTGACCGGATACCTGACCTTATGATACCGGTATATCTGTCGGTTTTACATACATACATACAATCACGCCTCCATCCCAAATGGGGTAGGCAGAGCGTAAACAACCCTAACATAGGTCGTTCCGCCACGACTTACAAAGTTTTGTGGGTTATTTAAGATAGATTTGTAGGTATATTATTATCTTCTTCCAAACCGGCCCGGAAGCAAGAGAAAAACATAGAATGTGCCAGCTGCATTTCCTACCGAGCATGCTGTAAAAACCAGCTAAGGGATCCGAGGGTTTCGGTATATTGTGATTTAGGCGATGGGCTGACAACCTATCTTAAATAACCCTCAAAACTTTGTCAGACGTGGCGGAATGACCTTTGTTTAGGTCGTTTGCGCTCTGCCTACCCCATTAGGGATAAAGGCGTGATTATATGTATGTATGTATTTTTTAATTTAGAGAAAATAAAAAGTGGTTTAGAAACGACACAACAGATACTGTAGGCAATGCTTCTATTCGAATTTCTTTATTCATATAGATAATCCAACTGCACAAGAACTTTTTTATTACAAAAGCTCTTCGGTCGTTTAGACCTAAAAAAGGTCGTTTCGCCACGTCTGACAAAGTTTTGAGGGTTATTTAAGATAGATTGCGGGTATATTGTCGTAGGGACAGGTTGTCAGCCCATCGCCTAATTTGCATGATATACTGAAACCCTCGGATCCCTTGACTGGTTTTAACAGCGTGGAGAGGAAGAAATGCAGCTGGCACCTTCTATGTTTTTCTCTCGCTCCCAGTTCAGCATGGAAGAATTTGAATTCGCCAGCTTATATTCAGATTACGACTCAGAGTCGCTACGTAAAGATTAATGAAAAAGAAAAAAATAAATAACTTTTTTCAAATCGGTAAATACTCATTTATCAGTAAAGTGTGCACAGCTTTCGTACCGGTATCGAGTTTTAGACAAACCCAGCGACCCTTCATAAGTTTGCTCGAAGCCTGAAGTTATTTAGGTCAGAAGGGTTACGTTCTATACCGTGAAATCTAAATCAAGGGATCAAACAAGGTATACGAATGAATGTTACTGTTTTACAGATCACTAAATACATACATAGATACATAAAATCACACCTTTATCCCTAATATGGTAGGCAGGGCGAAAACGACCTAAACAAAGGTCATTCCGCTACGTCTGTCAAATTTTGAGGGTAATTACAGTTCATTATGATGCATATTAGTGATAGGTTGTCAGCCCGTTGTCGAAAATTGCAATACCCTCGAATCTCTTAGCTGCTATTTACAGCATACGCGGGAGGAGATGCAGCTGGCACATTCTATGTTTTTTTATCACTCCCAGTCCAGCATGGAAGAAGCTTTATAGATTTATTTCAAGTTTTTATTTAATTGTTTTCCTATATGTATCAATATGCAATGTTATAGCAATTTATCTATGACCTAAATCTTAGCAATTTTTTATTAGCAATTTGATAAAGTTAGTTAAAAACCAAAAGTAAACGCAGACATTTTCTGGATTTCATATTTCCAATCGCATTCAATTTAATTAGAGATTTAAAAGCGTTTGCTTGTTCATCAAATAAAATGATTAAATGCCAATAATATATTCAAGACGCTTATTCCAATGAACAAGCTAGATCACTCAAATTGATTAAACCTTATTAATTTCAATGGAAAAGCCAAATAAACTGGAATTTACGGATAATCTGAACACTGTCATTAGCCGAGTTCTATCTCAAGAGAGTTAAGTAATTGAGAACCATTGAAGGGCTTATCGTATCAATTATTTGTGTTTGTGAAGGGCAGGTCGATTAGAGGGCAAAGGTCTGGTATTTGGTGCACGAAATATCAAACAATGCTTTTTCAGATCTTCGAGATACAAATTGGCTAATGGATTAGAGTAGACCACGAGGACGATCTTAATTAGTCGTCTGGGTTATGATTTTGCTTTGCAATAATTATGTTATCTTCAAAAAAAAAAAAACAGCCAGCAAATAATTAAAGCTAAATATTCTATGTGGCCAGTGTTATGCTGGACTGGGAGCGAAAGACAAGCATAGATTGTGCCAGCTGCATTTCCTCCCGGGAATGCTATAAAAATCAGCTAAGGGATCCGAGAGTTTCAGTATATTGCAATTTAGGCGATGGGCTGACAACCTGTCACAACAGCAAAATACATACATACAAATCTATCTTAAATAATCCTCAAAACTTTGTCATACGTGGCGGAACGACCTTTGTTTGGTCCCATTAGGGATAAAGGCGTGACGAGTATGTATGTTATGATTGTAGGTAATTATATGTAGGTTATTGGCGTACGCTTCAAAATCCCATTACTTGTTGCTATGTAAATATCACATCATTTTTTTTTGACGTAGAAAAGAAACATAACTTTTCTATATTCAGTTCACTTACGTCGTAAAAAAATAATGTTACCTGTAGGTAGCCCATGGTTACAAAACAGACTTGTTCGCAGTCACACATTGGGTCAGACCGAGGGCGTTTTTAGACTAGACGGCACAGCGACGGCGACGGCACGGCACCGTGGAAGAGATAATCTATGAACATCAATGAAATTATATAGCACGCTTTTCCACTTGCCGGCTCGGCAACGGTACAGCATTGATTCCCACCGGTACCGTCGCCGGACTGCCAAACTGCATGTGTTTTGTATTCATACGAAGTACTCAAATTAGAATTAGGTAAACGTTGCCGTGCTGTCTAGTGGACAAACAGAGCCATAGCATCGTGACGGCACCGTCGCCGTGCCGCCTAGTGGAAAAACGCCAATTAGCTGATGAAAGTCGTAACACTAAGCAATTTTTTATTCCATGGTCTATTAGTATATTACTCTCCATTGTAAGTTTGAAACACTTCAGTTAGATACTGTCATTGATAGTAGAACAGGTTTTTTTTATTTCACGACTGCCGATCGGCCATACCTGTAGTTGTGCGTACGGACACGCGCGCATGTTGGGTAAATACAGGTTTACTGGGGCGAGATCACGCACACTAAGAAAAAGCGCGTAGGTGCATTTACACACGAATATGACAAAGCGGCAGCCGTGAGATGAAAAGTCTATACGAAGACATATATACATATAATCACGCCTTTATCCCTAATAGGGTAGGCAGAGCGTAAACAACCCTAACAAATGTCGTTTCGCTACGTCTGACAAAGTTTTGACGGTTATTTTAGATAGATTTGTAGATATATTGCTGTAGTGATAGATTGTCAGCCCATCGCCTAAATCGCAATATACTGAAACCCTCGGATCCCTTAGCTGGCTTTTACAGCATCCCGGGAGGAAATGCAGCTGGTATATTCCATGTTTTTCTCCCGCTTCCATAAAAATAAAAAAGACTTGGTCGACTATTGCTCTTTTGTCTTGTGAATTCCCAATATGTACATCTGTACACGTCTGGAATCGATAGTGATTGAGTTACAGTACGATACGACACGGTCTCAGGCTAACATCGGGTCGGACCTATTAGCTGCCGGTTAGCCTTTTGCAATCGGATCACGACTATTACGTATGGAATTCGAAGTAGATTTTCTCTAGCGATTTACTGTCGTGGTACATTTGTTTGATTTAGTAGTATTGCTACCTATAACACGGGGGGGGGGGGGGGGGTAAGGCACAGCGTCCCGTAAACTGATAGGGGTTACTCAGTCAACGAAACTGAACAACTTTCTCCGGGAAATTATTTCAGGTGATGAACTGAAAAAGAACTGTAAGTACGTCTAGTAAAGACGTCAAAACTATATTTAAAAAAGTTAAAGGTTCTATTCCATATTTACTTAATGGAAATCTAATTTTGAAACGTAATTGTATCGGAACTTAGGAAAATTTTATTTTAAATATCGAACCGGCCAGTATTGTTTGAGTCGCATGGAATAAGGCGGCAAAAAAAGAGAAACGTGGGAAATGAAATATATTTTTTAATCTCTGCTTTTTATAACCTCAAAATTAGAGTTTCTCGATTTATTACTAGGTATTGTATTATGAAACATCAAAATATTTAAACAATGAGTATGATGTACAAAATTCCTACTGCGAATTAGATAAAGTTTCTTACGCGAATGGAGATGTTTGTTATGGATGAAATCATAGTGAGGCGCCAAATACCTTGTATGCAATTGATGTCTAGTAACCCTTGGTTACTTATGTACCAATGTAACTGTGTTCTTCCATAAAAATAATGTACCAGCTGCATTTCCTCTCGGGCATGCTGTAAAAACCAGCTAAGGGATCCGAGGGTTTCGGTATATTGTAATTTAGATAATGGGCTGACAACCTATCACTTCAGCAATATACCTATAAAATCTACCAAAATAACCCTCTAAACTTTGTCAGACGTGGCGGAACATCCTTTGTTTAGGTCTTTTACGCTCTGCCTACCCCGTAAGGGATAAAGACGTGATTTTTATGTATGTATGTATTATGTAGTTAGTGTCATCCAGTCGTAAGATGTAAGGGACAGCGTCCTGCAAACTGATAGAGGTTGCTCAGTCATCGACACTTAACGACTATCAGCAGGAATTTTCTCAAAAAAATATTTGCTTTTCTACACTAGTTGTCTAATCGAGGTGATCATTTTATATGGAAAGAATTTTTTTCTCATTTCAAAAAAAATCCTGCTGATAGTTGTTCAGTGTCGTTGACTGAGTTACCCCTATCAGTTTACGGGACGCTGTCCCTTAAACCGTGTATATTGCTAGTAGCTTACCATTTACGAAATATCACGTACATTAGCCTCTGTCTCTGATACATAATGCAATCAAACTATGCGCCACATATTACAAACTAAACACAGTATATTAACGTACGTGGTGGCGTTATTAGCCCAACTAATGGGGGCTTTAGAGAGCACGGTTACAACAATATATTTCCTCTTAAAACACCAACTTTGAGTCACCCCATTACGTACTTTGTGCGTGGCGTAGCAGTAAATAGTTGTTTTACGAAATATTACGTACATTAGCCACTGCCTCTGATACCTAATGCAACCATACTATGCACAACATCACTACATAGTATAAAACAAAGTCGCTTTTTCTGTCCCTATATCCCTATATATGCATAAATCTGTAAAACTACGCAACGGATTTTGATGCGATTTCTTTTAATGGATAGTGATTCAAGGGGAAGGTTAATATGTATAATACATGCATAATATAGTAGAGAAACATTGATAATGAAGCCGGGGCGGGTCGCTAGTATAAAATGTAATAAAAAAAATAAGAAATTCGTTTCTGGCAGGACTCGAACCTGCGACTCTGGAACGCCGGTCCATCACTCTACCAACTGAGCTACAGAAACGGTAGCGAGAGTGACGAATCGCCTCCTGCCAGAAACGAATTTATTATTTTCTTTCTTTCATATTATATGAAACTAGCGACCCGCCCCGGCTTCGTACGGAAATTATCAGTGTTTCTCTACTATATTATGCATGTATTATACATATAAACCTTCCTCTTGAATCGTTCTATCCATTAAAAGAAACCGCATCAAAATCCGTTGCGTAGTTTTAAAGATTTAAGCATACATAAGCGACTTTAAAAATAAAAATAGCATTGTGAGGGCTAAATGTACTCAAATAATGCACCACATTTTAAAAAGTAAACACAGTATATCAACGTACGTAGTGACGTTATTAGCCCAACTAGTAGGGGCTTTAAGAGCACGGTTACAACAACTTCCCTTTGCACACCAACTTTGCATCGCTTGCAAACAATTAAAGCGCCGGCCGGAAAACTGCAAGTTACACATTAACTGCCACTACGGTCTAGCGGTCTAAGCCATGGGCTCACAATCTTGAGGTCGTGGGTTCGATTCCCATGGGGAAATAGAATTTTGATATTTGTCTATATGGGGTGTGGACAGCGTCCTGCAAACTGATAGGGGTTGCTTAGTCAACAGAAACTGAACAACAAACACCAGATATATATTTTACAGAAATAAAAAAAAAACAGATTTTCCATATAAATTCTCTGATCATTTTGTATGGGAAAGTCAAAAGTTGTTCAGTTTCGTTGACTGAGCAACCCCTAACAGTTAGCAAGACGCTTCCCTTACACCCGGCTTACACATTTTGACAGAATCTCTCCAGTTTAGTTAGGACAATGCAGGCTGAATTGTCTGTAAGATAAAGGATAGGCGTCGCTCCCGGTCGCAGTATTTAGTGTGGTCGTTACAAAAGCAAAGATTATGAATAAAGATTTTAATAACGGGCTCTCACTTTGGAATTTAAGTCGTCTACTTCACGACATGTTTCAAAGCGACTGCCCGTTATTAAAATCTTTATTTAGAATGTCTCACTTAAGTTTAAATAATTTGCTATGATTTTGGTACATCGGGTCGTACTCAAAAGCGAGAACATCAACTTTGCATCGCTTGTAAACAATTAAAGCGCCGGCCGGATATCCGGGAACTGCAAGTTAAACATTCAACAACACTTACCACGGAATTAGGAAGTTTCATATTGTTAATGTGGTTTCCCGCGCAGCAAGTGAACGTTTAATCGTGCCATGTATTTTAAATTGGACTATGTAACTTTGAGTTACGTTTAAAACTTTCGCAAGTTTCAAAATTCATGTTAGGTAGGTATTTATTGCTGAAATATTAAATAAATGTCATCTTATTTTTCCAACTATATTAATTGAGATGTTTTTGTAACAGAGTTCCATTTCTAAAATTTACATTTAAAGCCGATGTTTCATTATAAATAACAACCTGCGAACTAGGAACACGTTACTTGTTAAAATGATGCTAATCTCAAGATTTTCTAGGTATTAGTTGCATCGGGTTAGCTCTTAACTCTAGCCTAGACCAGTGTGATCGAGTCAGAGTCCACGACAGAACAAGCTCATCCAGAAGCCTTAATCACACGAAGAAGATAGACGATAAAGTGCTCAATATTACCCATATTATTTTCTTCCATGCTGGACTGGGAGCGAAAGAAAAACATAGAATGTACCAGCTGCATTTCCTCCCAGGCATGCTGTAAAAGCCAGCTAAGGGATTGGAGGGTTTCAGTATATTGCAATTTAGGCGATGGGCTGACAACCTGTCACTACAGCAATATACCTACTAATCTATCTTAAATAACCCTCAAAACTTTGTCAGACGTGGCGGAACGACCTTTGTTTAGGTCGTTTGCGCTCTGCCTACCCCGTTAGGGATGAAGGCGTGATTATATGTATATATGTATGTATTACCCCATCACCGGAAAACTATGAGGAATTTGTAAGGGTTATACCGCCGATGCATCCCTCGAGGCTGTCGAACTAGCTATGTCCCAGGTTTGACAAAGAATTCTGCAGCAAAACTGGCAGAATACGAAACTCTGTATACGGAGGATGCTTTTTCAGAGGAAAAGATCGCAGCCGGTGAGGATCTTATGGAAAAGCTCAGCGAGTGTCGTCGGAACAAGTGGATAAAGTTGGTAGAAGCCATTGGTATGACGCACAATTCGAAGAAGGCTTGGTATACGCTTAAAAAACTTACAAGCGATCCTCCAGATGCCGCCCATCTTGGCCCATTAACAGCAAACCAAATCGCCCACCAACTTATCGCAACGCCTCAAGAGTCGACGAAGCTTTTCTCGAAACACCGAGCCTCTTGAGGAGCACCAATCTAAATTCAGAGAAAAGCTGTGGTCGGAAAAGTACGCCTCCAATAACCCTTGCTGCCCAACAGCTGAGAAGCTGCTGCCGGGACACAACCTTCCATGGTCCATATGGAAGGCATTAAACAGACTTCGGTCAGGAGTCGGCAGATGTAAAGAACTCAGGAAGAGGTGGGGCTTCACTGAAGACGACAAGTGTGAGTGTGGCGCCATACAATCTATGTCACACTTATTGTCGTGCCCCATTTCTCCTGCGACCTGCACGCAGAAGGACCTGTTTGACACCAACCAAAGGCCACTTTCTGGGCGTCAAGGATTTAAAGCCATTGACTCGAGAAGAAGAAGAAGATCTCACTAATTCCTACTCAAAGAAACACAGCAATCTATTTAACATTATAACTTGGCAGAGAATATGTCAAAACCCATAAAATATGACAACAGTCCTAAAGCACTTCACAATCCGCATTTGGTATTTTATCCTGATCCCCGACGGCCCGCGGGCGCTGACACTCGCACTCTTCCGCCTGTAATTCTCTCTACCTTGCCGTTCTAATAAGAGGTGATAAAAACAAAGTCTACGATGATGACGCTAGCTCATCAAGCAATAAATACACCATCATTTCCACTTACACACCATGGTTACACACAGGTTATAACAAGCTATTTTACATTTAGATTGTAACTTGGCAGAAAATATGACAAAACCCATCAAATATGACAAAAGTCTTAAAGCACTTTATAATTAGCATTTGGTCTTTTGTCCTGATCCTCGACGGCCCGCGGGCGCTGTCACTCGTATTCTTCCGCCTGTAATTCTCTCTACCTTGCCGTTCTAGTAAGAGGTGATAAAAACAAAGTCGATGATGATGACGCGAACTCTTCCATCCATAAATACTTTTTCATTTCCACTTACACATCATGGTCACACACAGACAACAGCAAGCTATGTTCCATTTACATTGTAATTTGGCAGAAAATATGACAAAACTCATCAAATATGACAACAGTCTTAAAACACTTCACAATCCGCATTTGGTATTTTGTCCTGATCCCCGGCGGCCCGCGGGCGCTGTCATTCGCACACTTCCGCCAGTAAATTCCTTCCTCTTCCTTCTCGTTCTAAATAAGTGGTGATAAAAACAAAGACAACGATGATAACACGAGCTCATCTAGCCATAAATACTCGATCATTTTCACCTACACACAGACACAGCAAGCTATGTTCCATTTACATTGTAACTTGGCGGAAAATATGACAAAACCCATAAATATGACAAAAGTCTTAAACCACTTCACAATCCGCATTTGGTCTTTTGTCCCGATCCCCGGCGACCCGCGGGCGCTGTCATCCGCACACTTCCGCCAGTAAATTCCTTCCTCTACCTTCCCGTTCTAATTCTTTTGAGCGTTCTGTACGTTGAAAAAACATGGCGTTTTAACATGCATTCTTGTAAGTAGTTTTCATTTCAGATTGAGGCTTGTTTCTATTTCATAAATTATGGAGCTTTTGTTTTTTCGTAAGGGAAGTCAAAAATTTAATAGTGAAATTGAGATAGGAAAACATCATATTTCTAATAAAAGCCCATAATCGCAATCGGTGTTCGCCTAGAATGATATAGATAGGTGTATGTTTGAATTATTGCCATCGAATTGAAGCAGAAATCATTGTGCCTGCACAATGATTATTGGAGTTAGTTTCTTCACAGTAGAAATATTGAACCGTAAAAACATGTTTATGGAAGCGAATGAACACAGCCTTAACTCTCACACTGTCCACGCAGCGTTGGGAGAACGTTGTTTGTAAGAGTCTCGGTAGAGAAGAACGGTACACCAATGTATTCATAAACGTAGGAATTTATTTCAAAGACACAACTGAGACGGCTTACCGCTCTTTTCTACACTGTGGCTTCGTTCCGACTGCCAAATTTGAATGTACCATTCGACGCTTTCACAATATTGCTTGCATTCAGTCGTACAGCAGTTTGCTGAATTTATACTGTACAATGGGAAACGAAATGGCTTTCCAGGAGCATTATTGGTGCTATTCTGTCTGAAATTTACTACAAAAGACTGGTAGCAATGCAAGTGTTCCATGCTTTTGCACAATCAGCTGATTGTTTGAAACAATAGGGTGTAGATTCAAAAGAATATTACTGGTTCAATCGGTCGGATTCGATTCAATAGATGCAAACAGATGTGGAATGCAATCGAGCGTGTCTTGCGCATACTTTGTCACCGATATCACATGATATTCTATACAGAGGACAGTTTTCTTGTTTTTTATAACAAAGAAATTTAATTTCTTTTAATTTCTTCCGTGCTGGACTGGGAACGAGAAAAAACCATAGAATGTGACATCTGCATTTCCTCCCGGGCATGCTGTAAAAACCAGTTAAGGGATCCGAGGGTTTCAGTAATTGCAATATAGGCGATGGGCTGACAACCTGTCAACACAACTACAAATCTATTTTAAATAGCCCCTGTCAGACGTGGCGGAACGACCTTAATTTAGGTCGTTTACGCGCTACCTACCCCATTAGGGATAAATTCGTGATAATATTTATGTACGTAGAAATGTAATTTCTTTTAAAAATAAAGGTGGTTTTGCCCCATGAAACTGAACAACTTTCCTAAAGGATAAGTTCCCAAATTTTAGTACCATAAACGTAGAGACACCTTGTTTAAGTAGTGACATATTTAATACTGAGATTGATAATATAATATTAACTCAGTTAAAACCTTAATTAGAGTTCTGTTTTATGTAAAACAACACAACAACGGTGTAGGTTGCGCAAGTATTTCATTTTCAGAAAATTCGCGCTGTCATATTCATCATTATTTCCATTCATGAAACATTACTATATTTTATAACATTTTTTCAACCATATTTTACTAGAAATGCTTTCTTTTGATTGAAAACAGAGACATACTTATCTTTGCTTTATAGTTCTTTGAAAATAAGTAATTTACGGAACATAATGTTTTACAAATAATCTTAAATACCGTAAAGCTTTTACATCAAAAGCTAGAAAGTCAACAACTTCCTTTGAAAGAAATATACCTTTTCCTATTCTTTGTGTCTTTGTATATTTGAGAATGCCCCTGTTGAGTAGGTACTGCAGCGCCCTTTGTGTCATCATTTAAGGCTTTTGAAAAAGTTTGGGACCGATCTGTCTCTCGTGCTGATTTTTACGCGTAATTTCATGCTGGGCTGGGAGTGACAAAAAACATTGAATTTATTTATTTTGGACATACTGTATAGTTCGATAGAGCAACAGGTACATAGAGCAGAGGTTTTGTTCCTACATACGTATAGCAGTTCAGAAGATGAACTTACATCCTGCCATTACAAAAATCACAATCCTGTCTGGAACACATTCTTTATCAAATTTGGTGAAAATTGCTTCTATTAATATAAGCGTGATTTTATGTTTTACCTAAGTACCTACTTGTGAAAAAACATTGCCAAGGCACTGCCTGGCAGGCAGATACCTAGGTATTTGTTAAAGACGTAAAACAAATATAAGAATGTTCCAGGCAAATTCCAGAAAAACATTACAGCAGATAAAAGGAGACAAGGTATTTTCTTTTCTCTATAGAAAATATATGTCTATGCGGAACGAAACATGCTGAAAACAGACAGAAAACAGATAGACTGTAAACTTTTATACCCAGTTGAACAAACGTCTGCGCCCGACTGCCGGGGCCCTGACAGACTTTGACAGCAAGATAAGCTTCGGAATTCAATGTTTTGATTTAAATAGCTTTTTCAGACATGTCTAGCCAGATAGAGATCATTTTAGGTATTTGGATAATCGTCAAGCACTGAATTATTTGCAACATATACCTGCCTATATTTTTTAAATATATACCTTCACAATGTTTTGGAATATCACTGGCGGCACTGTTTTAGGCTCCTAAGCTCTATAATCAACTCAGTCTACTTTATTCTTGACTAGCGACCCGCCTTGGCTTCGCATGGAAATCATCAGTGTTTCTCCACTATATTATGCATGTATTCATACATATAAACCTTCCTCTTGAATCACTCTATTCATTAAAAGAAACCGCATCACAATCCGTTGCGTAGTTTTAAAGATCTAAGCATACATAGGGATATAGGGACAGAGAAAGCGACTTTATTTTATACTATGTAGTGATTTACTACATACTTGAATCAAGTGCTAACTCGGAGCTAAGAGATTACTATTTAACGGTCTGACACCTTTCGACGGTAATTTTAAGGGCATTGTAATTACAAAAACACAAAGTTTTCTCATACCTACGTCAAGACTTGAAATTAGTCACATAAGACATTATCTCCACCCGAGTAAACCCGTCACTCTCCGGCGCGTATTGCCGAAACTCCGTAATGAAGG
This sequence comes from Scrobipalpa costella, assembly GCA_949820665.1. Classification (NCBI taxonomy): domain Eukaryota; kingdom Metazoa; phylum Arthropoda; class Insecta; order Lepidoptera; family Gelechiidae; genus Scrobipalpa; species Scrobipalpa costella. The sequence continues at coordinate 6,726,537 of OX463306.1, forward strand.
TACAGAACGACAAGGCTCCAAATGAACGTGGCTAAAAAGAATCTAACACCGCCGAAGCAATTTTTGACAGTACTCCCTATATAGTGGCGCCCCCGGCTACATTCATTTAAAGACTTGTCGTACGGTATTCGCGAAACAACAGTATAAAACAAGTAACAAAAGGTAAAAGTTCATTTGTCAAGGGAATCAGAGCCGTGAAAGGGCGGCAGTGAACGGCGTCATAATTACGCCTGACATACAGACAGACAATATTACTATGTATTGTGAAAGTAGGCATGAAAGGAGAGGGGAGTGCGGGGTAAGTAAATATGTGTCCATTATTTCATTGCCTTCTTCCATGCTGGTCTAGAAGCAAGAGAAAAACATAGAATGTGCCAGCTGAATTTCCTCCCGGGCATGCTGTAAAAACAGCTAAAGGATCCGAGGGTTTCAGTATATTGCAATTTAGGCGACGGGCTGACAACCTGTCACTACAGCAATATACCTACAAATCTAGGTAGATTAAGGTTAAATAACCCTCAAAACTTTATCAGATGTGTCAGACTACCCCATTAGAGATAAAGGCGTGATTATATATATGTATGTATGGATGGATTGAATCCGCGCCGTAAAAGCGCATTCATTGACCATTTACCTAATATGTTAGTTAAATTATCTTGCTTATACATACATACATACATACATAAATCACGCCTTTATCCCTTACGGGGTAGGCAGAGCGTTTAACGCCTCGTAAAAGGCGCTTTCGCCACGTCTGACAAAAATTAAGGGCAATTTTAGATTGTAATATGTATTGCTATAGTGACAGGTTGTCAGCCCATCGCCTAAATTACAATACACTGTAACCCTTGAGTCCCTTTTGCTGACTTCAACAGCATGCCCGGGAGGAAGGGCAGCTGGAACATTCTATGTTTTTCTATCTCTCCCAGCAAAGCATGGAAGTAATGTATGTATCTTGCTTATTTTTACCTATCCTAAAACAAATGTAGGGAACTAATATCTACCACTTTTAACTTAACAATGATTCATGTGATTTGTCACTCAAATTATTTGAGGACAACACACAAACCTAACAAAAAAAGCCACATTAGAAAATGAAAAAAGATAATAAATAATTTATACCTTCGGAGATCTACACTCATATTTTATGTATGGAAACATGGCATTGGTCTCGGGGAAAAAACGTCAGAGAAGTCACCAAAAAAGAAACCACTGTTTTCAAATGTAATGGATTTATACATAAACATTTTGAGCTCGGTAAATGTCATATCGAGAAAAGACAATTCGTGTTAGCAATTCAATTTTTTTGCTTATTTTTTGGTCAAAGGTTACCTATAAAGTTGAGGTGAGGGTCTATTCAATTTTTTTTGTCGTGTGAGTTTTGTGTCAATCGACCCAATGAACTCTGGTGTCAGAGTTTTTAAACCGCCTAAATGGCATACAGCTAAGGTCTCTGACATGGGGTGGTACTCGTATCTACGAATCCTATAAATGTCATCAAATTCTCTGGATTAAGAGTACTTACTTAACTTGTATCTATTACACCTTTATTAAAAGAGAAATATGTAAATCTCTAATATGAAAATAAAAAACAAACAACTATATCAAAAAAAAAAAAAAAAACCTTCCATGCTGGACTAGGAGCGAGAGAAAAATGAGTTTCCTTGACTGAATTTCCTTTCGGGGATGGTGTGAAAGCCAGCTAAGGGATCCGAGTTTATCAGTATATTGTAATTTAGGCGATGGGCTGACAACCTGCCACTAAAGCAATATATTCGTACCTACAAATATATCTTAAATAACCCTCAAAAATTTGTCAGACGTGGCGGGACGACGTTTGTTTAGATCGTTTACTCTCTGCCTACCCCACAGGCGTGATTATATGTATGTAAGTTTGCAAGCAGGCGCTTCTAACAAAAGCAAACATGAAAAGGAAAGGTTCATATGGCCCGATTGCCGCAATCCCCTGTAACACATTATAGAGTTAATATTTGACGCAGTTGTCAGAAATGTGACTCGATGGTACATCTAGGTTCGCGGGTCGAATGATATTAGAAGCGCTTCGGTGAAAGCCGGAATCACTTCAATAATACTCGTACATGTTAGTTTCAGAGGTAGAATTATACTTGGATAGTGGATAGTATTGAGAATTCTTGTAAACAAGATTAAATTCTATTTTAGAAATTTCAAACTTGTAGGTGGACGACCTTCTCATAGATATTGGATCTTTGACGTAGTCTTGTGCTATTTACTACGCATGTTCAAACCCTAGTTGGTAAAATATCCCCATAAATATACTGGGTGTAAGGGACAGCGTCCCAGAAACTGATAGGGGTGTCTCAGTCTACGGAACTGAACAACCTTCACCAGGAAATTCATTAAGGAATTTAAAAAAAATGCTTTTCCATACTGTCTGATTAACATGGTCATTTTGAATGGGAAAGTAAATATTTTTTAGCTCCTGACTTAATTTAGTTGTGATTGTTGTTCTATTTCATTGACTGAGCAACCCTTATCAGTTTGCGGGACGCTGTCCCTTACACCCGGTATATCAAAAAAAACCCTAACTAATCTACATTATTATATAATGTTACAAAGTGGTACTGCCTATTTATAGTACACTAGCAACCCGCCCCGGCTTCGCACGGAAATCGTCAGTGTTTCTCTTCTATATTCTGCATGTATTATGCATATAAACCTTCCCCTTGAATCACTCTATCCATTAAAAGAAACCGCATCAAAATCCGATGCGTAGTTTCAAAGATCTAAGCATACTGGGATAGGGATATTGGGACAGAGAAAGCGACTTTGTTTTATACTATATAGTGATTATTTCTTGTGTTTAAAAGTGTAGATTTGCCTACCTGTCGTTCAAAGCACTAATTATAAATAGAAAACCAGTCTTTGACTTCACTTTATCTTCCAAACAACACTTTATTTTTCGCACGGGAAGATTTCAGGGTCATTCCGGGAACTCAAATTTTACTCAAAATAATTATACATACATATAATCACGCCTTTATCCCTAATGGGGTAGGCAGAGCGTAAAAGACCTAAACAAAGGTCGTTCCGCCACGTCTAACAAAGTTTTGAGGGTTATTTTAAGATGGATTTTTAGGTTTATTGCTGTAGTGACAGGTTGTCAGCCCATCCCCTAAATTACAATATACTGAAACCATCGGATCCCGTAACTGATTTTTACAGCATGCCCGGGAAGAAATGCAGCTGGCACATTTTATGTTTTTCTCTCGCTCCCAGGCCAACATGGAAGAAAATAATTATGATGCTTGATTTCAGTATTTGTCAGGCTGTCAAATCCACCGATGACATTAGAACTCCCTGTATTATATTGCTCTCGCCTTTGATCAACAAGCTCAATAATGATGGTCTTTGTTTCAACAAACAAAGACTAAATTAACTGAAATTCTGATTTTCCCAAAAGAAAATTACCTACCGTATTCGCGAAATGTAGATGAGTGGCGTAAGTTAAATTCTAATTAACTTCATTGTAATTTATTTAACAGAAGATGATACATTTCGTTGATTTATTTGAAGTTCAATGTTTGGACAATACAAAACATGGAAGTCATGAAAATACTAAAACAAAAAGTAATCGCATCTGAGAAGTTTACGTTGAAGAAAAGTAAGCTAAATTCTTTTTATACAGCACCACTGCCACACCTAATAAACTTGCTGTTGATTTATTTGTTATTTTTATGAGTTTTCCGTCAGTCAAACAAACAGGTCTTCCACACTAGACTGGGAGCGAGAGAAAAACATAAAGTGTGCCAGCTGCATTTCCTCCCGGGCAAGCTGTAAAAACCAGCTAAGGGATTCGAAGGTTTTAATAGGTACATTGCAATTCAGGTGATTGGCTGACAACCTGTCACTACAGCAGTAAACCTACAAATTTATCTTAAGTAACCTTCAAACTTTGTTAGACGTGGTGGAATCTCTGTTTAGGTCTTTGACACTTTGTGTATCCTATTAGGGACAAAGGCGTGATTATATATATGTATGCAAAATAAAAGGTCAGAGGGAACATACAATTTATTACAGTTTATGAGAAATTGACTAAGTAGTATTTTGATCCCTCACGTATTTGTAATTAAATTTAATTAAAAAGGGGTCGCTAATTGGGGATAATATAATCGGGTTAATCGAGGACGTGAAAACTATACCTTCAAGGTTTTTCAAAAGGGGAAATTACTGGTTTTTAAATAAAGGAAAGAAAATATCTCTGCCTTTTTTTATTTATTCAGAACACCTACAGCTAGATAACAATACCTAATACATCTACAGCAATATACTTACAAATCTATCTTAAATAACCCTCAAAACTATGTCAGACGTGGCGGAACGACCTTTGTTTGGGTCTTTTACGCTCTGCCTACCCCATTAGGGATAAAGGCGTGATTGTATGTATGTATGTAATGCATAAAAATATATCAACAGAGCCATTTACAGGTGCCCACAGATGGAAAATTTTGCTAATAGACTTAAATTTTTTACTATCTACTGAAAACCATATTAGCTATTTGTAATTATTAGAGTACCTATTATTTATTTTAATGAGAAATAAATTGTCAGAATATGTGAGGTTTTACATAATTAACTAAATACAGTACCTAAAATCCTTTTAAGTAAATTGAATTGTATAAAGAACGCAAAATTAACTCTCGTTAACAGATTTCAATTATAATAAGGTAGAGCCTGTAACAACAAAGGATGTTGTAGGTAACTATATTTTTTTGTAAATCCGGGTTTTCGCCGCTGTTCAATATTTTGACGGCCACACAATAGATGGCGCTAACTATAGACTTGCCCACATCTTTCAGGAGGATAATAAAAACTCGTTACGTTCATAAAATGAAGCCCCAATTTTGCTTTCATTTTCAAGGTTTTCTGAAACTTCCGATAGCGAATTATATTTTTACTTTCTTTTTCATATAACATTGGTATTCTTTCATTATTGTATAAAAAAAAACTAATTTTATGCGTTGAAAACATGCCTAGGTACTACATTTTTTAATTTCTCTAATTAAATTTAGAAGTAGGTACATGAACCATACCAGTATTACATCATCCAAGCCTCTTTGCGTGTTCGCAACTGAGCACATATATATTAGAACTGTTTTTCATTTAGATAATGAAGCTCATTAAGGGGAAGCCCGGGACTCAGGACTCACTGGAGGGGAAGCTCGGGCTGCTCGGGTACTGTAGATAACGAAGCTCTTAATTCCATTGTGGGGAATCGCTTGGAACTCCATTTTTACCAGACGATAGAGAAAGCCCCACGGTCTAATTTAACGCTTAATCTAACAGTAATCTTTTTTGCTCCAATTTGGCCCGACCACGTTGTCGGAATGCCACTCAGACGATTATGTGTTAACCAGTTAGTTAAAATAAATAATAAAGATACAATTGTGTAATGTGCAATCAGGTGATTGGCTATTTTATACAGTTTTAAATTAGCGAATAATCGTTCCCCAATCGAGAAAGTCCCGTTCGATTCGAAAAGTTTTATTGAGGTGCAGCGAGCATACAGCCACACAAATATAAATATCAAAGTTATCATGGATTTCTAAAACTGAATATAAAAAATATGAATAAGACGTTAAGTCATACAAAATGATCATGAATATTTTAGCACCAATCCTGGTAACCTCTGTGCTACAAGCCACAGCAATAACTAAAATCATGGCCGACAACGTTCATCAAATTTAGCCGACAACCCCGCCGGGGCCACGTTATAGAAAAAGTTATTTTGCCCCAAATATGGCTCCGACAATAAACCTAAGCCAGTTACTATTGCGTAGTAAAACTTTTATAGTATACGTAGGTATAGCTACATTTTTATAGTAGCTACGTACTGGCAGAAAAGAATGCTGGTTTCGAAGAAAACAAGTATTATCTTTATATAATATATAAACAGCATTATCTTTCCTTGTCAAAGTAATCCGTGTTTATCCGCGTATCATTAAAAAAAACACTTGTGTAGGTCTGCTGTAAAAAAAATATTTTTAGAAATAAGCAGTGCCTGTTGTGTCTTAGTTTTGTATGTCCTGTTTTTATAATGTTTTAGTGTACAATAAATTGTTAAAATAAATAAAATTAAAAATTAAATAAACAATTATTTTATCTGTGACCGAATGAGCTTAGTTCGCCGATATGGACATGTATATTTCACCTACAATAATCTATATATATATAAAAATGAATCCCTATTTCCCTTGGTCACGGCATCACGCCTGAACGGCTGGACCGATATCGCTAATTCTTTTTTTGTTCTTTTCGTTATTATCAGGAGAAGGTTCTTATTAAAGAAAAAAATAAGGAAATTGCGCGGAAAATTAGAAAAATTAAAATTACTTAACCACCATATAAAATTATTAAACTTTTTTAATGTAACCTTAAGACATTTGACATAGAATTGACTGAATACGTGCTGCAAATATAGTCAAAGAGGATGAAAAAAAAATGACGTTTAAAACGGATTCTTCTGTCAATCTTATTTTATTGATGAATATAGTCAAAGACAACTTTATATAATAAAACAATTAACTTAATAAAATCAAAAATTTGCTCATTTATGGCGTCTAAGGCGGAACAAAGTTCGCCGGGTCAGCTAGTCAGAAATAATTATAGCTTTACTAGCGTTATCAATCTGTATGATATTTACAATTTATTCATTATTTCACTTTAAAATCTTTGAAAACATTTTATTGATTAAAAAACCTTATGTTACCATGACAACTAAAAATGCGCACCATGTGCGGCAAAAACCAGAACTAAAGAAATGTATGCATTCTCTTTACATATATTTATTGACTGTTTGCTATTAGCGCTTTTTTAAGAATGTATTTGCCTACCACTACTTTCGTAACTTGGCAAACTAATGAGTTTGCAATGTTTGTAGCAATGGCTACAAAAGAGAAGGTTTTATTTATTAAAGTCCTTAAACAGGCTTCGGACTCAGGTCGGCAGAAGTAAGAAGAACATGGTCAGGTGGAGATATTCGGCCTCTTCGATGTAATTTCTCGCGTTCCATCGACACGCTAAGCAGAAGAAGTATTAAATATATTATTAAACTATTACCTACATGAAATACGTATAATCTTACGAATTTCTTCAAAGGGGAAATAACTTGCTTGATCCCAGGATAAAGGTTGTTTGGTTTGACAGCTTGAATGCACATCAAAGACACTCTTTAATAAACTGATAGCGGAAGTCTCAGGAATTGACATGGGTTCACAAATATAGATAATCTATATTATTTGGCAGATAAGATATTTTACTACCTCATCTCCATAGCCTTATCCCGTATCTCACGGGGTCAGGTACCTAATCTAGGTGAAAGAAGTTACTTCTTCTTCTTCTTTTGTCGAGTGGGTATCGAGTCTATCGACTCGATGAACCCTGGTGTCAGAGTTTTTAAACCGCCTAGTAGCACATCTATCAGGCCTCTGACATGGTTTGAGTAACGACCACTATCAAAGACAGCGACCGGAACCGACGGCTTAACGTGCTCTCCGAAGCACGAAATCTTTTTTATTTTCGGACAATCAGGTGATTCAGCCTGCAATGTCCATGTCCATAGCACTAGCCACTAGACCACGGTGGCATGGAAGATCAATTATTACATGATATTATAATGTGATTTTTCACCATGCTGGACATGGGCTGACAACCTGTCACTACAGTAATATACCTACAAGTCTATCTTAAATAACACTCAAAACTTTAACAGACGTGGCGGAACGACCTTTGTTTAGGTCATTTACGCTCTGCCTACCCCATTAGGGATAAAGGCGTGATTATATGTATGTATGTTTTTTCACCGAAATAGGTAGTATTGTGAATTTGTGAAGTGATTCTCAAATATTCACCTCAGTCTATTCAATATCCCTAATGACCACCTTGTCCCTTTTGGAAGAAATACGTTAGCGTAAATGATAACCTCCGTCTTTACCTTTTTAAAGATTTTCCGGAGAGTTCGTCGCATAAAATATTTAGGATTTTTGAGAAAGGCAAGGGGATGTTAGCGCGTTTTTGAAGTGAAATAGGGTAAATAGACTTCGGCGAGGCGTAAAAGAGCCTGAGTTTCTCAAAAGGTTTAAAAGGGCTTTAGATGTTGATATGAACCCTCGGAGTTGATATTTTAGGTCTAATTTAACTTGGAATTTTCTTTTTTTACACAGTATGTTCTACGCTGATACGCGTGGTCTTCCATGCTGGACTGGGAGTGAGAGTAAAACATAGAAAGTGCCAGATGCATTTTATCTCGGGCATATTGTAAAAACCAGCTAAGGGTTCCGAGGATTTCTGTATATTGCAATTTAGGTGGCGGGCTGACAACCTGTCACTATAGCAATATACCTACAAATCTATCTTAAACAACCCTCAAAACTTTGTCAGACGTAGCGGAACGATCTTTGTTTAGGTCGTTTACGCTCTGCCTACCCATTAAAGATGTATCTTCTACGGCGTAGTGGTCGTAGCAACTTGCTACAAAGTGCTACGTAGTTGTAAAGCTGCACTTACACTTACATGTATTAGATACTAGCTACCCGCCCCGGCTTCGCACGGAAATCATCAGTGTTTCTCTACTATATTATGCATGTATTATACATATAAACCTTCCTCTTGAATCACTCTATCAATTAAAAGAAACCGCGTCAAAATCCGTTGCGTAGTTTTAAAGATCTAAGCATACATAAGGATTTATAGGGACACAGAAAGCGACTTTGTTTTATACTATGTAGTGAAGTGTTGTATCACCTACATTGTAAGTTAGATGGCCATTAAAAACGGATATAATAGAAGGGTTACTTTTATAAAATAAAAAAAATATAAACGTATTTATTTGTACCTTACGGTTTACAATCGTGTTAGCCTGATCCCCAAACTAGGATAGCCTGTGCTATGAGAGGCCAGTCTTTCATCGCAGATGTACATTTTATGAACCTTTTCATTAATTAGGTACAGTGAATATGTCGCAGGAGTATGAATAATTCTTTTTTTTTTTCATCAATAGGCTAGGAATTTGATCAAAACCCGGACTTTGACAAAATACTGGTTATAATCCAGAAAAAGACTAGGATTTTGTCAAAGTCCGGGTTTCGATCTAAAACGAGTATTTTGACAAAGTCCGGGTTTTGATCAATTTCCATACTTCGGAAGGCACGTTAAGCCGTTGATCCTGGTTAACATCGTTTAATACCGTAGATATTAGTCGTTAAGCCATATCAGAGGCCAGTGCTAAACAGTGGCGGCTTGAAAACTCTGACCTAATCTAGGAATGGGTCTGGTGTCGCTTCTGGGTTGCGGAGGTCAGATGGCAGTCGCTCTGTGTAAAAACCAGTACCCTAGTTCAAACACCTAGATGAGGTAGCCGACCCCGTGAGATACGGGATAAGGCTAGGCGGATGATGATTTAGTGGAAAACCAATTTTGTTTGTTACAAAAAAATAATTAGTTCATGTATCTATTGTTTTATTCAAATATAAAATAGCAATCGATATTACTTTTATCTTAAACCGATAATGAATGGATCAAAACCCGGATTTTGACAAATACTAGATTTTTGATCAAAACCCGGACTTTAACAAAATTCTAGTTTATTGAACAAAAACCCAATTTCATCATAATCCTACGACAAATACAACTCTTGCGAGCTGCTTGCGAGTTTTCAATCTCTCTGTGATTGGCATTACATTCATTTAATTAATTTTATTTATATCATAATTAAGGAGAATGTCACCAGATTTTTGTTTCGTTCTGTATAAATTATCTGTGCCTGTATAAATAACGCTTAATTTACAGATGTTATCAAAACCAATGAATTCCCCTTTTTCTTTAATTAAATTTACGGTTATTTTGTTGCCACGTCTATACATACATACATACATACATAAAATCACGCCTTTATCCCTTACGGGGTAGGCAGAGCGTTAAACGCCTCGTAAAAGGCGCTTTCGCCACGTCTGACAAAAATTCAGGGTAATTTTAGATTGTAATGTGTATTGCCATAGTGACAGGTTGTCAGCCCATCGCCTAAATTACAATACACTGTAACCCTCGAGTCCCTTTTGCTGACTTCTACAGCATGCCCGGGAGGAAGGGCAGCTGGAACATTCTATGTTTTTCTATCTCTCCCAGTCCAGCATGGAAGTCACGTCTATACGGGGTGTAAAGGACAGCGTCCTGCAAACTGATAAGGGTTACTCAGTTAACGAAACTGTACAACTGTCACCAGGAAACTCTCTCAGGAAAATAAAAAAAAAATGCTTTTCAAACTGTCTGATCGAAGTAGTCATTTTGTATGGGAAAGTAAATTTTTCTTTTCATCTCCCGAAATAATTTTCTGGTGAATTTTGATCAGTATCATTAACAATGCAACCGCTATCAGTTTGCGGGATGCTGTCCCTTACACCCGGTATTTAAAATTATTGTATCCGAATAACAATCGAGTCGCCAATTAAGGTCGCATGTTAAATTAAATAATATTATGTAAACATTTATAAAATTTATTAAAAAATAATATATAAATATTTACTGACAGCCTAACGAAGTACCATTTCATTGAAACATAAAAATATAATGAGTTACAATGAAAAATAAACTTTCGATTTATCAACATCAATTTATAGTTACTGAAATTAATTATGTAAACTCCAGCTATATAAATAAAGTAGGTGTTTAAAACTTCACCCTTCTTTTCAACACAAGGGTCGTAAAAGTAATTTTCATTAAAGTTATCAAAATAATTAGATGTCTAATTAGGTCAGCGGCTTGCGTGAACAGACGTCGTTTGTTATTTCCGTAAATAGTTAAGTAAATTGTGCGTTCCCCAAAATATAACGTTTGAAGCGTGACTATCATGAGCCTTTCATGTTACAATGATAATATTACTTTGCGGTCTGACTGAGCACCAGTAAAAATATACAAGATATAACTAAACGTTTAAAACGTTGCTAAGTATAAATATTTGGTAAACAGTGCGTGCTGAGTTTAAATTGTCGAGGTTCTAGATATCAAAATATTACAAACACAAAAAATACTCGTTCCACCACGTTTCACAAAGTTCTGAGGGTTATTTAAAATAGATTTGTAGGGATATTTTTGTAGTGACAGATTGTCAGTCTATCGCCTAAATTGCAATATACATAAACCCTCGGATCCCTTTGCTGGTTTTTATAGCATGCCCGGGAGGAAATGCAGCTGGCACATTCTAAGTTTTTCAAAAAAAAAAATGTAACCTTTCCATCCGCAATCACAACAATCATAGAACAATTTACGCAAATATGTGTGTAATATTGTATCGCTGTGTGAAATGACACGTAATTATCACCCCTTTAGCCTCCTCTCATCTCGTTACGCAACTTCGTTGCTTTGAGGCCTGGCGGAACCTCATTGCTTCATAAACGTGTTAATTTCCCAGCTATGTGTGTACGTATCGTCGCGTCTTTCTTGAATTGCGTTAACACATGCGCTGCTTGTCATGTTTCCCTAGTTTAAAATTGTTAATCCGCAATCACAACAATAAATCAATGCAAGTCTATGTGTATGTGTGGGTGGGTACATTCTTGTATTGCTGCGTGAGATGAAATATGTTTATCCTTTGAGCATCCAATCTCGTTTATGTAACGTCGTCACTTTGAGGTCTGACGGAACCTCATTGCTTCATAAACGTGTTAATTTCCCAGCTATGTGTGTACGTTTTGTCGAGTCTCCCTTGAATTGTGCTGCTTATGATGTTTCCCTAGACTAAAATTGAAAATCCGCAATCGCAACAATCATAACAATGTAAGTGTATGTGTGTACGTGTACCTACATTTTTATCTTTGTGTGAGATGACACGATATGTTGTCATCCTTAGAGCCTCTTATCCATAGCTTCCACCTCGTTACGCAACCTTGCCGCTTTGAGGCCTGGTGGAACCTCATTCCTACACAAAAGTGTTAATATCGCGCGTATGTACGTACGTATGTGTGTACGTAGTGTCGAATCTGTCTGGAATTGAGTTAACATGTGTACTGCCTGCCATATTTGTTTGCTTCGCTAGTCTGACTGCATTTAATATGTCTAGCATCTTTACTAGAAAAATAAAAAGCGAGGTATAAGAATAAATCGTGTTATCAGCCCATCATCGGTTGTAAGTTTTAATTAATTTAAGTAGTATATTTAATCGCATGGTATTGGTACACAATCATATATTTAGTGAATGGGCAACAGCCTTTTTATCATCCCGCCTAAGCAAGCATAGCTGGTGTAAAAAATTACCTTCAATCGAGATAATCCTACTTATAGTAAGGAAAGTTTCAGTGACGGCATGAATACCGATATATAAATAAACCTTACGTACCTATATGCGTACATGTTTCTATAAACATGACTATGTATAACTTAATAAGGAAAATCGTTACAGACCCAATCACTTCGCCCCCGCTATCCCTTAATACCCCATAAACACACGTGTTTACGTTTATTATTCGCAACACAGTATGTTATATAATGTTATATACATACAATACCACATTTCCGCCCCTTGGTTTTACTTGCAACTAAATTGTACCTTTTATTTTTCTGTGAAAATGATACATAGAATATTACCGCGGAAAAATGTCTAGGCCACTTTCCAACCATTCAACAATGTCACTCCCTGTGGTCACTCCAAACCACACTAACCCGTCGCTACGATTTTTCATGAAAGGATGACAAACAAACACACTTTAAACTTTTAGTAATCTATATGCATCTTTGTTTGTATAACAGGATAAATGTGAAAAAAAGACAAGTACACGCGGAGATATCAGGAAATGCATATATACATACAATCACGCCTTTGTCCCTAATGGGGTAGGCAGACCGTAAACGACCTAAACAGAGGTATTTCCGCCACGTCTGACAAAGTTTTGAGCGTTATTTATGATAGATTTGTAGGTATATTGCTGTAGAGACTGGTTGTCAGCCCATCGTCTCAATTACAGTATATTGAAACCCTTGGATCCCTTAGCTGGTTTTTACAGCATACTCGGGAGGAAATGCAGCTGGCACATTCTATGTTTTCTCCCACGCAAAGTCCAGCATGGAAGTAAAACATCAGGAAATATTACATAGGAAACCGGAAATAAGTACCCTAGTACCATGATCAAGGGAAACAATAAGGAAAATGCGAAAATCTTCCAGAAATTTATTAACTTTGAGCTCAATAAAGAAATTAGTAAATTTTATAAAAAACAAATATGTTATTTTTTTAAAATAGCGATGTGTTTTAAATTTTAAAACATTCACAGAATTCTTACTACATACTTCCATGCTGGACTGGGAGAGATATTTATTTACATGCTGGACAAAACATAGAATGTGCCAGCTGCATTTCCTCCCGGGCATGCTGTAAAAACCAGCTAAGGGATCCGAGGGTTTCTGTATATTTCAATTTAGGCGATAGGCTGAGAACCTGTCACTATAGCAATATATCTACAAATCTATCTTAAATAACCCTCAAAACTTTGTCAGACGTGGCAGAATGACCTTTGTTTAGGTCGTTTACGCTCTACCTATCCCATTAAGTATAACGGCGACATTATATGTATGTATGTATGTATGTATTCATAGAAGAAATCCTTTCAGCTAGACCAAACGATTCGAGCTTTCCAGGCCTGAATTTAAGTCTCCCAAGAGTTTGCTACCCTTTCGATCTTCAGCCTTTTCCAAGATTTAGGCGACAAAATGAACGTTGATCCTAAAAAACTCAAATCTTTTCGAACAGTTCTTCAGGTGGACCCTTTCTCAAACGAAGCCTATTCAACAAATAGCATCATTTATTTGCACGACTGGATAATACTGAAAGTGTATTCGTCGGAATCGGTCACATTTGTGAATTAATGAAGCAATTTACAGTTGCATAGCAGTTTTAATTTTCTTGTTTTGTGCCAAGAAGACAAACTAAAGCAGCTATTGCATTTTAAACCGGTTCAATAATTTACAAATATGGATAAATCCTTCAAGCTAGATTTTAAAATACCTCAGCTTTTCAAGCTTAAATTTAAGACTCCCAAGAGCTTGCTACCCTTTTAACTTTTCAGCCTTGTCCAATATTTAGGTGACAAAATGAACGGTGAGCCTAAAAAAAACTAAAAATAAACTCGATTCTTTTCGAACGCTACTTCAGATGGACCCTAAGGGTAGACCCTTTCTCAAACGAAGGCTATTCAACAAATGTCATCATTTACTCACTCGACTGATTATTACGGGAAGTGTGTTTTATCTTGTTTTTTCTTCCATGCTGGCCTGGGAGCAAGAGAAAAACATAGAATGTGCCAGCTGCATTTCCTCCCGGGCATGCTGTAAAACCAGCTAAGGGATCTGAGGGTTTCAGTATATTGTAATTTTCGCGATGGGCTGACAACCTGTCACTACAGCAATGTACCTACAAATCTATTTTAAATAACCCTCAAAACTTTGTCAGACGTGGCGAAACGACCTTTATTTCGGTCGTTTACGCTCTGCCTACCCTGTTAGGGATAAAGGCGTGATTATATGTATGTATGTGTTTTATCTGAATCGGTCGCATTTGTGAATTAATGAAGCGGTTTACAGTTGCATAACAGTTTAAGTTTGTACAGGGATAAAATCTCTTAAATAGTTGGAACAATTTGTAGGCAGCATCTATGGAGATAACAGAGGCAATATTTTAAGATTTATGTAAATGTTTGTAATAAATAAACAACAATAAAAATAAATAACCAATATGTTATCACAAAATATAAACCATTTTAAATTAAAATTAGAATTTATTTGGAAGCTCAAATTTGAAATATAATACCTATATAAATTCGAAATTTATGATAACATAATTATTTTACTTACCGAAAACATACAAAATATTAATAAGATATTCAAATCGTATTTTCTTAGTTTGCAAATAATTATTTTCCTGTAGTTGGAGAAAAGAGAAGTTTATTGAATGTTGTCGAGAACCGAAGAGGAAATATGATTGGACACCTGATACGGCATGACACCTTTTTTAAAACCATTGTAGAAGGAAAAATTGAAGGGAAGCGAGGAAGAGGTAGACCGAGACGTAGTTATGTCGATCAAGTAAAGGAAAAAGTAAATGCCAAGTCGTATCAGGATATCAAAGAACTGGCCAATGATCGACAAAAATGGAAGTTGCTCCACCGACAAGAGCCCAGCTCTTAAGTGAAAGAAGAAGAAGGTAAATTAAACAAAAGTATATTTAAAAAACCTCTGTTGTAGCAACTAAATTAGTAAATAATTTAATTAAAATTAGTTCAGTGTTAATAACAAATAACACGTTCCCCTCTGCAAATAGTCCCCTCTTCCAAAATACCTACCGAATGGTAAATCTTAAATCATCATTCATGATTCCGACTTACGTCAGAAGGTTGAAAGCCACAATGGTTGTTTACATCTGACTGCGCTCTGTCGCCCCGAAAGGCGGATTGTGTAAACAAAGAGATAGCAGACATTTATCTAGATCCCATTGTTCTATTTATCAGAGGGCTCGGTCCACAGATCTTCTATCGCGAGTTTTTGACCCGGAAAACCCAGGTATCACAGCTAATTAGCTACGTGACATACATACATATGATCACGCCTTTATCCCTAATAGGGTAGGTAGAGCGTAAACGACCTAAACAAAGGTCGTTCCACCACGCGTGACAAAGTTTTAATGGTTATTTGAGATAGGTTTTAGGTACATTGCTGTAGTGGCAGGTTGTCAGCCCATCGCCTAAATTAGAATATACTGAAACCCTCGGATCCCTTAGCTGGTTTTTCCAAAATGCCCGGAAGGAAATGCAGCTAGCACATTATATTTTTCTTTCGCTCCCAGTCCAGCATGGAAGAAAATCTGACATGGTTTGTGTAATAGCCACTATTAAAGACAACGAACGGGCCCGACGGCTTAAAAGCACGGTATCTTTATTTTTACAGACAATTGTGATTAAATTGAAGAAAACCTCACAATTTAATAAATTGACAAATATCAACTTTTGTTTCCCTCATGGGAATAATACCAGCCCAAAGCTCAGACCAAGGAAGCAGTTACTACCTACAGAAATTATGTAAACAAGGAGATAGCAGCAATTTATCTACATCCCATTGTTCAATTTATCAGAGGGGTCGACAATAATACAGGCATTGTAAATTGGTGTCTGGCTCAAAGCAAACTGCCTCAGGGCGCATAACGGCTGGAGGTCTAAGGTTAGTTAGTTAGTTTTCTAGAGAAAGAGAGGTAGAAAAAAGATCGTTCCTTTTGTCGGCAGTAAAAGGAATCTTCTTCAATAGTATACTTCTTCTTTAAATTTAAGAGCAGGGCTCTTGTCTGTGAAGTAATCGCAATTCGGATCGATTTTGTGTAAGTTTCTTGACATCCTGGTACGACACGACCTCAGCTTTTTCTTTTATTTGGTCCATGTAAGTTCGTCTCGGTCTTCCTCGTTCTCTCTTTCCCTCTATCTTTCCTTCCAAGATGGTCTTAAAGAAGTTGTCGTGTCGCATCAGGGGACCTCTATCATCATCAATAGTATACTAACCAGCTCTTATTCTATTTCATCTTTAAATAAATTGACAATCTTATTTTATTAATTTATTATTTGACATATTGTCACCTCAAGAAATAGTAGCTCCCTTCATATCCGATATAGAGAAATTGTTGTTATAAATTGTTTCATATATCTTAAAAATAAAAACACTTCTATCATTCTAAATGACCCAACGTTTTATAACACGTAGCATTGCAATGAAATGTTGAGAAAATAAATTTCTTAGCTCCAGTATTTCCCACTCCAACTAATGTATCTGAAGTGGAGAAATAGTGGCAGTAAGGAAGAAATATGATGCTTATTGAAAGCACATTGATAGTAAATAGTGGGGCGAGCTAGCAACAGGTTCTAAATCAGCGGAGCGAAAAAATACACAACTTGATAAAATAAACGCTCGATATAAATAAAATTCTCCATTTTCTTCTTCTTCCATGCTGACCTGGGAGATAGAGAAAAACATAGAATGTGCCAGCTGCATTTAATCCCGAGCATGCTGTAAAAACCAGCTAAGAGATCCGAGGGTTTCAGTATATTGTAATTTAGGCGATGGGCTGACAACCTGTCACTTTAGCAATATACCTACAAATCTATCGTAAAAAAACCCTCAAAACTTTGTCAGACGTGGCGGAACGACCGTTGTTTAGGTCGTTTTCGTTCTGCCTATCCCATTAGGGATAAAGGCGTGACTATAGGTATGTATGTACTAATAAAAAAAATGGTCGGTGCATTTGTTTTGTCGCCAGTTTTTGAAGTGAAACTTCTTATTTTGTAACAAAGTCGTTTGTTTAAAAAAAAAAAGCGTGTGTGCGTGAAACTTCTTTGCCAAAATCTTTCCCTTCCCAGCCTCATCATGACGTTAAGCCGTGACGCAACCTTGAAATGTCACTCTCAACGCGCCTAAAGAAGTTTCACTTCAAAACATTATAACTTCCAAAAAGACTTGGTTTTGATTTTAACCTGCGACCTTGGGATAACCTTTCATCCCTCTACTCATATTCTATCTATTTCAATGTCCTTGTTGGGCACTTTTGCAACAGGTCCTGAATAGGAAAAGGAACAAACGATGTCGTCTCCAGTTTATGGGCTGGTTTACGATGGCGTCGGATAATATCAAGACGCAATATCTTATACCGCCGCTTCGTGTTTGTTGGAAAAACAGTAGATTGGATTGAGTATATAAGTAAGTTTTATGCAGGTTTGATGCGGGTCACAACTCAAAATAACATCATGTCTTCTCGGGTATCGTAAAAGCCGACTAAGGGATATGTCCAGAGAAAAGAGAGAAGAGATATGTCAAAAGGGTAGTGATGAGATATGGGCAGGCAGAAGACTTCCCTGAATGCAATATCTCTTACTTTAATGGCCAACCCACCTGCCAAGCGTGGTTATGGTTAGCATGGCAAATTCAGGGAGGTATTAACTAGGAGAAAGTCCGGTCCAAAACTAGGCTGTTGTGGCTGATGCAGATGTGATTATAATACGTGATATTGGATTATGAATATTATGATATCTGTGCATCATCTACATACATACATATAATCACGCCTTTATCCCTAATAGGTTTGATGGACCAATAAATAAATAATAATAAATAGGGCTGGCAGAGCGTAAACGACCTAAATAAAGGTCGTTCTGCCACCTCTGACAAAGTTTTATGGGTTATTTAAGATAGATTTGTAGGAATATTGCTGAAGTGACAGGTTTTCAGCCCGTCGCCTAAATTGCAATATACAGAAACCTTACTATATAAAATTCTATACTGCACAAAGAAACACATACATCAGAAATAAAAAGGAACAAACGTGACAGTACAATATAGGCGGCCTTATAGCTAAAACAGCAATTTCTACCAGGCAACCTTTGACTATAGAAATTGTACAAGCAGAAAGCTGGATAGTGCATATTACAAAAATATTTACACACTACTAAATAAATATTTCAATAAAGTATACTGATATATATCTTATGGGCTTGAAACATAAATCGCCTCTGTGGACTTGGAAAAGGCGTTCGATAAAGTCAACTGGAAATACATGTTGAAGACCTTGAAAAGAGCAGGGCTTGATCATAGAGATAGAAAAATACTTTACGAGTTATACAGGAAACAAGAGACGATAATTGAAGTGGCAGAAGAGAAGGGAAAAGTCAAAATCAACCAAGGAGTAAGACAAGGATGTCCACTCTCTCCACTTATATTTAATACATTCATCGAAGAAGCGATCAGGAAGATGATAGATCAAGAAAAGGGAGGTGTCATATTCAACGGAGTAAGAATTCAGTTCATCAGGTTTGCGGATGACATAGCCGCCATAGCTGAAAGCGAAACCGAACTACAAGACCTAGTTAACATAATGGATACCACCTGCAACGAAGTGAGAATGAAGATCAACGCCGCGAAAACGAAAATCCTAGTTGCTTCTAAAACACCAATCTCAGGCACACAAATCAAATTGCATAATACAACCTTAGAACAAGTCAACAACTTCAAGTACCTTGGCAGCACTATCACT
The DNA here is from genome assembly GCA_949820665.1 of Scrobipalpa costella. NCBI lineage: Eukaryota > Metazoa > Arthropoda > Insecta > Lepidoptera > Gelechiidae > Scrobipalpa > Scrobipalpa costella. The sequence continues at coordinate 6,745,621 of OX463306.1, forward strand.
AATGACTCCAGATGCAACCCAGACGTCGTCGCAAGGATAGCCATGGCAAAACGGGCCTTCAACCAAAAGAAACATCTTCTCAAAGCCAAAATAGCAAGGCAGACTAGGAAACGACTTATAAAAACATACATCTGGAGCACTGCACTCTACGGTAGTGAAACTTGGACCTTAACAGAGAAAGAAAGACAGAAACTCGAAGCATTTGAAATGTGGTGCTGGACAAGAATGATGAAAATAAGCTGGACAGAAATGAAGTCCAACGATGAAGTACTGAGTGTGGTTGGAGAGAAGCGGAATTTACTGAAGACCATAGAAAACAGAAGAGGGAAAATGATAGGTCACCAGATGCGACACGACAACTTCTTTAAGACCATCTTGGAAGGAAAGATAGAGGGAAAAAGAGGACGACGAAGACCGAGACGAACTTACATGGACCAAATAAAAGAAAAAGCTGAGGTCTTGTCGTACCAGGATGTCAAGAAACTTACACAAAATTGATCCGAATGGCGATTACTTCACAGACAAGAGCCCTGCTCTTAAATTTAAAGAAGAAGATATCTTATGATAAATTAATACACAATATATGCTACATACATACATACATACATACATACAATCACGCCTTTCTCCCTAATGGGGTAGGCAGAACGTAAACGACCTAAATAAAGGTCGTTTCGCCACGTCTGACAAAGTTTTGAGGGTTATTTAAGATATTATAGGTATAATGCTATAGTGACAGGTTGTCAGCCTATCGCCTAAATTGCAATATTCTGCCCTCGGATCCCTTAGCTGGTTTTTACAGCATGCCCGGGAGGAAATGCAGCTGGCACATTCGATGTTTTTCTCTCGCTCCCAGTCCAGCATAGAAGATGCTACATAAGACTCCTGTTTTATCCGTATGATATATATCAGAGAAATTGGTAAATAGAATATCACTACATATACTTACTTAAACGTTACTTATGAATTACATTAATTAATTATTAGCTAAATAGAATTCTCTTGTTTGCCTTCGTATCCCTTAGCTGTTTTTACAGCATGCCCAGGAAATGCAGCTGACACATTCTATGTTTTTCTCTCGCTCCCAGTCCAGCATGGAAGAATGTATGGTACATCCGTTTAAAATCAATTCCGATGTAAAATTAGCTTTTTCTTTATCGACCGTTTATTTAAACTGAGAAAAACCCTCTCCATAAATTGACAAATCAACCAGCTAATAAACATGTAACCAAGTTATAAATCCGTTGTTATTTATTACCATTTGCAAAACAATTTGTCACAACCGCTGTGATATGCTGACATGAGCACGAGCATTGATGGATTGCGTGTCTCCCGTAATCTATAGATACATATCATAAAATCATAACTGGTCGATGTCTGTACATAGGATATAATATTAATATTTTTAGTGTGGGATGGGATCTACCTCCTAGTGGTCCACCCCGGGCAACGGCAACACAGGTTTGCCTGTGAATAAGTCCGGTTGAACGATCCCTACAAAGCGGTGCTCGGTGGTAGGCTGCGCAAGGGGCCGACTGGCTCGCAACTAGCGTCTCACCGGAGTCCGGCATCAAACAGCTTGCTGTGTTCCGTCGATGCGTGAGATTGCCAGTGCCATAACAGGCATCTTCTGGGTGAGCTCGCTTCATCGTCAACTTTGTCACGGTCATCCCTGACCTAGTGCCTAGAGCCAACCCATTTCTAGTAATAAAAAAACAAGTAACGATATATAATATTTGGGGGTCTCTTTACGTGCTATAAAACCCGAAAAAATCGTTTTTTGATTTTGTGTCTGCCTGTTTGTCTGCTCGCGCCCCACGCAAAAACTACAAGACCAATCTTAATTCTTCTTTAAATGGTTCACTTTCTTGTATTGCAGAAACTCATGTTTGGTTTTTCTTAATATTCGACCAAGAAGTCGAGATTTAAAAAATAAGTGGGAGTAAATTTATTTGTGTTCGAGCTACCATGATAAAACTTTTTGAATGCGAGTGAAACCGAAGTCGGAAAGCTAGTGGCGACAAGAAGCGCTGTTTGCGTCAAAATCAATCACAGCACTAGGATTGTTGGGTTTGAGCTGTCAATTATTGATTTAATCCAGGTTTACGGCTATTACGTCTCACGAAATATTAATGCGGAAGTTGGGAGCTTACTACGCATTAACCAATCTGGTGGTAGGTACAGCTATAACTATAGGTACTATAGTATAACATCTACTTAAACTTTGTTACCAGGTGTGTTGGGGGGTATTATGGCAGGCGGATCAACAAACGTAATGAAAGTTTTTTTTTTTTAAATAATGCTGCGGTAATTTTTCTTTTTTTTAATGAGGAAATGATTTGCTCTTGACTCTAAACTCTAGGTCAGGGATGACCGTGACAGAGTTGACAATGAAGCGAGCTCACCCAGAAGATGCCTGTCATGGCACTGGCAATCTCATGCAGCGACGAAACACAGCAAGCTGTTTGGCACCGGACTCCGGTTAGAAGGTGATTGCCAGCCAGTCGGCCCCTTGTGGAGCCTACCACCGCTTTGTAGGGATCATTCAGCCGGACTTATTCACAGGCAAGCCTGTGTTGTCGTTGGCCGGGATGGACCACTAGGAGGTAGATCCCATTCCACCCCAAATTTCTTACATTGTTCAGATATCCCACAATGAAAGAATATACCAATAAGATATTTTTTATAAAAAACCGAGACCATACGGGCTGTCATTTAACTTGGATTATTTAACATACTTAGCGACAATCGTAGCGTGCAATAAAAGCAATGCTTTTTCCAAAAAAACTCTCTCTCTAAGCGGGCTTTGTACTTAGCTCATTATCCTACGTCCAAACTTCCGGATTGGAAACGCGACAAGTTTCTTGTTTTACCTACTTCCACGTTCTACTTAACCCGGGGTTATTCCGGATAACGCGGGATGAAAAGAAGGATCCAAGCCGAACTTTTTCCAACTTGCACTTATACAAATCCAGCACGCGCTTAACTAAATTAAGTTTTCGACTTGACGAACGATTCTTGAAAATGTTATCGTTAGAGGTTTTAAAGTTACAAGCTTTTGGGAACGAATTAATTTTAGTTAAGACTTATTTTGTAGCAAATTATGTTTTACAATATAATCAAAACAGAGTATAAAATAAAATAGCTTCACGCGACTGTATGTCCATATGTATGCTTATAAGTTAAAAATTATGCAACAAATTTTGATGCAGTTTTTTATAGATTGAATGATTCAAGAGGAAGGTACATGCAAAATAATAGTAGGAAAACACAAGTCAGGCAAAGCCGGGGGAGTCGCTAATAATAGATAAAGAAACAAAAAGAACAAGCGAGCCGGAGTCAAAGTTAGGACCACAGAGATGAAAGTAATTTCTAACATTTATACGACAAACTATGTAGATCAAAAAATATAAAGTTAAAAAGCGACAAAGTGAACTCAGAGCTATAATTTTGACTGAACAAAGAACGCTCCTACATGCTTTCAGCGGAAGAAACTTCGTTACCATGTCTACTTTGCTATATTTACGAAGCTCGAATCGATCGCTGCACGGAGATACGTGTACAGAATAATGTCGCTAATAAAACCTTTTGTAGGAAACATCAAAACAAACTGATGTTCTTTGTAGGTAAAATTTGAGTTTTTTGACGTGTTCGACGAGTGTGTGTGTGGAACGTGTGCGTACGCTGCTTAACCATTAATGTGTGTATGTTGGCACAGTCAATGTAGCATGCTTGTGTGTGTGCGTATCTATTTGATGTTCTAACTTTGAAATTGGTTTATTGGCTTGTTTACATGTTTTAGAGGTTTTTGCACCCACAGTGTGCTATTTTATAAAGAAAGAAAATTTATATGAAAAACCGGAACCCTCGTTCAATCACCTAGGTTAAATAGCCGATTCCCGTGATATACAGAATAAGGTGAGGAAGATGAATATGAAATAGAAGAAATTATAAATTCGTCTCGGGCAGGACTTGAATCTGCGAACTTCGGAATGCCGTGCTATTATTGCTCTGCCAACTGAGCTACCGAGGAAGAAAGTAGTGGCTGTGGCGAATTTATATTGATCTTTCTGTGTTACGTGTACGTAACACGTCATAGTGAATGTTAACATGGTTTTGACACGGAAATAACTTACAGCGTACACGGTAACAGTAAAGGTTTAATGATAAAAATTAGCTCTACACTACACTAGTTACAGGATGTTTTTTTTACAACATTACATTAATCACGCCTTTATCCCTAATGGAATAGGCAGAGCGTAAACAACCTAAAGAAGGTGTCAGCCCAATTGCAAATATATAAAAACCCTCGGTTTCAGATAGATCCCTTACGTGTTTTTTTCTAACAACGGTACTATAAGTACCTATGCGAAAGCTGATCCAACGAAAGTACCTAAATCTGATTTAAAGTAACTTTCTACATTACCAAACTTCTTGCAAAGATGGACCGTATTGATAGCTGTAATCAATACTCAGAGCCAAGCGCAAGAGGAAAACCTTGCGATTGTAAAATTCCAAGAAATGTAGCTCAAAACAAAATACGATATTGTGTTGTTTTATACAAACGCTTATAGATCAATGATCCGATGGATTTTACAGACCAAACAATAATTTCGTATTACTTTAGAACTGTTTATTTTGCAGCGAAATCCTCATTGCTTCCATGGTGGCCTGAGAGCGAGAGAAAAACATACAATGTGCCAGCTGCATTTCCTTCCGGGCCTGCTGTGAAATCCAGCTAAGGGATCCGGGGGTTTCTCTTTATTGTAATTTAGGCAATGGGCTGACAACCTGTCACTACAGCAATATATCTACAACTATCTTAAATAACCCTCTAAACTTTGTCAGAAGTTGCGGAACGACTCTTGTTTAGGTTGTTAAAGCTCTGCCTACCCCATAAGGGATAAAGGCGTGATTATATGTATGTATGTATGTCTGTAACTATCTTAAATAACCCTCAATACTTTGGAAGAGGTGGAACTACCTTTTTTTAGGTCATTAACGGTCTCCTTACCCCGTTAGGGATAAAGGCCTGATGTACACCCATGTTGCTTTTACTTACTAAACATGGGCTATGTAGGGAAACGATTACAAATTAAGGATAGGATATAGTAATTAATGATATATTTATATATATGTATGTATGAAAAAATCCACATGTCATAATTTTTTACTCTATTCTTCCATGCTGGACTGGGAGAGATAGAAAAACATAGAATGTTCCAGCTGCCCTTCCTCCCGGGCATGCTGTAGAAGACAGCAAAAGGGACTCGAGGGTTACAGTGTATTGTAATTTAGGCGATGGGCTGACAACCTGTCACTACACATTAGAAATACACATTACAATCTAAAATTGCCCTCAATTTTTGTCAGACGCGGCGAAAGCGCCTTTTACGAGGCGTTTAACGCTCTGCCTACCCCGTAAGGGATAAAGGCGTGATTTTATGTATGTATGTATAATTTTTTACAAGTCATACTGGTCATACATTTGGTATAATCTTGAAATATCCCATTGATTTGTAATCGTTTCCCTGCATAGCCCATGTTTAGTAAGTAAAAGCAACATGGCTGTTCAGTGTTTGAGAGGTGGACGGGAAATTACGCATTTCACGCTCGGATTCAGTCGACATTACACAGATTAGGCGACATAGCTTAATTTGTAAGTACTGCCAAGAGCTATTTTTCAAGAATACTGAAAGCTTTTTTTTTAAATGGGTTTGCTCTTGACTCTAGACACTAGGCGCTCGTATTTACAAAGCGATCTCAAGATTGAGCGTAATATTATGGGTTTAACAGATCCATTTGTACTGAAATAACATTTCGGATACGGGCTCAAGCTAGCTGTCAGTCTCAAGTGCTGTTTATAATTACGGGCCTAAAGGTCGTAATTATAAATCAATTTCAAGATTGAGAGCAATATTAAGTATGGATTTGACAGGCCATTTTTACTGGAATAAAATTTCTGATACGAACTCAAACTGGCTGTCAATCTTGAGTTTGCTTTATAAATACTAGCGTAGGTCAGGGATGACCGTGACAGAGTCGACGATGGAGCGAGCTCACTCAGAAGATGCCTGTTATGGCACTGGCAAAATCACGAACAAAATAAATCTTTATGTTGCAGTAATATGATGATATGAAATAAACGTATTACTATTTTGACAATATCCGTTATTTGATCAAATTATCTCTACATGAAAATTAAGATGAAATTATTATTATGCTTTGTCATATTGTTAAACGTACCTATAATTTACTCCGAAATAAAACATGTATTACTTTACCTTAATACTAGCTTTCCGCCCTCGGTTTCTCCCGCATTAAATGAAATTTGCTGTGGGCATGAAGTGTTTTCCTGTGGTGTTTTCAAAGTTACGAATTGCTCAGAAATTAGATAGTATTACGCTATTTGTGCGTTACGTTTTGGTGCTATGGCGTGTAGACGTTATGATGTGTGCATAAAAAAGTCTATGATAAATTCGTCACTCCCGCTACCGGTTCTGTAGCTCAGTTAGTCGAGTGATGAACCGGCATTCCAGAGACGCAGGCTGTCAGAAATGTTTTTCTTTTTCTTTGTTTCATATTATATGAAGTAATAATAGCATTACTTCCAAGCTGGCCTGGGAGCGAGAGAAAAACATAGAATGTGCCAGCTGCATTTCCTCCCGGGCATGCTGTAAGAACCAGCTAAGGGATCTGAGGGTTTCAGCATATTGCAATTTAGGCGATGGGCTGACAACCTGTCACTACAGCGATATCCATACAAATCCATCTTGAATAACCCTCAAAACTTTGTCAGACGTGGCGGAACGACCTTTGTTTAGGTCGTTTACGCTCTGCCTACCCCATTAGGGATTAAGGCGTGATTGTATGTATGTATGTATGTATAATAGCATTGCGAGTGCTAAAATATGTTTTTTTTTGTTACGAAGTAGGTAGGAATATTTATTAATTACATTTTGCTCCGAAAAAGACGTATTTTTCCCTCTGGTAAGGAATGGAAGTAATTACCCATTTCACGCGCGGATGGCCCCGGTATTACGCACAGTAACAGGTGCCATTATGAGCAAGTTATTCTACTTCTGAGCTATACCGGGTGTAAGGAACAGCGGTCCACGAACTGATAGAGGTTGCTCAGTTGACGACACTAAACAACTTTTACCTGGATATTCTTTCAAGAAAAATGGCTTTTCCATACAAATTGTCTAAGTGAGATATTAAATTTGTATTGGAAAAGAGGTAGACCCCGGAAAAGGTGGCGTGACGATCTCGACGCCTATCTAAAAGATTGGACTAAGGTTGCTTTGGACCGTGATGAGTGGAAGACCGCGGGGGAGGCCTTTGCCCAGCAGTGGGATCTAATATAAAAAAAAATTGGAAAACTTTATTTTTTTTATTTCCTGAAAAAATAATCCTGTCGTAACTTGCTTAATTTATTTGCTGAGCAAACCCCATCAGTTTACGGAAAGCTGTCCTTTACATCCGGTATTGTAAATAAATACAATATTGTGTTCCGCAAAATTTGTTGCTATGGGTATTTTTATTCGTGTAGACAGTAAGTAAAAATCTATCCAATCAGAATTAAAGATATCCCATGGTACTAGAACGAGCAGTCTTTTCGACTCCGACTTTTTCAAGCAAGATTTGACAATATTCTTACCAATGTCTACATAAGTAACGGATAACCGTGTTTTCGGAAAATCCCTAGGATTTTCGCGAAGATTTGAATTATCAAAAAATTCTACGACATATACAAATTTTGGGTTATTTATTATTATTATTATTTTAAGGAGATAAACAGACATTTTATGAAACTACATATTAACATTCTAAATAAAATTTGATGAATATACTACCATTATTTTCTTTATTTATTTATTTAACTGTACAAGTATATAGGGAATCCATGATGGACTGGGAGCGACAGAAAACGTGGAATATGCCAGCTGCATTTCCTCCCGGGCATGCTGTAAAAACCAGGTTAGGGATCCAAAGGGTTTCAGAATATTGCAATTTAGGCGATGGGCTGACAACTTGTCACTACAGCAATGTACCTACAATTCTATCTTAAATAACCCTCAAAACTTTGTCAGACGTGGTGGAACGACCTGTGTTTAGGTCGTTTACGCTCTGCCTACCCCATTAGGGATAAAGGGGTGATTATACAGGCACTGATTATTCCTAAAGAGAAATTTCTTACAGCAGACCTAGTAAGCGACAATGCAAATGTAAGCAGCAGCGGATAAGACGTGCACAATCACTGCATAGTATAAAACAAAGTCGCTTTCTCTGTCCCTATATCTCTATGTATGCTTAGATCTTTAAAACTACGCAACGGATTTTGATGCAATTTCCTTTTATGGATATACTGATTCAAGAGAAAGTTTTATATGTATAATACATGCATAATATAGTAAAGAACCACGAAGCCGGGGCGGGTCGCTAGTATAAATACATAAATCACGCCTTTATCCCTAATGGGGTACGCAGAGCGTCAACGACCTAAGCCAAGGTCGTTTCGCCACGTCTCACAAGCTTTGAGGATAGTTTAAGATAGATCTGTATAATATACAGGTAGGTATATACCGCTTTACAATAGTATGAAAAATGACACTCAATGCAAAAGTACAAAGCTTCCCAGAAATCCGAGAATAACCTCGCAAACTAGTAGAATACAAAAATTGTTCGGGATGTCTGCACAAGATAAAGCGGGTAGACATGCGAAGGTCACAGAGGAATTGTATAACACATGTGATGTGTCAAGTGGCTAAGTCTACCCATGACAAAGCTTTGTCGCATGGAAACGTATAATCACACATAAATAATAATAGATAGTATTATAGAAGAAAATTTCCGTGCTTCGGAAGGCACGTTAAGCCGTTGGTCCCAGTTAATATCGTTTAATACCCTACGGTATATTAGTCGATTGAGAGCCTGATTGTGTAGTGGATAGGGCCGCTGCCTCCTGAACGGGAGGTCGTGGTTCGAATCCCACCACGTACCAATGTGTTTTTCGGTTTTCGAATTTCATATGTCCGTTATTCGGTGGTTTTTCCGTGCTTCGGAAGGCACGTTAGGCCGTTGGTCCCGGTTAATATCGTATAATACCGTAGATATTAGTCGTTAAGCCATGTCAGAGGCCAGTACTAAGCATTGGCGCCTCGAAAACTCTGACCTAATCTAGGATTAGGTCTGGTTTCCCTTCTGGGTTGCGGATGTCAGATGGCAGTCGCTCTGTGTAAAAACCAGTACCCACGTTCAATCCCCTAGATTAGGTAGCCAACCCAGTGAGATACGGGATAAGGCTAGGGAGATGATGACCCTACGGTATATTAGTCATTAAGCCATATCAGAGGCCAGTACTAAGCATTAGCGGCTTGAAAACTCTGATCTAATCTAGGAGTTGCAAAGGTCAGACGGCAGTCGCTGTGTTAAAACCAGTACCCTCGTTCAGTCCCCCTAGATTAGGTAGCCGACCCCATGAGATACGGGATAAGGCTAGGGAGATGATTATTACAGAACAAAATGTATAATAATCTCTGTGATAATTATAATTAAATTCGAGCTATGTGCTACGGCGTAGTATTTGCTACGACTGCTACACAACGTTAAGGACCGTATATATAATCAGCGCTCATGAGTGACAGCGAGTTTGAGTTCGTACCAGAAATGTAATTTCAGTATGAACTGGCCTGTCAAATCTATACTTAATATTGCTCTCAAGTTTGAGATCGCTTTATAAATACGAGTATTAGATTGACATTCGAATCCGGAAAAGGGGCTGATACAGCATAAATAGCTTTATTATTACACTTACCTACCTATGCAAAGTATCTTTTGAAAATATTAACTTTTTTATAAAAAAGACATTAAAATAACTCATCATCAATGGTGATAAGAAGCAGCAAGGAAGCTGTTTGAATAAAGAAGAAAATTTTACGTTATGTATAAAAACTTACTTAAAATTCCGCGTAACTTTTTCAAAGAAATACCTGAGGCCTGCAGGTGAGTTATGATAAATATGAAATGCAAATTTAAACGACACGCCTTAGATGACGACCATAAATTACCATTGTATTACTCGTATTTCCTATTCAAATTGTATTCGTGAGATGTTGTCGACCCACATGGAATAGCCGGGATTTTACAATGTTATGGTTTATGGTGTGATATTATGGGGAAACTACAACAACTGCAACTTGGTGTGCTTTTAGTATTTTGATCATATTTTAGTCAAAGTGGTCTAGTGGTCTGAGCCATGGGCTCACGATCCGGAAGTCCGGAAATCGTGGGTTCGTTTCCAAGGGGGGGGGGGACAAACTTGATATTTGTCAATCAATTTATCACTTTGTGAGATTTCCCCCAGTTTGGTTACGACAATGCTGACTGAATCACCTGATTTTATAGAAGAATAAGATTTCGTGCTTCGGAGGGCACATTAAACCGTCGGTCCCCGTCGCTGTCTTCGATAGTGGTCGTTACACAAAAAACCATGTCAGATGCTTATTAACTGTGCTATTAGACGGTATTAAAACTCTGACACCAGGTTCATCGGGTCAATAGATTCGATACCCACACGACAGAAGAAGAAGATGCAAGTGTATATTTAAATGAATGCTGATAGATATTTATGACACAAACCATATCTACCTATGCTACTACTATTTTCTGTACAAAAATCACATAACTCAAGGAGTAACGAAACAACAGCTACAGATATTCTACGAAAGCTAATTCTTTTTTTTATTTTTTTATTATCTACTTATTTTGGTATAAGTAATTATCCATCTACGTTTAATATGATTTTCTACATACATATATCACGCCTTTATCTCTAATGGGGTTGGCAGAGCGCAAACGACCTTAACAAAAGTCGTTCCGACACGTCTGACAAAGTTGTGTGGGTTACTTAAGATATATTTGTAGGTATATTGCTGTAATGACAGGTTGTCAGCCCATCGCCTAAATTATAATATACCGAAACTCTCGGATCCCTTAGCTGGTTTTTACAGCATACCCGGGAGGAAATGCAGCTAGCAAATTCTAAGTATTTCTCCTCGCTCCCAGACAAACACGGAAGAAATATGATTTTCTTCGTGAACTTATTCATGGAAACCATCCCATGACTAATCAGTGTACACAAACTAATATACTTTGGCAGATTAAAAAGGCTTCTAGAATATCGAATAATTAAGATGTGTATTGTTAGCAAGTGCCTTAGGCCTCCTTTAGATTATCGAAGTTGATTCTATGCTTCTGAAGTAAATCAAATACGAATAAGTCTGTACGATTTCTTCGAAACAATTTATTTTATCAGACGAAATTGACTTGATGGAAGACATCAAAATGCTCTCAAAGAAAAATAAGCAGCAAACAATAACTAGCGATAGGAATGTTTTCTTTTTCTCTGACTTGGAAACATGAAAACCGAGTAGTATTAGTAACAAAGAAACTTATAAAGCTTTCATTTTACATACATAAATACATATAATCCGAATGGGGTAGGCAGAGCGTAAACGTCCTAAATAAAGGTCATTCCGCCACTTCTGACAAAGTTTTGAGGGTTATTTAAGATAGATTTTTTGATATATTGCTGTAGTGACAGGTTGTTAGCCCATCGCCTAAATTGCAATATATAGAAACCCTCCGATCCCTTAGCTGGTTTTTACAGCATGCCCGGGAGGAAATGCAGCTGGCACATTCTATGTTTTTATCTTGCTCCCAGGCCAGCATGGAAGTCCTCAGCTGTTCCAGCTGGATGCTTTCACCTTAATAGTATTTTTATAAGTTGCCTGTACTCTACTTATTTTTTACAATACATAATAGAGTTGAAAAACTACTAATGATGTACAGAAAATTTACAAATAAGACAAACCTAGAAATATTCAAGGTTTAAAATCATGCACGTCCCTTGCTATAAAAGGTCATTTTTGTTTCCTAAAGTCGTCCCTTAATATCAATACTGTTTAAATCCGCATTTGAATAACAATTGCGATATAATGGAATACAAAATTAGAGGGATTTCAACTGTGCTTAGAATTTGCGTCGAAAATACGAAACATTTCTGGTCCTATGCAAATTTCCCGGTCCTCGTCCAGTCACGTTTGTTAGGAGCAATAAAAACACAGCTAATATGATTAACAGGAGAAAATTTTGGAATGAGATAAACATAGAATTAAAAGTCGCGAACAAAGTTGTTAAAATAACAGATTAATTTCAATTTCAACAACCGGGTAATAAAAGATTTACTTCAATCGTATAAAGTTTTAGTACTTAAACAAGTCTCTGTCTTTAGGGAATGCCCTTACTTCCAGTAAACAGTAATTTAAATACTAGACTGATCATGATTACTATCCGTAGAGTATGTTACTTAAATATAACAGAATAATAATATATCAGATGCCGGATAAGTATATCAGATCCCGGATTTAAAATGGGTCTAGCCACCACCAGTTCTTGTCCCTCTCTGAATAAATTCTTTTATAATTATTAATTTTCAAACCTAAATATCAATAGTTTATCACCTATTCAAAATTCATCACTATAGAATAAGAAGTAAATTACGGCCTACCACCCGTACACTGTAATTATTATTTGTGTTTCCATTTTGGGATACTATTTTATGTATTCCAGTCATAATGGAATTATTGTTGTGTTATTATTACACAAATTGGATCAAACATTTCCATTTTTTTTCTTTTTATAAGCAAAAAATATGTTTGAAAATATAAGAAATAAAAAACTGTAAGAGCAAAAAAAAAATTAGAAAAAGAAACTTTATATGTAAACAGTACAATTTAAAAAAAATACTGCATATAAACTCCTTTGGATCTTTCCCTACTTATTTTTAAACAGCACCTTTCTTCTGTAGCAAAGCTCCAATGACAAAGTAGCCAATTTGTAGTTCTATTCAGAGGAGAAGACTTGGTAGCAGCTTCAAGTATAACAATGTTGCTTTTGTCCGAAGGGTTTTATGTCATTCCACGATCGTGCTGAAGCTTTAACAAGGGAGTCAAAGAAATATGGCGTCAGAGACTACTAAGGTTATGTGAGTTAAAAGATTTTTAATTTTAGATATTTTAGTGTTATTTTTCTTAGAAAATCTTGTTTCAGATTATACCTGTATAATACCTAGTATCTGTATCGTATTTATGTCCATTTTGGGATACCTATTATTTTTTCTATGTTGTAACAAACAATACCGTTGTTATTGCACAAACTAGATCAAACATTTCCTTATGTTCTTCTTTTGAAAGAAAAAATATGATTATACAGAACAGTAGAATTTAAGGAAATTGTTCCCTACTCAAACAGCACCTTTCTTCAAAACTCCAGTGACAAAGTAGCCAATTTGTAGATCTATTCAGAGGAGAAGACATGGTAGCAGCTTCAAGTATGACAATGTTGCTTTTCTCTGTAGTGTTTTATGACATTCCACGATCGTCCTGAAGCTTTAAGAAGAGACTCAATAAAATATGGCGTCGAAGATTACAAAAATCATGTGGAATCAAAGATCTTAATACGTTAAGACATTTAAGTGCAATTTTCTTGTAATAGGGAACTCAAAAGTTATATTGTGGAAACTTACTTATTGTTCAATAAATACATAAATCACGCCTTTATCCCTTACGGGGTAGGCAGAGCGTTTAACGCCTCGTAAAAGGCGCTTTCGCCACGTCTGACAAAAAATGAGGGCAATTTTAGATTGTAATTTTTGATTGTATTGCTTTAGTGACAGGTTGTCAACCCATCGCCTAAATTACAATACACTGTAACCCTCGAGTCCCTTTTGCTGACTTCAACAGCATGCCCGGGAGGAAGGGCAGCTGAAACATTCTATGTTTTTCTATCTCTCCCAGTCCAGCATGGAAGAACATGCCACGAAATAATAATGGTATCGGATTATTAATATTGAATGGTATTGGATTGTTCCAGAAAATAGACACACAGGATCAATCTGAGATCCCCATCTTCTCATATATGACAACGCATACGCTAACCACATATTTCCGAGGGATTTTGCAATCAGTGTTATTTTATTCTTGGCAAGACTTGAACCTGCGGCCTTCATTCCAATTTTGAAGGTTGCAGGGTGAAGTTTTAACTGAGGCGCTATTTTATTTCTTTCTTTTTATACCACAAGTATACCTTTACCACGTGAAACTAAGGCTCGTATTTATGAAGCGATCTCAAACTTGAGACCAATATTAAGTATGGATTTGACAGGCCAGTTTGTACTGTAATGACATTTCTGATACGAACTCAAACTCGCTGTCATTCATGAGAGCTGATTATAAATACGACCCTAAGACTTGATGACGATAACTATCGCTTACTCGTTTCTAAACCCCTGTTTACACAAGGTAGAAATTAAAAATTAAATGATCCGAAACATCTGGGTTTGTTGATTGATAGTGTAATCTAGCAATCGCGTGTATAGTTAATACCTAGGCTTTATTACAAGGCCTAGAAATATGATTACTACCTACAGTGACAAGGTTAAAACGGTTGTTTTTTTATTATCCAATCTACTGGGTGCTTTTCATCTATGTCTTGATTTAGCGATCTTTATTATTCAATTTCACATAAGGAATACCTTTAGATTTTGTGTTAGAAAGATACCTTTGACGCATGAAAGATAAGGTGTCGTGAAGACCTTTGAGAATAGTACCATGCTATCTCTTCTTAAACACTAAGGTTTTGTAAAAGTCGGTCTTCATCTCCCTTGCCTTATTCCGTATCTCACGGGGTCGGCCACCTAATCTAGGGGATTGAAAGGTACTGGTTTTTACACAGAGCGACTTCCAACTGTCGTCCGCAACCGAAACCAGGCCCAATCCTAGATTAGGTCAGAGTTTTCAAGCCGCCAATGCTTAGCACTGGCCTCTGATATGGACTTAACTGAACGACTAATAAGTACGGTATTAAACGATATTAACCCGGACCAACGTCTTAACGTGCCTTCCGAAGCACGGAAAAGAAAAAGTCGGCTAATGGCCATAAATCAAATTCAGGCAATTGTCGAAATTCTAGTTCGAATACAACAGCTCCCATTTTTTTTACCCGCCAAGATAACCCTCAAATAGTTGTGTTTCCTGTAGGGAAGTTTTGTGGTGCTACAATAATATTTCATTTGTAACGTGTGCTTTATTCCATTCTGGACTGGTAGCGAGAGAAAAACATAAAATGTGCCAGCTGCATTTCCTCCCGGGCATGCTGTAAAAACGAGCTAAGCGATCCGAGGGTTTCTATATATTGCAATTAAGGCGATAGGCTGACAACCTGCCACTACAACAATATACCTACAAATCTATCTTAAATAACCCTCAAAACTTTGTCAGACGTGGTGGAATGACCTTCGTTTAAGTCGGTTACGCTCTGCCTACCCTATTTGGGATAAAGGCGTGATTATATGTACGCTTTATGGAACAGAAGTAACAGGAAGCTGCTCCTCGGAAGCTCGTGACGGCGAGAGGAAACTAATGTGTCAAATGTAGTTGAGATTCCGTTGGAGCGAGCCGTGGGATGGAATCAAACGAGATTTCCTCTTGGAGAATATATTCGATTTAAAAAAGATACAGGCTCAGCAACGTCTGAAAGCTTTTACAGAACCTTTTGATCCTTTGCGTAGTCATGTGCGGTTGAAAGATTTCGTGGAAAAACTTCATGATTTTAATGTGAATGTCGTGAAAAGCTGTTACGTTTTCCTGAACTTTGAGTGACATGCTGAAATTGTTCTAGTCGCCACCGGAAGTAATTTCATCTTAAAAAAGTTTTGCTAGCAGGAAAAAGCTTTCCCGCAGAATATTTTCTGAAGCTCATAAACACGTCTTTTTATGAACTTACTTGAAGCACGAACGGCATAAACACGTGTTTTTTATGAACTTGCTTCAAGACATGTTAATAATTTTATATCGATTTTACTTTTATGTCCAAGGAACTGGAAAAAATGCGGCATTTTCGCCAAGTAAATAAGACAACATTTTCGGTTCCCTTTGTTCTTTTTCCCGCTTTTGCTTGTAACGAGTTCCAACTTGAGTAGGCCTGACCCTAATATTAGGCGCCACTTTTCTCAAACTTTTCGAGAGAGCGGCGGTTGAGATGTATGACTCGGAATAAATTCTCAAAGGTACTATCAGTTAGGGTCGGAAAGTCCATTAAATGCTTATTGGGCAACAAAGAAAGTTGTACTTACCCAAATTTATCGACTTAGGGCTGTGTGGCGCGCCCTTTGAAGCCGGGAGCGAGACGCGGCAACTGGTGCGAGCGGGCGCAACAGGCAGCAGCGCTGGCACACACCACTAATCAACGAGCATGTTTCCACACGAGATTTTCCACGGTTTCTCTTGTTTTTGTGCGTTCCGGCGGTAAACGGCGCGGCGTTCGCTCGCCGCAGTCGCGCGCTCCGGTCTGCCGCCGCGCGCCCCCGCCCCGCCGCACCCCGCACACACCCCTCTCTCGCCCGTTTAGTATTCGCACCCTTGTGACACTCAAACCATTGTTCACAAACGAACCTTTTCGTTAACTACGGAACATGAATATGAGATTACAGCAGCAGTTAGCGCGCCTTTTCTGTTCCCTCGTTATTCCTATTGTCATTCAAAATTAAGGCCCATCTCTGTTACTTTGTATAAAAGTATTATGTTCTGTGGTTTCAGTTGAAAGCCTTCAGAATTACCGACGGATGGATGAATGAATAATATTCGCCGAGAAAACGTTTCGCCGAGTCAGGTTGTGAAAACCGTTCAATGAAATAGAATAACACTTTGGGAAAAGGGTAAACAAATATAATTGTTTGCTTTCAACATTCGGGAGTGCCGGGAGGAATTGAGGGGGTGCTTTTGGAAAATCAACTGTTGCCCGCCCGGGAAAATTGAACCCATCAACTTGCGCTACTTTTTTATATTTATCACATAAACCATCCTAATATGTAATAGATATAGGTGCTAAATCAGGGAATCTACATTTTACCCTCCGAAAGGGTTCTTTAAATGTATATTCCATGCTGGACTGGGAGCAAAAGGAAAGCATAGAATGTGTCAGCTGCATCTCTTCCTGGGCATGCTGTACAAATCACCTAAGGGATCCGAGGGTTTCAGTATATTGCAATTTAGGCGATAGGCTGACAACCTGTCACTACAGCAATATACCCATAAATTTATCTTTAATAACCCTCAAAACTTTGTCAGACGTGGCGGAATGACCTTCGTTTAGGTCGTTTGCGCTCTGCCTACCCCATTAGGGATAAAGACGTGATTATATGTATGTATGTACATATTAAACTTTTTAATCATGTAGCAGCTTGGCATATACATTCTAGCACAATCTACATAATTTGTACCGTACCACATCATTTACTATTCTGAGGATAGTCCAAAAGGAACTACGAAATTTGCTTTGAGGTAGCTTAGACAAAGTTGTAGACAGACTTTAGGTGAACTCAGTTTCTAGCTGATATTTAAACAACCTTCATATACTATTCTCATACTAAAAGTATTCTACTGTTAGCAATTCATTACTAAATTGAAACTAAGTGTAAGATAGAGAAATTACACACATACATATAATCCCGCTTTTATTCTTAATGGGGTAAACAGAGCGTAAACGACCTAAACAAAACTCGTTCCACCAAATTTTGAGAGTTATTTAAGATAGATTTGTAAGTATATTGCTGTAGTGACAGTTTGTCAGCCCATCGCCTAAATTGCAATAAACCTAGGATCCCTTAGCTGGTTTTTCCCGTATGCCCGGGAGGAAATGCAGCTGGCACATTCTACGTTTTTTTTCGCTCCCAGGCCAGCATGGCAGTCATGAAGAAATTAAAATTAGCATAATGCTACGAACTTTACAATTTCGTAGAACCTCTACGCCGTAGATGTCGTAGGCATCTAAAGCCTACGTGGAAATCAAGATTGTATAACTCAGTTCTTTTCTTCATATAACGACTTCGTCACATACCGGTATACAAAAAGAAGCAGCATGATGTACTGTAGACTTCAATTTATCTTCACGTGTTGCGTACTTCACTATGATTAATGCCTGTCATTCTCCGTTGTGAAGTGCGCAACGAAAGAGATAATGTGTAGACAAAACGAAGTCAAAAGTGCGCATCATAGGCCTGCTGGATAGGTGCAAAGTCAGGATCAAATCATTTATTTCCAAATGTTTTCAAAACAAGAAAAGGGAGCCCGATGGTGTAGTGGATAGGGCCACTGCCTCCTGAGCGGGAGGTCGTGGTTCGAATCCCACCACGTACCAATGTATTTTTCTGTTTTCGAATTTCATATGTACGTTTATTCGGTGCTTTTTCCTTTTCCGTGCTTCGGAAGGCTCGTTAAGCCGTTGGTCCCGGTTAATATCGTTTAATACCGTAGATATTAGTCGTTAAGCCATATCAGAGGCCAGTGCTAAGCATTGGCGGCTCGAAAACTCTGACCTAATCTAGGATTGGGTCTGGTTTCCCTTCTGGGTTGCGGAGGTCAGATGGCAGTCGCTCTGTGTAAAAACCAGTACCCTCGTTCAATCCCTAGATTAGGAAGCCGACCCAGTGAGATATGGAATAAGGCTAAGGAGATGATGTTTTCAAAACATTACTTTTAGAAAGTCACAATGGGTTTTATTCTAGATTTCGGTATTGTCGGCTAAAACTAAAATTAAAATCTATTTGTCACTTACAGACTAAAAACATTGGAAAAGGACATGAGATCTATTCGTTCCGGTTTTAGATATATAGTTGGTGGTTTTATGGTATGTTAGTGATATGTTGGATAAAATTTACAGAAATACTGGGGAAACGTGCAAAATCGCGTCAAAATCTAGCAGACAAAGTGTAAAACCACTGAGTATAAATCGCCTGTCCTTTTCAATTTTATTAATTTGAAAGTGACAGATAGATTTTAGCTTCATTACATTTATTGCAATGTTGTATGCAAGTTAAGCCGCTGGTATTTAGAATCGAGAATAGTTACCAAAATAAATATTTCCATTTAAACAGTTGTTTCCAAATAGATTCAAATCAATACTTTTAGAAAGTCACAATATGTTTAGAGCAGATAAAAAATACGAAATAGTCCAAGATGATCGGAAGAAAATCTAATATCAACGCGCATTTCCGATCCCTAATGGATAGAAGAACGCTTCGGCACATAGTAAAATGTTTACTCCACAAAAGTTACATATGAGTAAGTTATACACGTGTAGAAATTTCCTGCTATCCATAGTGCGATTGAATATTTTATCAGCAAAATATTGAACCACATTCTACGTATCTAGGGCCCGTATTTATAATCAGCGCTTGAGACTGACAGCTAGTTTGAGTTCCTATCGGATATTTCATTTCAGTACAGAATGACCTGTCCAATCCATACTTATATGAGATAGCTTTATAAATACGGCCCTTAATATACCATAGCGTCAATATTTCCATTAATACAATAATAACATAGGTAATGGGTGTATTATAATAAAAATAAAAATAAAAAATATATCACTAATACATTACGTGGTCACTAATACCTCCATGCTGGACTGGGAGTGAGAGAAAAACATAGAATGCGCCAGCTGCATTTCCTCCCGGGCATGCTGTAAAAACCAGCTAAGGGATCCGAGGGCTTCTGTATATTGCAATTTAGGCGATAGGCTGACAACCTGTCTCTACAGAAATATACCTACAAATCTATCTTTAAAAAACCCTCAAAACTTTGTCAGACGTGGCGGATCGACCTTTGCTTAGGTCGTTCACGCTCTGCCTATCCCATTAGGGATAAAGGCGTGATTATATGTATGTATGCATGTATGGTTGTATTATGAGTCTTAAGTGTCATAATTTTGTGAGCAAATAACACTAATCAATTGTCATTATAGGTAAAATGTTTCTACCTACCCAAAATATCTTTTGGATGTATTTTGGTCAGCTTTTAAGGTTTATTTCATTAATGGTTTTAGTGTTATTGTCATGTAGGTAATGATTACTTCACGCGTGTATCCCATGCGACAGAGAGTTAGTAGGCTAAAGTGGCATTGGGCTGGCCACATCTGTCGTAGATCTCGCCGTTGGGGCAGACGAGTTCTAGGCTCGTATTTATGAAGCGATATCAAACTTGAGAGCAATATTAAGTATGGATTTGATAGGCCAGTTTGTACTGAAATGACATTTCTGATACGAACTCAAACTCGCTGTCACTCATCATCATCATCATAGCGAATAGCAATCCCTGCTTGGATCAAATGTCTGTATCATGAGAGCTGATACGGCCCTTAGAGTGGATACAACAAGGGAAACGTAGTGTAGGACGTTCCAAATCCAGGTGGAGCGACGACAATAGTAAAAAAGCGGGCAGAAATTGGATGAGAACGGCTGAAGACCGAGCTGAGTGGCGTGTCATGGGAGAGGCCTATGTCCAGCAGTGGACTGATACAGGCTGATGATGATGATGATGATCCCATGCAGGATCTGTCCTGCATGGGATCATCATCAGAGCGTCAATAAATTCAAAAAATAGTCAATTCGGGCTAGCCGTCTGAACGCGAAAATGTTGTGCTTCATTCGGAATCCTAGCGGTGTCACATTGGTGTGTTTCGATAGAAATGCTCTTAAAAGGTGAACTTACTATGGGTTGTATTTATAATCAGCTCTCTTGAGTAACAGCCAGTTTGAGTTTGTATCAGAAATGTTATTTCAGTACAAACTGGCCTGTCAAATCCATACTTAACATTGCTCTCATGTTTGATATTACTTCATAAATACGAGCGTATAACGTCAAGTTAACTGTATTACAGTCAGTATTTTTTGCCTAGATTAAAGTCAAGAGCAAATCATAAAACCATCCCTATAATTGGTTCAGGTGGGAGTGGTGCCCCACCTACACCCTTAGAAGAGACACATAAAAACCCCAAATTATCGACCTACCCCAGGAAAATAGCTCAATTATAATGGAAGTCAATATATGGGCCCCTCCTAGCATTTTGATGGCATGTCAAGGCTAGGCAACCAGGGATGGATTAAGGGGCGTTGTACAGTTTTCTTTACTGATTGGAATAGTTACATGGACTATTTCAAAACATTTAATTTTATTTTATTAGTTGGTGACTCTAAATATACAATTTATAGGATCCTATTTGGTAGCAGACTATGGTTAATAAGATTTTGTTTAGTATTAAAATACTTAATCTTCTATTAAGCATATTTTAACTATCGCCTGATTTATGAGAGTCAAAATAAAAAAATAAAAATAAAAACCTTCGGTACTATTATATTACACACATATACTTACTACCAATCAATGGGGTAGGGAAAGCCAAAAAACCTAAGCAAAGGTCGTTTCGCCACATCTGACAAAGTTTTGAGGGTTATTTAAGATAGATTTGTAGGCATATTGCTATAGTGACAGGTCGTCAGCTCATCGACTAAATTACAATATACTGAATATCATGTACAGAATAAAAAATATAGGTACATAACGTTACGTTCTAATGTTTGGATTGCACCACTTGTAAATAGAAAGATACACAGCCAACTAACTCGTGACGTCTGACGTACATATTGAATTCTACAAATGTCTCGCCCTAAAGGGAATACTAAATCCGTCTCTGGGCAGAGACCACTTTACCTCGCTGGGGTTAGTTTAATTACAACAAACCTGGCAAACAGAACAGTGGTGACATTACACCTAGCAGAATTCAATTTAGCTGAAGAAACTTTTTGAAACTTCACGATTTTTTAAAAGAATTCTTACAAAATATTTAATAAGTTCTACCTAATATTAAATTTATGCTTACCATACAGATATACATAGTATATTGCGCATATATTTGTAGCGCATCTTTCGACCGACAAACATTGAGCACCATTTTGGGCCTAATGCATCCAGCTGCCGGAAAACTCACAAGGTCATCGGTCAACTTCGTATGAGGCCACCCCACGCTGCGCTTCCACATATAGTTTTTGGCACATACTTAGCCACTACAAACGCTATTTGTGTGGCAACTTTTTGGGCTGAGAAAATTTGATTCGCCGCGACACGCAAAGAAGAAACGCAGGAATACACAGGCGTCACTTATAATCCGCTCTCATGAGTGAGAGCGAGTTTGAATTCGTATCAGAAATGTAATTTCAGTACAAACTAGCTTGTCAAATTCGTACATAATATTGGTCTCAAGTTTGAGATCGCTTCATAAATACGAGCCTGACTGCGCGTACGGTTGCGCTCAACACGCTGTAAATACTTTTTGCATTGCCTAAAGCTACAACTTACACGCTCCGCGCGCGTACTGGCAGAGGTATGCGCCGACGTAGAGTTTCTCGCTACGCGCGCTTAGTGCGTAAGGTAGCGCATATGTGTTGTAGGCAGTGCAAAAAGCATCGACAGCGAGTTTATTTATTTTTATCACGTTAACAATATAAATTGTGTTCGAAGTTACATAAAATAACAGTTCAAGATTACAATAAAAATTAACAATCAAAAAGACTTAGTTACCTTAGACTTAGTTAGACTGTTGAGCAGATCCTTGCGGCCAGTAAGTGACCCCTGTGTGTTGCTGCCCTTAGCTCGTAGTAGCGCGATGATCAATGGGGTCCGAAAGTTCAGAAGTGTAGAAAAGCGGCCAAACATATATTATTTTCAAAACTATCGTTTACCTTCTGTGAGTGACTTTTGATGTTTTTGCATTTTTGTTATCAACTTCACAGATTTATTTTGATTGATACACGTACAGTGATGTGGTGGTCTTTTTTCCCGATTGCAATTCACACGTTGTAGAGGGGAAAATAAATGCAAACATAGCACTCGGCGCTCTGTATTTTGCACACGAGGAAAGAATACAGAACTACGATTTGCATTTTGGTAGGTTTATTTTACGCGTTATCGGACGTATGACAATGATCTGACCCAAAAGAAAATATAACAATAATATACATAAAGGCTGTCTATTAATAAAAACACAAGTACTTTACTTTCCGACTTCGAATTATCCCCTCCATCAGATGAAGCCAATTTTATTTAGTATATAAAAAAAAATACCTTAAAAAAGTTTTAGTAATTTTACTTTTAAAACAACATATTAAAACATACATACATATATTCACGCCTTTATCCTTAATGGGGTAGGCAGAGCGTAAACGACCAAAACAAAAGGGCGTTACGCCTCGTCTGACAAAGTTTTGAGGTTTATTTAAGATAGATTTGTAGGTATATTGCTATAGTGACAGGTTGTCAGCCCATCGCCTAAATTGCAATATGCTGAAACCCTCGGATCCCTTAGCTGGTTTTTACAGCATGCCTTAGAGGAAATTCAGGCACATTTTATGTTTTTCTCTCGTTCCCAGTCCAGCATGGTAATAAAATGGTTTGCTTATGAGTTAAATAAACAGTCCTAAGTATAAATACACATTGAGTTTTAAACTTAATATACAGGAAACATTTTGGAAAAGCCGGTAAACCTGTTTGAGTTTCAAACTAAATGTGTTTTAAACATAGGACTGTTTATACTGTTAACAGTATAAACTGTTTATTTTTCTTCCATGCTGGTCTGGGAGCTAGAGAAAAACATAGAATGTGCCAGCTGCATTTCCTCCCGGGCATGATCTAAAAACCAGCTAAGGGATCCGAGGGTTTCAGTATATTGTAATGTAGGCGATGTGCTGACAACCTGTCACTATACCAATATACCTACAAATTTATTGTAAAATAACCCTCAAAACTTAGTCAGACGTTGCTGAACGACCTTTGTTTAGGTCGTTTACGCTCTGCCTACCCCTTCAGGAATAAAGGCGTGATTATATGTATGTATCTGTTTATCAAGCTCGTTTTAGACAATTTTTTATTATGTAGTTATAAAAGTAAAATTATTTGATTTTTTTCTCAAGGATTTACGCCAATAGAAATAAATAATAGAAAATAGAATAAAATTTCTGTGATAGTATTAAAATTGAGTCTCCTCTTTTACGAAACAAATTTTGTTTTTATGAAGTTAATTCCTAATTGTATTATTAATTTAATAAATTTTGGTATTCAGTCAATTTATTACAGATACGTAGATTTTATACATAAAAAATCTAACTTTATTGAAAACCGTTATCGAATACGTGTTTAGAATTTCTGGTGTAGTAGTATGAATATTTACTTGTCTATTAAAAACCTTATAAAACAGACATAATTCTCTCCAACATCGTATACCGATAATTGAATCACGATCCAGCGTTAAAACAGGCATTACCAAATACACAGTTCAATTTGCCATAGATCAGGGATGCACAAACCGCGGCCCGTAGACCATCTGCGACTGCGGACCTCATGTCAGTGGCCCACCCTAAGGGCTGCCACCCCGCCCGGATTCCCTAGATTTTTGGTAGTTTGGAGCGTCCTATCCGGTTTGACTCAGACACTTTAGTACCTACTCAAATAAAAATACAATAATCTTGACCTCCATTATTTAAGACGACAACAATCTATTTTTAAAACGTTTTGATTCCTTTTTTTTGATGCCAGCTCACATCTCTTGCGTAGCGTATGGATTCAGTTTTCATAAAGTGCTGTGCTAGCTTCGTTCGCGCAAAATATTGAGTCAATTGCGTTCATAACACTTCGCTCGTGTAAATTCATTCAAAATTCGTAAAATTTTCTTCGCTTCGCTCGCGTAGCTTATGGCTTATGTTTTTGTGTCGTTTTAAGTAGTGTTTCGGTACATACATGTCCAAAAAATGACATTAATAAAATAATGTTTTAATATTGATTTTTCATGTTTTAACTAATCATGTTGGCCAGCCACTGGTTCTTTTTTTTCCTTGAGTGGCCCATAGTCCCAATAAGTCTGTGCATCCCTGCCATAGATACAGACATATAGGTTACAGGCCCAGTCACGCGTGCCACGTAAAGTAAACAACACAACGCTCAGAGGCAACCGTATTTCCACAAGGTATTTATTTTCCTTATATAAAATAAACCTCTCTAAGAAAACATGTAGGAAACGTAGGTTCAGGGTTTATATACTTTTAGTGCAGCAACACACAAGCGTCACTTAGTGACGTGCGCAGTAAGTGACGCCTGTGTGTTGTTGCCCTTAGGTGAGCTTATATAGACGTTGATACGTTTATTTAATAGCAAGTTTCCTTATTTTCAAATCAAAACTTTAAATTTATTAGAATGTTAAGTAATGTTATTTTTTATCACAAGTCGAGATATTCTTTTTGAATTTGCATGATATACACATGGTTTAACTGCCTCCGTGGTCTAGTGGTCAGAGCCATGGGCATACGATCTGGTGGTCCAGGTTTCGATTCTCAGGGTGGAACACAAAGTTGATATTTGTCAATTTATAACTTTGTGGGGTTGTCCCCAGTTTGGTTAGGACATTGCAGACTGAATAACCTGATTGTCCGGAAAGAAAAAGGATTCCGTGCTTCGGAGGGCACGTTAAGCCGTCAGTCCCGGTCGCTGTCTTTGATAGTGGTCGTTACAGAACCCATGTCAGAGGCCTAATAGCTGTGCTACTAGGCGGCTTGAAAACTCTGACACCAGGGTTCAACGGGTCGTTCGACTCGAGAATCCACTCGCTAAGAATAAGAGATCATATACACTGTAAAGCTACTTAAAAATAACAAATAATCGACAAAAAAGAGAAAATCAGTAGTGAAATAAGAAAATATTATTGTACATCTAGGACGAGATATTTGATCACACTTTATCGTGGAAACAGAGTAAATAATATTGTCCTCCCACCAATTTTCGGTGATGGCGGCCAATCTCCCAGACATCGGCCAACTCCGCAGGACTAGTTTTTAGTGCCCAAGTGTTTGCGCTACACAGAGGTGCACTCTCTATTCCTTGAATCTCTTTTTCTGATGGGGCAGATTGACTGACACGATCAGAAAGATATCAGGCGCAGGACCGACTATTTACATGCACATCCAACAGCATGGATCATCTTACTTTTCGGACAATCAAGTGATCAGCCTGTAATTTTATTTTAATTATCGATTTAATATTAATTTGAATTAATCCTTATTAATTAACTTTTATATAGTTTGAATTTTAATTGAATGTATGATTTATTTGAGCAATTATCATTATTATTTTTATTAATTATTTGCACAGTTTTTGCACACTACATACGACACAAATGTACGACACTACACGCCAATTTGATTTTATTGTTGTTTTGCATGCGCCCGTTACTATCTGAGGGTAGTAGCTGAAAATCAGTGTTTTGCTCAACAGGGCAAAACGTTTATACTGAGCTACCCTTTTGGTTTAATGCGACACACACAATCATTTGTTTATTTTGTATTTATCGTGTATGTTTGTTTTTCAATTTGGTGTTTGTTTTATGTTTGTTAAACTATTTACTTTTGTCTCCTTTTTTTATACAACAAATTGTATGTGTGTCTTTATAAAACAAATAAATTTATTATCTATCTATCTGTAATGTTAGCAAACTAGAAACAACAACACAAAGTCATTGTCCCCCGCTGGGATTCGAATCCGAGACCTGAGTCAAGAGCAAATTGCTCAAACCGCTAGACCACGGAGGCCGTTAAGAGTAAATAGAAATAAAAGAATAAAACAAGAATACGCAAAATAAATGTCACATTAACAGATGTTATTAACCAAAATACACCGTAACTTAATTACTAATGAACATAATACGTACGTAAGTATACGTACGAACATAAGATACAATAAAAGTCACAACATACAAAATTACGTAATACGTAATTGTTTATTTATGCTCAAGCGCACATTGTTGAAGTCAATGGGAAAATAACTCCATGAGCTAATGTAGGGATCGCGTGAAAAAACCCTATTCCAATATAATAAGGGTGTTCAGCCATAGAGAGTATGAAACGCTAATAATATACAAGCCACAATAACCTTTGAATTTATCTATACGGTTAGTTTCAATCAGGATGAATTGTACATTTACCTATCAATATTAATCTTGCATAACTAAATGCAACAAAGTAAATACATACATACAATCACGCCTTTATCCCTAATGGGGTAGGCAGAGCGTAAACGACCTAAACAAAGGTCGTTCCGCCACGTCTGACAAAGTTTTGAGGGTTATTTAAGATAGAATTCTAGGTATATTGCTGTAGTGACAGGTTGTCAGCCCATCGCCTATATTACAATATACTGAAACCCTCGGATCCCTTAGCTGGATCTTACAGCATGCCCGGGAGGAAATGCAGCTGGCACATTCTATGTTTTTCTCTCGCTCCCAGACCAGCATGGAAGTAAATAAAAAACAAAGTAAATGGTACAAAATTATATATTTTTATATAGGGTTTCCCCAACGTCATGGCTATAACATACATATACTACTATACTTTATCCCTAATGGGGTAGGCAGAGCGTAAATAGCCTAAACAAAGGTCATTCCGCCACGTCTGACAGTGTTTTGAGGGTTATTTAAGATAGATTTAAGATATGGCTGTAGTGAAAGGTTGTCAGCCCATCGCCTATATTGCAATATTTTTAAACTCTTGGATCTCTTAGCTGATTTATACAGCATGCCCGGAACAAAATGCAGCTGGCACAGTCTATGCTTTTCTTTCGCTCCCAGTCCAACATGGAAGATGGCTATAATACTTACAGAATCGCACCATATTTCATGCGAAAGTTTATATACATACAAACATATAATCACGACTTTATCCCTAATGGGGTAGGCAGAGCGTAAACGACCTAAGCAAATGTTTAGATATTATTAACTAACACACAAAAATACCTCACCCGCCATCCCCTTGGGAAAACTTATTTGGCCGCATGTGAAATGCCATGGTGGAAAGCTAGATTAAAAATAAATCCTAGACTTAACTTTCAGTCTGAAGCTATTTCAATCTGAAGTTTTCACCAGACGTGGTGAAAAATTAATGAATTCTAGCTTACTCGCTTGAATAATAGTCTAATTTTATGATATTTTGTTGTTCTGTTGTTGTTTGACTTCCATACTGGACTGGGAGAGAAAGAAAAACATAGAATGTTCCAGTTGCCCTTCCTCCCGGGCATGCTGTATAAGTCAGCAAAAGGGATTCGAGGGTTACAGTGTATTGTAATTTAGGCGATGGGCTGACAACCTGTCACTACAGCAATACACATTACAATCTAAAATTGCCCCCAATTTATGTCAGACGTGCCTCTGCCTACCCCGTAAGGGATAAAGGCGTGATTTTATGTATGTATGTATGTCTGTTTATGTTGCAGGATATAATGATGAATGCGGTTTTTTGGTCGAAACCCGGACTTCGACAAAATCCTAGTTTTTTTTTATTACTGTCAGTTACTTATCCGGAAAGTCCAGATTTTGATCAAAAGTCCTAGTAATTTCATCAAAAAATCGATTTCATCATAATCCTGCGATATTAATAATTCCAAAAGTAAATTATGCATTTGTGAGTAAGTGCTGAAAGTATTTAATTTTTCAATTCCCCTAAAAAGGAAATGAATCTTTAATTTGTTTCACTGCAATCGAAATTCCAATGTTTTCCTTTACCCGCTATCAACTGCTGTCTTTTACTGTTAACGGAAAATTAAACTTTCACGGCCAGAGGACTTAATATCAAGATTTACCGGGGCCAGGTTTTCTGTCTTGTTTATTTTTTATTTAGAGAAAGGTCGAGCCGGCGCCTGTGGATAAATTGAAGCTAAGAAATCTATGTCGCCTACTCCACCGTTGCTATTATTTGCGACCAGGCGTTATGTTTTCGTTAAGGAATACTTTTTTAGTTGTTGCAATCTCATCTTATCGGGTCGGATCTGAAGATCCGATGAATTCTGGTGATCTTATACCATCTGTTTTTATACGTGAGAACCGAACCCCTCTGCCTCTGAATTGAGAGCCTAGAATACAAAGACAAGCAACGATCAACCAGAAACAACCCCGATGAAAGGAATTGTAACGTATGCTGATGATATTCTAGCCAACATGTGCGCACTTAATCTGCTCGTAGCGCTCTAAACTGGAACAAATTCAGAACGAAACAGATATCTCAGTATAGTTCGGGTATATTTTTAGGCTCGTATTTATAAAGCAATCACAAGATTGAGAGCGGTATTAAGTATGGATTTGCCAAGCCATTTTGTACTGAAATGACATTTCTGATACGAAGTCAAACTCGCTGTCACTCTCAAGTGCTGTTTATAAATACGGGCCTTAGATTTAAAAAAGAAACTGAACAGAGTGGGTCACCCTCACCATAATAACGTGACTCACAAAACCTACTTAAGTTGCAATATCTACAATAAATTAAACGTACACTTTGTCTGACAATAAAGGCACCTTGAACACACAATTTTTTTTACCGCTTCAAGTCTCGCATGGAAGATAATGTTAAATGTATGGGCTAAAATAAACATGCCGGTGATTGTGCACACAGTAAACTACCCTACCAAGTTATATATTATAGGGTGAAGGTGACCTCGACCGTCTACCATTCTTCCTGATGGTCTACATTGATACTAGCATAAATAAAACGTCAAGGCGAGACACCAGAGGCCCGTTTCGTCAAACTACAATCCACAGACTATACATACATACATACATAAATCACGCCGTTATCCCTTACGGGGTAGGCAGAGCGTTTAACGCCTCGTAAAAAGCGCTTTCGCCACGTCTGACAAAAATTGAGGGCAATTTTAGATTGTAATATGTATTGCTATAGTGACAGGTTGTCAGCCCATCGCCTAAATTACAATACACTGTAACCCTCCAGTCCCTTTTGCTGACTTCAACAGCATGCCCGGGAGGAAGGGCAGCTGGAACATTCTATGTTTTTCTATCTCTCCCAGTCCAGCATGGAAGTACATATGCTATAGGTACAATAAAATTCCCATTTCATTGCATCTTCTTCTCTGCTTATCAAGTTGATTTTTAAAACGACCGATGACCCGATGAACCCCGGTCAGAGTTCTTTGGACAACAAAATTTATATAACGACCTCCAGTTATTGAAGACGTTGACTGGAACAGACGGCTTAACGTGCCCTCCGAAGCAAGGAATCCTTTTTTCTTACAGACAAATTAAGTGATTCAGATTGCAATATTCTTAAGTTACAGAAAAAGCGTAGCCAGTAAGACTTGGGAGAATTGAACATTAATCACCCACGTAATGTAATTCAAATTGTAGGTAAATTGTAGTTCTATGAAATGGGTTTAAGTGTAAATACTACCCACACTGCCCACGACTGCAGCCTAGAAGCTAGACTGACGTGGTAGGCGGGGACATGTCTAGGAATTATCTGCGCTTGCGAAAACGGCCTACTTCCGACTACATATTTTAAAATAGCAAGCAGGCACATGAAAGGAGATAGGGGATCCTAGTAGACAGAAGGAGGTCACGCACGCATTTTGTGTTCGTTTATTTTTGTTAGATTACGTAAAGCCTGTCTACTTATGACGAGTAATTCAAAATTATATATTTTATGTAGGGTTTCCCCATCGTCATGGTTATAACATACATACATATAATTATGCCTTTATCCCTAAAGGGGTAGGCAGAGCGGAAAGGGCCTAAACAAAGGTCATTCCGCCACGTCTGACAAAGTTTTAAGGGTTATTTAAGGTAGATTTGTCGATCGTCTAAACAGAAACCCTCGGATCCCTTAGCTGGTTTTTACAGCTTGCCCGGAAGGAAATGCAGCTGGACCATTCTATGATTTTTTTTTCTCGCTTCCAGTCCATCATGGAAGTTTTAGTTTTGGTTTGTTGTTTCTAATATTTGCGTAAAGCTTCTTTTTATGGTGAACTTGAGCTTTCGGAATGTTTTTGGAAATCCATGTATTCTTTTGAATCACCAAAATTGCCTAGCGATACCACTTTTTACCTATTAACTTTATATTTTTATTCTTCCATGCTGGACTGGGAGTGAGAGAAACACATAGAATGTACCAGCGGCATTTCCTCCCGAGCATGCTGTAAAAACCAGCTAAAAGATCCGATGATTTCTGTACATTACAAGTTAGGCGATGGGCTGACAACCTGTCACTACAGCTATATATCTACTCATCTATCTTAAATGACCTTCAAAACTTGGTCAGACGTGGTGGCACACCCTTCGTTTCGGTCGTTTACGCTCTGCCTATCCCATTAGGGACAAGGGTGATTATATGTATCGATGTATGGCAGGAAGTTCCAAGCTGCAATTGGACTCTACAGCCATAGAAAAAGATGCACCGCATCTATCAGATCGACAGCGCACAAATCTCTTCCCAATTAATTGAAGCTGCAACAATCATCTATTCAAGATGTCGTGGCCAATGATGATGATGATTTATTTATTACCAGAACTTCAATTAAAAAAAATGCATAATAGTAACCTAAATTAGTAGGTACACTACTTCCATGCTGGACTGGGAGCTAGAGAAAAACATAGAATGTGCCAGCTGCATTTCCTCCCGGGTATGCTGTAAAAACCAGCTAAGGGATCCGAGGGTTTCAGTATATTGTAATTTAGGCGATGGGCTGACAACCTGTCACTACAGCAATATACTTACAAATCTATCTTAAATAACCCTCAAAACTTTGTCAGACGTGGCGGAACGACCTTTGTTTGGGTCGTTTACGCTCTGCCTACCCCATTAGGGATAAAGGCGTGATTATATGTATGTATGTATGTATGTACTAAATCCATAATCCACAACACATAATCAGAGTAAATCATAAAGCTTTTCATAAGCTACTTATACTGGAAATCTATCTAGCTAAGTACCTTCCTATAGACTTATCGTTTCCACGATACTACAGAATGGTGCCAATTCGTAGTTGCGAAAATCACGACTTAACTAATATAGGTCTATACCTGTTATTTTCTATCATGAGAGAACAGAAAGAGACGGCAAATATTTTAATCAATATTTAGTTAAGTTGTGCGCTCTACGAATCGATAGCATTGTCTAGCTTGGCTCTGTGCCATACAGATAGTATTTTTAGATAATCTAGACAGTTATGTCTGCTATCTCCTACACGCTGGAGCTTAATACTGTAATGGGCGAGAATAACATACATACATACATATAATCACGCCTTTATCCCTAATGGGGTAGGCAGAGCGTAAACGTCCTAAACAAAGGTTGTTCCGCCACGTCTGACAATGTTTTGAGGGTTATTTATATAGATTTGTAGGTATATTGTTGTTGTGACAGGTTGTCAGCCCAACGCCTAAATTGCAATACACTGAATCCCTCGGATCCCTTAGCTGGTTTTTACAGCATACCCGGGAGGAAATGCAGCTGGCACATTCTATGTTTTTCTCTCGCTCCCAGGCTAGCATGCAAGTTAAAAAATACTGCCTATCTTATGTAGCATATATTATGTATTAGTTTATCATAAGATATGTATCAGTATATTTTATTGAAATATTTATTTAATAGTGTGTAAATATTGTCTAAGTATTATATGTAGTAATATGCACTATCCCGCTTTCTGCTTGTACAATTTCTATACCCAAAGGTTGCCTGGTAGAAATTGCTGCTTTAGCAATAAGGCCGCCTATATTGTACTGTCACGTTTGTTCCTTTTTATTTCTGTTGTATGTGTTTTTTTGGGCAATAAAGAATTTTGTATTGTATTGTATTGTTCTTCTTCTATCGAGTGGGGTTTTCAATTCGACGATGCACCCTGGTAACAGAGTTTTTAAACCGCTGAATATCGGTAAAAAACATCCCAGGGGGGAAACACAAAGTTGATATTTGAGAATTTATCGCTTTGTGATTTTTTCCCCATATGGTTAGGACATTGCAGGCTGAATCACCTGATTGTCCGAACACGACACCTTCGGATAGGAAGCTCAAAGCCTAGAATACTAGACTTCAGTCAGTAGTAATGAAAAGCTTATAAGCTATTAAACTGCATTTGTAGGTATTATAACCTGAATAGGCAACCATCAACAGAATTAAATCTAATTAAGTAAGTGCGCCATTTGTTTCCACTGTGAATTAAATTCCTGAGTGCCCCTTTATTTTTCACAATATAAGCTCTCATATTTCTTCTGGTTTTGCTTAAAACGACTCTTAAAAATGCCGTAACTTTTACTCATTTTGAAGAAGAGAAGAGCTTGATTATGAAACCAGTACCAGTGCCTTGCGGGTATATCCAAGACGTTACAGATTTCCCGAGGGAAAATATTTTACATTACCCCGGTGAAAGATACATACTTGAATTACAGAAAATTTACCTCCCATTAATTGGAAGCTTATGAAGCATGTAGGTAGCATCAAACGTCAAACCTAACCTAACTCTATAAGACGCAAACTTTTTTCTATTAAATTTTTCACCGCTAACATCACTACATAGTATAAAACAAAGTCGCTTTCTCTGTCCCTATATCCCTATGTATGCATAAATCTTTAAAACTACGCAACAGATTTTGATACGGTTTCTTTTAATTTATAAAGTGATTCAAGAGGAAGGTTTATATGTATAATTCATGCATAATATAGTAGAGTAACACTGAT
Organism: Scrobipalpa costella; assembly: GCA_949820665.1. Classification (NCBI taxonomy): domain Eukaryota; kingdom Metazoa; phylum Arthropoda; class Insecta; order Lepidoptera; family Gelechiidae; genus Scrobipalpa; species Scrobipalpa costella. Next base: position 6,779,069 of record OX463306.1, read on the forward strand.
AATTTCCGTGCGAAGCCGGGGCGGGTCGCTAATATTGTTTTATATGCCATTCTGGTATTGACGTCACGATTCTTCTGACGCAAAAACATCACACACGCTGCGCTTGTAAAGTTCGACCGGGATTTTTGTTCACCTTTCAATTCACCAATTTTGCTGTGATTTATTCAATCGCTGGCAGTGTAACCTAGACAATATTTAGTTCCTAATATCGCCGCCTGAACAGTAATTACATACATACATACATATAATCACGCCTTTATTCCTAATGGGGTAGGCAGAGCGTAAACTACCTAAACAAAGGTCGTTCCGCCACGTCTGACTAAGTTTTGAGGGTTATTTAGGATAGATTTGCAAGTATATTGCTGTAGTGACAGGTTGTCAGCCCATCGCCTAAATTGCAACAGCAAAACCCTCCGATCATTTAGCTGGGTTTTACAGCATGCCCGGGAGGAAATGCAGCTAGCACATTCTATGTTTTTCTTTCGCTCCCAGTCCAGCATGGAAGATAGCATAGAAGTGAACAGTAATCGCGGTCGCACAATAATATATTTCTTGTTCAAGAAAGTGACAGATATCCCAGCACTGTCTATTAGAATCTTCTTCTTCTTCTGTCGAGTGGGTACCGAGTCTATCGACCCGATGAACCCTGGTGTCAGAGTTTTTAAACCGCCTAGTAGCACAACTATCAGGCCTCTGACATGGGTTGAGTAACGACCACTATCAAAAACAGCGTCCGGGACCGACGGCTTAACGTTCCTTCCGAAGCACGATTTTTTTTTTCTTTTCGGACAATCAGGTTACTCAGCCTGCCATGTCCTAACCAAAGTGGGGAAAAAATCACAAAGTGATAAATTTTCAAATATCATCCTGGTAACCGAACCCAGGACCTCCGGCTCGGGAGTCCATGGCACTAGCCACAAGACCACGGAGGCAGTTAAACAATAATGTCTATTAGAATAAAATACCTTCACCTACCCACGTACTTTCTGGTTCTAACTGGTATGCCATTCTAACTGCTGGTAATCACAGGCTGAACCTGACGTAATGGGTATGATTGACGTCATTAATGTACAATTTCTACTGACTGGAAATCTTGGATCATTTTCATAAATAATCCAAGATTTCTTCCATGCTGGCCTGGGAGCGATAAAAAAACATAGAATGTGCCAGCTGCGTTTCCTCCCGAGCATGCTGTAAAAACCAGCTAAGGGATCCAAGGGTTTCCGTATATTGCAATTTAGGCGACGGGCTGACAACCCGTCACTACAGCAATATACATAGAAATATATCTAAATAACCCTCGAAACATTGTCAGACGTGGCGGGACGACCATTGTTTAGGTCGCTTATGCTCTGCCTACCCCATTAGGGATAAAGGCGTGATCATATGTATGTATGTATTTTCATAAATTATTGCTGTAAGAATACCGATAGAATACATGCATGATATTTAGCTCATTTTTGCAGTTTTTTTTATGTCATAGGCTGATCGTATTCTTCCATGCTGGACTGGGAGTGAAAGAAAAACATAGAATGTGCCAGCTGCATCACCTCCAGAGCATGCTGTAAAATCCAGCTAATGGATACGAGGGTTATAGTATATTACAATTTTAGGCGATGGGCTGACAACCTGTCACTATAGCAATATACGTCATGATCATCTGTAATAACCCTCAAAACTTGTCAGACGGAACGACTTTAGCTTAGGTCGTTTACGCTCTGCCTACCCCATTAGGGATAAAGGCGTGATTATATATATGTATGATCGTATTAATATGACAGTCAGAATTTAAAATGTACCTTCTCGTAAAAGATCTGAAGAATATGTTTCTTGGAAGGACGCTTTGATCGCTCTTTACCCTCAATGTGACCTAAAATAACTACATCTCTATCAAAGGAAAATATTATCTTCTCCAAAATGGACTAGATACACATGACACTATTCGGGGTATAAGGGACAGCGTCCCGCAAACTGATAAGGGTTGCTCAGTCAACGAAACTAAACAATTATCAGCAAAACCTATTTTTTAGAAAGTGAAAAAAAATGTTGCTTATCTATACAAATTGACCGATTAATGTAGTCATTTTGTATGGGAAAGTTTTTTTTTTTATCTCCTGAAAGAATTTTCTGGTGAAAGTTGTTCAGTTTCGTTGACTGAGCAATCCCTATCAGTTTGCGGGACGCTGTCCCTTTCACCCGGTATTAGGTATCAATACATACATAATACATCAATACATACATTTACATCAATAACATCATTATAATGATTTAGGTAGATGATAAACATTTTCTTGTGAAGAATTCAAAATTCCTTTACGGAAAATGATAGCTGACATTCATACTTATTATTTTGTATACAACATATAAAGATCGGGAAAGACTATTGATGAATATTGTTGCAGCGGGTATGAAGATAAGTAACTTTCAAATATATACTAATGAAAAACTGTAAAGCCTAGATATCATAGAGACTTTACTTTATATTTTGCCATCTAGCCAGGAAGCAGTCAGGTGATTAACCCATTAGCTGGCCCAAGGCCAAGCGGCGAATCGCGTGTATGGGCCCATTGCAAACTCATCCATACCACGCCCATCCTAACCATACAGGGTGTTGTCAAAATGCATGGTCAAAAAATACTCTGATAAATTAATAAATTGATATTTATTTAAGAAGCGAGTTAAGAAACACTTTATTGAACTCCCATAGAATACATGTTTACTATTCCTTTCTATATCATTTGTGTATCTGTCATTCCTTTTCATGTCAATCTAAATTATTTAATTTCCTTTCCTCCATAATGTATGTATTCGAATATTATATATGGTATATAGTAGTTTATTATCTATTATAGTAATTTAATTTAATTATGTATATCATATATGTATTTTATGTAGATTTGTCTATATTTATTAGTTTTTAGTAAGATGCACTGTCCCGCATTATCTACATTAGATTTCCTCTACACAAGGTTACCTGGTAGAGATTGCTACCATAGCAATAAGCGCCTTCATTGTACTTTAATTTTTATTTTATTTGTTCTCAATTCCTGTTGTTTTTGTTTTATGTGCAATAAAGAATATATATATCTATCTATCTGATTTCAAAAATTGGCTGCAAGATCAGACTTATTTGGCTATATCTAGTGATTTGAGAAGTCACTGCTGCTAACTCGTAACGCCATTTACTCTTCTGTCTCTAAGGCTCGTATTTATAAAGCAATCTTAAAAATTAAGAGCGATATTAAGTATGGGTTTGACAGGCCACATTGTACTGAAATGACATTTCTGATACGAACTCAAACTAGCTGTCTATCTCAAGAATTGATTATTAACACTGGCCTAACTGTCTGTCTGATTGTATGCTCCGCCAGAGTACTTTTTAGTTTGGAGAAGATTTCAAAGTTTAGTTTTCAAAGATCAAGAAAAACGAAGCAAACTGCTTGACAACGGATTTTACCTCAATAGGTATCCAATTTCAAATATCATATCACTTTTTGTACCACCCTGTAAAACTTAAATGACTAATCCAAGTGTGTAGTTCAGAAAAGTAATTAATAGGAGTTTAGCTAACAAAGTAGAGCCCGATGTTGTAGTGGATAGGACCGCTGCCTCCTGAGCGGGAGGTCGTGGTTCGAATCCCACCACGTACCAATGTGTTATTCGATTTTAGAATTTCATATGTACGTTTATTCGGCGCTTTTTCCGTGCTTCGGAAGGCACGTTAAGCCGTTGGTCCCGGTTAATATCGTTTAATACCATAGATATTAGTCGTTAAGCCATATCAGAGGCCAGTGCTAAGCATTGGCGGCATGAAAACTCAGACTTAATCTAGAATTGGGTCTGGTTTCCCTTCTGGGATGTGGAGGTCAGATGGCAATCGCTCTATGTAAAACCAGCACCCTCGTTCAATCCCCTGAGTTGGGTAGCCGACCCCGTAAGATACGGGATAAGGCTAGGGAGATGAACTTTAGGGTGTTTTCACACTGCTCCTTATTCGGTTCGTATCTGAATTGGCCTTCCTAGTAAATGTATGACAGCTAGTACACCCATCCATATCCGTTTTATATGGAATTTTCACGGATACGAAACGAATACGGAGCAGTGCAAAACTGCCCCTTAACGTTATATGTTTACCGTCGTGCTACAGACAAATTATGATTTTGTTATTAATACAAAATCTTTGACTAAGTAGGTCTCCTAGCATCTTTATTATGTAGTCTAGTATTTAGGCGATATGAATTAGAAATTATAAATACGGTCATAAATATGAAAAAGTTTGTCTTATTTCGCTCTTCAAACACTTTTGGTCTTAATTATCGCAAAAGACGTACTTTATTTGTTTCTGTATTGAAATAAGTATAATGTAAAAAAAATATATATAAGTTTTTTTTTACGTTACCAACTATACATATGTTAATCCTATCCTTTCATGCTGGTCTGGGAGCGAGAAAAAAAAATAGAATGTGCCAGCTGCATTTCCCCCCGGGCATGCTGTCAGTATGTTGGATCCGAGGGTGTCAGTATATTGTAATTTAGGCGATGGGCTGACAACCTGTCACTACAGCAATATACCTACAAATCTATCTTAAATAACCCTCAAAACTTTTTCAGCCGTGCGTAACGACCTTTGTTTAGGTCATTTACGCTCTGCCTACCCCATTAGGGATAAAGGCGTGGATATATGTGTGTATGTTAATCTTAATTTTACCAATTTAACTATTAGGCAGGTAGGTAAGATTCTAGATCTTTTCTTAAACTTTCAGTAATTTTATCCAATTAATGTAGAGAAGGAAAAAGTTTAAATTGCTGTTTCTACTTGTTCGCACAGTCATCATAGCGCCATAAAATGTATAACTACAGACTGTTATTTAAACTGTGAGACTAAGGCCCGTATTAATAATCAGTTCTCAAGAGCGACAGCGATTTTAAGTTCGTATCAGAAATGTAATTTCAGTACAAAACGGCCTGTCAAATTCATACTCAAGATTGCTCTCAATCTTAAGATTGCTTCATAAATACGGCCCTCAGTAATTTTGCAAGATTCAGCATCGCAAAATACGTAAATTACTGAACATTATTCTACATGACCACCATTAACTTTAGTACCCGTAGATATGGTACTTACTTTGATACGGGCCAAGCGATTCAGAAAGAACCATTTTGCTAAAAACACTTCATTTTCTTCTTTCGATTCGAACGTCAGGTCAATGAATGACTCGATGAACTCAGGTGTTAAAATACCTATTTAAACTAGGCGTCTAACACGGTATCTGTTATAGTTATAATCTAACTCTTCCATGCTGGACTGGGAGAGAGAGAAAAACATAGAATGTGCCAGCTGCTTTTCCTCCCGGGCATGCTGTAAAAACCAGCTAAGGGATGCGAGGGTATCAGTACGTATATTACAATTTAGGCGATGGGCTGACAACCTGTCACTACAGCAATATACCTACAAATCTATCTTAAATAACCCTCAAAATTTTGTCAGACGTGGCGGAACGGCCTTTGTTTAAGTTGTATATGCTCTGCCTACCGCATTAGGGACAAAAGCGTGATTATAGATAGATAGATATATAGATAAAACGTTTATTTGGTACTACAGACACACAAATTTTACACAAACAAAAAGTTCTGAAATTAAAATACAATAAACACAAATAAACAACAGATAACATGTACATGTAAACTTAAGACAATGTGTGCTGTAGCAGTGCAAATAGGCAAATTATAAATATGTATGTATGTATAATCTAACCCAAGACCTTCTTCATCCACTAAGGGCAGCAACACACAGGCGTCACTTAATGCGCGCTAGGTTGTGGTCAACACGCTGACAATGCTTTTTGCATTGCCTACAATACACATGCGTCAACTTATGCAATACGCACGCGTATTGGCAGAGGTATGCGCCGACGTAGAGTTCATCGTTACGCGCGCGTAAAACGTAAGGTGATGCATATGTGTTGTAAGCTATGTAAACAGCATTGACAGCGTGTTGAGTGCAACCTTGCACACAGTAAGTGACGCCTGTGTGCTGTTTCCCTAAGAGATTAATTTATACTTTGAGTGTATTTTTAATTTGCCTCTCTGCAAATACAAGCTAACCAAACGAATCTCCGAATCAGTCGAGGAATCAATAATGAAAAGCGTTTTAATTAAGTATTCAGAATCCGTTTTGCGCGAACTTCCGTTGGGAGCTTTAAATAAAAGAGATACGCCCGCCATTTTAACTTTAGAGCATGTGCCGATTTAGAACCTTCAGCGTTAGAAATACAATATGTATTCATTTAACATCAGGGAATACTTTATTTTCTACTTTTCTGTTAATCCTATCACTTTATCGAATTAAATATATTAAAATAAACAGATAAATAGTTATCGCGGCAGGTCTTTATTATGTAAGGAGGATGGGCATTTCAGATTTATTGTTAGTTATTTATTTTGTCAGTCTGCCCGTGACGTATATAAATAATAAATAGTAGAACCATGTTGGAGCTAAGATAAAATATCACATTTGACATTTCTGTAACGCGTAAAGGGTTGAGAGCTGTCAAAATAATTTGATCCTATTATTTTGACTCTACTATACTTGAAAATACACGAAATCCCTCTAGGTACTTTACAAAATTACAAGATAAGTAGGAAATTGGTACATTCTGTGTTTTTATCTCTCCAGCATAAAAAATGTAACAATTATTTTCACTTTAGAGGTACCTATGTGAGGTTATTTTCCCATGCTCCCTTGTAAATTATTTCACATTTGCCACACATTTTATTTTCTTTTCTCACGCGTAAAATATTGTACACTCGGAACAAAATATGTTGTACTTGCGTCATTTTACCCTCTCCGTAATACTGATACGACATATATTTTCTTTTATGTTTCTCTGGAGTACAATGACGTTATATTATGTCTCCTAACACTTAGTTTTATTAACTTCTATAAGTAAAACTAAATACTGTAGTAATGGCCAATTAAAACCTGACAATAATAATTGTGTCTGTTGACTATTCTACTTTGGAAAATATGACATACTTGCGACCCGCCCCAGCTTCGCACGGAAATCATCAGTGTTTCTCTACTATATTATGCATGTTTAATACTATGTAGTGATTATTTATTTGAAAAACTAACTTCCTTCGTAAAAACTAAATTTCAGAGCATTTACTCTTCCGTCATTTGAAAGCATATGTAGAAAGTGCGTCAAAATATTGCTTACCCAATACCTACTATCCCTAAAACCTAAGATACGAATTTTAGTATAATTTGAAAATCACTCTATGGTATTACAAAAGCTACTTTTTACTGTGAATAAAGATCTCATTGCAAAGGGAATCGGAGGCCCACTTGAGACTGACAGCTAGTTTGAATCGGTATCAGAAATGTAAAGTCAGTACAAAACGACCTGTCTAATCCTTACTTAAAATTACTGTCAATTATGAGATCGCTTCATAAATACGAGCCTAATTTATCCGCAAGTGAAGCCGTGGACCTAGCTAATTATACTTATTCAAATGTTCTTATTGTAAACATTTCCTTGACCATAGCACTGTCTCATTTGAATAACACGCGTCTAACTAATGTAAGTATTAACAATAAATGATTTACAACATTAGAAAGTGACGTCTGCATAATAATTTATTAGATGTAACAAGGCAACACAATACACAATCAAATAAATTCTTTACTAAGGAGAAAAGACTCTACTATTGTGTATTGTGTATAACTAATGAGTATTGTTAATTTTATGTTACGGCGTCACAGTATCTATATATACCCTTTACAAAATCTGATATTATAGATACTGATATTGTAGAAAGAAATTTAGACAAGCTCCGGGAATTGGATTAATTTAAAAAACTACTTTTTACCCCATCCTAGTAAATATATCGGGTAGGTTAATTTATTAAGATTACATTATTTTTTTTAATGATATTTTTGGTATTTGGTTTTGAACGGAACATTTTTGAGAAATTCTTCCACAAATTTTAGAACATAGATTTTTACCCAATTCAGAAACGTGTTTAGTGTGCAATGAATTTATTTGTGTAATTAATTGTTTGAATTTTTTTGTGTACAATAAAGTGTATTCTATTTTAGTAGGAACATACTAGGGCCCGTAATTATGAACAGCACTTAAGACAGCTAGTTTGAAACCGTATAAGAAATGTCATTTCAGTACAAAATGACCTGTCAAATCCATACTTAATATTACTCACGATCTGAGATCGCATTATAATTACGAGCCTAAGAAGTGGTAAGTACGAATCTTCAGAGAAATAATGGTAAAATAGTTTTATTTATTTTCATATAAGTAGTACGCCTATCGTAATTATAGGTACATATCAATAAAAATACTACGCACTCACAACCACGAAGTAGCAAATATCCCGATCACAAGCCAAAAGAACAATAAACTAGTACATAACTTTCTAAGCTAACAGACGAAACCTCGTCAGTCAATTCGCACAATAATTTAACAGATTCCGTCAATTGAAAGCTACACAGTCTTTATGGAAGTGTAGAACTTAAGGTTCAGAATAGAGATGTCACGTATTGTGAATTGGCTGAATCCGAATACCGAATACTTGGCTGAGCTCTTGTATTTTTTTAAACAAATTGTTTTTGGGAATGCTCTTGACTCCAGTCTAGGTCGGGAGCGACAGAGGCGGAGTCGACGATGGAGCAAGCTCACCCAGAAAATGCCAGGTCACTCTAGCTTTGAAGCAGTTCACTCTAGGCAACCCTAGAGTGAACTGCTTCAAAGCAATTTACAAGGCAATGCGCAATCTTTCTTCATCAGCAAAAAAATATTTGCAGCCTTATCAAGAACTGATAAATAACGTAAGAATTGTACTTTTATTAAAATTTTGAATAGGAATAGACCGGGAGTAAAAAAAGCATATTCTACTTCTTCTTCTGTCGAGTGGGTATCGAGTCTATCGACCTGATGAACCCTGGTGTCAGAGTTTTTAAACCGCCTAGTAGCACAACTATCAGGCCTCTGACATGGTTTGAGTAACGACCACTATCAAAGACAGCAACCGGGACCGACGGCTTAACGTGCCCTCCGAAGCACGAAATCTTTTTCTTTTTGGACAATCAGGTGATTCAGCCTGCAATGTCCTAACCAAACTGGGGAACAATTCACAAAGTAATAAATTTTCAAATATCAACTTTGTGTTTCCCCCCTGGGAATCGAACCCAGGACCTCCGGGTCGGGACTCCATGGTACTAGCCACTAGACCACGGAGGCAGTTTTCATAGTGATTCTACTTATGAAACTAAACAACATACCCCAACCAACATAGGTCAAAAAAAACATTGGCCCTCCCATACCAATTGACTCGAGCCGCTGTCACCCTTTGTATGGGAAGGCCATTTTTTGTCGTATTTTGTCCTATGTTCCTTGGGGAATGTTGTTCAGTTTCATGGGTAGAATCACACATTTACTCCCTGTAGTGTTCCGTAAAATATGTGCGTCATGACTGCTTAAAGAAAATGGGACGAATATGCCGAATACCGAAAAATAGCCGAATATTCGTGGCATCACTAGTTGAGGTTGAGATTGTGAAATGTTATAGGCAGATACCGAGTCATTGATTGCAATTGGCATAGGTGCTAAGAAGAGAAAGGCGTTTACGGTGTTTGGAGACACGTTTCGTTTGTGTAAGATGTAATGCCTACATTAAAAATATTTTAAACATTGTTTACTTGGTGTCTGACACCGGACGGTTGCATTTGCATAACACAGTAACTTTTGAAGGTTATTTAAGGTATTTACTGATAGAGTTAATCAAAATCAACTGACAGATGATTAATCATTTTAAATGGAAGCACATTTTTTTTTAAATATTTTAACTTTATGTTATCGATTACTAGGATTGGGTCTGGTTTCCCTTCTGGGTTGCGGAGGTCAGATGGCAGTCGCTCTGTGTAAAAACCAGTAGCCTCGTTCAATACTCTAGATTAGGTAGCCGACCCCGTGAGATACGGGATAAGGCTAGGGAGATGATGTTATCGATTACTTTTTGATAAGAATATTTACTTTTAATTTGAAAATAACCTATATTAACAATTTTAAAATTGATTGGGAAAACCATTATAGAGTCAGGAAGTCATGAAAATGAATGGATATTAATAATAAGAAGCTACTTTATGTGTAGTTATGACTATAGTAGGGCTAAAACACACATAGGGCCGTATTTGTAATCAACTCTCATGACTGACAACGAGTTTGAGTTCGTATCAGAAATGTCATTTCAGTACAAACTGGCCTGTCAAATCCGTACTTAATGTTGCTCTCAAGTTTGAGTTGGCTTCATAAATACGAGCCTTAAACTTAAATTAATGCTCAATTGAAATCATTGTCTCTACGTTACTTCCATGCTGGACTGGGAGGGAGAGAAAAACATAGAACGTGCCAGCTGCATTTCCTACCGAGCATGCTGTAAAAATCAGCTAAGGGATCAGAGAGTTTCCGTATATTGTTATTTAGGCGATGGGCTGACAACCTGTCACTACAGCAATATACGTACAAATCCATCTTAAATAACCCTCAAAACTTTGTCAGACGTGGCGGAACGACCTTTGTTTAGGTCGTTTACGCTCTGCATACCCCATTGGGGATAAAGGCGTGATTATATGTATGTATGTATGTCTCTACGTTCACAAACCAATCATCCTCTGTGCAATATTTTTAACCTAAGTATTTACGTAAGATAAACGTAGGCATACAATACGGTAGCTAACTTAGTCATTATGATGTTTGAGAGCAGCAACAATGGCGCCATCAGTTTTAAATTACAACATTTTTATGAATATTTTACGTTTGGCGACATTCGAAAAAGTAGCCACTTTTAGCTCATTTCCAATACATAGCTTTTATGCTTAGTGTGAATTATTATATATTATGGATTTTAAAATGGAGAATTAGTTGCGATTGTCGCCCAACGTAAAAATAATCATGAAACTGTATGTATTTCATGCACAATTAATTTAAAACTGATGGCGCCACTGTCGCAGTTCTCAAGCCCCCTTAAGAGCAGTTACTTTTTGTAACCTCTTTTTTTTTTTTGTTAAGATGATGCTAAGTACTTAGACTGTGTCATTCACACAATACATAATGAGCTCCGTGGTTTAAAATTCGTTTGATTCCATTTAGGAGAGTTGATAATTATTTTGCATTCTCTCTATGATTGTTTTGCCTACTAGATCTATGAAACTCCCACTTCATAATCTGCATTATGCTATTTATTCATCAAACTTCAGTTAATAAAACAACTTTGTGATATACATCTTTACAACTTGCTTTATAGTATAATGAAATGCTAATAACCAAGATCATAAAGAAGGCAAGTAATCTTTACGACATGCGTTCATCTTTTAATCGTAAACACATGGTGTTTTATGCAGTGGATTGTAATTTGCAAGAGAAATGTTTTGCAAATGGGAATCTATAGTATGGAAATGCAATTAGTTTCTGGTTTTCGAATCACAGAGCATTATTTAAAACGACCCACACATACAGCCTACTTAGTTGGTAAGATAGGTACCTGCTTGTTGCGCAGAAAGCCTCGGGCACAGGGCAGCCACTCCATACAAGCCGCCAATTTTCGTACTACATACGTACAAACGTGTTCGTACTGGTTTTAAGTGGGTTTGTGTTTGTGCTGCCGCCTAGTCGAACCGGCTAGCGTACCCTTTGGTGCGGGGTAGACGAGGTAACATTTCAGATCGGGGGTGGGAGTGCCTCTTCTTTTGCTATATTATATTTTCTTTGCCTCGGGTTTGATACACAATCAAACATGCTAGAATTTATTGATGAAATAATTAGAACACCGAAAGACGATAAGCACAATTCTTTTTTGAGTGTATTGTAATTCAGTCATTATATCTAGTTATACAATGTGTCCTTTCTTAAATAGTTCTTAACAAATTCAGACGATCTAGTTATACAATGTGTCCTTTCTTAAATAGTTCTTAACAAATTCAGACGACTTGGAAACGGATTTTGCTAAGCAGTGGAAGCTCTGCCTACCCTATAAAGCATATAACTAGTTAGTAAATGTTAAAACGTTTATGCATGCTGGACTGGGAGCGAGGGAAAAACATAGAATGTGCCAGCTGCATTTCCTCTGGCATCGGGCATGCTGTAAAAACCAGGTAGGATCCGAGGGTTCAGTATACTGTAATTTAGGCGATCGGCTGACAACCTGTCACTATAGCAATATACCTGGAATCTATAGTATGGAAATGCAATTAGTTTCTGGTTTTCGAATCACAGAGCATTATTTAAAACGACCCACACATACAGCCTACTTAGTTGGTAAGATAGGTACCTGCTTGTTGCGCAGAAAGCCTCGGGCACAGGGCAGCCACTCCATACAAGCCGCCAATTTTCGTACTACATACGTACAAACGTGTTCGTACTGGTTTTAAGTGGGTTTGTGTTTGTGCTGCCGCCTAGTCGAACCGGCTAGCGTACCCTTTGGTGCGGGGTAGACGAGGTAACATTTCAGATCGGGGGTGGGAGTGCCTCTTCTTTTGCTATATTATATTTTCTTTGCCTCGGGTTTGATACACAATCAAACATGCTAGAATTTATTGATGAAATAATTAGAACACCGAAAGACGATAAGCACAATTCTTTTTTGAGTGTATTGTAATTCAGTCATTATATCTAGTTATACAATGTGTCCTTTCTTAAATAGTTCTTAACAAATTCAGACGATCTAGTTATACAATGTGTCCTTTCTTAAATAGTTCTTAACAAATTCAGACGACTTGGAAACGGATTTTGCTAAGCAGTGGAAGCTCTGCCTACCCTATAAAGCATATAACTAGTTAGTAAATGTTAAAACGTTTATGCATGCTGGACTGGGAGCGAGGGAAAAACATAGAATGTGCCAGCTGCATTTCCTCTGGCATCGGGCATGCTGTAAAAACCAGGTAGGATCCGAGGGTTCAGTATACTGTAATTTAGGCGATCGGCTGACAACCTGTCACTATAGCAATATACCTGGAATCTATAGTATGGAAATGCAATTAGTTTCTGGTTTTCGAATCACAGAGCATTATTTAAAACGACCCACACATACAGCCTACTTAGTTGGTAAGATAGGTACCTGCTTGTTGCGCAGAAAGCCTCGGGCACAGGGCAGCCACTCCATACAAGCCGCCAATTTTCGTACTACATACGTACAAACGTGTTCGTACTGGTTTTAAGTGGGTTTGTGTTTGTGCTGCCGCCTAGTCGAACCGGCTAGCGTACCCTTTGGTGCGGGGTAGACGAGGTAACATTTCAGATCGGGGGTGGGAGTGCCTCTTCTTTTGCTATATTATATTTTCTTTGCCTCGGGTTTGATACACAATCAAACATGCTAGAATTTATTGATGAAATAATTAGAACACCGAAAGACGATAAGCACAATTCTTTTTTGAGTGTATTGTAATTCAGTCATTATATCTAGTTATACAATGTGTCCTTTCTTAAATAGTTCTTAACAAATTCAGACGACTTGGAAACGGATTTTGCTAAGCAGTGGAAGCTCTGCCTACCCTATAAAGCATATAACTAGTTAGTAAATGTTAAAACGTTTATGCATGCTGGACTGGGAGCGAGGGAAAAACATAGAATGTGCCAGCTGCATTTCCTCTGGCATCGGGCATGCTGTAAAAACCAGGTAGGATCCGAGGGTTCAGTATACTGTAATTTAGGCGATCGGCTGACAACCTGTCACTATAGCAATATACCTACAAATCTATCTTAAGTAACCCTCAAAACTTTGTCAGACTCGGTGGAAGGACCTTTGTTGAGGTCGTTTACGCTCTGCCTACCCTATAAAGGATATAACTATACGTAGTTATGAATGTTAAAACATAATTTATTAATATTTATTATTTATGTTAGTAAAGATACTGATAACCAAATACAATGACAAATAAAGTAATTCACATAACCACCAATCCCATTAGCATGTTAAACAATAGCTCGTGGCGTGTATGCAAAACTAAACCGCATCATGGTTAACCCAACAACGGACGAAATGCAACTAAATGGTTGACCAATCACCAAATAGTTCCACATCGCCGCGTCTGTTTAAACTATTCTGCCCTAATGTAAATATTGACACTCTACAATAGGTAACTTTTGTTTTTATTCTATGGCATTATTTACTGAGAGATCCCGATAAGAGGACAGTGCAGCATCCGATATTGTTGCATCATTATCACCACCCCCCCGGGTGCCCCTCACTTGTAGGGTTTTTAAGGTAGTTTCTACGGGCGTGGAGACACATCATCAGCCTGTAACGACAGCTATTAGAAACAATATTATTTATTCCATGCTGGTCTGGGAGCGAGAGAAAAACGTAGAATGTACCAGCAGCGTTTCCTCCCGGGCATGCTGTAAAAACCAGCTAAGGAATCCGAGGGTTTCAATATACTGTAATTTAGGCGATGGGCTGACAACATATCACTACAGCAATATACCTACAAATTTATCTTAAGTAACCCTCAAAACTTTGTCAGACGTGGCGGAGTGGTCTTTGTTTGGGTCGTTTACGCTCTGCCGATCCAATTAGAGATAAAGGCGTAATTTTATGTATGTATGTATAAGAAACAGTGACCGGGACCGACGACTTAACGTGCCCTCCGAAGCACGGAATCCGTTTTCTTCCAGACAATCAGGTGGATTCAGCCTGTACTGTTCTAACTTATCATCTCCCTAGCCTTATCCCGTATCTCACGGGGTCGGCTACTAATCTAGGGGATTGAACGAGAGTACTGGTTTTTACACAGAGCGACTGCTATCTGACCTCCGCAACCCAGAAGGGAAACCAGACCCAATCCTAGATTAGGGCAGAGTTTTCAAGCCGCCAATGCTTAGCCCTGGCCTCTGATATGGCTTAACGACTAATATCTACGGTATTAAACGATATTAACCGGGACCAACGGCTTAACGTGCCTTCCGAAGCACGGAAAAAGCGCCGAATAAACGTACATATGGAATTCGAAAACCGAAAAAAACTGGGGAAAATCTCACAAAGTGACAAATTGACAAATATCAACTTTGTGTTCCCCCCTGGGAACCGAACCCAGGACCTCCGGATTGTAAGCCCATAGCAACTAATAACTATACTCTGTAAAATCTAAGAAGATAGCTGCGACAGATGCCAATCCGAAGGAAAACAAAAGAGTATGTATCTGAAACAAATCTGAAATCTACCGGGTGTAAAAAAATGGCTTTTCCATACAAAATGTCCACCTCTATCAGACAATTTGAATGGAAAAGCCTATTTTTATTTTCACTTCCTGAAGGATTTCCCACTGCTGGGCTGGTGTGGGATGATGTGGGCTAAATAAGATAAGAAGAATTTCCTGGTGGAAGTTGTTCAGAGTCGTTGACTGAGCAACCCCTATCAGTTTCCTGTCCCTTACACCCGGTATAGGAACTCATCTGTCACGGCTACCTCCCAGATTTTTTTATTATAGTACGAAACAATATTTTAATAGATATTCTTCAAGTGGCATCCATATCATGTCAAATTACACCTCAAATTATCACTTTGTGAAATAGTATTCAATATTTGGTTAGGATAATGCAGAGGCTGAATTTGCATACTTGACTCTTGTGGTATTTACTTTATTCATCTATGTAGCGATAGTGTCAGTGCTTATCTATATAGTTGGTGTTTAATTAAATAAACTAGAAAACGTTTATAGATTTACTGCAAACTTTTAACTGTTAGTCGTCAAATAGGCACCAAGTGAGCTCGATTCTAGATACCACCGACTAAAACTAAAATTAAAATCCATCTGTCATTTTCAAAATAAAATAAAAAGGACAGGCGATTTATAATGGTTTAACACTTTGTCCGCTAGATTTTGACGCGCTTTTCCACGTTTCCCCAGTATTTCTGTTAATTTTATCATATGACGGCAGATAAAAATGACAGATAACGTATAAAACCACTGACTGTAAATCAAAAACCGGAGAGAATCCATTCTCCTGTCCTTTTCCAATGTTTTAAGTCTGAAAGTGCCAAATAGATTTTAAGTTTTAGCTGGAATCCGGAGCCCAGTTTCACTCTACCACTTAAACTTTACTGTCTGATGCCCGGTTAGAATAGTAAATCACGAATGTTGTAATGGTAGGTAAATGTTAAAAAAGGAATGAATCCAGGCAATAGGCATTTGCGCACAAATGCATCGACATTTGCTGTGAATTAAGCATTTTGCAATACACTCACCAATCCGAGCAATTACGAGGTTGAATATCGACGTCCATATAAGAATGCTTAAAATATAAAATACGAGTATTATTATATTTCATCAAAACTGTAACGATGAATGAGAGCTACTTCCCAAAACAAATATTTTCTGGTTTATGGTGAAAACCATATAAAACAACGGGCTATTTATTGTACGAGGGTAGGTTTTCACACAGAGCGACTGCCATCTGACCTCCGCAACTCAGAAGAGAAACCAGACCCAATCCTAAATTAGGTCATAGTTTTAAAGCTATGAAATTCGAATACCGAAATACACATTGGTGCGTGCTGGGATTCGAACCTCGACCTCCCGCTCAGAAGGCAACGGCCTTATCTACTACAGCATCGGTCTCTCTCTCAGAAATAAAGTTTCAATGACGAGTGACGACTAAAATTAAGAATAAAAATTACTACTTCGAATTCCACAATACAATGAACTACTACTAAGCAAAAGTAAATAAACTGACAGAGATGATCCAACTGCAGCATTTGTAATCCATATATACATATAATCACGCCTTTATCCCTAATGGGCTAGTCAGAGCGTAAACGACCTAAAGAAAGGCCGTTCCGCCACGAGCCCACGACCGACAAAGTTTTGAGGGTAATTTAAGATAGATTTGTAGGTATACCGGATGTAAGGGACAGCGTCCCGCAAACTGATAAGGGTTGCTTAGACAAAGACACTGAATAACCTCCACCAGGAAATTCTTTCAGAAAGTAAAAAAAAATGGCTTATCCATACAAATTGTCTGATCGAGGTGGGCGTTTTGTTTGGATTTTTTTATTTTATTTTAATTTCCTAAAAAAAATCTTGGTGGAAGTTGTTCAGTATCATTGACTGAGCAACCCCTATCAGTGTGCGGAACGCTGTCCCTTACACCCGGTATTGCAGTAGTGTCAGGTTGTCAGCCCATCGCCTAAACTACAATATACTGAAACCCTCGGATCCCTTAGCTGGTTTTTACAGCATGCCCTGGAAGAAATGCAGCTGGCACAATCTATGTTTTACTCTCGCTCCAGTCCAGCATGGAAGACAAATTTGACAAAAACGAGCGATTACTTTGTTGATTGGTCGCACTGGCCCATACAGGGTGTTAATTCAATTGCGTTTCCATAGCTGTGTGTGATGCAGGAATGGAAGTTGTATAAACATAGAATGTATCAGCCGTGTTCATTCGTAAAGCTAGTAAAGAAACCTGAAGTAATTCGTCACTACAGTAGTACTCCCTGCTTTTTTCTTTTTCAGACGGCTGATCGGCGCGCGGGAGATGCCAGTCGATGCGGCTAATTGATACCTAGGTGAATCAATATGATTTCGACCACCGCCGCATACAAAAAGTTGATGAAAACTAAAATATATGGTTTTTTACTATGGAAAATTTAACAACTGTATGGAAAATCTATTTTTTTGTAGTAACCTCTCGGGAATGCACCAGACACGTGTAGATGACCAGGAAAAAAACAAATTTGGAAAAGGTTTCAAGTCAAAATATCAATATTTAGGCCAAGAGAAAGTTACTTTCATACGTAACCTCGGTTCGAAATAGAAAATTTTAATAATTTCTTTTTCAGACGGCTGATAGGCGCGCGGGAGGTGCCAGTCGATGCGGCTAATTGATACCTAGGTGAATCAATATGATTTCGAACACCGCCGCATACAAAAAGTTGATGAATTAAGGGTTCTCTTTAATATCTTCAAACTATGGAAGAAAATTCTTCCTTGCTGGACTGGAAGAGAAAGAAAAACATAGAATGTGCCAGCTACATTTCCTCCCGGGCATGCTGTAAAACCCAGCTATCCGAGGGTTTTAGTAAGTATATTGTAATTTAGGTGATGGGCTAACAACCTGTCACATCAGCAATATACCTACAAATCTATCTTAAATGACCCTCAAAACTTTGTCAGACGTGGCGGAACCATTTTGTTTTGAACCGTTTTGTTTAGGTCGAGTACACTCGTAATTATATACATATGTATGTATATACTACTAAGAAAAAGTAAATAAAGTGATAGAGGTGATCCAACTGCAGCATTTGAAATCCAAACAGATAACAACGAGAGATTACTCCGTTGATTGTTCGCACTGGACCATACAGGTTGTTAATTCAATTGCGGTCCAGCCGCTTCATTTAGTAGAAGAGATGCAGCTTCCACGGCTATATTTAAGAATAAGTTAAATAAATGGTTATATACCAATTTTATAGCTTTACGGATTTTTTAAACAAACCTATTATTTTATTTTAACAAAATAGCTAAATGAATCATATTATACGTATGATGATTGTGAATTGTCACAATTCTAATTGTTTTGTGTTATACTTTTAATATGACTCATATAACAAAGTTTGTACATACGTACATATAATCACGCCTTTATCCCTAATGGGGTAGGCAGAGCGTAAACGACCTAAACAAAGGTCGTTTCTCCACGTCTGTCAAGCTTTTGAGGGTTATTTATGATATATTTGTAGGTATATTGCCATAGTGACAGGTTGTCAGCCTATCGCCTAAATTGCAATATACTGAAACCCTTGGATCCCTTAGCTGGTTATTACAGCATGTCCGGGAGGAAATACAGCTGGCACATTCTATGTTCTTCTCTCGCTCCCAGGCCAGCATGGAAGTACAAAGTTTGTTGTTTTACAATATTCACAAATTATTATTTCTATATTTTATTTTTCTGTATTTCAGTATTTTAAAATTGACATGTAATATTGTTTACCAATAAAGAATTGTATTGTATTGTATGGAGTAAAGCTAACGCAATAAAGAAACCTGAGGGTTCCTTCACTATAGCAATACTCCCTGCTACTTTGAACTGACATAGATTTTACTCTCTTTAATACTATGTAAACTTATGGGGGTTGCTCAGTCAATGAAACTGAACAACTAACACCAGGAAATTCTTTCAGGAGACGAAAAGAAATACATTCCCATACAAAATTACCACCTCGATCAGACAATTTGTATGAAAAAGCAAAATTTAAATTTCACTTTCTGAAAAAAAAACCTGCTGATGGTTGTTTAGTTTCGTTGACTGAGCAACCCCTATTAGTTTGCGTGACGCTGTCCCTTACATCCGTATCTTCAAATTGTGGAAGAATGGACGTACTTTTACTGAAGACTTTCATTTCATTGACGTTATTGTTTGAACGTATATAGCCATTAAAAGGCTTCCGTTGTTAATAAGCAAGATATCAATCGTTTAATTGAGCTGGACAGCACCTCACCTCAGTATCTGATACAGTGTGACCGACGTAACTATTCCGGTGGCGATACTTGGAACTAAAATTTGACTATGGAACGCCGTGCCGGTTAAAATTAAACGATCTCCATCACAGGCAATTTTTAAAGAGCGAGTTAAAAAACACTTTATTGAACTTCCATAGAATACTTGTTTACTATTCCTTTCTATAATGTATGTATTCGTTTATTATATGGTAGTTTATTATCTATTATAATAATTTATGTAATTCATGTACATATCTTCCATACTAGACTGGGAGAGAAAGAAAAACATAGAATGTTCCAGTTGCCCTTCCTCCCGGGCATGCCGTAGAAGTCAACAAAAGGGATTCGAGGGTTACAGTGTATTGTAATTTAGGCGATGGGCTGACAACCTGTCACTACAGCAATACACATTACAATCTAAAATTGCCCTCAATTTATGTCAGACGTGGCGAAAGCGCCTTTTAGGAGGCGTTTTACGCTCTGCCTACCCCGTAAGGGATAAAGGCGTGATTTTATGTATGTATGTATGTCATGTACATCTTAAATGTATTTTATGTAGTTTTGTCTATATTCATTAGTTTATAGTAAAATGCACTATCTCGCATTTTCAACATTTGATTTCCTTTACCTAAGGTTGCCTGGTACAAATTGCTACTATAGCAATAAGGCCACCTTGATTGTTTTTTAGTTTTTATTTAATTTGATTTCATTTCCTGTTGTTTTGTTTTATGTGCAATAAATAATATATCTATCTATCTATGGTTACACTGACAGGAATGAAGTGATCACAGCTATAGTGGCGCCGCTTACAGATGCACAGATATCCCGGTTAATCTGTAACTGGACGCCTGCAGCTAATCGACAAGGCCTAACAGCTTCAACAGGCAAGTGTTGATTTGACTACAAAGAGAGATAGATAAGGCAATGAACTTTAACGAACTTTCATAGACAATGAACTCAATTATGGCATATAATATTTAATATAATATAATATTTATGGCAAATAAACGTTTTTATTTTATTATATTTTATAATTCTAGATACCACCGGCTTAAACTAAAATTTAAATCTATCTGTCACTTACAAAATAATAAAATTGAAAAAGGACAGGCGATTTATACTGTATGGTTTTACACCTTGTCCGCTAAATTTTGACACGCTTTTGCACGTTGTTTCTGTCAATTTTATACGCCATATATAACGGCGGACAAAAATTACAGATAACGCATAAAACCACTGACTATAAATCAAAAACCGGAGAGAATAGATTCCCTGTCCTTTTCCAATGTTTTTAGTCTGAAAGTGACAAATAGATTTTGATTTTAGTTGTAGCTGGCAAATTCCCAACCCATTATTCTTTGAACCTAACATGTAGCAATTATTAAAAGACTTCCGTTGTAAATAAGTTACATATCAATCATCTAATTGGACTGGACAACACCTGTCAGTTTCTGGTAACTGGAGGTCTGTAACTATTCGACAGGGTACCGTAACAGGTAAAGTATTTATCTGACAACAAAGAGATACAGACACTTAATTAACTTTCATTGACATACGAATATCTGATCCTCTAATTAACAAGTACCTACCGCAAAATACTAGCTTTCTGCTCTGCTGTTTTAACCGGTACTACTGATTATTTTTCTACATACATACATAAAATCACGCCTTTATCCCTAATGGGTTACACAGAGCGAAAACGACTTAAACAAAGGTCGTTCCGCCACGTCTGACAAGTTTAGAGGGTTACCTATTTATTACATTACAGATGATTATGATGTATATTGCAAAACACTATAACCCTCGAATTCCTTAGCTGGTTTTTACAGGATGCCCGGGGGATGCAGCTGGCACATTTTGTTTTTCTATCACTCCCAGTCCAGCATGGAAGTGACCATATGTTTCTCATGGGTAAAATATAAGTTTTCCCAGAATATAGTTAATAGAAATTTATTGTCAAAGATATTTTATCCTTTTATATTTCTTTTTTATTATCACATTAAAAAATATCAAATTCCTCTAAAAACATATACATATTTAGCCCGTGAAGTTTTATTTTCTGAAATTAACTCTACTCCACTTGGTTCAGGTACAAAAAACTAGCTGGTATTGGGAGCACAGTGCACTCAACCGAAACACGGAGTTACCTTTTAGTTATTTTGTCTCGGATCACGTAAGCTGACCCGGCCGATCACTGACCTACTGTACTATATAACTACAAAGACTTCTATATAAACTAAGGTAGACGCGGGTTACTAAGCAAATCACCACTCATAAAGCGATCCCGAAACTACAACATTCATTTGTTTACTGATGGATTGCTGAAGGGAAGGGTGCCAATGTCCCCTCGTTGAAGCTTCAAGTTTTGGCGCATATGCCGCGTCTACCTTAGTTTATATAGAAGTTTTTGTACAACTATAGTTTAGATTTGACTCTATGATTGAAGTGCAACATGCAAAATAAATGTTAAATGAAACTGGTGCTAGGTCAAAATGTTAACAGCATTGATTGATGGATAATGTAATGACATCGTGCCAAATGGCAATGAAAATTTATTTTTATTAAGTTCATCCTTATTCTCACATTTTGGGTCACAGTTGTTGGATGGTATTAAAAGTTCTAGATGTATAAGCTTTCATGTGGATGTAGTTTCCAAGGTGGAGCTTTTAGCCAGCCTGCGCCATGTGATCCTTTTAATGCTTTCGGGCTTAAACGGTTTTGCCCTGATGGACCCTACGAAATTTGGAATAAGTAGGATAGAATTTTGAAAAGTATTACAACTATTAATATTTCTTTCGCAGTAGAGACCCATAGGGTCCGGCCGCTAAAGGTTTTCTGCACGATCCATCCAGACGTCTCATCTATGCATCCAGTGACCCGAGGTCTGGCAGTTTATTTGCCCCAAGAATAAGCCTATCCAACCAGAGAGGAAATGCTGCCAACTTCCTGGAAACCCTGCCTCGATGTGAAGTCTTGGATGAAATATTCTATGAATAAAATGTGAATTGTTTAATTGACCTTATAATTTTCCTATTAATAAATAAATAGTGGCGATTGAATCTATGATTTATGCTCCTATTTATGAAACGATATCAAACTTGAGAACAATATTAAGTATAGATTTGATATTCCAGCTTGTACTGAAATAACATTTCTTAAACGAACTCAAACTCGCTGTCCTAAAAGGCCTAAAAGTTTTTTTCTAAAACTTAGTCATATAACATTACTTTAGTTCCATTCATTTGTTCACGGTATAGCAACACCAGCTTCACGGTAGCCACTTGATTTTTTAACACTTTCACTTCGAATACGGTGCCTCAAGTTTTTACGACACTTTAACTTGGCTTCGAGTGGCCGAAAAATGCGGCGTCATCTTATCTTATTAGAAAACGAACGTATGGCAAGTACCATTTGAATAGGCCCAAGTGAAATCAAACTCTTATCGGCCATCATTATTTTTGGTACCACCATGACTTTCGGTACTCTGACCTCAACATGCCGAGTATTGCTGACATTAAAACCAGAAAGTTTAATTCTATTCTATTATTATTGGCTGCACTATTAATATTCTTCCATGCTGGACTGGGAGCGAGAGAAAAACATAGAATGTGCCAGCTGCATTTCCTCTCGGGCATGCTGTTAAAACCAGCTAAGGGATCCGAGGGTTTTAGTATACTGCAAATTAGGCGGTGGGCTGACAACCTGTCACTACAGCAATATACCTACAAATCTATCTTAAATAAGCCTCAAAACTTTGACAGACTTGGCGCAACGACCATTTTTTGGGTCGTTTACGCTCGGCCTACCCCATTAGGGATGGGGGCGTGATTGTATGTATGTATGAACATTAATATCACTGGTAAGTAAGTAAGTAAAAATACTTTATTGTACACGAAAACAAGAAATACAGGAATAAACTTAAAAGAATGTGCACAAAGGCGGCCTTATAGCTGGAAGCGATCTCTTCCAGACATCCTGGTATTGGCGACTCAATTCTCAATCATAATAATTTAATCATACTGATTACCAGGATTATTCGTAAGAAATTGAGACACAACACTTAGGGCCCGTAATTATAATCAACTCTCAAGAGTAACCAGAGGTTTGAGTTTGTATCAGAAATGTCATTTCAGTACAAAACGGCCTATCAAATTCAAACTTAATATTGCTCTCAATCTTGAAACGAGCCCTAACATTCGTTCATCAAAATAAAGGGACTTGTAGGCTCAACAAATAATTAGCAAACATTTAACAAAAATATACTGTATATTTACATTAATTACAGTCTAAACATTATTGTCTAATTTAAATCAGTAAAACATTGGTTTCTACCTCCCAAACAAACACTCATCGCCAAACAAAATAATTAAACCCCTTCAAATGGCAAACATTACATTACCACACAACGGAATAAATTCAAGTTTTCAAAATTCCTCAGATTTAAAATTTGAAAATTCTAGATTATTGTCAATACGTGTATTTAAATAGTTTAATAATAAAATTATAAGCCATATTATTAGAAAAAAAATTACAATGAACTAAGCTTTCCAATAAAATTAATTCCAATCAAAAGCAACTTATCAAATCCTAAAGAAATAATATCACAAAATACGTAATAAATAAATTGAGCCTTCTAAAATCAATTGGTAACCATCTTATAAATTGTGGCACCCTTCGGACGCCTGAAATGCCATGTAATAAAAAAATGGCTGCTCCAATTTTAGACCCCGTAGTGATATAAACCTCTCATCTCAAGGTTAATCTAACCTATATTTTGATATTATGGATCAAAATAATTTTATCTTTATTCCAAAAAGGTTTGCTCTTTTTAGTCTTTTTTTTTACTAAATAAGTAACAATATGCAATAATTGACGCATTTGTATAATAACCTGAGCAGCTGTAACGTTCATATCACCCGAATAATTTGTAACAACATCTAAAAGATAGATCCTCCTATATCAAGAAATATTCTGGCCCAACATAGGAACCACATTTAGGAAAGTCTGAAGGCGCTTGGACAAAATCTCTTTCTTTGCCTACTTTTAGTACAAAATCTAATCCTCTAGTCCAATGAGATGATCGTTCATCCCTCATCATCCAGTACCCTGGATTATCAGCCTTGAATCTTAAAGCTACAGCACCAAATTTGGGAATAACTATAGTGTCTTTGACGACTGGGTCGATGAGGTTTTTGGCCTCGAAAAGTTTGTCTTCTTGATTCATTTTGATGATGGCTTCCTTGTCCAAACTCTTGTTGAATTCCCTGATGCCGATGACGTGGAAGCTGTAGCCGTGGAGGTGGAAGATGTGGTCTGATTCTCCTCCTGGAACAAATATAACATTTAATTTTGTTTTCTTTTTGTACACTTTACAGAACTAGACTTTTACAGATTTATGTTATAGGATCATCGGGATCGGGAATAGCTAGATAATACATATGTCACACTTTTTTTAACTACTACTTAAATCACTTTTTTATTATTATCTTCTAGATAAGCTCAGAGAGTGACCTGACCAAGTTCTTTGAGCGGAAAAGGAAGTCATAAAGTTATTTTTTAAACAACGAAACTTCTCCGAATACAATGCAATACAGAACGGAACTTCGCAGAATTAAACTGTTGTGTAGGTATTTACTTTGTTACATAACGGAGTGCGTAATATCCAGTAATGGAAACAAAACTTAGGTCATATTAATAATCCAGATTTAAATAACTTCTATAAAGTTCAAAAGCTGCCATAAAAATTCTTTAATAAACATACATTAATAAATCCCTGAGTCATATTAATAGGTACACTTCCCAATGAAGCTCAATAAACACAAGCCACTCCACTACACCTGGCTAATAGATGTCCGTCATAGATTATGCCGGCAATATACAGGCTTGGAGCATTGTAAACCCTGTTGAAATGTCGTATATAAATCAAAGCCTGACCCCCCGCCGGGCCCGGGGGTCATAAATCGCTCACTTTGATTAGCATTGTGGCTACCGGCCTGCGGACAACACTATACGTGTATACTTTCAATTAGATAGACACTATAAAGGGTGTGTGGCCGGGACAACGTCTATTATTCATAGACTAGGGCAGAAAATTCCGGTGTTTGAATGTGCATGTGCCTACGTTAATCAGGTGACAAGTTTTTTCAGCGATTATGTTGGAATTTAGTTATTTGTCAAAGTTTTAATAAATACTTAGTGAGTATGTCAAAGTTCTAGTAGTAATATTTATTAAGATAAACAATTTACTTAACCCCAGAATCTAGATCTACCTAATTTGCACCTAACTTTAAGTGCCTAATTTGCTTCTAACCAAAGAAAAAAAACAATTACTATGGAAAACTAATAGATCTTATAATATTCTTCTTCCTTTAGATTATGTAGCTTTCGGAGACTAGCTCACACTGTGTCAACTGTCAAGTGATATGGCTCGTATTTATAAAGCAATCTCAAGATTGAGAACAATATTAAGTATGGATTTGAAAGGCCATGTAGTACTAAAATGACATTTCTAATACGAATACAAACTAGCTGTCAGTTCCAAGCGCTGTTTATTAATACGGGCCTATTATGTGTTGTTGGCAAATTAGTTCAATTACTAAAACTTCTATTTCAATACGTTGTCATATCTAATAGATAAAACTTATTTTAATCTTCGGTTAAAAGACGTGAAACTTTGTTTACCTTTATACTAAAACTGAGTTGGAAACACTATAGCCACAGAGCCTGATCCGGCACTGGCAGGAACTCTTCGACATATTATTATCTGATATCCGTGGTGATACCTGAACACTATAATTTAATACTATAACCGCACACGCAACGACGCACAACTAGTAACTAGAATCTAGATCAAGAGAAAGGAGAATTAAATTGTTTTAATAATAATGTAGAGCAGTTTTCAAAGTGTTAATTATTTCTTTCAACACTTATTATGAATTTTTTAAACTAAAAGGCATTTTTAAGATAACAATGATGATGGCTTAATAATTAACCACGAAAAAGTTTTATTCATTATGGTATACAAGTTGAGTGAGTGAATGGGGGATTTTTATTTTTTATTTGTAAAGGTCTTTATTTATCAATAAGTTTAACATATAACATTCTTGACATAGTCGAAGAACATATTATCTTAGAATATACTACACTTCACCGGCGACATTGCCTTTTGGAAGAGATACTAATAATAGTATATAAAAAAAAATATCATTAACTCCTTATATTAATAAAGTCTTAAAACTAAAATTATGCAAGTCTTGTAAAACTGCATTTTTGGCTAATACTATAATAATATTTTAACAATTTAACTTCCTACAATTTTGGAATGACCGATGTCTATAGGGAAATAATCGACGAAGTAAGGTAGCTACACAACAAAATGCGGCCGGACTAGTACTTCGAACAATAGATCGCCGCGCGTCTAGTCGACTGCGGCTCCGTCATCGTCATCAGAGTGGTCAAGCAGGTAGTGATGGGGTAGTTTATATGTTTTATATGTATCGATAAACGGTAAGTCTTTATATCGTGTTTTACCAATTGTGGATATAAGTTTATTTTTATGATTTTTATTAGTGTGCAAATAAAATTTTCGTGTTAATTTGAAAATGAATTCTTGCAGAGTAGGGAATTTTAATTTGTTGTGAAGAACCTTAAGATTTGTACGAAAAGGGGCATTGTATGAAATTTTGATGGCTTTATTTTGTATGACTTGAAGTTTGTTATAATTAGTTTGACATGTGTTGTTCCAAACTGGTGATGCGTATGTGATACAGGGACGAACTAAGGTAGTGTATATTTTTAATTTAGTTTTAGCGCTAAGCTTACTTTTCCTATTGAAGATAGGACTGAGAGCGGTAATGGCCTTCATTCCTTTTTTTCTGACTTCATCTACGTGCTGAGACCAATTTAGTTTCGAGTCCATTACTACTCCGAGGTATTTGACATTTTTCTTCCATGGTATATGAAAATTTTCTATTTTTAGCGTTTTAATGGGCAATTTTCTTTGGCGTGTAAAGTAGATCGCATCTGTTTTAGACGAATTTAACTTAAGTTTCCATTTTAAGAAAAAATCACTCAAACGATCGAGAGAGAACTGTAAACGACCGATTACGACGTGCTCCATATCAGAAGTCGCAAAAGAGATAGTATCATCAGCGAAACAAGCTAGATGAGTGTGGGGTTGTTTAGGAATGTCGTTAAGATATGTGAGAAATAAATTTGGCCCCAAGATAGATCCCTGCGGGATACCAGCAGGCACAGGAAAAGGATCAGATACGTCCAAACCCACGTGTACTCTAAACTGTCGGAAGCTCAAATATGATTTTATGATTTTGACGATACCGAAGGGAACACCATTATTAATAAGTTTGTGCAAAAGTCCCTTGTGCCAAACGGTGTCAAAGGCCTTTTCAATATCAAGTAAAAACATACCCGTTGATTTGCGCATATTCAGGTTGTAAGAAATATGCTCGCCAACTCTAGAAAGCTGTTGTACAGTGGAGTGTGATCGGCGGAAACCAAACTGTTCGTCAAGGAAAAGTGGCTCAGTTTGTTCAAGCAATCGGCTACATATGACTCTTTCGAAAAGTTTACCTAATACTGGCAATAGACTTATTGGTCGGTAGTTTGAGGGTACTGTTTCATTTTTACCTGGTTTCTTTATAGGTATCACCTTTGCCACCTTCCAACAAGTCGGGAAGTACGTTAGCTGCATACAAGCATTAAGTATTTTTGTGATAAGAACGATACATTTTTGAGACAAGTTTTTAAGCATTAGATTATGAATGCTATCAGAACCGGGGGACTTGCGATTTTTAAGTTGGCGAATGTACTTCCAGACTTCCCTAGGATGAGTAAAGAAGGTATTTCCATTTTCAAAACTACTCTCTAGTTTAGTAATTGAGGAATCCACCAAACTATCCACATCAGGATTCTTCCATTCATGCGTGAGAAGCATATTTTTATGAAATGCAGATGCTAGTGCATTGCATTGCTCTTGCCTGTCATTTGTATATGATCCATCAGACTTGACAAGAGGAGGAATCACAACTGGTTTATGGTTAAGAGACTTGACCGTTTTCCACAAATCTGTGTTAACATTTTCTACCCTTAAAAGCTTCCCATCCCATTCTTTATCGTTAAATAGAGTAATTGCAACTTTAATTCTATTTTGTAGATCGTTAATCTGAGATCTTAAGCATTTGCGTTGCATTCCAGATACACGCCTTTCACGACAGCGTAGATGGTTCTTATAATTTATTAACTGTTTGATGAATCGAGGTAAAGGCTTAGGTTTAGGAGTCGACAAGACTACCGGAACTGTTTTGTCACGGGCAGTCAACAAGGTACTAGTAAGATGACTTATCTCCTTGTCTATGATCGCAATAGAGTCAAATGTCTTACTGGTCAGATTAATGTTATTGTTTAGATATTTTCTATATTCTTTCCAGTTTCCATCGTTATATTTAAACAAGGGATGGGTATATGGTTCCCTACGATCAAAATTACCACCAATAGTAAAATACACTGGAAGATGATTTGATGAAAGAGCCGGTAAGGTGATGATGTTATTCACACTAACGATGTTGAGAGCCAATACCAGATCTGGGTTGGATGGTTCATGTTCTCCATTATAGTGAACTAACGTAGGTTGACTGGGAGCGTGAATTATGAATTCATGTTGGGTCATATGATCGAAAAGTATACGTCCACGAGCATTTATTTTGCTTGAACACCAAAGAGGGTGACGAGCATTAAAATCACCGACAAGCAAGACATGGTTGCCAAGCGAGAAGAGCAAGTCTAAATCTGTCATCAAAAAAGGGAGATTTGGTGACTGGTAGACAGAAAAAATTAAATATCGAGTGCCCGTAAGATTTAAACTTATACCAACTGCTTCCAGATATTTGGTATTTGGACTGCTGATACACGAATGTTTAATATCAGACTTAATAAAAAGAGCCACTCCTTGTCCAAGAATGTTACAATGTTTATCGCGCCTGTAACAGGCATACCCTGGAATATTAAGACTCCTATGGCTACCTATCCTTGTTTCACATACTGCTATGATATCAACAGACATGTCGCAAACCACTAGGTCAATCAATTCGTTAAATTTAGTACCTATACCATCGGCATTCCAATAGACAATTTTTAACTGATCAAACATAATTACCTAGGTGTCTCAATACCAACATAACTTTGTCCACGAGACAAGAGCATGACGAAAATTCACTTTTTAGGTTCCTAATAATTGATAATATGGCCAACATTTCTTTAGTTTCGGAATCAGGGTCTCTAGATTCTTGGGATTTTATCTTGCTGTAGTCTGGGAGAGGCGCAGCATTTAGCGGATTTCCTTTTGTAACACCAGCCCAAGATGTGTAGCTTGAAGCTCTTTCTCTACGTTTGTTTACATACGGAGGCGGATCGACGAATTCTTGAGTTGATAGTCGCATGTAGGTGGCAGGTGGTGGAATGGGCTTAACATTTTTCTGCTTTTCTAGTTGTGCAAGATATTTGACACGCTCTTTGCACTGTCGATAGTTTGCCGGGTGATCCTCTTGACAATTACAGCACTTAGCGGTCTGCTCCCGATCTTTTTTGGGGCAATCTTTAGAGGCATGCAAATCGAGACACTTAACACATCTCTCAGGAAAATTGCAGTTTCTTGCAGCATGGCCGAAGCGTTGGCAACGGTAGCACTGAGTGCCAACTGAAGTTTTCGGTTTGTATTTTTGAATCGTTACGACACAACTACACAAATATTTGGTTTGTTTAAATTTGGCTACATCTGAACCTGCAGGAAGTTGCACTAAGATTGGCGGGTACGACGATTGGTTTTCATTGGGCTTAGAAGTCTTCAAAATGGTTATAGTAGCATTCTTATAACCCAAATCTGCCAGTTCAGTATGCAGATTGTCAGTAACAGAGCCTGGGAGTCCTCTGATGACTACTTTGACAGCTCTCTCTTCTTTGCGGGTAAAAGTATGAAAGAAGACGTTTTCGGTACGCATTCCCTCAACTACAGCTTTATGGCCTTCAATCGTGTGGCAGTGAACTGCTATCTTACCTCCGCTTCGGTACTGAAGGTGAAAGAATTTCGTATAACGGGATATGCAATCCAAAATCACTTGATGCGTCCAGCCTTCTTTGATTTCAGCAACTATAGGGGGCACGCGAATCTTCGGCTTTACCGTGCTCTCAGGTTGAGAAGAGCAATCTCCAGGTTTTGAATTAAGTCCGAGACCAGCATATCGATTTTGTGTTTGAAAAAATGGTTTTTTAAGTTGCCTTACATTTGGTGCGGGGCGCTTTGGAAATGTACAGTCTTCATTCTCTTCACGAGGTCTTTTACTTGCAAGACTCTCCGAAGAAGACGATTTCACAAGAAACTTATCCATACTGATGATCTATCGACATTGGGAATCGATAACAATCCCATCACTAAAGTGACCAGAACAATAGCGATACTTAGTTCGTAACTTGTATGCGTGCGCCAGACTTGACGTTCGGCGGGTAACTGAATGGGGGATTAAAAATGCAGAAATCTACCTAATTTATTTATTGTTTTATTTCAGGCAACTGAGGCCCATATCAATACATAAAATACTATACATAATAAACTTAAATCTAATAAACAATACTATAAATAGGTACACTACAAATAAATTAGACCTAAAAATAAATTAACATAGCACTATTACAACTATGCTGACTCAGGAATCTTTGGCTCAGTCATTTTTATAGTAGCAAAGCGACACTACTGTCAGATACTTCACTACATAGTATAAAACAAAGTCGCTTTCTCTGTCCCTATATCCCTTTGTATGCTTAAATCTTTAAAACTACGCAACGGATTATGATACAGTTTTATTTAATGGATAGAGTGATTCAAGAGGAAGGTTTATATGTATAATACATGCATAATATAGTAGAGGAAGACTGATGATTTCCGTGCGATGCCGGGGCGGTTCGCTAGTTTTTCTATAAAAAGAACTTTATTATCTATATTGGCATTTCATCAACATTCATTTTAATTTACCCATTTTAATATTTTTACGGATCAACACGCGATACGATTTAGGTAAACCATAGGAATTACCTTTTATCCCGACGTTTCGACGATGTTTCAATTGTCGTGATCGCGGGTGAATTCAATTTAAATTAGTACATGCAGGAAGTACTTGACCCTTAGTTAAGAAATGCAGTTTTAAGTACCTTATCTACATATACACTGGTTTCATTAAGACGAGATTACTTTAAAGTTTCTTGTCAAGGTGTAAGTAGTTGAACCGGTTCAAACCTTAATTAAATAGCATTCCCATACTTCTTCTTGTCGAGTGGGTTACGAGTCAATCGACCGGATGAACCCTGGTGTCAGAGATTTTAAACCGCCTAATAACAGAGCTAATAGGCCTCTGACATAGTTTGTATAACGACCACTATCAAAGACAGTGACTGCATGGGACCGACGGCTTTACGTGCCCTACGAAGCTCGGAATCATTTTTCTTTTCGCATAATCAGGTGATTCAGCCTGCAATGTTCTAACAAAACTTCGGAAAATGTCACAAAGTGATAAATTAACAAATATCTACTTTGTGTTTCGACAGGTACCCTGGTAATCTTGGGTCACATTCCTAGGGGGGACCCTGGGAATCGAACCCAGGAACTCCGGATCGTAAGCCCATGGCTCTGACCACAAGATGACGGAGGCAGTTACTCCCATACTGCACCAGTCTAGTCAGCAAAGAAAATCAGAAGCTATAATAATAACTTCTAATTTCTTTGCTTGAATGAATATCCTCTAAGCAAAGTGTAATTTTGATTGTATACATATGGAAGTGTTATGATGATTTGTGAGCTAAGTCAAATAATATTTAATTGTTTGATATTTTAAACGTAACACTTGACTGCTATTTATCATGCGTTTTACAAAGCTACATTTTTGACATGCACATTATAGTTTGACAGCTGAGCGTTAAAAGTAAATGAATATAAATATATTTATCTATTCTGATTTTATAACGATTAAATAGGTATCTGTTTTATCTGCTGTTTGTTTCATTGTTCGATAAACTTTAAAACTACTAAATTCAATTTAAATTTTCCACTAGAATAAGCCGTAAAGAGATTTTGATAGACACACAGAGCCGAGTTACTTCCTCATTTCCAATATCATTGATTAGAATTCAGTACAGATACTTCATTGCATTACATTCGAGAAAGTTGACTCGATTCATCATTGACTATTCATCTCGCCAATATGACATTTAGTCACAATCTGGCCTAGATGCAGTCAGGGCCTTATGCTGCTGCACGACATGCATCCATCAATTCTATTCATGAGCGCATGAAATATGAATGCACATTCCTTGATGGATTGGATTGGATTGCTTCTATGCTGGACTGGGAGCGAGAGAAAAACATAGAATGTTCCAGCTGCATTTCTTCCCGGGCATGCTGTAAAAACCAGCTAAGGGATCCGAGGGTTTCAGTATATTGCAATTTAGGCGATGGGGTGACAACCTGTCACTACAGCAATATACCTACAATTCTATCATGAACATGTTGTACGTAGTGAGGCACAAATGATTGCCTATCAAATATATAAAAAAAAAAGACCGCCAGAACCACGCATGTGATGGGCACGGCTGTATTTAATAAAATACCCGATGTGATCAAGCAGGCACCATGCTTAAATAGCTTTAAATCACGGCTTAAGCGGTGGCTTGTCGAACAGGCATTCTATAGTTATAATGATTTTATTAATTTTAATGATAATAAAAGCAATACAATTTAAATTATTATTAATGTGATATACTTAAGTGTTACTCAAATTGGAAAGAGCACAGAGATCGATTCTCAAAGTAATGTTGAGGAGGCCTTTCCTTTTTCCAACAATTGCACTTTACGAGGAGGCGCAGGTTTTGAGTGTCAGAAGGCTGTATATACTTAAGTGCACCCTATATACTCACAAACGTGTTTTAAACTCGGACTACCAGAGACTGTTGCGGCGTCGAGTCTTCAAGATTGATAGCTACCAAGTGAAAACATCCTTTGCTCGTAGACATATAAATTTTCTAGCCCCTTTTATTTACAATAATATAATTCGTTTGTATGACTTCAGGAATAACAATCTCCGTGAGACAAAAGTACACCTAATTAAGTTATTGTTGACTTGGACTTACAGATACTCCGAAGATTTCCTTAAAATTGTTGAGTAACATCAGGAAACTTTCTTGACCAAAGTTAAATCTTATATGTAAAGTTATTTATTTTTGTTTTTATTTTTGATTATATTTTTGTAGTAATTAATATTCCCAATGCCTTGTTTATTGTAATTGAATATAAATATATATTTTTTCTTTTATTATTTTTTTTTTTTTTTTTTTGAGTATGATTATGAAATAAAGTTTATGATTTGTTGATATTTTAATAAAATTTAATTACTTAATGAATTAAAATTGTTTTATGTGATTTAAATTGTTTTATGTTATGAAATTATTTTTAACTTAATTGATTATATACTTCTGCATGCTATTTATTTTAATGTTTTAAGTTTTACACCCGCGATACAGGCCTAGCCTAGTGTGTGGTGTATTGTAACCGGAATGTTGGCTGCAACCTAAAACTAATTGAATGTGATGTTAGTGTTTGTATGTAGCCTGATAAGTTTTTTATGAATAAAAATAAATTACTTACTTACTTAAGTGCTTATAATTTCTTGACTTGTAATTTACAATTATTTATAAATTTGTCTATCTCTCTCTATCTCTATCTGAAATTACCCTCAAAACTTTGTAAGACGTGGCGAAACGACCTTTGTTTAGGCCGTTTACGCTATGTCTACCCCATTAGGGATAAAAGCGTGATTATATGTATGAATGTATGTTATTTCTGCGGTGTTGTAAAAATCCCAGGCCCCACAATAAAAACTAAACTAACTCAAACTGTTCCAGCTTGTTACAAGTGTGAAACTGTTACTGTGTACCTAACTTCGCAACATATTTCATTTGAACTGTCTAGTAGTCAGAGGCATGGGCTCACGATCCGGAGGTCATGGGTTCGATTCCCAAGGCGAACACAGTGTTGATTTTTTGTTATTTTATCATTTTATGAGTTTTACCCAATTTGGTTAGGACAATGCAGGCTGAATCACCTGATTGTCTGGAAGAAAAAAGATTCCGTGCTTCGGAGGGCACGTAAGCCGTCGCTCCCGGTCGCTGTCTTTGATAATAGTCGTTACTCAAACCATGTCAGAGGCATATTAGCTGTGCTATTAAGCGGTTTAAAAACTTTGACACCAGGGTTCATCGGATCGATCGACTCGATACCCACACGACAGAAGAAGAACATATTTCATGTAAAATGCAAGAAGCGAGGCTACACTCTGAGTGTACTTACTTTGTAACTTTAATTTTGCAGGTCGCAAGCCAACTATGTGCGGTTTCATATTCAGCACAAAATTTCCACGTAGTTAGGTACTCTTCTGCAGCGAGTAAAGTTTTTGTACACCTGTATTAACTTTGCTCTTGTAATATTGTAGGTTATCTACTTAGTAGCGAGTTCTGTTTATAAAGTTACTAGCGACCCGCCCCGGCTTCGCACGAAAATCATCAGTGTTCTCTACTATATTATGCATGTATTATACATATAAACCTTCCTCTTGAATCACTCTATCCATTAAAAGAAACCGCATCAAAATACGTTGAGTAGTTTTAAAGATCTAAGCATACATAGGGATATAGGTACAGAGAAAGCGACTTTGTGTTATACTATGTAGTGATAGTCTGTTGCCATAATCTTAAGGCCCGCATTAATAATCAGCTTGCAAGAGTGACAGCGAGTTTGAGTTCGTATCAGCAATGACATTTCAGTATA
This sequence comes from Scrobipalpa costella, assembly GCA_949820665.1. Taxonomy (NCBI): domain Eukaryota; kingdom Metazoa; phylum Arthropoda; class Insecta; order Lepidoptera; family Gelechiidae; genus Scrobipalpa; species Scrobipalpa costella. The sequence goes on from OX463306.1 coordinate 6,814,459, forward strand.
AAACGACCTGTCAAATCCATACTTAATATTACTCTCAATCTTGAGATTGTTTCATAAATTCGAACCTAAGTGTCTTGTATGATTAGGCCTCAGTGCATCAAAATTTTGTTAGACAACCACTTTGGCGTTCTAAACCGGAGTTCATGAGTTTTACTGGGCGCTGGGATTTATGCTTTCATTAAACCTATACACGTCGTGATCACCCTTGACTTATTGATGCGAACGCCCCAAATTTCTCACATTATTATTTATTTTTCCATGCTGGACTGGGAGTGAGAGAATGACATAGAATGTGCTAGCTGCAATTTCTCCCGTGCATGCTGTAAAAACCAGCTAAGGGATCCGAGGGTCTCAGTATATTGTAATTAAGGCGATGGGCTGTCACTACAGCAATGTACCTGTAAATCTATCTTAAATAACCCTCAAAAATTTGTCAGAAGTGGCGGAACGACCTTTGTTTAGGTCGTTTACGCTCTGTCTAGGGATAAAGGCGTGATTATATGTATGTATGTATTATTTGGTAGGTACAATTTTTCATGTGTGGTTAAAACTGCGCTCATCAAGCACTCGATGGCAAGTGATTTCGAAAACAGTGAACTTATAGAAAAAATCGATTGAACTGTGAGTCCGTGACAAAAGCATCATCTTCCTAGCCTTATCCCGTATTTCTCGGGGTCGGCTACCAAATCTAGGTGATTGAACGAGGGTTCCGGTTTTTACACAGAGCGACTGCCTTCTCACCTCCGCAACCCAGAAGGGAAACCAGACCCAATCCTAGATTAGGTCAGAGTTTTCATGCCGCCAATGCTTAGCACTGGCCTCTGATATGGCTTAACGACTAATATCTAAGGTGTTAAACGATATTAACCGGGACCAACGGCTTAACGTGACTTCCGAAGCACGGAAAAAGCGCCAAATAAACGTACATATGAAATTCGAAAATCGAAAAACACATTGGTACGTGGTGGGGTTTGAACCACAACCTCCCGCTCAGGAGGCAGCGGTCCAATCCAGTACACCATCGGGCTCCGTCCGTGTCTTCCGTGTGTGTGTGTGACAAAAGCATGCTATAGAAATATTTAATGATATTTGATTTGGCATGCGCACTATTAAGGCACTTGTCATATTTGACTACAACTAATACAGTTACCAATACGTTTACACTTTCGCAACACTGGCGCGACATCCTTGCGTTTTCTCTGTGTACAAACACGGTACAAACACAAGTTACACAGCGCATTGTTTGGTGGGAAGGGAATGTTTGCGAACACTCACGTTGGGGAAACAAGTGTCGTTGCCACATCCAGCTTTCCGAGAAAGCCGATACAAGTGATCACACAATGGGCTTAATTCTAGATTTAACCGACAGGAGATCTATTCTCTCTGTTTTTTATTTATAGTCGGTGGTATTTTGCGTTATCTGTCATATGATATGGCGGTTAAATATGTCAGAACTGGGTAAACGTGCAAATGCGCGTCAAAATCTAAGGTGACAATAGTAGCCAAGTGTCCCCATTAGTAAAAAAACTACGGTAGCTGCTTTCTGGGCAAGCAATATTAGCCCTTGTTTCTTGCCGACATGAAAGAAGAAGAAGTAAAAAAAAACATAATTCACTAAAATCACAGTGAATAGAAAAACTGGTCCAACAGACACAAGTTACAGTAATTAAGATAATTAAGTACCTTATACCGTACCTTTCTTCCATGCTGGACTGGGAGAGATAGAAAAACATAGAATGTTCCAGCTGCCCTTCCTCCTGGGCATGCTGTAGAAGTCAGGAAAAAGGATTCGAGGGTTACAGTGTATTGTAATTTAGGCGATGGGCTGACAACCTGTCACTACAGCAATACAAATCATTACAATCGAAAATTTGCCCTCAATTTTTGTCAGACGTGGCGAAACAGGCGGTTACGAGGCGTTTTACGATCTGCCTACTCCGTAAGGGATAAAGGCGTGATTTTATGTATGTATGTATGTATGTAATTACCTTATATTTGCGATTTATAGCTCGTTGTAGGAACAGGAAGAAAAATTTCCTTTGGTGGCCGTTATTCGCAATTTTTCTTCTTATTACTACAACGAACTATGAATCGCTAATTTATAAGGTTCTAAATTAACTTTATTACTATAACTTGAGTCTGTTGGGCCGGTATGTCGACTCACTGCGTTTTTAAAATTGGTCCAACAGACTCAAGTTACAGTAATTAAGATAATTAAGTACCTTATACATATATTTGCGATTTATAGTTCGTTGTAGGAACAGGACGAAAAATTGCCTTACATACATACATACATATAATCACGCCTTTATCCCTAATGGGGTAGGCAGAGCGTAAACGACCTAAACAAAGGTCGGTCCGCCACGTCTGACAAAAATTGCCTTAGGTGGCCGTTATTCGCAATTTTTCTTCTTGTTACTACAACGAACTATGAATCGCTAATTTATAAGGTTCTCAATTAAGTTTATTACTATAACTTGAGTCTGTTGGACCGGTATTTCGATTCACTGCGTTTTTAGTGGATTATGATATTTTTAGTAATGGGGGCACCACTTGGCTACTATCGTCACCTTAAGATATATTCGTATTAACGTTTAATTCTCGTATAAAACTCGGTCTAGTGGGAAAACTGTTTATGAGAAAAATGTGCTCTCACTTATCCAAGTTCGACTGTAATAGTATTTCTGCCGCTCTTGACTGACAGGTTAGCGTACAGTACAGTGCGAAATATTACTCACAATCTTATATTATGTAGCCGTTATGTGTCCCACTGCTGGGCAAATGCCTCTCTCCTCTCCTCCATGACTTCCTATTTTACGCCTCTTGCGGCCATGACCTGCTGAAGGCGTCCAGCTCGTCTCGCCATCGTCGTCTCGGTCTGCCGCGTCGCCTTCTGTCAGTCGGTGGCTTCCATTGTGTAGTGATTTTTGCCCACAATTCATCTGGCATGCGACAGACGTGGCCGGCCCAATCATACTTCAGCTTAGCAGATGCGTGGGTCACATCAGCAATCTCACTCACAAAGATAGTTTTTTTTTACTATATTTGTATATACTGGGTGCAACGAAACTGAACAACTATTACCAGGATTTTTTTTAGGAAATGTGCCCCTATCATTTTGCAGGACGCTGTCCCTTACCTTGTTTCAAGTATTTTTGCGTATAGTTTAGGCATATTTTAACTCCACCTGTTTCTTTACCATCAGATAAGATACTAAACGCACCACTATAAAGAATAAACGGGTAATTAAAAAATCGCTGAATAATATAATTTGCAACACAAAACATTAAGATATAATTTTAGAGAAACATGTAACGTAGAAAGCCAATTAATTTTATTATGTAGGTATTTTACAATTGCTAAACCACTTCCAGCTGTATAGCAATGGCTTTTACTGTAATGGCTAATTTAATTTAAAAGCATAACAATAATTTCTAATGGCTTTGTTAGTATAAATGACTTAATCATAATAAAAGTTATTCATAGCATCTTATTTGAAACAACATATAATCAAATAACTTGGATTCAAAAGCATAATTATCATATCTATACGTATGCCTCCTAGTCAGAGAGTTATAATTTACATACGTAGGTACGTAAAGTCACATCTTTATCCCTGATAGGGTAGGCAGAGCGTAAATGATGCACCACGTCTGACAAAGTATTGAGGGTTATTTAAGGTTTATGTACTTTCATTCTTCCATGCTGGACTGAGCGAGAGATAAACATAGAATGTGCCAGCTGCAATTCCTCCCGGGCATGCTGTAAAAACCAGCTAAGGGATCCGAGGATTTCTGTATAATGCAAATCTAATCTAATCAGTATACCTGCAAATCTATCTTGAATAACCCTCAAAACTTTGTCAGACGTGGCGGAACGACCTTTGTTTAGGTCGTTTACGCTCTGCCTACCCCATTAGGGATAAAGGCGTGATTATATGTATGTATGTACTTTTGTTTTTGTAATAAATAAATTGAAAACGACTAGACCGTTAAAATACAGCATATTCCAGATTTCTGAGAAAAAAATATTTAGTTTAAATATACCTAAGATTTAACAAATAAGCCGCGAGATAAATCTTGGGTAGAAAATATTGTATTTTAGGCATATGATAAACCTCGGTTAGAAAAAAAATATTTTAGACATATTTCAATCTTAATTAATTTTAGCGAACGTTCACTATACATAGAATAGCTCCTTACCATATAGAAAAGCCATACTGTAATTTGATATTTAACGCCATCCCCTTTCCCTACTAATCACTAGGAAATAATTATTCTCATTTTCCATAACATAAAGGGAAAATCTAAATCAGAATTACTTTAGAACTTCGTAGGAATATTTAGTTATGTTAGTTACGTAATGGAAATTATATTATTCATATTTACGTAGAGTCGTAGATGGTAAATTTGTGTTCATGAATGATTTTGTTATTTTGTAATAAAATCTTTCATATACCTAATGTTAATTTATGTATAACTTTGAGTTTTTTGTACGTAACCGCTATATTTGTTCAAAGAAAAATATATATTTAAATGTAGATTCAGTAGTAGGTTACTCAAACCATGTCAGAGGCCTAATAGCTGCGCTACTAGGCGATTTGAAAACTCTGACAACAGGGTTCTTCGGGTCATTGTTCGGATCGAGAATCGACTCGCTAAGAAGAAGAAGTAGTAGGTAGATATCAGCGGGCATAAGTTGGATGAGACCGGCTGAAGAACGAGCTCAGACACGTGGCATGGTAGAGACCTTTGTCCAGTATTAGACTGACACAGTTCAGCAGTGGTTGATGATGATATGCTTACCCTGGTCAAACATGACGAGCTCCACAGTGGCTCCAAGCGGCACGTTCTTCACATGGACGCGCTCCTCGCCCTGTCCGTCTTCAGAAGTCAGAAAGAATCCGACGTAATGTCTCTTTAGCAGTTGTTTCAGTAGATATACTTACCCTGGTCAAACATGACGAGCTCCACAGTAGCTCCAAGCGGCACGTTCTTCACATGGACGCACTCCTCGCCCTGCCCGTCTTCAGCAGGACAGAAGGAATCTGACGTGATGTCTCCTCCTTGGGTCAGGAGTGGGGACGCTGGGTACATGAAGCGGTGGCCGTCGGTCTGGCCCCAGCTTTCTGTAACAAGGCATAAGAGTTAGCTTAAATAAAAATCTTTTGTTTTTTTTACGTAAAACTTTAATACATACATATTTTCTTTACGGGTAGGTAGAGCGTTCAGTACAGTTCAATTAAATAAATATAAAATTAGATATTACTAATTTTAATTGCTCTCTTGTTACCTACTCATACTATATACTATTGTATACTTTTTTAAGTATTTAAATGAATAGGTAACAAGAGAGCTATACCGGGTGTAAGGGATAGCGTCCCACAAACTGATAGGGGTTGATCAGTCAACGACACTGAACAACTTTCACCAGGAAATTCATTCAGGAAGTGAAAAAAACATGGCTTTTCCATACAAAATGTCTGATTGAGGTGTACATTTTGTATGGAAAAGCCATTTTTTTCTTTTTTGTCATACAAATTGACACTTTCGCCTAACCTGAATTGGTGATCTACTTTCCCAAAAATATCAACTGACCGGATTCATTCTTTCCGGTCGCTCGATTTATTTTATTGATTTTTAACTTCTTTTGGTTTGGTCATAAGAGCATGGTTGTATGGTTTTATTTTTATATCTTCAGTTCACGGCATCGTAACGTGATAAAACAGGTAGATATTTAATGATCAAAATTATAAACTTTAAAAGAAAAGGTTTTTTTTTAATGGTCTTGTTATTCTCGTGTAATACCTGAATAAACAACACGTAAAAACAATTCTTTTGAATGTTTTTTCCAAATTTCTTACCCCTAAAGCCTTCAAGAATATGGTTTCTGTATCATCTTTCCTATCAGAAGTCAGGTTTATTTAAAATTAACCCGCAAGTTTATACCTACTTAAAATATAATTTCCCATTGGGTGATATTTTAACTACTAACCGATATATCGTTTTTTTACGTTAATACGATTCATGTTTTGTTTTAATCTCGTTTGCTTTCGATGTCAAACATATAATCACGCTTTTATCCCTAATGGGGTAGGCCGAGCGTAAACGACCTTAACGAAGGTCCTTCCGCCACGTCTGACAAAGTTTTGAGGGTTATTTAAAATAGAATTGTAGGTATATTGCTGTAGTGACAGGTTGTCAGCCCATCACCCAAATTACAATATACAGAAACCGTTTGATCCCCTTAGCTGGTTTCTACAGCATGCCCGGGAGGAAACGCGCTGGCACATTCAATGTTTTTCTCTCACTCACAGGCCAGCATGGAAGAAATCCGATGTCATATCATATCTGTACTGCATTTCGCTGATGCATACGTAGAAGAAATTAATATTAATGTAACCTTGTACCAGTAAAAGTTATGCTAAAGATATAATATTCACCTTGTCATGGATATGTATCACTCGTAGATAGGTAGGTATAGGTTACTGAGGCTCGTATTTATAAAGCGATTTCAAGATTGAGAATAATATATAATAAGCAATATTAAGTATGGATTTAACAGGTCAAATTGTACTGACATTTCAGATACAAACTCAAACTAGCTGTCAATATCAAGTGCTGTTTATCAATACGGGCCTAAGTGAGTAAAGTTTTACGAGTTGCATTTGGTGTTTACAGCCTCTTAAAAATTTCCTTTACGATGCAATTTGTTTCTATTTTGATTGCCAATCTGTTCTTAAATAACGTCAAACCATTTATTCTACTTTAGTTAGTTTGAAATTTGAATTTCGTTTAACGAGATATCAAACGAATTCACACGAATTAATTTTTCTTGACAGACAATCAGATAATTTTGTCTGCATTTCCTTGAAACCAAATAGCTAACTTTCCTAAGCGTGGTGTGACATTCAGCAATAAAGGTTCTAAAATAACAGAAGATTCTTATCTCAAACATTCGTAATAGGTGTTAGTTGTAATTTAATATGTGTAATGGTTCTTCGTAAACAACAATGTAAATGTCTGCCTTGCATAAGCTATAGACGGTTGTTAAAGGTGCATGTTACGCACAGAGATGGATTCATAGTAGATTTTACGACAAGTGCACAAAACAAGTCATTTTTGTCCGAGAATTTTAGCTGCCCGATCCCGCAGAGCGATGGCTGATATTATTCGAGGACAGAAGTGGTTTTATGCAAGAGTTGTAAACTCTGCATTTCACTTCGATTGCGAGGAAACTGTAAGTAAATCTACAACAATATTCTAAACAATTCTATCCTGCCATTTAACTTTTTAAATCTTTCGACATGAAATATTAGGCTTGGGCTGAAGACCTATACAGCCTACTATTAAATTAATAAACAATCGTACTTGAATTACATTTTATTATCGTTAGCGTATTTTAATGTCGTTAAAACACATAAGGCAAATAATTTAAAGTAAATATAATAAAACAACAAGTTCTATCTATGAACTTCTTATTATGTGTGGCTGTGTGGTCTAATTGTCTTTACCTTAGAAGCAAGTACACAAAATTTCGCTTTTCGAGCATGAGAAGTGAAAAATCTATTACCTAGATTGTTTTCTGTTTGGCTAGAACATATTTGACACGACACAAATATTATGAATGAACATCACAAATTCAACTTCGTCATTTATTAATGAATATTATTTTATCGATTAATAGCTGATATTTCGATTAAACGACCCAAAAACTTGATATTTAGATCATTATATCGCTTTTTTTCGTAATATCAGTTTCAAAAAATCATTTTCAATCTATAATGAACAATATTATGGATAATTTAGTTTCATATGTTGAACCTATTCGTGCATGGTGCTTCATTATTTATAATCCGATATTCTTATGTGACTATTATAATCAAAGATAACCTACACATTTTCTCAGATTTGTACAACTTAACTTAAAAAGCGTCCTTGATCTTCCAGCTAATATTATTCATTGTAATACAAGTAAGCGAGACATATCCGCGTTTCATCGCGGCATTATTTCATCCATCAATGACACCTAGGCTATTTACCGTATTTGTAAAGCTATCACAAGATAGAAAGCAGTATTAAGTATGGATTTGACAAGTTATTTTGTACTAAAATGACATTCTAATACAAACTGAAACGGGCTGTCAATCTCAAGTGCGGATTATAATTACGGGCCCTACCTATTTTAACAAAATTATTTTTAACTGATTCAAGTTGTTTTTATTCTGTTTTGAACCATTTCAACAGCCGTGGTTTTTTTTTTTTTTTTTTATATATATAGGCGAGCATTTGTCCGCCATCTCACCTGGTGGAAAGTGACGATGCGGACTATGTTGAAACATACTCACCTATGTAGTGCCTATTCACTCTCGCCTTGAAAAGGCCCAGGTTATATTGTTCCGGAAACAGATCCGCCGGCAGGGAGTTCCACTCCTTAGCCGTTCGCATTAAGAATGTGGAAGTGGTACCGGGAGAGGAGAATATTCAAAGACAATATAAAAAAAATACTCCATATACAGATATCTCCATACGTCCTGTTCTTAGGTGACATGCAATCAAAGCTTGTTATAAATTATTGTGGTCAGAATCGACGTGACTGTTATATCGGGGAATGATTAGCTTACTTTCTTCACTTGCTCTTAGACAGTGCGCCTGCGCATTATAATGTGCTTCGATATAAGCGTGTCATTAGGCAATAGGAACCAAAGAAAGCTAAGTAATGATCTAAAGTATATTTATGGCATATTTATGTGCTTTCATAGCCTTTCATATTTTATTTCAATTGTAGCATGGCAACCACTAAACAATCTCTGGTAAGTAACGGTAAACTTCTATGGACTTGCGTTTACTGCATATGCCCATAAATTTGCTTCTATTTTCAATTTATTTTTTTTACCTTAATATAATTTCTGTCAAGTTTTATAGTACCTACGGATACTATTCTTCTGCAAGGCCATTTTAAAAAAAATGTGTCATAGATCTTTGATTAAATTTAAAACGATTTTATTTTTAAAGCCCATTTTTTATTATATATCTTCCATACTGGACTGGGAGAGAAAGAAAAACATAGAATGTTCCAGTTGCCCTTCCTCCCGGGCATGCTGTAGAAGTCAGCAAAAGGGATTCGAGGGTTACAGTGTATTGTAATTTAGGCGATGGGCTGACATCCTGTCACTACAGCAATACACATTACAATCTAAAATTGCCCTCAATTTATGTCAGACGTGGCGAAAGCGCCTTTTAGGAGGCGTTTTACGCTCTGCCTACCCCGTAAGGGATAAAGGCGTGATTTTATGTATGTATGTATGTTTTTTTATAATTTATTTTAATTTCCGCTCTCATAAGTTCGTATAAACGCAGAATTCTTAAGTACGCCTTGGCCTGGTTATCTATCACCCTTTTCAACTATTTTTAGCCTGTCATCAAATCACTCACGATTATGATAAAATCTTAGTTGAAACGTGTCGCTATTAAAACACCACAGAAGAATCACCCACACTAAGGCTTGTAGTTATAAAGCAATCTCAAAATTGAGAGCAATATTAAGTATGTATTTGACAGGCCACATTGTACTGTAATGACGTATCTGATACGAACTCAAACTAGCTGTCAGTCTCAAGTACTGTTTATAATTACGGGCCTAATAAACTTCTCAGTAATCTCCCTACAATCTTTACGCTACGGTGACGGAAAACACTTTCGCTTCCGCCTTACCTACTAGTTTAGTAAAGACTGGACCACCCCTTGTGTTTTAATTAATATTTAACTAATTTCGAGAACTGATTTAAGAGATGTTGAAAGATGCTTTGCTGCCTTTTGCATAAGTAAGGTGTTAAGTAATTCTACTTATTTAGCATTTACAAGATTAGATTATTTGCAAAGACATGCACACATATCATCACGCCTGTATCCCTAATGGGGTAGGCAGAGCGTCAACGACCTAAACAAAGATCGTTTCTCCTCGTCTGACAAGTTTTAAGGGTTGTTTAAGATAAGATATTTATATCGCTGTAGTGACAGTGCCTAAATTACAATATACCTACTGAAACATTTTAATCCCTTATTCTTAAAATATACCTACGTTACATATACTTTTTACATTGCTGTATTCAACTAGCGTCTGTTAAGATGATTGAATCCATTCATGACTATGTACATAGAAAGAAAGAAAATAATAAAATCGTTTCTGGCTCGACTCGAACCTACTGCTCTGGAACGCCGGTCCATTACTCTACCAACTGAGCAAACGGTAGAGGGGGTGACGAATTTATCATAGTGTTCCTTATGTATACGTCATAGCGACGTAAGTGACATCTAGTATATGCCATGCCATGTATATGCCAGCCATGTATATGTTGTTATATGAAATAAAAATAGCATTGTAAGTGCTAAACTCTTCAAATAAAAAAGATGACTATCTAATATTCAGCTAATCAGGTACACGTTTTGTTTGGACCTCAATATAATTTTTGCTGTTTATTTGGTCTTGTGAAGCATTTTACGATGCTGGTCTTAGTAAATTAGTAAGTAATTGTACAAGAACAGTTCCTTCCAAAGCAACCTCTAATATCCAAAGGTCATATTTTATGTATGACCTCAATCAAATTTTTGCTCTTTATGTGGGTTTGTGTAGAGCCACATTTTACGACGCCTGTCTTAGCAAATTAGTAAGTAATTGTACAAGAACAGGAACTGTTCCGAAGCAACCTCTAATCTCCAAAGGTCGTATTTTGTGTATGACCTCAATCAAATTTTTGGTCTTTATGTGGTCTTGTGTAGAGCCACATTTTACGATGCCTGTCTAAGTAAATTAGTAAGTAATTGAACAAGAACAGGAACTATTCCGAAGCAACCTCTAATCTCCAAAGGTCGTATTTTATGTATGACCTCAATCAAATTTTTGGTCTTTATGTGATCTTGTGTAGAGCCATATTTTACGACGCCTGTCTTAGTAAATTAGTAAGTAATTGTACAAGAACAGGAACTGTTCCGAAGCAACCTCTAATCTCCAAAGGTCGTATTTTATGGGAGCAAAGTGGTTAACTACGATACTCGTGGGATATTTTACAGCCGACCAACCCTCGGAAAAAGAATGTTGTTTCAGAATAATTGCGACCTACTAACACAGTGCACTGCCTACGTGGTCTAGTGGTCTGAGCCACGGGCTCCTGATCCGAAAGTCGTGGGTTCACAAAGTAGATTAAAATATCTCTTTATCACTTTGTATGTTTTTTCAGACCGTCGGTCCCGGTCTTTAATAGTAGTTGTGATCAGAAAATATGTCAAAGACCTATTAAATGTACTCAGGCATTTTAAAAAAGCATACCAGGGTTCATTGGGTCCTTCGACTCGAAAACCCATTCGATAAGAATAAGATTGCGACCTACTGACACAGTGAACACGAAGCCTTAATAATAAACTCGTAGAGTAGTTACGTTTACGTGCTGCAATATGAAGGAAGGCGTGAAGACATGAATACAGCCTACAATTTGCTTCAGATTGAGCAATCATTTCTTTGTTTATGCTTTACGTGAACAAAACAATAAAGCCTTGAATTCCATATGCCATAAACTGCACGCAATGAATAGTCTAGCTGCTATTTCTTATTGACAAATATTAAGCGGGAGCAAGGTCCTAACAAAAAGAATTGTGTATCGGTATTATTGCTATTATAGATAAAGGGACATGTTGTCGTCACATCATCATAACTGCCTCCGTGGTCTAGTGGTCAGAGCCATGGGCTCATGATCCGCAGGTCCTGGGTGCGATTCCCAAGGGGGAAACACAGAGTTGATATTTGTCAATTTATCACTTTGTGATATTTTCTCCAGTTTGGTTAGGACGATTCAGGTTAAATCGGCTGATTGTCTGGAAGAAAAAACATTCCGTGCTTCGGAGGGCACGTTAAGCCGTCGGTGCCGGTCGCTGCCTTTGATAATGGTTGTTACACAAAAACATGTCAGAGCCTATTAGCTGTGCTCTTAGGAGGTTTAACAACTCTGACACCAGGGTTCATCGGGCCGATCGACACGATACCCACACGATAGAAGGAAGAACCACAGCATCGCGTAAATTGAAATACACTGTAACTTTCAGTTCCATCAAAGGATACTTTTTTTACTTTTTTCTGGGTAGTTCTCCTGATTGACGGAAATAACACGAGTATGTTCCGCGATAAAACATTACATTAGAATAATTTTATAGCTACAAGCTTTTGGATGTGGGTCACTTAATTATATTTGTAAAAAATAAACAGTTTTTATGTAATCGTAGAAGAAGAAGAAGAAGATGTAATAGTGATAATAAATTCCGTGAAATCATTTATGTCAAGGAGAACTACCTTTCTACACTACAGTAGGTATACCCGGATTACCCGGCAGCAGCTGACACATTCAAAGCTTTTTATTTTTCCCATTTAAGAGTCGTTGTCTTGCAATACAAAATCCCATGGTATCAAAATTTTAACCATATACAAAATAAGAAAGCGAATTCAAATTTAAGCCATTGTCGCGCAAAATCGAATTCCGCTATTATTTTGTTCGTGTTGATATTTTCCAACGAAACCTAATTATAAACATAGATACATACATACATATAATCACGCCTTTATCCCTAATGGGGTAGGCAGAGCGTAAACGAAATAAACAAAGGTCGTTCTGCCACATCTGACAAAGTTTTGAGGGTTAATTAAGATAGATTTGTAGCTATATTTCTGCATAGATATGTTGCATTTAATTATGTGTACAAAGTTTGATGAAGTTTGGTCTAAAAATTTGAAAATTATAACGTACTAGCCAAGTGGCGACTCCATTAAACGCCATGCCAAAAAATCATAATCCACTAAAAACGCAGTGAATCTAAAAACCGGTCCAACAGACTCAAATTATAGTAATTAAGATAATTTAGAACCTTATAAATAAGCGATTCTTGGATCGTTGTAGTAACAGAAAGAAATATTGCCGTTGGTGGCCATTATTTTCAATTTTTCTTCCTGTTCTAGTCAATTTATGAACCACACATGCTAAATCATTCACAAGCATGTTTCTGTGCTTAATAGGTTCGGTTTTTGCTCCACATGTTACCATAATGTTACGTAAGGTAAATTGCCCGCTCATGCGCTGACGTCACATGCCGTGGTCTGATATTACTTCACGCTATCTTGATGCACTTATGTTCCTCGTTCGTGCTATCAAGGTATACATGGAAGTAAAACATTGATGGTGAATGCTTATAGCATTCACCATCAATGCTTATAGCATTCACCATCAATGTTTTACTTCCATGCTGGCCTGGGAGCGAGATTAATACATAGAATGTGTCAGCTGCATTTCCTCCCGGGCATGCTGTAAAAACCACCTAAGGGATCCGAGGGTTTCAGTATATTGCAATGTAGGGGATGGGCTGACCTGTCACTACAGCAATATACCTACAAATCTACCTTAAATAGCCCTCTAAACTTTGTCAGGAGTGGCGAGGCTACCTTTGTTTGGGTCGTTTGCGCTCTGCCTACCCTATTGGGGATGGGGGCGTGATTATAATTATGTATGTATGTATCAATATTCTGTGGTCTAATGGTCGGAGCTTGGGCTGTCGATTCGGCGGTCGTGGGTACTACGTTGACCAAATCATTACGAAAATAGGTTTTTATTCAGCTCTTTCAGCCAGCTTTATGATAAAAATGTTGTAAAACGCCATACATTTCCACCAAAGAGATTTTTCTTTCTTTGTAAAATTCCAATTCACTGCAACAAAACTATTACAAATGGCCTCAAAATAAAAACTCCTTGTACAAACGGTTCATTTCCAAGAAAGTAATACGAAATAGATTTTATAACAATGAAATAAAGGGGTGGCCAATTAGCCATATCTGTCAACCAAATATGACAGAAAGCCATTTAATAATTTACGAAAAAAGAAACTATTTCTTTTTTATTTTGTCATTAAGACCGCGTTCACAACATTTGTCGGCGATTTCAGCCAGCTCATTTTCATTGTCAAATTCACGATTTCTTCAATGAGTTTTTATTCTGAGATCTCTTCATTTCACCGGTTCGTAAATTTAGTTAGGCACATCAAGGGACTTCAAATAAACTTATGTATAATCTTATCTTATTCACTAAATACTCCAAAGCCTTAACCCATTGTACGCTCTCATTCCTTAATAAGTTGGCGCTCATGTTTCCGCTTCAGTTTATCAGGCGCTAAGCTAATGGTCTCGGCTAATTTATATAATAACTCTTATGCCATAAAGCCCATTAGGCCAACGTAGCCATTTGTTTCGGCCTAAAAGCCTATAAATTTAGGCGACCCACGGAATATTTACCTACCTCGAGGATTATTTTGAAGCTGAAAGCTGTAATTACTCCTGAAAACCCTACGTTATCGTTGGTTGGTACAATTTAGGTTGAAGTGATAGATTTACATTCGAAGTCTAGACTTTTTGATTGGACATAATATTGATGTGTTTGTAATTATCGTTACACGTGGATAGTACCTAAATCAAATTCAAACCTAGGTTTTCGATTTGTACTTGTCGATCAAACAAACTTATATTTTTCACCGATCATCACTGGCGATGGTTTGTAAACTTTTGCAAATACTTTTTAACGTTCGATTTTGTTCTAATACCCTGGCACATGTGTATATACCTTCATTCTCATATACACGCGTTGGCTAAAACACATACATACATATAATCACGCCTTTATTCCTATTGGGGAAGGCCTAGCTTTAACGGCCTAAACAAAGGTCGTTTCGCCACGTCTGACAAAGTTTTGAGTATTATTTAAGATTGATTTGTAGGCATATTACTGTAGTGACAGCTTGTCAGCCCATCGCCTAAATTACAATATACAGAAACCCTCGGATCCCTCAGCTAACTGCTTTTTACAGCATGCCCGGGAGGATTTGCAGCTGGCACATTCTATGTTTTTCTCTCGCTCCCAGTCCAGCATGGAAGAAAACACCTTTTTTCAATACAATACATAATATAATACAATTTAATCTTATATATAATACAATTTAATCTTATAACAGATTATAGACTGAGAATATACTGAAAAAAATAGTTCAATAAAATTTATTGATATTGTACCCACCTAAAACACTATACCACACTCTGTTTATAACCTAAAACTATAAATTGCTATCGATTCGTGAAGGGCACAACTTCACTAAATCTTGACTAAAGTCATTGCCGTCCCTTTCTGTTCTCTCATGATAGAAAATGAAAAGTATAGACATATATTAGTTAAGTCGTGATTTTTGCAACTACGAATTTCTGCCATTGTGTCCATTAGACTTGACCCAACAACCGTTATAAAAAATTAGGCTCGCAACTCATTTGTAATGTCTTCTTTATAATGCCATTTGCCGAAGTTCAAAACTCTCATTTGTTTTTTTAACCATTTTTATTTATTTGAAAATTCGTGGAAAATTCAGAATGTATCTGTCACACAGAGTGACTTATACGCAGCGTCGAAAAAGCAAAAACACTTGCATAAAATTACGATTGAAAATGCAAAAGGAAATAATTATAAAGTTTACAAAGTATACAAAAAATGTATACCCGGAAATTAGAGCTCTGTTTTAAATCTGGCACCCCATGCTCGCATTGTTGAAGACTGATTTGGCTTTAATAGCCCTATCGAAGGTTATCGAAGCCACCCTTACGAAGGGGGAAATGGGTTAAGAATGCCATTGATACCTATCATTAACGATACCATCCACTTTATGTTATCGATAACTTTTTTTCGTTCTCGTATCGTATAAAACGCCTGGTGATTATTTTAAAAACAACTGGTTTTCTCTTCCTGCTTTTCAAGGTACAACAAGAAAGCCGTGTAAGTTTTTTAAACAATGGAGCTGTGAAAAGGTAATTTTGAGAGCACATAGACTTTGAAAACTATGAGATGAGACAAATAGATACACTTTCTGTTGTGTTGTGATTTAAATACTTTAAGTAAATAACTATGACATTTCAAAAAATATGTCAACTTCCGCACAAACAAAAAGTTTTAATTTGCTTTAATTTCTGTTACACACAATGACCTTATGGTTGCAGGTAAATGAACTGGGAAGTTACCAGCAACTTATTTTTATTCATCGATTGTAATTAAATTAATCTTTTGCGAGTTAAATACAAAAATGTATTCACTCTTTATGAAGGACTGTAGTTAGCATTAATCGGCTAGTTAAAACGTTATAAGATTTTTTAGAAGCGTTTCATTTATAGCACGAATGATTGGTTTCATTTTGATTTTGGCTTTGTGGTTGATGTAGTGTGTCAAAATTATTTGATTCATTTGCGTCAACATTTTCTAATAGACTAGACTAGCTAGTTCACAGAGCTAGTAGGACTATGTAAAGAAAAGAATAGCGACTAGATCTTGCTCAATACCAGGTTTTAGAAAAACACAATCTATACCATGACCTGACATTTCATCATCAACAGGTTAGCTGCAGCAAATAAACCACTAAACGACCTTCGCCTCGTGTCGTCTCGTGTGCCCCACATCCTATAATGGACGACCTACTCACTCCTTTTGTGAGATAAATGCTGCCTTACATCACAACCATACATTTGTCTTACTTTACTCTAAGCTACCTGCCGCTTGAAGTGTTTGTTATTTACTCAGTTTAGACTTCTCTGGGTTTAAAGTTTTTATTTTCAATTTCTCACAAAAGCCATTTCGTAGATTTTCTCTTAAAGTCTTTTTAGAAAGAATACAATTAAGGGCAAACACAAAAGCTTCCAAGCTAAATAGGTACCTAAAAACCCATTAAAAGCCTTTTCAACAAATAAAAAACATTATTTATGATAATCAAGCATTGTTAAAGGTCACGTTTTACTTAGCGAAGTTTTTAAATTAACTTGTAATTTGTGGGGCAAAGAACAAAAGACAATGGTTTTTTACTAACGAGGGTCCGAAGAATTAAAAATAAAACAAAACATCATGAAACCGGTACGCCAGGCCAGCGCGCTAATTTGAATAAAATTATATCACGTCAGACGAACCGAATAGGTACAGTTTTTCTAAATCCCTTCGCTTTTAATTTATATTAAATTATTCGTGGAATGGAAAATACGGCAAACTCTGCTATGTACATACCATACCGTACATATATTTATACGTAGGTAAACTCTACCTCTCTGTATGTTGCTAACAATACATATTAGGTTAGGTACACGCACATATTATCTCATCCAACCGATGTCACTCCAACTCCAACACGGTTTAGGACTACCTAATCCTAGTAAATGGCCTAATATGTTGACACGTCATATATCTTGCTCTACAACATCTGCCTAATATTAGAACTTGTTAATACTATAGTGTAAATGTCAATCTTTACGATAATATATGATTTAGTTATTTGGGCGAACCGCAAAGTTTTGTATTTGGCCCGAATTGCATTCGTCGGCCAAATATCACGCTGTTTCATTAAAAATGTATAAATAATATAAAAGGGCCAGAACGGAACAAGCTCTCGCTGCAAAAACTGCAATTACATTTCAATTATATGTCCAATTATAATGTACTCACCGAGTCGTTTCGCCGAAATCTTTCTGGTGGAATAATTGAATGGCACGTATACGGTCTTGTCCACTGTCCCGGTGAGTTGGGGCGAAAGTTTCTCAGCTGCATGCACCTCGTCCAAACACAACACATTTTCGAGCTTGCATCGATCACTTTTTTGAGTCGTAAACTCACGATTCAACACGGACACATCGTCGTCTTTTAATAACACTTTACTGTCCTTCTTCACGTATTCCAACTCGGCCTCACCTCTCAAGTCCTCTTGGCACCACTTTTCCGCGACCACTTGCATTTTATACACACCAGGTGCTCGTTTGGCGTCTAGAATAAAATCTGCGCGCTCTCCTCTGCCTAATACTATAGAATCTACAATTTCGGTCTCTATTCTGTGCCCGTCTAGAGCCACAAGTTGAAGATTGTGCTCTTCGATTGAGAATTTTATAGGACAACTTTTGGTCCCACCTCCGTATGCCAACCGGAATCTATACCTCTTTCCGAATTCAATACTGAATTTTGTAATAGGAGAGTCAGTAGAGTCTGGGGTCTTTCCTTTTCCGTTTATGAGCAATGACTCTGCATTAGGAATGTGCGATATCATTCCGGCGAGGGGTCCCATTGAATGGCCCCATTCGGATATGAAGATCGTGTGCTCCGTCGCGTCTACATCGTATAGTTTCCTCAAGGGATCGAGGCGAGGAGACTGGCGGACGATGAAAGCTCCCGCGAGACCATCAGCGGCGTCGGCGGCGGAGTGAGCGTGGTACATGTGCGTTCCCACTTCTGAAGCTCGGAACTTGTATTGGAACGTCGTGTAAGCTGGTTGAGGGCATTGAGTCAGCATAGGGGTTCCGTCCATGAAGGGAGTTTCTTTCTGCGGCTGTCCGCGCCAGTGTATCGAGAGCGCATGAGCTGGAGCTCTATGTACGACGTCCACTACTAGAATGTCGTTCTGACAGACGTGAAATGCAGGTGCGGGTAGTTCTCTGTTAGCTGTTAACACCCCGCGCTCTCGACCGTCTGCTGATATGCACATCGGTGGACAAACACCACCGTCCTTTTCCGTACAGCTTCCACATGACCTGCAACGAAAGATCTAAACTTTGTAAACATGTTTTATAAATTTAATAAGTCTATCATAATGAGATCATTACAAACTTCATTATAAATATCAACACACTTACTTGCTAAGTGTTTTATAAACTTCGACGACTAGCTTGACGCGGCAAATCATGGGCCAGTCCAGTTCGTGACATTCTCTGTCACAATTCTCGAAATACTCCTCTGTAACAGAAACATTACGTGATCTATCGATATTTTGCACATTAAATATCAGCATATGTCTACAATAAACAGACGGAACTAAAGAACCAAATAATTATGTGAAATATACATTGTTATAATCATTCCTTTATCTCTAATAGGGTAGGCAGAGCGTCAACATCTAACTACCATCATGATGTAAGGTCCTACTGCCACTTCTAACTAATTAGTTCTTTCAAATAGATGTATATTGTTGTAGTGACAGGTTTTCAGCCTATTACCGAAATTTTCAATTCACTGCAACTCGTTTACTGATCGAGAGATTCGGGTGAACATTCTATGTTTTTCTTTCGTTCCCAGTCCAGCATGGAAGTAATTACATACATAACTAAAAAGCCCATGGATTTGTTCTAAGATTATGGAAATTACTTCAATCAGGCAGTTAATATCGTTGGAAAAACTTGTTCTACAGTTGAATGGTATTATTGTTGTCATTGTACGTAGTTGTAGGTAATGAGGAAATCTGACATTTCATACCAACGAGTCAAGTTACGCAGCGGACTGCGCATCCAGCGATTTCATAACGAGGCCAAGGAGCCGGCGATCGCAATGCGGCAAACTACCGAACTAATATACCGGGTGTAAGGGACAGCTGGGATCGGGTGGGATAGGGCTTGCTCAGTCAATGAAACCGATTAACTTACACGAAGAAAATCATTCAGGAAAAAACAGTACAACTACTTCCTGATACAAAGTCTCTGTTTGAAAAGAAAGGAAGTTATTTTTGCATGGTCAGGAAATAATTAACTGTGGTGACGCCGCCGGTGACTAAGTAAAGTAACCCCTTTATCAGTTTACGGGAATCTGACCCTTGCACCCTTTATAAGGACGCCTTATCAGATTGTGAGAAGCTATTCCTTACACCCTGTATAGCGTATAACAGCGGAACTTACCCGGCATCGGCGTATAGTAAACCACCACGAACACACTACACACTATCACAAACATAACAAGTATCCTTTGCAAGGACATCAGCATGTAGTTTGGCTTTTTTATATCGTCCGGCGATAAGCTCGCGTCCAACAGCTTCTTTTCCGCTTCCATTTTTGAAAATCTTTAAAACTAAACTTTTAAAAACTAAATTCACTTTTTTTTTATTGTATCCTTTTGGTTGTATCACATGGTTTGTTTTGATAAAGTTGATGTCAAAAGTTTGGAGTGGATCGAACGTGCGACGCTATGGAGCGCGTCTGCGCGAGTCTACCATCGGATGGCGACTGGAACTCGCCTCCAGCTCATGTTGCAACACCGTACACCGCGTTGCATTGCTACCCACTCCGTTTGTCCACTATACTGGGTGTTAAATAATTAGCTGACCATACTATTTAGGGTGTACCTAGCCATTAAACTGGTGAACTTTTCCCAATAGGTCGGAATATGAAAAAAAAATGGGCCTGCCATGCAAATGGTGCCAGCTGCGCAAGTCATTTCATTTAGTATGGGACGTCCAATTTATTTTCATATTTTTACCTGTTCCCTTTGAAAAGTTGTTCAGTTTCATGGGTAGCTTAAGTTCACACCCTGAAGTTTGACCAGCATTATTTTCACACCCGGTGTATTTCCGAAGACTTGTGGTCCAACACTCTCTCTGCAACATGACGCAATTTTATATTATACAACCTCTGCAATATTATTAATCTCAATGAGCCTATTTCTTAATGTTATACTGAGCAAAATGTTACGTTACTTATTTTAAATCGTAACTGCAGTCGGCTCTATTCTGGAGTAGAATCTAATTAGTGTGAATTGAAATCGGGCAGTAGGTTACAAATGTATAGTAAATAAGAATAAATTATATGAAATAGAATGGTAAGATCACCTTTAGTCCGGTGGTGACGCATTAACACTTTGTAGTATGGTGTAAGACCACCCAACTTTTGTAGAATGCACGCAGAGTTTTCATACACTTTATTGTGTAAAAATAAAAACTGCATAATGCGTTTACTTGGCTAATTATCAAAATAAATTGATTTGGGAACGCTGATAAAAAGACCCCACTTCACATACCCCGAAAGGTATAGGGAATCCTGGGGCTGAGGGTGCTGTGTGGTCGTGTTTTATTTTTTTACATTCTCCAAGTGTTGCAGCGATGTCGGTGAATTGGGTAGAGAAGACAGGAAAAGTACCCGAACCTTTTGGGGGCTGATCACCCGATCACCCGTTGTTTTGTCCTTTAAAATATTTCAGGTTTGAGTCGCGGGCTCCCGAGTTACAATTCGTGGGTGCGATTCCCACGGGGCACACTAACTTGGTACTTGTTTTTTTTTTTTCGTTTTAGTTAGAACAACAATACAGTAAGTAGGCTGAATCACCAATGATTACCCGATTGTCTGTACGAAAAGGATATCAGGCTTCAGAGGGCACGTTCAGCCGTCGTCGGGAGCGACCAAGGAGGAATCGGACATACCTTCTCAAAATAAGGCAGCATTTTTGCACAGCAATGCTGGGTGCTATATTATAATTAACATTTACCAATCTATCGATCAATATCAACCTACATGTACTCGTATCTATCCACCCACTGTTGAGTATAGGCCTCTTCTTATATATACGCCATCTACACCGATCCTGTGCCTCCCGCATCCACTGTTTGCCCTCAATCTCCACTATATCATCAGTCCATCTGGCTGGTAGTCTGCCTTCTAGACGTTTTAATGATATCGGCAGCCACTCCGTAACCGCCTTGGTCCACCGTCCGTCGTGCCGACGAGCCAAGTGTCCTGCCCACCCCCACTTCAGTTTCGTGATTCGTATTTCGACATCGACGACTCTGGTTCGGCGTCTCATCTTCTCGTTACGAACACGATCCTGAAGTCTGATGCCTGTCATAGAGCGCTCCATGGCTCTTTGTGCAACCTTGATTTTGTGCACGCTTTCCTTCGTGAGCATCCATGTTTCGACACCATATGTGAGCGTGGGCAAGTCAATGGTTAAAAACTCTGGTCTTACTTAAAGACGTCTTTAAGTTTTTCAAGTGGGCCCAACCCAGCTGAATACGCCTTTCAACCTCTTTGACCTGCCTTTTTGACCAAAGGATAAACAATGTCCAAGACAT
This sequence comes from Scrobipalpa costella, assembly GCA_949820665.1. NCBI lineage: Eukaryota > Metazoa > Arthropoda > Insecta > Lepidoptera > Gelechiidae > Scrobipalpa > Scrobipalpa costella. Next base: position 6,836,373 of record OX463306.1, read on the forward strand.
ACGTAGTTATCTACTGGCTCTATATGGCTATTACCAACGATCATGTTTGGTACAGTTAAGTGGCTAACATTGGAAATATTAAATTTAAATGTAGGATTTTCATTTTCATTTCATTCCAATGTGTATAAATAAGTAAAAGCTCCCGAATTTTCATACCGGTTATTCCGGTTGATCCCGCCAAAATATATATATATTTTTTATTATGGCTTGGCCCAAAATAATAAAAAAATATGCGTCTGATAAAAAAATATGCGTCTGTGTCGTTGTCATTTTCACAAGACTATTTGTTTAGAGTGAGACAGATGTACAGCTTTTTGTTTCCCTCTTACGCTTAAATATTGCTCAAAGCTGAAAAACAAATGCAGTAATTTCTGAACGAAAACCAAAATGTCAGCTGATCTGCTTTGTTTTGAAAGTTTTCTATTGTGATTTTCTGATTAATTGTTGTAAATTAGAGCCTAAACTTAATACAAGCATATGAATTGAGTGCAATAAAATTGCATTTTAAGTCAAATCTATAATAATGGAAGTAACTAGAAAAAACTTCTCGGAGCAATTCGATAACATAACCAAAGACTTAAAAAAGTCGTGTTTCGTTGGTTTTGATGCAGAATTCACAGCTATTTTGTCTGGAGAATGCTTCAAACACAGGTAAAGTTCATGTTAATCACAAATCCAGTCTCTCGCCGGGTCGATAAATCAATAGATTTGGTTGTGATTTTGAGGTTATGCTTTATTTCTTTTTTTCTATTCTAGGTTGTTCGACACGAGCGAAGAAAGATATGACCGGATTAAAACAGAAGTATCAAAGATGATCATGACCCAAGTCGGCCTGACTATGTTTCAGTACGACCGAGACCATGATTGTTATATTGCAACGGGATACACCTTCCATCTTTGTCCGCAAGTCTTTGGGGAAATTGATCAGTCATTCATATTTCAAGCATCTACACTGAAATTCTTATGCCGGCACAATTTTGATTTCAATAAGGTAAACACTCTAAATTAGGTTTTTAATAACTATTTTTGCTTTTTTGTTACATGCTGGAATCTATTGCAGTTATGTACCCACCAAGTAATAGTTTTTTGTGATATTCCAGGTTATAGCAAATTTATTACTAATTTTTATTTATCTATCTATTCGAGTTTTATCTGTCTAAATATTTATCCTTAAAATACACACTTACATTTAGTAGGTTATGTTCAATACATTAATATTACAGTAATCATAAGCCAAACAACTTTTTACCTGTGTATTGCAGTTTACATATGAAGGGCTGCCCTACCTCAGTCAGGCAGAGGAGATGAAAGTAAAACAGCACCTCAAAGACAACTCTCTGTTCAACAACCTAAGTCGTACCCTCGAAATGGAAGATGAGAAAATCTTACAACAGCACTGTTCTCAAGTATCCAAGTAAGTATTTCCTATTTCTTGTTTTATTATTGTTATATTATTTTGTTGATTCTGACCTTATAAAGATTATTTTTTATAAAATGTTAAAGTTTTATCACAACTTTTTTTGTATTGTATGAACTGAAATCCAAAGGTTTTAAATAAATAAATAATTTTGGATGACAAATAGTGATTAGCATGTGATTAGATTGACAGGTTATATCATAATTTTTCTATGGTTTCAAAGAAAAAAAAGCTGAACCACAGTTTCAACAGAAAAAATGTATAAAAAAATAATCTAAGTCACACAACATGGCACAACCAACAATAACAAAACCTTAAAAAAAAAACTTATTAGAAATCAATGTATAATGTTTCCATTTTCAGGTGGTTGAGTACCAGTGAAGAAGGCACAATGTACTTAGATGTAGAGAACCCTATAGTCCGCTACTTGGTGCACAATGAAGTAAGACTGCGGTTCCCCGGAGTGATCACTACAGATAGCTTAGGTAATAGTAACAAGGTAAATTGATGGACATTTAGACACTTATTCAAAATTTATATTGACACTGTTTGTTATTAAAGTTCTTCCTATAAAGCCTTTTCCCGTGTCAAACATGTGTAGAGTTGAAGAATTTCAATGAATCAACCAACACAAAAGAAAAAGGTCCATCCAAAAAATCTAGTGGCTTTTCTGTATAAAAATCTACATACATATAATCACGACTACATTACTAATGGGGTAGATAGAGCGTAAACGACCTAAACAAAGGTTGTTCTGCCAAGTCAGACAAAGTGTTGAGGGTTATTTAAGATAGACTTGAAAGTATAAAAATCTATAGATACTTATTCTATTTTTTTGTATTTTTTTACTTATTGGATTAGTAAAATGTAGACAGATCTGAACTTAAATGCTATAAAGCAGATTAATTGCTATAAGGTAGTCTAATTTCTCATCATCATCTCCCTAGCCTTATCCCATATCTCACGGGTCGACTACCTAATCCAGGGGATTGCACGAGGGTACTATTTTTTACACAGAGCGACAGCCATCTGACCTCCGCAACCCAGAAGGGAAACCAGACCCAATCCTAGATTAGGTCAGAGTTTTCAAGCCGCCAATGACATGTACTTAAAAAAGATTATGTTACTTATTTTCAAAATAATACATTTTATAATTTTCCAGGTACTGATATACAGAGATAAATACGTAGAAGGAGCAAACAGCGCGCCAATGGCAATTTTAGAAGAGAATCTGATGTCTCATCTCCTGGGATTCTCCCAAATCATATCACTATTAGCTAGATACAAAAAACCAATCATTGGGCACAATATGTTCTTGGACACGATACTTTTGCACAACCAGTTCATAGGACCATTGCCTCAGAAATATAAGACGTTTAAGAAAAATATTCACGAAATGTTCCCTACTATATTTGACACAAAGTATATTTCATTCGAGATGGCGAAGAAACTTACTTTCGATGAAGTTTGGAAATCAAATGCACTGCAAGAGTAAGCATACTGTCTCTTATTATTATTATTTTTAAGCTTTTGCCAAAAAGTTGCCAGTAAATACTTTTTAGACAAAAATATATATTTTTAATAAATATATATTTTTTTATTAAAAATGGGTTTGCTCTTGACTCCAGTCTAGGTCGGGCACGACTGAGACGGAGTCGACGATGGTGCGAGCTCACCCAGAAGATGCCTGTTCACTCTAACTTTGAAATGTAAATGAAATCTTACATTTATTAATTATAATACTTTCTAATGGAATCATTGTTCTCAAATTTCAGTCTGTACGAATTCTTCTCTGAACGCAAATGCAAGAAACTGCAAAACGGCGTGAATTTGATAAAACTTAGCACACCGTTCAACGTGAGCCAGTCGTACCACGAGGCTGGCTGGGACTCTTATTGCTCAGGTACATTTATTATAAACATAATAATAAATGTAATCGTAATTGTCGTTTTATTTCCGCTCGGCTACAGATTGTTGCTGGTATCACAATGTTTACGGGCCTTATTATTAGCCTATGCTGTCTCACTGCTTTTTATAAATATGCATAGATACATATAATCACGCCTTTATTCCTAATGGGGTAGGCAGAGCGGAAACGACCTAAATAAAGGTCGTTCCGCCACATCTGACAAATTGAGGATTATTTAAGATAGATTTGTGGGTATGTTGCTGTAGTGAAAGTTGTCCATCGCCTAAATTACAATATACTGAATCCCTCGGATCCCTCAGCTGGTTTTTACAGCATGCCCTGGAGGAAATGCATCTGGCACATTCTATGCTTTTCTCGCTCCCAGGCCAGCATGGAAGAAACATTGTCATATTTATTACCTGTATGATGTATCTATCTATATATGGACTTTTTCGGCTCATATAGCTGTATCAAGATTACCGTTTACTATTTCTGCTGTCTACAGGTTACTGTTTCATACGCCTGGGTCACTGGATGGCCTGTGAGAACAGTGGTAAATACCGCCCGGTGGGGCCTACTGAGAAACTGGCCGCTTTAGCCACCTACAGCAACAAAGTCAATGTCATACGTGGTGCCATTCCTTATATGGTAAGTCTTTAAATAGAAATAAACTTAAGCAACTATTTAAAATTGGGTCACTGGGCGGCCTGTGAGAACAGTGGCAAATACCGCCCGGTGGGGCCTACCGAGAAACTGGCCGCTTTAGCCCCATACAGCAACAAGGTCAATGTCATACGTGGCGCCATTCCTTATATGGTAAGTCTTTAAATAGAAATAAACTTAAGCAACTATTTAAAATTGGGCCACTGGGCGGCCTGTGAGAACAGTAGCAAATACCGCCCGGTGGGGCCTACTGAGAAACTGGCCGCTTTAGCCCCATACAGCAACAAAGTCAATGTCATACGTGGCGCCATTCCTTATATGGTAAGTCTTTAAATAGAAATAAACTTAGGCAACTATTTAAAATTGGGTCACTGGGCGGCCTGTGAGAACAGTGGCAAATACCGCCCGGTGGGGCCTACCGACAAACTGGCTGCTTTAGACCCATACAGCAACAAAGTCAATGTCATACGTGGCGCCATTCCTTATATGGTAAGTCTTTAAATAGAATACTGTTTCATAGGCCTGTGTCACTGGGCGGCCTGTGAGAATAGTGGCAAATACCGCCCGGTGGGGCCTACCGACAAACTGGCCGCTTTAGCCCCCTACAGCAACAAAGTCAATGTCATACGTGGCGCCATTCCTTATATGGTAAGTCTTTAAATAGAATACTGTTTCATAGGCCTGTGTCACTGGGCGGCCTGTGAGAATAGTGGCAAATACCGCCCGGTGGGGCCTACCGACAAACTGGCCGCTTTAGCCCCCTACAGCAACAAAGTCAATGTCATACGTGGCGCCATTCCTTATATGGTAAGTCTTTAAATAGAATACTGTTTCATAGGCCTGTGTCACTGGGCGGCCTGTGAGAATAGTGGCAAATACCGCCCGGTGGGGCCTACCGAGAAACTGGCCGCTTTAGCCCCCTACAGCAACAAAGTCAATGTCATACGTGGCGCCATTCCTTATATGGTAAGTCTTTAAATAGAATACTGTTTCATAGGCCTGTGTCACTGGGCGGCCTGTGAGAATAGTGGCAAATACCGCCCGGTGGGGCCTACCGAGAAACTGGCCGCTTTAGCCCCCTACAGCAACAAAGTCAATGTCATACGTGGCGCCATTCCTTATATGGTCAGTTATTCATTAGTAAAAGAATAAGGGAACAACTTTACAATGTGGCCGGGAGGAGACGAAGGGCTAGATCTTATGTTTTTTATCGTTATCCGTCCAACACGAAATCGATTCAGCGGTAATCTTAACTTTTGTTTCGATACTGTTGCCGTCTCTATTCAAAGTATTAAATATGGACTATAAACTTAAAATACAAAGAGTTTTCAATAAGAGTACGTATTAATGTGCTAACTGCTATAAGCATTTACTGGATAAACTGATTCACCTACAATATCAAAATAAATATATCAACACAAATATATTTCACGTCCTGTTAATATTGCAATGTCAAGAACGTTTTATTGTGTCTCTTTTATATTCCGTCAACTAATAAAATGCTTCGTTATTTCAGAATTTCGTAGAGGACGACCCTCCGTCGCACCGGCCCGGCTTGCTGCACGTGAAAACTCTCAAAGAACGTGTCATCAATGTTACTAAGGTGACTTTTACAAATTAATACAATACAAAATTCTTTATTGCACAAAGAAACACATACAACAGAAATAAAAAGGGACAAACGTGACAGTACAATATAGGCGGCCTTATTGCTAAATCAGCAATTTCTACCAGGCAACCTTTGGGTATAGAAATTGTACAAGCAGAAAGCGGGATAGTGCATATTACTACATATAATACTTAGACAATATTTACACACGATTAAATAAATATTTCAATAAAATATACTGATACATATCTTATGATAAACTTATACATAATATATGCTACATAAGATAGGATACTGTATGTTATATATTAATTAATAGTCGCCCTAACCAATTTTCTGTACTGTAGGTCAATCTCCCAGAGATAGTTTTGTGCGTGGGACTTAGTTTTTAGTGCGGAAGTGATTCTGCAGAACACAAATGTACTCTCTATTACTTCAATCGCTTATTCTGATGGGACAGACTGACTGACTTAGCCAAAGACACTTAAGGGTCTGCCGGAGTAGTGAAATCCCATGCAGACGTATTTCGTTTTTATTCCTAAACCACAGCTCGGACACCCCTAACTATCAAGTCATTTTGGTCACACATCGACAGACAGCATGTTGCACTTGGCATGTGTTTGTGTGCGTGTTATAAGAGTTGACAAAATTTGTTATACGGGTCATAATCATCACTTGATTAATCTGGTTCTTCATTAAACCAATGTTTAAAGTAGTTCACTGTAACTGAATAGTTAGAAAAGATTAGTTTGTATATTTTGTATGAATTTACTTACCGTCTCTCTTCACTGTGGAATCTAAAAAAAGTTCCTATTGGAGTCATATCTTGTGGTAGAAAGACATCCGTACACGGAACAGTATCTAACCATCTTTGGAACACAAAACTTTATTATTTCCGTTACACTGGGAAACATGCGCGCGCCATACCCGGTAAGCGTACGCTCAATGTGACCCACAATCCGGCGCGGAGTGTGACGTATGTCGGACTGGGGATCAAATGCATCATATCTATGCTTCTAATTAGGTTTGGTTTGAAAATATTAACAAAGTACTAAATTAGAAAGAAAATTTAATTGTAGGCTGTTTTCACACAAAATATAATTTCGGTCTTATTTTGTTTATGTTTAATATTTTCAAACCAAAACTAAAGAAGCATAGATATGATGCATTTGGTCATGTGTACGAAGTAAGGTTTAGTTTGGTTTTACTGTTTAGGAATAATTAAGCGAAACTACGTTTGTATGGGATTTTACTACTCCGGCAGACCCTTAAGGCGCAAGACCAACTATTTACATGCCCATTTGATAGCATGGATCATCTTACTTTTCGGACAATCAGGTTAATAGAAAGTAACTCACTTCGCTTCAATTCTGTACGTACCGAATAAGGCTGAATTGCTGCTGAGTAAGAGATCAATTTTTGGTCCCTCAAAATCCGAGTAAACATCATATTACTCCATGACACTACTGAGAGAATGCATTGACAATAAAGATATCTTTCGTAAGCTATTAGTCCGCGTGTAAGAAATTTATCATTAAATATGCTATAAATTTCACGCAAAGCTGCGCGGCGCTTGGATACTAATTTTTATTAAAATTATTATTTTATTTTTTGTCTGTTTGCCCTCTGTTTTGCGGATATTCACCGGTTTTGTAATTTTGTTAGCGAAGGTGTCATGTCAGTTGTTGATTGTTGAGCTAAAAATCAGTACCCTTGCCCAGTCTCCTAGGTCAAACAGGTTGACGAACTCAATGTATTTTATTAATAACTAGCGACCTAAATTTTCGGTGTTTCTCTACTATATTATGCATGTATTATACATATAAACCTTCCTCTTGAATCACTCTATCCATTAAAAGAAACCGCATCAAAATCCGTTGCATAGTTTTAAAGATATATGCATACATAGGGATATAGGGACAGAGAAAGCGACTTTGTTTTATACTATGTAGTGATATAACAAGCTTTTCGGGAAATAGTTTTTTTTTTTTTTCGTTGAAATAGTTTTCCCATGCGTATAAAATAATTTTCTATTGTGGAAATATCTGTTATAAGCAGGTAGGTACCTAGTGGATGTTACCTCTAGATATAATGTAACTTTCTAACAAGGAAAGAATTTTCAAAATCGATTCTGTAGTCCTTTTATAACCCATGTACCGTGTCGCTAGTGAATAAATTATATTTGAATTTCCATTTGTGTTTTCAGGTATTTATAGTCAGTTGCCAATGGCCTTACCAAGTAACAGGCGTTTAAATAAATAATAATCTAACAGACCATAATTATCTCTCGTTCAATACGCTCTATAGTAGATTAAAGATCTTAAATTAAACTAAAATGACGTATTCAAAACACATTATTACGATAGGAAGCTGTTGTTTATAAATTTGGCTGGGAATACCTAAAATTATTCCATATGAATTTCCTAGTGCGAAAAGCAAACACATAGAAACTGTACGTCAATTCTGGTACGAAAGCAGGTGACATTTGGCTGCGCGCCAAAACGCGCGCACGCACACAGACATATGAAACCAAGAGATTACAAACACAAGCAAAGACATAGATACATTATACGCTTTAGGCTTTAGACAGACGGACTGCAATTTAACTGAAATCTGACTGCAAAAGTGTAGTCCAGGTGCAGTTGGCACGACGTCAACATACAGGTTCAAGGTCAGGGATGACAGTAAAAGAGTCGATTATTGAGCGAGCTCACCCAGAAGACGCCTGTTATGGCACGTGCACTCTCCAAACCGACGCAGCACAGCAAGCTATTTATCGCTGGACTCCGGTGAGAGGATAGACAGTTACAACAACTGCAACCAAGCTGCACTTTGACGTGTCAACTTCATTCGAACAGCATCTGAACTGAAATTATGGCTTCATACAGACAAACAACACAGCCGTCGCCTGCAGTCGTATCTGCAGTTGGAAGCTGTTGTTTGTCTGTCTAGAGCCTTATACTAAACACACACACGCACAAACACCCGCATATCTCCCGTTGCTAGTTAAAACAGATTGATAATGCCCAAGTGTCGCATAGTGGACGAACTATATTTTTAAACCACTTTTTCCCGGCCCAGATGGATTCGCATCTCAGATGTACGGCGAGTCATTTTTCATCTGTCTGTCAAGGTTAATTTAAGGTTAGATATAAATACATACATTCTGGGACGATTCAGACATCTCCTAAGAGTAATGTCAGGCTATAGATAGCGATACAATGGGCTGGTTATGCCAAAAGGCGATAGATAACTGCCATGAAATTAACTTTTTTTTAAGATCGTCTAGTAAAATTTTAACTGATCATAATAAAACAGAAAAGCAATTAAATGAATAGAAACGTTTCCATGCTGCACTGGGAGTGAGAGAAAAACATAGAATGTACTAGCTGCATTTCCTCCCGGGCATGCTTTAAAAACCAGCTAAGGGTTCCGAGGTTTTCAGTTTATTCCAATTTAGGCGATGGGCTGACAACCCGTCACTACAGCAATATGCGAACAAACCTATTTTAAATTACCCTCAAAATCTTGTCAGACGTGGCGGACCGACCTGTGTTTAGGTCGTTTACGCTCTGCCTACCCCATTAGGGATAAAGGTGTGATTATATGTATGTACAACATCGAAGAATCTTATTATCGCTGAACCGATTTTGATAAAGTTTGAACCATATACCACCTACTTAATTACAACAGTATATTTTCTTATTCCTAATGGAACCTCATTATCACGTGGTCAATTTGAAACTGCGGAGCATAAAGTTATTTTATAAATATATTATATTTTTGGCATCAACAACATGATAATAATATTTGTCATATTAAGATCTCTGATCTGAAATTACAATCCAATTTGGCAAGAAGAAATGGCATTAAAATAATAGATATTTACTAGGACTAAAATATTTTCTAGCTTTATCTATGCATATATGTATTCGGATGAATTTTATTTATTATTTATTTTACTTATTGTACCTATATCCCGTGAAGTCCCATCTTTCATCCCCACTAGGTAGTCTGGAAGACATCTCTTATAGAGATAAGCTCGCCTTTGCTTTAATTTTAAGATTTAACCTATGTATTGAAATTTATGCAATAAAGAATATATATATATATCTTCCGTACCTATATGATTATTGGTTACAATAATTCAGCGTGAGTCAATAGTGTAAAATCACATTGTGTAACAGAAAGGGTATATGCACCCGAAAGGATATGAACCAGCCCATGAAACTGAACAACTTTCCCAAAGGAACATAGGTCGCAATACGAATACAAAATTTTGACCTACCGTACAAATGCTTCAGCTGACAGCGCGTTTAGTATGGGAAGTTATTATTTTTTTTGGCATTTCGTAGTTTTAGTCCATGCTGCATTATTATTTTCTTATTTATGGATTCGAGGGATCTTTAAAACTACGGAACGGATTTTGATGCGGTTTCTTTTAATGGATAGAGTGATTCAAGCGACAGGTTTATATGTATAATACATGCATAATATAGTAGAGAAACACTGATAATTTCCGTGCGAAGCCGGGGCGGATCGCTAGTAAAGCTATAAAGCGTTGTATTGATATAACTAAAATAAATGATTAAAGAATTATTATAAGACTCATAAAAACAAAAACTTCTAGTCCTAGTAGTCCTTCCATGCTGGACAGGACGCGAGAGAAAAACATAGAATGTGTCAGCTGCATTTCCTCCCGAGCATGCTGTAAAAACCAGCTAAGGGATTCTAGGGCTTCAGTATATTGTAATTTAGGCGATGGGCTGACAACCAGTCTATCTTAAATAACCCTCAAAACTTTGTCAGACGTGGCGGATTGACCTTTGTTTTGGTCGTTAACGCTCTGCCTACCCCATTAGGGATAAAAGCGTGATTATATGTATGTATGTATTTAGTATTTCTTTGGGAAAGTTGTTCGGTTTCATGGGCAAGTTTATATACTTTCTGTTGTTGTATGTCCTTTTCGGGGCAGAACTTCAAAGGATCAGGGTATAAATACATTACCGTCCTCTTCCAACTTTATGTTTTCACTCTTACTCGTATATGTGTTCAATACCTACATACATATTTATATGAAAGCCGGATGGTGTAGTGGATGAGGCTGATATCTCCTGAACGGGAGGTCGTGGTTCGAATCTCACCACGTTTCGCTTTTCGTATTTAATATAAATATGTACTGTACGTTACACCGTTGGTCCCGGTTAATATCGTTTAACACCGTTGATATTAATCGTTAAGCAATGTCAGAGGATAGTGCTAAGCATTGGCGGCTTGAAAACTGACCTAATCTAGGATTGGGTCTAGTTTCCCTTCTGGGTTGCGGAGGTCAGATGGCAGCCGCTCTGTGTAAAAACCAGTACTCTCGTTTAATCCCCTAGATTAGGTAGCCGACCCCGTAAGATACGGGATAAGGCTAGGGAGATGATAATGATGTATATTGTTATTTATATTATTTTTATTTCCAGGTTGCGTCGCTATTAACATGTTGCGGTTCCATAGATATCAAGCCATTCGGGAGTCGTACAGCTCTTATAGCAGCTAACTCACATTACACGTAAGTAAATTATTAAAGAGTACTATTAAACATTATTTATTTATAATTATATGTTTTTATTTATGTAGGTTTATGCATTATTATATGTATTTATGATATTAGGGTTTGAATTGTACACGCCTTATCTGCCTCACTTATGCACTCTCACTACCGTAGGTCAGCTGGAAGAGATTTATTTTTAGAGATAAGCTGTACCTGTTGTGCTATTGTTTTTTTATGTTTGTGTCCTCTGTATGATCATGTGTGCAATAAATTGTTAAATAAGAAATAAAATAAATAAAGAGCAGTCTTTAAGAAAGGAGGAAGTTCCACATACGATTATGTTTTTTTATTGTGTTTATATTTACAAACATGTCGGAAGCGTAATCTTCTGAAGTTTTTACGTGCAAGTTTTATCAAAATCCGTACAGTGGTTTTCAAGATATACAATATTAACGACGTTAATGCTAAGATAAGACAAGAATATACTATATTGCACAGTAACGACAGAAGAGAGACGAAAATAAAATTAAACACAGTAGTACAAATAGGCGGCCTTATTGCTAAGCAGCAAATTCTTCCAGGGCACAGGAAAATAAAACTAAGCCGCTTGAAGTCGCTTTTGAATTTACGGTTTTTTAGCGTTACACTGTATTTGCTGTAAAACGTTGCTGGATTTATTTATTACATACATACATACATATAATCACGCCTTTATCCCTAATGGGGTAGGCAGAGCGTAAACGACCTAAACAAAGGTCATTCCGCCACGTCTAACAAAATTTTGAGGGTTATTTAAGATAAGATTTTTAGGTATATTGCTGTAGTGACAGGTTGGAAGCCCATCGCCTAAATTGCAATATACTAAAACCCTCGGATCCCTTAGCTGGTTTTTACAGCATGCCCGGGAGGAAATGCAGCTGGCACATTCTATGATTTTCTCTCGCTCCCAGTCCAGCATGGAAAAATTGGACATGGATTTATTTCGTTCAGTAGTATTTTATTATATCTTTTTAGTAGTATTTTAGCTTCCACGCTGAACTGGGAGCGAGAAAAAAACATAGAATGTGCCAGCTGCATTTCCTCCCGGGCATGCTGTAAAAACCAGCTATGGTATCCGAGGCTTTCTATATATTGCAATTTAGGCGATCGGCTGACAACCTATCACTACAGCAATATACCTACAATTATATCTAAATAACCCTTAAAACATAATCAGACGTGATGGAATGACCTTTGTTTCGGTCGTTTACTCTCTGCTTACCCCATTAGGGATAAAGGCGTGATTATATGTATGTTTTATTATAATGTCAAGATTTTCAAACAATGTCTTTTCTCTTTGTAGTGTGAACAGCATACTGAAACAGTTCAAAGACAGCCGTGACTACAGGATATCCAAATACAACGTGTATAGACATTCTACGGCGGGACGGGTGGCGATGTGGTGAGCAGTTTCTTCATATTTATCTAAGAATATTTATAGTTTATCATATTCAAGAGGAACGGGCGTTGGTGACAAATAAGTAAAAGAAGACAGAGCTCCCACTTGCTTCTTCTTAGCGAGTGGATTCTAGAGTCAAACGACCCGATGAACCCTTCTGTCAGAGTTTTTTAAACCGCTTAGTAGCACAGCTAACAGTAACAACAGCTATTAGGCCTCTGACGGGGTTTTAGTAAAGTATCAAAGACAGCGACCGGGACCGACGGCTCAACGTGCCCTCCGAAGCACGGAATCGTTTTTCTTTTCTGACTATTAGGTGACTCAGCCTGCTATGTTCTAACAAAATGGGGAAAACTTCACAAAATGATAAATCGACAAATATATCAACTTTTCTGTTTCCCCCCTGGGAATCGAACCCGGATCTCGGCTCAGACCACTAGACCACGGAGGCAGTTCCACGGTCCCACTTGATAATAAATATATTTATTTATAACGTTTGTTTTTAACTTTGTTTTTCGAACTGGTGTGCATAGTTTTATGTTATTTGTTAATTTTATTCATATTCAGAGGCCTCATAGGCGGTTTCAAAACTGTGACACCAGGGTTCACCGGGTCAATAGACTCGATAACCCACTCGACAGAAGAAGAAGAATTCATATTCTATATTGATCTCATTTTATTGTTTAGTTTTAAATAGTTTATAATTGTTAAATATTACTTATGGAATCGCTTTGGGATATCCTGTCATGGTTGTGTAAATGTATTGAAATAAATAAAATCAATAAATTAATTTCTATTTCTACAGCAGAATATCCAGTTCGACCTTAAAAACGCGGTTCCAACATCTGCTTACTGACTGAGCTATCCCAATCCTTTCTACAAATAATGACGTGGGCAGGGTTTGATACGATCTTCAAATTTAAACACTGCCCACGTCATTTTTATTTATTTTTATGAATTACCCGAAAACGCACGACATAAAAGAAGCCAAAAAAGGTGACGAAATGATCTAAACGCATTTTTTGACGGAATTACGAGAACTTGCACTAGATAATGGAAAAAAAAAATAAGAAATATCCTTTGCCCTGCAGTGGGACATTTTTAAATACCTAGTGCAAACAACAATGTATCAAATAGCAGTCCACTTTTGAGGCTCTGTAGAAAATTCAAAATATGTGCTAATACGGGGTGTAAGGGACAGCGTCCCGCATACTGATAAGGGTTGCTCGGTCAACGAAACTGAACATCACCAGGAAGTTCTTTCAGGAGATGAAAAAAAAAATCACCTTCCCACCTTGATCAGACTATTTGTATGGAAAACCAAATTTTTTTTTCTCTTCTGTAAGAATTACCTAGTGGAAGTTGTGAAGTGTTGTTGACTGAGCAACCCCTATCAGTTTGCGGGACGCTGTCCCTTACACCTTGTATAGATATTTTAGTAGCAGCGTGCAGTCGTTCAAAATACACTTACATGAAATGGGTCAACCAACCACTTAATCACTAAACTGTTTAAATTAATTGTTCTTCTTTTTTATTATGTTTAAATTGTAATATTGTGGTGAATGATGTGTACTTTCTTTCGTGCTGGACTGGGAGCGAGAGAAAAACATAGAATGTGCCAGCTGCTTCTCCTACCGGTTATGCTGTAAAAACCAGCTCAGGGATCTGAGGGTTTCAGTATATTGCAATATAGGCGATGGGCTGACAACCTGTCACTACAGCTATATACAGACTAATCTATCTGACGTAATCCTCAAAACTTTGTCAGACGTGGCGAAACGACAATCAATCAAACTCTGCCTACCCTATTAGGGATAAAGGCGTGATTATATGTATGTATGATTTGTACAGTTTTAATCGGACCTCAAGATTACATATTTTTTTGTGAATTTATGTTTTTTTTGTAAGGTTAACTTGTTGACTGTTATTGTACCTATTTGCATAAAATAAAAATAAACTAAAACACATAGAGATAAAATAGCACTGCCTCTTCTTCTTCTGTCGAGTGGGTATCGAGTCTATGGACCCGATGAACCTTGGTGTCAGAGTTTTTAAACCGCCTAGTAGCACAACTATCAGGCCTCTGACATGGTTTGAGTAACGACCGCTATCAAAGACAGTAACCGGGACCGACGGCTTAACGTGCTCTTCGAAGCATGAAATCTTTTTCTTTTCGGACAATCAGGTGATTCACCCTGCAATGTCCTAACCAAACTAGGGAAAAATTCACAAAGTGATAAATTCTCAAATATCAACTTTGTGTTTCCTCCCTGGGAATCGAACCCAGGACCTCCGGATCGTAAGCCCATGGCTCTGACCACTAGACCACGAAGGTACTGCCTAAAAAACTGATAGTCGATTCTCCTTAAAACACGCGTATTTTTGTTACAGGGGAGGTGCCTTGATCACGGGGAGTTTGGTGCTATATTTATTACATAAGAGAGTAAACAATAACTAGATGCCATGTATTGAGTTGCCTTAGTATATTATGTGTAAGGGACAGCGTCCCGCAAACTGATAGGGGTTGCTCAGTCAACGAAATTGTCTGATCGAGTTGGTAAGGGGAGGTAAATTTTTTTTTTTGTCTATTGAAAGAACTTCTTGGTGGAAGTTGTTCAGTTTCGTGAACCGAGCAACACCTTTTAGTTTGCGGGTCGCTGTCCCTTACACCCGGTATTTCCACAGTAGCATTTTTGAGTTGTGATTATGATTAAGCATGCCATTTATGACTGATAGTTATCATAAACGTATATTTTGTTATTTAGCTTGTAAGTTGAAAATGATCAAAGCATAATTATTATGGAGAATAAATCTTTTGGTTACGTAAAGAACTTTTAATTTTTATCGTTACAAAACTGCTTCATCTTATTGCTTCCATGCTGGCCTGGGAGCGAGAGATAAGCATAGAATGTGCCAGCTGCATTTGCTCCCGGGCATGCTGTAAAAACCAGCTAAGGAGTCCGAGGGTTTCAGTATATTGCAATTTAGGCGTGGGCTGACCACCTGTCACTACAGCAATATACTTACAAATCTATCTTAAATAACTCTGACAACTTTGTCAGACGTGGCGGAACAACTTTTCTTCAGGTCGTTTACGCTCTGCCTATCCCATAAGGGACAAAGGCGTGATAATATGTATGTATGTACAAAACTGCTCCGTGCAAAAATGGAATGACCAGTGTCATAAATTAACCAAAAGCTGTCGATACATGCGACTGAATGATATTCCTAGTATTTCTCAATTTAGGTTAACTAACTGTGGAGTTTAGAAAAGGTAACGTATAGTATTTATAGTCTTCTTCTTAGCGAGTGGTTCTCGAGTCGAATGACCCAATGAACCCTGGTGTCAGAGTTTTCAAACCGCCTTGTAGTAGCACAGCTAATAGACCTGACATGGTTTAAGTAACAACCACTATCAAAGACAGCGAGCGGGACCGGCGGCTGAACGTGCCCTCCGAAGCACGGAATCTTTTTTCTTTTCGGACAATCAGGTGATTCAGCCTGCAATGTCCTAACCAAACTGGGTAAAACCTCACAAAGTAATAAATTGACAAATATCAACTTTGTGTTTCCCCTGGGAATCGAACCCAGGACCTCCGGATCGTTAGCCCATAGCTCTAACCACTAGACAAAGGAGGCAGTTAGTAGTTATAGTAGAGACTGCGGATCGAGATGTTATGTTCTGGTACTTATAATAAAATCTTCTTGTAGATGCACTGGCGAAGAATGTCATTTATAGTATTTCCAAATCAGATTCAGAATAAAAGTAAACAAATTTACATGTATTTTTAATCAAAACACATTTCAAAAATAAATGATACGTGTTGGCAAATAAGTTAAATTACAAAAATTACTATATAATTATGTAGTGATATCTAATAGCTAAAACTTATTTTAGAAACAAGATCTTTAATAGAAAGTCATGAAACTTTGTTTACCTTTATTCTAAAACTGAGTTGGTAATACTATAGTCAAGTTATTTTCTTAAGGGTCTGACGGAGGTGCGAAATTCCATACAAACTTAGTTAAAATAAGGTTTCATTTCAAAACGAAACTTAACCAAACTTTTTACACATAATCAAATTCAATATATATATATAAAAATGTATATACATATCTAATTCGTTTTCGTGTCAAAATATAAAACATGATCAAAATAAGACCAAAAAACGTTTTTGCTCGTGCATGCCGTGATTTTCACTCACCTAAAATGAAATTTGCTCACTAATTTCGTACTTGATTAATATTTTCTATCCAAAACTAATTAGGAACATAGATATGTTGCATTTGATTATGTGTACAAAGTTTGGTTACGTTTGGTTTTACGGTTTTGAAATGAAAACGTTACTAAGTTTGTATAGGATTTCGCTCCGTCAGACCCTTAAATTAGAAATGTCTTATCCAGAATCGACACCTCTCTTTCATACGCTAGTTTACATTCTGTCTATAAATAGTACAAAATTTACCTTCGAGCAATTAGCCTCTGCGTTCCAAACAAAGCAAACAGTGTAAACATTGTGGTTATGTGCCATTACGGATATTTGTATCACAAACTATTGGAGCCATTCGATTCCGCATTAAGACCAGCTACATGTGAACTTGAAATCATTTTTAGCTCATTGAAAGAAACAAAATTTTAAAAGCTTTAACTGCTAGCTTTTCTTTTTTGGTGGCTATATTGCTCATCATCATCTCCCTAGCCTTATCCCGTATCTCACGGGGTTGGCTACCTAATCTAGGGGATTGAACGAGGGTACTGGTTTTACACAGAGCGACTGCCATCTGACCTCCGCAACCCAGAAGGGAAACCAGACCCAATCCTAGATTAGGTCAGAGTTTTTCAAGCCGCCAATGCTTAGCATTGGCCTCTGTCATGGCTTAACGACTAATATCTACGGTATTAAATGATATTAACCGGGACCAACGGCTTAACGTGCCTTCCGAAGCACGGAAAAGCGCCGAATAAACGTACATATGAAATTCGAAAACGGAAAAACACATAGGTACGTGGTGGGATTCGAGCCACGACCTCCCGCTCAGGAGGCAGCGGCCCTATCCACTACACCATCGGGCTCCCTATATGGTGGCTATATTGCTCAGTTAGAAAAAATTGCAAGCTTAGTAGACATCACTACATAGTATAAAACAAAGTCGCTTTCTCTGTCCCTATATCCCTATGTATGCATAAATCTTTAAAACTATGGAACGGATTTTGATGCGCTTTCTTTTAATGGATAGAGTGATTCAAGCGACAGGTTTATATGTATAATACATGCATAATATAGTAGAGAAACACTGATAATTTCCGTGCGAAGCCGGGGTGGGTCGATAGTAAAGCTATAAAGCGTTATATTGATATAACTAAAACAATTGATTAAATAATTATTATTAGACTCATTAAAACATAAACTCCTAGTCCTAGCAGTCCTTCCATGCTGGACAGGACGCGAGAGAAAACATAGAATGTGTCAGCTGCATTTCCTCCCGAGCATGCTGTAAAAACCAGCTAAGGGATTCTAGGGCTTCAGTATATTGCAATTTAGACGATGGGCTGACAACCTGTCACTACAGCAATATACATACAAATATATCTTAAATAACCCTCAAAACTATGTCAGACGTGGCAGAACGACCCTTGTTTAGGTAGTTTATTCTCCGCCTACCCCATTAGGGAAAAAAGCGTGATTATATGTATGTATGTATGTAAAAACAAAAAGTCACGTTTGTGGCGTCTGATCATTGAAAATATCTTCACTTTTTGCCCTTTTATAGTAAACTAGAGCTGAATATATTTTATCTGCGCCTGGGCTCAACTACCTAGGTGAATGGAGTGTGCCAAAAGCGATTTGATGAAAACCTTTCCGTCGCCCTCGTATCGGCGGAAAATAACTGCGTTTTACGCGCTTTCCTGGACCAAACGTTAATACGAATCGGTTTTGATCACCACACGAGTTGGGCATAAATATTTTCATAGCACACCTCTGTACTAACTAGCTACTAGCTAATAAAGTGACTTGTTACGTAGTTACAAGCAGAATTTTGTCACTAAACGACAAACAAGTGTTATTCATACTGATAAATCAATGACTTCTCACTTGGCGAGCGGTGGTGTTGTGTGATTTTCACTGCCCATGAAGAAGACACTCGTAAAGAGTCGAAACGTAGAGGTTAACACCTCCGTTAAACATACAAGTGAGTAGTCGATTTATCAGTACAAGTAATTTCCATCGACACGCAAAGAAGAAGTTCAAGCAGAATTATAAAGAACCTAGTATCAAAGTTATTAAACCACTTTATAGTCATAGGCCTCTGGTTTAGTATAATGTGTCAGACATACAGGTAATACCAAAATGATATCGTAGGAATCGAAAACTGAAAACAGAATATCAAAATGATATAGTAGGAATCGAAAACTGAAAACAGCCTTACCAAAATGATATCGTAGGAATCAAAAACTGAAAACAGCCTTACCAAAGGAATTGAAAACTGAAAACAGCCTTACCAAAATGATATCGTAGGTATCGAAAACTGAAAACAGCCTTACCAAAATGATATCGTAGGAATCAAAAACTGAAAACAGCCTTACCAAAGGAATTGAAAACTGAAAACAGCCTTATCAAAATGGTATCGTAGATATCGAAAACTGAAAACAGCCTTACCAAAATGATATCATAGGAATCAAAAACTGAAAACAGCCTTACCAAAGGAATTGAAAACTGAAAACAGCCTTACCAAAATGATATCGTAGGTATCGAAAACTGAAAACAGCCTTATCAAAATGGTATCGTAGGAATCAAAAACTGAAAACAGCCTTACCAAAATGATATCGTAGGTATCGAAAACTGAAAACAGCCTTACGAAAATGATATCATAGGAATAGAAAACTGAAAACAGCCTTACCAAAATGATATCGTAGGTATCGAAAACTGAAAACAGCCTTACCAAAATGATATCGTAGGAATTGAAAACAGTAAACAGGCTTACCAAAATGATATCGTAGGAATCGAAACTGAAAATAGCCTATTAAAATGATATAGTAGAAATCGAAAACTGAAAACAGCCTTACCAAAATGATATCATAGGAATCGAAAACTTAAAACAGCTTTACCAAAATGATATCAAAGGAATCGAAAACTGAAAAAAGCCTTTTCAAAATGATATCGTAGAAATCGAGAACTGAAAACAGCCTTTCCAAAATTATATCATAGGAATCGAAAACTTCAAACAGCTTTACCAAAATGATATCAAAGGAATCGAAAACTGAAAACAGCCTTACCAAAATTATATCATAGGTATCGTTCCGTCGATCTCCGTATCGAGAGCCCAAAAGTGTCAAATAAGAAATACTTACTTTTTCTCTCTCTCGATTGATTGCAATCTAGGTCTACGACCGGCATTCTAAAACAGTTTATTCGGGGAAATGTAATAATTAGCACTTTGCACACCGCTGGAAGTGTGAGCTCGTATATCAACCATGTCACAATGTTTGCGGTTCCGCGTTGCCGCGCTTATTGCCACAATCAGGCCAGTTCCAAAACATACACTTGTCACTGGCT
This sequence comes from Scrobipalpa costella, assembly GCA_949820665.1. NCBI lineage: Eukaryota > Metazoa > Arthropoda > Insecta > Lepidoptera > Gelechiidae > Scrobipalpa > Scrobipalpa costella. The sequence continues at coordinate 6,856,504 of OX463306.1, forward strand.
CCGACCGGTCATAACTTCAGTATTACATGAAAGCTTCTATTAGCCAGCTATTTGTAATACAGCTGTACGTGGATGATTATACCAGGCCACTCAGAAAGTATTGCGATAAATAGTTTTTATATACGGCAGACTGGCCGGTTAGAATCTTTTTTGAAAATATGATTACTTGTAAGTAAAAATATGTGTGTTCCATTTTCAAAATTTCCCTCCACATTTTTTGCGAGCCAATTCAAAGTATCGTGTCTTACTGAAAAATGGATCTGCGCCGGGAACATTTTAGACCTATGATTTTTTACGATTTCAAGTGTCGCCTGAAACCGGATGAATCGTTCGATAGACTTCAAATGGCATTTGTGGATGAAAGCCTCTCCAAAGCAACCGTGTACCGTTGGTATAACGAATTTAGGCGCGGTCTACCAACGTTGGGGGATGAAGAAAGAAGCGGTCGCCCTTTGACGGCTATTACAGAAGAAAACGTGCTAGCAGTGAAAAATTTAATCCAAGATAATAGGCAAATTACATATCAGGAGATTCAGCACATATTAAAGATTGGATCGGGAAGCGTTCACGAGATTCTAAACGGGCATCTTCGCGTGAGGAGGATAGTATCGCGCTGGGTGCCGCTCTACCTCACCAACGCTCAGAAGCAGGCCCGGGTGGAATGGTGCCGTGATATGCTGAACAAATTTGAAGCAGGCTTGTCTCGGCGTGTTAACGACACCGTAACAGGTGATGAGTCCTGGATTTATCAATACGATCCAGAAACCAAGCGCCAGTCGACAGTTTGGGTGTTTCAAAATGAACCAACGCCTACCAAAGTGAAGCGATCTCGAAGCGGGGGGAAGATTTTGATCGCCAGCTTTTTTAGTTTGACTGGCCACTTGGCCTCAATTCCCTTACGATATCAAAGAAACATTAACGCCGAATGGTATACTACCACATGTTTACCAGAAGTTTTTTTTCTGTTGTGAGCAACAAGCGACCAAACACAGGGCTCCGCGGACTACTGCTCCACCACGACAATGCGCCTGCACACACCGCACTCAAAACGAGGGACTTCCTGGACAGAACACCAGTCAAACTCCTGGGTCACCCTCCTTACAGCCCTGATCTAGCACCGTGTGACTTCTTTTTATTTCCAAAAATAAAAAATCAGCTCAAGGGGATACAATTTTCGTCGCCGGAAGATGCGCTGGCTGCGTTCGAGCAGGCTGTAAACGAGGTGTCTACGGCGGACTGGAAAAAGTGTTTTGAAAACTGGTTCAGACGCATGAATCTTTGTATAGAGGCTGGTGGAGAGTACTTTGAAAAGATTTAATAAAAATATATGTACCTGTAGAACATTTTTTTTTAGTGTCGCAAAACTTTCTGAGTGTCCCACGTATTTGTCTGTTGAACCCGATTGAATAGCATTAAATGCATTATCTATCTGCCTCATAAACCGCTACAGAACGAAATAGCAAATTATCACTACATAGTATAAAACAAAGTCGCTTTCTCTGATCCCTATGTATGCTTAAATCTTTAAAACTACGCAATGGATTTTGATGCATTTTCTTTTAATGGATAGAGTGATTCAAGAGGAAGGTTTATATGTATAATACATATATAATATAGTAACAAAGCCGGGGCGGGTCGCTAGTAATGTATAAATGTCTACGTTTGCTACGTCGTAGCAGGGTCAGCGGTGAACTTTTCCATATTTCACGACTATCCTGTACGATTTGAACAAACGCTTTTTACCTTATTTTATTGTTGAATGTTGCTTAGTCTGTTAAGCATTGATTTCAGTACCTTGGTGTTTTGAGTGCGATTTACTAAATAAACTTGTCCTCTTAAACTCAACAGTTTAATTATGTATGTGTCCACTAACACTCATACAGAAAATTATACGGCATATTGATGGTTGAGGCCAATTACATTGTTTTTAATGACTGCTTTTACTGCGCGGTTTCTTGACTGACTAGCCGCCACCCGTCCATACAATCTACCGCAAAATACTAAACGGTCTACAGTGTTGTAGAAAATCTCATTAAAGCTCCGAGCTTCCGGAGCTGATTCTATTAACTGATGTGGGGATTCAGACGCGACTCACGTACGTCGATACGGTCTCCACCGTTTATACTTATACCCAGATGAACTTTTCCTAATGCCATTTTTCGTTTGGAAGATTATTATCATCATTCTTTTTTTTTAATGGACTTATTTGCACCATACTACAAAGTGTATATAATGCGTCACCGGGCTAAAGGCGGAGACTTGCTACACGCAATCTACACCCTTATATGCAAATGACAACTGCCTAAGGGCGCCCACTTGGGCTTGAACTTTGGCTTATGGCGTTGCCTTGGGAATTCCTTATTGAAGAGAACTTACCCGTTACGTGCCGGTATCCCCCAAAGTGGGGAACAAAGGAGGGAACTCCGCGACCCCGCCGGCGGGGTGCGCGGTTGCTGGAAGAGCTTGTGTTGAGTGTGGCTCGACTTTCATTGGCAGCATTAATTGCACGAGTAATTGTGTCTTTGCCGTCGGTAGATCATCATCATTCGCTTGCCCCTATCGCAAATATCCTGTTTAAAATGAACCCTGCTACGGCGTAGCAAACGTAGACATTTGCTACAAATATTTTCAAAACTCTAGTCAGCTGTTAGATGTGCAACTTACTGCGCATTTCCCTATTCTTACGGAACATAACTTTAAAAAAATCTATGGTCTCATGAAACCGATCATACATTATTCGGCAATGAACCATCTCTAACGATTAGTCATTGCAATGAACCTATAACTAGCTAGACATTAAAACATAAGATCGTTTTATTGAGGTTTTATTGTTCACCGGTGGCAGAGCTTTTTATTGGCTCGAAATACTGAATGCTCAAACAAAACAATTGAAGTGTAACGTTTCTAGTTTCCCTGATAAAACTTTCGTGATTTTAATAATTGAATTAGAATTTTAGACTAATTTCATATAATTATAAATTTACGATTAATTGATCCTGTTCATTTAAAAATTCTTCCATGATCCAATATAAATTATATGGTTTGGATTTATTCATTACATTAATATGGTTTGGATATAAGGTTGCAATTGACTTAAGAAGATTAACGGAAGATAGGAATACATTAAGAGGGATGGTCGCCAACATCCTTTAGGATACGGCACTGCAAGAAGAAGAAGAATTTTCCCCAGTTTGGTTAGGACATTGCAGGCTAAATCACCTGATTGTCCGAAAAGAAAAAGATCTCGTGCTTCGGACGGCACGTTAAGCCGTCGGTCCCGGTCGCTGTCTTTGATAGTGGTCGTTACTTAAAACCATGTCAGAGGCCTGATAGTTGTGTTATTAGGCGGTTTAAAAACTCTGAAACCAGGGTTCATCGGGTCGATAGACTCGATACTCACTCGACAGAAGAAGATCTAAGTATTTCTAATTTAAGAAAGCGACTGGATTATAACTACATACATACATACATAAAATCACGCCTTTATCCCTTACGGGGTAGGCAGAGCGTTAAACGCCTCGTAAAAGGCGCTTTCGCCGCGTCTGACAAAAATTTAGGGCAATTTTAGATTGTAATGTGTATTGCTAATGTGTAGTGACACATTGACAACCGTCAGCCCATCGCCTAAATTACAATACACTGTAACCCTCGAGTCCCTTTTGCTGTCTTCTACAGCATGCTCGGGAGGAAGGGCAGCTGGAACATTCTATGTTTTTCTACCTTTCCAGTCCAGCATGGAAGAACTGGATTATAACTGGTATAAGATAAGTATACAAATATGTTACCTATCCAAAATCGACACTCGAATTTCAAATCTTATCAAAATATTGTTCAGCGTTAACATAAGTTCATTTAAGCAAGTGCACATCAAATTGCAGTTCTTGCAAAGTGGAGTAACCCAGTAAAATTCCAATCGTACCACCTGGCACATTAGTCGGGTAGTAAAAAATAAATGGGTAATTACCTACCAGTGCGGTGGACGGCTAAGTAGGTCGCACTGGTGTTCATGAATCGCGCTCTGCCGTTCAATCAGGATGAGTTATAGTCGCAGTAACTCAACTGCTTCCGCGGTCCAGATCCGATTCAAACGGGTTTGATTTTGATTCCCGGAAAAATGCAGTGGAATGATGAATTTCTTCGATGCTGGACTGGGAGCGAGAGAAAAACATAGAATGTGTCAGCTGCATTTCCTCCCGGGCATGCTGTAAAAACCAGCTAAGGGGTCCGAAGGGTTTCGGTATATTGCAATTTAGGCGATGGGCTGACAACCTGTCACTACAGCAATATACATACAAATCTATCATAAATAACCCTCAAAACTTTGTCAGACGTGGCGGAAAGACCTCTGTTTAGGCCGTTTACGACCTGCCTACCCCGTTATGGATAAAGTATGTATGTATGTATGTTTTTTATTCCCGGCAAAAATCAGTGGTATGAATGAAATAAAATGAGATCTTAGGGTTCACATAAGAAAGGTTATTTTATTTTATTAATAAACTAGCGACCCGTCCCGGCTTCGCACGGAAATAATCAGTATTTCTTTATTATATTATGCATGTATTATACATATAAACCTTCCTATTGAATCACTCTATCCATTAAAAGAAACCGCATCAAAATCCGTTGCGTAGTTTTAAAGATTTATGCATACATAGGGATATAGAGACAGAGAGAGCGACTTTGTTTTATACTATGTAGTGATGATTTTCCACCTCGGGCAACAGCATCGAAGGCTTTCCTGTGAATACGTCTGAATGAACCTATTAAGAGGTGATAGGCTTCGCAATCGCATTTGTCTTACTGTACAGCTGACCAATATGTAGAATGCCAGAGTTTACTCAGTCCGTGAAATGTCTGTTCCCCAAGTTATACATACATACATAAATCACGCCTTTATCCCTTACGGGGTAGGCAGAGCGTTTAACGACTCGTAAAAGGCGCTTTCGCCACGTTTGACAAAAAATTGAGGGCAGTTTTAGATTGTAATATGTATTGCTATAGTGACAGGTTGTCAGCCCATCGCCTAAATTACAATACACTGTAACCCTCGAGTCCCTTTTCCCAAGTTATAGTTGAGGTTTATCACTTCCCTCATCACACGAGTGAAATATCTCAGGGTGCTTCCACTTTTCTTCCACGCTGGACTGGGAGCGAGAGATTCTTCCACGCTGGACTGGGAGCGAGAGATTCTTCCACGCTGGACTGGGAGCGAGAGATTCTTCCACGCTGGACTGGGAGCGAGAGATTCTTCCACGCTGGACTGGGAGCGAGAGTTTCTTCCACGCTGGACTGGGAGCGAGAGATTCTTCCACGCTGGACTGGGAGCGAGAGATTCTTCCTCGCTGGACTGGGAGCGAGAGATTCTTCCACGCTGGACTGGGAGCGAGAGATTCTTCCACGCTGGACTGGGAGCGAGAGATTCTTCCACGCTGGACTGGGAGCGAGAGATTCTTCCACGCTGGACTGGGAGCGAGAGATTCTTCCACGCTGGACTGGGAGCGAGAGATTCTTCCACGCTGGACTGGGAGCGAGAGATTCTTCAACGCTGGACTGGGAGCGAGAGATTCTTCCACGCTGGACTGGGAGCGAGAGATTCTTCCACGCTGGACTGGGAGCGAGAAATTCTTCCACGCTGGACTGGGAGCGAGAGATTCTTCCACGCTGGACTGGGAGCGAGAGATTCTTCCACGCTGGACTGGGAGCGAGAGATTCTTCCACGCTGGACTGGGAGCCAGAGAAAAACATAGAATGTTCCAGCTGCATTTCCTCCCGGGCATGCTGTTAAAACCAGCTAAGGGATCTGAGAGTTTCAGTATATTGCAATTTAGGCGATGGGCTGACAACCTGTCACTACAGCAATATATGTACAAAACCATCTTGAATAAACCTCAAAACTTTGTCAGACGTGGCGGAACGACCTTTGTTTAGGTCGTTTACGCTCTGCCTACCCCATTAGGAATAAAGGCGTGATTATATGTATGTATGTACGAGGTGCATTCAATAAGTACCGAGCCTCATCGCCAGAGGGTGCTGTAGTTTCAAAAGAGTTTAAACACAGTGTAGCACATTCTTTTTCAATTCTTTTTTCAAATTTTCATTCCAATCCCTTCATTTGTTTTAATTTTACAACTTATGGAAGCGAACGTGTCGATCGGTTTTACAAAAATGGAAAAAGAGCAATATCGTTCGGTGATTCGATTCCTATTTTTGGAAGGGAAAACGCGCTTCGAAATCAAAGAGCGCTTGGATGCTGTGTACGGTGACTCTTCTCCATCGATGGCCACCGTCAAGAATTGGTTCAACGAGTTTGCACGTGGCCGTACGTCGGTTTTTGATGAACCACGTCCAGGTGCACCAAAAACAGCTACTACGGAGGAAAACATTAAAAAAATCCATGATCTCGTATTGGCCGATCGCTGATTGAAGGTTCGGGAGCTAGCTGAGACTGTAGGCATTTCAGAAGGAACAGTGCATCATATTCTTCACGAGGAACTCGGCATGAGAAAGCTGACGGCGCGATGGGTGCCGCGTTTACTCACACCGGAAAACAAGCGCAACCGTGAGACCACATCGGAGACGTGTTTGACGCTGTTTAAGCGGAATCCAGCGGAGTTTTTGCGTCGTTTTGTGACCGTCGATGAAACCTGGATCCACTGGTACACACCAGAGACCAAGGAGCAATCAAAACAATGGATCCAGACCGGGGAACGTGCTCCAAAGAAGGCGAAAACTGTAAAACCGGAAAAGTTATGGCCACCGTTTTCTGGGATTCACAAGGTGTGATCTACATCGATTACCTCCAGAAGGGTAAAACAATTACAGGGCTTTACTATGCCGATTTATTGGACCGATTCGACGCCGAATTACAGAAAAAACGACCCCATCTGGCGAAGAAAAAAGTGCTGTTTTACCACGACAACGCACCGGTTCACACGTCTGCCGTTGCCATGGCCAAATTGGTCGAATTACGCTACGAATTGCTGCCCCATCCACCGTATTCTCCAGATTTGGCCCCTTGTGACTTCTTTCTGTTTCCTAATCTGAAAAAGTCACTCGCCGGGAATAGATATGGATCAAATGAGGAGGTCATCGCCGCCACGGAGGCCTATTTTGCAGAGCTTGACAAAAACTATTTTTCGGACGGGTTAAAAAAGTTGGAGCATCGCTGGGCTAAGTGTATAGAACTAAAAGGAGACTATGTTGAAAAATAAATTGCCACTTTTCCAAAATTTTCGTTTTCTTTTTGTAGGCTAAGTATTTATTGAATGACCCTCGTATGTAGCATACACTTTAAGTGCACTTCTCCAAATTACTCCGATGTTAATAAATGCTTTAAAAGAAGGTTAGTGTGATAGAAGTCAGTATAAAGTACCTCGCCTTCTTTTTGAAAGTTAGTTTTTATTCTTCTTCTTAGCGAGTGGATTCTCAAGTCGAACAACGACCCGGTGAACCCTAGTGACAGAGTTTTTAAACCGCTCAGTAGCACAGCTATTAGGCCTCTGATTTTGTTTTGAGTAACGACCTCTATCAAAGACAGCGACCGGGCCCGACGGCTTAACGTGCCCTCCGAAGCCAGGAATCCTTTTCTTTTCGGACAATCAGATAAAGAATCACCGGCAGAAGCCTGCAATGTCCTAATAACCAAACTGGGAAAAACCTCACAAAGTGATAAATTGACAAATATGAATTTTGTGGAATCGATCGTAAGCACATGGCTCTGACCAGTTTTTGTTCGTAATGTGCGAACTACTGGAAACTAAAGAAAATTCAACAACTTTGGCTGATCGCGTTCGCGTAAATCTCTAAATTTCAGGCAAAATTATGTCTATTGTAATAGTAGTAGTAATTGAGAATAGGTAAAGCATAATTCTTGCCTACAGAATACCAGCTATAAACATACATATAATATAATCCTGCCATTATCCCTTATGGGGTAGGCAGACCGCAAACGACCTAAACAGGGGTCGTCATTTAATATAGATTTGTAGGTATATTGCTGTAGTGACAGGTTGTCAGCTCATCGCTTAAATTACAATATGCTGAAACCCTCGGATCCCTTAGCTGGTTTTTACAGCATGCGCGGGAGGAAATGCTGCCGGTATGTTCTATGTTTTTCTCTCTCTCTCAGGCCAGCATGAAGAAGAAATACCAGCTAAGTGGGAGATTGTGATCAAGGGGAGACAGTATAAATCGGTCTGGTGGCAGGCGCGCGCCGTGTCACACACGGCCTTCCTCTGTAACCGAGTCCGGCCAGTCCGAGACCATTGTTCACGTTCTCATTGCACGTCTGTCCGGTTGAAAAATCTACTCTATTTAATTTCTTTGGCAGCCTCGTCGTCAAGTATATTTTCATTTGGCCGCCGCGTGGGCGCCCCGATACAGCAGGTGACTGACTATACGATGCAATCGTATTGTTTTATTGCCCTGTAAAATGTATGTCGGTAATGTTTGACATGACTATTTTAGATTGTATCTGCGCCTGTTGGCGGCCGAGGCGAGCGCGATGTATCTTCGAGTCAGATTTGTGATGCATCTTCGTTTGGAGCGACGGCAAAGGCCGTTTGAATAACAATCCTCATTCCAGTGCAACCACACAACTCGTTTTATAGTTGTCGAAGTGAGCCGTTAACGAGTGAAGCTTATTGCCAACTGTTGATTGACTAATATAGAAACATTAGAAACTGCACGCTCTATTGCAATTCAATTAGTGAGTAAGAAAGCGAGAATTTTAAAAGTCACGGTAGAAAAAGTTGGCACCGGGTTCTAACGACAATTTTACAGCAATTCATCAACCTACGCGCTACGTTTCTGGTTTTATGTTTATTTGTTGTTCCCAATCGTGGCAATCTGAAATATACCTATTGACTAGAGAAATAATCAAATCACATCTGGATTTTGGATCTGGATCGTATAATTAATGGGTGATAATAATTTAGATTCAAAGCAATTATAATTTGGGACGAGTATTGCGCGACCACCTGAACTTTTAGGTCACCTGCGGCCTACTTAAGTCACCTAGACCTAGTTGTTCAAAAATGCTGCCAATCGCAGCTCGGTGGGCAAGTGTCAGGGTGAGGGAGTGCGTAATGCTGGCTCCTTGGCTGTGACAGCGAGCGGCGGGCAGCGGGCAGCGGGCGGCGTCTCGCCTCTCGACGCTGTGTGCCCCGCGGCAAGCGCCCGCCGGTTTATATTTGTGCCGATCACGCCGCTGCCGGGTGACACGCTTCCTACTCCGATCTAGTCACTAGTCTTCAAGGGCATGGAAAACTGATGCTCTTGAAAGAAATTATTCCTCCGTTTCCGGTTAAAACCAGTATGATGTAGAGACTCCGGCCAAAACTATCATTTGAACTGCCAATGAAATGACAGACAACATGTAGAGCTTTCAACTTTTAAAGATTGGTACATAATTCAAATTGTAACCAAAGTTGGAAACCATATAACAAACTTGATGTTCCATACAGATTTGTTTCTTCCATGCTGGACTGGGAGAGATAGAAAAACATAGAATGTTCCAGCTGCCCTTCCTCCCGGGCATGCTGTTGAAGTCAGCAAAAGGGACTCGAGGGTTACAGTGTATTGTAATTTAGGCGATGGGCTGACAACCTGTCACTATAGCAATACATATTACAATCTAAAATTGCCCTCAATTTTTGTCAGACGTGGCGAAAGCGCCTTTTACGAGGCGTTAAACGCTCTGCCTACCCCGTAAGGGCTAAAGGCGTGATTTATGTATGTATGTATGTATGTTCCATCCAGAATGTATTCCAGTGTTTAGATTTTCGAAAAACTGGAATTGTAACACGAAATCGCAACACCGTCCAAAACAAACCCTATGAACGCCGTAATGGCCACTAGGAATACTAGCGCCAGATTTATTGAGAGCCAAGTCTGTTCGAGGTGAATCCCATCAATTCTGGGCATAATAGCAATTTATGGGCGATATTTTCCGCGTATCCCTGCCAAAGTGGCAAACAATGAGTGAACAAACTGGGAAGCGTGTTGCGACAAGTGTAACAGACGACCGACAGGTGGCCCTATCAGCGTCATCAGTCCAGAATCTACTCGTCACAGTTTTTGGGTCACTTAGATCTAATCTCTCATCAACTCCATCATCATATTTCAATCTGAAATAAATAGTTCGCTGGAAAAAAGATAGCTATTAAGAAATTAGTTCGTTAATGGTGTGTGGCGATATGAGCTTACATTCGTTTTTAATATGCTTATTTACTGTTGAGATTTGCTGAATTTAGTCGTGATAAAGCTGTTCAGTTTCAGGTCTCGAAAAACTTAGCTGCATCCGAATACGAACTCTAATTGAATGTTCATTGTTGATGTTTCTCTTGTTTTGCAGTAAGAATGAAGTTGAGCCGTCGCAAAACATGGAATATGTTGTGAGTGCCAGGTAGTTAATTTGTACAACTTAGTTTGTTAGCAAGTAGCTCAAATAAGCCAGCATAGCCACATAAAACCGATCGCCCAGCGTGAATGCCGCATAAAACGGCGTAGCAACACATACAACAAGATCATAGGTACAGATGCAAAAGCTGATCTCTCAGTTTTTGCCGGCAGCTACATTCCCAGCTCGCTAATGACATATTTCTGGCGCAGCCGCCGCCAAGGACGCGTCACAGACCGCGCCGAGCTATTTCCACCACACGCTATTCCTGAAAGCTTACATTGTTTTATTTCTGGCCGCGGAACACTGTCCACCGGGAAGTGTCGCGGCCTTATCCCTTGTCCAGTCTGAGGAGCTCTAACAGCCGGCGTGCGAATCCGCAAGGCTGTACTACATACATACATACACATAATCACGCCTTTATCCCTAATGGGGTACCCAAACAAAGGTCGTTCCGCCACGTCTGACAAAGTTTTGAGGGTTATTTAAGATAGATTTGTAGGTATATTGCTTTAGTGACAGGTTGTCAGCCCATCGCCTAAATTACTACAGTACAGATTTTAAATTCTCTGGAATATTTTTTTGTATGTAAGTATTTTTTTTATATGAACAACCCGATTACAGTGGAAGCTGTCTCTTGCATCCCGTATTTCTATCTGCCATAAAATATTCGGTTAGTTTTTGCTACTTTGATGGACATTTTACTGTTACTTACTTCCACTACGGTAGCGAAGTGAGCTTGTATCACCGAGGAAAGTCTCATATCGAATCACGTCGCCATCTTACGAGGTACACCTACTGCGTAATTTAATTGTAGTTGTAAATGTTTTAAGAAGTGTCCGCATATTGCAGTCAACAGTGCGTTGTTACAGTCCTTCAGAATTAAATGGGCATTACTTACAATTGTATGTATGTTACGACAGCAAGTTTTGTTTTTAAGTACCTGTCTGTACAACAAGAGTCAAAACTAAAGTTTAAGTACGATGGCATTCGTATTTACTGTAGGAACCATTATCATTTGTCGTCAAGGTATATTATTAAAGCTATACTGAACAAACTTACTGGTGACCAAAATTATGGAAAAGTTGTATACTTATTCCGAATTAATAAAAAACACTCTCCCATGCTAGGCTAAGCAAGAGAAAGCCATAGAATGTGCCAGCTGCATTTCCTCCCGGGTATGTTGTAAAAACCAGCTAAGGGATCCGAGTGTTCACTATATTGCAATTTAGGCGATGGTCTGACAACCTGTTACTATAATATACCTACAAATCTATCTTAAACAACCCTTAAAACTTTGCCAGACGTGGCGGAACGACCTTTGTTTAGGTCGTTTACGCTCTGCCTACTCCATTAGGGATAAAGAAGTGATTTTATATATGTATGTAGAAAACATCCATTTCTCTGATTTTCTCTTTAACTCTAAAATTTCCGTTATGCAACTCTGGGCACAATTCACAACAATGTGCTCATTGTAATGTTACGATCTATCTAAATACGGATATCCAAACATAGCATCACGCAGCTGCATTGCGTGTGCGCATCCAGGAATTACTAGAAATGTTCCCTGTCTATGGACTTCTTACAAAATGTTTTTTTTTAGATTAGATTAGACTAATTTATTTCATAATATGAATTTCATAATAACATTACATTACAATAATAAGAAAATGACCGAAGATAATATGATCGTCAAAAAAATTATAATAAATACAAATATGTCTAACCAAAGGAAAATAAATAAAAGTTTAACAAAAATAATAATTTAATAATATTCGGATTTCCTAAAATAACTATGTGAAATAAGGTTTCAAGGGACGACATGTCACCTTACTCCATGCTAGGACCAGATTCCGATGTCAACCTACTGCAAGTGCCTGCTACTTTGCCTTGGACACTTGAGTAGACACAAAAAATAAAGAGCTATATTACTTCACCAGTCACTTTAAAAAACAGGCACCCGGGTAGTGCCATTGGTAGGAAAGAACGGCACCACCCTATTTCCTTCACTTCCTTCCACATAAAAAATATTTTAAGCGAATCTGGAGATTGATTTTCCCTTTCCGAAATTCGCATTTTCATGGGAATTAAAAACTACGCTAGGCAATAAATGACTAAGTCTAAAAATACATAACAAACACATATAATCCCGCCTTTATCCCTAATGGGATAGGTAGAGCGTAAACATTTTTTTTTTGGGTTATTTAAGATAGATTTGTAGGTATACAGCTGTAGTGACAGGCTTTCAGCCCATTGCCTAAATTACAATTTACGGAATGGAAAAAATGAGGAAAGGGAGGAAATGCAGCTGGCACATTCTATGTTTTTCTTTCGCTCCCATGCCAGCATGAAAGAATCTACGAAATCTGAAAATGCCCTTAAGAAAAACATAAAAACAAACATTAAGAAGCACACGCAGAACGCGTGGCCTACCCACGTAACATTTAGATGTCTCCCGCCAGAAGACTTTCTCTTCACACATCCAGCATTTTGCAATACATTTCGTAGAATGTCAAGTGTCGAAGAATATAAGCTTCTTCCAGCCAGCAATATGCAGCGACACTTAAAATAATGACTCCCTGAAATTCCGTCGTGTAAAGCTGTAGCGCTCTGACGTCAGTCCAGGAAACCCACGCGAGCTTACGTATGTCTCTCCGTCCCATTATCACATACTTCCCCCGTGTTGTGGACCGGGGATATATTTAGACGATGCCCTTCTTATAATTATAACGTGTCTTCGAGGCCACGGGAATGTTAATATTTTTAACGCTTACCGATTTACCGCTTTCGTATACTGTCACACATCTGCTTAGACCTAAAGTTTCCAGTAAGATCTCAGCTGCTTCACACAAAGATTTTTATTTCGCGTCTAAATTCAAAATCAAAAACATATTTTTCTATTTCAAAAATGTCGGTACTTATATCTTTCGCAGAGTTTGCAAAAAATAAGTTTACAGCCAGTAACATGCAAAGAACGTGAAGTGAGTCACACCGCCAGTTACAGCGAAAGAAAGATAAACAAGAAATAATAAGCTAACCTGAACAAAATGCACTTATATAGATACACAAACTGCGTAGCAAAAGTAGAAGTCAAGGGCGTTGACATGAGAAAGTATATGTAATAAAAAGGACCGGAAATAATTTTAAAAAAATAACAGCTGAGCTATCATTTTGAAATGTCGGGTCAGATCATACAATTAATCATTTTCTCTTATAACATCAGACGCCACTGTTGCAATCTTAATTACAGAACATATTTTAAAATTCTGCACCAGAGGGCTGCACTGCATATTGTCAGTGTACCGAATGAAGATAAGACAGAGAGGCTCGTTTCTGGATTCCACCGGCTAAAACTAAAATTAAAACTATCTGTCACTTTAAAAATAATAAAATTGAAAAAGGACAGGCGATTTATACTCTATAGTCTCTATGGTCACTTTATCCGCTAGATTTTGACGCGCTTTTGCACGTTTCCCCAGTATTTCTGTCAATTTTATCCGCCATATCATATGATGGCGGATAAAAATGACAGATAACGCATAAAACCACCGACTATAAATCAATCTTGTAAATACTCCTTTTATTTATATTTTGTGTAGATATATTAACCTCAATAATATTAGATTATAATAATTGTGTTTGTTTTTGTAACCTACTAACAACATGTTTGTATATATTGTGTTTGTCTTTTGTTCTAGGTCGTCAGTACACAGTCTGCTCTCGGAATATTCTTAGCCAATTAATAAGAAACTCCTTGTTCTTTCACGAAGCCTTTCGTCTACAAGCAGAGTCAACTTTATAACAACTAGATACTGGCGAAATCATAGTGGAAACGCCATAACCTAAAAGATTGATTGATTGATTGACTATAAATCAAAAACCAGAGAGAATAGATCTCCTGTCCTTTTCCAATGTTTTTAGTCTGAAAGTGGCAAATAGATTTTAATTTTAGTTTTAGCCGGCAAATCAAGAATCGAGTCCTTTGTAAAGTATCAAGGGTCGTTCGACTCGAGAATCCACTCGCTAAGAAGAATAAGTATCAAGTACAACACACAGTACTGACACAGATTACTTATGAGCGCGATGGTACTTGACTTAAACGATTTGCTTTGGTGGCAAAACGTTAAAATTGTTAAATAAACATGTCAACTAACAGAAACCCGAGGCACAGACTAATACCAGGTGTAAGAGACAGCGTCCCGCAAAATTATAGGTGTAGCTCAGTCAACGACACACCAGGAAATTCTTTCAGGAAGAGAAATAAAAAATACTTTTCCATACAAAATATTCACCTCGATCAGACAATTTGTATGGAAAAGCCAATTTATTTATTTTAACTTCCCGAAAGAAATTCCTGCTGATAATTGTTCAGTGTCGTTGACTGAGCAACCCCTATCAGTTTGCGGGACGCTGTCCCTTACACCCGGTATACGCAATAGTTACCCCGAGTAGCGGAAATACCTATCTAGAGAGTCATACTAATTAAAATTCTCTAGGTGTAATAAATATCAACTAATCTGGCAAACAGTTGACACTGTACCTGCTACTGTAAACTTTTAAATTAATATGTTCTTTTAACTTTTTTATTTTGTTGTTTGAAGTAAAATCATAATGACTCACAATGTTTTGTTTACAAAGAGAAATTACAACAGCTTATTGTCTGCATGCATGATATACATACTTACTTAGATGATATAAGTACTATGATATAAGTTTCTTCCAAGCTGGACTAGAAGCGACAGAAAAACATAGAATGTGCCGGCTGCAATTACAATACAATACAAAATTCTTGATTGCACAAAGAAACACATACAACAGAAATAAAAAGGAACAAACGTGACAGTACAATATAGGAGGCCTTGTTGCTAAAGCAGCAATTTCTACCAGGCAACCTTTGGGTATACATTGTACAAGCAAAAATCGGGATAGTGCATATTACTACATATAATACATAGACAATATTTACACATTAAATGAATATTTCAATAAAATATACTGATACATATCTTATGATAAACTAATACATAATATATGCTACATAAGATAGGATACTGTATGTTATAAATCAGAGAAATTGGTAGATAGAATAACTCTACATATACTTACTTAAACGATACTTATGAATCAGACAGCGACACATTTAACATTATTAGCTAAATAGAATGTTCTTGTTTGCTCCTTAAACGATTCGATAGGCGGAGCTCGTCAACATTCTTGGGCAAGGAATTCCACAGTTTAATTGCCTGTACTGTAAAAGATTTAGCGTAGAAATCCGTCTTGTGGGAAGGTAGGTTTAAGGTGAGATTGTTACTGGATCGCAGATTACGCGTCAGAGTAGAGGAGTGGAAAATGAAGCGGTTTTTAAGGTAAGGAGGAGAATAGGCATTAGAAAGGATGGAGTAAAGAAGAGAAACGATATGGTAGTCCCTCCTACGGGATATTGGCAGCCATTGAAGCTGGGATCTATAGGCAGAAACATGGTCATATTTCCGCAGACCAAAGATGAAGCGGATACATGGATTCTGTAGAAGTTCGAGCTTGTTCTGAAGTGCAACAGATAAGTCCGGATAGCAAACATCTGCATAATCAAGTATCGGAAGAAGAAAAGATTATGCCAAGGAAATTTTAGTTTTGATTGGCAGAAAGTTCCGTGAGCCGTCTGAGCGAACCGTACGCGGCAAACACCTTCCTGCTTATCTCCGACACATGAGAGTTTCACGAAAAAGTATCATCAAAAACAACACCTAGGTTCTTGACCTTCTGACTGAATGGTAATGGTGTGCCTTCAAAAGTAATCTGTGGCAACGAGTCATAGCAAATCCGTGATATGTACCAGCTACTGACGATTATAATACACTGGGTTTTGGTTGGATTCACACTCAAACCATAAGAGCGACTCCAGTCGGCGATACTATTCAGATCTCAGTTGGCAATATCAATTGCGCCCAGGAGGCCTTAATTCATCTCTTAATCAATTCTTCTCTCTTAATCAATTCCTCCCGGGCATACTGTAAAAACCAGCTAAGGGATCCGAGGGTTTCAGTATATTGCAATTAAGGCGATGGGCTGACATCCTGTCTCTACAGCCATAAACATACAGACGTGGCGAAACAAAGGTCGGCCGCCACGTCTGACAAAGTTGTGAGAGTTATTTAAGATAGAATTGTAGGTATATTGTTGTAGTGACAGGTTGTCAGCCCATCGCCTAAATTGCAATATACTGAAACCCTTGGATCCCTTACCTGGTTTTTACAGCATGCCCGAGAGGAAATGCAGCTGGCACATTCTACGTTTTTCTTTCGCTCCCAGGCCAGCATAGAAGCAATCTATCTTAAATAACCCTCAAAACTCTACCTTTTTTAGATCGTTTACACTCTGCCTATCCCATTACGGATAAGGGCGTGATTATATGTATGTATGGCGTGCAATTCGCTGAAGATCGATAATGAAGGTGATAGATCTGACTGAGAGCAGCATATTTATAGGCAGGTGACGGGCGGGACCTTGGACAGAGTGGTCGAGTGCCAGCCGGCACCACGACCACTTACACCCCACGGAACTCTAGAAGATAAGCTTCATAAGAAAACGCATACTTGAAGATACGTGCAATCTGCTAAAGATCGATAATGAAGGTGATAGATTCCACTGAGAGCAGCATATTTATAGGTAGGTGACGGGCGGGACCTTGAACAGAGTGGTCGAGTGCCAGCCGGCCACGACCACTTACACCCCACGGAACTCTAGAAGACAAGCTTCATCGTCTATAGTAGAGTTTAGATCTCATTTGACGGCTCAACCCATAACAAAAATATAACGTGAATCCCATAACTAAGTACAGCGTTAAAGACATATCAGAATAAAAAAAAACATGATCACGATCTTAACTTCCACTAGAAATCCCTGTATCGGAATGCCATGGACATACACAGAAACAACCACAAAGAAAACAGAAACATTCAAATGTCCGCCCTGGCCGCCTGTTAAAAAAGTTAGGTCATAGATTTTATTGTCAAACTAACTCCTTTCAGTGCAGGTCAAATCTACGACAAATGTCTACGTTGACGGATAGGATAATTTACATATGAACTAAATGAAGCAATCAATCCGAGATTTATATAAGTACTAGAAAGTTGCATTATCGTACATACATACATATAATCACGCCTTTATCCCTAATGGGGTAGGCAGAGCGTAAACGACATAAACAAAGGTCGAGTTTTGAGGGTTATTTAAAATAGATTTGTAGGTATATTGCCGTAGTGACAGGTTGTCAGCCCATCGCCTAAAATAAAATATACTAAAACCCTCGGATCACTTAGCCGGTTTTTACAGCATGCCCGGGAGGAAATGCAGTTGGCACTTTCGATATTTTTCTCTCGCTCCCAGGCCAGCATGGAAGACATTGCATTGTACTGAGTTGCATTATCGCAAGCTGTAAAAGTCACTGGATGAGTTGCCCCAGCGTGTAATAGCTCATACAAATCACTCGCCGCGTCACCATACGTTCAAACGACCGCCATATTAATTTGTCTATTCAATCACAAAAGGTACAGAAAAAGAAATATAAGAGTATTCAATGGCATAATAATGGTAAAAATAAACCGGTCAAGTGCGAGTCGGACTCGCGCACAAAGGGTTCCGTACCCTTACCTATACAACATAAGACACTTATAGCCTTTTTTGTCCTGCTCGCACGATGGACCCTTATATCCGTTGGCCTTTTAAAACTTCTACTTAGTTGAAACGGATTTCACATTTGATTGAGACATAACGACGACATCGCGTTTTAAAAAACCTGCTAGCGACATCTGGAACCAAGAAGATGAAATAATATTTTACTAATATTATAAATATATTTTTTTAGGATTTGCTGTTATAGCAGCAACAGGTATGCATAATCTGCGAAAATTTCAACTCTTTAGCTATCAAGACATACACAGACACACAGCCTGGTTACAGACGGACGGACTGACGGACGGACTGACGGACGGACAGCGAAGTCTGAGTAATAGTGTCCCGTTTATCACCCTTTGGGTACGGAACCCTAAAATAGTGACCTTTCGGACTACAATATACCGGACGTAAGGGACAGCTTTCCGCAAACTGATGCGGTATGCTCCACAAAGCAGACATACTGTGGGTTGCTAATCCAAAGAACCTTAACAACTTTCACCAGATATTTTGTTTTTCAGGAAATGAAATAGTCTTCCTGCAAATTACGCCTCGAACATAGTTTGTATGGGGATACCAGTTTCTTTTTTCTTTTCCTAAAAGAGTTCCTACGTGACAGTTTTTCAGTTTGGTTGACCGAGAAACCAATCCTTATCAGTTCACGGGAACCCATCCTTTAAATCCCGTATAGCATTTGGATAAAATTTAGTAAACGACTCTATGTCGAATAACAAACAGGCAAATTTTACATACATACGTACATATAATCACGCCTTTATCCCTATTTGGCGTAGGTAGAGCGTAAATGACCTAAACAAAGGGGAATTTGAATTTTCTATTTAAGATAGATTTGTAGGTATAATGCTGTAGTGACAAGTTTTCAGCCTAAATTGCAATATACAGAAACCCTCGGATCACTTTGCTAGTTTTTTACAGCATGCCCAGGACATGAGGAAATGCAGCTGGTACATTCAATGTTTTTCTCTCGCTCCCAGACCAGCATGGAACTTACACACAAAGCTATTTCCAGCCCGCGCCATTAGCAAAACACACCAGATACCGGCTAATTACTCCATAACTTCCTTACACACTGTCAAAATTGAAAATTGTGATGAAACCTACGTAAACAAACACTAGGAACATTTTGCGAGCGAAGAGCTTGTATATAAGTGTGTAATTTTAGCCAAGGCGATGTACATAATGTGAAGTGCATAATATTAGGATATTTCTGTCGGCCGCTGCATCCAGGGATTTGCTTGCATCTGTGAGTGCAGCTTCGATGTTTGACATGCAATATTTACACTGCGGTAGGCAGACTATTTTCGGACAAGCGGCCTAGGAATTATCTTCAGGACAAGACTCAACAATTTTAACTGAGTCGATGCTCAGCAATGGATTGCATATTTGCAAGCCTGTAATGGTACCATGCTGGCAAAACAAAAAACTATAGAATATGCCAGCTGCATTTCCTCCAGAGCATGCTGTAAAAACCAGCTAAGGGATTCGAGGGTTTCAGTATATTGTAATTTAGGCGATGGGCTGACAACCTGTCACTACAGCAATATACCTATCAATATCCAAATCTGCCTTAAATAACCCTCAAACCTTTGTTTAGGTTGTGTACGCTCTGCCTACACAACATTGCAATATCCGCAAACCCCCGGATCCCTCAGCTGGTTTTACAGCATGCCCGGGAGATAATGCAGCTGGGACATTCTATGTTTTTCTTTCGCTCCCAGTCCAGCAGGGAAGATGTTAATCACAATATGATATATGAGTTTAGATATAAAAAAAACATTTCTCGAAATGTATTTATAACCAGCTCTGATTTATAATTGTTATAATTCATGCAAACCATTAAAGCCCATCAGAATGTTTTATTTTTCTTCCGCATATAATGTAAAAAGCGAGGGAAATAAAACTCACTCTAACCCTGAACTATTTTTGTGGCTGCATTGATATTTCCTACTAAACAAACAAGTTCTTTTCATATCCATTTTATTTCCATAACCAATCGTGTGTGTTTAAACCGTTGGTTAAACCAAGACTTTTGTAATTCGAACACCGTTTGAATATCAGAGTTTCCGGTCATAAATCCTTAACATACTCGTATGCTTCATTACTCATGCATTGCCCCTGCAACATCACAGAACGGGTAATCTGGCAGATATTGCCTAATATATGCCAAACGAGAGCTCAAAATTCTTCAATTTCTTCCATGCTGGACTGGAAGCGAAATAAACAACATGGAATGTGCAAGCTGCATTGCCTGCCGGGCGTGCTGTACAACCAGCTGAGGGATCCGAGGGTTTCAATATATTGCAATTTAGGAGATGGGCTGACAACCTGTCACTACAGCAATATACCTATCAATATCCAAATCAATCTTAAATCACCCTCAACACTTTGTCAGACGTGGCGAAACGACCTTTATTTAGGTCGTTTCCGCTCTGCCTACCCCACTAGGGATAAAGGCGTGATTATATGTATGTATGTATGAGAGCTCAAAATTTATCAAATACACATTTATTTCACACCCACTCTCACTCTCTGCATTCAAACTGAATTATACCAGTTTATTATAAAATCTAATTAAATATTTCGTCAACTTAAACGTTTCGTCAACAAAAAACCTTTCAAACAGTTTCTTTTAAATTCAGTTCATATTTTGAAAGTTAAACGTTTTGGGATTATGAAAGTGTGAGAACAAAGAATCGTTCCAGTAGACAGTTTTTTAAAGAAACTGAGCTGTTAAACTAATTCCACTGTGAACTACCGGACTGACCCACATCTTAACCACTGCCGTGAAAACCGGCCAAATTATTATGTTTGTTTGATGGTTTATGTAGCATTAAGTGTATCTATTTTTAGGTTAGAATAACGCCATTTTTAGAGAGAGCCCGATAGTGTAGTGGATAGGGCCGCTGCCTCCTGAGCGGGAGGTCGTGATTCGAATCCCACCACGTACCAATGTGTTTTTCGGTTTTCGAATTTCATATGTACGTTTATTCGGCGCTTTTTCCGTGCTTCGGAAGGCACTTTAAGCCGTTGGTCCCGGCTAATATCTTTTAACACCGTAGATATTAGTCGTTAAGCCATATCAGAGGCCAGTACTAAGCATTGGCGGCTTGAAAACTCTGACCTTTTCTAGGATTGGGTCTGGTTTTCCTTCTGGGTTGCGGAGGTCAGATGGCAGTCGCTCTGTGTAAAAACCAGCACCCTCGTTCAATCCCCTAGATAAGGTAGCCGACCCCGTGAGATACGGGATAAGGCTAGGGAGATGATGATGAATGACGCCATTTTTACTTTTAACATTAAGATAAAAATATTATAAATAACAATTTTGTTTTTTTCCATTCTAATATTTTATAACCTGTATTCTAGGTTCCTCAAAGCACCCTTGTGGCTCGTGTGCGTTGCGGCGGCGGCCGGGCACACGGAATTTCTCGATGGACAACAGCCAGAACTCTTTTCAAATTAATTATTATTTTACGCGCCTCTAAAGCATTCTATTATAACTACAGTGTACCGGCTATTCCCGGCCGGCGAAAATTTACGACCGTTTGATTTGCCCTCTTAATCTTACACCGCCGGACAAAGAGCAGTGTCAATCTCATTTACGAGATATTAATTTTGTAATGCGATCGTAATAAATGTAGAAAACAATAACTTTATCATAAACTTTTTAATTTATTGGCGTTTCTATAAGCGTTTCGCCTGTATCTAGTTCAAAACGTAATTTAAAAATTTGTATTTTCTGTATATTTTTTAAATAATAGATTAAATGAGACATAAAATTTGGTTACACTAAAGCAATTGTAGTGCCTATTTACATTTCACAACATTTCCAGATTACATTTTCCTTTAGATACCTATAAGATTATAAATTTTAATTAAATTATATCCGTATCAAATCCGTCTCTTAAAATATATTAGTTAATTACGTTTGGGGCAATTAGAATCGTAATTAAATTTGTTTATTATTATGAATTAAATGCTCGTTTGTAACGTTAAGCTTCCGAGGCTTATGTTCGTTTCTATGCCAACCACACATGCCAACTGTGTGAATTGTGTGTATTCTGATTACTACTACAATTTTATTATGTTTATCTTATTCAGATCTCAATCGTCACAGCTTTTCCTCTGCTGGACATAATCCGCACCCAAATAGTCGGTTTTTGCTATACTCACCAAATATCAATAGAGGCCTGCGGATCGGCGAGCGCATTGCTAAGATGCTATTCACAGGAAACACTGCTTCCTATATATTTCCATGTTTTACCCCTTATAGGAAATCCGTCGAATTATGTGCAGTTTTTCGAGAACCGCCAATTGAATCTAGATAACATTTTTTACACTTTTTTCTACAGCATTAAGGACACATTACTACAATCAACTGCACTATAATTCCTATTACTGGATCATCATTACGACTTTAAATGTTGCTTCCGAAACATCTGTAAAATTCTTCCGTGTGGCTAGACTATAATCCAAACAAAAAAAGAATATTTGAAAACAAAAAACTGTTTTATCTTCTGGATCATCTTTGATGAGCTTTGTGAAATGGAAGCAAACCCACGCGGTCGATCAAAGCTGTTATCCACAAGGCCTCAAGAAATACATGTTTTAACAGAGGTGCGTAAACAACTACAAACATACGGGTTATATTTGAACGGTTACATAAACCCGAAGAGATAAAAAAATACAAAACACTTATAAAGTAGGCAATAACGATGATATATGTTTTGAGAACGCTTTCCACGCGACTATTTGTTTCTCCGCACGCTCTGGATATGAGAAACGTCTTCCGTGATCATTTCCTGAACTCTGAAGTGCTCATTCTTCCATGCTGGACCGGGAGCAATATGTTTTTATATAGAATGTGCCAGCTGCATATCCTCCCGGGTATGTTGTAAAAACCAGCTAAGGGACCGAGGGTTTCAGTATATTGCAATTTAGACAATGGGTTGACAACTGTCACTACAACAATATACAAATCTATCTTAAATAACCCTCAAAACTTGGCAGACGTGGCGGAACGACCTTTGTTTAGGTTGTTTACGTTCTGCTTACCCCATTATGGATACAAGCGTGAATATATGTATGTATGAAGTGCTCATTCTTTAGTCCAGTAATAGGAAAAAAGACATATATACTGGCGCTAAAAAGCTGAATTCCCACCCTTCTTAAAACTCGTGCTGTCCGATTGAATGGTAGTTCTGGAGGTAGAGACGATCGTCACTTCTGCGATTTATCAATGTAGTGAACGTTAGAACTTCGTAATGAACGTAGTATGGAGTTTGCCGTGTTTTTCAATAGCGTAAGTTAAGCATTTTTTCCATGGCTAGTAGCGGGCAGTTTTTTAAAATTTAATTAATTATGTGAGATTGAAAAATATTTGCACCCGCGATACAGACCCAGCCTAGTGCGAGGTGTATGGTAAAAAAATGATAGTTTGGCTGCACCCTCTGTTTTTCGATTGAAATCACAGAGTAACTAATAATACTAACGTACAAGTTGAAATACATACATACATACATACATACATAAAATCACGCCTTTATCCCTTACGGGGTAGGCAGAGCGGTAAACGCCTCGTAAAAGGCGCTTTCGCCGCGTCTGACAATAATTGAGGGTAATTTTAGATTGTAATGTGTATTGCCATAGTGACAGGTTGTCAGCCCATCGCCTAAATTACAATACACTGTAACCCTCGAGTCCCTTTTGCTGTCTTCTACAGCATGCCCGGGAGGAAGGGCAGCTGGAACATTCTATGTTTTTCTATCTCTCCCAGTCCAGCATGGAAGTAAGTGCAAGTTGAAATTGTTTATATATTTGTGTAAAATGTAGCCTAAAATAAGATTTTGAATGAATACATTTATTTATTTATTAATTTATTTAAAGATCACATTTTGGCTTGAGCACTTTGCACATTAAAAAATTAGCCCTAATTAGCGCGCACTAGTCATACCCACCTATGATTTTGCATTCGGTGAATCAATAGCAGTTATTACAATTTCAAAATCGATAATTTCAAATTGCAACATCAAAGCTCGACTCTGGATTCGTTGGAAGTCGATGAGTCTCGCACTTGAGTATTACGCAGCTCTCGATGATGTATTGTTCCGCCAATCAGTGTTTCGTAATCGTAATCATTTCAGGATTATAAAGTTACATACATACATACATAAATCACGCCTTTATCCCTTACGGGGTAGGCAGAGCGTTTAACGCCTCGTAAAAGGCGCTTTCGCCACGTCTGACAAAAATTGAGGACAATTTTAGATTGTAATATGTATTGCTTTAGTGACAGGTGGTCAGCCCATCGCCTAAATTACAATACACTGTAACACTCGAGTCCCTTTTGCTGACTTCAACAGCATGCCCGGGAGGAAGGGCAGCTGGAACATTCTATGTTTTTCTATCTCTCTCAGTCCAGCATGGAAGAAATTATAAAGTTAAATGAGCTTTTGATTCAGTGTTGAGGTGCAGTGACAGGTAAAGGTAGAACTTTGACATACAAGTTTTCCTAGTCACATAAAAATCATACATACATATATTCACGTATTTATCCCTAATGGGGTAGGCAGAGCGTAAACGACCTAATCAAAGGTCGTTCCACCTCGTCGGACAAAGTTTTGAGGGTTATTTAAGATAGATTTGTAGGTGTATTGTTGTAGTGACAGGTTGTCAGCCCATCGCCTAAATGACAATACACTTGAACCCTTAGACCCTTAGCTGGTTTTTACAGCATGTACTTGAGGAAATGTAGCTGGCTCATTCATTTTTTTCTGTCACTTCCATTCCAGCATGGAAGAAAAATCACATGGCAGAAAAAGCAATATCAAATTTTCTTTTGCTCTACTAGAGATTTTTTTAATAAGTAATCTAAGGTAATACATACATATATATAATCACGCCTTTATCCCTAATGGGGTAGGCAGAGCGTAAACGACCTAAACAAAGGTCGTTCCGCCACGTCTGACAAAGTTTTGAGGGTTATTCAAGATGGTTTTGTACGTATATTGCCGCAGTGACAGGTTGTCAGCCCATCGCCTAAATTGCAATATACTGAAACGCTCAGAACCCTTAGCTGGTTTTTACAGCATGCCCGGGAGGAAATGCATCTGGCACATTCTATGTTTTTCTCTCGCTCCCAGTCCAGCGTGGAAGAAAATAAGGTAATAAAGCTTCGAAATACCTACATACGAGAAGCGAAGGGTCCATATGACACGATTCCCTTCGGCTTCCCTTTTGAAATCATGCAAATGGTAGATATTTGTTTTCTTATCTTAAGAAAATGGTTTCCTTCCAGGCTGGACTGGGAGCGAGAGAAAAACATAGAATGTGCCAGCTGCATTTCCTCCCGGGCATGCTGTAAAAACCAGCTTAGGGATCCAAAGGTTTTAAGTATTTTGCATTTTAGGCGATGGGCTGACAACCTGTTACTACAGCAATATACATATAAATCTATCATAAATACCCTTCAAAACTGTGTCAGACGTGGCGGAACGACCTTTGTTTAGGTCGTTTACGCTCTGCCTACCCCATTAGGGATAAAGGCGTGATTATATGTATGTATGTAGAAAATGGTTTATTTATCCTTGTTGTCTTTTTAGGTAGCAAAACTATCTCTTTGGATATTGGTGTAGAACTTAAAAATTAGATAGAAGGAGTAATATGTATTTGTGTTTTACTCCAGCTTCCCTATCGATAAAATTCACCCTTCGTCACTGCTACATACCCAATACATATATTAAGTTTTAATATGCCCCACATTCAAATTAATAGGTACTACTGTCAAATGACGCCCTTTTATCTAACAAACCTAGATATTTACTCTACATTTCATTTTACGCTTTATGCCAGTGGTACAAATAAAAGTTTCAAATTAAATCCGCTGTCGCACGGTTGGTGAGGCGTCTCCGGCACTACGGAATATGACACGAGAAACGTACGTTTTGATGTCTGTGTCTTGAGTACGGAAGGACAAGTCATATTTGTACACACAGGAATATGATGTTTTAATTTTTCAATAGCGACGACTTCGCTTTAGTCACAGAATATATAATAGTACTACACTTTAGTTTAAACGGAAGGCAATTTGAACGTATTGCACCGATGACGGAAGGGTGATCACAAGCCAGGCGGTCCTTCGATTGTGGACCTAAAGAAAACCTTCTGCTGCCGTTGCCTGAGATCACTACCTACTAGGAGGAAGAATCTCAATACTTACATTCATATATTCACGCCTTTATCCTTAATGGGGTAGACAGATCGTAAACGACCTTAACAATAGTCGTTCGGCCACGTTTGACAAAGTTTTGAAGGTTATTTAAGACAGATTTGTACCTACAAATCAGGGCAATATACCTATATTGCTGTAGAGACAGGTTGTCAGCCCATCGCGTAAATTACAATATACTGATACCCTCAGATCCATTAGATGGTTTTTACAGCGTGCCCGGGAGGAAATGCATCTGGAACATTCTATGTTTTTCTCTCGCTCCCAGGCCAGTATGGAAGAATCTCAAGATGACATATTATGACATCCTATAAGATACTCCACTGGTCGCTAGCAAGATATCGACGCGCATTGTTATAAAATTAATTATTTCATGCGTCAGTAATTTCGCGTAGCTTCCGTCACCTTACTCCCGGAATTGACACAGATGTGCAAATCCCATTTCGCGTCGCGTGTTTAACCTTCTGGTAACTCTCGAAACAGACGTCATCTTGCAAAAAATATTTCTAAGTAATGTTTTAGAAATACACACCTAAACTCCTATACAAAAGATTACTTCCATGCGGGACTGGGACTGAGAGAAAAACGTTGAATGTGCCAGCTGCATTTCCTTCTGGGCAAGCTGTAAAAACCAGCTAAGGGATCCGTGGGGTTCAGTATATTGTAATTTAGGCGATGGGCGGACAACCTGTCACTACAGAAATATACCTAAAATTTTATCTTAAATAACCTTCAAAATATGTGGATAATAAATGTATTTGTATTTTGTTTAAATATTGTCAGACGTGGCGGGACGACCTTTGTCTAGGTCATATACTCTGCCTACCCCATTAGGGATAAAGGCGTGATTATATGTATGTATGTACAAAAGATACATCACCGTGGCAACAAATAGCCACTCTCGTCAGCTAGTTACCCTAAAAATACAGCGACTTATGTAGTAGTTTATTGGACAAATAGACCATAAATAGGTGATATACACGAGCTGGTCTTTGGCAAGGCTGGCTGGCAGCGCCTGCGCCGGAGTCGACCAGGTATGACCGGGATGGTATTACGCACGGCATGTCACTCACTACAACTATTAATCTATGCTACCTACTCGTTTTTATGAAACTTGTCTGCAATATTTGAGGTTATTGCCGAGAGAGATTTTAGAAAGAGTCAAGATAAAATTTTACAAGGTATTTTTTTATTCTTTTGACGATTGCCATTTCCACAAAATATTACCTCTTAACTAGGACGAAGAATATCGTATCCTGTAAGTTGTTTTTGAAACAAATAAGCTAGTTTACGATATTAAAATTAACAAAATAATTTATAGGCACACATTGGGCTTGATTTTAGTTTAGCCGGCTAAAACTAAAATTAAAATCTATCTCATTCTATCTATGTAATTTTCAAAATAATAAAATTGCAAAAGGACAGGCGATTTATACTATATGGTTTTACTCTTTGTCCGCTAGATTTTGACGCGCTTTTTCACGTTTCCCCAGTATTACTGCCAATTTTATCCACTATTTCATATGACGGCGGATAAAAATGACAGGTAACGCATAAAACCGCCGACTATAAATCAAAAAGCGGAGAGAATAGATCTCCTGTTCTTTTCCAATGTTTTTAGTTCGAAAGTGACGAACAGATTTTAATTTTAGTTTGAGCCAGCAAATCTGGAATCGAACCCATCATCACCGCTTTCAAATGACTAAAATTATAAATGATTCCAAAATATTTTATGTAAAATAACTATAACATTGAATGAGAAACTAATAAATAAACATGTTCAATTGAGTCTGTATACAGTGCCGAAGAATTTACACGCTCATTGTATATTTGGACTAGTTCACCCGACTTCGTGCTTTGATGGTGAATTAGAACAATAAGTGTGTTCGATACAGCCGTAAATAATATTCAGCTTTTATCGTAATACAAGGGCCAGCAGGTGATTC
Organism: Scrobipalpa costella; assembly: GCA_949820665.1. Taxonomy (NCBI): domain Eukaryota; kingdom Metazoa; phylum Arthropoda; class Insecta; order Lepidoptera; family Gelechiidae; genus Scrobipalpa; species Scrobipalpa costella. The sequence continues at coordinate 6,884,765 of OX463306.1, forward strand.
CTGGCAAACATCCAAAACGTGACCAAAACGCACACTCGCATAACTACCCACTACATACGCAAAATTGGCTTCTAGCACAGCTATCACTAAAGACCAATTTGAAATACACGCGAAGAGAAATCTTGAAATTGATGCCCAAATCTCTGCGGCCATCTGCCTTGAGCACTATTTTTATTTTAATGCCTTTATAGCTCACTCGTCGTTAAAGTATTTCTATTATGAGTATTTTCGTAAGTTACTAATCATAACACATCACAACTCAATCAGCAAAAAGGTTGATTTATATTATGACAGGCTGGATCTCACGAAAAATAAGGGATGACGCCATTTAGTACAGAAAAAAAAACAATATCTTTTAAAATTATCTAGTGGCTGTCACATAAAACAACATCAGTAATGTCGCCAGTTTCAGCAGTTAAGAGTATCACACAGGAAAGAGGTTTAATTACAGAACTGCAACTTGATTGATTGATGATTGCCTATCAAATATTAAAAAAAAAAAAACTTTCTTCAATGCTGGACTGGGAGCGAGAGAAAAACATAGAATGTGCCAGCTGCATTTCCTCACGGGCGTGCTGTAAAAACCAGCTAAAAGATCCGAGGGTTTCAGTATTCTATAATTTAGGCGATGGGCTGACAACCTGTCACTACAGCAATATACCTACAAATCTATCTTAAATAACCCTGGAAACTTTGTCAGATGTGGCGGAACGACCTTTGTTTAGGTTGTTTACGCTCTGCCTACCCCATTAGAGATAAAGGCGTTATTATATATATTAATTAATGTTGTATATCTCATGCAGTATATTTTAGAGCTCTACGGATATATTTATCTTGCGTTGGCTAATTAGAACATGGGAGCAGAAATAACGTAGCCAAATAAAACAATTTTAGCGGATAGTTGCACGCTCCGCTAATGAGTTGGAACTGCTAGTCGGGTTGCAATTAAATGAAAGCTGCATTAGTTATGCGAGGATGCTATTTAGTACTAGTATTTACTCTTTACTCTTGAATTAGCTCAAGTTTTCCATTTGAATAATAAAATATTCAACTGTGGTAAATTATTTACAAAAATCTTTCACACAGATTTTAAAAATAAACATTACCAGGCCACTCAGAAAGTATTGCGATAAATAGTTTTTATATATGGCAGACTGGCCGGTTAGAATCTTTTTTGAAAATATGATTACTTGTAAGTAAAAATATGTGTGTTCCATTTTCAAAATTTCCCTCCACATTTTTTGCGAGCCAATTCAAAGTATCGTGTCTTACTGAAAAATGGATCTGCGCCGGGAACATTTTAGACCTATGATTTTTTACGATTTCAAGTGTCGCCTGAAACCGGATGAATTGTTCGATAGACTTCAAATGGCATTTATGGATGAAAGCCCCTCCAAGGCAACCGTGTATCGTTGGTATAACGAATTTAGGCGCGGTCGACCAACCTTGGGGGATGAAGAAAGAAGCGGTCGCCCTTTGACAGCTATTACGGAAGAAAACGTGCTAGCAGTGAAAAATTTTATCCAAGATAATAGGCGAATTACATATCAGGAGATTCAGCACATATTAAAGATTGGATCGGGAAGCGTTCACGAGATTCTACAAGGGCATCTTCGCGTGAGGAGGATAGTATCGCGCTGGGTGCCGCACTACCTCACCGACGCTCAGAAGCAGGCCCGGGTGGAATGGTGTCGTGATATGCTGAACAAATTTGAAGCAGGCTCGTCTCGGCGTGTTTACGACATCGTAACAGGTGATGAGTCCTGGATTTATCAATACGATCCAGAAACCAAGCGCCAGTCGACAGTGTGGGTGTTTCAAAATGAACCAACGCCTACCAAAGTGAAGCGATCTCGAAGCGGGGGGAAGATTTTGATCGCCAGATTTTTTAATTTGACTGGCCACTTGACCTCAATTCCCTTACAAGATCAAAGAAGCATTAACGCCGAATGGTATACTACCAAATGTTTACCAGAAGTTTTTTCTGTTGTGAGCAACAAGCGACCAAACACAGGGCTCCGCGGACTACTGCTCCACCACGACAATGCGCCTGCACACACCGCGCTCAAAACGAGGGACTTCCTGGACAGCACACCAGTCAAACTCCTGGGTCACCCTCCTTACAGCCCTGATCTAGCACCGTGTGACTTCTTTTTATTTCCAAAAATAATAAATCAGCTCAAGGGGATACAATTTTCGTCGCCGGAAGATGCGCTGGCTGCGTTCGAGCAGGCTGTAAACAAGGTGTCTACGGCGGACTGGAAAAAGTGTTTTGAAAACTGGTTCAGACGCATGAATCTTTGTAAAGAGGCTGGTGGAGAGTACTTTGTAAAGATTTAATAAAAATATATGTACCTGTAGAACAATTTTTTTTAGTGTCGCAAAACTTTCTGAGTGTCCCACGTACTTTAACTTGACTAGCTTTCTTTCATTGTTTTACCTCTCATTACTGGGAAGGACTTAGGCTCGTAATTATGAAGCGATCTCAAACTTGAGAGCAATATTAAGTATGGATTTGACAGGCCAGTTTGTACTGTAATGACATTTCTGAGACGAACTCAAACTCGCTGTCACTCATGAGGGCTGATTACAAATACGACCCTTAGAGAGGTGATAATGTTATCATACTTATGATATTTCCATTTCTTTCAGATAATATGTACGATTTCAGAATTAGGAATAAATAAAACTTCATCTAAATAATATATATTTGATAAAACGTTTGCGTGAGCAGAACATATCTACGTCACAGATTGTACATACATACATATAATCACGCCTTTATCCCTAATGGGGTAGGCAGAGCGTAAACGACCCAAACAAAGGTCGTTCCGCCACGTCTGACAAAGTTTTGAGGGTTATTTAAGATACATTTGTAGGTATATTGCTGTAGTGACAGGTTGTCAAACCATCGCCTAAATTGCAAATACTGAAACCCTTGGATCCCTTAGCTGGTTTTTACACCATGCCCGGGAGAAAATGCAGCTGGCATTTCTATGTTTTTCTTTCGCTCCCAGTCTAGCATGGAAGAAGATTGTACATCCATTATACATACATATACTTATAATCACGCCTTTATCCCTAATGGGGTAGGCAGAGCGTAAACGATCTAAACTAAGGTCGTTACGCCACTTCTGACAAAGTTTTGAAAGTTATTTAAGATATATTTGCAGGTACATTGCTGTAGTGACAGGTTGTCAGCCCATCACCTTAATTGCAATATACTGAAACCCTTGGATCCCTTAGCTGGTTTTTACAGCACGCCCGGGAGAAAATGCAATGCACATTCTATGTTTTTCTTTCGCTCCCAGTCTAACATGGAAGAAGATTGTACATCCATTATACAAATTGCGAAATTTTCGTCATTCTAAATTAATCTATGCGTATGTCACTGTATGTACGTCATAGTTAACATGCGTGTTTTAGGAAGATGTTTTAAAAATGACGTGTATCTTCAAGGTTAATATTTTTCTAACTTTCTTTAAAACGAAGTACCTAAATCATTCTAAAGTCAAAAAAATAGGATAAATTCTTCCATGCTGGCCTGGGAGCGAGAGAAAAACATAGAATGTATCAGCTGTATTTCGTTCCGGGCATGCTGTAAAAACCAGCTGTCAGACGTGGTGGAACGACCTTTGTTTAGCTCGTTTACGCTCTGCCTTCCCCATTAGGGCTAAAGGCGAGATTATATGTATGTATGTAATAGAATACAAAATAAAATAAAATTAAAGGGATAGGTCACTCAAATAACCCGCCCCGTGTATCCCCCGGCACAATGGTTCCCATCACACTCGCCGCGTTTCCGCGTTGAATTCCTTTGGACATTCTTAGGACCAGAAGTGACCCGGAACGGGAGTCTTAACCGCTCTCCAAGAGTCTGTGGTCCAGTTCAGCAATGAACTTCTTAGGCCCGTAATTATAATTCGCACTTGAGATTGACAGCCAGTTTGAGTTCGTATCAGAAATGACATTTCAGTACAAAATGGCTTGTCAAATACATACATATAATCCCGCCTTTATCCCTAATGGGGTAGGCAGAGCGTAAACGACCTAAACAAAGGTCGTTCCGCCACGTCTGACAAAGTTTTGAGGGTTATTTAGGATAGATTTGTAGGTATATTGCTGAAGTGACAGGTTGTCAGCCCATCGCCTAAATTGCAATATACTGAAACCCTCCGATCCCTTAGCTGGTTTTTACAGCTTGCCCGGGAGGAAATGCAGCTAGCACATTCTATGTTTTTCTTTCGTTTCCAGTCCAGCATGGAAGGCATATTTCTCTCCATCTTGAGATAGCTTTACAAATACGAGCCTTAGTATCCGTGCTCCAGCAGCCGGTGGTTTCCACTGCCATCGGTACGAAACAGTAGATGTTGTCGAGTGCGGCATCGAATATGAATGAGTACTATGGACTAACGTAAAATAGCATAAACGTTGCTTTTATTTTATTTATTTAAATTTATGCTCGAAAATTTAAATAGGCGGACTGAACGCCAAATGTATTATCTACCAGTCTACCTTAGGGCATGTGGAAATGACAAGGCAGGTGCAAAAAAATTCTATCCTTATAACTAACAAAGTTAGAACAAAACAAATAAAAAAACAAAATGTAATCTAGAGTATAATTATATCACTACATAGTATAAAACAAAGTCGCTTTCCCTGTCCCTATATCCCGTATATGTATGCATAAATCTTTAAAACTACGCAACGGATTTTGATACGGTTATTTTTAATGGATAGAGTGATTCAAGAGGAAGGTTTATATGTATAATACATACATTATATAGTAGAGAAACACTAATAATTTCCGTGCGACACCGGGGCGGGTCGCTAGTATAAAATAAGATTATTTTATTAATTCTATGTCTGAATCGTAGGGATTTTATGCGTAATTTCGTGTAGTTTTATTTAGTATGTTTAAATAAAAGTAATTTATGAGCTTTAAACAGGTACTAAATAGTACATATAGGGAGACGAATATTGCACGTATTATAATGTATCATGTCCTAATATGTATGGAGTTAAATGTTTTTTGTACATAATGGACTTGACAATACATTAGTGAGCAGCTTCTTAGATTACGCTAATACGTAACTTACTTCTATAATTTAGAAATATATTACTGTATACAATAATTCTATAATTTAGAAATAAGTTACGTATTAGCGTAATCGCGTTGCGTATTGAATACAGTAATATACCTACAAATCTATCTTAAATAACTTTCAAAACTCTGTCAGACGTGGCGGAGCTACCTTTGTTTAAGTTGTTTACGCTCTGTTTACCCCATTAGGGATATAGGCGTGATTATATGTATGTATGCATTAGCGTAATCTTTTTTCGCTAGGCGCAATACACGAGGCACGGAATACTTTCAGAATAATATTTAACGTAGCAGTCGCTACGTAAGGGAACTACAAAATGCTACGTCGTACCGACGTAGCGGCCTTCTGCTACGAAATGTATGACATCACAGATACCTTCTACGCCACTTAAAATAAAAGGCATTATGGGGACACTCTTAAATTATTTTTGTAAATATTACATTTGTTTTCATAAGTTTAGAAAAAAAAACATCAAGAATTGGGCTTGTCGTAGATGTTGGACTCAAATAATAAAACGTTTCTAGTACAAATAAAGTAATGTTTTTACTTTAAAGTTTTATCTCAATTAATTTTTGGGGTGGTATGAACTGGATAACCCTAGCAGCACCGCAACAGGTCATCTACCTTAAGAACTCCCTCGCCTTGCTCTATAAAAACGCGGGAATACCAGTGATCTTCAGACTTCTATTCGAGTTGATGTCGCACCACCGACAACTCTATCACAACCACTTAAGCCGAAGATGGGGTCCAGAGCAAACGCATCACATATAAAAAAAGCTCAATCACTTTTTTCATTAACCCAAAGGTCGTTCCGCAACGTCTGACAAAGTTTTAAGGGTTATTTATGATAGATTTATAGGTATATTGCTTTAGTGACAGGCTGTCAGCTTGTCGCCTAAATTGCAATATCCTGTAGCCCTCGGATCCCTTAGCTAGTTTTTACAGCATGCCCGGGAGGAAATGCAACTAGCATATTCTATGTTTTTTTTTTTCGCTCCCAGTCCAGCATGGAAGAATAACACGAGCTTTGATAATTCGCTTGATATTATTAAGTGTTTGGTTCCACTAAAATATTTTCTACTAAAGCAGTTTCAACTACAATCCAGGCCTAAGCAACTTGCGGTGTTCCATAGCAGTGACCTTGAGACTTCAAGTTAGCTTTTAGCTTTTGGGGTAGGATGGGATCTATCTACCTCTTAGTGTCAACCCCGGGCAACAGCAACACAGGCTTGCCTGTGAATACGTCCAGCTGAACGATCCCAACAAAGCAGCGGTAGGCTCTGCTAGGGACCCCCTGGCTCGCAATCACCCACTCACTGAAGTCCGGCGCCAAACAGCTTGCTGTGTTCCGTCGATGCGTAAGATTGCCAGTGCCATAACAGGCATCTTCTGGGTGAGCTCGATCCATCGTCGACTCTGTCACGGTTATCCCTGACCTAGTGTCTAAAGTCACATTTTTAATTTAAAAAAACTTAGCTTGCTACATCGTCGAATCTATCTCGACAACTCTTAAATCAACCTATACTTGAGTAAAACACAAACATCACCGCTGTAAAAATCTTAGTCACATATTCCCAAATACACAAACTTGGATAATTCGCTTGTGATTGGCCACTTCGCATGTTTAACGAGAGCACGACTGCTCATGTTAATAAAGTGTTTAGTTCCACTAAAATAATTTCACGAGTGTAAAACTGGCCACCGTAAACAGAACGTAACCGTTACACTAGACATCAGCTGGTGACTAAATGGTGCTACTTTATCACCAAAATAATAATAAAATATATTACCACTGGGCTCTATTCTAGATTTGCCGGCTAAAACTAAAATTAAAATCTATGTCATTTTCATACTAAAAAACCGGAGAGAATAGATCCCCATCTATTCTCTCCGGTTTTTGATTTATAGTCGGTGGTTTTATGCGTTATCTGTCATTTCTATCCGCCGTCATATGTTATAACGGATAAAAGTAACAGAAATACGTACAAAAGAGCATCAAAATCTAGCGCACTAAGTGTAAAACCATAGAGTATAAAACGGCTGTCCTTTTTCAATTTTATTATTTTGAAAGTGACAGACAGATTTTAATTTAAAGCTAAAACTATAGCCGGCGGAATCTAGAATCGAGCGCACTGTAAGACTCTACTCTCACATGTGGATAGATTATCTGTGACACTATGTTTGCCAACGGTTTACCCTGATTCTTATAATGATATTTTAATTATATATTATAATGATAATTATTGTGAAACAACTTTTATGAACATTAAATCCAAGTATACCTTCCATGCTGGACTGGGAGCGAAAGAAAAACATAGAATGTGCCAGCTGCATTTCCTCCCGGGCATGCTGTAAAAACCAGCTAAGGCATCCGAGGATTTCAGTATATCACAATTTGGGCGAAGGGCTGACAACCTGTCACTACAGCAATATAACAACTATATAACCTACAAATCTATCTTAAATAACCCTTAAAACTTTATCAGACGTGGCGGAACGATCTTTGTTTGAGTGGTTTACGCTCTGCCTACCCCATTAGGGATGGAGGCGTGATTGTATGTATGTCTCTTCTCTCTCATGTGGATAGATACTCTGTGACACCCTATGTTTACCAACGGTTTACCACGATTCTCTTGCCAAAGTTTGTCAGGAAATGCTAATTATGGTGAAACAACTTTCATAAAAATTAAATTCAAGTGTGTCTTCCTTGCTGGACTGGGAGCGAGAGAAAAACATAGAATGTGCCAGCTGCATCTCCTCCCGGGCATGCTGTAAAAACCAGCTAAGGGATTTGAGGGTTTCAGTGTATTGCAATTTAGTCGATGGTCTGACCACCCGTTACTATAGCAATATACATAAACATCTAAAATAACCTTAGAATGACCTTTGGGTCGTTTTCGCTATGCCTACCCCATTAGGCATAAAGACGTGATTTTATGTATTTATGTAAATTCAAATGTTACTAAAATAAATACACACATGAAAGTAAAATATAGTCTTACAACTAGTTTATATTTTTTAAAGAAAGTTGGATTTTGTTCCTAAATTGAAATTCTGATAACAAATTACATAGACAAACAGAACCTCTGGTCTTATACTATCTTCATTGTTACATACATACATACATACATAAATCATGCCTTTATCCCTTACGGGGTAGGCAGAGCGTTTAACGCCTCTTAAAAGGCGCTTTCGCCACGTCTGACAAAAATTGAGGGCAATTTTAGATTGTAATATGTATTGCTATAGTGACAGGGTGTCAGCCCATCGCCTAAATTACAATACACGGTAACCCTCGAGTCCCTTTTGCTGACTTCAACAGCATGCCCGGGAGGAAGGGCAGCTGGAACATTTTATGTTTTTCTATCTCTCCCAGTCCAGCATGGAAGAAATTTATTGTTACCAGATTTAAATAATTACTGAGAAAATGGAATATTTGATGACGTTGAAATCCTTTTAAGTGTGGTTTTACAGAATGCTAAATAATGCACAATTTCGTATTTACCTATTGACGTGCCAGGAAACTTAGCAATGATACAAGTTTAGCAAAACTTATATGAGGAAACAAATTGTATTTACCCGTTGATTTTATGACGTGAGGTGTTTCCTACTTAAGGAAAACAATATTAGTCGTGTTATTACTATAAAATATAAATAAATATCGTTGTAATTAAATATTTGACCAAATAATATTCACCGACAACATTTTAAAACTTTTACGTAGTCCTGCTACGGCGTAGCACCTCGTAGCCGCCGTAGCCAGGCTACACGGTTGGTTGAGCGCAAAAAATACAATTTTAAATATTTGGTTAAAAATCTTGTTTTTAGAGTAAATCACTGTCTAAAATATACTTTTATTGAATTAAATAGATGTCTTTATCTTAACTAAGGGTAAGTTAGTGAAATTCAGCGCCCAATTCATTCAGAAACGAAAGCATTAACAAAATAAAGTTTCTTCGAAATGTCGTTTATACGTTCCGATTTCCCGTGTTTGACAGACGACTAGTAGCATCGTGCGGTGTAAAAGCGGTCGCTGGCACGCGGCCCGCTGCCCACCACGGAGCTTATAAAAGACAGCCACATCCTGCTACAGCGCCCGGCGCGTCTCATTCCCTACTCTATCCCCATGGGGCGCGCTAACCACACACGATAGTACCCACAAAAAAATAATACATTAATTAATGTATATAAATACACTGTGATCAGGGACCAAGTGATAAGTGATACGGTAAGTCCGTTTTCCTGTGAATATAGTGCTGCCAGCCGAGGACTGTGATCTGTGAAATGTGACTGTTCAGTGCAAGGAAACCAGCGAACCTGGATCGGAATTTGCGGATTTTCAGTGATTTAGCACCTAAACATATACAAAGTTAAAGCAGAAGATAAATTAGTGTGGATAACGGAGTCAGTGTTGCCAGAAGGAAATAAGTGTTGATAGTGACAGTGAGAATTCATGGATTTTGAGAAAATGTGCCCTGTGTGACACAGAAACAAATATTACAATGGACTGTTTACCGTTTGTAATAAAGTAACTGCTTGAAAGTTGAGAAAACTTAAACTTTTAAAAGTTAAAATATGATTAATGAACATAAGTTCTAACTTTGGCTTTTAGCGAAATTGTAACTTTAATCCTTAGACATGTCACTTCTCACTGTCACATTTAACTTCTGTCAGCACTTCTCCCAGCGCTAGCTAATAATAACCGTCACTTTTCCGCTCACTAAGATTTCAGTAAACTGACGAAAATATAACACCAATTAAAATGGGAGTTCAAAGTCCGCTCAAAGTTTACAATTAGGCTGAATTTATGCTCCGCCAATTACTCGAATGACGTCACAATATTAGCCATTACGTCACCAGACACGCGATACGGGAATATTTTATGAATCTAGTTTATTTTATAGTAAAATGTATGTTTGTTTGTTTAATCATATCGCCAGAGTGCCGGCGATTAGCCTTTGACGTCAAACTATTAAATTTTCAGAACTAATCTTTCAATCGATTGGAGCAATGAGCGATTCAATGAAATCATCAAAAAGTTTAAATGAAGGCGTTGTTGAAAACAGTTAAATTTGTTCAGGAAATGCGATAAAAAGTGCATAAAACTATATCGATTCGGCCTAACATTAACTGCCGGTCGTTTTTTACCGTTACAACTGGTTGTAAAATTACAAACGTTTCCGATTCAGAAACCAGAGATCGCTGAACAAAGCGCCTAATATTAGCCGGATAATATCAGAGATACTAAACCTTGCGTCAATACGCAGTTATAACCGCGGTATAGAAATAAATTCGCGTCGATTCAAACGTATTTCTGTCAGGCGCCACGATTATTCTGACAAACGAACGTTCTATGAGAATAGGTATAGCAACTAAATAGTCTGTATATTAAAGCATAAATATTTATAATAGTAAAAATTAAATACCTGAATCTGAATAAAAGATTTATTCTATATTTCACATGATTTCCTTCATTATATTAAGGAAAATGCTAGGTTACGATAAATCTTTAGCATGTTTTGTTGTTTTTAAGTCAAATAAATAAGACGGGGCTAAAATTCGATCGATTTGGGTTTACATTCGCTAGAATCGACACCGATGTTAAGCGATGTGCCAGACATTTTACAACAACTGTCAAAACTTCTAAACAAATTATTGAATCGGCTTCCAAGAAATGGAATTTAAAAAGATTTCTTTCCAGTTCATGTTTGTGGATTACGTCAAAAATGTGCCTATTATTTTAGATCACAAGACTAGGTACTAAGATTTTTCCATAATCTTATATCCCAAATTTACTGCGCTGACCTTCAATAATGGTAGATAAGAAGGGCAAGCCAATGATAATGATGATTGAATTCCAAAGAAACCTGCACTTCGAAGGTATACTAATCCCGAGACATTTCTTAATTCTTCTACTTGATGCTTTTTACTTCAATGCTAACTGAAATAAACTTCAAGCAAAAGGGCGAAGACGACAACTCAAAATAGAACTGCATTCGGTACCAAATACCAATCAGGCACGGTTAAGCATCCGTTGTAACATTTGTCATAAGGACAGACGGTGTCCAAAACAGACTTGGCAATAGTTATTAACCTTCCTAATATAAACTTGGTCGTACCTTGCCCGCCAACTGCCCTAGCTAGCCCTGCCAAGAGTGCGTTACGACATACGATAATTCTATTTCGATTATTATTTTACCTTGCGTTTATTTGCGGCATGACGGATCACCGAATACTGCGGCATTGCGGCAGGAAAAAAGAAGTTTTTACTGTATCTAACAAAGGCTGTCTAAAGCGCTGATGGGATTAGCTCTTCACTTTGTAATATGTATTTTTAACTGGACTTATTCTATACTGGACTGGGAGAAAAAGAAAAACATAGAATGTTCCAGTTGCTTTTCCTCCCGGGCATGCTGTAGAAGTCAGCAAAGGGATTCGAGGGTTACAGTGTATTGTAATTTAGGCGATGGGCTGCAATACATACTATAATCTACAATTGCCCTCAATTTTTGTCAGACGTGGCGAAAGCGCCTTTTAGGAGGCGTTTTACGCTCTGCCTACCCCGTAAGGGATAAAGGCGTGATTTTATGTATGTATGTATCATTTTTAACAATTTAGTATCTACGTATTACAGTTATGTACTTCTAGAGCGTATATTTTATCGAAATCAAACGTAACATCAAAGGTTGTAAAATAGAATCCCCGTTTACAAAATATACGACTGAAAACTTAAATCAAAACGTAGCACAATCAGTAAAAGTGTGGTCAAAATAACAATAAACATGAACGCTTGGCATGTTGGCGCGACTGAATAAATGAATCATCAATAAGATTTAAACTACTGAAACTGAAGTCAAAATTTAACACTTAGAATAGGTGGTGACTAAATAACAACAGACATGGCCGCTTGGCAAATAGCACTTGATAATTAAATCATATATTTTGCGTGGTGCAGTATAAACCTCTTTTTTTCGCCAATTCGTTGTTTAGTACATCTACGCAAATCGTGCGTACGCGCACTCTCGTTACATTATCTTGGAATTTTAAAAGCATGGCTTATAAAATATGGATTACACCTACACCTGTTATTCTTTGCTAGCATTGAGAAGTAAAAAATGAGAGTCTTCTGTCGACAGGAATACGTAGGATAGATAAATGTGCACATACAAAAAATCTAATAAAATTTTGCATTGACAGGTAAATTTATGCATTTACGTGCAACACAGCAGTATTTACTGGCGTCATCTGGCAGGTTCGCTCGTGGTAATATGATTTTCAATGTGAGAGATTAAATTATTTTCTTCGTAAAAATCACTCTTACAGTTGGTTTAATATGCTAACTACAACTAACAATTTCTATTCAAAATTCAGATTGGTAGAGTTCGAAACTCTAAAAAAAATTAAACGTTTGGCACTACAGAAACATAAATTTCACACAAAAAAAAGTTCTAAAATTAAATTATAATAGACAAAAAGAAACAACAGATAACATGTATTGTAAATGTAAAATTAAGAGAAGTACAAGTTATATGCAACACTAGAATACAGCGTAAAAGTAGTCATTTGTTTATGACTCATTAAACAAACCAATACAAACAAATAAAAAAAATACCGTAAGTAAAACAAACGTCGAGTTAGACCTTGCAAGTTACTGAGATATGTTCGCGCGTTGATGTCTTTTGTATAAAGCTGTGATCAAATTCGATCAATTTCATTTTTAATCACAAATATAATAATTTCCTATACTACCCCTGGTAATACAAAGAACACAACTTTATGAAGTCTCAAGATTTAACTGCTGATTTAATGCTGGACTGGGAGCGAGAGAAAAACAGAATGTGCCAGCTGCATTTCCTTCCCAGCATGCTGTAAAAACCAACTAAGCGATCCAAGGGTTTCAGTATATTGCAATTTAGGCGAGGGGCTGACAACCTGTCATTACAGCAATATACCTATAAATCTATCTTAAATAACCCTCAATACTTTGACAGACGTGGAGGAACGATCTTTGTTTAGGTCTTTTATGTGATTATTTGTATGTACGAGTATGTTTGTATGAAATCGTTAGGCGGAAAGCTAGTTTGCTCATAAAAACAAAGGTTTCATTCTAGCGAGACAGTTTTCATGCAAGGTCAGGGAGCCCTCAGTGTGTGACCTTGGGTGTGAATGTCCACGATGTAGGACGACCTTGGAAGGTCCGCCAACAACAACAAGGTCTGACAACAACGCACCATTCATTGCGCGCTGCAAGTCAATGCTCTCGATGCTAAGTAGGTTACGAAGCAATGGACGTGAAAATACTTTAGTCCTTACATAGGATCATATTATATATCATTACATATATAATCCATGTGGATTCAAAGATCGAATCTATTTTAAAAATTCTAATATATTATTATTTATTCGGTCTAGATATTTCATCGTATTCTCTCCTGAAACTAAAATTTTGTTAGAATCTCTACGAAATAACTTTTTAATTGTAATGTAGGCACACTAAGTATCTTTGACGTCAATCATAATTCTTTGCCATTTTTTAGGTAAATTATCTTTAATTAACTTAATCAAATTATTAAAACTGGTTATTACAACACAGATTAGTCAATCATATATAATATTAGCTCCACATTAAAATAATCACTTCACAGCACCTTAATTTTATGTAAGTAGTATTACAGCAAATCCTGTTATTATTATTTTTTTTATATCTGAAACAAATTAAATTAATTTATGATCGTCTCTCTTTAATACGATATTAATGTTTTTTTTTTAATACTAAATGAGTAAGACATGCAAATAATTAAATACCCGCCAGCTCTCCTGTTATCATAGATACATACTTACATAAATCACGCCTTTATCCCTTACGGGGTAGGCAGAGCGTTTAACGCATCCTAAAAGGCGCTTTCGCCACGTCTGACAAAAATTGAGGGCAATTTTAGATTGTAATATGTATTGCTATAGTGACAGGTTGTCAGCCCATCGCCTAAATTACAAATACACTGTAACCCACGAGTCTTTTTTGCTGACTTCAACAGCATGCCCGGGAGGAAGGGCAGCTGGCACATTTTATGTTTTTCTATCTCTCCCAGTCCAGCATGGAAGTAATCATGAAACCTGTTATCATGAAAAGGAAATTTAAAAAAAATACAGTTCTATGATATAACTTCTTACTTTCAATGTATTTCTTTTCTTGTATTTTCTTTTCAATGTTTTCTAATAGTGTTTTCGCACTCACTCACAGTGGTATGTTATTTCTAAAATTTAGTTATTTGTCATATTTTTAAATGTATCTGTTGAAGTGAATGTTGTGCTGACGTATACATACAGACATATAATCACGCCTTTATCCCTAATGGGGTAGGCAGAGCGTAAACGACCTAAACAAGGTCGTTCCGCCACGTCCAACAAAGTGTTGAGGATTTTTTAAGATAGATTTGTAGGTATATTTCTGTAGTGACAGGTTGTCAGCCCATCGCCTAAATTGCAATATACAGAAGCCCTCGTATCCCTTGGCTGGTTTTACAGCATGCCCGGGAGGAAATGCATTTTTCTCTCGGTCCCACTCCAGCATATAAGAAATATAGGTATATCCAGTAATTCGGTGAGCTATGACGAAACACTAATATTAACGTTATAGCCCGTAAAACTAGCAGTAATCTCCAGCAGAAGTGATTTTTAATCGCCCATCAATTTGGCGCCAGCATGTTTTATTACTAGTATTGAAATGTCTCTATTTTTCAAGAGATTCCATAGATGAATAGTGATTGTCTAATAATATTTGACCCTGGCTGATTGATACATACATAAAATCACACATAAAATCCTTTCTCCCTAATGGGGTAGGTAGAACGTCAATGATCCAAACAAAGGTAGTTCCACGTCTGACGCACCATTCATTCCATTCCACTGGCTGATTGATATTGATAGTCTGCAAAAAACAAACTTTAGAAAAATCAAGTTGGTCAAAATCATAGTTTTTAATTGATGTTAAAGTTTTACTGACATGTGAAGTATACTTTGCTAACCTACAATGCGCTGATTGATAGAGGGATTTGCACATAGAATACATACAAAATCACACCAAACGGTGTAGATAGAGATAGAATGGACCGACATATAATTAAATAAAACGAATAGAACAGAGGAATCTTTCGATCTTATTCTTGTAACTTTTAAAATCATTAGTGTTGTCACCGAATTCTTTTCTACGCGCATTAAAGTCAATGAAATATCCTCGTTTTTATTCCAGACACGAAAATAACGTTAACATTGGCATTCAGATGTGTTCCCTGTGATTTTCTATTTTCACACTCTAAATATATTTCAAGTGCTGTAGCGAGGCTGACATTTTTGCTCTCTGGGAGAATCTTATCGTAAATTAAGTCCTAAAGTGCTCAGCTTCGAAATGCGGACTTTAATTAGTTTTTGAAATCTGTTTTCTTGTAACAGTTTCTTGAAAACGCGTATTTACAATCAAATTACAACACGTAGAAAAACGAAAAAGGAACTCTAAAAGTACTTAAAGCTTGCAAGAATTAAACATATGTACAGTGATTCTGGAAAGCTTCTTGAATGTTATTATTTTGATACAAAGAGATAGTCTAAGTTACTCTAGCAAGACTCTAGAGACTAGAGATCACAGGGTATGGTCAGACATACATACATACATAAATCACGCCTTTATCCCTTACGGGGTAGGCAGAGCGTTTAACGCCTCGTAAAAGGCGCTTTCGCCACGTCTGACAAAAATTAAGGGGACTATTTTAGATTGTAATATGTATTGCTTTAGTGACAGGTTGTCAGCCCATCGCCTAAATTACAATACAACCCTCAAGTTATACTATACAACCCTCAGTTACAATGTAACCCTCGAGTCCCTTTTGCTGACTTTAACAGCATGCCCGGGAGGAAGGGCAGCTGGAACATTCTATGTTTTTCTATCTCTCCCAGTCCAGCATGGAAGAAAAAAGTATAGTCGGGTATGTGATAATTGAGCGCTCTACCAAAACGTATGTAGGTATAGCTACTATTACGTTTCTTCAAATTAAGTATTTAAGTTTTTCGAAACTATCTTCACAATTCCCTATACTTAACTACATAATAAATCTTCATCCCCTTACGTGTTAGGTAGAAAGTCAGCGATCTATTAAAACGTATGTAATTGCTACTATTAATTCTCATTTTCTTCCATGCTGGACTGGGAGAGATAGAAAAACGTAGAATGTTCCAGCTGCCCTCCGTCCCGGGCATGCTGTAGAAGTCAGCAAAAGGGACTCGAGGGTTACAGTGTATTGTAATTTAGGCGATGGGCTGACAACCTGTCACTAAAGCAGTACATATTACAATCTAAAATTGCCCTCAATTTTTGTCAGATGTGGCGAAAGCGCCTTTTACGAGGCGTTAAACGCTCTGCCTACCCCGTAAGGGATAAAGGCGTGATTTATTTATGTATGTATGTATTAATTCTCAAGGATTTTTAACTAATAGGGATACTTAGGGATACTTCACTGGTAAATTTTCAACTCATAAAAGTTCTACCTAGTTACTTAATCTAATAGCCTACGTAATTCCATTAGGCCATTTAAGTCGGAAAAAAAGTTTGATTTAATTTAATTGTTAATTTCTTCCTTCATATGGTTGCATTTAGTAGAGTCGTTTATGAGCAAAATGTTAGGAGTAGAGAACTAGAGAGAGCAGAGCTCGACCCGGGCCGCGGTCGCTATAAAAAGATCATCATAGGACGCCCCGCGACATGCAACCCTGGAAGCGACGCGGCTGTGCCACCGAGTACTGTTGCCAAAATAATTAAAGAAATCTCCGCCGGTGTCCCTCCGCCGCCGCGCCCGCGCCTCTGCTCTAAAACCGTCGCTCTTCGCCCGGGAGTCACTACTCGGGGCGCGGCGGGAAAACATCTCCCGCGTCACTCTTATTTCTTCTTTCCTTCTCGACGCTGTCGAAAAAATTTAACCAGTAAGTTTTTATAAGCACCTCCATAATTCGAAGGTCCCGTGTGTGAAGTATCTCCAAGTGTGTTATTAAGTGCCGCAAACAGTTTCCAAAGGTTTAGTGATCATAAATAAGTGATAAAGTGTTACATAACGCAACGAAAAACTATAAAGATGTTTTAAATATTTAAAAATACCGCACTTTGTAGGCGCCTGGTGCACTGAAATAGCACCGTGTCACGTGGTACACAGTCGACCTATGGTATCGCTCCACATTAGTGTAAAATCATAATTATTAATCGCTTCTTTAATACTTTGATTGCATAATAATAACTTTTTATTTAATTATTGATGAGTTCTGTTCCTTGCACAGTATTTATTCTATCCACTAAAATATATTTCTTGAATTATGAGTACCTCGTTTGACCCCAGTTAGGTTAGAAATAGTTCGTGGGCTACGAAACAGGTGGCGTCACCGTCGTCCAGTTATACGTCAGTTGGGAAAAAATGACGGCTGCATTGGATACGTGTTCGTGTGGTTTATGATATTTACGAGAAAAAGTATTAGTTTAGTACAAAAACTAGTTATTATTCAGTAAAATAAAAATCGGACTTATAAATTAAGTGAAAAATTATCTTAACGAACAGGTTCTCATGTAATAAAAGACTTCTTGGTGAGTGGAATAGTGATCAAACGGTTTTACGGTGCTTCTGATCTAGGAAATCGCTGGTTACCTATTTATTCTTGTCCTAATTTTGTAAACGGAATACCTCGCGTTGAGTTATTAGGTGTAGCATGTTGATGATTGTAGGTTTGAGCACTTTTGTTGAACTTGCAAATCGGGCGACCCCTTGCGAAAATATTTGATGGATTTGACAAGAGTTCGTAAATAAAAGTATATTCATTTTATCGAGTGCGTAGTTTTGTATCGTATAGAATTGGTGTGAGCGCGTAGATGGGGCGGCCAGGTCGGTCAGGTTTCATCCCGCGGTCACTTCAGCAACATAACCTCAACGCGGCCAAGCTTCGATGATGACTCGTCATTCGTGTCTAACCTATATTCTCTTGTCTTCTAGAACTGACGGCAACGTAAAAATTCCACTATGGAGGACGCGCACGCGAAGACAGTGGAAGAAGTCCTAGGATATTTTGGGACAGATCCAGACAAAGGTCTTACTCCAGACCAAATCAAAAGGAACCAAGAGAAATATGGACCCAATGGTGAGTAGCTTTACATTTCATCATATTTTTAATTTACCAGTCAGAGCAGGAATATTTTGATGAATATTTAATAAGGAGTAAGTAAAGAAAAATGCTTCTCTATTTTTCTTTTTTTTTTGTATGTATACAAAAGTAACTCTCCGCATTATCTTTTTAATTGAATATTATGTACAAATTAATAAGTTCAAAAAGAAGATATTGTCAGTATCTTCATTGATAAAAAATATGCATGATGCATAGATAGGTAACCCCAATAAGAAAAACAAAGTCTTTGTTTGATGACATGGCTACAATTAGTCTGAACAATGCACAAATATAAATTAAGGGTATATACTGTGTTTATCTTGAAAAGGCTTTCCAGAAGAACTATTTACAATCACTACTTCTAAAATCATTCTACTATTTTTGCACACTCTCACTCTCTGCTACTTTTAGAAACTTAAATTCTTAATAATGTAAGCGTGAAGGACTTTACTTACATACATTTAAGAGATTATTTTGTTTCATAAAAAACACTGCTAGGTCATATAACCAAGAAGCGCCTGCTATAGTAATTTGTGTACTGGACGTTGAAACAAGCACAGGATGTGTCCGTGTAATCCTAATTATTGGTCTGGGGACTTCCTCATTCCGTGCAAGTAGTTAGCCCTCTGTTTTATTCAATTTTAAACTATATTTGCTTGAGGTTTAAGATTTATTTTTAATTACATCCACAATACTATTTTAAAAATGAAAGATTGGTTTTATTATTTGTATTTCATAAACTCTGAAACTAGAGAATTTAAATAAATATTTCACAATTAGAAGGCTAAAATTATTCTAATGAAATTTTTACTACTGGGTAATATCTTATTAATAGTGGAAAATGTATTAAGGCATTCTTGAAACCACATCATTAATAGATACTTGTCAATAACAATGTATATAAAGTGTGCGAAAATAGACTAGTTTGCTTTCAGTATTTGTTGACCTAGATTATTATGATAAGATTGTTATCATAAATCTTTTCTTTTTTTTGTTTCTACAATGTAGCAAATGCATTTACTCCATTCCAAGATTTCCTACTATCTGATGCTAATTTATGCTGACCAACATTCAATACAAAGTACTTTCAATACATACCCATTAAAATACATATCTAGTTGCAGTCATCTAGGTTAGTAGGTACCCATAGTAGAATAATCTTTGTATACATGAAAGATAACCCATTAAATTTATCTTAGAATTTCACAAATTATACAACTTTGTTACCAAGTTTTAGCCTAGTGGTGCTTATAACTATAAAGTGGTTTAAAAACTCTGCTGTGGTTTATCAGGTCATTTGTCAACTTGACAATGCACTCAAAAGATGAATATCAAGTTTTAGCAATGTAACAGAATTATATTCAATTCAATATTAAAGTTATAGTCTATTCTATAATAAAAGAATTTGTAACATTAACAAAATGCTGCCTGCACAAAGGATAAATCATATTATAACAGGTTGTCAGAAGTTATTTGAAGATCTGCCAGCTGAGCAGCTGAGCACAGCTGGACATGAAACTCTCATGAATCATGTTGTGTTGACATGGAGGTCTAAAATTAGAGGAAACCCAGCTCTCAAAGGGTTAACTTGACATTGTTATGTGCTCATAAACATTTTCATTCAAAAATAAATCCCATATGCCTCTTTTTATTAGCTTTCATGTTTTCTTATGTCCTAAGTATGAAAATTTATCATGCATTTAAATTTTATTCAGTATTTAGAGATTCATGGATTGGATTTTCACAAATAAATCATCTGTTTGTAATTAAGTAATTCTAGCTGATAATAGTATTCAAAAAAGCTTAGTGAAACATGATGATTGATGACGATATTTTCGTTTTGATGTCTAAATTTCACATTTAATCTATTTTCCGATACAAATCAGCATACAAAACAAAATTTCAATTTGAAATAAGTAGGAAAAATCTAGGCTAGTTCATTAGCTTGAATAATTGTCGCTTATTGTTATTTCAATTTTTTTATCAAGGAATATCATTAATTACTTGCAAATACGATTTTTTGTAATCTTTTTAAGACATGCACTTTATGATTCAAATATTTACCAAGCCAACAATGTGGCTAGTCTAATCGGTCGTTGTTAATTAAATAAAAGATGTCGAATAAAAGTTAAAAAGGACGAAAATTACTTTGAATCATTTTGAGTTAAACTAAACAAAGTATAGTAATTGCCTTTAATAAAGGTAATCCTCACTCATAAATAAAGACCTCAATGTTGTTGAAAGGCCGTTAACAAGCTCTAGACCATTAATTTACGACTACGTGTCAGCAGATCAAATTCACTAACGCATAAACATGATTGACGAAGTTCAAATGGACAGGCTAATTTATTGAGTATTCTATGAAAACACGAGGCTTTTATACAAAATTCATAAGAATTTCTTCATGAAAAATGTTCAGTTTCGTTGACTGAGTAGGTAACCCCTGTCTGTTTGCGAGGTGCACCCTAATTAGTTTAGTTTTGAAAAGTCTTTATTGAAATTAAAGTACATAAAGTATTACATTAGATCTTATTCTAAATTAATACTAAACTAATTAACATCGTTACTCAGGCTAATTCGCCTTTCTGAACATTTTTATAGAAGGTAGGACAATGGTGTAATCATAAAGCAGGACACTTACCTAAGATTAGTCTATGTTACTTCTATGTAAGTTTTGTATGCAACTTACATAATATAAAATGTAATAAAAACCCGAATTACCTTCTGAAGTTACAATTGTACTGTAGTGATATTTTTGAGACATTTCTATTAAAAACTAAAGTAATCTAGCAACATTGCTGCTCGCATCTAGCCGGCAACAAAATCTTTGAAGCACAGCAGAGCAGATATTGTAATGTGCATTTGATGATCGATGATAAGACCCGAGTTCAGTACACGCGTGGATGACGGACGGTCCGTCATGTGCGTCAGAAACTGTATTTATATCTCGTAGTCTGCGGAGCTTGGCCGGCGGAGCACGGGAGGCTGGATTACCAATGGTGCGTGTGCTTGAGCATCGCACTCCAACGCGCCCTGAGCCGTGACAATATCGCTGGACAGTCAGAGACAATTATAGAACGCCTTTATGCTCGCCGGCTTTGACCTAGAAAGATTTTCACACCTGCTTTATAAACTGTATCAAAGTTAAGGCCGATATTACATACATATAAATCACTCCTTTATCTCTAATGGGGTAGGCAGAGTGTAAACGATCTAAACATAGGTCGTTTCGCCATAACTGACAGTTTTGAGGGTTATTTAAGATAGATTTGTAGGTATATTGTTGGCCGATATTATGCTTCTATTTTTGAAGACAATATTTTTGAATCGTTCGAATCATAATGTGTATACAAAAGTAACATTCGCATGCCAAATAGTATGGAAATCAATCGCATTTCAATTCGAGTGATTCAAAAATACGGCTCCAGAATATTGCTGTCGAGATATTCACGTACAAAATCAGTAAAAAAGGATTTATAACTATGAAATTATAACAAGTGTAGAGACGATACAAAATCGATACGGTATCACGATATCAGTCTGTGCTTATATTACAGTACACTCTTCTCATTTTATCTTTATCAACAATGACACATTTGGCTAATGCATCATCCAAAGACAAACGCTGCTATTATCAAAAATCATTAATTTCGCGTTAGGGAACTGATTTTGCAAAGATGGAAATACAATGGCGTAATTTAGCTCTTATCGTTGGTACCTATTTATTTATTACTACATTTTGCGTAGTACAATTTATTTTGTTTTGCAATAGAGGGTTAATGAAAATTTATAATATCTACTTTGATCGTAACTTACTTACAACGCAATGTTTTTAATGAAAGAAATAAAATTGCGTTTTCCATTTAAAGCTACCTGACGTAATAATAAGTTCACAATCAATACTTCTTTCAACTCTTACGTCCCTATATTAATTTTCATTACAATCAGAGGCCGTAAACGCGTGAACAATCAGTTTGTATATCACGATTTTATTACGTCTCGGTCATACATCTCAAGGAACGTTGAATACACACACCGGTACAGCAAGTAAAACTAAACGATTAGTCGTTTCTTTTAATTATACACCGGCAAAAGTTAGACAAGACTGTTTATTATCTCAGCTTTGTAGAGTTGGTTCAGTTTCGGCTCGGCTACCGAGAAACGCGTAAACCACGCGTCAGTCAGACGATGAAAACTCGGTCATAATACGGAAAACCTCAGCCAGATATATTGTGAACATTATGAACGCAAATATGATCCTTAAATAACACCTCTGTCGCTTCCGTACATCGTTTACATAAATTATTCTCCCAGCCTATTAGCACGCAATGTTGTTGTGGTTTAGATAATTTAGTACATTAAACTTGAACGCCGACCGTCTGGTCACGGACGCGCTAATTTAAATTAGTTTTTAATAATAGGCTTTGTTTAGAATTGAATAGAGCAATTCCTATAAATCTGTAAAGAAGATTTTATTTCATTGTAGAAGGAAATCCGCTCAATACAAGTTGTAACAGCACAGACAGATGAGAGTTCACAGATAAATCACCCGACGCTTCTGACATTGCTATTGGCTTACATATTTAAATTCGTTACGCGTTTTATGTTCATTGATATTGATAACGAACGGCCTTACACAGTAACCCATATACAAGCATAGTACGCGATGCGCACAAGCACATGCACAACTGATAAAGCCGGCCAGTTTACACAGATTTAGCGGAGTGCAAATAGTTCCGATCCCACCGCCTGGCGTGGGCGCTGCCGGTGTTTGGAAACAGAAACAACAGCCCGTGGAAATGTCTCAATTTGCGTGGCGAGTAGGTGCTTGGTGCCTGGCGCATGCAGTGCATTAGGCAGTTAATCGGACGATATCGACAACCGGCGCCGAGCTTGCAGAGTGCCTAGAATCTGGATGCTAAAATATTATATAGGCGATCCACCCGCCGGTTTATTTTGGACGTACGTTGGCGGGTTGCGTTTGAAGCGCGATCCACGCAATCTATCTTATTTTTATTTACTCGAAAATATTCAACACTCGAGCCAATTGACGCATAATTTTGTCAACACCATCAACTATTTTTTGTTTTCACACGCAGCATTTTGAACTATTTCGCATTATCACGTTATTGTTAAGTAGTGCAGAAAATTCATTTGTCACACATTTTACTTGCTCACTTGGCACAATGAGCTCAATTCTAGATGCGACTTTCAAAAGCACATTTAAATTTGTCTCGTCACGTTTATTATATTAAAATGTCTAGGATTTACTGTTCCAATTTTTCTGCTTGCCACTATTCCTACAAAAACCGGTATACAATAAGATAACGGCTAAAATTAAGAAAATATGTTAAAGCGTGCCAAAATCTTGCTGTTAAAGCAAACCTTCTGTCAGTTTTTATGTACTTATATACATTAGTGACAGGGCTAAGTTATAAGCTTTATAAAGTGCCATTCAGAATTGAGCCCTCCGTATGCTCATATTAAATATAAATAAACTGATTAGATTGTTCATGAATTCGTCGCGTTTTATACTTAACTGGGACACTCACATATTTTCTAAAGTTTGCAAAAATAAAGCAAGATAAATCCGAACGAAAGTGTCACATCGCTTTCACCTTTGGCCGAATCGACAAAGGAAAGCGCTCATACAAAACGTTCACCGCCTTTCAGTCAAGATAACGTTTTCCTGAAAGTAGATCGGATATAATTAACTGGGGAGAAAGGCATTTCTTTTCTTGGTCTTGATTTTTTGTAATTGCGAATTTGTTTATAAAGAACATCGTTGGCCTAGGTGTGACCTACATATATATATATATATATATATATATATATATATATACATATATAATCACGCCTTTATCCCTAATGGGGAAGGCAGAGCGTAAACGACCTAAACAAAGGTTGTTTCGCTACGTCTGACAAAGTTTAAAGGGTTTTTTAAGATAGATTTGTACGTATATTGCTGTAGTGATAGGTTGTCAGCCCATCGCCTAAATTACAATATACTAAATCCCTCGGATCCCGTAGCTGGTTTTTACAGCATGCTCTTCTCTTTTTCTCTCACTCCCAGGCCAGCATGGAAGCAGCACCCAGAAGAAAATGTTGACTTGGTAGAGATACTTATTGAAGAGAATCTACACGGCACGTGCCGTTTAGTATCCCCCAAAGTGGGCATGACACGCTCAGTCTTGCTCTAATATTTAATTGGATTGACTAGTTAGAATGCCAAAGTTTCCTGAAAAATTATGGTCTATAAATCAATTTGAAACAATAAACAATTCGCCTGTTGCACGTCCAATGGCATCAATTGAAGTCAAGGCCGCCACGCGCCACCTGTAGCATGCTTACTTTAAACGGTCCATAACTTCTTCCGTTCACGCAATACTACCTATTCTAGGATTTTTTCCTGATAATAAAAGAAATGCCTTCTTCTACGTGCCTTTCAGTGAGGCTGAGGAGAACCAGTAAAATAAAACCGGGACGATTTCTAGTATTGATTTCTTAGTGGCCAGATATATACATAGTATCTATTCTTCTATGCTGGACTGGGAGTGGGAGAAAAACATAGAATGTGCCAGCTGCATTTCCTCCCGAGCATGCTGTAAAAACCAGCTAAGGGATCCGAGGGTTTAAGTATATTGCAATTTAGGCGATGGGCTGACAACCTATCACTTCAGCAATATACGTACAAATCTATCTTAAATAACCCTCAGAACTTTGTCAGACCTGGCGGAACGATCTTTGTTTAGGTCGTTAACGCTCTGCCTACCCCATTAGGGATATAGGCGTGATTATATGTATGTATGTATCTATATTCATATCACGTGCGAGTAATACCTCGAGATCTTTTTATGAAATAACCCGCGTCAGCAGTCTTACTGGCGCCGAAGTTATAGACCTTTGCCGACTGTGCTTAGTTGCTGACACAGCAATATCAACTCGTTGACTAATTGCACCTATAAAGTCGCTGCCTTCTGGCAGCTGGAATGTACGCAAATAGAATCGATACGACGATCGATTTGACGCACATTTCCTGATGTGTAGTCCATCAACCTAGCTAAACCTGCGTTCTCACAACATTACAATAATTGATTAGCGTTAGTCATTATGTGGATAATAGACAATTGTATCCGGAAGGTTGACGACGTAGCGATGACGTCAGCAGTGCGAGGTCGCGCGCAGGGCACGACACGAGACGTGGCCCGTAGTTACCAGTGCAGTAGACGACATGTTACTCAACATTGAATAATACTTAGCTGGCTTCTCTGTCATCGACACCTATCAATAAACCAGAACTTTGGAAGAAATCCGTAGACATGTCTAACCTTTACCTTCCTTCTTTTGCTGTACTTATATTAGGATTCATAAGAGCCCCCGATATTTTTTTCCCTTTATGACGTCTGCCCTTCCGTATATATTTGTACCAACGTGTTATATTAGCGCAATAACAATAAAACTGGTTTTATTCATGGTCAATACTTTTCATTTACGTCATACCGTAATCTCGGAAGAAACCTGTAAACGGAAACTTTTTCCTCTTACAACACTATTTTCTTGTCCTCAGGAGCCTTTACCTGGCTTGTCTATGTTTTGACCTCATCGTGTATAAAAATATCTTGATATTTACAATCTAAACTAATTCAAAGTTTAATAACATCATATTCTTATCAGGCAAAGATAAGACGTCGCGACATTGTTTCATTGGTTTTTTCTTTGTTCGACATTAGTTTCGGCTGAACTGAACAATACCTTGGGCACATACAATTGTAGGCGCGATGAGTATTAAAAGATTAGACAAAGAGTCTGAGCGCGTGATTTATTTGTTAAGTACCTGCGCAGTAGAGCTAGCAACCTGTTTGGCTGATAACGCGCGTTTGTTTTGTATGCGGAAGAAACAAGGTTATCGGTGCGTCTTGGTTTCGCGGCCCGTAGAGTCCGCTAGCTCTAGCCTCATGCCTTCTACAGAGTACAGACTATACTATACCATTACTGTCATTGACGTCACACATGCCATGTCCATCGGAGATTCGTCGCGCCACTAGCGCCACTATGCCTACTAAGCAAACTAACGTACGTGTATTTATGTACGATCGTAACAGGCGAGATGGATCGCATGCCTGCTCTGACTGGTTTATCGTCTGTTAATTTTACTCCTTTGATGTTTTATTCAAAACTCTAATTATGTTTCTTTCCTCTTTTCAGAACTGCCCACCGAGGAGGGTAAGCGCCACAACTTCACATTATTATAGCACCTAAGTATAATTTGGGACTAATCCTAGAAAAATGTTAATTTAGACTAACATAAAAGACCCCAGATAGAGACCCCAGATCTTTTACATATCAAAAACTGCAATAAAGATACATTAAAAATACTGGAAATGGATAGATAAATATTAGTAATATTGGAAAACTTGCGGCCTAAATACATAACCTGTGGTAAAACCATGTCAAGGCTATTGGTGACACTTGTAGATCATTAAGCATATAGACCGTAAAGTTCTTTCTGCCGATAGATACTAGGTCAACTCGAAAACCTAATACAATTAGAGGTATTTGGCTACAGAAGCTTTTCTATGTGAAAACATACATTCTGAAATCGCGTTATAATTTTGCGGTACAATAATCATTCAGATTAGTTTTACCCATAAGGTTTAGAAATTTATTGACCAAAATTCTAAATAAAAACTCAAATTCATATTGTTGCTTTAAATTTATTGTAAACACATTTTTTCATTTCTACGTATACTTTTCCCAAATGGATATGAATTTTTAAATAAGCGTAAAGTATGTAAAGTTACAGTTATTACTATATCAGTATAGTGTATTACTAGCAATATTATCTATGTTTGATCTAAAAATCGATAAACGATAGAAGAGTGAGGTCACCAATATGCTTGTAAGTACTTATTAGAATTTAAAGTACATATTGTAAATGTAAAAAAATATATATCGCTCTTGTTCAAAGTTGAACTTATAAAAACGAATTTTAACACTTTTTTATTAAAAAATCATAACAAAGTTTCATTAATTCTTCCGAACCAACCTAGCAAAACTGTTGTCCAAACTTTCTAACCGTTTATATTTTTATTTTCAGGCAAAAGCTTATGGCAATTAGTCCTGGAACAATTCGACGACCTTTTAGTCAAGATTTTGTTGTTAGCTGCTATTATTTCTTTCGTAAGTATTACTTGTGTTACGCTCGGTCGTACGCTGCAAAGAAACGCCATACAGTTAATATAATAGAACTAAATACAAAGTGGTCACTAAAGCCGTGACTTCTGCTCTCAAATATTACACGTAACTTACCACTGCGGGTCAGATAGGGAAAGGGTTTCACAAACATTTCCTTTCCCCTCTGACCCGCGCGGGTAAGTTTCATGTTTTCTTTGAGCGCTGGAGACATAGCTTAACAAACACACCAGTCATTAAATTATACTAAATCGCCCGCTGTCGGTTCCGGTGCAAAGGTGCCCATAACACTAGCGGCATTGCCACGCTGGATGGCTATGGACAACCTTTGAACCAAAAACGACTCGGAACGGGGGTGAAATCCCTTTTGTGAAAATTAATTAAGTAACTTTACTTTAGCATGCTTTTCAGTGTACGATCTTGCGTAAAGTTTGTCAAAAAATCGAGGCATAGACATAACGATATTAATTAGCCTTTTTTTGTCCCCAGGTTTTAGCTTTATTTGAAGAACACGAAGACGCTTTCACAGCTTTCGTAGAACCCTTCGTTATTTTACTTATTCTTATTGCTAACGCTATTGTAGGAGTATGGCAGGAAAGAAATGCCGAATCCGCCATCGAAGCTTTAAAAGAATACGAACCCGAAATGGGTAAAGTAATCAGAGGCGACAAAT
The DNA here is from genome assembly GCA_949820665.1 of Scrobipalpa costella. Lineage (NCBI taxonomy): Eukaryota > Metazoa > Arthropoda > Insecta > Lepidoptera > Gelechiidae > Scrobipalpa > Scrobipalpa costella. Next base: position 6,912,926 of record OX463306.1, read on the forward strand.
CTGGTGTGCAAAAGGTCAGAGCGAAAGAGATCGTCCCCGGAGACGTCGTCGAGGTGTCTGTCGGAGACAAGATCCCCGCTGACATCCGTCTGATCAAGATCTTCTCGACCACCATCCGTATTGACCAGTCCATCCTGACTGGTGAGTCCGTGTCCGTGATCAAGCACACTGATGCCATCCCCGACCCCCGCGCCGTCAACCAGGACAAAAAGAACATCCTCTTCTCCGGTACCAACGTCGCAGCCGGTAAGGCCCGCGGTATTGTCATCGGAACCGGTCTCAACACTGCCATTGGTAAAATCCGTACTGAAATGTCCGAGACTGAGGAGATCAAGACACCCCTGCAACAAAAACTCGATGAATTCGGTGAGCAGCTGTCTAAGGTTATCTCCGTCATTTGCGTTGCTGTCTGGGCTATCAACATCGGTCACTTCAACGACCCCGCCCACGGTGGCTCATGGATCAAGGGCGCCGTCTACTACTTCAAGATCGCCGTCGCTCTGGCCGTCGCCGCCATCCCTGAGGGTCTGCCCGCTGTCATCACCACTTGCTTGGCTCTCGGTACCAGGAGAATGGCCAAGAAGAACGCTATTGTCAGGTCCCTGCCTTCCGTAGAGACCCTCGGTTGCACATCTGTCATCTGCTCTGACAAGACCGGAACTCTCACCACCAACCAGATGTCCGTCTCCCGTATGTTCATCTTCGAGAAGATCGAGGGTGGCGACAGCAGCTTCCTTGAATTTGAAATCACCGGCTCCACCTACGAACCCATCGGTGACGTTTACCTGAAGGGCCAGAAGGTCAAGAGCTCCGAATTCGACGCTCTCCAAGAATTGGGAACCATTTGCATTATGTGTAACGACTCCGCTATCGACTTCAACGAATTCAAGCAGGCTTTCGAGAAGGTCGGTGAAGCCACCGAGACCGCTCTGATCGTCCTCGCCGAGAAGATGAACCCCTTCAACGTCCCCAAGACCGGCCTCGACCGCCGCTCCGCCGCCATCTGCGTCCGCCAGGAAATTGAAACCAAATGGAAGAAGGAATTCACCCTGGAGTTCTCCCGTGACAGGAAATCCATGTCCACCTACTGCACACCCCTCAAGCCCTCTCGTCTCGGAAACGGACCCAAACTGTTCGTCAAGGGTGCGCCCGAAGGTGTGCTCGACCGTTGCACACACGCCCGTGTCGGAACCTCCAAAGTGCCCCTCAGCTCTACCCTCAAGAACCGCATCCTGGACCTCACCCGCCAGTACGGTACCGGCCGCGACACCCTGCGTTGCCTGGCCCTCGCCACCGCCGACAGCCCGCTCAAGCCCGAAGAGATGGACCTCGGAGACTCCACCAAGTTCTTCACTTACGAAGTCAACCTTACCTTCGTCGGTGTCGTCGGAATGTTGGACCCTCCCCGCAAGGAAGTTTTCGACTCTATCGTCCGTTGCCGCGCTGCTGGTATCCGCGTAATTGTCATCACTGGTGACAACAAGTCCACCGCCGAGGCTATCTGCAGGTACAGTCGCATTCCTTAGCTCCTTCTAATATTCTTCTCTAACCAAATAGAGACTAACCTCGTTACCTCTTGCAGACGTATTGGTGTGTTCACTGAGGAAGAAGACACCACTGGCAAGTCCTACTCCGGTCGCGAGTTCGATGACCTGTCCGTCTCTGAGCAGCGCGCCGCCTGCGCCCGCGCCCGTCTGTTCTCCCGCGTGGAGCCCGCCCACAAGTCCAAGATTGTTGAGTTCCTGCAGAGCATGAACGAGATCTCCGCTATGGTGAGTTTAGTCGCCATTATTACTAGACATTTTTAGATGCTAAATCTTCGATATTTTCGTATGACGTAGAAGTCTGTCACCAAGATTGTACTTTATTACAGGATGACTAGGATTATAAAAGTTGAACTTAAATTAACTAAAGCCGAAAAGAAATCACTATGCATTACTTTCAAATGTTTATCATATCTCTCAGTAAATTAACTCGCTATGGTATTATTGACAAGCCATTATAGAATCTCAAACGTAATCATGAGATTATAAAACAACAAATAGCAATATTAGGTTCAGCCCTTGTAAACAAAAAAATAATTTATCGTCGAAACAATATCTTCATAGCGGCATTAAAGCGATGCTCGATATTATTATTGTTTACCCGCGCAGCTTCGGAGTGCTTTTCAAAATGTTTATGCTTCGGAGTCGGTAATGTTTATAAACCGCCGTATTCGCAGTTATCATGCTGAATTTCAGACTATCAATACATTTTATTTAGTGTTTTGTCTAGAAACTTGGAATCTTGGGTTAGGTAACTTAAGATTCATGAGATTGTCTTTACTCTTCTTCTATCGAGTGAGTGTTATTTATGTCGAAGAGTGAGTCTGGCGTTTTTTTTTATAAAAAATGTCTAAGCTATTTATGCAACGTCAGAACTAAAACATGACGCTTTCTCTAGAATTTGTACTTATTTTTACGACATTAATTTTATCTAGATATTAGTCGTTAAGCTATATCAGAGGCCAGTGCTAAGCATTGGTGGCTTGAAAACTCTGACCTAATCTAGGATTGGGTCTGGTTTCCCTTCTGGGTTGCGGAGGTCAGATGGCAGTCGCTCTGTGTAAAAACCAGTACCCTCGTTTAATCCCCTAGATTAGGAAGCCGACCCCGTGAGATACGGGATAAGGCTAGGGAGATGATGATATCTTTGCAATCAGAGTATTTTAAAATATTCTTACATGCCCTAAGAATATATTATACCAGTGTGTTAAAACCACAGCTTATATTTAATATTCAACCGATGGGCAGCGAAACGTTAAGGCATTACGGTGCGCACGTGACTTTAATACGAAGTTACGCTAATATGATCATGCCTGAGTCGTTAAGATCTCTACCCATTACAAAATATGATAGAGACATTCTACCAAATATGCGCAAGATTATGATAAATTAAAAATAATTGTTGATATTATAAACTATAAAAAATACAAAGTTCCTCTATACGGTTTGTAAGGGACAGCGGGACGCAAACTGATAGGGGTTGTTCAGTTTAACTATCACCTGGATTTTTTTTCACTAAATACTTTCCCATACAAAATGACCACCTCAATCAGACAATTTGTCTGGAAAAGCAAATTATAACTTTTTTTCATTTCCTGTAAGAATTTTCTGGTGGTAGTTGTTCAGTTTCGTTGACTGAGCAACCTCTATCAGTTTGCAGGACGCTGTCCCTTACACCCCGTATTTTTTTTGTAGGTTGCACATCTTTCCCAAAACCCCATAGATAAGATTTTTCTAAAACTGAAACAATAATGTGTTCTTTAAGAACGGTTGACTATACACGACTATTATCACAGCAAAATATGCAGTTCTATACAACGAATCTTAGAGGATTATCCAAGATAGTCCGTCAAATATTCCACTATACTCATCATCATCATCATCTCCGTATGACACGGGGTCGGCTACCTAATCTAGGGGATTGAACGAGGGTACTGGTTTTTACACAGAGCGACTGCCATCTGACCTCCGCAACCCAGAAGGGAAACTAGACCCAATCCTAGATTAGCTCAGAGTTTTCAAGCCGACAATGCTTAGCACTGGCCTCTGATATGGCTTAACGACTAATATCTATGGTATTAAACGATATAACCCCGGGACCAACAGCTTAACGTGCCCTCCGAAGCACGAAATCTTTTCTTTTCGGACAATCAGGTGATTTAGCCTGCAATTTCCTAACCAAACTGGGGAAAAATTCACAAAGTGATAAATTCTCAAAATATCAACTTTATACTATAGGTCTGATTTTCCCACAAAACTGACTTATTTTCCGTCCACCGCAGACTGGTGACGGTGTGAACGACGCCCCCGCCCTGAAGAAGGCCGAGATCGGTATTGCCATGGGATCCGGTACCGCCGTAGCCAAGTCCGCCGCCGAGATGGTGTTGGCTGACGACAACTTCTCATCCATTGTCGCCGCCGTTGAGGAAGGTTCGTATCAGATTACTGAAAACGAGAGCGAGCGAGCTGGGAGCGAGATAAAAACATAGTATGTGCCAGCTGATTTTCCTCCCGGGCATGCTGTAAAAACCAGCTAAGGGATTCGAGGGTTTCAGTGTATTGCAATTTAGGCGATGGGCTGACAACCTGTCACTACAAATCTATCTTAAATAACCGTCAAAACTGTCAGACGTGGCGGAACGACCTTTGTTTGTGTCGTATTTGCTCTGCCTACCCCATTAGGGATAAAGGCGTGATTTTATGTATGTATGTAGAAAATTAAACAGACGACAAAGTACCCTCGAGATCAATCGATTGATGTTTTTTCCTTATTTCCTGTGGCTTTGTATGTACTTGACTCTAGTCTAGGCCAAAGCCACTGGCTTTTATGCGCGCCGACGAAACATAGCAAACTCCTTGGCATTGTACTCTAGTGAACGAGTGGTTGAAACTTAGGCGCCCCCTTGCTGAACAAAATCTAATACTACATACATACATACATACAATCACGCCTATATCCCTAATGGGGCAGAGCTTAAACGATCTAAACAAAGATCGTTCCGCCAGTGTGACAAAGTTTTGAGGGTTATTTAAGGTAGATTTGTATATTGTTGTAGTGACAGGTTGTCAGCCCATCGCCTAAATTACAATATACTGAAACCCTCGGTTCCCCTATGCTGGCTTTTACAGCATGCCCGGGAGGAAATGCATCTGGCACATTATATGTTTTTCTCTCGCTCCCAGGCCAGCATGGAAGAAACCAAATCTAATACTGAAATACCTGCAAAAAAAAAACTGTAAAGATGCAAAACCAAAATCTGGATCCGTTCCTTCCTGAATATATCGTCCACATATACTTACCTAAACTTTCTCTAAAGGTCGTGCCATCTACAACAACATGAAACAGTTCATCCGTTACCTGATCTCCTCCAACATTGGTGAAGTCGTGTCCATCTTCCTGACTGCCGCCCTGGGTCTCCCTGAAGCCCTGATCCCCGTGCAACTGCTCTGGGTGAACCTGGTGACTGACGGTCTGCCCGCCACCGCTCTTGGGTTCAACCCCCCTGACTTGGACATCATGGACAAGCCCCCCCGCAAGGCTGACGAGGGTCTCATCTCTGGATGGTTGTTCTTCAGGTAATCATCTTCAAGTCATCAAGACTTTATTTAGGTTTTCTGCTAACTATTTATTCACTTAATTTACTTTTCACTGATTCGATACAAAACAGAATTGACCTAGGGTATTATATGCAAGTGCCGTGAACAAAGTCATACCGCGTTCTAAAAAGTTGTTAGCGACATCTGTTGTTGCGTCAAGATAAAGTCGCGGTTCAAATTCAAAGATGACATTCCATGGTGTTTTGCTTTTTACGTCGCATGATATCGCTTGTCCAAAAAGGTTTATGCGAAGGTTCGCCACAGGTCGATTAAAATTACTATTCGAAACAAATACTTTGACGATAATTCAATGTAAGCCTGGTTTTTATGTGAAAAGGATCAATAACCATGGAGCAGGCCTATCCTTATTCGTAAGAAAAAGTGTTATGTTATGATAGAAAAAACTGTTAACTGTTTGCAATATACCATTTCTGGTACCAGAAGTAGAAATATGTCTGTCCCGAGTTGCGTTTTACGCCCCACCTCTGTTAATCTGGCAATTTATCTCGACACTTCTTCCTCCAGATACATGGCTATCGGAAGCTACGTCGGTGCCGCCACCGTCGGTGCCGCCACCTGGTGGTTCATGTACTCCCCGTACGGACCTCAGATGACCTACTGGCAACTCACTCACCACTTGCAGTGCCTCGGAGGCGGAGACGAGTTCAAGGTAACATAATCACACATTCTCTTAATTCTAGCACTACCTTCTTCTATGCTGGAATGTGCCAGCTGCATTTCCTCCCGGAGCTTCTGTAAAACCCAGCTAAGGGATCCGAGGGTTTCAGTATATTGCAATTTAGGCGATGGGCTGACAACCTAAAGCATTATACCTACAAATCTATCTTAAGTAACCCTCAAAACTTTGTCAGACGTGGCGGAACGACCTTTGTTTTGGTCGGTTACGCTCTACCTACCCCATTAGGGATAAAGGCGTGATTATATGTATGTAAATATGTTGGTGATATGATAATCCTCTTATTACTTACATCCGGTCATTCCTGACCTAGTGTCTAAGAGTCAAGAGCAATCCCATTTCTAATATATAAAAAAATATCCGCCATCTTTAATTGCCCACCATATTTGTTAGCTGCCATCATAACATCCTTATAACTATGTCTAACTACTGTATAAAAGAAAATTTGTACCCCCAAAATTTACCGTTTTAGAAAATTTGTGTAGGCAGCCTATAGACTAATGCTCCCATTGTGTCAAAATATAAAACCACAGACAATACTACCGTACGCGCCAGAGAGCGGAGCAGTGTGCAAATGCCTAAACTTGTCTCAATGTGTTTCCAAGTTGTGTACTTCCAAGCTGGACTGGGAGCGAGAGAAAAACATAGAACGTGCCAGCTGCATTTCCTCCCGGGCATGCTGTAAGAACCAGCTAAGGGATCTGAGGGTTTCAGTATATTGCAATTTAGGCGATGGGCTGACAACCTGTCACTACAGCAATATACTTACAAATCCATCTTGAATAACCCTCAAAACTTTGTCAGACGTGGCGGAACGACCTTTGTTTAGGTCGTTTACGCTCTGCCTACCCCATTAGGGATAAAGGCGTGATTATATGTATGTTTCCAGGGCATCGACTGCAAGATCTTCAACGACCCTCACCCTATGACGATGGCTCTCTCCGTTCTGGTCACCATCGAGATGTTGAACGCCATGAACTCTCTGTCTGAGAACCAGTCTCTGGTCGCCATGCCCCCATGGTCCAACATGTGGCTGGTGGGATCTATGGCTCTCTCCTTCACTCTTCACTTCGTCATCCTCTACGTGGAAGTGCTTTCGGTGAGTGTCATGATGTACTGGAGTCGTATTTTTGAACCGCTCGAAAGGTAATGCGCATACGAAAGAGTAACGTTCGCATGCGTTTTTCGTACAAATTGCCATGCGAAAACATTTGATTCGAGTGATTCAAAAATACGGCTCCTGGATCTACAAATGCTCTCTTTCAGGGTATCAATGAAAATAAAATACAATGAGTTTATGACAGACTACCTCAGTCTCAAGATAAAGTCGATAATCTAACATATTTCCAAGTTCATAGTAATGAAGATATTCTCGACATATCAACGTGAATTCGAAAGATTTATTATCTTTTAAAAATTTCAGCTGTTTAATCTTGTAAATATTTACATTTTGTTCATAACACGCTATAAATATAGTGTTAATGATCTCTATTGGGATCGATATTTCGACACATTAATACATTGATCCCGTCTGGCTGGCTATCGCTATAATAATAATATCTGATGAAGTTTCAATTATGGTGCAATATGAAAGTAATGATAATATTTTTTAAACTATTACTTATAAACCGAATAACATAATGCTAAAATCAATTACTTCCATGCTGGCCTGGGAGCGAGAGAAAAACATAGAATGTGCCAGCTGCTTTTCCTCCCGGGCATGCTGTAAAAACCAGCTAAGGGATCCGAGGGTTTCAGTATATTGCAATTTAGGCGATGGGCTGACAACCTGTCACTACAGCAATATGCCTACAAATTTAAATATCCCTCAAAACTTTGTCAGATGTGGCGGAACGACCTTTGTTTAGGTCGTTCACGCTCTGCATGCCCCATTAGGGATAAAGGCGTGATTATATGTATGTAAAATCAATTCGGTCCTTCCATAACATAATGTTCAGTTGAATAGCCTGACATATTTGCATTTTTTTATATATATTTTGACCTATGTTTCCTGGGGAAAGTATTTCAGTGTAACGCCAACCCTGATCTACGTCTATGACGGCAACATATTTTTACACCATATTGCCATAATCAAGCCAGCTGCATTTCCTCCCGGGCATGCTGTTAAAACCAGCTAAGGGATCCGACGGTTTCTGTAAATTGCAATTTAGGCGATAGGCTGACAACCTGTCACTACAGCAATATACCTACAAATCTATCTTAAATAACCCTCCAAACTTCTTCAGACGGGGCGGAACGACCTTAGTTTACGCTCTGCCTACCCCATTGATGATAAAGGCGTGATGATATGTATGCATGTATAAGTTATCGATACCAACTTGTTTAGCAGGTCATATAGCAGGTGACTGCTTTTTCTTTACAATTTCAAAGTAAATCAACCGCAAAACATATGTTTGTAATAAAATTCCGGTTTTACAGCTGTAAAAACCAGCTAAGGGATCCGAGGGTTTCAGTATATTGTAATTTAGGCGATTGGCTGACAACCTGTCACTAAGCAATATACCTACAAATCTATCTTAAATAACCCTCAAAACTTTGTCAGACGTGGCGAAACGACCTGTGTTTAGGTCGTTTGCGCACTGCCTACCCCATTAGGGATAAAGGCGTGACTATATGTATGTATGTATGTACGGTATCGGCATAATTAAGGGCCACAATTATAAACAGCACTTGAGACTGACAGCTAGTTTGATGTCGTATCAAAAACGTCATTTCAGTACAATGTGGCCTGTCAAATCCATACTTAGGCCTGTTTTTTCCCAAGATTGAGAGCAGTATTAAGTATACATTTGACAGTTCATAATGTACTGAAATGACATTACTGATACGAGCTCAAACTGATTACAAATACGGGCGTTAATATTGAGCTGAACCGTGAGATTGCTTTATTATTACGCGTCTGAGTTGTATGTATGTAACGCGCTCGTGCTCCGCAGACCGTGTTCCAAGTGACGCCGCTGTCGACGGACGAGTGGCTCACGGTGATGAAGTTCTCGCTGCCCGTGGTGCTGCTGGACGAAGTGCTCAAGTTCGCGGCGCGCAAGATCTCGCACGGTACGCGCGCGCCCGCCGACTTCCTGCCCGGCATGCAGTGGATCGTGCTCATGTGGGCCGTCTACTTCGGGCTCATCATTTACGGCCCGCTATAAGCGAGCCGATATACCTAATACCCTTAGTGGGTGCCCGCTGGTCACGTGACGTCGAATATACGTCGGAAAAAAAAAGTTTAGGTCTATGGAACAATTTCTTCTTATTGAACACTGGCACAAAGTTCAACTAGTGCCATGAACAAAAAAAAAGAAAAAGTATTTTAGAAACCTTAAAATCTCCTAATGGCGGCAATTCTGAACGTACTATTCCTTTTATGTTTTTAGAAAATATAAAGTTTTGTTTTAGGCTGAATGTCTTGTTGCCAAGCCATAATAAAAAACTAATTTTTAGCCTAGCGCTGTCACTTTCTTAACTTTGACAAAAGAACAGGGTAGCAAATGAACACGTGACTTTGACATTCCTTATCTGATGTAAGAAATGAGCTTATTTTACGTCAAATAAGCAGTCTTATGTCAGATTAATAATGTCAAAGTCACGTGTTTATTTGCTATCCTGTTATGTCAAAGTCAAGAAAGTGACAGCGTTAGCTAAGAATGAGGATTATGTCGCGAGAATCGACGCCATTATCTCGTAATTTCTCAATTTGACTGTAATTTTGTAAACAGACGTATTTATCGATGTCGTGGGCAGCGGGCGCCTGCGCAGCTGCTGTGGAACCTATAGACATTGAGCAGTGCTCACCACAGTGAACTAACCGTTTGATTGCTAACCCACACGGGTGAAGTGTCAGTGGACTCTGTACGGGTGTTGTCCGGTAACCCATGTCCGGCGTCCGGTAGTGAATGTCCGGTGCCTATTACCTTATGTCCGGTATTTGATATCTAATGTGCGGTATTCGGTACCGAATGTCCAAAACTCTGTACCTAATGTCCGCTATTCGGTACCGAATGTCCAAAATTCTGTACCTAATGTCCTGTATTCGGTACCCAATATCCGGTATTCGGTATCCAATGTCCTGTATTCGGTACTTAATGTCCGGAATTCGGTACCTAATGCCCGGTATTCTGTACCCAATGTCCGGTATTCAGTACTTAATGTCCGGAATTCGGTACCGAATGTCCGGCGTCCGGTTGGACCGTACATCTTCGTGCGAGACAATAATCCTGGGGCTATGTACCTGTACCCACTCGCTCCCTTCCTTCACCTGTAGAGTGGCTGTGAAGATGTTCGTACTCGTAGCTAAACGTGAACACCAAAAAAATTGGTCTTATCGAAAGGGATATAATATATTAAGTTAGATTTTTGCATTTGTTAAATGAGTTCTTTTGTATAAATGAAACCGTAATCTGAGCTCCGACGACCCGAAAACACGCACCCGAGTCGCTCCTGATTTATTATGAAATTTACTATAAATAGTAATGTGCATTGTTAGTTTAGTGTAATTTATTGTAAGAGTATCGGTAGGGACGTGGTTATGATAATTCGCTCGGCAAACTTCGAAGGGAACTCTTCCTGTCCTGTCACCTGTGTCGCTTGATAACATTCCTTCGCTCGTTTCTGTTTCTCCTGTTCTTAGCTTGTACTGTATGTAATGAGACGCGCAGGGAAAGGAGATCGTATTGCGCCCGCCTTCGATTCCGATCATTTGTTAGATTGACACTTCGCCGCGATTTGACTGTTTCTTGCATGATATTTGCGCCACACCTGACCGCGTGCCTTAGCCGGAAGAGCCTGGTACGTAGTGCGACTTCCTTTTCCTGCATTTATTTATGCAGGAAGCATTTTGCTGCTTCTCTAACCTAGCGTGATAAAGAATGTTACATTGTGCTGATCCAATAACCCAAACTTGTTTAGTATTTCTATATAGCATTTGAAGTCATCCACTCATGATTGCACTTGCTACATGCTACATTTATCAGAGGTAATATATTTTAGCAGCGTTTTTGCGATTTGTAGAGTTTGAACTGTAATAAATTCTACAAAGAGATAGTATTTGGTAATAGAATAAATATTAATAAATATAAAGCAATATAGTCATTGTATGTACGAGCTGTTGAATATAAGAGTTCGGTTTGGTACTTTGCGTTTACAACGGATGTAATTTAAGTTTTTATCTGCTCCACGGTGGTCGCTGATGTTGATCATCAAATATTTTACTAACGGGACATAATACTATTTTAAGTTACGAAATTAATTGAATTCAAAATTTGTCCATTTTATTATGATGGTACAATGTCTGTACGTACATAAGTTTATATTTATAATTATAGTATAGGAGTTACGAAATCTTGCATGGATGCAGATTTTATGATTTATGCATGATTAACCAGTTTTCCGAGTGCAGTTTGGTGTGATTTGATGATTTTTATATGTTAAATTAGTGAATACTTGGTCTTCTTAAGTTCGTGTGAAAGTAAATGATGCAAAAACTTAAATTTTGAGATTTAACAGACATCGAAATATGTAAAACCAACCTCGATCAAATTAGTTGCAAATGGCCTTATGTTGCACAAACTTAAAAAGACCTGATATAATTTTTATAAATATGGAAATCTATTAAGTTTCTTGAATCTTTTCTTATTTACACTATTGAATAAACATACATACGTGCGACAATACACACACTGCATAAGCAGGGCATGCTCAAACCTTCAATCAGAAGCAATCGTCCTCGACGACCCCCCAACTGTTATGATTATATAACTTATTTAACTGTACAGTTGTTTATACATATTTTACATTAATTAAAATTGTCGAGAATACATTGTTTGAATTCATTCCTATCATCCGCCTGGTTTGCACCTCCTGTCGAGTAGCGAGACAACTCGACCATGTCAGCACGACACGATCTGTTTTTCAACCTTTTGCATATCTCTACTCCTGAATGATTTTGCTAACCAAACCTAAAAACCTAGCTATTTAACTAAAAAAATAACCTGCAAGCTTCAAAATGTTTTTGCTTTATAAGATTTAAAGTTGAACATTAAAGAGTATTTGAAAATATTCTCTGAGTGAAAACACCAATATTTTCCCCAATGTCTAACCGTATCCTAGCACGTCCGCGGATGACGGATTTGAGTGGGCGGGGCCACTATCGACATCTCTTTCACTCCGATGGGAAAATAAAGAGATCGATATTGGCACCGCCCCCAAAGTCCCAAGTCGTCTGTGGTAGCCATAAATAGACGCAATCCAAGACAGAGATTTAATGCGAGCGTCATTCCATTTGTGATTTGAGTTATTGTGATATAAAATACCACAAGTTTTCTGTGATTTGCACTCCCTGGATGCCGCGGAGCCGAGCCCGCGCCCCGTGTCGCCGCCGCCTGCATGCACTAACGAGGTGTTTCTGCCCCCAGCTCAGCCGAAGTGGAACCTGTAAGGCCGCCGACCACGCCGCGCCCTGCACGCACATTATTCCATGAACACTCATTGTTTGTTGTGTGTGTGATCCCGCAGTGAAAACTACACATAAAACGACACGGTTGTGAATACATACAGACAGTCTATCCGTAAGTTCCGGAGGGCAGCCCCGCTCGACCGGCTCACCATTAACCCTGCCGTTTATTTTACAGCGAGCGAGATTGTCATTGACAAGTGGTAAACACCACGAGCCACCGAACCATAGTTCCTCCCCCGCCCCTCTCTGCCACCCGGCCGGCCGCGCGCCGCGTCGGCCCGCGCCCGCAGCGCCCCCGCGCGGCGCACGCGCGGCCGACGCGCGGACGACCGGCGGCGGCGGGCGAGCGCGCGCCTCCACCGCCCAGCTGCGCTTGTTCACAGAGAGGACTTGTTCATAATGTGTATATACATACAGTATGCTTAGGAGGTTTATCCATTTGTTATTTACGTTGTTCTAAATAAAGACTACATGGTGCCCGTCGACAGCAGTGCGATAGACAGTGTGTACTTAAAGTTGACAAGCACTTTTAATTTATTGTTATATTTTTATTCTATTTTAATCTAGTTTGCTTATTATAGCGCCGAGTCTGTTTCTATTAGTGCTGACGCCTCGACGAGCAAAATGGTGTCTGTAAGGGAAGGATTATACATAATTGTCCAGTGTTTGGGACCTAATCGAGTCCAAAAATTTAAACATACCTGTACATTTTAATGTATTATTGTTTTGTACAATAAATCGTTATAAAACGACAAGTGTTTCATTTTCTCTGATCTGATTGGTTACCACTAACAGGATCAAGCGCCATCACGTGTATTCCGCGCTCCTGCTTCACAGACGTAATGCCAAGTTAACATAGACACCTCCAAGCTAACGAGCCTTATCCGGTAGTTTCCTACTAGTCAAATCAGCAACTTTTTATAAAATATCAAACTCATTTTTTGGTTGAAAATAGCGAGTTATAACGTCACTCCTTGGTAAATCTTGTACTACTCATATCAATAACAGAGAAATAACTTCTATAATTTTAACTCTATTATTAAATCTAAATGTGCACTTTTTATGATGACTGAGATTTTAGTTTTATTTTTAAGCGTTTGTATAAACGTTTTGAACAATTTTATTTTTTGAGTGATAGAAAAACAGAATGTGCCAGCTGCATTTCCTCCCGGACATGCTGTAAAAACCAGTTAAGGGTTTCAGTATATTGTAATTTAGGCGATGGGCTGTCACTAAAGCAATATACCCACAAATCTATCTTAAATAACCCTCAAAACTTTGTCAGACTTGACGGAACGACCTATGCTTAAGTCGTTTACTCTCTGCTCCGCTCTGCTAACTCCATTGAATGAAGGCGTGATTATATGTATGTATGTTTTGTTTTTTTTAGCCACTTTGTCAACACGCCTATTATTATGGAGGTGTCTCTGTTAACTTGGCATTAATTAAATACCTAGTTTCTTACTTTGTGTTACGAATTGGTAGATAGTTTAACATTCGTAAGGTGAAGTGCTCTTTAATCTAAATAGCTTTCCTCTCCCACAAAACATTCCTATTGATTGATATGGACCATCTATCCTCCATAACAGAAGTTAGGTAGTTTTACATGATTAGGGATGGATGCAACTTATTGAACATTTAACTATAAGAATACCGACTTTTTTAGTTTTGGTGAGCTCTAGCTTTGGTTGGCATCAAAATAGCTGTACAGAGATACAGATCGTCATTAAAATAATACCAACATTTAGTATTTATTTAGTACCTATACTTAAAAAAATAGTAGCTAACTAAAAGATTTTTAACTGTTTATTATTTAGTCTTTTGTTCCATTCTGGACTAGAAGCAAAAGAAAAACATAAAATGTGATAGCTGCATACTGTAAAAACCAGCGAAATGATCCGAGGGTTTCAGTATACTGTTTAGGCGACGGGCTGACAACCTGTGACTACAGCATGGCGGACCGACCTTTGTTTAGGTCGTTTACGCTCTGCCTACCATGGGGTAGGATATAGGCGTTATTATATGTATATATCATTTAGTACTTAAACATAATATATTTTTTTGAAAAATACCATTATTTTTCTAAAATCAAGAAAATCGTACAGGGTATAAGGTACACTTCCATGCTGGCCTGGGAGCGAGAGAATTCAATTCAGAGTGCTGGTGTCCGATTCCTACTACCTGCATGTATCACTTTGTGAAATTATGTGCGGTTTGGTTAGGGAGCGCGACTAATGATGTTGAATCACATGATTGCTATGCGTACTTCAGAATGTACGCTACGTTACCAATTTAACATTCATTATCGGTCTTTCTATTCCATGACCGTTAGAGTATACATACATATAATCACGCCTTTATCCCTAATGGGGTAGGCAGAGCGTAAACGACCTAAATAAAGGTTGTTCCGCCATGTCTGACAAAGTTTTGAGGGTTATTTTACGATAGATTTGTAGGTACATTGCTATAGTGACAGGTTGTCAGCCCCTCGCCTAAATTACAATATACTGAAACCCTCGGATCCCTTAGCTGGCTTTTACAGCATGCCCGGGAGGAGATGCAACTGGCACATTCTATGTTTTTCTATCTCTCCTAGTCCAGCATGGAAGTAAGTAAGTTAGAGTATAAAATTTGTTATAACAACTCATCTAAATTAGGTGATTTAAAAAATCTGAGAACAAATCAAGCTTTGATTTAAAATAATAGTACCTATTCGTTTCATTACACGAACATGTATTGAATAGGCTGTAAGAAAGTTATAGCCTTGATCCCTACGTGAAACCAGCTGTAAAAAAACCTAATGTCAATTTTGCGTTGACTATCTGTTTCTTGTGTAGGTACTACCTATACATAATTTTAACGATTTTTCCAGTAATTAAGATAGTTTAGCTTATAAATGACATAAAATTGATTAGATTTAGCTGTGAGATTAAGCTTTTATGTGATATGGAAGAGTCAAGGTTAGTATTCTACAATAAAATCAGTCGCAATATGTTTAGGATTTAGCATCTTTATCTTCTTACATTTTGTGTTGTATTTGCAGAGTAGATACTGAATTGCCTGGTAAAATGGCAGACTTGGACCTTATGGAAATTGACGAAACAAAAAATTATAGTCAGGAGAAAGGAGAACCTCCTGAACTCGCAACACGTGTGCTGCGAAAGAGAAAATCTTTAGTCCCTGAGATCAATAAGTCGAGTAACCGTAGAGTTAGCATGAAGCCACGGAAACACATTATTGCTGATAATGCAAACCCCAAAGAAATTGAAGCGCTGTACTTAAACAGAAAAGTTAAAACTCTATCTCAAACATTGGAGACAATTTACGAAGAATCCAAGACTGATAACAACGAGACCCATATTGGTGGCAGAAAAGTCAAAAGACTGTTAATGTTTCAACCAGGCAGCCAGTACACAAAAGAAAAAATTAAGAAACGCAGAGCAAAAATCAAGAAGCTGCTTGGCAATAAATCATTTCTGAACAGAAAGAAAATTCCTATGAATGTTTTTCTGCAGTCAATTGAATGCCTAGAATTGGATGAAGTTATTAAGACTGAAGTTACTAATATCACAATTCCCAATAAATTAGTTTGATAATTAATATTTTACCTTTGGTATCTTAATTGATGATAATGAATGATGATGTATTAATTAATTAATGATCTGTGCAACTATAAGTACAATCAATGTTTGCTAGTTTTATGATATAATATAATGTGATTTGATTGTATCTCAAGTAAAAAATAAGTTTTTTTGTTACACCTATAGGGCAAAGAATGTTGTGTACATTTGAGCTAAGTATAATAGGACAGTAAATAAAGTAACAGATAGAAACAAATGATTTATTTCTGTAAAAAAACATAAGTAAAAAAAATATTATCTCCAGTTCACAACAAAAAATATGTGGTTATTCCTACAAGCTAAGTAAAAGAAACTTACAATTAAACCTATACCAATGTTAATGGAATCATTCTGAGATTCATAGGTATGTAAGAAAAATAATAAATATGTAAAAAAAAAAAGAAAATAAATTAAGTACTCTTTAAGAAGCTTCTCAATCATCAGCAACAACACAAGTGGTAGAATCTGTTTCGCAGTTGTCATACTCTTTGAGAAGCAATGCTGAGTTATCCTTCTGAAGGTTGATGCAGACACAGCGAGGTTTGTCCTCACCAGGAGTGTAGAGCTGCCGAGGTACTCCCACCCAGCTTCTGGTGATACCACCACTGAAAAAGATTACAAAGTTTTGTAAAAAAAACTAATTTAATTACTAAAAAAAACTAACTTAGGACCAAAAAAATCATTCAGTTATGTTAAAAGATTCATAGGATACTGAAAAATTCAAACTGTAGAAAGAAGGGGCTGCCAATAGTGTAGAGTAGGTAAATATTGCAGACCAACTAAAGCAGATATTTTTTGAGTGTGGGATCAAAGTTAAGCCCACAACCCTTAGCAGGTAGGATGTCTTTCCGCTAAACAAGCAAGCTATAGATGTATGATAAACCAACTCTTCTATGAAAAAATAGGCCTTTCAGCTAACTCCAGACTTCTATGCTTATTACCCATTATGGCTATACAATAGTTACCTATTCTTAGTACACCACACTTTGCTTCCATCAGAGACGCTCCACTCCATATTGCAAGGTGGGAAATTCTGTTCAGCCTGCTTATCTCTCTCTTTCTCTACCCTACACTGCTCTACTCTCTCTTCTAGCTGTCTTGTGTATGCTGTTGGTTCACCAGAGTCATCATAATATCTTCCTATCAGGACTCCTGAAAAAAAAGTTACTTTTATAATTTATACATACATAAATAAATCACGCCTTTATCCCTTACGGGGTAGGCAGAGCGTTTAACGCCTCGTAAAAGGCGCTTTCGCCACGTCTGACAAAAATTGAGAGCAATTTTAGATTGTAATATGTATTGCTTTAGTGACAGGTTGTCAGCCCATCGCCTAAATTGCAATACACTGTAACCCTCGAGTCCCTTTTGCTGATTTCAACAGCATGCCCGGGAGGAAGGGCAGCTGGAACATTCTATGTTTTTTTATCTCTCCCAGTCCAGCATGGAAGAATCTCCCAGTCCAGCATGGAAGAAATATAATTTATATTCTTTTACTTTTATATATTTTTCTTTCTTTTTTAGCTTTTGCTGGTCTTTTACCTACTAATTTATACTTTTGCTTGAAAGTAACTTTCCATTGTACTAGACCAAAGAGCTCATCACATGAGAGGTCAATTACATGATCCTTATCTTCATTTTCATCCTTAAAGTTCCCTGTTATGAATGATCTTGAACCATCTTTACCTGTAAGAAAATATAATATTTGTTTCAAGTTAATAACAATTAAAGAATGGAAAGGCTCTACGAATAAATTATAATAAACCAACTTTACCTACAAAGTAATGGTAAGAGCCCCCTTCACCATAATGCATTTTGCCTTTAGTGACATCGAAAACAGAGCCCATAAGTGAAAGGTATAGCTGCTTATTAACAATTCCATCGTATTGAGAAAGCTCCTGTACAGTAAATACACTTTTATTTTTAGCTTTGACACCAACTTTTTGATTTTTTATAAAACTACTGTACAGTGACTGAAGTTGATCTTGAAACATAATAGATACAACTAACACTGTAATTATTAATATAATTTTAATATTTTTGCTTAGTAAAGATATCAAACCCATGATTTATTGAGATCAAAAAGTTATAAATACAAAATAAAATTACTGATGAAAATCTGTTTTGTGAACTCGTATGAATATTGTTCATGTAGTACTAAAAAGAGACAAAACTAACACGTGCCGTGAAGTTAAAAAGAGAAAGCATATTACCGTTAGCTTCACGTGCCACTGGAACGTGGCTCTTTTGAAAGGTCAAATAAAACGTCAAAAGTACATTGACCTTTTCGTTCAAAAATTGGGTCAGAAAATTATTTTTATTTATAGAGAGCCGTTAGAAAGAGAAAGCTAATACAAGATCTCTTATCGCTCGAAGTCACTTATCTCTTTCTAAAAATTTAACTTTTACATTTACTCTGTAGGAAAATCATTCAAATAGTATTTTCAAAATATTTTGAACATTAATTTCAATTATTTAGTGACTGACAATAACTTCTGTAATAACTGTGTATGCTGATCTACCAGACTACGGCAAAATGAAAGTAAATATAGCAATTCCGTTGCGCCGGCTTTCCCATTATCCACCTCGCAGAAGAGTAGTTGTTTCGGGGTTAGGAGTGGTGGCTCCGGTTGGGTCTGGGACCGAAGTAGCCTGGCAGAACCTGCTACAAGGAAAGTGTGGCATCATTCCTCTACTAGGAGACGAATACTCTAAACTCCCATGTCAAGTTGCTGGCTTGATACCCAAAGATGATAAGATAAGAAAAGCATTATCCAAATCAAACTTAAAATCAATGGCTCCTGCAACTTGCTTGGCTCTGCTTGCTACAGAAGAAGCTCTTAACGACGCCAAATGGTTGCCTGAGACCGACAGTGATAAAGAAGACACTGGAGTAGCCATTGGTATGGGAATGATAGATCTTGTGGATGTTTGTAATACAAATGAAGCATTGAAAACAGGATATAACAAAGTTAGCCCTTTCTTTGTACCTAGAATATTACCTAATATGGCTGCAGGACATATAAGTATAAAATATGGATTTAGAGGACCAAATCATGCTGTATCTACTGCTTGTGCAACGGGAGCTCACTCTGTTGGGGATGCTTTCAGGTTTATAAGAAATGGAGATGCAGAGGTGATGGTCTGTGGTGGTGCTGAAGCATGCATAAGTCCTCTGGCAATAGCAGGGTTTTGCAGACTGCGAGCTCTTAGCACTGCATTTAATGACACTCCAACCAAGGCATCCAGACCTTTTGATAAGAAACGGGATGGGTTTGTAATGGGGGAAGGTGCAGCTGTTTTAATATTGGAGGAATATGAACATGCTCTAAAAAGAAATGCCAAGATGTATGCAGAAATTTTGGGCTATGGATTATCAGGAGATGCTTCTCATATAACAAGTCCTAGAGAAGATGGCAGTGGAGCAATTTTATCAATGACTAGGGCTCTAAGAGATAGTAATATTGAGAAAGAACAAGTAACATACATCAATGCTCATGCAACATCCACTCCAGTTGGGGATGGCATAGAATCAACTGCTATAAAGTCACTCTTTGGAGAACATAGCTCTAAAATTTTAATATCATCAACAAAAGGTGCTCATGGGCACCTGCTAGGTGCGGCAGGAAACTTAGAAGCTTTATTTACCATTCTTTCTTGTTACCATGGAGTAGTTCCTCCAACCCTTAACCTGGATGATCCTGTAGATGATTTGAACTATGTTGCCAATATTCCAAGAAAGTGGGAATTACAAAGACGTGTAGCTTTGAAAAATTCTTTTGGTTTTGGAGGGACAAATGCTACTTTGTGCATAGCACAAATCTGATAGAGTAAGAAATGCTTTTTATCCAACTGCGCACCGCAAAGTAGGGTAATGTTTTTATGAGCCTATCTTTGTATGTATGTTTGATCCTCTGTGGCGCTCTAGAAACGAAACGCGTGGGCCGATTTTAATTATTCTTACGGCAATCGATTTGTCTTTACCACGCGATTGTCACTGAAGATATGATTTTGTCAAAAATCAATATGGCAACAATTAGGCGCAATATATTAAAAATGAAAGTTGACGAACTATAATGTGTGGGTTATCAACTTATCACTGAAAAGGTATTTAAAAATTAATTTGTATATGTAATAATGGGTTTAGGAACATTATTTTTCGTTTTGAACAACCATTTAAGATCTATAATGATTTAAAGTTTTAAAGTTCACTTTGTATCCTACACAGTTGGGTGTATTGAACTTTTTAATTAGACTGGTGTAAAATAAGTTTTTGTAAAAAGACATGAAATAAAAAAAACTGTTGTATATTGTATTATAGTATATTTTAAAACTGAGTTACAAATATTTTCGCTTCAATAACAGTGGCGAAACAGCCAAGTAACTCCTGATCTGCTGTAGTTTAAAAGCTTCTTGATAACGAGCAATAATTAATTAATCAATATCATGTACCACATAATAATTATTGAATCACATAAAGCATTGAAAATAAAAATAATTTGATCAAAAATGCTACTTTAAATATTTCATTTACTAACTTTCTAACATTTTAAATAGTAAATATTTTTAAATGCTGGGTATATCCAGTCACAATATTGTTGGAATTTTTCAACTTGCCCCTGATTGTATATGCCTTATTTTATTTGTCTTCACTGGTAGACTAATATGAATTTGGTGTTCATTCATATATCACCACTACAAACATTTATATTCAGTATTTTATACTAAAAGCACCATCAACAAGAAATATGTATGTATCTATGTATTCATGCTCTATACATTTTTAAATTATTGTTATCATTTTACAGACAGGATGCTCTGTTTTTAAAGTATTCATGATTAATATAAGGCAAATAAAGTTAAAATATCAAAATAAAATAAGGCAGTTTCTACTATTCTTCTTCAATAAAATCTTATCAAAAATGTTGTGGTTTCATGTAGTTAGTATGTAGTCAATCAAAGTTAATTGACTAGAACGCCCTTAATGAATGAATGAACTCCTTATGTCGAATTTTTATTTATGATGTTTCTTGATAAGACTTTATTCCTATACTAATAAAACGAATTTTCCGAAATGCGGTCTGTAGCAGAGGTAAACTTAACATGACTATCGGACTCGAATCTATAGTTTTAAGAGGCAATTATAGCAATGTTTTAAATTATCTTTCTTTAGACATTTGCCATTACAAACAAGGAGACAAAAATTATAATCAAACATGCATTTACCCATAGTGAACCGTTAAGACGTCTGCAACATGCACTGTAAACGAATTCTATAAAAAGAAGATCTATTGACGCAGCTATATATTAAAATGTTCGATAAGTTACTGAGTAGGGATTATAACGGGGACTCCGGTCAGGGAGAGGCGCAGACTAGCCAACCGCCAAGGACTACGTTGGGCCTAGATCAAGTCATATAACGGGTTTTGGATTCGGCTCGTTCATATAGATGTATGTAGCGTAGTCCTGCCCGGTGTGTGGTCGGTCTACGCGTTGGGGGGTTGGTGCGCGGGCGTGCTGACGCAGAGTCGCTCGAACCTCTGACGTAGATTTTGACGCAACTCTTGCCTTTTCTCTGTGATGTTTCGACGCGATTTGAACTCCATCACCTCTTCTATAGGAATATAACTGGTGTCCTGTTCGTCGTCGTCTGATGTACAGGATTCCTGGTGGAGTAAAAAAAAATATATATTATTGCTTTACATAACATTATGAAATTTAAAAAGTAAATCGAAAATGGCGTCGATTCTCGCGACATAATCCTAATTCTAATTCTTAGCTAGCGCTGTCACTTTCTTGACTTTGACATAAGAACTGGATAGCAAATAAACACTTGACTTTGACATTCCTAATCTGACATAAGACTGCTTATTTGACGTAAAATAAGGAAGCACGCTCTATGCTCATTTCTTATTTAAAGCGTCTTACATCAGATAAGGACTGTCAAAGTCATGTGTTCACTTGCTATCCTGTTATGTCAAAGTTAAGAAAGTGACAGCGCTAGCTTAGAATCAGTTAAGGAATAGTACGTTCAGAATTGCCACCAATATCAATAAATAGAATGTATAATGCAGGTAGACAATTTTTTAAAATAAGCATTTTTAAGCAATTAAAATGGAACTTTCATGCTGGACTGGGAACAAGACAAAAACATAGAATGTGCCAGCTGCATTTCCTCCCGGGCATGCTGTATAAACCAGCTAAGGGATCCGAGGGTTTCAGTATATTGCAATTTAGGCGATAGGCTGACAACCTGTCACTACAGCAATATACATACAAATCTATCTTAATTAACCCTCAAAACTTTGTCAGACGTGGCGGAACGACCTTTTTGTAGGTCGTTTAAGCTCTGCCTACCCCATTAGGGATAATGGCGTGATTATATGTATGTAAAATGGAACTTTCCACTCACCAATAACATTTCTTGTAAGGAAAGCTGGAAGCCGCCAGTGCACGAAGTTTTGTCGTTCTTAGCCAAATCTAAACAGTCGCCTCGCTCGTGATTGCAGAACCCTTCCGAGCAAGCCACCTCCGATCCTTCCGGAGAGCTCGCCAGCGATGATTCTCCAGAAAGCGCTTCGCAACAACCACCACCGTTGCCGGACGAATAGCCACAATCGTGAGAAGAGTTTTCATTGGGAGACAGGTTTCCGTTTTTGGTTCGTTTCTTGGCTTGCTTGTTCGGGCGCCGCTTGGGGATGTCGTCGAGGCAGGAGGCGCACTCCCCCCCACCGCCCTCGAAGCAGGGGGGGCAGGGGGGGTAGTCGCGGGGGGAGAGCAGGTCGGTGGGGGTATCCCGCTCCTCCAACTGGCACTCCTCGCATTCGCACTTCTCTTCTGGCTCTTCTGAGTCTGCTTCCTGCAACAAAATGTTACCCATTTAGAATTTTCACTACAACATATAAGGAAGTAAGATATTAACTAATTTGCCAAGTCGGGCAAGGTCTGCTACGGAACTGCAAAATTTTGAGCTTGTAATTCTAGTTGTTGTGTTTCGTTACATACATACATAAATCACGCCTTTATCTCTTACGGGGTAGGCAGAGCGTTTAACGCCTCGTAAAAGGCGCTTTCGCCACGTCTGACGAAAATTGAGGGCAATTTTAGATTGTAATATGTATTGCTTTAGTGACAGGTTGTCAGCCCATCGCCTAAATTACAATACACTGTAATCCTCGAATCCCTTTTGCTGACTTCAACAGCATGCCCGGGAGGAAGGGCAGCTGGAACATTCTATGTTTTTCTATCTCTCCCAGTCCAGCATGGAAGAAACTTGTGTTTCGTTTCGTGTATGTATGTACGAGTCAATATCTAAGGAAACAGTTTTAAAGAAAGAGAAAACTTACTTTGCATTTGTTTTCAACAGCCTGCCGTTCTTTCTTCTTGCGCCGCTTGAGTTTCTTCTGTTCCTTCCGCTGCTGCCTCGTGAGCTCCTCCTGGGTGATCTCATCATACAACAGCTGTAGTTTGGACACCCCGCTCTTTTGTTCCACCGCTGTCTCGAACTTGCGATAAAGGGCTTCCACCCCGACTGCGGCTAGAGTTTGACACGTGCCTTCCTCTTCGCGCAGACGGAGAGATATGCGTTGCAGGCGCTCGTATATGCAGATACCGAGGCAGATTAATACCTAAGCACAGAAAGAATGCATTTGGGTTATAATTTTGAATGAAGGGGTTATTTATTTAACTGTACATACATAGAATACAATACAAATATTCTTTATTGCATATAAACAACACATTGTACAGGAACAAACATTACAAAACAAACAGAGTACAATTAGGCGGCCTTATTGCTAGGGTAGCAATTTCTGCCAGGCAACCTTTGGGTAAAGGAGTAGTTTTTTAATATTATGTACATACATAACGTCACGCCTCTTTCCCGGAGGGGTAGGCAGAGATCACATCCTTCCATTTGCTTCGATCCTTGCAAACTTCTTTCGCTTCATCTACATTCATCAATCTTTTCATGCAAGCTCGTCGGTTTAGGGTACTCCTGACCTTTACCTAGAATGTCTCCGATTAGATCGTGGTACGTTCGTCGAGGTCTTCCCCTTCCAACATTCCCACTCACACTCATTTAATTGTATGGCATAGTATACTTTGTAGGCAATTAGAGTTCTACATCAAGGCCACGCAGCCAGTCAACAGCCTCCGGTGTTCAATTATGATAGAGATCCTCCGGGTTCCCCTATATCAACGCTTTGGACAGCGCTTCACAATATGCTTCACAGTTTGTTCTTCAAGCCTCTGCCGGGCTGCGGGCTCATTGATCTAATGAAGGTGTTGGATGAATGAGATCTACTGGCGTCGATTCTCGCGACATAATTCTAATTCTTAGCTCCTCCTTCATCTCCTTAGCCTTATCCCGTATCTCACGGGGTCGGCTTCCTAATCTAGGGGTTTGAACGAGGGTACTGATTTTTACACAGAGCGACTGCCATCTGACCTCCGCAACCCAGAAGGGAAACCAGACCCAATCCTAGATTAGGTCAGAGTTTTCAAGCCGCCAATGCTTAGCACTGGCCTCTGATATGGCTTAACGACTAATATCTACGGTAATTCTAATTCTTAGCTAGCGCTGTCAATTTCTTAAGTTTGACATAAGAACAGGATAGCAAGTACTTTGACGTTTTTTATTTGACTTAAGACGCTTTAAATAAGGACTAAGCATTGAGCATGCTTCCTTATTTTACGTCAAATAAGCAGTCTTATGTCAGATTAGAAATGGCAAAGTCATGTGTTTACTTGCTATCCTGTTCTTATGTCAAACTTAAGAAAGTGACAGCGCTAGCTAAGAATTAGAATTATGTCGCGAGAATCGACGCCGTTGTAGCCAATATGGATTATACTTCTTAGCGAGTGGACTCTCGAACAAAAAACAACCTGAAGAACCCTGGTGTCAGAGTTTTCGAAGTACTTTTAATTGAATCTCTTAGATATGTAACAAAATGTGTTCACATTGGCAAATATTATCTTATTAAACGTGTTGTCGAGTTTCTTTCAACTCATCAAATAAGTTTGGATTTGTCCTATTGTTGTTCAGGGAAGTTTTAACAAGTGTTTTTAGCTTGAAATGCATATTTTTGTGAAAATGGTTGTAAGTTTTCCTTATCAATATCTCTTTATTTATCACACGTACTGCTGGCTATACTGCCCTCAGAAGGAAAAAAACCATAACTGCATCCTATGCAAAAGACTTTCGACTATCATATCCTTTGGTTAAATAATCTTAAAGGTACAGGATTTTTTTTCAAAAGGAAGCATTTTATTTCTTTTACTTTTTGATTTACATAGATTTTGCATATTTTGAATAGTTTTTAAGATTTCGCTAAAATCTGTAGTTATGGTTTTTTTTTCTTCTGAGGGCAGTATAGGCCTTTTATTTTGTACGCCATCTACACCAATCCTGTGCCTACTGCATCCACTGTTTTTGAGCGATTGCCACTGTAGCATCATAAGTCAATACGAAAAGTTACCTACTTTTGTATCTCATACATACATACATATAATCACGCCTTTATCCCAAATGGGGTAGGCAGAGTGTAAACTACCTAAACAAAGGTCGTTCCGCCACGACTGACAAAGTTTTGAGGGTTATTTAAGATATATTTTTAGGTACATTGCTTTAGTTACAGGTTGTCAGCCTATCGCCTAAGTTGCAATATACTGAAACCCTCGGATCCTTTAGCTGGTTTTTACAGCATGCCCGGGAGGAAATGCAGCTGGCACATTCTATGTTTTTCTTTCGCTCCCAGGCCAGCATGAAAGAAACTTTTGTATCTCATTTAAATTAAAATACATACCTCTTCCTGTGCAATTTCAAGTGTCTTAGCATGTCTCTCGCGATGGTTCCCTAGCAGTTCCGGCTCGGCGCGTGCTATGAGGTGTGCGATGTAGTCTGTTTTTGATTGCAAGTGTAGATGTTTCTCCAGCAGACACCGTTTAATACCTCCGTATAATGCTCCAACGTAACCTTTCTCTTTTTGTGGCTCTTTTTCTTCTACTAGCAATTGATAAGCTCTTAAAACCTGTGGAATGTCAATATTTATTCAATCCAAATATACTTCATAGCAAAAATCAATAAAAAGGAAAGTTTTTTAAGGGTCTAGGTGGGAACTGTTCCTTTCAAACCAATAACAGAATCTGCGCTCTATCCTTTTCTAGCATGGGGCTGTTCCACGCGGATTTAATATATTTTGGCATATAACTCGATATACACGTAAAGTACTGAAAGACAGAGTTAATGAAAACATTCTTCATAATTTTACATACATACATACATACTATCAAGCCTGTATCCCTAATGGGGTAGGCAGAGCGTGAACAACCCAAACAAAGGTCATTCCGCCATGTCTGACAAGTTTTGAGGGTTGTTTAAGATAGAACTGGATATTGCTGTAGTGACAGGTTGTCAGCCCATCGCCTAAATTACAATATACTCTCGAATCCCTTAGCTGGTTTTTACAGAAAGCCTAATTATAAAGTGAATGTCATAATTTTAAAGTGAATTTGATATAAATTTGCTGTTATAAAAATGCCACATTTGTTATAGTTATGTTTGAATCATGCCGTTATCCATATTTTAGAGAAACTAATAATACATAGATTTGATGAAAGTTCAACTCTTAACTATCATCAATCATCATCTATCGCCGAACTTCCATGCTGGAGCGAGAGAAAAACATAGAATGTGCCAGCTGCATTTCCACCCGGGCATGCTGTAAAAACCAGCTAAGGAATCCGAGGGCAGTATATTGCAATTTAGGCGATAGGCTGACAACCTGTCACTATAGCAATATACCTATATATTAAATAACCCTCAAAACTTTGTCAGACGTGGCGAAACGACCGTTATTTACGTCGTTTACGCTCTGCCTACCCCATTAGGGATGATGGCGTGATAATATGTATGTAACTATCATCAAATTGAAATACAGGTCCTTGTTTGGCCCGATTTAGGATAGTTCCTCCTTAACATATTTTTAAATATGTTATGTAGCAGTAGGTGTAGTGGATAGGGCCGCTGCCTCCTGAGCGGGGAGGTCGTGGTTCGAATCCCACCACGTACGAATGTGTTTTTCGGTTTTCGAATTTCATATGTACGTTCATTCGGCGCTTTTTCCGTGCTTCGGAAGGCACGTTAAGCCGTTGGTCCCGGTTAACATCGTTTAATACCATAGATATTAGTCATTAAGCCATATCAGAGGCCAGTGCTAAGCATAGGCGGCTTGAAAACTCTGACCTAATCTAGGATTGGATCTGGTTTCCCTTCTGGGTTGCAGAGGTCAGATGGCAGTCGCTCTGTGTAAAAACCAGCACCCTCGTTCAATTCCCTAGATTAGGTAGCCGACCCCGAAAGATATGGGATAAGGCTAGGGAGATGATGATGTTATGTAGCAGTAACAAAATTGTTTATTTATTGTTTAGGTAACTAACCAGTTCCTATATTTGCTTAGTACTTTACACTTTCATATTTGCAGATAAGTGTTATCAAAAGATAAAACTCTGCCTGCTATGAAAAAGATCATGATTTCTGTCCATGGGCTGTTGATAGAACAGTATTGTATAGAATAAAGATTAAAATGCTGCTAGATGAAAATGATGGTCTTGAGTTGATTAACTGAAATCTATACTTAGTTTATTCAAAAATCTTTTAATCAGTAGCTAATACATTGTTTTTATCATTAGGTTATTTTTAGAATTGGCAAACATTACAGTTGCATGAACGGTCAACAAATTTTTACTGTACCAAATTAAAGTCTGAATATTATTGTTACTATGAAATGGCACATACCTTTGTCTTACAATCGGCACAAAAGCGATGTTTCCTGAGATAGTTGTGTAGAGTATCATGAAGCGTGTTGAAGTGTACGAGGGTGACATGTTCACGGGCGGAGGGGCGCATAGCGTCCCAGGCCTGCCGCCAGGCGGCGCGCCCGCCCCAGCCCCACGCCGCCCAGCCCCAACAGCCGGCGCCCCCCGCACCCGCTCCCCAGCCCCGCGCCGTCCCCGCCTCCAGTGAGTGCAGGGTGCAACGCTGGGACTTTTTCCACCGAGGCTGACTCACAATAAGGCATTCTATGCCCGTACTAAAAGAAACAAGTTTGGTGTTAACAAAATAACAATTATGAGCACAAAACACAATGCATTAAGATTCTTCCATACTCAGAAAAATATTTGCTTAGGTGAGCACATAACATGTTCACATTTAGCAAATTGGCCTTGAACCTACTAAGTTACCAAGGCAAACAAATAGAAACATCCATCCGACTCCCCATTTTAAAAATGCAGAGATTGTATATTCTTCAAAATCCAACTTCACCAATGCTGCTACAATCGTGGAAAGCCACCGATGAAGCCGTGCTCGTGCCACCGATGAAGCCGTGCTCGTGGCTTCGCACTGGTCCAAAATGGTTTAATATATATTATTTTTATTTTCATCGACACGCAAAGAAGAAGCTACAATCATAAATTACATGAAACTCACCTGTGACCATTTAACAAAGTGGCGAGTGATTGGGGATGTGTGACTTTGTCTTCTCTTATTGTCATAATCTCATCTGGCGATAGGACCAATGGATCTAGTGTAGGGTGGCCCGATTTACATAACTGATAAAAAAGACGTTCAACACTGCAAAACAAAACATACTTCATTACCAGTTCTTTAATACATTCAATATCAGATCATAAATATCTGTTCTGTTTATTTTTATTTACATACATATTATCACGCCTTTATCCTTAATGGGGTAGGCAGTGCATAAACTACCTAAACAAAAATCGTTCCGCCACTTCTGACAAAGTTTACATACATACATAGTCACGCCTTTATCCCTAATGGGGTAGGCAGAGCGTAAACAACCTAAACAAAAGGTTGTTCCGCCATGTCTGCCAAAGTTTTGAGGGTTGTGACAGGTTGTCAGACATCGCCTAAATTACAATATACTGAAACCCTCGGATCCCTTATCTGGTTTTTACAGCATGCCTGGTAGGAAATGCTGCTGGCACATTCTATGTTTTTCTTTCGTTCCCAGGCCAGCATGTTTTTTACAAGTTCTTAATAAAACTACTCTAGATTCATGCAATCTAACACAGTTTATAAAGCTGTATTTGCGTGTTAAATTATTTTTTCCAATGGTTAACAGAGGTGGTTTTCATTGAGGCTAGAGCAATGTTACAGAAAATATAGCCAAATAACAATATCTACCTTCTTCTACAGCCAACACAAGGAATGCTTTGATTGAGTACATTAAATATATCAGAGGCATCTACGCGGAGTGCGGCTTTCAGCTCGTCAGTCGTGAGGACTCTGTACTTTCGCATGAAGTCCTCATATTCACGCCCCTTCACTTGTGGATTGTCGCAGATCAGCCCCATATTGTTCAAATCCATTATCATCTGCAAAACAACAAAATCCACCCGTCAACAAAGAAATTAATTCGCAAATAAGGTCAACTAGAAAACGTCATAGAGCGATCGAATCAATCCGATGAACTTGGTGCCTATAAATCATCATCATCATCGGCCATTTCCGCATCCACGATGCTCCAGCCTCGCGGTTGTTATACAGGCAATACGTAAACCGCTTTCTATTAGCACAATGACTAATATTTTTGTAATTTCTATCCCTGAGTAGTCTACGTTAGTGGTAATGTCAAAGTGCAGTAGCCCACTTACCGTAAGGTTTTCGTAGATAGTTAACGGTAATTGTCGCCTTTTTATCACAGGCTCTTTTTCGCTATTGTATATATCGACCAATTTCGCCATCTTTTTTAGATAATCTCATAAATTTGTCGACAAAATACACAAATATTACAAAATGACGGACCACTTCTTCGAGAAATACACGTCGTGTTGCGTCTTTGACTGATATTTTTTTAATTGAGTGTTGCTATCCCGGAAATATATTATCAGGTTCAGATAAGCGCTTTATTCATTACCCAATTCCCACAATCTGTTTCACAGCGGGCATAATCTGTTCTGCCGGCTGGATCTGCGATGCAGTGAATCAGTTTTCCAGTAGTATCAAGTAGCGACCGGAAACGCAACGAATGAGATAGAAAATGCAAAATTGTGCTAGTGCAAAAGAGAAAACAATAAAAATCGATAAAACGTTAGCTAGTATAACACCACTAAGTATTTTGACATTTGATTTGAACCTTGTTATTTTCCCAATCATATTTATGCGAAAATAAATAATTACTCTTATTATACTGATACTGATTCATTAATTTAAACAAGATGTCTAAAATATTTACCCCAACTAATCAAATCCGTTTAACAAACGTTGCAATAGTAAGGCTGAAAAAAGGTGGAAAGAGGTTTGAAATAGCATGTTACAGAAATAAAGTTGTCTCATGGAGGAATAAAGTGTAAGTTCTTGTTCATTTCAGCTTCCACGAATCCTTCGTTATTTATAACTCACTCATATTAAAGCCTTGTGGACCTTGTAGTCTCAATTATAAAACATCCTATATTTTCTTGCATACTTATCACAGCATGTTCCAATTTCACTGTTATATTCTATCACTGCTAGTTACCAGCTGTTTTGTTTGTAAGTTTTCTAACTTTCATTCACAGGGAGACAGATATTGATGAAGTACTACAAACACACACTGTGTTTACCAATGTATCCAAAGGTCAAGTGGCAAAGAAAGAAGATTTGGTCAAAGTATTCGGGAAAGACGACACAACAGAAATTTGTAAAGAAATATTAGAGAAGGGTGAACTGCAAGTCTCTGACAAAGAACGCCACTCCCAAATTGACTCTCTGTTCAAAGATATTGCAACCACAGTATCTGACAAATGTGTTAATCCTGAAACGAAGAGACCATACCCAGTTTCAATTATAGAGAAAGCCATGAAGGACATTCACTTCTCAGTCAATGTAAACAGAAATGCAAAACAACAAGCACTTGATGTAATACAGTTACTGAAGAAGGAAATACCCTTAGAAAGGGCTCAGATGCGAGTCAGGGTATTGTTGAGTGGCAAAGATGCTAAGAAAATCAGAGAGAAAGTAATCAAACTTGTAACAAGTGTTGAAGAAGAGAATTGGGATTCTGGCACAGCTAATATTATTTGCCTGATAGATCCAGGAAGCTTCAGAAATCTTGATGAATTGATAAGAGCAGAAACAAAAGGCAATGGTCAGTTTGAATTACTGAATCTGAAGGAAATGGTTGAAGGAGAACAAGCTCTATAAACATTTACTGTATTGTATTTTTTATTTATCAGCTAACATTGTATACGTTAATAATAAAACATAACCAAAGCTCTTTAAATATTTATTGAATCCGATGTACCTTTTCACATTTAAAATGAAATTTATTCATTTTGAAGAAGTTAAAATCATGAAAATAATTTTTCGACGTTCCTTTTCAAGTTAATCTACCATAGACATTTGTTTTTAAGAAAGGGAAAAAACCGGTATTGAACCGAAACATGGAATGGAACGTTAAAGTGAATGTACTCATCGCAAATGACAAATTAAAAAGTTTTATTTTTCTCATATTGGTACGAGATTTTATTGATTGTTTTCTTTCATAAGATTTTCGGCCAGACGGCGACTGAAATTGCAAGTTACTGTGATATATTTATTTTCAATATTTTACTATTCTTATCAACAAATTAAATGAGCAGGGATATCGAGTTATGTCTATAAGTAATGGAAGGTGCAGAACTGGGTGGCGACCAGCAATTCTGTTTGAGATGGAACAATTTTCAAGCAAATATAACTTCTCAATTCGAGGCGCTGCGCGATGATGAGGACTTCGTGGATGTGACCCTGGCGTGCGAGGGGCACAGGCTGGAGGCGCACAAGGTGGTGCTCTCCGCCTGTAGTCCCTATTTCAAGGAATTGTTCAAAGTAAGTTCATCTTTCACTCCCCACACTTTGATGTGTCACCATTACAATGACTCTAGTGAAAGTTGTTATGTATAAAACACTTGATCTACTTACAAATGCCATGTCTCGCGTTCCGGTTAAGTACTCGTGATTTCATTTATTTTGTACCAGC
Organism: Scrobipalpa costella; assembly: GCA_949820665.1. Taxonomy (NCBI): domain Eukaryota; kingdom Metazoa; phylum Arthropoda; class Insecta; order Lepidoptera; family Gelechiidae; genus Scrobipalpa; species Scrobipalpa costella. The sequence goes on from OX463306.1 coordinate 6,944,878, forward strand.
TTAAAAAAATCTGTTTCACAATTTCTACTGAGCTCATTATACCATTAGTGCAGCTTATGTATGTCTTGAAATTCCACCTGATAATGGATTCCTTTCTTTTTGTCACTACTGCATGTCTCTAAACGGTACAAACCTTTTATGGTGAATGCAGTTTCTCAAACTGATGAAGCAATACTCAGTAGAAGGTTATCATGTAAATGGTAGTCTTATTTCACTTACTACATGCAAGTTTCTTCATTTGGGTATCTATGTGATTGTGTACAATTTTGTAGCTAATTGCATGGAATGCAATGTAATGAGCGGTAGGTAACATTGTGGCATATGAAAGCTATGGAAATCCTCATTTGTAATTCAAACAACCAATTTCATTGTACCCACTTTCATGAAGAAATGTTAAATGCTTGTAAAGCATTAATGTTTTTAGATAAATAATGCATATAAATAAATCAAGGTAAATTATATATTTTCAGTTTAAAATTACTTAGATCTTGATAAATATCAATAACATACATAGGAGACAGCACTTGCTAGTGGTAGGTATAAGTCGTGGTGTCAATGACCTCTGCATGCACACTCAATGTGCAGTAATTTTTACAGGCTAACTCTTTCTCACCTACTTTACTGCTCTTGTAATATAAAATATAAAAGTAAAGATTTTCAAAATATTTCTCTATATATCACCTGATAAGCAATCAGATTGATAACCTACTATAAAAACAATGTTATGTCATTAATATTCAACTCAAGAGAGTTGAAAATTTACTAACTGAATAGTTACATGGTATTGTTGAGTTTAGGACAGATAATTGTTTCTACAATAGATTGTTGTATCCTTCTTTTTAATCTGGCTGAATAACATAGACATTTGACTCAAGTGGAGACTGCAATACACTATAATGATAATGATCAATTTAATTAATACAATTTAAACAGAATAAAATTTATTGTAAAATAAATACGGCGATCTTCAACTAGCAATTACTAAGCAGCTATTAACCTAATTGTGACAACTGTACAATCACATTAGTCAACAAGTTCCCATTGATTTGTAAATAGTTGTTCATTGTGTTGTGATGCTTGTTGAAACAAACATTGCAACATAACTACACTCTCATAATCTTATTTGCTTGTATTACTGGCCTTTTGTTCTTCATTTTATAACAGTTTTAGATAATCTTAGTTTTCTCTTAATATATTTAAATAACCAATCTGAAGAAAAACAGTACATAGACCAATTATTTAGATAGGGTCAAGTTATTTAACTGTTTTCTAATAATATGTATTTTATGGTAAATTTTACAAGGGATTTGTGAGCCCTTTTGTACAGTAGGGTTGGGTTTCACAATAACTTAAACAGAAGTTTGATTCATACCACTTCTGAAAAAATAAGATATTTATGTATGGTTTACTAAGAAGTAGAGTTTAATCTAGTGAAGACACATCAGATTTTTGTTCTAGTTTTACCTGTTCACCCAATAAAGTAGGTACTAACTTGTAAATGTAATAGTCACCATGACCACAAATTGCTAAATAGTTTGGTTTGTGGTAATGCTTCATACTAATTGACCTTGGACACCAAAGCCATTTAATGCAAATTGCATTTATTGTGACTAACCAGTATTTTGGCATGGTGTAGTAATTGTAATTACAAGTGAATAATAATGAATACTCCTGAAGGAAATTAGCAACACTTCAAAAATAAAAAGAAATGACTTAGTAGTATTTTAAGTTTGTAACTGATGGATCATATATTCAGTAAACCATACATCCATAATGGGGTAGGCAGAGCCGAAACGACCTAAACAAAGGTTGTTCCACCACATCTAACAAATTTTGAGGGCTTTTTAAGATAGATTTGTGTGTAGTGACAGGTTGTCTGCCTATCGCCTAAATTGCAATATACAGAAACCCTCGGATCCCTTAGCTGGTTTTTACAGCATGCCTAGGAGGAAATGCAGCTGGCTCATTCTATGATTTTCTATGGCTCCCAGTCCAGCATGATACTTAGACAATTGGAAATTTAACTACCAACAATCAATCTGGTAATTTGCATTATGTATCTGGTGTATCATCATTCAATTCCTTTCACTATTTAATTCAAAATAGACTCCCATATACATAATGGGTTATTCTCACTCTGAAGCAATATGTTGTTAACTCTGAAAAGAAAATATTATTTTATGATAATATATTTATTATCAGATATTTATTTTTATTATCAGAGATGCGTTATCTCCATGAGGTATAGTGCCCAATAGGCTGGCAGCATTCCCCCTTTGAAAATAAATATTTTATGATTAGGTACATTTTTTTTTATTAAAAAACTATGGGTTTAGATAACATATTTAATATCAAACTGTAACTTATAAACGCATATAAGTATATAAACAAATCTGCAAAACTATACATTGATTTTATTAATTTCACTAGCTTTCTTCGCCGCACGGATTCTTCCGGGATTTGAGGGATTTCCCCATGGAAATGAGATATTTTCACATGGTATAAAGTAAAACTTTCACTATGATAAAATGAAGACGTTTATAAATTTCAAATACGAAACGTACGCATAAAATCGACGTTCGTACTATTTAATGGATCAGTTTGGCGCTGACAGCTCTTTATGAATGAAGACGACGATACTGATCTACATTTGTCACTTTCCAACCAATGACAGAATGCGCACTCTGTCCTTTTCTTGCATCTCAAGAATTGTATATTAAAAATTGCAAATAAATCATGATACTGCGTAATTTTAAAAACCTACTCCAAGGGCACCTTTATTAATTCCATATAAATATGCATGCATTAATAATATTGATTTGGCCATGATTTTTCGCAGTATTGGAAGGGCAAACTGCCAAAATAGCTTCACTTTAAGTGCTTATCACTACATAGTACAAAACAAAGTCGCTTTTTCTGTCTCTATATTCCTATGTATGCATAAATCTTTAAAACTACGCAACGGATTATGATGAGGTTTCTTTTAATGGATAGAGTGATTCAAGAGGAAGGTTTATATGTATAATACAGTAGAAAAACACTGATAATTTCCGTGCGAAGCCGAGGTGGGTCGCTAGTTTCTAATAAAATACTTATTTATTAACAAGGGCTAATACGTAAAGAATGAAAGTAAAATATAAAATTTTAATCAATGTTGTAAATAGTTGAGGTGAAGAGGGCTAGACATCTTAAAAACAATTTCTCTATGCCTCTCGCCTTAAATCACATTATCGATTAGATCATTTGAATAATGTATGGCGAATCAACTTATCGCTGAATCATTTAGACAAATGAACAATAGGAAATTTCATCAGTTGTTACTTTATTATGGAAAAAACCATGAGCTCACGATTGTTTTCAATAAGTTTTTTTAAATACATGGCAGCGATCAAATCAAGGAAAAGCTAAGACTAGGATACGAAGAAGCAACTAGGACAATAACGGCGGTCGCTGTTAGCTACTGTACTTTCCACTTTAACTTAGCATTAGCAACTTATATGCTAAAGATTGACCTGGCAGAAATTGCTACTCTAACTAGCAGATTCTGTTGTTCCAACCAAAAGCCAAGGAGTACTTTTCCCCATTATTATTAAAAAAAAAATACATACACACACATATAATCACACCTTTATCCCTAATGGGGTAGCCAGAGCGTAAACGACCTAAACATAGGTCGTTCGCCACGTCTGACAAAGTTTTTATGGTTATTTAAGATATATTTTTAGGTATATTGCTGTAGCGACTGGTTAGCCCATCGCCTAAATTGCAATATACAGAAACTCTCAGATCCCTTAGCTGGTTTCTACAGCATGCCCGGGAGGAAATGCAGCTGGCACATTATGTTTTTCTCCCGCTCCCAGGCCAGCATGGAAGAAAATACGAATATTTTGTTTTATTCCCTTCAGCCACTTTCGTAACTGGTTGGTTATCCCAGTTGTTGACAATGGTTGGTTGTTGCAGAACAACCCATGTCCGCACCCGATAATCTTCATGCGCGACTGCGAGGTGTCGCACGTGCGCGCGCTGCTGCAGTTCATGTACGTGGGGCAGGTGAACATTGCGCAGGCGCAGCTTTCGGCGTTCCTGCGCACCGCGGATGCGCTGCAGATCCGCGGCCTCACTGATTGCAGCCAACACAACGACAAGGTAAGGTGATGGTATATATGTCGATGACTTGTTGGTCATGGGCGACTACACTCTTCTATGTCTCACTATGTCCTCTACCTGACAAGAACCTTCCTCTTGCAGAAAGTGAATAGAAAATCTCCTCCTTCTCAGCTACGTAATTTGCTCAGCGCTAAGCCGTCACATTCTACCTCCTCTTCCAAAGCCGCTAGCCAAAACGTCGAGTCAACCTCCAATGACGAACAAGAGAAAAGTGCTAGTCGACGCTCCACGAGAAATTCTCCCGACGTTGCCAGAAATAATCTCAACGAAGAAGCTCCCTTTCAAACTTCTAGTCAAACGAGGCCTAATAATGATGACTATAGCGAAACATGCTATCCCTCTATATTGAGGGTCAAAACTGATCTCGAAGCGCCGCCGGAGGTGAAAAGTGAAGAAAATGATATCCTCATGGATCCAGGGGAGTTAGAGAGAGCTGATACAAAACAAGATTTCAACGCATCCGATCTGTTGGAACCAAAAATGGAAATGATGGAACAAGAAGGTAGCGATGAAGAACGCTCCAATTTTCCGCCGATGTATTACAACGAGAACAACACCCTGGCAAATCCTTTCGCGACTTTACAAGGTAAGAAGAGTGACATCTCCTTGGCTTTATTCCAATGTTATTCATGTACAAATAATGGTCCTTTTCGATGCAGGTAACTTGGATCTCATACCCGGAATAAACACCGAGCTACGGGACGAGAACGCTGAAGGTAAATATGATACTCTCTTTCACTTCACGTCATAATCACACGCACACGTCGACTCGGACAGCCGCGCCCCCGGCGAACCCCTTTAGCACTTTTGCAAATAATCGGCGTAGAAGAGAGCGCGCGCGGTCTCGTATCATTGCGGTGGCTAGGAGCGCGGGTGTCGGGCGACGGCCACTCCGCCCCGCGCCGCTCTGTCGCGCCCGCAGCCCCGTCCGTCCGGCAAACGACACGTCTGCTCATTTGTCTCCCCATATTAATCTCCTTCGCTTCACGCTTTTGTGGCGCCTAACAATCGGGTCTTTCCAAAACTCTTCAAATACCAGATCAGACGATATCAGCAAAAGAGGGGTTAAACACTGTCGTCCCGGGCAGACGGACGCTACGGGCGGGCTCGGGCGGCGCGGCGCGGCGGGCGGCGGAGCGGACGAGTGCGAACGTGGTGTTGTTGGCAGCGGGCGGGCCGGGCGCGACGGCGGCAGGGGGCGCGGCCCTCGGGATCCGGTGCGCGCAGTGCGGCCGCCGGTACAGCAACGCGTCCAACCTGCGCCAGCACGTGCGCCTGATCCACGAGGCGCAGCCGGTGGCGTGCTCCACGTGCGGCCGCTGCTTCAAGACGCCGCTGTACCTGCGCCGGCACACGCTGGCGCAGCACCCCGCGACGAAGCCGCTAGCGCAGCACCCCGCGCCGAACCGCAAGCCGCCGCCGCCGATGCCCCCCCTGCGCCCCGCGCAGCACTTCCCCCAGTAGCGACGACACGCGCGCTCTCCCTCCCACACGCGAGGAACGTTGTCGCGTGAACAGATGCAACGCATTCCTTCCCGCCTGCTTTGGCTCGCCACGCCATGCGCAGTCTGAACCGGTCCCATCTTCATATGACAATAACCGATGAGACAGAACAGATATGACTATTAATTAATTAAATAGATTTATGAAATCTTAGATAGAAGTTTTCCAATTCAATTAATGGATTCGTTGCATCTATTCGCTCGAAGACATGGATGATGTGGCTTATACATCGTAAAGAAGACTGTATAGATATATCTAGTCTGTGATCGGAGTGTCGCCGGGGGCCTATCTGCCGTCACACCTATCCGCTTATTGCGTGCCTTTCGATAACTATACCGAGTGCCAGACGTTCCTTTGACGAGTCCCTCCCGATAACACTGTTAATTAATCCATAGATAGATAATGTTCCAATAGTGCAATAAGAATATATTTAACAATAAATGAATAATACAGTTAATACATGAACCGTGGCCTACGCGTAGAAAGCTATGATGAGCTAAGCGCTGAGTCACTATCCTGTGATTCCCTCGCATTACTAAGGGGCCTCGTCAAAGGGAACCCACTAGTACCTTCCTTTCTGACAATAGACTGATTGTTGTTGAAGCATTTGTTGCAACCGGTGCTGATTTTACATAACATAGGTTATTTACAGGTTACAGTTATACATATACATACACGTTGTCCACCACTGGACGCCGCTTTCCGCCGCGTCTAGACACATATAGGAGTATTTTCATAATAGAGCATAATTTTTTTGTACCCGAAGTGGCGGGACGCGGCGCCCACTACCGTTTTATTTGTCGACCACACGAATTATGTGACTTTGAACACATAAGCTCGTGATGAAATACAATAGTGATATTTTTATACACAATAGTTTTATCTTTACACAGTGTTATATTGTTGAGTGATTGGACGGCTCCCGGTTATAGTTTGTACAAAATCTCAGATGTAATAATGATGATGAATATTATAATGTCTTCAAGTTTAAATATAACGATACATAATATTAGTTATTTAATATTAGTTATGATGTGTATCAAACGGTTTACTTGCCATAGTTCCCACGAACCCAGTGTGTCGCGCACTGAATAACGTTTACAAACTAGATTTTAAGGGACATTATTTTTATTTCTCTACACTATTTTTAGATTTGGATTTTTGATCAGTTTATTCTTCAATTGTTTTCTTATTATACCTAAATAGATTAATGTTGAAACGATTTGCCATGTGTAAAAGTACTTCTAGTCATTTTACAGCAAAAACATTTAGAAAGGACACATTATGGGAGGAAGATTAGGGTTGTGAATCACAATATTAGTTTTATCTTTTAAAAATTATTATAAATCTCGGGAATAACGCCTGATCTCAAGTCATTTAATCTCTATGATCTCTAAATTTTTTATTTTGCATTTATTATTGTATAAAAAGCTTTGTATCTAAAACATTAAAAAGAGAATGTTTCAAACTGCAATAATGAATTATTGTTAAATATTCGCTTGTAACTGATTAGATTGATCCTACTTGTATTTCGAATGCACTTTTCAATATTTTCGTAACTTTAATCCCGAAACTAAACTAGGAGGGTTTATGTCTGATGCTAATGCCACTATGTGAAAAAAATATTCCTAACAAAATAAACACTTATAAAAAGTCTAGCTTTATAAAATAATTAAACAGAAAATAATGTCCACACATTAGGTTCTGACACTATAAATTGTGTATTTTGAGAAGAAATATGTTTTTCACGTTCTGACTATAGTTTTAGACATCTGCCCTATTAAGGTGCAGCTTAACTAAAATTACAACTGAAATATTTACTTAAATAAAAAATATTATTGTAAAAAATGAATCTCTACACACTTGCTGAATAGCATTTAATAATCTTAGAAATTTTATCATTATGATAATAATGTTTATGAACGTAAATATTTAAAAAAGAACGTTACACAGTCATTATTTCAATTTATCCATTAATGGTATTTTTAATTTATAGGCTAGTTTTATGTCTCATCAGTAAATATTTACATTCAGATGATATGATATTTAATTTAGGTATCAAGTGTCCATCTTGTCCCTAAAAGTTAATCTTTTATTTTTTACTGTTGTAATAAATAGGTCGTTATCATTATCATACAACTTCACCTTAATCCGAATGTTTTAATATTTGAGCATAGTTTAACTTGATATAATCCAAGATAAAAATAACTTATGTTTTAGAACAAGTAACAAACAATACACCAATGTGAGTTTCTTAGTGCATTCACACAATAATCTGAGCGTAACTTTCTGAAATGAAAGTAGTCGTATATTTTTCTTGAACAAGGAATGCTTAGTTTATTAAAAGCGTTAAAAAAGTATAATGTTGTCTGCTCGTTCAATATAAAATCTCTATCTAATATATGTCGCGAAACACGTTTGCAGAAAAGAAATGGTAGTCGAATTGTATTTAAACATTTAATTCTTTAATTAAAAAAATACAATTCGGGCATACAAAAGAAATAATACAGTAAATTCCGACACAGTTTTCGTCAATCATCAAAAATTTCACCTCAAATCATTTCTGATTAAAAGGTTCCCATTAGGCATATACGTTGTACCAGAAAAGATCCTTTCTCTCAAAATCTTTGTCCAATTTCGGCTACAAATGTCCTTGCCACACTGCACCAGGTAGACATCAAATATAGATAGACTTAAACTATGCTTGAATATTAGAACATATTAGATACAACTATGATTGTTGTTGAACATTTCATTACTGTTGAGTTAACAATATAGCTGCTACTTAACAGAACGCCAATTTAACGTCACTTACGCTTAGCGTATCAGCTTTTATTTTTTAAATACAGATTTTATGCACACTATTTCCAAGTATACAGAGTCTACGTAATCATTATATTTAGATAGAAATAAAATAATTGGCGTTCTGTATAAGAATTAATCGTTAAATAAAATATGAATAAGCTTATTATTTCATCCGATACGTATTTAAAGTTATTTAAAGCATTTGAATAACTTTTTAGTAATCGATCTGTAGGTGAAAAGTACTTTAAGTACTTACTTCTTATTTGATAAACTAATTTTATGCAGACCAACAAACTGGAATTTGTTTATAAGTACCTGTTTTAAATCATGATTTATCTTTTTATGATTGATCGCTAAAAAGTTACTTTTTATTGACATTGCCCTTATTCAATTATGATAAATTATAAATCTTCTTTTACGCAGATATTTGAATTCTATTATAAAATGTATGTACATAAATCAGTGTAATTTTTTTTACTAAGTAAATATCAAAAATAAAATGGTACTGCGAAATGTGGAATTTTCAGTTGTTGCAACATGTGTGTTACACATCGATAAAACAAAGCTATGCATGTTGTACAGTATACACTAAACATCTAGTATCTACACACTTATTTTTTTATCTCAAAGTTAACATAGAATGTCGAACTGAGGAAATCAGGTAAATATGCATCATATTTTGTTTGTGTTTCGAGTGGTCTGTTTTGAAATGATTTTGTTAATTTTACAAGCAATCATTTTTAAATTTTTGGAAGGAATATAAACAATTTAAAATGTTTTATGTATGTTCATTTATCCATACAAATGCAATGGATCGTCCGGTAGAGCTTGAAAGTGTCCTTTTGCAGGTGCGAGCGGCTGCGTGCTGGGCCCGTGGGACGGCAGACGCAACCGGCCCGTGCCGGACGCCGTGTGGCTGGAGCAACATCGCCGCGCGCTGCCGTTCGTGCTCAAGCGCGAGAACGAGCGCGGGCCCGTCGCGGCGCCTCGCCTCGTGAGTACACTGCCTTATATCGTTCTTTAATACACACATACATATAGTCACGCCTTTATCCCTTATGGGGTAGGCAGAGCGTAAACTACCTAAACAAAGGTCGTTCCGCCAAGTCTTGACAAAGTTTTGAGGGTTATTTAAGATAGATTTATAGGTATATTGCTGTAGTGACAGGTTGTCAGCCCATCGCCTAAATTGCAATATACAGAAACCCTCGGATCCCTTAGCTGGTTTTTACAGCATGCCCGGGAGGAAATGCAGCTGGCACATTCTATGTTTTTCGATCGCTCCCAGTCCAGCATGGAAGAACGTTCTTTAATAAATGTGTGAATAACACAGGTACACAAGACAGACTATCTGATTAAAAGTTATCATCATCGAACACAATAATTATGCTTCCATCGATCGAATGTCTTGGCTGTAAGGAAAACCAGGATCAGGAAAATATTTCAATTTGTGATAGGTGTAACAAAATATGGGTACACATTTAAATCAAGATCAGCAGTTCTACGCATCTTTAGATTTGTTATGATAACGTAACTAGCACATCTAGGTCATGTGTACTAAGAATTTTATACAGATTTCAATTCCAACATCTGTTGAGCTCCTTACAATACGGCAAAACACAAGTTCCATAACGTTTTATCTACCTAACGATTTTTTATCTTCGTAACGAATTCAACACAAGTTACACAAGTATAATAAATTGTTTTATTTTATTATTAACATGGAACGTTTTGCTGATATTTCGCCTAAACGTGTCTTTATCTTGCGAAATGAACTTATCGGTACATGGGTTATCTTAAGTATACCATAATACGTAGAAGGTACGTATGTATGTAAAACACGAATCACATAAGTTCTTGGAAGTAGAGGGATTACAATAAATGTTATCCATAATAATTGACGTAGGTTTCGATGTCAACGGCTCTATATCTGAGTCAATGTCATGGGAACAATAAATATGATTGGAAAAAACCCAACGGCATATTTGTTTGTTATTATTATTATGTTTTTCTTCCATGTTGGCCTAGGAGCGAGAGAAAATCATAGGATGGGCCAGCTGCATATCCTCCCGGGCATGCTGTAAAAACCAGCTAAGGGATCCGAGGGTTTCAGTATATTGTAATTTAGGCGATGGGCTGACAACCAGTCACTACAGCAATATACCTACAAATCTTATCTTAAAATAACCCTTAAAACGTTTTGCCTTTTGCTTAAAACGTTGTCAGACGTGGCGGAACGACCTTTGTTTAAGTCGTTTACGCTCTGCCTACCCCATTAGAGATAAAGGCGTGATTAAATGTATGTATGTATTATTATGTCCTCCCGGACTTTTGGAATGCGTGTGTAGGGCTGAAGCCAACACGAAGAGGCCCTTTTAAACAACTTTTATATGAGTAATGTGACACTAGCCGGTGGCTATCCCTGTCTGCGCTATAGAAATACACACAAGGACAATTCCTGGGTAGTGTAGGACTATATAGGAAAGTGGAAGCAAAGATACCGGGTCTTCTTCTGTCGAGTGGGTATCGAGTCTATCGACCCGATGAACCCTGGTGTCAGAGTTTTTAAACCGCCTAGTAGCACAACTATTAGGCCTCTGACTTGGTTTGAGTAACGACCACTATCAAAGACAGTAACCGGGACCGACGGCTTAACGTGCCCTCCGAAGCACGAAATCTTTTTCTTTTTCGGACAATCAGGTGACTCAGCCTGCAATATCCTGACCAAACTGAGGAAAAATTCACAAAGTGATAAATTCTCAAATATCAACTTTGTGTTTCCCCCCTGGGAATCGAACCCAGGACCTCCGGATCAGGAGTCCATTGCACTAGCCACTAGACCACGGAGGCAGTTACCGGGTTATTGTGTTGGAGTGATAGTGGTGGACTGGGTAATTGGGATATGGAAAGAACTATGGCAATGTTAGTGATCAATGTTTCAAAAACACGAAAAAATGGTCAGGTGACCTGGACGACCACCGAAGGCAAGCCAGGTGGTGGGCGGTGGGGTCGTCAATTCCCTCATCTCCCTAGTCTTGTCCCGTATCACACGGGGTCCGCTTCCTAATCTAGGGGATTGAACGAGGGTACTGGTTTTTACACAGAGCGACTGCCATCTGACCTCCGCAACCCAGAACGGAAACCAGACCCAATCCTAGATTAGGTCAGAGTTTTCAAGCCGCCAATGCTTAGCACTGGCCTCTGTAAGGGCTTAACGACTAATATCTACGGTATTAAACGATATTAACCGGGACCAACGGCTTAACGTGCCTTCCGAAGCACGGAAAAAGCACCGAATAAACGTACATATGAAATTCGAAAACCGAAAAACAAATTGGTACGTGGTGGGCTTCGAACCACGACCTCCCGCTCAGGAGGCAGCGGCCCTATCCACTACACCATCGGGCTCTCGGGGTCGTCAATTTCCTAAGCCGTTATTATTATTATTATCAACAGTGATTTGTAGTAATATTAAAAATTAGTTTAAATAATGATTGATAGCAACGCAGCTGGACTTATTCAACGTTATCAATTATCTGGCTTGTATCATCATCATCATCTTATCTAATAATTTAATGATTAAATAATTTACAGGAAGTATTTACCGCCTTACAGCAATTGTCCAATTTCTAAGTAATTTTTTAAATCTGGATGTATTTTGTAAGTGTTTCTAGAGGTAAATTCCTTATGTAATTGTTCTATTTATGTTTCTGTGTACAACATAAATTTGTTCAAATCTTAGCTCTTTTCAAATCTCAACCGATACAGCTGTCACTTAGATAAAAATATCCCGGATCTTTAAAAATATATTTTGTTTTCAAATCTCAACCGATACAGCTGTGACTTAGATAAAAATATCCAGGATCTTTAAAAATATATTTCCTTTTCAAATCCCAACAGATAAAGCTCGGCGAAGGCGTAGAGATCCGCGAAGAACTCCTCCGCGGCGTCAAGTGGGGCGACTACAGGAAGGTGACGCGTGGTCTGGCGGCGGCCCTATTCTCCCCGATCGAGCTGGCCACGTGTTCCGTGACCGGGCAGCGGTGGTCCCGCGCGGGGCAAGAGTCGCGCCCCACCAAGCCGCCGCTAGACCGGCGCAGGGTCCACGCGCTGATATCCTACGTCAGCCGCCATTTCCCCGACGTAGAGGTCAGCCGGATCAAGCAGGTGTTGGCTTACAAGTGCAAGGAGAACTGCGCCGCGTTGAGGATGAGAACCGCTAGGTAAGTTGCTTTTATCCGTCGAGTGACATACATACATAATTCACGCCTGTATCCCTTATGGGGTAGGCAGAGCGTAAACGACCTAAACAAAGGGCATTCCGCCACATCTGACAAAGTTTTGAGGGTTAATTAAGATAGATTTTTAGGTATATTACTATAGTGACAGGTTGTCAGCCCATCGCCTACATTGCAATATACTGATCCCTTAGCTGGTTTTTACAGCATGCCCGGGGGGAAATGCAGCTGGCACATTCTATGTTTTTCTTTCGCTCCCAGTCCAGCATGGAAGTCCGTCGAGTGACGATTTTTCAGAATCACTACATAGTATATAACACAAAGTCGCTTTCTCGGTCCCTATATCCCTATGTATGCTTAGATCTTTAAAACTACGCAACGGATTTTGATGCGGTTTCTTTTAATGGATAGAGTGATTCAAGAGGAAGGTTTATATGTATACTTCCATGCTGGTCTGGGAGCGAGAGAAAAACATAGAATGTGCCAGCATTTCCTCCCGGGCATGCTGTACAATCAAACTAAGGGATTCGAGGGTTTTCAGTATATTGTAATTTAGGCGATGGGCTGACAACCTGTCACTACAGCAATATACCTAGAATTATATCTTAAATAACCCTCAAAACTTTGTCAGAGGTGGCGGGACGACCTTTGTTTAGGTCGTTTACGCTCTGCCTACCCCATTAGGGATAAAGGCGTGATTATATGTATGTATGTACTACATAGTATAAAACAAAGTCGCTTTCTCTGTCCCTATATCCCTATGTATGCTTAGAGCTTTAAAACTACGCAACGGATTTTAATGCGGTTTGTTTTAGTGGATAGAGTGATTCAAGAGGAATGTTTATATGTATAATACATGCATAATATAGTAGAGAAACACTGATGATTTCCGAGCGAAGCCGGGGCGGGTCGCTAGTTAGGAATATATCCCTAAGGTCGTCACTCATTATTTCACTTTTTTCTTGTGTGGTTTTGCGACCGGCAACCCCTCGTGTCAGAGTTTTTTAACCGCCTTATAGATTTTTGACTTGGATTGTCTGACGACTGATAAGACAGACAGCTACCGATACTAACATCATTCATTACGTGCCTTACGAAGCACGAAATCATCTCACTGGAAGCCATCTGCAAAGCTTGCTCAAAGGATTAGACCAAACTAGATCACGGAAGATATCAATCACTAATGAGACTGGAAAACTTTTAACAAGCGTTTTTTGTGAACGGTTTGAATCTTGGGCTATGCTGTCAATTTTATGAATATGAGTATGTTCACTTTCATCCTTTATCTTCGGTATTTAAATCCGTTACAACCTGTTTATACAGATTTCCCTTTCACTATTTAGTTTTAGCAAACATTTAGATAGATAGATAGACATACTCTAGTCTTATCTTATTTTATCTTTTATCATTATCAAACATTACAATTGTCACCGCTATTATTTTTGCTGTTATAATTTACGAATGTCAAACCACGAGGTAACCCATATAGTTTTTTTATCTCACGACTGCCGCTCGGCCATACTTGTGGTTGTGCGTACGGACACGCGCGCATGTGTGCGTGAATACAGGTTTACTATGCCGATCTCACGCACACTAAACTGCCTCCGTGGTCTAGTAGTCAGAGCCACGGGCTTACGATCCGGAGGTCCTGGGTTCGATTCCCAGGACTTCTGTTCTGTTCCCCACACAGGTTGATATTTGTAAATTTATCACTTTATGAGGTTTTCCTCAGTTTGGTTAAGACATTGCAGGCAGAATCACCTGATTGTCTGAAAAGCTTAAGATGAGTCCTATTCTGAAAGAAAGAATTAAAGAAATACATTTATTCAGTACCGCAAATATCACCATAAAGCAATGAATAAAAAACAAGAAATATAAATAAAAAAATGGACACCGAAAAAGGTACCCAACTCGGCATATGCTGCAGTTTAAAACTGCAGCGCTGGTTTTGAACATTTTTTAACACAACAGACACAATATGTACTCATACTCAAAACCACATAATTATACACTTAAATTCAATATAGTTCTAGACTAGAATAAAGTCAAGAACATTTGAGAATCCGTTACTTTATGAATATTAGATACTTCCAGTATTTAAGAAATAAAATATCAAAAAGTATTTATCATTGGCCTCATACGTCTTTGACAGACGATTTAGTCGATATAGAAGATTTTTCGTGGCTATATAAACCGTATTTACTTCCATGCTGGACTGGGAGAGATAGAAAAACATAGAATGATCCAGCTGCCCTTCCTCCCGGGCATGCTGTTGAAGTCAGCAAAAGGGACTCGAGGGTTACAGTGTATTGTAATTAAGGCGATGGGCTGACAACCTGTCACTATAGCAATACATATTACAATCTAAAATTGCCCTCAATTTTTGTCAGACGTGGCGAAAGCACCTTTTACGAGGCGTTAAACTCTCTGCCTACCCCGAAAGTATGTATGTATGTATGTATAAATATTACATGTCAATAGGAACAATTCTTTAACATTTCATATTATAAGTATACGAACTGAGATAAAAGATATTTATAATTACATCATCATCATCGCTTATTTAAAAATTCATCAACATTATAGAAAGCATTGTCAATTAGCCATTTTTTTAAACTATTTTGAAACTATTCTGATTTTTAAATGTCATCAGGAATTTTGTTAAATATTTTAGGACCCATCGCGTACATACATACATACATATAATCACGCCTTTATCCCTTAAGGGGTAGGCAGAGCGTAAACGACCAAAACAAAGGTCGTTCCGCCACGTCTGACAAAGTTTTGAGGGTTATTCAAGATGGATTTGTATTTTGTACGTATATTGCTGTAGTGACAGGTTGTCAGCCCATCGCCTAAATTGCAATATACTGAAACCCTCAGATCCCTTAGCTGGTTTTTACAGCATGCCCGGGAGGAAATGCAGCTGGCACATTCTATGTTTTTCTCTCGCTCCCAGTCCAGCATGGAAGAAACCCATCGCGTGCGTGGATTTAGTCGCTTTGGAAAGTCTACATTGCACATTGACTAGATCATTTTTACGTCGTAGATTATAGTCGTGAATTTGGGATTTTGGTTGGTAATCTTTTAGGTTTTTATAAACGTATTTTGATATTTCGAAAATGTATTGCGAAATGTATTCTTCCATGCTGACCTGGGAGCGAGAGAAAAACATAGAATGTGCCAGCTGCATTTCCTCCCGGGCATGCTGTAAAAAACAGCTAAGGGATCTGAGGGTTTCAGTATATTGTAATTTAGGCGATGGGCTGACAACCTGTCACTACAGCAATATACCTACAAATCGATCTTAAAATAACCCTCAAAACTTTGTCAGACGTGGCGGAACGACCTTTGTTTAGGTCGTTTACGCTCTGCCTACCCCATTAGGGATAAAGGCGTAATTATATGTATGTATATGTATTGCGAAGGTAATATTGGTGACTGATTGCTGTGTATTTAGATGTCGTTTTTGTCTTTTGTCAGCGAGACCAGCAAACCAGGCGTCATCATGGACTTTACGCCAATCATTATTTGAATAATTCAGTAAATGCCGACAATCACATTTTATCATTTACGATTTAGATGATAGCGTTTTCATATCTCGTAGATGCCACCGACTTGCCACCATAAACCACATACCTAATTAAAAATATCAAGACAATAAAAACATATTTGGTAACTTGACTTACATGACTTTCGGGTACATACACAAATACGGAGTGTAAGGGACAGCATATCGCAAACTGATAGGGGTTGCTCAGTCAACAGAACTGAACAACTATGAGCAAGATTTATTTTTTCAAGAAGTGAAAATAAAAATTTTGACTTCCATAGAAATTGTCTGATCGAGGTGGTCATTTTGTATGGGAAGTTCAATTTCTTTTTATCTCCTGAAAGATTTTCCTGGCGATAGTTGTTCAGTTTCGTTGACTAAGCAACCCCTATCAATTTGCAGAACGCTATCTTTAACACCCGGTATAGCATTTCTATACGTATAATACATACATACATATAATCACGCCTTTATCCCTAGTGGGGTAGGCAGAGCGTAAACTACCTAAACAAAGGTGGTTCCGCTACGTCTGACAGTTGAGGGTTATTTAAGATAGATTTGTAGGTATATTGCTGTAGTGACAGATTGTCAGCCTATTGCCTAAATTGCAATTTACAGAAACCCTCGGATCCCTTAGATGGATTTTACAGCATGCCCGGGAGGAAAGGCAGCTGACTCATTCTATGTTTTTCTCTCGCTCCCAGTCCAGCATGGAAGTATAAAACTTTCGGTTACCTACACAAATATAGTCATTCTATGATAATGAGATGATTTCTTCAAATTTTCCCTGTAGTATTCTTCCATGCTGGCCTGGGAGCGAGAGAAAAACATAGAATGTGCCAGCTGCATTTCCTCCCAAGCATGCTGTAAAAATCATCAAAGGGATTCGAGGGTTTCAGTATATTGTAATTTAGTCGATGGGCTGACAACCTGTCACTACAGCAATAAACCTGCAAGTCTGTCTTGAATAACCCTCAAAACTTTGTCAGACGTGGCGGATTGACCTTTGTTTAGGTCGTTAACGCTCTGCCTAACCCTACCCCATAACTGCCTCCGTGGTCTAGTGGCTAGTGCCATGGGCTCCCGATCCGGAGGTCCTGGGTTCGATTCCCAGGGGGTAAAACACAAAGTTGATATTTGAGAATTTATCACTTTATGATTTTTACCCCAGTTTGGGTAGGACATTGCAGGCTGAATCACCTGATTGTCCGAAAAGAAAAAGATTTCGTGCTTCGGAGGGCACGTTAAGCCGTCGGTCCCGGTCGCTATCTTTGATAGTGGTCGTTACACAAAACCATGTCAGGCCTGATATGTTGTGCTACTAGGCGGTTTAAAAACTCTTGACACCAGGGTTCATCGGGTCCATAGACTCGATACCCACTCGACAGAAGAAGAAGAACCCTACCCCGTTTGGGATAAAGGCGTGATTGTATGTATGTAGTATACTTACAGTGATTTTGATTGGGTGTCTAAAGTCTATGTTGTTTCTTATGTTTATACAGATCTATGTGTCCTGTTTTGCTCTATCAGTATTTCTCTAATAATAACTAGCAATGGCCTCACGGGTCACCCATTAGTTTGCACAAGAATTTGAACAGGAAAAGTAAAAATAAGGAAATGCTGGACTGGGAGCGAAAGAAAAACATAGAATGTGCCAGCTGAATTTCCTCTCGGATTGCTGTAAAAATCAGCTAAGGGATCCGAGAGTTTCAGTATATTGCAATTTAGGCGTTGGGCTGACAACCTGTCAGTATAGCCATATACCTACAAATCTTTCTTAAATAACCATCAAAACTTTGTCAGACGTGGCGGAACGACCTTTGTTCAGGTCGTTTACGCTCTGCCTACCCCATTAGAGATAAAGGCGTGATTATATGTATGTATGTAAGTAAAAGTAAATTTTCCTTTGGAAACTATAATATGAGGGAACTTAGGTACAGTAAATAATAGAAGTGAAATCTAGCATAAAAAATAAAATAAGAGGTCTTTGGCGAAAGCTGCATCAACCATAGTTTTGGAGATATGTATGTGTGAAGGACTTATTTTCTACATTGTGAACTGTACTAATAAGGACAAGTTGTTTGTCACATGGTAGACATACACGTGACATACACACTACTACGAGGTGTAAGGGACAGCGTCCCACAAACTGATAGGGGTGGCTCAGTCAACGACACTGAACAACTTCCACCAGGAAATTCTTTCAGGAGGTGAAAAAAAAATGGCTATTCACTTCCTGAAAGAATTTATTGGTGGAAGTTGTTCAGTATCGTTGAGCGACTGATCAACCCTCATCAGAAATATAAGAATATTAACATCCAAAGCCAAAACAACTCCCACTAATTAAACAAAAGTAACTTTTTTTTTTTTCAATCTTGGTCCCGTACTTATCAAAGTGAGTTTGACCTTACATCAGAATATTGGCAGCCTGACGTTCATTGTCTCCAGTTATCTTGGTAAACAAATGTTATCTCGCACCATGTCTGCCATACGCATTATCACCATGAATACATTGCATTCTAGGTACAAAATTAGGGTGACCATTGTTCTACCGGGTGTAAGGGACAGCGTCCCGCTAACTGATAAGGGTTGCTCAGTCAAATAAACTGAACAACGTTCACCAGGAACTCTTTCAGGAGATGAAAATGACCACCTCGACCAGACAATTTGTATGGAAAAGCAAAATTATGATTTCACTTCCTGAAAAAAAATCCTGCTGATAGTTGTTCAGTTTCATTGACTGAGCAACCCCTATCAGTTAGCGGGACGCTGTCCCTTACACCCCGTAAATGTTTATTTGTTCAGAGAAACAATTCGATTGTATAATGTGATTCTATGTGCCTTCTGCAGAACGAAATGTGAATAAACAACAAGAATTCACTACCGACCTAAACAAAGGTTATTCCGCTACGTCTGACAACGTTTTGAGGGTTATTTTAAGATAGATTTGTAGGTAGATTGCTGTAGTGACAGGTTGTCAGCCCATCGCCTAAATTACAATATACTGAAACCCTCGGATCCCTTAGCTGGTTCTTACAGCATGCCCGGGATTATATGCAGCTGGCCCATTCTACTCTCAGGCCAGCATGCAAAACAAATATCTCTCAAAAACCATAACTGCGATGTAGTTAAGCCATTTAAATTACTCTTCATTCGGCTTAAAAAATGGATGGTGTTGATTTGCTAGCAATTTTAATTATAATACTTAAAGCAATCAAAGCTAAATACCTTTAATAAACAGTACATATACATACTTCCATGCTGGCCTGGAATCGAGAGAAAAATATAGAATGTGCCAGCTACATCTCCTCCCGGGCATGCTGTAAAACCCAGCTAAGGGATCCGAGGGTTTCAGTTATTTTAATTTAGGCGATGGGCTGACTACCTGTGAATATACCTACAAATCTATCTCAAATAACCCTCCAAATTTGTCAGACGTAGCGGGACGACCTTTGTTAGGTCGTTTACGCTCTGCCTACCCTATTAGGGACAAAGGTGTGATTATATGTATGTACATATACATACAGTACATATACGTACATAACAGTCTGCCATGGTGTTTTCTTATCAAACAAGTCCAGTAACATTTGACCGTTCGGATATCTACACGTAACAGTTGCGTAACTAAGAGATAATTTTTATGGCACTTGCTGTCACATTATAAGTTTTTTCCTCGACAAAAGGGCTTTGTCACTTTTACTTTGCGCATGTAATTATAAATGTTAATGGTATGGTCAACCTAAATAAACTTGCGTCTCATTTGGTGCTTGGATACATAAATAAGAGATAGGAGTTGAATCATTACGACCATTTCGATACAACAGTTTGTTGACATGCTACTAGTCCGCTAATGGGTCATAGATCTATATTATGTTGTTTTTATACTGCCCCATATCGTACCAGCTTGGAATAAACCATTCTGGACAATGTTATATTTCATCAGCTATTCGCCGCGCGGTTTTACCCGGGAATAATTAAGTCTTCCATGCTGGACTGGGAGAGATAGAAAAACATAGAATGTTCCAGCTGCCCTTCCTCCCGGGCATGCTGTAGAAGTCAGCAAAAGGGACTCGAGGGTTACAGTGTATTGTAATTTAGGCGATGGGCTGACAACCTGTCACTATAGCAATACACATTACAATCTAAAATTGCCCTCAATTTTTGTCAGACGTGGCGAAAGCGCCTTTTACGAGGAGTTTGACGCTCTGCCTACCCCGTAAGGGATAAAGGCGTGATTTTATGTATGTATGTATGTATGTATAATTAAGTATTTCTGTGCAAATAAGATATTCGCGCACGGTATTTCCAAGTTACTTTTCAGCTGAAGATAAAATTTTAACCATATACGGTCTGAAGAAGTAGTAATTAATGAGTCTGCCTCTCATATACATACATACATTATTTTTCTTAGCATATTTTTTTCCTAGTAAAAATTTGTACTGATATAAAATCCCATTTCTTCCATGCTGGCCTGGGAGTGAGAGAAAAACATAGAATGTGCCAGCTGCATTTCCTCCCGGGCATGCTGTAAAAACCAGCTAAGGGATCCGATGGTTTCAGTATATTGTAATTTAGGCGATGGGCTGACAACCTGTCATTTACAAATCCATCTTAAAATAACCCTCAAAACTTTGTCAGACGTGGCGGAATGGCCTTTGTTTAGGTCGTTTACGCTCTGCCTACCCCATTGGAATAAAGGCGATTATATGTATGTATGTATATAATCCCTATTATATTGTTGTCGCTCATAAACATTATTTTCCTCAGCATACTTTTGTCCTAAATTTGTACTGATATAAAAAACCCTATTATATTGTGTTGTTTTCATTCTGTTCCAAGTGTGGTACTAAACACAGCTTAGTATAAATCAGTTTGCCCTCATAAAATGTATGATTTCCTTTTGAGACGTGACTAACATGGTTTACAGAGGATGTTGTATCACGGCTAAATTCCTAAGCATTATGTTATCATGACGTTAAAAAATTTCGTTAGTAGCTGTTTTGTTGCTATGGTTGGATGGGGCACCATTTATCGTCTTATCAGCCTTACGTTATATTTGTGACTATTTACTTCTAGCTTCTATCAAACTAAATTATAGTTCTAATCAAAATATTAGTCTATTCTTAGACTTCATTAGAATACTGAATAGAAATACAGTTCGAGAGGGAGTTAAATCCCAGACTTTTAGACTGTATTTTGGCAGAAACGTAAACAAATACATGTAATACATACATATAATCACGCCTTTATCCCTAATGGGGTAGGCAGACCGTAAACTACCTAAACAAAGGTCGTGCCGCCACGTCTGACAAAGGTTTGAGGGTTATTTTAAGATGGATTTGTAGGTATACTACTGTAGTGACAGGTTGTCAGCCCATCATGTAATACTTAGTATTAAAGCAGTAATAAATTAATGCAAATGGAACTGTAATTTAAATCTTAAGAGATTTTTTGGTGGTGGTATAAAAAAAAAGAATTGTTCTGAAATAATCGAAGTCCCCTTTTAATAAAAAGGTAATTGATTACTCAACACGTCACCCTATACCTTAAGTCCCGAGACAGTAATACAATTTGAAGTAGGTTGTCGAACTGTTTCAGCGAGTCCACCAACTACATGCTGAGTGCGGCAGTGCGGCCCCCACCCTGCGACGACGCGCCCACAACCGCTCCCACGCGCTCTTCATACACTAACTAGTGAGTACCGAGCAGAAGTAGGTTGTGGAACTGTTGCAGCGAGTCCACCAACTACATGCTGAGTGCGGCAGTGCGGCCCCCACCCTGCGACGACGCGCCCACAACCGCTCCCACGCGCTCTTCATACACTAACTAGTGAGTACCGAGCAGAAGTAGGTTGTGGAACTGTTGCAGCGAGTCCACCAACTACATGCTGAGTGCGGCAGTGCGGCCCCCACCCTGCGACGACGCGCCCACAACCGCTCCCACGCGCTCTTCATACACTAACTAGTGAGTACCGAGCAGAAGTAGTTTGTGGAACTGTTGCAGCGAGTCCACCAACTACATGCTGAGTGCCCCCGCCCTGCGACGACGCGCCCACAACCGCTCCCACGCGCTCTTCATACACTAACTAGTGAGTACCGAGCAGAAGTAGTTTGTGGAACTGTTGCAGCGAGTCCACCAACTACATGCTGAGTGCCCCCGCCCTGCGACGACGCGCCCACAACCGCTCCCATGCGCTCTTCATACACTAACTAGTGAGTACCGAGCAGAAGTAGTTTGTGGAACTGTTGCAGCGAGTCCACCAACTACATGCTGAGTGCGGCAGTGCGGCCCCCACCCTGCGACGACGCGCCCACAACCGCTCCCACGCGCTCTTCATACACTAACTAGTGAGTACCGAGCAGAAGTAGGTTGTGGAACTGTTGCAGCGAGTCCACCAACTACATGCTGAGTGCCCCCGCCCTGCGACGACGCGCCCACAACCGCTCCCACGCGCTCTTCATACACTAACTAGTGAGTACCGAGCAGAAGTAGGTTGTGGAACTGTTGCAGCGAGTCCACCAACTACATGCTGAGTGCCCCCGCCCTGCGACGACGCGCCCACAACCGCTCCCACGCGCTCTTCATACACTAACTAGTGAGTACCGAGCAGAAGTAGGTTGTGGAACTGTTGCAGCGAGTCCACCAACTACATGCTGAGTGCCCCCGCCCTGCGACGACGCGCCCACAACCGCTCCCACACGCTCTTCATACACTAACTAGTGAGTACTGAGCAGAAGTAGGTTGTGGAACTGTTGCAGCGAGTCCACCAACTACATGCTGAGTGCCCCCGCCCTGCGACGACGCGCCCACAACCGCTCCCACGCGCTCTTCATACACTAACTAGTGAGTACCGAGCAGAAGTAGGTTGTGGAACTGTTGCAGCGAGTCCACCAACTACATACTGAGTGCGGCAGTGCGGCCCCCACCCTGCGACGACGCGCCCACAACCGCTCCCACGCGCTCTTCATACACTAACTAGTGAGTACCGAGCAGAAGTAGTTTGTGGAACTGTTGCAGCGAGTCCACCAACTACATGCTGAGTGCGGCAGTGCGGCCCCCACCCTGCGACGACGCGCCCACAACCGCTCCCACGCGCTCTTCATACACTAACTAGTGAGTACCGAGCAGAAGTAGTTTGTGGAACTGTTGCAGCGAGTCCACCAACTACATGCTGAGTGCCCCCGCCCTGCGACGACGCGCCCACAACCGCTCCCATGCGCTCTTCATACACTAACTAGTGAGTACCGAGCAGAAGTAGTTTGTGGAACTGTTGCAGCGAGTCCACCAACTACATGCTGAGTGCCCCCGCCCTGCGACGACGCGCCCACAACCGCTCCCACGCGCTCTTCATACACTAACTAGTGAGTACCGAGCAGAAGTAGTTTGTGGAACTGTTGCAGCGAGTCCACCAACTACATGCTGAGTGCCCCCGCCCTGCGACGACGCGCCCACAACCGCTCCCATGCGCTCTTTATACACTAACTAGTGAGTACCGAGCAGAAGTAGTTTGTGGAACTGTTGCAGCGAGTCCACCAACTACATGCTGAGTGCCCCCGCCCTGCGACGACGCGCCCACAACCGCTCCCACGCGCTCTTCATACACTAACTAGTGAGTACCGAGCAGAAGTAGGTTGTGGAACTGTTGCAGCGAGTCCACCAACTACATGCTGAGTGCGGCAGTGCGGCCCCCGCCCTGCGACGACGCGCCCACAACCGCTCCCACGCGCTCTTCATACACTAACTAGTGAGTACCGAGCAGAAGTAGGTTGTGGAACTGTTGCAGCGAGTCCACCAACTACATGCTGAGTGCGGCAGTGCGGCCCCCACCCTGCGACGACGCGCCCACAACCGCTCCCACGCGCTCTTCATACACTAACTAGTGAGTACCGAGCAGAAGTAGGTTGTGGAACTGTTGCAGCGAGTCCACCAACTACATGCTGAGTGCGGCAGTGCGGCCCCCACCCTGCGACGACGCGCCCACAA
Source organism: Scrobipalpa costella (assembly GCA_949820665.1). NCBI lineage: Eukaryota > Metazoa > Arthropoda > Insecta > Lepidoptera > Gelechiidae > Scrobipalpa > Scrobipalpa costella. The sequence goes on from OX463306.1 coordinate 6,969,127, forward strand.
CCGCTCCCACGCGCTCTTCATACACTAACTAGTGAGTACCGAGCAGAAGTAGTTTGTAGAACTGTTGCAGCGAGTCCACCAACTACATGCTGAGTGCCCCCGCCCTGCGACGACGCGCCCACAACCGCTCCCACGCGCTCTTCATACACTAACTAGTGAGTACCGAGCAGAAGTAGTTTGTGGAACTGTTGCAGCGAGTCCACCAACTACATGCTGAGTGCCCCCGCCCTGCGACGACGCGCCCACAACCGCTCCCATGCGCTCTTCATACACTAACTAGTGAGTACCGAGCAGAAGTAGTTTGTGGAACTGTTGCAGCGAGTCCACCAACTACATGCTGAGTGCGGCAGTGCGGCCCCCACCCTGCGACGACGCGCCCACAACCGCTCCCACGCGCTCTTCATACACTAACTAGTGAGTACCGAGCAGAAGTAGTTTGTGGAACTGTTGCAGCGAGTCCACCAACTACATGCTGAGTGCGGCAGTGCGGCCCCCACCCTGCGACGACGCGCCCACAACCGCTCCCACGCGCTATTCATACACTAACTAGTGAGTACCGAGCAGAAGTAGGTTGTGGAACTGTTGCAGCGAGTCCACCAACTACATGCTGAGTGCCCCCGCCTTGCGACGACGCGCCCACAACCGCTCCCACGCGCTCTTCATACACTAACTAGTGAGTACCGAGCAGAAGTAGGTTGTGGAACTGTTGCAGCGAGTCCACCAACTACATGCTGAGTGCGGCAGTGCGGCCCCCACCCTGCGACGACGCGCCCACAACCGCTCCCACGCGCTCTTCATACACTAACTAGTGAGTACCGAGCAGAAGTAGGTTGTGGAACTGTTGCAGCGAGTCCACCAACTACATGCTGAGTGCCCCCGCCCTGCGACGACGCGCCCACAACCGCTCCCACGCGCTCTTCATACACTAACTAGTGAGTACCGAGCAGAAGTAGGTTGTGGAACTGTTGCAGCGAGTCCACCAACTACATGCTGAGTGCCCCCGCCCTGCGACGACGCGCCCACAACCGCTCCCACGCGCTCTTCATACACTAACTAGTGAGTACCGAGCAGAAGTAGGTTGTGGAATTAGACAATATGTATAGAAATGCATTTTATTTTTCAATTCCTGAAAAGAAAATCCTGCTGATAGTTGTTCAGTTTTGTTGGCTGAGCAACCCCTATCAGTTTGCGGGACGCTGTCCCTTACACCCCGTATGCTGCTAGCTAATGTCTCTGCCAAACATGGTGAGTAAGTAGGTACAGGAAATTGGGTGATGATGACGCCCCGGTCCAGCAATGGACAGTCTTAGATTAAAAATCCAAAATCAATCAAGTAAATGTAATTTTCATTTTCCGTGTTAAAAATTCGCGTCCCGACGTTTAGTGTTAAAGAAAAACAAACAAATTTCTGGATTTGTTCCAGAAAAAAGAATAGGACGAGAAATTTTTGTTATGTCCCTTACAAAGGTGCAAACCCTTTATAGGCCATTATACAACGTGTAACAGAAAGGGTATGTATATGCACCCGAAAGGATATGAGAAAGTGACCAATTTTTCAAAGGAACATACATACATATACATATAATCATGCCTTTATCCCTAATGGGGTAGGCAGAGCATAAACGACCTAAACAAAGGTCGTTTCGCCACGTCTGACAAAGTTTTGAGGGTTATTTAAGATGGATTTGTACGTATATTGCTGTAGTGACAGGTTGTCAGCCCATCGCCCAAATTACAATATACTGAAACCCTCAGATCCCTTAGCTGGTTTTTACAGCATGCTCGGGAGAAAATACAGCTGGCACATTCTATGCTTTTCTCTCACTCCCAGTCCAGCATGGATAGACTTAGATTGTAAACTTAAATGAATCATAATCCTGACTAAACTATCGATGACAGACGTACAATACTTAATCCTAATAACTTTGTTAGTTATTAGGATAGAAAATGTTTGCACCTGTCTTGTCATTTCCACGTGCCCTAAGGTAGATAATGCCTTTGGCGTTAAGTCCGCCTATGTGACATTTTTGTGCATAAAGTTAAATAATAATAATAGCCTTTTTATTTCCACAAAAAAATCTTTATAATTACATTTCATTTACATTTTATTATTAATTTAATACAATTCATTGCATAAAAAAATCATGTTTTCTTGAGTTAAATAAATAAATAAATATCAGTTTCTTATCCGAGCGATAAAAACCATAGAATGTGCCAGCTGCATTTCCTCCTGGGCATGCTGTAAATACCAGCTAAGGAATCCGAGGGTTTCTGTATATTGCAAATTAGGCGATGTACTGACGAACTGTCACTACGGCAATATACCTACAAATCTATCTTAAACAACCCTCAAAACTTTGTAAGACGTGGCGGAACGACCTTTGTTAAGGTCGATTACGCTCTGCCTACCCCATAAGGGATAAAGGCGTGATTGTATGTATGTATGTACAATTCATTGCGTGAAAATTTCATGTTTTCTTGAGTTAAATAAATAAAGTTAAATAAATAAATAACATTGTGGGAAATTGCACAGGACCGTGAGACATGGAAGAAAGAAGGGGAGGCCTTTGCCCAGTAGTGGGACACAACAGGCTAGTAATAATAATAAATAAATAACAGTGTATTTTTGTTCGCAGTGACACGAAGGGTCCAGGCTCGAGCGGGGGCTGCGGCGGGGGCGCGGGGGGCGCGGAGGACGCGGCCGACGCGCAGTGATGCTCCCCAGCCGTATTGCATATCACTTTCATAATCTTGTTGTTTTTTTACCAAAAAGAGAAATTCTAATGATACTCTATGCCGGCCGCCGCGCGCTTGCTACTCCGCCCGCGCTATGGCGGCCGGTCGCCCGTGTGAAATATTCATATTTATTTAGGTGATATTTTTCTATTGGCTACTGATAAGATTTTATCTCGTTACGCGCCGCCGGGTGCATTGTCGTTTGTAAGGGGAGTGGTGCCCGAAGCTCTAGCAATAATTTATCAGGTTCCTAAGACATGTTTTTTGTAGTTAGGTTCTATTTGCACGAATTTTCGCGAACACTGCCGCTTGATTTCTAAATTTATTTCGTCGATATTAGTCATTTAATCGCTTCCTTTATTTTATAAAAAGAGTCATTTTCGTCGTTACGTTAAAATTTGTATATGAGGCATTTAAGTGCTGTACGAGGGACCGTTGCAATTGCAAAGTAAATATATCAAAATGGCATAATTTTAGGACTAATATAGAGATACTATAGTCATTTTGTTTTTTAGGTGTAAATGATAAAGAATTTATTTTGGAATGTCTGGTTGGGATATCGTAAAGTCTTCGGAGAGCTGTGATCACGATGGATATAAATAAATCAGTCATATTTTTAAATAACTACGATTAAGAGTTACTACGTAATAATTACCATTCGTACGAACGGATCACCTGTACGATTCTGTGAGCGTTGGCGAGCGAGCGCGCCCCCCGCGCCCCCGCCCCCGCCCCGCGCCGCCCCCGCCCCCTCGACGCGCGCGGCGCGGGCGCGGCTCGACCGCAGACCGCACACCCGCGCGGCCGACGACGCTCGCCTGCACACAGATGATGCACTTATATCATATCAAAAAAAGCAATAAGTAACTATTATTTGATAAAAAAAGATTTTTTAATTTTTAAAGTACTATTTTAACCAAGTTGTTATAAATGTAGTTAGTATATTAACTGAAGTCTCTTGAAAAGTCCACGTTTATATTATTATAGTTCTTTTGAACGTTTAATGAAACCCTCATAATAATTACGTCTTAACGTTTAAAGTCATATCAATTTTTTAACTCACGTTTACACTTGCGTGCGAATGTGGATATAGGGAGATGTGCCGCTGTCATGGACACGGTTAAGAACCGGGGGAAGAAAGACTGAGAGGTCGCTAAGCGTTTGTGTGAGCCAAGCTCACGTGTGGTGCCAATGAGGAATGCATTTACAATGCAAATAAATTTAAGATGGTATTATTGTTACCGAGTGATTGTACAGTGTGCATCTCCCGGCACGCGAGTCGTAGCGACCTGTACATAAACTGCACTACTAGCAGTGAAGCCTGCGGAACTAGCAGTGAAACCTGCGGTACTAGCAGTGAAACCTGCGGTACTAGCAGTGAAACCTGCGGTACTAGCAGTGAAACCTGCGGTACTAGCAGTGAAACCTGCGGTACTGCGTCGGATCGGGATGGAACACTAAACCTGACCCCGCTTCGCAACTAGATAAACTTGAAACATTGGTTATTTTGAAGTTTCACGTTTCGCTCCATCCCAATAGTCCTAGAACCGGCTCTATTGGTGTACCTAGATATAATCAGTTACCAGAGATAGGATATTTAGTAGTCACGCAGAACTACCTAGTAAAATTCTACTAACAAAGCGTAATGGTTTACGATGCCAATTGAAAGTCTTAATGCTCAATTTTGCCAAATTTTACTTGCCGAATACGTCTTGTCTATGATTTTGTAAGTGATTTTTTGTCGATAGCGCAGCCAATTTCTTTCCAAATGGTAGCTTTTCGAGCGCTGACTTGTGGAAAGGCAATTCTTTATGTGTGTTTAAGCTAAGTCTTGAGGCTTGAATGCCTCCTGCTTGAATGTGATATTGGCGCTCGAAAGGTTATTTTCGAAGCTTTAGGAAGAGGTAGCGCTCGTTTGCTCAATTTGGATTTATATTTTTCTTTCATAGTCAGTTCATACACATTCGTTGTAGGAATTACCATTTTTGGCCCAATGAAAATTATATAATTAGGAAAATTATTGAACAAAATTTAATTGTAATTTAGAAATGAGAAGTTAAGAGTTTAAATAATTCGCGAGTATAAATACCTACTTTACGTCGAATCGAGATGCAATATGTTAATTTAGTGCCAAATGATAAGTTAACTCGTAGCAATATATTGTATCCTAATGCTCTTGTGTAATTTCTCACGTAGTGTTAATGACCTATGAGGTTTCAAATGTTTCTTTTACAAGACTATAATATATTTATATACAGGGAATGTGTTAGGCATGTACTGTTGTTCGGTATAAGCGTGTTGTTGAGGTATAATACTCATGTGACAGGGTGTAAAAATAAACATTCGAATGCCGGGTGACGCTGACGCGGCGAGCAATATCGTGCAGATCGTGCTTCTCTTGCCTAGTCTAGTTTTGACGTTCTATGTGAACACTCACATTGAGAATACTATAAACATATCCGGGAAGCCAACCAACAGATCGGTAATTCTATCACAGGGTATAAAATACGGACTACAAATGAATGGAATACAGTTATTTATTTTTACACTCTGTTTCTTAACAGTGAATGAGCAATGGAACAAGAGAATTTATTTACCTACTCAAATAAGATTTTTTTATTTATAATGTTTTTTTTTACTAAATTTAATATTCATTATTTTGCATTTTATGACGTAATGGCAGCTGTCCATATAACGGTGAACGATCTAATCAGTCACTGGTTTTGTTTAAGGTTTCATAAATGAATTGTAAACGATACATCGAACATGACACATTGGGCACAAATATTAAATTTAAAAAGCTTCATAATCGCTGCTTGCTGTAAGTTAATTGAAATCAGGTTTTTATTGTTTATGGACGCGCTAGTGTCTGATGGAAAATTTGGAATGTCGTGTTTAACTTATACGAATTACGATGTCTGTGGAATTACGTATCCTATTTATATCAACAAATATAGAAACTTGTAGTCAAGAACAACATCGATGCCACTGCGCTCTGACGGGCGCAGCGTTGTGCCAAAATTATGTACTAGTCTTTATAAAAGAAATGTTGTTATCATTTTCAGATTTTATTTAGTCCAGAATGTGTTTGCTCCCGTGCTGTGAAAGTTATAACTAAACAAATCAACACTCCTAGGTGGCGGTTCGCAATGCGGCTGCTTTGATTTAAACTAGCTGTACAGACAACTTTTACACCCGTTTATCATAGATTTTATAGCAATTTTTGATAGTCAACATTGTTATACATCATAGTACCATATCGTTAAACTATTGTAGATTAAAATATTATTTCCATTAAAGCAGCCGCGTCGTGTTGTTATTAGTAGTTGTGGGTCAGTAAAGGTCGCTAATAAACAGTGTTACTGTATTTCTCGCCTCTTTGAGAAATACATCAATAAATGCATAATTTGTAAATTAACTAATGTTATTCGCCACAAGTCTAGATAATTAGTTTGTGAACATATCTTGTAAATAAGTTTTTTACCATATCACTACAGTTACTGATCAGACAACTGAAGAAATGTGTCATTATAATGAGTCATAAAAACTAACTAGTGTAGCATGAGGAAAGCTGTGTTGATTTGTTGTTAAATGTATAATAATTTATAATCGAACAAGCACATGATGATTTAGCTTCGGCTTGTGCAATATTATTCCAAATTGTTTATAGGAAATCTGTTATAATTATTTCTAAATTGTTATATAAATATTTTTGTAAACATAAAAGACATAGGCAACTTAAATTCTATTTCTGTTGTGCATTTATTCTCAAATTTTATCAGATACTAAACCACAGTTCGTGGTAGTTTGCAAGAAACAACAACAAGGAAACTATATTCAATTATACCGTAACGGGCGCGCAAAGAAAGTTGAGGTCCTTCTGCAAAAGCTTCCATTGAAAATACATACAGTACAGCCCACTAAGCAGGGGAGATTTTGTAGCAATTTGGCCTCACCTTTACTTGTGACAGCTGTACAGTAGGTTTTTTTAAACTAATTATATCACTGATATTGTGAGTCAATTCTAGTAATGTTAATGTTCCCTTTTATTTAGAATAATTTACGATAAACAAATTAATCTAAGATTGCTCAACTGAGATGCAATGCTAACTGCAATTTAGATGTACGAGTAATTTTTATATCATGTCCTTTTTTATATTATTTATCTGATTACTGTTTAATTATTTTGTGAGTTATGGCAGCGCATGTTTATCTACATTTATTTTTAAGAGAGGCCAAATGTTGACTTGCTTATGTGAGACTGTTTTGCCAAGAATCAGAAAGTATATTATTACCTACATTGTTTTAAAATAAATGCTTTTATATAAATACGTATTTTATTCTGATCTCTAACAAACCTCCTTCTCAACTTAAAAGTTAAATAAATTAAAAGTAAAAAATAAATTAAGTCAAAAAGACCTTTTATAAACAAGCTTTTATTTAGTTTATTTGATTCTTTTTAGCGCACTACAATATAAGCTTGTTTATAAAGTCATTTTAACTTAATTTATTTTTTACTTTTTAGTTACCATATTACATGAGTTCATTAAAAGCTCAATCGGTTAAAGACTAAAAAAATGAGCCCAAACTCGGCTACCTTAGAGCTTTCCACGAAGGAGTTCCAATGGTTATCTGTCGGCTCCATCATGAGACACTCATCATCATGTGTAATAGAAAGTGCTCACGATAACAAAGCTAATGAGCCCAAACTCGGATATCTTAGCACTTTCCTCTAGGGAGTTCTAATGGCTATCTGTCGGTTTCATCATGAGACCGTCATCATCATGTGTATGAGAAAGTGTTCACGATAACAAAGCTAATGAGCCCAAACTCGGATATCTCAGCACTTTCCTCTAGGGAGTTCCAATGGTTATCTGTCGGCTCTTATCATGAGACCGTCATCATCATGAAAGTGCTCACGATAACAAATCTAATGAGCCCAAACTCGGATATCTTGGTACTTTCCTCTAGGGAGTTCCAATGGCTATCTGTCGGTTTCGTCATGAGACCCTCGTCATCACGTGTAATAGAAAGTGCTCACGATAACAAAGCTAATGAGACCAAACTCGGATATCTTAGCACTTTCCTCTTGGGAGTTCCAATGGCTATCTGTCGTCTCGTCATTATGTGTAATAGAAAGTGCTCAAGATAACAAAGCCAATGCGCTCAAATTTGGCTACCTTAGCTATTTCCATAAGGGAATTCTAGCAAAGTACTATTCGAGTAAATTAAAACTTAAACTAGTTTTTCCGCGGGAATCCTATGGGTTAAAAGCGAAAAGCATGGATGAAAAGCTGTATTTAACGGGTCATTTACTTTTAGTAATTTCTATACCCCGAATAATTGTTGCTAACTAATGATGAAAAAATGACGGTCTACCTCATCGAACTATGTAGACACAGGTATTTCTTGTACTCAAGTTTAATTTTAAAATATTTTGAATCACCCAGTTGGTTAATCCGTAGCTTACACCTCTATAGAATATAAATTAATTTATTATATAAATTTCAGTTCTATTCGTAGATTTCAGTATTCTTGCTTTGGTATTTGTTTAATTTTGTATTTCCCGCTAGTGTCCGTGTCTTTCAGCCATTTTAAAATTATCAGAATAGCCAACATTTCAAATAAAAAATCGGTAAATATCGGTTTTTCTGACCAATCACCAAACGGCATCCATTTTTCTATTGGCATAGACAACTTTTTTTTTATTGAACTCTCAAAAACGATTATTTGTATATTTATTAACTAGATCAGTACAGAAAAGCGAGATAGTTAGTAGAGGCCTCTCTCTTTTTATTACATTGTGGATGCCTAGTTATCTGTAAATTAATCCGTAATTTGGAAGTTCGTGTCAGGAAACTTGCACATATTTTACTGAAAAACAAACTCTGTTTTGAATTAGAATTAAATTAAATTTGTGTTTTAAATCGTGTTATTAGATTTAAACAATTTTTTACGATATTAGATGGCGTTTCCGCAGCCCAATGCTCAAAGAGGTTAGTTTGTATGGATATTACAAGTTTTGTTATTGTCTTCTGCTGTTCTATTAAATACCTAAACATTCCTTGTATTCTCTTTAGAACTGACAAACAGAAAGATCTTAGAAGAGTTGCAACTAAAAAAGCAAATGCTGTTGAAGCAGGGTGCCGTTGCTCCCTTGACCGCTACCACTATTTCCTTGAATCAGCCTAACCCTGTTAGCCAATTGCCTATGTGTTCTATTCCACCAGTCTCTGCTACTGCTGTAAGTATTCTATCTCATCCATACTTAAGATATAAAATTATTTTACCATGAGAAAATTAAATTTCTTTTTGTATTTGTAATGAATGAAATTGAAGCATTGGGTTTGAAAAATAAGGTTATTGTATAGAATAAGACAACAAATCTATTATCACACATCGCTGTCAACCTTTACAGGGCTTTCCGCAACTTCCTGAAGCAAACATAGTCAATACAAGCCACAGAGCAGCTTTACAACACGCCAACGCCACCTCCTGTGGCTACTTCGTCTCCCAAGACTCTTCATTTGGAAACCAGATATTACCAGTTCTACCCAGATTTGAAAACAAGTGAGGATGTCAGCTGTTATGAAGCTGAAGACCTTGCAGGGGCACCTGCAAGAGTTAAGAGGGTTTGATGAACCCAAAGTGCAGTTGGAGCAGTATGAGACTCCAGCACACATTGCTGCTGTGGCTCTTTACACCATACAGGTAACAAAATAAACTTTGAAATATGCATTAAAATTCAAAGAGTTAAAATGTACATTGACTATCTATAATAATCATTTTGGATCCTGAGTATATGAGATTACTTTTTATAACATTAAAATATGGTAATTCTGAGGCCAAATGCAAGTCTCCATAAGAGTCACTTTGGCAGAGATTTCCACACTAGTTAAGGTTATTAAACTACTACAAAATAACTCTTTAATTCTGAGGCCAAATGCCTGAAAGTCTTGATAAGAGTCACTTTGGCAGAGATTTCCACACTAGTTTGCGTTATCAAACTACTACGAAATAACTCTTTATTCTCCCTACATAATATTTTTTCTTACAATGCTGCAAGTATAAAACTTTGAAGTACCTCTTTCTTATTGCAGACACAATTTGAAGCTTTAGAAAATCGCCTAGTCCTAGACGCGGGCTGCGGCCCCGGCTCCCTCGCTATCGGCGCCGCTCTACTGGGGGCCAGTGCTGTAATAGCAGTGGACATTGATGAGGATGCTCTAGAGGTCTTCCGCGAGAATGTTGAAGAGATGGAAGTCACTAATGTTGATGCTGTCATGTGCGATTTCCTTGATGACAAGGTTTGCAGGTGAATTCAGGTCATTATTTAAACTAATAATAATAACTAACATTCGATTACGTTCTGTCCGCCTTACTATATATACAGCCTAGTGGCGTGAACTGCTGTGTGAATTGTGGGCTCCCGCTCGAACCTGTGGCATGCGCCATATTTTATTATTTTGTTGTATTTTATGTTATGATATTAGCTTTCATGCTGGCCTGGGAGTGAGAGAAAAACATAGAATGTGCCAGCTGCATTTCCTCCCGAGCATGCTGTAAAAACCAGCTACGGGATTTTTGAGGGTTTTAGTATATTGTAATTTAGGCGATGGGCTGACAACCTATCACTACAACAATATATGTATAAGTCTATCTTAAAAAACCCTTAAAACTGTCAGACGTGGCGAAACACCACACACCACATTAGGGATAAAGGCGTGATTATATGTATGTATGTATGTATGTATGATATTAGGATCTGAATCTCGTTTATTGTAAGTTAACCTAAATTTTAACAGTACATGCCTTATGCACTCTCACTAGGTAGGTCAGCTGGAAGAGATATCTTTTTAGAGATGGAAGTACCTGTTGTGCTATGTTTTTTTTATATTTGTATCCTTTGTATATTCATGTGTGCAATAAACTGTTAAATAACATACATACATATAATTACGCCTCCATCACCAATGGGGTAGGCAGAGCGTAAACAAAGGTCACTCCGCCACGTCTGACATAGCTTTGAGGGTTATTTAAAATAGATTTGTAGGTATTTCGTTTAGGTCGTTTGTGCTCTGCCTACCCCATTAAGGATAAAGGCGTGATTACATACATACATACATATAATCACGCCTTTATCCCTAATGGGGTAGGCAGAGCGTAAACGACCCAAACAAAGGTCGTTCCGCCACGTCTGACAAAGTTTTGAGGGTTATTTAAGATAGATTTGTAAGTATATTGCTGAAGTGACAGTTTGTCAGCCCATCGCAGCCAAAAAACTTGGTATTCTCTCAAAGGTTAGGCGATACTTCACACCGGGACAGCTACTACAGCTCTACCAAGCTCAAGTCCGATCATGTATGGAGTATTGCTGCCACCTTTGGGACGGATCTGCCAAATACCAGCTGGCAACCTTGGATTCTATTGAAAAACGCGCCAAGAAGCTCATTGCCGACCCGTCACTGGTAGAAGAAAAGCTGCAGAGCCTCGAACATCGTCGCAAAGTAGCTTGCTTGTCTGTATTCTACAGGATACATTTCGGAGAATGTGCAGCATCGCTTCATGACCTGATACCCCCCTCCCCATTCCATCTCCGGGGTACGAGACGCCGGTTGGGATTCCACCCTTATGTTGTCGACATTCCAAGTTTTCGCACAAAGCGGTACGCTTCTACATTTTTAATGCGAACGGCCAAAGTGTGGAACTCCCTGCCTGCGGATCTATTTCCGGAACGTTATAACCTGGGCCTTTTCAAGGCGAGAGTGAACAGGCATTTTCTAGGCAATCATGCTCCATCATAGTCTACATCATCACTTACCATCACGTGAGATGGCGGACAAATGATTGCCTATCAAATATTAAAAAAAAAAAAAAATCGCCTAAATTACAATATACTGAAACCCTCGGATCCCTTAGCTGGTTTTTACAGCATGCCCGGGAGTAAATGCAGCTGGCACTTTCTATGTTTTTCTCTCGCTCCCAGTCCAGCATGGAAGCTGTTAAATAACAAATAAATATTCATACATTTGTTTCCGCAGCCAGTTACTAGCCGCGCCACTGTTTACTTGCTTATTTATTACATAATTTTTGTTTTAGATGGGATGGCTGCTTTGACACAGTGCTCATGAACCCTCCGTTCGGCACCAAGAACAACGCCGGGATGGACATGAAGTTCCTGCGTCGCGGGCTCGATTTGAGCTGTGACTGCGTTTACTCTTTACACAAATCTTCTACAAGGTAAATGTTCTTTTTTTAAAATTCAGTTTAATAAGTTTCCCGCTCCTGTATAAAAGCCTTCCGTGCTGGACTGGGAGTGAGAGAAAAATGTAGAATGTGCCAGCTGCATTTCCTCCCAGGCATGCTGTAAAAACCAGCTAAGGGATCCGAGGGCTACAGTTTTTTCAATATTTACATTACTAGATGTTAAATAATGCAAACAGAGGCCCATAGAATATATACCCTACAGGCTAACATACATATTTATAAATAATGTAAACCTCCCTTTTTCAGATCGCACATACAAAAAAAGGCTAAGGAGTGGGGCGTAAAAAGCAGTGTAGTTGCCGAACTACGCTACGATCTCCCCAACACTTATAAGTTCCACAAACAACAGTCTCGGGACATCGCCGTCGACCTGTGGCGACTGCAACACTAGCTAACCATGAGGGTAGAACCCACTGGATTATCCAATCGAGGGCTAAGTTTTTATGCATTTACAGAAGAAAAATTCCGAATGAAATACTATAAGATAAAGGGCTCGATCCTAAATACCACCGGCTAAAACTGAAATTAAAATCTATTTGTCACTTTCAAAATAATAGTTTTGTCTGAAAGTTTGGCAATGATTTTAATTTTAGTTTTAGCCGGCAAATCTAGAATCGAGGCTAGAATCCATAGAGTCTGTAAGACAGGTCTAATATTTTAAAAACGCTGTATCTCTTTTTTTTCTTGATACTGTCACAAGTTCTTTTTTCGATCGTCATACTAATAGATGAAGATCAAAAATTTAATTTGAGAATAGTCCGATAACGAAAGTGTAATTAAATTAAACTGAACTGACTAGAACCATCAAGATCAACGACTATTATCGTAAAATAGAAACGGTATGCAAAACTGCCAACTTGTATAAAATATCTTATTAATTTAAACAAATGTATAGGAATAAATAAGATAGCATAAATTTATGAATGACTGTATGTATATTTTATACTGTTTAGCTAGCATGAATTAAATGTGTTAAAAAAGTATATTTGATATTTTATTTAAACAACGAAAAGCTTGCCCACCAAAAATCCTCAGTCTAAAATATTTTTATAAATGGTAAATAAAACACACGAGAGCCCGATGGTGTAGTGGATAGGGCCGCTGCCTCCTGAGCGGGAGGTCGTGGTTCGAATCCCACCACGTACCAATGTGTTTTTCGGTTTTCGAATTTCATATGTACGTTTATTCGGCGCTTTTTCCGTGCTTCGGAAGGCACGTTAAGCCGTTGGTCCCGGTTAATATCGTTTAATACCGTAGATATTAGTCGTTAAGCCATATCAGAGGCCAGTGTTAGCACTGCTTAGGCATTGGCGGCTTGAAAACTCTGACCTTATCTAGGATTGGGTCTGGTTTCCCTTCTGGGTTGCGGAGGTCAGATGGCAGTCGCTCTGTGTAAAAACTAGTACCCTCGTTCAAACTCCTAGATAAGGTAGCCGACCCCGTGATATACGGGATAAGGCTAGGGTGATGATGGTAAATAAAACACACATTATAAACAAATATCTCATTTTCAAAACATAACAATCAATCAGTCTCAAACATTGTCACATGTATACAAAGTCACTAAATAATTAAGGAACAAAATTAACATATTTTTTCTGAAAGTCAGTGCCCTATGTTTACAGTTTGCAGCAGTAGATAGTAGTACCAATTCGTAGTTGAAAATATCACGACTTAACTAATATAAGTCTATACCTGTCATTTTCTGTCATGAGAGAACAAAAAGGGATGCCAATATTTTTGTCAAGATTTAGTTAAGTTGTGCGCTGTGCGAATCGATAGCAGTATATTTTATTAAATGCATTAATTACCTACGTCAAGCGTGGTTTGCCCGCGTCTTAGTTTAATCTATTCAACGAAGATCTTTATTCCCACTAGTTATGTTGACCGAACTAGGGGGAAAAGATCCTAGTCTTATTCAAACTCTCACGGTTATTAACATTATATTGATTAAAAACGGGAAATTTACCGTGGTTTTCTATTTTTGTATGAGTATCTGATATTTCAACGCAGTTTCATGCGTTATGATCACGGAGCGACTGACTGAAAAACTTCGTTAAAATATCGGACACTCGTACAAAAATGGAAAACCACGGTAAATTTCCCGTTTTTAATCATCCTAGTGTCCAACGGAACTTGACACTACTATAATACAATACAAAAAATCTTTATTGCAAAAAGAAACACATATATCAGAAATAAAAAGGAACAAACGTGACAGTACAATATAGGCGGCCTTATTGCTAAAGCAGCAATTTCTACCAGGCAACCTTTGGATATACATATTGTACAAGCAGAATGCGGGATAGTGCATATACTACAAGTCAGTGCAGTTATATACATATAATGTATGTAGTAATACTACACGACTTGACCTGACCACGCTTTACATAAAGGCCATTATGTCTCTATTCGTCTCCGAACTTGATGTTCTGCGCCAGCTTAATAGCTCCAGAGTAGTTGATGGTGACGGTGGAGCGTCTCATGTAGCTCTTCCAGCTGTCGGAGCCGCACTCGCGCCCCCCGCCCGTCGCCTTCTCCCCCCCGAACGCCCCGCCCACTTCCGCGCCGTTCGTCGGGATATTCACGTTTACTATGCCGCAGTCCGAGCCGTGCGGGCCGATCCACTGTAGGAGAGAAATAAAATAATACATACATACATATAATCACGCCTTTATTCCTTATGGGGTAGGCGGAGCGTAAACGACCTAAACAAAGGTCGTTCCGCCACGTTTGACAAAGTTTTGAGGGTTATTTATGATAGATTTGTAGGTATATTGCTGTAGTGACAGGTTGTCAGCCCATAGCCTAAATCACAATATACTTAAACCCTTTGATCCCTTAGCTGGTTTTTGCAGCATGCCCGGGAGGAAATGCAGCTGGCACGTGCTATGTTTTTTTCTCGCCCCCAGGCCAGCATGGAAGCTATATAATAATACATTTTATTTTACATACAAACAAGTAGATTGAAATAAACACCATTCAAAGCCTATTTTGACTCACAAGTAAACACAGAATCATCATCATTCGCTTGCCCTTATTCCATTGGGGTCGGCGCAGTTGGTACATCTTCTACTTCCATTCTTAAGCGTCAGTTCAACTGCCGCAAGTTAACACAGAATCATCTCCCTAGCCCTATCCCGTATCTCACGGGGTCTGCTACCTGTGTAAAAATCATATCTTTACGAAACATGCGATTTCCCAATCCCATTGTTACTTTCTCATGTTATGTTCCATAAAGATATTAAAAATTCTTGACTACATTCTGTGTTAACTTGTGAGTCAAAATTTGCTTTTACTGATATTTTTAATCTTTACCTTGAACACGTTTCCTAAGTTCTCAGTGAACAAACTAGACGACAATCCCTGTTCGACTTCATTGTTGTACTTGATGCCAGTTTCCAAGTCGGGGATCTCGATGCAGTACACGATGGGGGCAAAGCATTCAGTGTGTACTAGCGGGGAGTCGTGCGGCAGACCTGTCACGATTGTTGGCTCAACGAAGTACCCTTCACGTTCCATCACCTAAAATAAAATGAAAATTAGATTACATTACGGCCTGTAAAAGCACAGGACACAGTCGTGGAGAGACCGGAGAGAGGCCTTTGCCCAGCAGTGGGACACTATCGGCTAAATAAGATAAAATTACATCTAGCTTATCCAGATGATATAAGGCAGAGGGAGAGGCTCTGACGATTAGAAGAACTACATACGAAGCTGACAGGTCCACCTAATAGAGACGAAAATTTTGAACGCTATCTAAAATTAGGGTGTTGTTTTGGGAGTGATCTATCG
This sequence comes from Scrobipalpa costella, assembly GCA_949820665.1. Lineage (NCBI taxonomy): Eukaryota > Metazoa > Arthropoda > Insecta > Lepidoptera > Gelechiidae > Scrobipalpa > Scrobipalpa costella. The sequence continues at coordinate 6,984,925 of OX463306.1, forward strand.
ATGAGTTATACATTATATCCTGCAGTCTAAGGTTGTAACGATTTCTATAATCTTTTTTCCTAGCTTTGAACTATTAATTTAAGTACATTTTCTTCTAATAAAAAGTCTTACTTTTCCACCGAACTCGATCTTGCCTCCCTGCTTCTTTATCTCAGCAATGGTCTTCTTGTACGCCTCAACCGCGGCAGGGGTGTGCAGGGGACCGATCAGGGTCTCTGACAGAAGGGGGTCGCCGATCTTGCTCACCACGCCGGAGAAGGACTTGGTCAGGCGGGATACCACTTGGCTGTACACCTGCGGGTAGATGACACATTTTAGTAAAGCGATTGAATTACCAAACACAGCACAGCACACTCTTTAATATACCTAAGAAATCGTCAATCAGAAACTGTTACAAGTTTACAGAGAATGGGCTTAATTCTCGATTCAACCGGCTAAACCTAAAATTAAAATCTATCCGTCACTTTCAGACTAAACACATTGAAAAAGGACAGGAGATCTATTCTCTTTAGTTTTTTATTTATAGTCGGTGGTTTTATGCGTTATCTCTTATCTGTCATTTCTATCCGCCGTCATATGATATGGCGGATAAAATTGACAGAAATGCTGGGTAAACGTGCAAATGCGCGTCAAGATCTAGCCGACAAAGTGTAAAAACACAGAGTATCGCCTGTGTCCTTTTCCAATTTTATAATTTCGAAAGTGACAGATAAATTTTAAGTTTAGTTTTACCCTGTGGATCTAGAATCGAGCCCAATGTTAGCCTGTCAGGAAAGATAAAGCTCGATAAGTCGGTTTTGCGGTCTTTATGTGTGTAATCGTTAAACAAACCGATTCGGATACCTATTAGACCGTTTAATAACTCTGACACGGTTCATCGAGTCGTTCGTTGAATCGACAACCAACTCAACAGAAGAAGACGAAGTTAAGTTATGTACGTATGGTTTGGTTCTACATTTTTTCTCTTTGAATGTTAATACCGTAAACCCAAAATTACGCTTAACTACGTAAACCAGATGTAAGGGACAGCGTCCAGATGTAACTGATAGGGGTTGCTCCAAAAAACCAGCTAAGGGATCTGTGGGTTTCAGTATATTGTAATTTAGGCGATGGGCTGACAACCTGTCACTACAGCAATATACATGCAAATCTTTCTTGAATGGCCCTCAAGACTTTGTCAGACGTGGCGGAACGGCCTTTGTTTAGGTCGTTTACGCTCTGCCTACCCCATTAGGGATAAAGGCGTGATTATATGTATGTATGTATGAGAAATTCAAAATTGGTTTTTCCGTATAAACATTTTGTACGGAAACCCAAATATTATTTTCTCTTCCTGAAAGAATTTCCTGGCAACCCCTATTAGTTTCCGGGACGCTGTCCCTTACACCCGGTATAAAATATAACGTACTTTCTTGTGTATAAGCAGCCTCCTAGTGGTGGTGCAGCGCTGGCCGGCTGTCCCGGCGCACGCGAACAGCGCCGCCTTCAGCAACAAGTCGAGGTTCGCGTCCTCGTTCACGAAGATGGCGCTGTTGCCGCCCAGCTCTAACAGATGGCGCCCTATGCTACAACAGGCTGACACTCACCTTGCTGTGTATAAGCAGCCTCCTAGTGGTGGTGCAGCGCTGGCCGGCTGTCCCGGCGCACGCGAACAGCGCCGCGTTCAGCAACAAGTCGAGGTTCGCGTCCTCGTTCACGATGATGTCGTTGTTGCCGCCCAGCTCTAACAGATGGCGCCCTATGCTACAACACGCTGACACTCACCTTGCTGTGTATAAGCAGCCTCCTAGTGGTGGTGCAGCGCTGGCCGGCTGTCCCGGCGCACGCGAACAGCGCCGCGTTCAGCAACAAGTCGAGGTTCGCGTCCTCGTTCACGATGATGGCGTTGTTGCCGCCCAGCTCTAACAGATGGCGCCCTATGCTACAACATGCTGACACTCACCTTGCTGTGTATAAGCAGCCTCCTAGTGGTGGTGCAGCGCTGGCCGGCTGTCCCGGCGCACGCGAACAGCGCCGCGTTCAGCAACAAGTCGAGGTTCGCGTCCTCGTTCACGATGATGGCGTTGTTGCCGCCCAGCTCTAACAGATGGCGCCCTATGCTACAACACGCTGACACTCACCTTGCTGTGTATAAGCAGCCTCCTAGTGGTGGTGCAGCGCTGGCCGGCTGTCCCGGCGCACGCGAACAGCGCCGCGTTCAGCAACAAGTCGAGGTTCGCGTCCTCGTTCACGATGATGGCGTTGTTGCCGCCCAGCTCTAACAGATGGCCCCCTATGCTACAACACGCTGACACTCACCTTGCTGTGTATAAGCAGCCTCCTAGTGGTGGTGCAGCGCTGGCCGGCTGTCCCGGCGCACGCGAACAGCGCCGCGTTCAGCAACAAGTCGAGGTTCGCGTCCTCGTTCACGATGATGGCGTTGTTGCCGCCCAGCTCTAACAGATGGCGCCCTATGCTACAACACGCTGACACTCACCTTGCTGTGTATAAGCAGCCTCCTAGTGGTGGTGCAGCGCTGGCCGGCTGTCCCGGCGCACGCGAACAGCGCCGCGTTCAGCAACAAGTCGAGGTTCGCGTCCTCGTTCACGATGATGGCGTTGTTGCCGCCCAGCTCTAACAGATGGCGCCCTATGCTACAACACGCTGACACTCACCTTGCTGTGTATAAGCAGCCTCCTAGTGGTGGTGCAGCGCTGGCCGGCTGTCCCGGCGCACGCGAACAGCGCCGCGTTCAGCAACAAGTCGAGGTTCGCGTCCTCGTTCACGATGATGGCGTTGTTGCCGCCCAGCTCTAACAGATGGCGCCCTATGCTACAACACGCTGACACTCACCTTGCTGTGTATAAGCAGCCTCCTAGTGGTGGTGCAGCGCTGGCCGGCTGTCCCGGCGCACGCGAACAGCGCCGCGTTCAGCAACAAGTCGAGGTTCGCGTCCTCGTTCACGATGATGGCGTTGTTGCCGCCCAGCTCTAACAGATGGCGCCCGAAGCGCTTCTGGACTTCCACTCCGACCTGGAAATCACATTTTAAATTGGTATCCAGAATGTAACAAAGCCTTCGATCAGCTATATAGAAGCCTGCTTAAGACGCTCTTGAATATATTTATTGTTTTTTTATTATTCTTTCTTAGAACACTCTCCTTTAACTTGGTGACTCGTACAGCGTTGTTTGTTATGCTATCTATTTGTCTTGCTGCATTTCTCAACCAGTCGTATGAATCGTTATTACTTCATGATGGACTGTGACAGAGAGAAAAACATAGAATGTGCCAGCTGGATTTCCTCCCGGGCATGCTGTAAAAACCAGCTAACGGATCCGAGGGTTCCAGTATATTGTAATTTAGGCGACATGCTGACAACCTGTCACAGCAATATACCTACTAATCTATCTTAAATAACCTAACACTTTGTCAGACGTGGCGGAACGACCTTTATTTCGGTCGTTCCACCCCATTAGGGATGGTATGTATTGTACGAATCACCATATCGTAGTTGGTAAGTACAGCGGCTTGGATCGCATTCTGATGGACCTGGCCGACTCGTAATCATTTGTTTCTTCACCTGTTGACCGACTGCCGTGCTGCCTGTGAATGACACGAGCTTGACTCTCTTGTCCTGCACGAGCGTCTGTCCCACATCCTTGCCGCCGACGCACAGCGCCGCCACGGCTCCGGGAATGTTGTTCTTCACGAGCACACTCTCCACAATCTTGGTGACCGCGACTGCGACCAGCGGGGTGGTGTCCGAGGGCTTCCAGATGCTCACGTCTCCGCATACCTAGGGAGAAAGAAGCTTCAATTATTTAGGACACAGAAGAAGTAAAAATGTGTCTATAAGGACGTCATTTTTATAAAGCAAAAATCATGTACTTCCATGCTGGCCTGGGAGCGAGAGAAAAACATAGAATGTGCCAGTTGCATTTCCTCCCGGGCATGCTGTTAAAACCAGCTAAGGGATCCGAGGTGTACAGTATATTGTAATTTAGGCGACGGGCTGACAACCTGTCACTACAGCAATATACCTACAAATCCATCTTATGTAACTCTCAAAACTTTGTCAGACGTGGTGGAACGACCTTTGTTTAGATTGTTTACGCTCTCCTACCCCATTAGGGATAAAGGCGTGATTATGTGTATGTATGTATGTAAAAATCATGTGTTTGTTTTTTACTTCTTTCTATTTTGAGAAAAGAGAGGACAAAAATTGGATTGATAAAATTATGATCCTGCTATTGGTATTAGCCTTACTAAATCTTTAGCGCAATAGCATAGGAAAATAAAACAACCATAGGCATAGGTTGGAGCGCACAAAGTATTCCACAAATTGATCACTTCAATGAAGTTCATTTGATGCTAGAAAGCACTCACCATAGCGATAGCGCTGTTCCATCCAAACACAGCAACAGGGAAGTTGAAGGCAGTGATGATCCCCACGAGTCCAAGGGGGTTCCATTTCTCCATCAGCACGTGTCCTGGACGTTCGGACGGAAAGATAGTTCCCGGCAGTGAGCGGGAGAGGCCGAGAGCCAGGTCGCAGACATGGATGTATTCCACTACTTCTCCGATGGCCTCGGGAAGGATTTTACCTAAGGAGAAAAGATAAGTAATTCAGTATAAAACTTTAGTTGTAACTGCTTTTAGTTGCCAGTTAGCGCAAAGAATATCTTTCTAACAGATTTAGATTTCAGATTTGCTGTTATCATTATAGTTAGAGCCGTTACCGGTAGATAATAAACTGATAAATTATTATATGTCGGATTTTTACAAGTGATTTTAATGTTGTTGTCACTATTCCTATTAGGCCAAAGCCAAGGTCACTCAACGATAACGCTTGCCGTTTTAATAATAAAATATCTGGTCGGTTTTGGTGTAGCATAAAAAATAATAACATAGGTAGGTAGTTAGTTAGTAGGTAGCTAGTTAGTACTGGTACCCATATCCAAAGAGACAAGTTTCCCTAAAGAATCAAGTTTATCTCTGAGAGCGTCTCCGGTCTATCGCACGATTTCTCTGCGCGCCGGCGCCGGCAGCTCCGCCTACTGGTGCCAGGCCTTCTCGGCAAACCTATACGTATAATCGATACCTGATGGCTAGCATCTTCAATTAGATAACACAATAAATTAGAGATACCTACCCATTTCCAAAGAGACGAGTTTCCCCAAAGGATCAAGTTTCTCCCTGAGAGCATCTCCAATCTGGCGCACGATTTCCCCGCGCGCCGGCGCTGGGAGCTCCGCCCACTCGTGCCAGGCCTTCTCGGCTGCCACTGCGCAAGACTCGTAGTCAGCAGGTGACGCAGCTTGGACCTCCGCGATCACCTTGCCATTAGCAGGGCTGACGGACTGGACGGTCTAAAGAAAAATACCAAAGAAGTCTGTTATTCTACAAGGTATCTTCTACTTATATCAAAACCTAACTCTAAATAAATAGGGCATGTTATTATCTGGATGCTGACACTCTGCCAACCACGTAAGGGATAAATGCATGATTATAATGTATGGATAAGATCAGTGGATTTATAACTACCTAACTAGTAGTCAGTAAAAGAATTGCGCTACTAAATCAACAATCACAAACACAATGAACGGATTTAATTTATGAATCAACTTTCAATCCCGCATACATAAATTTGAATAGTATTTACCTGTCCATTGGCCTCCCACTTGCCGTTGTACACGCCGACATTCTTCTCCTGTAAACCCAACTCCTTCAAGAAGGAGTATTTAGGGTCCTGGATCAGGTATGAAGCACTACGCGCCATTTGCACTCGCAATCTGAGACTAATGTTCGCTACGTGGCGGCAGAGAATGCGACTCATACTGAGTCCTACTATCTCCACTGCTTATACTAAAATAACCAGTTCAAATACCGAAGCAAACAGCTTTATCGTATTTGTGAACAATTAAAGGCGACGTTATCGGAGAGATAAAGTGTCAGTTGCTGGGTCAATATTTTTATCGGCCGATTATAGAAAATGTTGTGGAATATTACGTGAGTGGTCAATAAGAACAGATTGGTAATTAATGGGTGCGTTATTTTTAAATGGTTTGATTAAATCGAAGTAAAGATAAGAAAGATAACATTCTGTATCTTGAATTGAATCAGTTTGTATAGTTCACTTAAACAGTTGAATCAACATTAAAAAATATGTTGTTTACTAGAATATGGTCAGCGACAGTAATATCGTGAATAGATAGATCAACTACCTAAAGTTACCAAGTTCTTATAATTGGATATAAATTACTCTTTAACTTGAATTTTAATTAATCTAATAAAAACAACCACAAGTAACAATAAATAAACTAGTTTATTACTCTATAATTATCTATCACATTATACTACAGAAACCTCCTGATGTTTCCTCTTCTGAACTCTCTCTGATTTCTTGTGCTTTTTTGGCTAGGTATGTGTTTTCATCTCTCTTCACCATCCACTCTGGTAGAGGCTTATCCCAGTCTGATGGAGGGTTTTCCCTTTTCTTCCAAATGTTGTTTCTCATATGTGCTCTTAGCCTTTCTAAACGACGCGCCTTTTCACTGTTGATTAATGCCTCCTGTAATAAACAGATGTTGAGATGATTAACAGGTGTTGCGGACAGCAAATTAACAGAGAGTGTTACAAAGTAGAATTATCATTTTTTTAAATAAAAAACAAACCTGTTGGTCATCTATAGTATTTAATTTACAAACAGGTCCGTTTTAAACAAGCAGAATGCGTTTTAAATCCAATAGTTCTATGTGTATGTTATATGTGTGTGACTTTTAGTATATAAAAACACAACATCAAACCAATACTTCTATAAGTAGAATGCATTGATTCTAAGGCCTCATACTTTACGAATTTTGCTAGATAGACCCTCTTGTAAAAGACAGAACCACCAAGTTAACAGAGACCATTTATTTATTATTTCTAAAACCGTTGTATGAAGGAATTAATACATAATATATATTTTTTAATTATTTTCCTAGACTATTCTTGAATTTCCAATATTTTTTTAATACAGACAGGGTGGTTTGGTGCATGGGTGCAAAGATTTATTTCAGAACATTAAAACTAATATCTTGTTTTGTTAATCAATGATAGTGTTATTTTTACTTACAGCAGCTTTGATATCTTTTTTGCTCTCCCATTTACAGCAGTTGTCATAATCCTTCTTCCACTGGTTGCAGTCAAGTGTATCTCCGTAGATGAAGTACTGATGAAACCGGCCTTTGAAGCTTGTGCACTCGTCATATTCATCCTTGTATGTGTCACACTCTCTTATCTGGAGAAATGGAGTTTTAGACATTAGCATAGATTTTATATTTCATCTATATCAATACAGATTTTGTATACCGCAATGAAAAAAAAATACTTCTAACATTTTAAAGAGTATTTTAAGCATAATTACATCATTACAAAAATACTAGCTTTCCATTCTGCAGTTTTAACCCGTTTCATAAAAAAAAAACTCATTAGTTTTTGGGAATGATATATTTTTCGCGACATAAAGTAGCCTATGTTCGTCTCCGTGATACTGTCTCTAGTCTTGCTAAATTTCATTGAAATCCGATCAGCCGTTTAAATGTCAAAGAACAACAAACAAACATACAGATAATAATGTATACTTATTCATATTTATTTATTGCGAATCACATGGTACATTAAGATGTTATAATATTGTAAAGTCCAACACATGATACCCCTTATAACAGGGTATTGCAATATTTGTGAGAGTTAATTATGAGATACTTAACTAATATTATACTTAATTAACAAAATACAACAATTTGGTTCTTGTATCAAGTAACTTAAATCTAGGTTACATAAATTGACTGGTTCTAAGGAGTAAATACAAACAGACACATTCTATATAGGCGATTATTAAGTACATTTCTTATTCATTTTTCATCAAAAAAGTCTTGGAGACTGTAATAACATTTGCTTATAAGGTAAGATTTTATTTAGTTTTTGAGTAAATAAATGATCTTTAGTTTCTAATTTTATAGATTCAGGTATTTTATTATATATTTTTATTCCAGTGAAATATGGGCTTTTGTGATAGAGGGTCATTGTTGTGGTAGGTAATATTAGGCGATTTTTATATACATTCAAAACAGTGCGACAAAAAATTGCTATTAATAAAAGGCTGCTTAGGATACTACAGTAGGTTGTCATGTTGCAAAATCATATAAGAATTTAGACATACCAGCCACTTATCTTCTGGCTCAAGTTCAGCCGATTTATTTTCCGTTTCTGAAGTCTCAGAAGTTTCTTGTATGGTCTCCTGTGTTCTTTCTTGAATGTTAGACATGGTTTAGTTCAAATAAATATCAATTTATTTTATAAATTTCGTGAAATCCTGCCTCTGTTAGATGTGCAACATAACCTCTTTGTTTAAATTATGTAACATTCCAAGGAAAATAATACTGTTCAGGAAAGGAATATCACACAAGTACTGTTATTTCCTACGGAAAATTTCGAATGGAATACGAAAAGAAATACAAAATACGGTAGAAAACTAGAGGATCATGCATGCTGAAAATTTGACAATCAGCTGTTATGTGTTCCAGTAGTAATTAAACAAACACGAAAGAGAGAGAACATAATACTGAATCTCTTACAAGATAGAAGGCGACAGTATGATAAAAATAATGTCGTGCTAGTAGAACACCAGTTTGGCTATCGCGAATTCTGTGAAAACGAGGCATAAAACTGACATTGCGGTGCGTTTTGATTTTGACATTGACATAACACTGACAGTTCTTGGTGAACCTTGGAGTTCGATGGAAACGTATTTACTCGTTTCTGGAAAATTGTTTACGTAGGTATTCGATAGCGAAGAGGAAATAGTTCCTTTAAGATAAGTATAAACTTATTTTCAAATAGTGAGGGATTCTGATTGTAATTCTTTACACATTGTTAGTTATTAAAATGTCTCTAAATAAATTAGTTGGTGGAGACTGTGGGGGTAATAACTCCCTGGTGCAACTGTCGCAAATAGTGGGTCGAGATGCATCACAATTCACTGCTGCAGACAGGATGGTTAACGAGTTTATGGCGCAAACTTCAGGACCACAGACTTTTAACATGAACGCTTTGCTCAACAACATTCCAGAAATTGAAAAAGCTAAGCAAGCACAGGCAGCTAAAGTTAGCCAGATTTCAAACTTAGGACCTCAAGTATCTATGCCTTGGATGTCAGGGCCATCAGCATCCTTTATGCCTGTTCAACCCATGTTAAGGCCCTTTGGAATGCCACAACAGACCATGTTTCACCAGCCAGGCCCATCCAACCAAATTCAATACATAACTGAGTCTGAGTTACTAAAATCTGAAAATGCTGATGTGAAAGCAAAAGCTCAAGAATATGTTAATAGTGTGAAAGATGATGATGAACTTGCATACAACCAGTTCATGTCATTTATGAAGAAAGTAAGTGCTGGTGAAGTGAACTTCACTGGGACAGCAGCAGAAGGTAATCAGAGAAAATTGAGCAAAGATGAAATCTTAGATGAGATGGCTGAAAAATACAAGGATGAATGGGCAAAATTAAGTGATGTCAATGACTTCTGGAATTCAGAAACTGCCAATGGTATTTCAGAAGAATATAACTTCACTGAAGGCAATGTCATGTTAGAAAACAAAAGTGCATTAGAAATAGGAAAAGAAAAATTGAAGATGGGAGATGTTCCAGGAGCTGTATTTTGTTTTGAGGCAGCAGTCCAGCAACAACCAGAGTCAGCTGAAGCTTGGTTCCTGCTGGGGAGTACACAGGCGGAAAATGAACAAGACCCTCTGGCTATAACAGCATTAAAGAAGTCTTTAGCTATAGACCCAAGACAATTAGATGGATACATAACATTAGCAGCTGCATATACTAATGAGAACATGCCTAAATTTGCATTTATTGCCCTGTTGGACTGGCTTAAAGCTAGCAAATACAGTGATTTGCTACCTCAAGATGTAGATCCCAATAAAATGGATGTAAAGGAGTTGGAAAATCATGTCAAATCTTTGTACTTAAAAGCAGCTCAACTCAGTCCTATACAGATTGATCCTGAAGTTCAAAATGCCCTAGGTGTAGTTTTTAACATCAGTCAAGAGTATGATAAAGCAGTTGATTGCTTCCGCACTGCTTTAATGGTTAACAGTAATGATGCCAAACTGTGGAACAGATTAGGAGCTACACTTGCAAATAGTGATAAGTCTGAAGAAGCAGTTGATGCATATCATCGGGCTCTTGATTTAGAGCCTGGGTTCATAAGAGCCAGATACAATGTTGGAATTACTTGTATGAACTTGGGGGCTCACAGACAAGCAGCTGAACATTTCCTTGTTGCATTGAATCAGCAACTAAAAGCTAAAAGCATGAATCCAGATTCACCAGATATTGACACTAGTTCTTCTACTATTTGGACAACATTAAGAATGGTTTGCTCCTTCATGGGAGAACATGATGTGGCAAAACTAGTTGACGAGAGAAACTTAACGGAATTGAACAAACATTTTGACATAGAATAAAATGCCTTGTGAACCTAGTGGATAAGATAAGGAGTTATAAAGTTTTAGATAGCACTATCATGTGATATTGCTTACATAATAATAATAAGTTACAATTGATAATATTATATGGGTGGGAAGCATTTAATAATAATTGTTTGAGGAGTATCTTGTGTCATAACTATAATATTTTTCTTATGTTGTTAAATTGGGAATTACTTAAGAAAATAAATTTTATATTATGTTTTTAACATTTGATTTATTTTTTCTCAACTCATTACATGTAAAAAACTGCATTCTGTACTGTTTAAAGGACACCCTTGGGGGTGGTTTATATAAAACCAACAAGGCTTCTGTTGTATTTTTAAAGTTGATGATTTATTTTTACTTTGTTTTATATTTTTAGTCACTTCTTCTACAGATTTAGGGTATCTAAGCTGAACCTTTCCTCCAAAGACTTTAAATATTTGATGATTATTTCTTAAAAGAGTCTGGACTCCACCACATTCAGATTTTAAAGCCTTGAGATCATCATGAGGAATAAGTTTTACAACTTCATTGAGGTCCACAGTTTTGCCACTAGACCAAATGGCATCTAAACAGCATCCTTCTAGTAAATAGTTTGAAATTCTTTTAACAATACTGTCAATCAAAGATTTGTCTACTTGTGTACAGTTTCGTACTTTTTCTGCTGCTTCTCTTGGTTTAAAATCTTTTACCCAAGAAGTCTGTCCTTCTGGTGTGTCTTCTGTTGCAGTTGTTTCACAGTTGATTATATTTTGAATTCTTCTACAGTAGTCACTGTGTCTCTCTTCACTGTATGTTCTGCCCTTGCCAACTAAACATATCCTCTTTGTACTTGGTATTTTAAGTCTATCTTTATCTGTTTTAAACCCACATTCTTCACACAACTGTTTGATATACTGCAAATATTCTGTATACTGACTCTTTGAAGAGTCCTTGCGATGGTATTTGGAGCCATTAAAGTTAAAAGCACAGCATGGGAGCAAGAAGAAGTTACATCTGTAGGAACTTCTAGCTGCTATGACTGGTATCCAGGGAGTGAGCTCATCTGAATGGTTGCCTATTATCCAGTCAGTGTCTGGGAACAGGTGGCTGTCAGAAGGGGTTATGGTTCTTTCCTGAAAATAAATATGCAGTTAGGAAAGATTTGTGTCTGTGTGTGTGTATGTTTGTAAAGAATAAACTCTAAAACTACTTTCAAAAATTCTTTCATAATTAGGAAGCTAACATTCACCTTAAGTAACATAGACTTACCTTAGGCAAGGAAACAGGAAATCTTATTTAGCAGCAGGTAACACCGCTGACAGAATGCTAGTATATAATATAGCGGAAAATTAATAAAACTACGTCCATAAACTTACTTGTAACTTTACGTCACTAGTGTACATATCCCAAATTTGTCTCTTTCGAACATCAATGCCAAATCCAACATGGCCTTCTTTTGCTAAGATGTATACCAGCAAGCCATTACCACAGCCAAGGTCTACAAAGGTTTGCAGAGTTGTTGAATTTAGATGATTCCTTTCATCTTCCCAAAGAAGCAATAAATATGTAGCTATAGCAATATCTTCATACACAAACTTTGCAGGATCAGTACATTCCGGCCAAATCTGTAAACAAAGATGGATTTTTTGTGAAAGGACACATACATACACACCCTAAAGGGGTGGGCAAATGTAAACAACCTAAAGAAAGGCTGTTCCGCAATGTTTGACAAAGTACATATATACATACATATAATCACACCTTTATCCCTAATGGGGTAGGCAGAGCGTAAACGACCTAAACAAATGTAGTTTCGCCACATCTGACAAAGTTTTGAGGGTTATTTAAGATAAAATTTATAGGTATACTGCTGTAGTGACAGTTTGTCAGCCCATCGCCTAAATTGCAATATACTGAAAGCCTCGGATCCCTTAGCTGGTTTTTACAGCATGCCCAGGATGAAATGCTGCTGGAACATTCTATGTTTTTCTCTCGCTCCCAGGCCAGCATGAACAAACACTAAAAATAAAATAGTAAGTAACTACAATTAAGCAAATAAAAGTTAATATTTTAAAGTTACCTTAACCATCTCTTTTCCATACTTGACTTTCAAATGATTATATTTCTGGTAATACTTTTCAGTATTAACCAAAGCTAAAGATTCTGTGCAAGTATTTTGTTCTGTATTGCCACTTTCTTCACCCCACTTCACGAATTGTGGTAAAACTGTTTCTTTTAACCACTGGTAGGACTTTAAAGAATTACCTGAAACAATAAACAGTTGTTTCTTCTAGTAGATTATAATATAGGTAATGTACAAAATATTAAATACACTAAATTACCTACATACCTACATTCAGATTTTAATATAACATTATTCTTTTTTAACTGCAGTGTGTAAGTAAATTGTGGACATAAGATTTGCTTATAAGCTTCAGGTGTTACATCAAAGAACATAATTTCTTTATCATGCTTCTTTAGTACAACTAGCTGAAAAGCATGACTTTCTGTAAAAGCCTTAGGAAAAAGCTCTTCCAATATTATTTCCACATTGGCACTGTTTTCTTCTTGACATTCTTCGGCTTTTAGCCCCTGCAAAACTTGTGTTTTATAATCTTTAATTTTGTCTACATTTTCTAAAGGTCTGCAGCCTGATGATAAGTCCACTGATTGAACAAAACACCTTGATCTAAATAAAATCTTGCAGCCCCATAACCTTTTGTTTACAACATGCGGTTTCTTGAGGAGAATATCAACAGCCCTCCAAAAGGCGATATCGGACATAGATGTTTCAATTATGTCACTATTTGCAGCCATCATTTAATAACTATTAATTACAAACAAATTATCAAGCAAAGCAAATCAAGATAGATTTCATGCCTTGTTTGACGTTTAATAACGTGAAGTGAACGTGACGTGGATAGACGTGAAGTTTGTCTGAATACCAAAAGACTCGTTTCCATAACAGCAAATATATTTAAAAAATAAACTGTCAATATTGCAATGACCTTCGTTCTTCATGACTCGTTTACACTGTCTCTAAAACGTCACGACTATTTTTACCACAATGTCCAGGATTTTCGTGAATAATTGAAACGAACGTACCTATGCATGTGTCAAAAACAGCTGTCAAATTCTGTCTGCTTTCGGAAAATATTTTTATGTTATTAATTTAGGCGTTAATCTTTATTATAAATTGTGGAATCACGTCCGATTTGGGGCTTGATTTAGGTACATTAGAATACTACAAATATTTGTATGGTCAATGTAGGTGATGTCATACACTGAGCTTGAACATGGATATCAGGGGTTGCGCCAAGCCACTCAACCGCAATTCTACGTCGGAGATGATGGGAATTTGGTCCAGTTAAGGTCACCTGTAAGTCCCTGAATTCTACAGAGTATATTCAATACAACCCTACAAATATCGTCTTTGAATCTGAACTGATAGCAAGATACTTACACTACACTTGTTATATCATATTTTATTCTATTTACTATGGATAGTCGCTTTAGAGAAATATGCATATATTTCTTTTACGTCAAAGCCCTGCATTTTATTTTAATTTATTTTATCCCCTTAGTCATCACAGTCACAGAATAAACAGCTGATTTCATTCCTATATCTGTGCCAACACTAAATAGTAAATGTAAACAGACAGAGAAAAACCACAAACAACAGCTTATACACACAGGATTATAGCACATCCAATATTGAGTTTAACAGGTCAAATATTTGAACTTTTTATCTAGATCAAGTATACCGTAAGCCTGATTAGCTAGTATAATATAGCTGAAAGCTACAATACTGTTCTATTCCAGCTAGCCAAGTGTTGTGTGCACTCTACACAGTTTATGTAACCATTTATTCAAATGGCATGTGTGGAATAGATTATTTATAGCGACTAATGTGCCAGAGACAATGACAAGTGAAGTAATGGTATGTTGTGTGTCACATCTTATCTCTTTTTCACCAATCACGGGTGTTTTACCAAGGCTGTTGGCCGTTATCAGCGAATTAGATCTTTATCATTTCAGTATCATGAATATCATGATATAAGTGTGTAGTAGTAGTGTGTTGTGATGGAGTGGCAATGGTTAAAAGATTGGTGGCGCCTTAAACGCTGGAGGAGCAAGAAGAAGAAGGAACAATCTGATGATGATGATGTTTGTTATTGTGATGACTGTTTGCCCGATGTGAGCATTATTACTTTGATTCAATGTTGTATGCTTATTTGCTTGTTATCAATCAGTTTGTTTTGAGATTTTGTTGAGTGCAGCATGTATGATTGATTGATCTTTCAGTATATTGTTGATTTATTTACTTCTTATCAACTTTATATGAACATAATTAAATATTTAACATACAACTATCTATTTTAAATTATTTGATTGTAGTATAGTTCTTTTGGTTTCTTTTTAAAATTCCTGATTTATTTTAAAAGTGTTTCTTTCTCTTACTTTGAATGAAACTGTTGTTTATTATCTTTTAATATTTAGTCTATATCTTGGTATGAAATTTTCACAGTATATATTACAGTAATTTGCAGTGATTTATTACTTTTATTTTGCCAATATATACTAGCACAGTTTGACCTTGAAATAACTATCTTGTTTACTTGTGTGAGTAAATAATATATATCTTCATATACATTTGATCAGTGCAGCCTCTTACTTCTCTGTATTGATTTAAAAAATAAAAGTTGATACTGTTTAAAGACTGTTACCTAAATTATTTATACTATTAATTAATTTATTTATATCACCCTATTTAATGGACATGTATCATATGTTTCTAAATCATGAATTATTTTAAATAAGACAGAAATACTGTACTCTATGTTCCATCTAATTTCAACTGGACTCAACTGATTTACTCTCTAGTTTTCCACCTATTTACATAAAATTTTGCACAAAGACCACATAGATAGATAATTATAGTGCAAAATTATACACATAATTAAACACATTGAATAAATATTAAAATTTAGGGCTTTTAAAATATTGAAAAACTACTCTTTTTTGTATTAAATTTGGTATAAAACAAGTAAAGACTTCATAAAAATACCAATTAATCTCCTAAGATTTTTGGGTTTTTTTCTTTTAAATCTATAATGATGTTTTCTACTTGTCCAGGGCGAGTTGGACCTGTGCGAAGGTCTGGACCCGCACTGCGATGGCGGCAAGAAGGTGGTCGTGGGCGTTTGCGCCATGGCCAAGAAGTCGCAGTCCAAACCAATGAAGGAGATCCTCACCCGCCTCGACGAGTTCGAGTACATCAAGATGCTGGTCTTCCCAGAGGAGGTTATCCTCAAGGTTCTGGTCTATATTAACCTCAGTGGAACAAAATATTCAAACTTACACGCTAAGGCTTGCTTGTGGCTGTACATTGACGTTTTAGTAATCATTTCATTGCCTCTTATTAATCCAATTTAAAATGTCGGTGCTTCCTATTTCTTGGTTCACGTATTCGACCTCAGCTCTGATATTTTCGTCGCTTGGCATGACCCTGGTGCTCTACAATTCTATAGATATCTTCCTAACCCTAGCCCTTTCATTTGTTACGTCAATGTGCAGTTTGGTTTGCCTAAGCATGTGAAATTATTACGACAGGCGACATTCGGAGGGTGTGGTCGATCGATATTTTTAAGTGAGAGTTGTTTAGTATACATTGGTCATATAGCGGTCGTATAAATAGAAACAGTGTTATAACGAAGTTGCCAAGTCGACCTTGCCCTTCCCGCGCTCTGACGTCATCCGTTTACTGGTGACCATTATTAAATTGAATGCTACATTTTACTAAAAAGAGCAAAATAGGTTTCTTTCGAAATTAGAATACAAGGATATCAATATCATACATACATATAATCACGCCTTTATCCCTAACGGGGTAGACAGAGCGTAAACGACCTGAGCAAGGTCGTTTCGACACGTCTGACAAAGCTTTGGGGATTATTTAAGATAGATTTGTTGTCAGCCCATCGCCTAAATTGCAGTATACTGAAACCCTCGGATCCCTTAGCTGGTTGTTTCGATATCATATCGATTATTACTATCAATTGTTATTTTAAACAAGTACATATAGCTCAGAAGTATACAGTTACCTACTTAACAATAATCATTAACGTCGCCAAAACAAAAGAATTAAAAACAATAAGTTTTCAAAATTCACGTTTTTATTTTGTTTCACTGCCAGTTTTTTCTTGCCATTCACTGTTAACTGGGCATAGTGAATTACCTTGTTTTTTCGAGGTTGATCGGTAAAGCCAAAATAATGTACTTTTCATTTTAAAACTTTCTATTTGACCTGATAAATTATTATTTTGAATTTACCGAACTTTATGTTTAGTATGAATTTTGAGACTTTACGAACTTCTACAGATCGATCACGAGTTTTTCAGTTCAGGCGGACAAATTGAGAACTACAAAATGCTGCTTGCCATTTGGCACTTTATTTGACTACAACGCCGCTGACAACTGCACAAAATTCTCGGTCGATCTGTACAATAATGTGCTCTATTCTAACGTTTAGTAACTATTTTTCTATATTTTCTATTTATTTTTTCTAGAATAACACAATCATTTTCCTTTATAGCGAAAATGCTCAATTTCTCATACGGTGGTTAAGGTTAATGTTTCCTTTACATGGCTTCAGTAGTTAGCTATATGTGTGCATCTGCTTTGTTTGCGGCTTGCATCGGGTTGCTGATTGTAAACTTAGGCATACGGAGAGTGTACACTTGACTTCCTTATTTAATTAACAAGTAGCTCAAGATCAAGGCTAGTTCAACTATAACTATTGACGTTCAATTGGATTTTATTACGCTAATAGATCAGTAGAGTAGGTACTCCCTACTATACCCAGCACTTAAAACTAACAATAAACAAACTTATCATTATTAGTATGCGTTCACAAAACTATTTGGAAATAGTTTCAATAATTCATATAACAGTCAAATTGAGTCTTTACCTACCTGAAATTACATGGACACGCCGAAACACTAACTTAATTTGCTGACACAGAATTAGATAATCGTTTCGAATTTTATTCGTGTTTCCTAGTACATTCGTTCGTCAGCAAGTGATAAGTCGATCTTATTGGTTCTACAACGTAAGCAGCACTAACCGTTGTTAAAAATTGGTAGTCAGTAGTATATCAACTAAATCGTTCGAAAGGCACGTCAATCTACTGATAGGTACTGCTGTATGTCAATCCCCTTGATTGGCCATTCAGTGGTAAGCCAGAATGGCTCAGTAATAGGACTATTCTTTCTTGATTCTTACACAATAACTGACGTCATCTGTGCACTCTCCACAACTCATTCGGCACTTGAGCTATCAACGGCTCTACGTCTCAAGTGCAGTTTGTCCGCAGCAACCGGTGGTCATTTAGTGGCTTGTGAACTCTGACAAAAGGGTAAGAACCAACTCAGAAATAGTTCGCATATTGATGGGCCATTTAGTGGCTAGAAAATTCTGACTACAAGGTAAGACTTATGAACCAGACCACTGACTTATTCCTACACAATAATTGACTTCGCATGTGCACTCCCCACAACTCATTCGCTACTTGAGCCGTCAATAGCTCTACGTCTCAAGTGCAGTTTGTCCGCAGCAACCGGTGGAGGAGTGGCCGATCTGCGACTGCCTCATCTCCTTCCACTCCAAGGGCTTCCCGCTCGACAAGGCCATTCAGTACGAGAAGCTGAGGAAGCCCTACGTCATTAACAATCTGCATATGCAGTATGACATACAGGTATGTGGTGTTATTCGGTTATTTTATTTGTTTGTGCTTCAATTTTAATAGATATTTTAGGTACTTAAAACAAAATGAAAAACCGAAGAAATGCTGAAAGAAAATGTTCTTCTTCTTTTTCCTCGCCTTATCCCGTCATTTGGGATTATTGAAAGAAAACTTTTTAAACAGTGCACCCTTATTTCCCATCTTGCACATTTATGTCAGAGACCTATTATCATTGCTCGCGGTATAGAAACCCTGACACCAGTGTTTGTTGGATCGTTTGACTCGAAAAACCCACTCAATAGATAGTAAATTCTGATTTTCATATCCTGATCTACTTCTATCTAGAATCGAGATATTTCTCTTAGTAAAATTTCAATCTACGTAAAAAGTTGCTAGTTAATTGTACTAGTAGGTAATAGCCATCGATCGTAGCTTTATTTAGAACAGAGTCGCTTGCGTGTTGCGATACGAAAAGTGCTTCCATTGTGTCGATATTAGGTCAACTGGTTGTAAGCTAGAATTCTAGAATACTCACGTACCTAAATATAAGTACTGGAGTCGTATAAACGCTAAACTATATTCTAATTGAACCAACGAACCAATTTGGGAGCCACGGATCGTATTGCATTCTAGTAAATGCTATTTCAGGCATTTCGACGTAAATATGAGTATATTACGCCATCGTGTAGTGAGTTCTAATACTTGAAAACTACTAATGACTTAAGTTTAGTGTGGTTTTTCGTTACAGGACCGAAGAAAAGTATACGCAATATTAGAAGGTGAAGGAATAGAGATACCTAGATACGCTGTTTTGGACAGGGATTCGCCCGATCCCAAACGTAAGTTTTAATTTGTCTAAGTGTATGTTTTCTATGAAGAGAGTGTAAAGAGATAAAGATGTAACTTATTTTACTTACGTACCTACGTACCTTACGTACCTATTGGCTTGGTCTGGCAAAGACCACGGCAGCTTAGTTGGTAGAACGATGGGACTGTATTCCTAAGGTCGCAGGTTCAATCCCTGCCTGAGACGAATTATTGATTTATTTATTCCTTATACTTATAGATTTCAGTGTTTAATGAAGAATAAGAAAAGTCGACGAGTTTCCCTAAAATTAATTGCAGATTTCTTCGCACCTATGTTGGTAAATCAGATTAGACCAGCCACTATCTATTTTCCAAAAGTTTGATAAGGAATGTTTTCTCCCCCAGATCACGAGTTAGTAGAATCAGAAGACCACGTGGAGGTGAACGGCGTGGTATTCAATAAACCGTTTGTTGAAAAGCCGGTGTCTGCTGAAGACCACAATATTTACATTTATTACCCGACGTCGGCCGGCGGCGGCAGCCAAAGATTGTTTCGGAAGGTGAGTCTTTCATCAATATTCATCATCATCAGCCAACTGCCTCCGTGGTCTAGTGGCTAGTGCCATGGACTCCCGATCCGGAGGTCCTGGGTTTAATTCCCAGGGGGGAAACACAAAGTTGATATTTGAGATTTTATCACTTTGTGAATTTTTCCCCAGTTTGGTTAGGTTGCAGGCTGAATCACCTGATTGTCCGAAAAGAAAAAGATTTCGTGCTTCGGAGGGCACGTTAATCCGTCGGTCCCGGTCGCTGTCTTTGATAGTGGTCGTTACTCAAACCATGTCAGAGGCCTGATAGTTGTGCTACTAGGTGGTTTAAAAAATTCTAACACCAGGGTTCATCGGGTCGATAGACTCGATCGATACCCACTCGACAGAGGAAGATCATCAGCCTGTGATAATCCACTGGTGGCCTCTTCCTTAGCACGCCACTGAGCTTGATCTACAGCTGTTCTCACCCAATCCTCGCCCGCTGCCTTACGGACATCATCGCCCCGCACCAACTTTTTTAATTTTTTTTTAATTGACCTGTTTGCACCATACTACAAAGTGTATATAATGCGTCACCGGGCTAAGGCGGGGAGTTGCTACACACAATTTACACCCTTAAATGGAATGGCAACTGCCTAAGGGCGCTCACTAGGGCTCGAACCTCGGCTTATGACGTTGCCTTGGGAACTCCTTATCGGAGAGAATCTACCCGGTACGTGGCCGGTAAACCCCAAAGTGGGGAGCAAAGGAGGGACCTCCGCGACCCCGCCGGCGGGGTGCGCGGTTGCTGGAAGAGCTTGTACTGAGTGTGGCTCGACTAGTATTTGCAGCATTAAATGCTAGAGTAATTTGGTCATCGCCGTCGGTAAGGACATGCCTAGGTCTTCGTTTGTAACGAGTCGCAGGTTGGGGACTCCGCCCCACCATCAACGCCTGAATGTGATTGAAAATCATCCATTTTCGACATTTATTGATCCCAAAGTCTCACACATTTTCTTTTACGTGCGTACTTCATAGTGAAGTTTCACGCATGTAATCATACGCAAGTGTTTATTAAAAATGAAACGCAAAATGGCATCACTGATTTTATGTTTTGTGTATCGAGGTGCACTTGCCTCAATTCTAAGAAATGACTTGTAAAGCTTTACTTTACATAGTCTCTGTGGGTTAAACTACCGATTCATTCGTAGAATTGAGCTGTTTGCGCGATCAATTGGAATCATTCCTGGAACGACAGTTTTCTGGAATGGTATCGCTTCTCTGGTTTCCTTTTCAGTCTATAGGATCCGTTCATTTCTCTGCGACTCGCGTAGCACTGCCGACTGCAGTGATGGGTTCCATTAAACCATTGTGATATTGATACTGTAATTCAAACAAAGCGGTGGTTAGTGTATGAAACTGTTTTTGAATTTGAAATATTATTTCACAGATTGGAAGCCGCAGCAGCATTTATTCGCCAGAATCCAGAGTACGGAAGACTGGCTCCTTTATTTATGAAGATTTTATGCCAACTGATGGTAAGTATATTGATGATGATCGTACCTACTATACTATTTCCAACTCAGATTTACAATAAAAATAATCAAAGTTTTATGTCTTTTAATCGAAAATCTTGTTTCTAAGATAAGTTTTAGCTATTAGGTATGACAACACAATGAAATAGTAGTTAGTAATTTAACTTATTCGCCAACAACCATAATTTAATTTTGAAATGTGTTTTTGAATAAAAAGACATGAAACATTGTTTACCTTTAATCCAAATCTGAGTTGGGAATAGTATACTTGCTGGTTCGCTTGAAATTTAATCAATGTCTGATTTTCTCAATAAATAAGATTATTTCTTGCGTTACTATTTCATGTAGCCTATGCAATTCTAGTTTTTCAACTATCTGTGGTCAATGATCAATATTCATCCATCACCCACCTATCCAATCCGTAAAATCTATCTATTGTATTGATCTCTTATTTCTTTCCTCGTCAATTCAACATACATATAATCACGCCTTTATCCCTAATGGGGTAGGCAGAGCGTCAACGACCTAAACAAAGGTCGTTCCGCCACGTCTGACAATGTTTTGTGAGTTAGTACGTATATTGCTGTAGTAACAGGTTGTCAGCCCATAAATTGCAATATACAGAAACTTTCGGATCTCTTAGCTGGTTTTTACAGCATTCCCGGGAGGAAATGCAGCTGGCACATTTTATGTTTTTCTGTCGCTCCTAGTCCAGCATGGAAGAGAAAGACCGATGGCTGATGTTTTATTTTCCTTTCCCCAGGCACGGATGTGAAAGTATACACAGTGGGGCCTGATTACGCGCACGCTGAGGCTCGCAAAAGCCCGGCGCTGGATGGCAAGGTGGAGCGGGATTCTGAAGGGAAGGAGATCCGATACCCGGTCATTCTAAGCAACCAGGAGAAACTCATATCTAGAAAAGTCTGTTTAGCTTTCAAACAGACCGTGTGCGGGTTCGATTTGCTTAGGTAAGTGGGGTGTCTTGTGAAATAATATTTCTTTCAGTGTTTTTTTTTATTCCTAGCTGGACTGGGAGCGAAAGAAAAACATAGAATGCGCCAGCTGCATTTCTTCCCGGGCATGCTGTAAAAACCAGCTAAGGGATCTGAGGGTTTCTGTATATTGCAATTTAGGCGATAGGCTGACAACCTGTCACTATAGCAAAATACCTACAAAATCTATTTAATAACCCTCAAAACTTTGTCAGACGTGGCGGAACAACCTATGTGCAGGTAGTTTACGCTCTGCCTACCCCTTTAGGGATAAAGGCGTGATTATATGTATGTATGTATGTTTTTTCTTTATTAGAAATGGGCTTGACTCTAGACACTAGGTCAGGGATGACCGTGACAGAGTCGACGATGGAGCGAGCTCACCCAGAAGATGCCTGTTATGGCATTGGCAATCTCACGCACTGCCGGAACACAGCAAGCTGTTTGGCGCCGGACTCCGGTTGCGAGCCAGGCGGTCCCTTGCGGAGCGTACCACCGCTTTGTAGGGATTGCTTTGCTCTTGATCTTAACTCTAGTCTAGGCCAGGAGAGACCGAGGTAGGGTCGACGATTGAGTAAGTTCAAACGTAAGCCTCAAAGGAAAAATAACGATTTTACAGGATCACGGAAGGTTTATCTAGTAATAACAGCACATTTAGTGAGATTAAGTCGATTATTCAGTTGATTAAGTCGACAGATACGAAATTGATGATTTATTTCCTTTTCCTCCAGAGCAAACGGTAAATCCTTCGTCTGCGACGTGAACGGTTTCTCCTTTGTCAAAAACTCCAACAAATACTACGATGACTGCGCCAAGATCCTCGGCAACATGATCCTCAGAGAACTAGCTCCAACTCTTCATATACCCTGGTCGGTGCCGTTCCAATTGGATGACCCTCCGATAGTGCCAACGACATTTGGAAAAATGATGGAACTGAGGTGTGTGGTGGCTGTGATCAGACATGGGGATCGGACGCCGAAACAGAAGATGAAGGTCGAAGTCAGACATCCTAGGTGAGTTTTAGTCTTGTGATTTTCTAGACTTGTAAACTAGGTTGTAAATATGATCCAACAAAATGCATGGTAGTAAAAATATATACATACAATCACGCCTTTATCCCTAAAGTGGTAGGCTGATCGTGTAAAAATAAATTAACCTAAAGACTGCACTCGGCGGCAAATATTGCACTTAGTTTTTCTTATTTCGTATAGATTTATCTCTGTCATTCATCGAATTGAAAATTCACTCGTTAGAAAAATCGATATGTGAAGTTCCTTATAATATGCACAATAATGTAGATACTAATCCTTCCATGCTGGACTGGGAGCGACAAAAAAACATAGAATGTGCCAGCTGCATCTCCTCCCGGGCATGCTGTAAAAATCAGCTAAGGGCTTCAAGGGTTTCAGTATATTGTAATTTAGGCGTTGGGCTGACAACCTGTCACTACAGCAATATACAGATCTATTTTAAACTACCCTCAAAACTTGTCAGACGTGGCGGAACAACCTTTGTTTAGGTCGTTCACGCTCTGCCTACTCTATTAGGGATAAAGGCACGCCTCACGATGTATGTATGTAATGTAGATATGTTACTAAATATAATATTTTTTGGTCTCAAATAGGACACTCTGTAGAAAACAAGCACAAATAGTCCAAATTTCTGCAATCGCACCTCACCACAAATAATTTGGTTTTTTATTTGAAACTTTTAGCGTTGTGTTCAATAGATTCTTCGAGATCTTCGAGAAGTACGAGGGCTTCAAGCGCGGACACGTCAAGCTGAAGAAGCCCAAACAACTACAGGAGATCCTCGACATCGCCCGGGCGTTATTAGCGGACATACATACACGACATGCCGACCCGGAGATTGAAGAGAAACAGGGGAAACTGGAGCAACTCAAGAGTGTTTTGGAAATGTGAGTACTTTTTTATAATAGAATCAAAAACTAGGACTTCAAGCGCGGACACGTCAAGCTAAAGAAGTTCAAACAACTACAAGAGATATTCGACATCGCCCGGGCGTTATTAGCGGACATACATACCCGTCATGCCGACCCGGAGATTGAAGAAAAACAGGGGAAGCTGGAGCAGTTGAAAAGCGTCTTGGAAATGTGAGTTGAGTATTGAAAGTAGACTCGAGATAGCAAGTAGGATATATAGCGGGACAGATAGACGAATATGTTGCTAAGTGCGAAGGCGTATGAAGGTACCTATATGCGAAATAATTGTGTTTTCTGTGATTTCCATACAACATTCTGTACAAACTTCTCAGTATCATTATCAGCTGTGAGACTTGCTCTTCGAGAAATAAGGTGCGATGAATTAATATGCCGAGTACATCCTACGCTTACTCGCAAAGTTACCAGTCATATGGCCAACGAGTGTGTGTTATTTTTCATCACCACCGTGCAAACAAGTGAAGGTTGAATGATGGCATCTTTCTAATAGCTGGATGATGATGCCATGGTCTCCTTACAGGTACGGCCACTTCTCGGGCATCAACCGCAAGGTGCAGATGAAGTACCAGCCCCGCGGGCGGCCGCGCGGCTCGTCCTCGGACGACGGTAACCACGCCCCACCACCACCACCACCAAATACCAACCCCACTGACTTGCACGGTCTGACACAATGTATAACGGGACACTACCCATTACGACACGGGGGTTAACGTACCAGAATGTGCAAAAAAGTAACTCTGTTTGCCAACTAGTAAATTTAAACTTTTACGTCCACGGATCCGACGAAAAGATTTCTGGTTTGAATTAATTTATGACTTTTTCAATCAAAGTGTCTAAAACTTAGGGCCGTATTCATAATCAGCTCTCAAGAGTGACAGCTAGTTTGACTTCGTATCAGAAATGTCATTTTAGTACAAACTGGCCTGCCAAATCCATACTTAATAAAGCTTTTAAGTTTGAGATCGCTTCAAAAATACGAGCCTTAGTATCGCGTCGCTGACAACTGTATTTGATAGCGATACCTGATTGGTTGAAATTGAACACGCCTACGTGCGGTCATTTGGCGAGCTCAAATATCTTACAAATTGTAGTGTCTTCTTGGTGCACGTGAGTTGACTAAATCACGTATCATCATAGTAAACGTTTAGTAATGAATGAATGAATCACCCTCGTGGTTGGACCAGTCGGATAAAGAGTATCTTTCACATTTATTGCACTTTTGAGTAGTGTCGTAGTGGGAAGTGTATTTTTTAACTTTAGTTTGCCCATTTGTGAAGTAAGTTGATTTGGTTTTAGATAAATAGAATTATGTACAAAGTATTTTTATCATATGGTTTGCTCGAAAGCTTAGTGGCACGAAGTTTATAACAACATAAGGTATGGATAGAGCTGACAGCAAAACGCTTAGTAAATATTTTATATTTAGCATGAATCAAGAAGTTTATCATAAGCACAGCTTTGAAATTTAACCATGGAGTAATATAATATACTAACGTATATAACTATGCCTGTAGATGCTGTGCTTTAGTCTAAATTATGTTTTCAAATAATCATTTGTGTTGTACTAACTCGTGTGAATTTAACTGAGTTGTGACTAACTTAGATGTAAAGAAAATTCGAAGGTTCACAGACTAAATAAATGCAAGTAAGATTAACACAAATGAATCGATACACAACCCATATTCATATTACACGCGTAGCATTTTTAGAAGTACAAATCGGCATTCACTGCACAGCAAATTATAAAAGCAAAACATTTATAAGCAACAAAGCATATTATATTGCATTTATCAAATTATCATGTTCTAACTTATTGTGCCCTGCAGGTACTCATCGAAATATTAAAATACCGTTTTGGTGGCATGTAAAAACCTCGTAAATTACAATTTATTCTAAAAAAAAATCTTTTACCAGCAATATACGTACAAATCTTTCTTGAATGGCCCTCAAGACTGTCAGACGTGGCGAAACGGCCTTTGTTTAGGTCGTTTACGCTCTGCCTACTATATATAATCTGCCTACTATATCTGCCTATTACTACCATTAGGGACAAAGGCGTGATTATATGTATGTATGTAAAAATATTTTCAATGCCATCACTCAAGATTAAAATCTTAAAAACACAAATGGGCTTCCAACAAGACTCAAACAGCAACCTAACTCTTGTTATAACTCCAGTAGGTGGCGCGGGCGAGCCATCCTTAGTCCTGATTCTCAAGTGGGGCGGCGAGCTGACGCCCGCGGGCCGCATCCAGGCCGAGGAGCTGGGCCGCATGTTCCGCTGCATGTACCCGGGCGGGCAGGGGCGGCACATACCAGGTAACCGCCACAGGGCCGGCTCTAGTGACCCCGAGGTGCGCCGCAGGGCCGACGCCCGCCAAATCGCCGGTAAATTGCATTCGATATTTGACAGGTTGTTGTATACAGAAGTAAACAGGGACTTTAGATACAGCAGGCAAATGTGTTATCTAGGGAGCGAGGATTATTGAAGCGAACCGAGAATTTCAGTGATTTGTAATTTAGGTAATCATTATAATCAATGCACTATACTTGCAGAAACAAATTTCGATGTTGTTTCAGACGTAGCAAAAAAAACTTTTCATTTGCCGAACCACTCTCAATTTGCAGGTCAAAAATACTATACTTAATTTATTTAGCGATAATATATAATATTGCTGTCCATAAACTGCTTTTTCTTTACAACCTCAAAGAGAATCAACCGCATAATACATGTTTGTAACAAGGTTATTGTCTGGGGTTCCGTAATTTGAACCTCTGCTAAGTTGCAAAGAAAAAGCTTTTCATAGGCCGCAAAACACATTGGTATTAATAACTCAACGTTAAATAAACGAAGTATAGATACTAGATCAGTGGCTCACCTAGATATCGAGTCCTGAGCCGTAAACAACATAGCATAAGTCTCCAGTACCACGAAATAGCAAAACTAGGTTCAGGATAAATATGAAATTTAAATAACATATTTCAATTTCCTTTCCCTACCAGGTGAAGGCGGCACGCAAGGCCTAGGCCTCCTCCGCCTACACTCCACCTTCCGCCACGACCTGAAGATCTACGCTTCAGACGAGGGTCGCGTGCAGATGACCGCCGCAGCCTTCGCTAAGGGTCTACTGGCTTTGGAAGGCGAGCTGACGCCAATATTAGTGCAAATGGTGAAGTCAGCTAATACAAATGGATTGCTGGACAATGATTGTGATTCGTCCAAAGTGCAGAATATGTAAGTAATTTACTGATCAGGAATAAGTTAACTTTACTTTTTAAAAGGTTATATTATTTAAACTTGACCGTTCAATCATTGATAGACGAACCTGATCCTTAAAAACTGACTAAACTAATAACACTAAATCGGCTGGTCTGCTGAACCGACGAAACCAACCCATGAACCCACTTGCTAGACCAGACGAACCCGCCGGACGTCACAAATCAGATAGACCTATGAATCTTTATTTGACAATTTATTGTACACAAAAAACATCATAAACACAGGACATAAAAAACAAAGACACAACAGGCACTGTTTATTTCTAAACTTTCTTCTCTTTCTTACAAATCTTCAGATTTCAGCTGGGCTATGGTGCGTACTGTAGACTTTAATTTGTCTACACATGTTGCATACTTCACTATGATTATTGCCTGTCAGTTTCCATTGTTTAGAGCCCGATGGTGTAGTGGATAGGGCCTCTGCCTCCTGAGCAGGGAGGTCGTGGTTCGAATCCCACCACGTACCAATGCGTTTTTCGGTTTCCGAATTTCGGAAGGCACGTTAAGCTGTTGGTCCCGGTTAATATCGTTTGATACCGTAGATATTAGTCGCTAAGCCATGTCAGAAGACAGTGCTAAGCACTGGCGGCTTAAAAACTCTGGCTTAATCTAGGATTGGGACTGGTTTTCCTTCTGGGTTGCGGAGCTCAGATGGCAGTCGCTCTGTGAAAAAACCAGTACTCTCGTTCAATTCCCTAGATTAGGTAGCCGACCCCGTGAAATGCGGGGTAAGGCTAGGGACATGATTTTGCTTTGTGAAGTGCGCAACGAAAGACATAATGTGTAGACAAAACGAAGTCTATAGTGCGCATTATAGTTCTGCAGGTTTCATTCGAAAGTCTGCAGCAAAAGAATTTTTTTTCCTCTAAGGGCAAAAGCACGCCTCCACGAGGCGATGCAAGTTGACCGCGAGTTCACCGAGGAGGACCGTCAGCGCATCAACCCGTGCAACTCGCTGAGCATCAGCGCGGCCATGGACTTCGTCAAGAACCCGGTGCGGTGCTGCGCGCATGTGCACACGCTGATACAGCAGCTAGTGCGCATCGTCAGCACCAAGCGGCAGGACCCCAAGACTAAAGGTGACTATACACGCTGAGCGTCAGCGCGCTGATGGACTAGTGATGGACCCGGTGCGGTGCTGCGCGCATGTGCACACGCTGATACAGCAGCTAGTGCGCATCGTCAGCACCAAGCGGCAGGACCCCAAGACTAAAGGTGACTATACACGCTGAGCGTCAGCGCGCTGATGGACTAGTGATGAACTCGGTGCGGTGCTGCGCGCATGTGCACACGCTGATACAGCAGCTAGTGCGCATCGTCAGCACCAAGCGGCAGGACCCCAAGACTAAAGGTGACTATACACGCTGAGCGTCAGCGCGCTGCGGCAGGACCCCAAGACTAAAGAGAACTATACACGCTGAGCGTCAGCACGTTGATGGACTAGTGAAGAACTCAAACCTCCAAACGTCAAACCCACAACCTTCAAACCACGAAACCACAATATCCAGACCACAATCCCACAACTTCCGGGCTACTAATCCATAAATTCCGGAACACTAATCCACAACCTACGGACCACAAACCCAAACCACCACCGAACCACAAACCCGCAACCGTCTGAATCACGAACCCACAACTGCTCCGAACCACAAATTCATAATCCCCAGACCACGACCCCACAACTCCGGGGCTCGAACCCACAGCCTCATGAATTTCATTGCATGAACCCCGTATTTTTAAATTTTACATACATACATACATATAATCACGCCTTTATCCCTAATGGGGTAGGCAGAGCGTAAACTACCTGAACAAAGGTCGTTCCGCCACGTCTGACAAAGTTTTGAGGGTTACTTAAGGTAGATTTATAGTTACATTGCTGTAGTGACAGGTTGTCAGCCCATCGAATAAATTGCAATATACAGAAACCCTCGGATCCCTTAGCTGGTTTTTACGGCTTACCCGGGAGGAAATGCAGCTGGCACATTCTATGTTTTCCTCTCGCTCCCAGTCCAGCATGGAAGAAAAGTTAAGTTAAGTAAAGTTTTAAATTTTAATGTAACCTATTCTTTTCAGATACAATATTATACCACGGCGAAACATGGGAGCTAATGGGTCGCCGCTGGGGCAAGATAGAAAAAGACTTCTGCACAAAGAACAAGACGTATGACATCTCCAAAATACCAGATATCTACGATTGTATCAAATATGATCTACAACATAACCAGCACACACTGCAGTTCGATTTAGCTGAAGAATTGTACATATATGCCAAGTACTTAGCTGATATTGTGATACCGCAGGTGAGAATAGAATTTAAAACATACCGGCTGTAAGGGAACAACTCATCATCTCCCTAGCCTTATCCCGTATCTCACGGGGTCGGCTACCTAATCTAGGGGATTGAACGAGAGTACTGGTTTTTACACAGAGCGACTGCCATCTGACCTCCGCAACCCAGAAGGGAAACCAGACCCAATCCTAGATTAGGTCAGAGTTTTCAAGCCGCCAATGCTGTAAGGGAACAACTGGCACCAGGTAATTCTTTCAGGAAATAAATACAAATTATGGCTTTCCCATACAAATTTTCTGATCGAAGTGGTAATTTTGTATGTGGAAATCAGCTTTCTTTTTCATTTCCTGAAAGTATTTCCTGGATCCTTCAGATCGTTGACTGAGTTTGCGGGAAGCTTTCCTGGTGTCTCCCTAACACTCGGTATATTTTGATGTATCAAAAGAAATATAAGTTTACTAATATTTTCATTCAATTTGTAGGAATACGGTCTAACTATGCAAGAGAAATTAACAATAGGACAAGGAATATGCACGCCACTTCTAAAGAAAATAAGAGCAGATTTGCAAAGAAATATAGAAGAATCTGGTGAAGAAACCGTCAATAGATTAAATCCAAGGTAAGTCGTATAAAAATTATAATTTTAATTTAAAAGCAGGTCCACCGATGTTAATGTAATCAAAATATTAACAGTTTGTCCGCGTTGCGCCCCGTCATCCTCGACAACAGTCCCTAAAAAGTTGTACGCAACTATAACAGAATGTTTATAGTAAGTAGATTCATCATCTCCCTAGCCTTATCCTATATCTCACGGGGCCGGCTACCTAATCTAGGGGATTGAACTACGTTACTGGTTTTTACACAGAGCGTCTGCCATCTGACCTCCGCAACCTAGAAGGGAAACCAGACCCAATCCTAGATTAGGTCAGAGTTTTCAAGCCGCCAATGCTTAGCACTGGCCTCTGATTTGGCTTAACGACTAATATCTACGGTGTTAAACGATATTAAACGTTCCGAAGCACGGAAAATGCGCCGAATAAACGTACATATGAAATTCGAAAACTGAAAAACACATTGGTACGTGGTGGGATTCGAACCACGACCTATGCTCAGGAGGCAGCGGCCTTATCCACTACACCATCGAGCTTTGTAGTATGTAGATTGATGCATACTTATTTATTATGCTTTTGTTTTTTTAATAAAATTAACAATTGTCTATCGTCCACATCGACATCGTCTGTTAAGTTGTAGGCAAAGCAACTAACAAAACCAGTTAGCGCAACATTTTTATGATTTTCCAACAGGTACAGTCACGGCGTGTCAAGTCCTGGCCGGCACGTGCGCACGCGACTGTACTTCACGAGCGAGAGCCACGTTCATTCGTTGCTGACTGTACTCAGATTCGGCGGACTGCTCGATGTAAGTATAGAAGTTCATTCATCACTACATAGTATAAAACAAAGTCGCTTTCTCTGTCCCTATATCCCTATGTATACTTAGATCTTTTAAACCTCGCAACGGATTTTGATGCGGTTTTTTTAAATAAATAGAGTGATTTAAGAGGAAGGTTTATATGTATAATACATGCATAATATAGTAGAGAAACACTGATGATTTCCGTGGGAAGCCGGGGCGGGTCGCTAGTCATGTATAAAAACGCTATAATTGGTATACAAAACAATACAAGATACTTTATTCCACAAAGAAACACAATTACATACAGCAGAAAAGTAAGGAACAAAACAGTACAATATAGGCGGTATACAGTACACAGTAATAAAAACGACGCTTCTGCTCTATAACTCGTTTATTACAAGACTTTATGATTTTATTAACTAGACTTTCTACTTTCATACATATTTATATGAACTATTGTCAAAACCTGTAGATTTAAATACATATCTATCTATAGATCCTGAAGGATGAGCAATGGCGGCGCGCTATGGAATACGTTTCTATGGTGTCGGAGCTCAACTACATGTCTCAAATTGTTGTGATGCTGTATGAAGACCCTACTAAGGATCCCTGCTCTGAAGAGAGGTAACACAACAAACTATTTTTGAACTACTTTCCAAAACGAATAAATACAAAAAAAAAAACAAAAAAAAAATAAATGAATATTGATTCTTTTTCTTATCGAGTGTGTTTTCGAGTCGAAAAAGGCCCCGATTAATTCTGGTGTCAAGAGTTTTACCTCTGACACAATTCGTGTAACACTTCTCATTCTACTAAAAGCAATGGCAAAATAAAGATAATCTTCATAGCGAGTGGATTCTCGAGTCGAGCAAGGACCCGAAGAACCCTGGTGTCAGAGTTTTCAAACCGCCTAGTAGCACAGCTATTAGGCCTCTGACATGGTTTGAGTAACGACCCCTATCAAAGACAGCGACTGGGACTGACGGCTTAACTTGCCTTTCGAAGCACGGAATCCTTTTACTTTTCGGACAATCAGGTGATTCAGCCTGGCATGTCCTAACCAAAATGGAAAACCTCACTAAGTTATAAATTGACATATATCAACTTTGTGTCCCGCCTGGGAATCGAACCCAGGACCTCCGAATCGTAAGCCCATGGCTCTGACCATTACACCACGGAGGCACTTGATAATGATAATGAGATGACCTTTGGAAGTTTTGTCGACACTCTCTGTAAACTTGCAGGTTCCACGTGGAACTACACTTTAGTCCCGGCGTCAACTGCTGCGTCCAGAAGAACTTGCCGCCAGGACCTGGGTTCAGGCCGCACAGCCGGAACCATTCCACTACTAACAACTCGGTAATGTATTGTTGAGCAATGGAACTTTTTCACATTGAAAATCATTTGATAATTTACATTGATAATCATTTGATAATTTACATTGATAATCATTTGATAGTTTACATTGATAATCATTTGATAATTTACATTGATAATCATTTGATAATTTACATTGATAATCATAGGGACAGCGTCCTGCAAACTGATAGGGGTTGCTCAGTCTACGAAACTGAACTACTATCACCAGGAAATTTTCCCATACAAAATGACCACCTCGATCAGACATAATGTATGGAAAAGCCAATTTTTATTTTTCTTTCCTGATGATAGTTGTTCAGTATCATTGACTGAGCAACCCCTATCAGTTTGCGGGACGCTGTCCCTTACACCCGGTATGCAGTCTGTTACGTATATGTCGAGTTGAGAGGGGCGGTTGGCTATACGATAGATCATTCCAGAAGCTTATAAACCTCCTTAAACGTTGTCAGACATCTTCTAGAACATCAACACTATCGTATTTCCGACTCGGTTTTAGAAAGAAGGTAAACAAAGTTTCATGTATTTTAATCAAAGATCTTTTCTAAAATAATTTTTAGCTATTAGTTATAACAACATAATGAAATAGTAGTTTTAGTAACTTAACTAATTTGCCAACACGTATCATTTATTTTTTAAATGTGTTTTTGAATAAAAAGACATGAATCTTTGTTTACCTTTATTCTAAAACCGAGTTGGAAATACTATAGTCTATAATTTTCGCCATGCCAGCAGAGTAAGTAACCATACAGAGACAAAGCTTCATACATCTTAACTGAAGCTCAGAAAAGTTGTATGTTTTTTTACATCCTTGTTTACTTTCTTTAGAGCTACTTAATTCTATCATTACTTATAGTATTGTTTTTCTCACTGTAAACAGAGTTCGTCGGACGAGGTAAAATGTATTGAAGAAGAAGGCGAAGACGACCAGATGGCGAGCCAGGAGACATTACAGCCAGTAAGACATCATCATCTCCCTAGCCTTATCCCGTATCTCACAGGGTCGGCTTCCTAATCTAGGGGATTGAACGAGGGTACTGGTTTTTACACAGAGCGACTGCCATCTGACATCCGCAATCCAGAAGGGAAGCCAGACCCAATCCTAGATTGGGTCAGAGTTTTCAAGCCGCTAATGCTTAGCACTAGCCTCTGATATGGCTTAACGACTAATATCTACGGTAT
The DNA here is from genome assembly GCA_949820665.1 of Scrobipalpa costella. Classification (NCBI taxonomy): domain Eukaryota; kingdom Metazoa; phylum Arthropoda; class Insecta; order Lepidoptera; family Gelechiidae; genus Scrobipalpa; species Scrobipalpa costella. Next base: position 7,018,529 of record OX463306.1, read on the forward strand.
TAAACGATATTAACCGGGACCAACGGCTCAACGTGCCTTCCGAAGCACGGAAAAAGCGCCGAATAAACGTACATATGAAATTCGAAAACCGAATAACACATTGGTACGTGGTGGGAATCGAACCACGACCTCCCGCTCAGGAGGCAGCGGCCCTATCCACTACACCATCGGGCTCTCAGCCAGTAAGACATGTCTGTTTATTGTTGCTTCTTTGGTCTCCAACTGGTTAACTGCCTCCGTGGTCTAGTGGCTAGTGACATGGACTCCCGATCCAGAGGTCTTGGGTTCGATTCCCAGGGGGGAAACACAAAGTTGATATTTGAGAATTTATCCCTATGTGAATTTTTCCCCAGTTTGGTTAGGACATTGGCTGCATCACCTGATTGTCCGAAAAGAAAAAGATTTCGTGCTTCGGAGGGCACGTTAAGCCGTCGGTCCCGGTCGCTGTCTTTGATAGTGGTCGTACTCAAACCATGTCAGAGGCCTGATAGTTGTGCTACTAGGCGGTTTAAAAACTCTGACACCAGGGTTCATCGGGTCGATAGACTTGATACCCACTTGACAGAAGAAGTTGCTTCTTTGCTTTTATTCACAGACGAAGTTGATTCTAGCACAGACCCCGGTCTTTTGGGCTGTTACTGTCAATTTACATTATATGAATATTGCGCATTGTGTTCAGTTTTCAACATGGTTCTAAACTTCCATATCCTTATATAATGTAGTAAGAACGTCATGTAAGAATGTCTTATGCTAATAAATAAATAAAATAAATAAATTTGCTGCATCAGGTAGGTAACTAAAATTGGCTATCTTGCTTTTCAGGATGGAGATGATTTAGACACGTTTTCACCAAGCAAAGCGAAATCGAAACTGAGGCCGTCGGATCCTATACCTATTTGGTAAGAAAATTGTACCGGTACATACATACATACATATATTCACGCCTGTATCCCTAATGGGGTAGGCAGAGCGTAAACGACCTAAACAAAGGTGTCCCGCCACGTCTGACAAAGTTTTGAGGGTTATTTAAGATAGAATTCTAGGTATATTGCTGTAGTGACAGGTTGTCAGCCCATCGCCTAAATTACAATATACTGAAACCCTCGGATCCCTTAGCTGAATTTTACAGCATGCCCGGGAGGAAATGCAGCTGGCACATTCTATGTTTTTCTCTCGCTCCCAGACCAGCATGGAAGTAAGTACCGGTAACTCTGATCAAAACTAGCCTATCTACAATATTGCAACGCTATACCGGGTGTAAGGGACAGCATCCCGCAAACTAATAGGGACTGCTCAGTCAACGAAATTGAACAACTACAGGATATTATTTCAGGAAATAAACAAATATATGTGCTTTTCCATACAAATTACCTGATCGAGGTGATCATTTTACATGGGAAGGTTTTATTTTTTTCATCTCCTGAAAGTAATTCCTGGTGAATGTTGTTCAGTGTCGTTGACTGAGCAACCCCTATCAATTTGTGGGATCTGGGATGCTGTTCCTTACACCCATTATCTAGAAAGCTGCTGACACTTCCACGGTAAACCAATGACGGCTTTACGAGTCTTTGAATTTGATTTGGGCATTCACTAAGTGTATACTAAGGCATGCGGTACAGATGTAAGCTTTTGAAAACTTGTTATGTCTCTTGATTCCTATGGTGGACTCTTCCATGCTGGACTGGGAGCGAAAGAAAAACATAGAATGTGCCAGCTGCAGGCTGTAAGGGATCCGAGAGTTTCAATATATTGTAATTTAGGCGATGGGCTGACAACCTGTCACTACAGCAATATACCTACAAATCTATCTTAAATAACCCTCGAAACTTTGTCAGACGTGGTGGATCGACCTTTGTTGAGGTCGTTAACGCTCTGCCTACCCTATTAGGGATAAAGGTGTAATTATATGTATGTATGTATCGTCGGATGAGTGGGCAGCCACACTTTTACCGGATATTATGTCATCACATCACCGACAAGATCTATTTTCTCTGAATATCTCTGTTTCTCCTCGACATGTGCTTTTGTGTATTTTATGCTATAAAGCCTGTGTACGTAATTCCAGTAACTTGCACTACACGGTGAGCGGGCACGAGGCGACGACGCTGGCCGCGCGGCTTAACGAGCTGCGCGCGCGCTCGCACACCTGCCCCGACGCCGCGCAGCACGCGCAAGTATGTGTACAGGTAATAGTACACTTTGGATCAGGAGTTGTATTTCTGAACCGCTCGTATGAAAGCTGGAAACGCATACGAAAACCATTCGTGTACGAAATCAAATTCTATGACACACGATTTTACGTATTTTTGAAGCAGTATAAATGTGTGTTGCCAATAAAGTCTAATCCCATAAATTGTTTCCGTTCTACGCAGAAATACACCTACTATACCACCACTACCTTTAACAAAATTTGAAAAACCGGAAATGAATCGCAGAGAAACGGAACGTAAATTCAAGTAAATTAAAAAAAAGTGTCGCTTGTCAAATGATTGTCTGTGTCACTGTCAGATCATAGACTACTTAGGTTTCGAGTAGTAGAAAAGAAAACGATTGGTTTGGACCACTCGTTGCAGAATCGCATACGTATGAGTATTCAAAAATAGTGATTTTAGGATTTCGTATGCGAATGTTGCTTTTTCGTATGCGAATTCGGATACGAGCGGTTCAAAAATACGACTCCAGGTCACATGCACTTTAGGTACAAAAATGGCCTTACGCATCGGAGGGACGCGCTCTCGAAGAAATTTTGACTGAGTCTTTCGTCGGCAGGATAGACGAATTTCGTGATTCTTTCCGCACTAACATTAACGCGTGTTTTTAGCTTTTTGAGCAGGCGTTGTATGGGAGTGGTATTTCTGTACCTGTACTATTTATTATCTATTCTGTGGTACTGGCAAACTATATTTAGATTTAGGTATATCACAGAGAGAGGCCTTTGCCCAGCAGTTAGGCATATAATGGCTAAATAAGATAAGATAAGGTATATCACAATGGGGAAGTTGTATGTTTGTTACTGATTATCTTTGAAATCCCTATTCGTTATCCAATTATTGTTTTTCTTTCCACATTATGTCTTAATTTGTTACCATATTGTTTAACTAGTCACGAACATTCTCTCTTAACTTGCTAGGTATGCTAAAGCAATGAGATAGCATAATCATCACACTCGTACCTTCCTACAGCGCAAAGAGAAATTGGATAAAACTGAATTGTCTTTGAGCATTCTCTTTTAACTTGTTACATTATTTATCAACTAGCTGTGAACATTCACATTAAATTTGCTAAACTTACAAAAGCAAAAAAAAAAACATCATATTTTTGCCTTCCACCAGTGCGAAGAGAAGGAACCCAAGGACCCAGAAGAGCCACAGCCACGGGCCCGAAGCTACGACCAGCACAAGCAGACCCCGGACAACGGTAAGTGCGCGGGGCGCGACGGCTCTCGCTTGCCTGGCTGCTGCAGGACTAACGCGTTGTCTACTAACCATATGGATAGTTTCTGGGGCTTGATACACAAATATGTGACTTGAAAACGAGAAAAAATAAGAAAATTCAAATTTTGTTCCGTCTCTTTCATACTTCTCTGTGGAGAAGGAAGTTGTTTTTTCCAGAATTTATATTTTTGTGTATTGAGTCTCGATACCGTGTTTTTAGTAATGAATCGCAGTAAAGATTTCTATTCTAAAGGTTTACGAAAAAAACAGTAAGAGTTTCAGAAAATAAAGTTTTAAAATTTTACTACTTGTTGACCTATGAACTAAAAACACGGCAACAAAATAAAAAAAATAGGATAACTATGTAAATACATAATTCGTGACCCTCTTTATTACTATAAATAACTATTTGTTTATATAATGTGTTTACTAATGAAGTGCAATAAGTTTGAAAAACCGTGATTTAAACATGTAATATTTGCCATATCTGCAACTTTGAAACAGTAATAACGAAAAACTCGATAGATTAGTGGGGTGTTGCCCTATGCTTTAGTTTAGTTTTGCTCATAATTTTTTCGACCATCCGTAGTGTAAATTGAAATAGCTATTTTGAATTGATTCCATAATTAGGTATTTCTAATTTATTGCTTGCAAAGAAAAATGCAAATTGCAGTAAAACGATTTTGTATAACGCAGCAACAATATTACGAATATTTCGTTCCTTCATCGTTACTTTCAGATCCTTTTTCCGTAACTTTACTGCAATATGCAGCGTAACTATTAGGCCGTTCTCACAATGCAAGCAGGTCTGCCAGACCAGACCAGACATTGTCTGTGGTTTCATTGTTCAACATCGGGAGCATAGACAATCACGCTCAGTCAGACAGATTCTGATCGCAGTGTGAGAACCGTGTTAGACCCGTTCCCTACCTTTCGTTGCTAACTGTCCGACCGAAATCCGACAATGTGTAGCGTTCTTCCATGCTGGACTGGGAGCGAGAGAAAAACATAGAATGTGCCAGCTGCATTTCCTCCCGGGCATGCTGTAAAAACTAGCTAAGAGATCTGAGGGTTTCAGTATATTGCAATTTAGGCGATGGGCTGACAACCTGTCACTACAGCAATATACGTACAAATCCATCTTGAATAACCCTCAAAACTTTGTCAGACGTGGCGGAGCGACCTTTGTTTGGGTTGTTTGCGCTCTGCCTACCCCATTGGGGATAAAGGCGTGATTATATGTATGTATGTATGTAGCGTAATTATCCAACGCTTTAGACTAAACCGGATGTCCGATTACGCTACACATTGACCAATTTAATCCGATTTATCGTATAAGGATAGTTAGGATCGGAAGGTCTGGAGAGCCTATTAGACCATGCACTGACGTTTGTCGCGGCGCGCTGACCTTGTCAGACGCAGAATCGGACGACTCGCTCGCGACGGTCGTCGGTCTGCGCTACAACAGTCTGCAGCGCGTCGACAACCAAGGTGCGTTCATTCGAACCTCGATCCTCGCTGCGAGGTCACTTCGCACGGAATTTGGTGATATCCTTAACTCTTTACTTCTCTTTCTTGTTATAATGGTAAATATAAATTTCCATCTGTGAGGGTTTTCGGATATTAGCTTCTATGGCGTCTGACAATATAGCTCTAAGCGCTACCCTATCAATTATTTTTAAATTTATATGACTTCAATTTGCGCGATCCCCGCTGCAAGATCACCTCGGACGGAATTTGGTGATATCATAAACTCTTTACTTCTCTTTTTTGGTAAATAGAACTTTTTCTCTGTGACGGTTTTGGGATAAACTTTTAGCTTATGTGGCGTCTGATAAAATAGCTGTACGCGCTACCATTAAATACCCCATCTATTATTTCTAAATTTACATGATTTCAAGTAGCGCGATTCCCGCTGCAAGGTCATTTCATGGGATAACCTAAACTCTTATTTCTCTTTATGGTATAAGGAACTTTATGTCTGTGAGGGTTTTGGGATATTCGCTTCTGTGGCGTCCGTCAGAATATCTCTATGCGCTACATGTAAAATTCCCCGTCAGTAATTTTTAAAGTTTCATAAATTTCAAGTAGATTTAAAGTAGAAGTCAGTCCTCATGATAACATTAGGTATGAAGTAGATAGGCGTCATTTACATCTCATTTTAGAGTAGAAAATAATCCAAAAGACATCATGCTATAGCTTCAGTTTAGTTTCAACCGATGCAAAGGGTTTCTGTAATGTAAATAAAGGAAAATATACCCTAAAGCTACAGTGGTAAAAGTCACCTTATTTATTTACTGTATGGTTAGTTCACTAATAATTTTGAAGTAAGCATTTTAGTTTTATGAACTTGAAAAATTTATTGTCAGTGATTGTTCATGTAAATCAAAGTTTTTTTTACCTTTGAGCTAACCTGCAGTAAATAGATTCTCTGAACTCATTTTAAAGGTAACTGAATGTGTGAACTTAGTAAAAGATTGGCTTACTACTTACTGACATTTTTTCTGTAATTATTGACCTGTTTACTTTGGAGTGCGTAGTGTGTTGTCCCCGACTGCTCGGCTGTTGCGGCCAGCGGCTCGTGGCAGTGCGGTGGCGATGTAGCTCACTCTGGCCGGCGATCTTGTGTGTTTGCGTTGCATTGCTCCTCGCTCCGAGTTTGACTACTGTACAAACCTGCATGACGTGTGCAAATTACAATAATACAACTAACACGTAATTAAGTGACATTGGATACGTGACTCTATCGACGCAAACCTTGTTCCCTGGTCACGTAGACTCGTGAATAGAGGAGAAGGCTGCGTGTCGGAGTCTCGTTCCGCCGGGGGAGAACAGTCGTTAAACCAATCAAGCTGGGTGACGGGACATTCTTACATAGTGTGATGTCGATCGCGAATCTATCAGTTCTCTCATAAAGCACGCTTATCGAGGCACAATACTTTCTATTACACGTAATTTATTATTATTCTATTTATTTATGATATTTATTAATCTATTTTCTTTCTCTCTCTCTATCACCTCCCTCTGTCTATTAACGTCTCTCGCGTCACGTAACACGTAACACCCTACTAACCGGCATAAGCAGGCGCGCGCTCTAACCTCCCCGTACTAATCGTGTCGACGCCGTCCGAGCCTCCACCGGCCACCCCCAGTCCGGTCACCCCCGTCATTAACGTGGACGGCGTCGAGTCCTCAACTAATGAGCTTCCGCTGTCCGCGATCACGTTCGGCGCGGGGCGAGGCGGCGGGTGCGGGGGGCGCGGGGGGAGGGTGGCGTCGTGGCCGCACCTCCCCGCCGACGCGGCCTGTAGCGTGTGGGCGGGCGCAGGACGACGCCAGCGGCACAGCATCGCCGGCCAGATGAGCTACCTCAAGATGCTGGGGCTGGGCGCGCGCGGCAAGCTGCCCGGCGCCGCGGGACTCTTCAGCACCGCCGTCATCTCCGGGTCCAGCTCCGCGCCCAACCTGCGAGTCTGCATACCCTCCACCGCTTCCAGCAATAGTGAGTATTCATGTTTACTTCAAATAAAAACTGTGTATGAATTATCAATGCCGTTACGTTGTGTGTGATCTCAAACCTACGAACGACTGAATGAACCCTGGTTTCAGAGTTTTTATACAGTCCTATAGGTTCTTGTAACTTCTATAAGAAAGTAGCAAAAGACAGGCCACTTGTAAAGTTGGCGCAGACGATAGGATTAAGAGTGTAAGTGTATTGTATCAAAAGTATTTTATATTAATTTTATCAGGTTAGTATTGTCAATTTACAATGATTTTCTTGCCATCAAAATTGTTATGATTTTCATAATTCGAAATGTTACATTACGAAATTAAAATAAAGGTCACGGCTCATCTTGCACTTGCAAAGAAGATGAGAAGAGAAACTGCGAGTGGCTCAGTGAGTTTTCGTCAAGTAAGTTGTGAGCAGTAGTGTTTCGGACCCCGCTTTACCTGTACGCTATCATTAATATCATTGATCCACCGAGAGGTCACATCTGGATGTTCATGTAACACTGCTATACTGACCTTTTAACATATACCTACTGCATTTTAATCGTTATTTTGAACGGGATTGTTACCATGATAACTTTTATTTTGATTTCTTAGATATTTCAGAACGGTTGCATGCTTCATGATACTATATATTTTGATTGCATTGTGCTCGGCGATAATGATAAAACAATAAGGATCGCGATTCACACTATGCCAGGCTCCATACAAAAATGTTACATGTTTCGAATTGGGATAATCAAAATAAAAAAAAAACACTATCGTGATGTGATATAATCCTGTTGAAAAAAGCGATTTAAATGTACCGCGAATCTTTTAAGACTTATAAATACCTAAAAGATGGCAATCAAATAATCAAATAGTAGCAGCTACATTAGGAAACGTTAGAAACGTTTTGTATCGTCCGTCACAAAGAGATTTATATGCAACCCAGCATTTGCTTATCAAATAAGTAATGTCTACAAAGCACTTTTTTTAGCACTATCTTTTCGTATTAACAAACCTTCAAAATCTTCCAGCAGTACATTGGCTTTGTTTGCCATATATTGGTATTTAAAAAATGATAACGCGTAGAATCTATGCCTAAAACTTATAAAAAATCAGAATTAAACGGACGTATATTTTGATTTTCATTAATAGATTTGATTTGATTAATACATATCTGTTTCCGAAGGTTTGTAAATACAGCCTTATATTTATAGGTAATTGTAAATTAAGTGTAAATATTCTGAGGTGTACTGATAACCCTGAAAAAGCACTTAATTTAAAATTACCTTTAACTACTCACCACAGGACTAATCATGTTTCTTATATCTAGCTGCCCTGGAGGGATTCTGCGGGGTGCCAGCAATCAGGCCTTTGGAGACGCTCCACAACGCCCTATCGCTGAGACAGCTAGACGCGTTCCTGGAGCGCGTGACTGCGGCGCCCGTGGTGCTGGGGACTCCGCCCCCGCCCGCTCCGCAGCCCAAGCAGCCCTCGCCTACGAACAGTAAGTTCTGTTGGCTAGAGCAAATAATCTGAAATATTGTTCGTACCAGTAGAACAATCTCAAGACCTGTGACTTCTTCTGTCGTGTGGCCAGGTCAAACGACAGCAAAATAACCAAACGATTCATCTACCTTACTTCCACCGTCAATTGAAATCCGGTACCAAGCAGCTTACTGTGAACTATTGGGCCAATGCCTTTGGGACTTTGAGATTTCCAGATGAGCCGGCCCATCGTCGACTCTTTCTTGATGCTGAGGCAAATGCACCAGGTACTAAAACTAAAGAGTACACTCCCGTCACTGAGCTAATTTATGGATTCAGACAATAAAACTTAAGCTATTATTAGCACTTTCTTTCAAATAGAGTGGTTGCTAACTACAACAAGCTACCTCAAGATGTAGTCACACAGACACACAGACAGACAGCACAGAGTACAAATAACTTTAAGAACAAATTGGACAAATACCTACAAAACTTCAATAAGACAAGCAAATCGTGAACAGTGGGATACAGGCACTATTAGTTGCTACAGCTGCCTGCCGGATTAAAAAAATATGATAATAATATTAGGTAGGAAAGGCGATGATACACTGCAACCGCGTTTAATTTCATAGCAAATGAGCCTTGGACAAGAAATGAGCACATGTCTTTGACATTCCTAATTTGACGTCTTGTCAGGTCTTTTCTGCAATTCAAACAATGGCACATCTGACATCGTGTCCTGCGTGCCCTAATACCTGCACGCAAGCGGATCTAATGAACGCCAGCCGATCCGCAATTCAAGTGGCAACGTTCTGGGCCGCCACTTTGTGATAGTTACGTGTTCCATCGACACGATAAGAAGAAGAAGAAGAAGGTCTTTTCTAGCCTGAATAATTTGACGTAAGACGCTTTAAATAAGAACTGAGCAAAGAGCACGTTCTCTTATTTTACGTCGTTTAAAAAGTCTTATGTCAGATTAGGAATGTTAATGTCATGTACCAGGCCACTCAGAAAGTATTGCGATAAATAGTTTTTATATATGGCAGACTGGCCGGTTAGAATCTTTTTTGAAAATATGATTACTTGTAAGTAAAAATATGTGTGTTCCATTTTCAAAATTTCCCTCCACATTTTTTGCGAGCCAATTCAAAGTATCGTGTCTTACTGAAAAATGAATCTGCGCCGGGAACATTTTAGAGCTATGATCTTTTACGATTTCAAGTGTCGCCTGAAACCGGATGAATCGTTCGATAGACTTCAAATGGCATTTATGGATGAAAGCCCCTCCAAGGCAACCGTGTATCGTTGGTATAACGAATTTAGGCGCGGTCGACCAACCTTGGGGGATGAAGAAAGAAGCGGTCGCCCTTTGACGGCTATTACGGAAGAAAACGTGCTAGCAGTGAAAAATTTAATCCAAGATAATAGGCGAATTACATATCAGGAGATTCAGCACATATTAAAGATTGGATCGGGAAGCACGAGATTCTACACGGAAGATGCGCGTGAGGAGGATAGTATCGCGCTGGGTGCCGCACTACCTCACCGACGCTCAGAAGCAGGCCCGGGTGGAATGGTGCCGTGATATGCTGAACAAATTTGAAGCAGGCTCGTCTCGGCGTGTTTACGACATCGTAACAGGTGATGAGTCCTGGATTTATCAATACGATGCAGAAACCAAGCGCCAGTCGACAGTTTGGGTGTTTCAAAATGAACCAACGCCTACCAAAGTGAAGCGATCTCGAAGCGGGGGGAAGATTTTGATCGCCAGCTTTTTTAATTTGACTGGCCACTTGGCCTCAATTCCCTTACGAGATCAAAGAAGCATTAACGCCGAATGGTATACTACCAAATGTTTACCAGAAGTTTTTTCTGTTGTGAGCAACAAGCGACCAAACACAGGGCTCCGCGGACTACTGCTCCACCACGACAATGCGCCTGCACACACCGCGTTCACAACGACGGACTTCCTGGACAGCACACCAGTCAAACTCCTGGGTCACCTTCCTTACAGCCCTGATCTAGCACCGTGTGACTTCTTTTTATTTCCAAAAATAAAAAATCAGCTCAAGGGGATACAATTTTCGTCGCCGGAAGATGCGCTGGCTGCGTTCAAGCAGGCTGTAAACGAGGTGTCTACGGCGGACTGGAAAAAGTGTTTTGAAAACTGGTTCAGACGCATGAATCTTTGTATAGAGGCTGGTGGAGAGTACTTTGAAAAGATTTAATAAAAATATATGTACCTGTAGAACAATTTTTTTTAGTGTCGCAAATCTTTCTGAGTGTCCCACGTATATTTTGCTATCCTGTTCTTACATCAAAGTTAATAAAGTGATAGTGCCAGCTGAATTAGAATGATGCCGCGAGAATCGACAGTTGTGTCTTATCTACTAAATATTTGACCTACCGTCATATTCAAACAGCAGTTTATGCCAGAGAAAATTTGGATACTTATCCAAAACAAGGGAAAACCATTCTCATAATACGCGAAACAAGCACAAGTTAGCCCTAGTTCAGAAATCTTTGGTCAAGTCAGCAAAGTTGATCCATACTATGGGTCCAGCAGTCTACAATCGTCTTCCAGCTAATGTAATGAATGCACCCTCTATGTACTCATTCAAGTCGCGCCTCAAGCACTGGCTTATAGTGCAGGTTTATAGTTATGATCAGTGGATCATAAACAACAAAGACTGAAATGATGATTAATTACACTATTGCTTGTCATAGAAATTATTTTTATTGTATTGTTTTAGTTAGGTATTGAATTATTTCTATTGCAAAATTTTACGTGTTATTTTAAATGCTTGTTTTAAAACTATATTTTATGATTATTATTTTGTATTAAATTTAATATGTAATTTGAATTATGACCTCTAATGGAATTATTATTAATAAATTATGTCTTATGTCTTAGGCGTAGGCTGGAGCGGCCCATCGTCCCTGATGTCGTCATCAGGGGAACTCCCGAGCGGGCTGTCGTCGGCCGGGCCTTCCTCGCCCAACTCCAACTACGCGTCCAACTCGGATAACAAGACCAACACCTCCGAGTGGTAAGGATATCTACTGATAGCTTTGTTATGAAACAGGCATTGAGCTCTGGATGCAACTTTCTGAAGCTAAATGTAATCCTAACACTATGCGATAGCTAATTATCTTTTTTTAAACTAAAATTAAGAGTAAACTTGTAAAATCTCTTCACCTCAATGATTAAACTAGCGGGACCTTTTCGTCCCAGAAGTTCAATGATTTTTATTTATTGAACTACAGGGACAAAAAGTTCCCTTTACAATAAATTGAATTGTGTCAATATCTTGCGAATAACAGTGACAGGATACATTTTTCGCTTTAGAATGTGGTATCCAGTGAGTCCATTATAACAGGACCCCATGACATTTCACAAAGGCGTAAAAAGTTGACCGCATAAAGCTATTCAGTTTATGAGGCAATAGGTCTTACTATACTTTAGTTTTAGTGCGTTACCCTTGACTGTCATTGGTCCTTTATAATGTTTCACTACATATCCTGTCTTAACAGTTTTGGTATTATTTCCCCTACATAGTTCTATCTAGATGACTCCATATTTTTCTTCTATCGTGTAGATGACAAGACAACACCTTGTCTTTTTTTTATATAAAATTTCCCTAGCCCAGTAAAATGACTCCATAGTTATCATTCATTTTCATCAACTTAAATGGGTATTCAGAAAAATATTATAAGAACACGAAATCTAATTAATTTAATTATGCAAATCAGTGGTGGATCAGTCTGAAAACTCTGACGTCAGGGTTCATCGGGTCGTTGTTTTACTCGAGAATCCACTCGCTATGAAGAAGTAATCCATATTAGACTTCGTGTTCTTTTGGGAACTGATTCTGTGCTAACAGTATATGATCTTTTGGAATTAATTAAATTTTATGTGTTTGGAATCTATCATCTTATGTTTTGAGGACTCACACGTGCGCATCGACATAATTTTGTCGTCGCATTATCTCCTACAAGATTGCTATCGATTCGTAGAGCGCACGACTTAACTTAGACTAACATGAGAGAACAGAAAGAGACGCCAGTAATTTTAGTCAAGATTTAGTTATTTTAATTTATATTATTAACAAAACAATAAAATAAAAATAAATAACTAAATCTTGACTATAATTATACATACATTATTAAAATAATTATACATACATATAATGTCGCCTTTATCCCTAATGGGGTAGGCAGAGCGTAAACGACCTAAACAAAGGTCGTTCCGCTACGGCTCACAAAGTTTTGAGGGTTATTTAAGATAGATTTTTGGTATATTGCTGTAGTGACAGGTTGTCAGCCCATCGCGTAAATTACAATATACTGAAACCCCCGGATCCCTTAGCTGTTTTTTACAGCATGCCCGGGAGGAAAAGCTGGCACATTATATGTATTCTCTCGCTCCCAGGCCAGCATGGAAGAGATAATTATTGTTTTTTCAATAAAATAACTAAATCTTGACTAAAATTATTGGCGTCTCTTTCTGTTCTCTCATGCCAGAAAATGACAGGAATAGATATTAGTTAAGTCGTGATTTTTGCAACTACGAATCGGTACCATTTGTGAAGTACGCTAGATTTTGTGCGACGAAAGTATGTCGTAGTGCGCTATGAAAGTTCTCTACTTACTGATGCTATATATTTGCTTCATTTCCTAATACTCGAGAGTTTCAATATTTGTAATCTAAAAACGGATTTAATGTGTTTAATTTTTTTTTGTGGCTGATTATTACTGCTTTCACACAAGACCTAGCAGTTTTTTGTGATATTTGGATTTTTTATAAGCATGTGGATGTTTTCTATGTGCTTAATTCCTAACTATTTTTGTTTGATTTGATTAAAAGTTAAAAAAGAAATATCTACAAAATAATGAATTACTAAAGTAACCGGGTCCAAACCACGACCAGTTCGCTTCTTGGTCTCACAATTTACTTGACTCTATCCCTATCTTTCTTGGGGCTGCAATACATATAGGTAAGTCGTAAATTAGCTTGTTTTTTTATTTCTTTACATGTTCTTGAGATATAATCTTTTATTATACAGGTTGTAAGGGACAGCGTCCCGCAAACTGATAGGGGTTGCTCAGTCAACGACACTGAACATATTCCACCAGGAAATTCCTTCAGGAGATAAAAAAATGAAATTGTCCTTTCCATCCAAAATGATAACCTCGACCATATTTTCACTTCCTGTTGAAAAAACATGCTGATATTTGTTCAGTTTCGTTGACTGAGCAACCCCTATCAGTTTGCGGGACACTGTTCCTCACACCCCGTATGATCTTGAGATATAATCTTTATAGACAATCAATCTTGTTCATGAACCATACATGTAGTTTGTATTAGTTAGCTATTTAGATAGCATCGTAAGTTATTGATATTGGTTACATTATAAATTGTAGAACCTTTTTGATAACCCTTTTTTCCATTTCTAGATAGTTCTTAGTAACTACACATTTGGATACACGACACAGTTTTAGAATATACGACTAGTCAGTTATCTTGTGTGAAAGCAGAGCTATCAGCAACAAGGGCAGAAAAGTAGCTATGATTGGTGCGATATAAAGTGCTAATAATGGGTATTGTCGCTTACTATACCTCATCAGTTTTTAGGAGATAATTCCCGCGATAATGAAACGTCGATTGTGTACGGCAATATTTATCTCTTAAAAACGAATGGAGTGTAGTAATACGAATTAAAATAATTGTTAGTTTTATACCACACCATGTAGATAGTAACAGTAAACACTTAGACCAAATAAGGTAGACGGATCGCTTCGAACAAACTGAAGCTAAATAGCTTGCAGCTGCAACACACGAAATTACACAGTTGCAAAAACAAAAAATACTGAGTAGGCAAATATTAAATTCTTAGCTTGGGCGCGCAGAGGCGACAAAACAGTTCCCCGACAATCGGCTCTGTCTGCATCGGGATGTCTCTTTTCCGCACTATAACTACATTCCGAATGTCGCACAAAAGTGCAATCCGAATGCACATCTATCGTCAGTGCTCGCGCAACCGTACTGTATAGTTCGTATTTTTTACGTTGAGTTATCGATACCAACGTATTTTGCGGTCCATAAAACTGTTTTTCCTTTACAACTTAGCAGAGGTAAAAATTTCGAAGCCACAGACGATAACCTTGTTACAAACATATGTTATGTGGTTGACTTTCTTTGAAGTTGTAAAGCAAAGACAGGTTATGGGCCGCAAAACAAGTTGGTATATATACCGTTTAAAAAACGGAGCAGTATTTGGTCTTTTTGTGTGTACAATTGCCGCAACTTTAGCTTCACTTTGTTCGCGTCTCCGTTCCCCTTCCCCGGTGTGAGGGTAAAGCTTGGTGGTTGCAGTAGCGCGTGGGGCAGGGCGGCGCCGAAGCTCCCGCAGTGGGAGGGCGAGCCCGCCACGCTCTGCGCCCTCGACCACAGCCTGCACCCTTTCATGCAGCACAATGTAGCAGGTACACGACCTTATACTCGCAAGGTTGTACCGGGGGTAAGGGACAGCGGCCCGCTAACTGATAAGTGATAGGGGCTGGGACTTTCACCGGGAAATTCTTTCGGGTGATGAAAAAAAAGAATACTTTCCCAGAGTTTCAAGAGGATCACTTTGACCAAACAGTTTGTTTATGGAAAAGCTAACAAAAAAAATCATTTCCTAAAGGAATTTCTTGGTGATAGTTATTCAGTTTCCTTGACTGAACAATTCCTATCAGTTTATGGAACGCTGTCCCTTACGCCCGGTGTTTTGGGACGCGAGGTAGCTAATATAGGAAGTAAGGAAGGAACCCCCTTTCTGCAGTACAATGTAGCAGGGACACCCTTCATGCTCGCGAAGTTGGGAAGACTCTGGCACGGTAGGTATAGTTTTAATACCAGGTGTAAGGGACAGCGTCCCGCAAACTGATAGGTGTTGCTCAGTCAATGGTACTGAACAACTTCCACCAGAAATATCTTTCAGAAAGTGAAAAAGAAAATTGGGTTTTCCATACAAAATGTTCACCTCGATCGGACAATTTGTATGGAAAAGCCTTTTTTCACTTTATGAAAAGAGTTCTTGGTGGAAGTTGTACAGTGTCATTGACTGAGCAACCCCTATCAGTTAGCGGGACGCTGTCCCATACACCCGGTATAGACGGTAACCCTTATGAACTATCTGTAGCGCGAGGAATACCTTAAATAAGAAGTAACGCTAACACATTAAGGTAGTAAGAACTAAACTACACTTAACAACAAGGATACGGTTTTTGCCTCTGAAACTGAATTGGGAACAGATGCAAAGCGATTTTTGGCCTAAACTTCTGCAGCAGATGGAAGAAGGTAAGGTGATACTGATGCACGAAAATACCTGTCTTATGGATGTAAGAATCGGCTGTGAATTGCCCTATTTTATAAGGTAAAGAAATACGGGGTGTAAGGAACAGCATCCCACAAACTGATAGTGGTGGCTCAATCAACGATACTGAACAACTTTCAACAGAAAATTCTTTCAGAAAGTGAAAAAGAAATGGCTTTTCCATCGAGGTGATAACTTTGTTATAAGCCATTTTTTATTTATTTCCTGAAAGAATTTCCTGTTGAAAGTTGTTCAGTATCGTTGACTGAGCCACCACTATCAGTTTGTCGAATGCTGTCCCTTACACCCGGTATATGATGCCTAAAACCGTCGAGACAACAAAATAACACTGAATATACCTTGTAAATTTCTAAGCACAAATCTTTGATGCATGAGTCTACCAGCATGTTACATTTGGGTTTTACTTCGTCTTCTGACAGTGCATGTAAAAGAGGCTTTCTTCTGTAAGTAAGAATTGATACTACTTCCTTCCGATTTAAGCGAGCTACTTATCTCTAGCGAACTTTTCTCATGCTATCCTTATAACAGGTGTAAGGGACAGCGACCCGCAAACTTACAGAGGTTGCTCGGTCAATGATACTAAACAACTTGGAAGGAAATTCTTTCAGGAAGTGAAAAAATAAATGTCTTTTTTGTACAAAATGTTCACCTCGATCAGACTTGTATGTTAAAGCCATTTTTTTGTCGTTGTCGTTGACTGAGCAACCCCTATCAGTTTGCGGGACGCTGTCCCTTACATCTCGTATACTTCAGTTTTACTAGGCCAACAGATGTTTTTAAAACCCAATTTGCAATACGACTGTATACTACCCACAGAAATACTAGAGAACTACGTAAGGCACATCGAGAACAAGACGACATATCTACGTGTATAGCCCTGTTAGGAATTAAAAAGATCTGTCACAGATAAAGAAAGATAAATAATGAGAGAAGGTCTTATGCACTTTCTATAAGCCCTTCTCTATGGTACCTCTATGGCATACATACATATAATCACGCCTTTATGCCTAATGGGATAGGCAGAGCGTAAACGACGTAAACAAAGGTCGTTCGGCCAAGTCTAACAAAGTGTTGAGGGCTATTTAAGATAGATTTGGACGTATATAGCTGTAGTGACAGGTTGCCAGCCCATCGCCTAAATTACAATTTACTGAAACCCTCAGATCCCTTAGCTGGTTTTTACAGCATGCTCGCAAGGAAATGCAGCTGGCACATTCTATGTTTTTCTCTTAATCCCAGTCCAGCATAAAAGACATACCTCTATGACAGGTCTTTTTAATTCATGGCAGGGCTTTAGTTTCCATTTTTTACTTGAATCATGGCCGTCTAGTGCTCGAATTGCCTTCCAGCTGCTATATTTAAGCATTTGTATTTCATATTTTAATGTGTGTCGCAGGTTCATCTATTAGTGGGTCGGTGACGCCGGTGTCGCTGACCTCCGAGGCAGAATGCGACAGCAACGAGGCGACACACGGCTCGATCACCGACCAGGATCTCATGGTGAGTTCTCAAATCACTTAAGGTAATTTCTCAAATCACTTATGATGAGTTCTCAAATCAATTGGGTGAGTTCTCAAATCCCTATGGTAAGTTCTCAAATCACTTATGATTAATTCTCAAATCACTTATGGTGAGCTTTCAAATCACGTATTGAGTTCTCAAATATTTTATGGTGAGTTCTCAAATCACTTATGGTGAGTTCTCAGATCACTTTTGATGTGATCTCAGGTCCTTTATGGTTATTTCTTAGACCACTTATGATGAGGTGTCCAATAACTTATGAGGAGTTTTCAAATCACTCATGGTGAGTTCTCAAATCACTCACAGTGAGTTCTCAAATCACTCACGGTGAGTTCTCAAATCACTCACGGTGAGTTCTCAAATCACTCACGGTGAGTTCTCAAATCACTCACGGTGAGTTCTCAAATCACTCACTGTGAGTTCTCAAATCAGTCACTGTGAGTTCTCAAATCAGTCACTGTGAGTTCTCAAATCACTCATGGTGAGTTCTTAAATAACAAAAAACCAAACTTGTGCGCCATTTTTTTATCACCCTATTCGTTATCCACAGAGCGCAGAAGGTGAAGACGATGAAGAAACCCTGTCAGTAGACCCGTGCGGGTCGCCAGTACGAGTGATCCAGAATGACCTCTCCCCAGCCCCTGACGGTACCTTGCAGCCCCTCGACTACTGCCAGCCCTCCACCAGCACTTCCACTTTCTACGGCCTTGATTTACAACACACCAAGGAGAACCTCTGCAAGGACATGCCATCCAGCAGCAAGAACTTCAACCTCGACTTCGACGTCGAAAGCAAGTGTCGGAAAGAACCGGCCAGCAATTTAAACCTTGACTTACCCAAGGACAAAATCAAAAAGAAAGAAGAGATATTAAATAACGATAGGAGATACAGCGACAGTAGCGCCAAAAGTAACCTGATGGTCGGCAGCAGGTTCAAGACGACGCTAGTAGCCGAGGATTCGCTCCGACCCGAGTCTTCCAGCGAGAGTAAGTCCAACAATAACGTACCACAAACAGCTGATCCCGCCGCGCCGCTCGTGCTCAAGGCCAACAACTCCAACGTCAAACCGGGGTTCAACATCGACGACAGTTGAACTTGATTACCAGAAACTGTGATGTGATATGTAACGTATTCTAAATGAGTAAGGTTCCCGAACGTGACTTATATTTCTATTATTTATTTAAAAAACTACACTAGTCTTTTTAAATGAATTGTAGAATGAAAATACAAAATGCTTATGTATTATAAAATAGTGTTACCTATGTTAAATGATCGTCCACTACTGTAGATTCCATAGTTACACATTTAACGCGGATTGTAATAATATGCAATCTTAGAAATAATTGAAATAAGTAATAAGCCCCATATAACGTAAAAAAGGGAATACACAGGTTAATATTATATTGTGATATTTAAATCTCACCTTGGGAATATTATACCGTTCAAGCTATTTTCGTAGCTGTCTTGTTATGTACGCAGAATTTGAAATAACTTATTGATAGCTTGTTATGAACTTGTTATTTATTGTAGTACTTATACAAATTGTGTTCGCAGTTTCTGTATATTTTGGACATGTATTTTTTAATTAATTTTACTTTTTATAATGTGAACGGTTTAGTTTCAGATAATGAACATGATCAAGAATCAACAAGCTTTTTATAGCACTTTTATATGAAAATGCTTTTAGTTACTACCAGTTTTAGAACCAGTGTTTCATAAAGGAAATATTAACTTGTAAACAAGTGATTTAGATTTAAGGATTTTATGTACATTATACAATACACTATTGATATCTAGTTTCTTAATTGTTTCTTATTTCGAACATCCCAATGCACACACGCACGCTGATTTAAACTACTGTTAGGCTGCCCTTCCACCAGAGATAGGCGAGGGAAATGTGTCGTGCGAGGATGTCTAGCTGTGCTGTGAAAATGTATGGATGTTTCCACCAAACCTGTGCGAGCAAAATGTGTCGTAAGAGGATGTGTAGTGGAGCTGTCAAAATGCGCATTAATGTGTCAAAATTCTTATTAATATACGGTGCGAGCCGAGCGAGGATGCGTTGCTAAGCTGTGAAATGTTTCGGCGGCCTATTCCTCGCACACATCTCTAGTTTGTTTTGTACGGACTAATCCTCGCTCTGCTAAAGCCGTTTCCACCAGAGCTGTGCTGAGCGAGGCGAGGTAAATGGAGCGATCCTATTGGTTGTTTAAAAACACATCCCTCGCTAACTATCCTCGCACAGGAGCCGTATTTTTGAATCACTCGAACTCCAATGCGCATACGAAAGAGCAACAACCGCGTGTGATTTTTATACAATTTGACATGCGAATGTTAGTCTTTCGTATGCGAATTCGATTCGAGCGGTTCAAAACTACCTCCAGCTGTGGTGGAAACGCTGCCTTACCGCCGGCAAAGAGCAGAGGTTGGAATCCAGATCATTGGCAGAGCAGGTCAAGATCCTGACCTTGTGTAATTCGCGTGACTTCGATACAAAGTGAATATAAGCTCAGTATTTGAAATCAGTGCAACCAGATTTTGGAACAAAGATTGCCTATTGATTTCTCATGGTAAGGTAAATGATTTTGAGAAAACTCTTCAGAATTACAGTGTGTTAATAAATGAAACAATATTATTATTATAAAAGTTTATTTATTTAAACTCAAAACATATCATTCACACTAACATCAAATTTAAAGCTCATAATGCAAGCTAAGCTTAAACTTAAAAATAAAACTTTAATGACCAGATACATCACGTACAAGTAAACGCTAATAACAAAATACTTCAGCATAGAATAGCAATTCTAATGAGTTACTCAGATTTGAGTTGCTTGGGGGCTTTGTTGAACATGGAGAGGACCGTGTTGAACATGCCTCGGTGCTGGACGCCTGGCCATAACAGCATGGTAATGGACAGAATGTACAGCAGGAAGATGTTATTGAAGGAAGATGACATCCAAGCTAGCATTAACAGCATGCTGATGGAGATCACATAGTACTGAAACAACGTAGACACATTTTAAACATGAAAACACATTTAAGCTTATTAAACAGAGTCATGCAAATACTTACCATGCACGGACTGTTTTCTCTCATTGAGTAAAAGTTTTGGATCTGGCACATGGTCTTGTTGTACTGGGCTACAATACTTTGGCAAATGTCTTCAAACATCTTCTCCTTTTGTCCAGTCCAAGAGCTTGGTCCATATATCGAGTTGCAAATTATGGGCACAATAAAGTCAATGAAATTGAGTATCAAGCCCATTACGGCAAAAGTAGTGAGTGAATTGAGATCCATGAGCCAAATTAAGGAGTATAGGAATGAGACTGCGCCGAATATAGCGGCAGGATGCCACTGCTGCTCCCATAGCATCACCGACTTCAAGGGCAACAAAGCCATTCGCCAGCCCTCCAGGAGCCTTTTCAGCTTCTTGACTTGTTGTTCCTGCAAAAGAAGAAAAATTTATCGAATACAGTTAATGATGTAGTAAGACGGAAAGACGGACTCTGTTGGAAAGTAAACATGAATTGAAATCAAATAAATGTAGGTGAAGACTATCCGTTGCATAAATTGATTAATCTAATAATAAAACGACTTCACGACTTACCTGATCTTGATCTCCCATTTTCGTAAATCTGTAGTCAGAAGTTTTGAAACCGAAGGAACAAATCTGCAATCCAATGCACCGGTTAACTTTTATAGACGATTACGCCGCGAAATTAAGTAATTCCGTAAAAGTAACCCGCCTTTAGAAAAACATTCAAAACAATGAAAACAGAAAATCGTCGAATGTCAAACGAAAAATCGAAACATTATGCGGATAATTTGAAAAGTAGCCTTTGAGACTTTGGTCTCTTTCGTAACTCCCTTCAAACAGTATAAGAGAGAAAGAGATAGCAACACTTCAAGCCGGTATACTTTTTTCATCGCAGCAAAGTGACTGTCAAAAGTTAAGACATCTTACCGGTAGATGGCGCTATAATAACAATGTTGCCATAAAATAAAAATTTACCTGTCCTGTAATCAAATTTAAATTATCTAAGTAAATATAACGGAAAGATGACTGACTGACTGACTGTCTGGCTGACTGACTAACTAATGACTGACATCTAAAACTACTCTACAAATCAATCGAGCTGAAATTTAAGTTTTTGGACTTTCGCAGTTGTTCATTACAATAAGATTATATTTTGAGATTACGTTTTTTGTGATAGTAATCCTGAGTTGAAATTTAGCTTGCAGATGGTAATTATTAACGTCACACATTGATATTGGCAGAGCTATACACAGGTACGATTGATCACGTGGTAGCATCGGCGCGGTACGCCACCGAAGGGTACAAATTACCCCTGTGGGATCTATCTTCTTGATTTTCTTTTTTTATGAATAGGTAATGGATTTCTCTTTGTTTGGATAGGTCATTGCTTCAAAAAAGCGTGGTCCGATAAGTGAAATTGGTATGCCAACGTAGAATGCAATAGTTATTGTACGTATAGGGTATAACAGAAAGGGTATATGCTCCGAGAAAGATTTAAATCTGCCCATCAAACTGGACAACTTCAACCAACGAAAAAAGTTTTGGTTTCCGTACTAAATATGCTATCAGTTGATGTATTTTGTATGGGCGATAATTAGGTTTTTAGTTTTTGCCCTATGGTCCTTGGGAAAAGTTATTCGTTTTCTTAAGCAGATTCACATAATTTATGTTACACGTTGTATATTTAAATATTTCCCCCTGGCTAAATGCTTTATTTTGGAAGAATTAAGTACCTATTTTACGGCGGTAGGTTCTGACCACATTCAAGCTGTTACTCCTTCAAATAATTCAATTTACACCTTTAAATCAAAACTCAAGCAATATCTCTTACAAAAACCAAATCAATAAGTTATATAAGTTTCATATATTAAAAAATAATAGGTATAATTATTATACTAATAAACAAATTGATCTTACTAATTTTTAAGTAATATTATACGCACTTAATAGATCCGAGGGTTTTAGTGTATTGTAATTTAGGCGATAGGCTGACAACCTGTCACTACAGCAATACACATATGTATCTCAAATGGCCCTCAAAACTTGTCAGACATGATGCAGTGAGCTTTTTTTGGGTTTTTAAAGTTCTGCCTACCCCATTCGGGATAAAGGCGTGGTTATATGTATGTATGTATTATACGCACCTAAACTTATTATTAATGTATTTTATTTATATCTATTTAGGTGATTAACATGTATAATTAAACATATTTTTTTTTACTTTACACTTAGTCTAAGTCTGAACGAATAGGGAATACTCATGATTTTTTTAAAACTATTAGTAAGAATTATTGTCACTATAGATGAACGGATGTGAAGGAATTTTCGAAAAATATTCATTAGTTTAAGAGTTATAATGCCTTAAAGTGGTTAGTTAAAACGAGAGGTCCGAACTGTCATGTGACGTCATAAGACAGGAGCGCCATACTAATTCCATATAAATTGTCGTTTCGAAGAGAGAGATAGATAGACTATCTTTATAATGGTATATCTCGGTGATTTTTTGATCAATTTTATTTCTGTTTTCACTGTTCTTTTCATAATTTAAGATGTTTTTAGACAATAGGTCCAGGAACTGAAAATATGTTATATGCACGTTCTCTATTGCAGTATTTGTTACTTTGTTTTCCTATTTGTTAATTTTAGTTTTTATCTGGTCTCGCAGAAGATCAGCGCTGTGGTGGTGTTCTACTTAGTAGGCACCTGCGCAGCATAAAAATGAGCGTGGCTTTTTTATCGCCTAAAACAATATGTTAAAATCAAAAATAAAGACATTTCTTTAGATATAAGATTTATGTTAAGCTATGCTTGTACACATTAATGGGTGACAAATAAATGATTTTCTATTCTAGATACTGATTGAAAAAATGGTATTACAGCCTCTATGTTCTATATTATCCTAGTAAAAAGGTATTATTACTAGTCGGAAATTAGCAGCTAAATTAATTTCCCAGTGTAATTGATGTTTTTTAGCTTTAAATTAAACAGTAGTCTATCCTATCTTAGTCCATTTTATCCTGATTAACCCTGTGGTTGAAGCGTAATTGAGTACTAAATATCCAAACATACAAAGTATAATATTAATAGCTTTCCACCCCGCGGTTTTACCCACGACTTATTGAGTTTATAAATGAAATATTTTCTAGCGGTAAAAACATAAAAGGGGGCTCCATGTTCTTTTCTTTTAATTCAACCAAAATTTCATTAAAATCTGTTCAGCTATTTAGGCGTGAAAGTGTAACAGACAGACAGACTACGCATGCCTCTGCCTCCGTGGTCTAGTGGCTAGTGCCATGGACTCCTGATCCGGAGGTCCTGGGTTCGATTCCCAATGGGGAAACACAAAGTTGATATTTGAGAATTTATCACTTTGTGAATTTTCCCCAGTTTGGTTAGGACATTGCAGGCTGATTCACCTGATTGTCCGAAAAGAAAAAAAATCATGCTTTGGAGGGCACGTTAAGCCATCGGTCCCGGTCGCTGTCTTCGATAGTGGTCGTTACCTAAAACCATGTCAGAGGCCTGATAGTTGTGCTACTAGGCGGTTTAAAAACTCTGACACCAGGGTTCATCGGGTCCATAGACTCGATACCCACTCGACAGAAGAAGACTACGCATCAATACATATAATAATTTATAATATTAGCACAGAATATATAAATAAGACTACATAATATTGGTAAGATATAAGAAGGATATCTGCTCATTTTAAAATTAAATATTGGCAACATTTTGTGTGGACTGTAGTGCGTTCTGAGTATATTCTTTAAAGGAAATCTTCCAAAAAGTGGAAAATAACGATATAGTGTTCTGCCGTAGTTTCAACCATATAATACCATGCATAAGTAATAAATTGTAAACAAAAACCTAATCATTTCAGGCATATTTTTGAAAAACTACTACGACTCCAATAATATGAAAAATGATAAATATGATTGCAACCGAATTTTAACAATTATGTGGCTTATAGTTTATGAACATATCTTTGGGTGTGTGTGTTTTCAATGGACGTGACGTGTGTGAGCGAGATGTGAATCGAATGTTTTGAATATTACAGAAACTGCTACAAAAGGAAGATTAGTTTTAACATATATTGTGATGTTATTTTAAGTTTTAATCTCTAAATCGTATAAATTGCTATAAGTTAATCAGTGCTAGATGTGCGTGACAATTGCCGTGAATAAATAACAAGGGTTTGTTGATCGATTCTTGTGTGCTTTTGTGGGATATTCTGTGAGTTTTGTGGAGATGGGTGACAAGGAGGACTACCTGACATCATACCGGGAGTTCTTCGAGCACTTCGCGGCGACAGTGAACCCTGAGGACCAGCTGCCCGTGAACATCGCCGGGTACACCATCACCGAGGCCGAGCTGCCGGGAGAGGTGCTGTACTGGATCACGCAGTATCTCCAGGAAAAGTAAGTTCCAGGAAATTTACTATATACTTCGTAAAGACGTGAGTTCGATCTTTCTTTGTCTGCAAATAAAAACCAACTACCTTTAATATTTTAATAATATATACACAATATTTGTGGAAAATTGACCTAGGTTTTAACCGCGTCTTATTGGGTTTTCACGCGGGAATATTATATTTTCTCATAGTGGAAAATAGCGTGCATTACTCCTAAAGAATACAGTTACTTATAGCTAAAATGTAACTATACAATTTATCTATTGTGGTTGACTTTATCGATTACAAACAACCACCAAGATTTTTGCCTTATTATTGTCTAAAAAAAATGTTATCTGCTGAATGAAGACACTATTTCAGTTAGTGAAATTGTTATTGCTAAATATTATTTTATTTATTGTGTAGGAGTAGGATATTAATGTAAGAGTTTCCATTTATAGTACTTACACAAAGAAGTACAGAACTTTTATAAGTTATCAAACAAATGATTTAAAACAAAAGTATAAGATTATTGCTAGAATCAATTCTTGCAAACACATTTCATAGCTAATTTTAAGTTAGCACTTTAAAGGTCTAACTAAAGTATTTTTTGTGCTATGGTTAAAGGCAGATGAAGAAAATAATTTTATATTGAATATGTTTTTATTTAATTTAATAAATATTTTTAAATTAACATGAATATTTTTCCATGCTGGTCTGGGAGCAGGAGAAAAATATAGAATGTGCCAGTTGCATTTCTTCCCAGGCATGCTGTAACAACCAGCTAAGGGATCCGTGGGTTTCTGTATATTGTAATTTAGGCGATAGGCTGACAACCTGTCACTACAGCAATATACCTACAAATCTATCTTGAATGACCCTTAAAACTTTGTCAGATGTGGCGGAGCGACCTTTGTTTGGGGCGTTTGCGCTCTGCCTACCCCATTATTGATAAAGGCGTGATTATATGTATGTATGAAAATGATTAAAAAAATATTTCTTCAAAATACAGGCTGTATAAGGAATGTTACTCTACAACTTAAGTGGGTTCAAGGTTATATAGCAGGTAGGACTAGGTCTGACCTTTGAAGTCTGTGTCACAGAATAACTGCCTGTGCTAACTTGGTATTATTACTTATAGTATTACCAACTGAGTTTTAGAATAAAGGTAAACAAAGTTTTGTGTCTTTTAATTGAAGATCTTGTTTCTAAAATAAGTTTTAGCTATTAGATATGACAACATAATTAATAAGTAGTTTTGGTAACTTGAATAATTTGCCAACATGTATAATTTATTTTTCAATGATTTTTTGTATAAAAAGACATGAAAGTTTATTAACCTTTATTCTAAAACTAAGTTGGAAAAACTATAGTTCCTACTAAAAGAAACATAAACAAGTTCTTTTTAATAACTAAAGAACAATCAAATTAGTTTTATGCCTATATTTACTATCTGGTTTTATTTAATACTTTTGTGCTACTTAGTGCAGGTAATAAGATTTCACATAAGTCTGACTGTAACACAATTTATTTATGTTTGTATGTGTGTGCTAATAAAAATTATACTATAAAAGAGCTGACAAAAAGTAAGTTTAGAAACATTTTAATTTTATGAATCAGGAAGTATAATATTAATATATCTTTAAAAATGTTATGTCCCACAGTTTTTAATATGATTCATGATATTATTATTCATTTGGAATCTGGCTGATGAGTAATTTTTAATTAGGCATAAACTTTCCTCTTTCTTTTATCTATTTATACTTCTATCCTTGCTATACACTGCGAGCCCATGAACTTATGCACGGTTTGAACTTTGTTTAAGTACAGGTGTGTCTATGTCTGCAAGATAGCTAAACATTTGAACAACTGTTTTATAAAAATATTTTTTCTTGTTGGTTCTGCTTATTTGTGCAAGTGGAATTTGTTTTACTTTAAAATCTGGCCATTTATAAATAAATATTTTTGTTTTTTTTTGACTGAATAGACGGAGTTTTTAATAAATCCATTATTTAGAAAGACACTCAGTTCTATAACTTAATTTTTTTTGTACTTTCTTCCCATCGGAAATGTTTTTATGGTAAATCAAATTTAATTTGATAAAAATTATGTGAAATACATGCAGCAGCCAAAAATTAAAAAACAGAAATAAATATTTTTAAGCTATCAAGTGTCGAGCGCACACACGGATGTGCGCCAAACTTCAGTGCTCCAAATATCGAGTGCACACCTATGTGTGCGCGATTTAGTGTGTTCTTTTTTGATGGCTATAAAACCTCTACAGTTGATTCATTAGAAAAAATCTGACTGGGCACTCATCATCACTATATCAACCAAAAAAAAAAATACTTACAATAATATAACACATTGTTTGTAGCTATCAAGATAAAATTGTTTGCATAGT
This sequence comes from Scrobipalpa costella, assembly GCA_949820665.1. NCBI lineage: Eukaryota > Metazoa > Arthropoda > Insecta > Lepidoptera > Gelechiidae > Scrobipalpa > Scrobipalpa costella. The sequence continues at coordinate 7,045,682 of OX463306.1, forward strand.
CAATGATACCATAGCATAGGTGTACTGAAATTCGGTTGGTGAAACATGCGCATAATATTTTGGTTAATTTGGTGTCTGGTCATAGTTTGCGTAACAACTTTATGGTCGACAGGACAAACATAGAGAGTGTTACTCATCAGACGATACGATCGTTTCGACCGCATGTGACGTGGTACCATGGCACTGCAAGGTAGATAGTTTGGAATAGGTACTGTACTTAGTAAGCAGATTGAATACAATAAGATTTACTACACGGAAAACTCCGCACGCTATAATCATTCGATGCGTCATTGACTCCGACACTCGCGTCGAAAGAACTACCAGTCAGTTCTAAGATAAAAACTCGCAATGGTAAAACGATTAAATGAACAAGTTTCAAATATTTTCTATACTTACTGCTTATTGTTAATAGAAATAGAACTAGTTTATAGACTTATCATCTCCCTAGCCTTATCCCGTATCTCACGGGGTCCGCTTCCTAGTTTAGGTGATTGAACGAGGGTACTGGTTTTTACACAGAGCGACTGCCACCTGACCTCCGCAACCCAGAAAGGAAACCAGACCCAATCCTAGGTTAGGTCAGAGTTTTCAAGCCGCCAATGCTTAGCACTGGCCACTGACATGGCTTAACGACTAATATATACGATATTAAGCCATATGAACCGGGGACCAGCACCTTAACGAACCTTCCGAAGCACGGAAAAAGCGCCGAATAAACGTATATTTGTATTCGAAAACCGAAAAACACATTAGTTGTCGAACCACGACCTCCCGCTCAGGAGGCAGTGGCCCTATCCACTACACTATCGGGCTCATATGGTTCATATAATTAAACAATGAGGTTTTTCAAAGCGGTATTTACGTAAATGCGATCAGGAAACTCTTCTGTACATGCAAATTCAGTCGCTTATCTAATCGCTTTCGAATTAACTAGGCTGGAAAGATTTTACCATCATCAAACAGTGCATTATGTAGTCTTATCAATCTATCATATTTGGCACACGGAGCATAATTTATGTAAAAGATAAATTATATGAAATTGTTGCATAGTTTTGCGCAATGCCATTTATGATCTTCATACTCATACTCTTTATTTCATAATAATAAATATTACTATTATTATTTCTTCCATGCTGGCCTGGGAGCGAGAGAAAAACATAGAATGTGCCAGCTGCATTTCCTTCCGGGCATGTTGTAAAAGTCAGCTAAGGGATCCGAGGGTTTCAGTATATTGCAATGTAGGCGATGGGCTGACAACCTGTCACTACAGCAATATACGTACAAATCCATCTTGAATAACCCTCAAACCTTGTCAGACGTGGCGGAACGACCTTTGTTTAGGTCGTTTATGCTCTGCCTACCCCATTAGGAATAAAGGCGTGATTATATGTATGTATGTATTTAACATTTCATATTATAAGTATAAGAACTGAAATAAAAGATATTTATAATTACATCATCATCATCGCTTATTTAAAAATTCATCAACATTATAGAAAGCATTGTCAATTAGCCATTTTTTTAACCTATTATGAAACTGTTCTGATTTTTTTATGTCATCAGGAATTTTGTTAAATATTTCAGGACCCATCGCGTGCGTGGATTTCGTCTAAGTCTGAACGTTTCTAAGAATGTGGATGCTTGCTGATGCTTCTATACGTTTTTATTTTTTTATTGGGAAATTACACTACTAATGAATGACAAAATGTCCCTAGTATTCTCTAAGGTTTAGAAAATACAAGGGCTATTTTGTCATCCATTCATCTTCATTAACTACTTTGTTTCCGACAAGAGCAATGCTCTTAAGATTATGATGATGAGACAGCCGCCAGAAATATCCTTCTTCAATGTTTCGACGACATTTGTCAGTCCCCAAACACTCATCATCTCCCTAGCCTTATCCCGTATCTCACGGGGTCGGCTTCCTAATCTAGGGGATTGAACGAGGGTACTGGTTTTTACACAGAGCGACTGCCATCTGACCTCCGCAACCCAGAAGGGAAACCAGACCCAATCCTAGATTAGGTCAGGGTTTTCAAGCCGCCAATGCTTAGCACTGGCCTCTGATATGGCTTAACGACTAATATCTACGGCATTAAACGATTTTAACCGGGACCGACGGCTTAACGTGCCTTCCGAAGCACGTGTCAGTCCCCAAACACACAATAACGTAATCAGCTAGAACGCTCCAGTTGGTCGACTGTTGCCGTAACTGGCCGTAAATTGTGTGTTACGATGCCGCATGCCGCGTGCGATGGCCGATGACCATCCACACGCGTTGCATCACACGATGCACAATGCATGAGGCACCCGGTGCAACCGCTGACATTGTTTATTTTGATGCCGTGTTTGTAATTGGAATAGTAAATTCGTAAACAGGTGTAACTGTGTAATCTGTAATACAATGCGATAACATGACACCGTGTGAGAAAGGCATTATCTTTACGCACGGTTCGCAAAATTCGTTTTTTTATACTGTTTATATTTATTGTTAAACTAGTCACATGGGAATGTCTACACAAAAGGTTCTGCTAATTTATACAAAGCTTTTCCAGCTGATCTACGGAAGTGAGTCTTGCACAAAAAAGCAAATTAGGGCTGCACAAACAAAGCTGTTTATTGCATGTGCATTTTTTATTTTTCACGGTTTATAAGATGCGCATATAAATCTCGGGTATTGTAGCGTCTTAAAATAGTCCCGCGAAACTTGGCAGCTAATCTTTGAGGTCATCAATTAGTGTGTCTCTGACGGGCCGCTTATTCAAGCTGTTCCGTAAGCGGTTTATTAATGAAAGGGGGATTTGTATTGTGAAAGGAGATGTTTAGTTTCTATGGGTTGTGTGGGTAGACGCTCAGCTCAGGTCGGAGGTTACGTGGCCTGCGCCTGCGCTGCACAAATTGGCGGAGGCGCGTGGGCTGCGCGGAAGTTGATGATAGGAGGAGTCAACGCTCCAGCGACGGCCGTTGTTTAGTTCAAGTTGATTTGATTACTGAAAGGATTAGTCTCGTTCTCGTCCTCGTAAAGACGATGACGTGTTGCTCGTAGCCTTCAGTTTCTTGAAAGGGAAGAATATATTGAAGTTTATTTTTTGGCAGAATGTTATCTTAATGATCTTTGATCACTATTTAATGGCGGATCACTATTATATGGGCTCTCGACCCGGAGGTCACGGGTTTGATTCCCGGCGGGGGACCATTACTTTGTGTTGTTGTTTCTAGTTTGGTTAGGACATTGCAGGCTAAACACCCGATTGTCCGAAATCTAAGATGATCCATGCTGTCGGATGGTCATGTAAATAGTCGGTCCTGTGCCTGATTTCTCTCTGGTCGTGTCAGTCAGTCTGTCCATCGCGCAAACACTTGGGCACTAAAAACTAGTCCTGCGCAGTAAGCCGATCTCTGGGAGATTGGCCGCCATCACCGATTATCGGTGGGAGGACTAGTATTATTATAGAACTACTCAGAAAACTACTGACTAATCTTATTAGGTACTCTCTTGTAAGAAGATATACATGTAGCCAGACGTGTTTTCCTGTAGATACACATCACTAACATCGCAGTTCCAAGAACTTATTGCATTCATATTATCCCATCCATCTACCTTACCAGTCATCCGAAGTCCTGAGTACTTTCAGAAATACTAATAATATCGTAAAAGTATCCTGAAAGATATAGATACGCCAGTATTTGGGTTAACGATATACATCTCGCTACATATTTTATTCGTCCATAAAACTGGGGTGTTCTTGCTATCACTCGTACTTTCGTCTGCTACATTTCCATCCCAGCTGTCGGAGCAGTGACCGATTCAGAGCCGTACAGACAGACAGACACGTCCGCATTTTATTTTATAACTACAACATCGACCGTGAAACTGGGGGAACATGTATGTATGCCGACGAAACAAGGAGTGAATGCCCGCTCTTTTGTTTGTATACTACTCATAACTCTCAAACGAATATATAATACAAATTGTATGCATTTATGATTATATCAATGTTGCCTCGATAACAGTATTTGCGTGCTTTATGCAGGTGAAGTTGCTTTTGTTCTTGGCTGCGACCGTGATAAGAATGTCGCACCTTCATTATTATTGTCATGGTTGTTACCATGTGCATATGACTTACATATCAAGCAATCTAAAAATAGACATGACATGCACATTCTAAACAAACACAAACTCATGCTCAATCATTCCTACGCTGCAGAATTCTTACATAGTCACTGTTTGTCGTGGGGGAAACTTCCGAAATAACGAGCACGAAAACAGTGGACCACCAGCTATAAACACGATAAATGCATTCTATTTTTATGCAGCGAGTAGGAAGTACAATTTAGTGGTCGATAGCAGCCGGCGCCTATGATTTCACCGTCGTTTTGCCGCCTAAAGGTCTACGCCATTATCGCGTTGTAGACGACTCAATATTTTATACGTTCGATAAGCTAAGGCTAGTCATAGGCTGGTACTATTAAATATTCTATGTCTAAGGTTAGGCTGGTAGTCGATGGATCGATGTTTTAGGTTCTTGGATGACTAGAAGTACGAATAAGTCTTTTATGACTTGAGGTAGTCTGAGAAATCTTATATTAGTTTTGTTGGAGAGATTTTATACAGGTTTTATTTTATAATAATAACAACAGCAACAATGATATTGCTTTGTATAAAAGAATAACTGCGGTGTAGAAACGATTGTCTGTTTAAACTTTGATACCATTTAAGCATCGTATAATAATTACTATGCCATTTAACGAATGATTTGGAAACAGAAAATCATTCCACCACTGCCGCATCGAATATCTTAAAAACTTTGCAACATCCATACTAATATCATAAATGTAAAAGTAACTCTGTCTGTCTGTTTAAAAATATTTGAATCCCAGGCGAAATCACATAAAGCCGCGGGTGATACCGCACGGCGGAAAGCTAGTATAATATATTAAGCTAAGATACAGTTTCCTCCTTGCCCAAAATCTAACAGATAACATTTGTTGTTTTCAGACAATGTCCGCTGACACTGATGACTCCGCTGCGGCGGATCATACTTGACGAGGTGCAGGTCGCATCGAAGAAGACGCCCAACGAATATGGGTTCAAATCTGACGAATCAGGTATGTATTTCCTCCCATTGAAAGCAGTTATGGAGGAGAAAGATCTTTAACAGCGGAGTAGACTAAGCTGGAAACTGGATCCCAGCACTAGGCCGGGAAAAAGCTCGGCAGAAGTCTGTCCCTTTATCCCTATCTATGCTTAGATCTTTAAAACTACATAACGGATTTTGATGCGGTTTCTTTTAATGGATAGAGTGATTCAAGAGGAAGGTTTATATGTATAATATATGCATAATATAGTAGAGAAACACTGATGATTTCCGTGCGAAGCCGGGGTGGGTCACTAGTATTTTTATAAATTCATTATCATTTCAATGCCAGGTAGGCTTAGATCAAATACCAGGTAGGGTAGCGATGTTAATGCTAATCAATTCACAACGATACCTGCTCCTCCTATAGTTTATTTTTTATTAGATTTGATCTAATACAAAATATCGAACAAAATACATCGGTGTCGTCCACTGGTCCTAGATAACCTATCAGTGTGACTCATAGATAAATGATTAGATACGGGTTTCGGACAATGCAAGTGATATCATCTAATGTGCACACCCAAAGACATTTAGACCGCCAGTAAACATTGGCACACGATGTCTATTGCAGTTGGCTCAGGAGGAGTGTTACGCAACGCGACGCGGGTCTTCGTAATCTTGTCATCATGTGTCATGCCCTGAAGTACGGATACTACATACATACATACATACATATAATCACGCCTTTATCCCTAATGGGGTAGGCAGAGCGTATACGACCTAAACAAAGGTAGTTCCGCCACGTCAGACAAAGTTTTGAGGGTTGTTTAAGATAGATTGGTAGATATATTGCTGTAGTGACAGGTTGTCAGCCTGTCGCCTAAATTGCAATATACAGAAACCCTCGGATCTCTTAGCTGGTTTTTACAGCATGCCCGGGAGGAAATGCAGCTGGCACATTCTATGTTTTTCTCTCGCTCCCAGTCCAGCATGGAAGTAACGGATACTATCTTCTTTATATTATTGAGGAATAGGAAGTCAGAGTTTATAAGCCACTGGTGTCTTTCGAGGGTTTCAGTATCGGCTGACAACCTGTTGCAATATACAGAACTATGAACTATTCTTCCATGCTGGACTGGGAGCGATAGAAAACCATAGAATATTCCAGCTGCATCTCCTCCCGGGCATGCTGTAAAAACCAGCTAAGGGATTCGAGGGTTTCAGTATATTGTAATTTAGGCGATGGGCTGACAACCTGTCACTACAGCAATATACAATACAGATCTATCTTAAACAACCCTCAAAACTTGTCAGACGTGGTGAAACGACCTTTGTCTGGGTCGTTGACGCTCTGCCTACCCCATTAGGGATACAGGCGTGATAGTATGTATGTATGTATTAACTTGTCAGTCCATCGCCTAAATTACAATGTACTGAAACCCTCGGATCTCTTAGCTGGTTTTCACAGCATGCCCGAGAGGAAGAGTAGCTGGCAAATTCTATGTTTTTCTCTTGCTCCCAGGCCAGCATGCTGTCTCTACCGCAATGTACCTACAAGTTATCTTAAATAACCCTCAAAACTTTGTTAGACGTGGCGGAACGACCTGTTTGGGTCGTTGACACAATGCCCAACCCGTTAGGGATAAAGGCGCATAGTATGTATGGTTTTTGCCATGTTGTGGGTCGTCTTTCTTATCGGACAATTACTTAGATATCAATCAATCAACATGCCACCCTAACCAAACTATATGTAGATATAACGACACAAAAACTGGTTGTCCTTCGCCATAAATCAAAGCCACGATCGAATTGACACCTATAAGGCTTAGACTACACATCCAAGTATATACTAGAGGTAATTCTGTTTGATAGCTTGTAAGTCCGTATGATATCACAAGGCATTATCGTTGACCGAGATTCTAACATGTTTGTGTTACTGCGTCACCCATAGCCATGTCCACTGGCAAATACTGGGCTAGTTTTGCTACAATAATGAAACAGAAGATCGGGTGTCTCTCTAGTACTTACTCGTAACTCTAGACAAATAAGATGCTTCGAGCAATGGACTTAAATGTCCATTAGTCTGCCAGCGAAATAATGCGGACAGAGTTTTGCAAATATCCGATTTCAGCAGTATTTGAATAAGAGACGCTTCCGCTGTGTTCTACTTTCGCAGATTGCGTTTCAAATCTAATATTCATATCTGATTTACCTTGGATGCTGTTTTACTTCCATGCTTGGACTGGGAGCGAGAGAGAAACATAGAATGTGCCGCTGCATTTCCTCCTGGACATGCTGTAAAAACCAGCTAAATGATCCGATGGCTTCTTTATATTGCAAAATCTATCTTAATTAACCCTCAAAACTTGTCGGACGTGGCAGAACGACCTTTGTTTAGGTAGTTTACGCTCTGCCTAGCCCATTAGGGATGAATGCGTGATTATATGTATGTATGATTAACCTTGGAAGCTGTTACATTATGCATATGCAGTATATTGTTTCAGCACCTATAAAGTTCTTACGTTGCAGAATATTTGGTGTAGAAAGTACTGGCGTAAAAAATTAATCATCTTTACGATGCGGAATATTACGAAAGACATATCCCAAATATTTGATTAGCAACATCGGCATGCTGTTAGATCACTGGTTAATTAAATTACACATCAGGAATTTATTCGTAACACAAAGAAAACGCCTTTTTCGTCTAGTATAGTTTTTACCTCGAAGCAGCAGAAAAAGACATTACATCGTCGTGCTTCTTGAAATCGCCGAACCTGCCTTGAATCTTATGAAAATGTATACCTCGTTTCAGTTATCGACACCACAAATTAGATAATTATTACTTTTATTAAATTAAAGTTTTGAAACCTTTAAAAGTTTAAAGCTAGCCCATCATAATCATAAACAGTTGTTGCTAAACAGGGCTTTAGGATTTCATATTGATTTGTTAATCCATTTCCTGTACATACTATTTTACATACATATAACATGCCTTTATCCCTAATGGGGTAGGCACAGCGTAAATGACCTAAACAAAAGGTTATTCCGCCACGTCTGACAAAGTTTTGAGGGTTATGTAGGATAGATTTGTAGGTATATTACTGTAGTGACAGGTTGTCAGCAACTCATCGCCTAAATTGCAATATACTGAAACCCTCGGATCCCTTAACTGATTTTTACAGCATGCCCGGGAGGAAGTGCAGTTGGCACATTCTATGTTTTTCTTTCGCTCCCAGCCCAGCATGGAAGAAATACTATTTTAAGTTCCTCTTTTATCTATTTTCAGTGTACATAGCCTTACGGCTGATGCAAGCGGTGACGGCACGCGTGAACGATGTCTGCCTCCGATATCTGGACAACTCCCGTCTGGATTCCCTCCCCCCGCCACCACCCCCCGAGAAGAGAGAGCTGAAGACCGTCTCCATAGCAACCAAGAACTCCCGCCGGGTCATGGAAGACAGACACGTCGAGATCGGCAACTTGGAAGCGCTTTTTGGGATTGAAGTAAGTTTCTTATGGACAACCATTTTATTGATTCCCTTCCCCACCACCATCACCTGAGAAGAGAGAGCTCAAGACCGTCTCCATAGCAACCAAGAACTCCCGCCGGGTCATGGAAGACAGACACGTCGAGATCGGCAACTTGGAAGCGCTGTTCGGGATTGAAGTAAGTTTTGTATGGAATATAAATATAGCATTGGCAAGAAAAAATATGCCGTTAGTGACCTATTATTATGGTCGATAATCTTCAAACAATTATTTAGATAAAATTAGACATGTTACAAAATGTTAAACTGTAGCTATGACCATCGTAAAAGTTGTTTTATAAGCGCAATGTACCTTGTAATTACTCCAACTTTTACGACTTCTGAGGCCCTTTAGATACCGCTACATTCAATCGAAATGATACGCTCAATATTCTGTAATTATAAAGTGTTAACCAAATGACCACTGACCATATATTTTAAATAACAATAGTTTGTGAATTCTTCTTCTTAGCGAGTGGATTATAGAGTCGAATGACCCGATGAGTCCTGGTGTCAGAGTTTTTAAACCGCCTAGTAGCACAGATAACAGGCCTCTGACATGGTTTGAGTAACGACCACTATCAAAGACAGCGGCTTAACGTGCCCTCCGAAGCACGGAATCTTTTTTCTTGTCGGACTATCAGGTGATTCAGCCTACAATGTCCTTACCAAACTGGGAAAAACCTCACAAAGTGATAAATTGACAAATATCAGCTTTGTGTTTCCCCCCTGGGAATCGAACCCAGGACCTCCGGATCCTAAGCCCAAGGCTCTAACCACTAGACCACGGAGGCAGTTAATGTTTGTGAATTAAAATGCTTAAACATTTTAATTGGATCTTTTAAAAATAGGTAGCTTCTACGTATAATGCGTAAGATTATAAAGTTCAGAATAATTTCTAGAAGAGTGATTGAATGGTTGGGTCGGCCGTGATAACTAGAAGCAAACCCCATTTTATGATATTGTCTAACAAAATGACTGCCAATTTTCTCTTTCTGAATTTATGGACACGATTTTTGTATTTTGTCACTATCTAAGTACATATATACATACATATAATCCCTAATGGGGTAAGCAGAGCGTAAACAACCTAAACAAAGGTCGTTCACAAAGTTTTGAGGGTTTTTAAGATAGATTTGTGGGCATATTGCTGTAGTTACAGGTTTTCAGCCTATCGCCTAAATTTCAATATACATAAACCCTAAACTATCTAAGTCCCAAAAATATATTTTACCATCATCTCCCTAGCCTTATCCCGTATCTTACGGGGCCGGCTTCCTAATCTAGGGGATTGAACGAGGGTACTGATTTTTACACAGGGCGACAGCCATCTGACCTCCGCAACCCAGAAACCAGACCCAATCCAGATAAGATCAGAGTTTTCAAGCCGCCAATGCTTAGCACTGGCCTCTGATACGGCTTTACGACTAATATCTACGGTATCAAACGATATTAACCGAGACCAACGGTTTAACGTGCCTTCCGAAGCACGGCAAAAGCGCCAAATAAACGTACATATGAAATTCTAAAACCGAAAAACACATTGGTACGTGGTGGGATTCGAACCACGACCTCCCGCTCAGGAGGCAGCGGCCATATCCACTACACTATCGGGCTTTATAAAAATTTTACCGATATCTAAATAACAAAATATATTTTCTTTCTTCCAGACGACAGAACCGACCAGCTTCTACGCGGTGTACGACGGGCACGCAGGCTCTGCGGCAGCTGTCTACTGCGCCGCGCATCTACACCAGTACCTGGTGGAGAGCCCACACTTCCAAACAGACCTTCGACGAGCATTGAAGGATGCCTTCCTGAAGACAGATACTGAGTTTGTCAGGAAAAGCAATCAGGAGGTAAGAGGCAGTAACACTGTCTTAGTTACTGGCTATTATTGAGCCGAATATCTTCACCAGTAACTGGTGGAGAGCCCACACTTCCAAACAGACCTTCGACGAGCATTGAAGGATGCCTTCCTGAAGACAGATACTGAGTTTGTCAGGAAAAGCAATCAGGAGGTAAGAGTCAGTAACACCACAGAATATATAATAGTACTACATACAGAATGGACATTCACCTCCCTTCCCCAGTCCGACATACGTCACACTCCGCACCGGATTGTGGGCCACATTGAGCGTAGGCTTAGCGGATATGGCGCGCGCATGTTTCCCAGTGTAACGGAAATAATAAAGTTTTGTGTTCCAAAGATGGTTAGGTACTGTTCCGTGTATGGATGTCTTTCTACCACAAGATATGACTCCAATAGAAACTTGTTTAGATTCCACAATTATGAGAGACGGTAAGTTAATTCATACAAAATATTCAACATAATCTATTCAAACTATTCAAGTTACAGTGAACTGCTTTAAAACGTTGGTTTAATCAAGAACCAGATTAATCAAGTGATGATTATGACCGGTATAACAAATTTTGTCAACCCTTATAACACGCACACAAACACATGCCAAGTGCAACGTGCCGTCTGTCGATGTGTGACCAAAATGACATGATAGTTAGGAGTTTCCGAGCTGTGGTAACACTGTCTTAGTTACTGGCTATTATTGAGCCGAATATCTTCACCAGTACCTGGTAGAGATCCCACGCTTCCAAAGAGACCTTCGACGAGCATTCAATTCAATACTTCACTACATAGTACAAAACAAAGTCGCTTTCTCTGTCCCTATATCCCTATGTATGCTTAGATTTTTAAAACTACGCAACGGATTTTGATGCGGTTTCTTTTAATGGATAGAGTGATTCAAGAGGAAGGTTTATATGTATAACATGCATAATATAGTAGAGAAACACTGATGAATTCCGTGCGAAGCCGGGGCGAGTCGCTAGTCATTTATAAAATAATAATTTTACACGTCACATAATGCATTATACTTATAACTTAATTACAAAATTTGTTTTAGAATTAGTCATGTCATGTCATTTTAAATACAAGATAGTTAATTTAATTTATATTATTAAGGGGTGCCTTCCTGAAGACTGAGCTCTTTATCTTTTACTATCGACCCGCCCCGGCTACCGCACGGAAATTATCAGTGTTTCTCTACTATATTATGCATTTATCATACATATAAACCTTCCTCTTGAATTACTCTATCCATTAATAGAAACCGCATCAAAATCCGTTGCGTAGTTTTAATGATCTAAGCATACATAGGGACAGACTGACATCCAGACACAGGAAGCGACTTTGTTTTATACTATATAATATTTTAACGTATATTTGGAGTTACAAGCTACCTTCACCAGTATCTGGTGGGAAACCCCTACTTCGCCACAGACCTTTCTTGACACAGACAACTAAAAGTCTGGTCAATTTATGCCCCCCCCCTATTTTAGTCTATGTAATGTTTGACATACATACAAACATATAGTCACGCTTTTATCCCTAATGGGGTAGGCAGAGCGTAAACGACCTAAACAAACGTCGTTCCGCCACGTCTGACAAAGTTTTGAGGGTTATTTAGGATAGATTTGTAGGTATATTGCTGTAGGTTGTCAGCCCATCGCCTGAATTGAAATATACTGAAACCCTCGGATCCACTAGCTGGTTTTTACAGCATGCCCGGGAGGAAATGCAGCTGGCACATTCTATGTTTTTCTCTCGGTCCCAGGCGAGCATGGAAGTAACGTTTGACATAATAAATATTAATAGTATGTTTCTTTTAATTTTCAGCGCGCATGCGGGGGCAGCACAGCGGTGGCAGTGGCGGTGCGCGGGCGCAGGCTGATCGCGGCGTGGGCGGGGGACTCGCTCGCGCTGCTCGCCAAGCGCATGCGGCTCATGCAGCTCGTTAGAGCACACAAGCCGAACAGGCAGGTGAGCGGGGGTGCAATGGGTTTGGTGTACAAAACAGTGAGAACACAAGAGGGACGCGGCTGACGGTAGGGACAAAAGGAGCGAGAGGGACGCGGCTGACGCTAGGGACAAAAGGAGCGAGAGGGACGCGGCTGACGCTAGGGACAAAAGGAGCGAGAGGGACGCGGCTGACGCTAGGGACAAAAGGAGCGAGAGGGACGCGGCTGACGCTAGGGACAAAAGGAGCGAGAGGGACGCGGCTGACGCTAGGGACAAAAGGAGCGAGAGGGACGCGGCTGACGCTAGGGACAAAAGGAGCGAGAGGGACGCGGCTGACGCTAGGGACAAAAGGAGCGAGAGCGACGCGGCTGACGCTAGGGACAAAAGGAGCGAGAGGGACGCGGCTGACGCTAGGGACAAAAGGAGCGAGAGGGACGCGGCTGACGCTAGGGACAAAAGGAGCGAGAGGGACGCGGCTGACGCTAGGGACAAAAGGAGCGAGAGGGACGCGGCTGTCGCTATTGACAAAAGGGGCGAGAGGGACGCGGCTGACGCTAGGGACAAAAGGAGCGAGAGGGACGCGGCTGACGCTAGGGACAAAAGGAGCGAGAGGGACGCTGCTGACGCTATTGACAAAAGGGGCGAGAGGGACGCGGCTGATGCTAGGGACAAAAGGAGCGAGAGGGACGCGGCTGACGCTAGGGACAAAAGGAGCGAGAGGGACGCGGCTGACGCTAGGGACAAAAGGAGCGAGAGGGACGCGGCTGACGCTAGGGACAAAAGGAGCGAGAGCGACGCGGCTGACGCTAGGGACAAAAGGAGCGAGAGGGACGCGGCTGACGCTAGGGACAAAAGGAGCGAGAGGGACGCGGCTGACGCTAGGGACAAAAGGAGCGAGAGGGACGTGGCTGACGCTAGGGACAAAGGGAGCGAGAGGGACGCGGCTGACGCTATTGACAAAAGGGGCGAGAGGGACGCGGCTGACGCTAGGGACAAAAGGAGTGAGAGGGACGCGGCTGACGCTAGGGACAAAAGGAGCGAGAGGGACGCGGCTGACGCTAGGGACAAAAGGAGCGAGAGGGACGTGGCTGACGCTAGGGACAAAAGGAGTGAGAGGGACGCGGCTGACGCTAGGGACAAAAGGAGCGAGAGGGACGCGGCTGACGCTAGGGACAAAAGGAGCGAGAGGGACGCGGCTGACGCTAGGGACAAAAGGAGCGAGAGGGACGTGGCTGACGCTAGGGACAAAGGGAGCGAGAGGGACGCGGCTGACGCTATTGACAAAAGGGGCGAGAGGGACGCGGCTGACGCTATTGACAAAAGGGGCGAGAGGGACGCGGCTGACGCTAGGGACAAAAGGAGTGAGAGGGACGCGGCTGACGCTAGGGACAAAAGGAGCGAGACGGACGCGGCTGACGCTAGGGACAAAAGGAGCGAGAGGGACGCCACTAACGCGAAAACGACATATACGAGAGGCACGCGAGGACGTAAGGGATGGAAGGACGAGAGAGACGTGACAGCCGCAAGAGGCGATAAGGTTACGGGGAGGTACGCGAGGGACGCAAATACGAAAAAAAACGTCTATGTACGGATTTTTAAGTTAACACCTGTAGATAAAGTAATTAGGATTTAAAGTTAGTATCTTTTGTTTATATACCGGGTGTGAGGGACGGCGTCCCGCAAACTGATAGGGGTTGCTCAGTCAATAAAACCGAACAACGTTCACCGGGAAATTCTTTCAGGGAATGAAAAAAAAAACGACCTTCCTATACAAAACGACCACCTCGTTCTGACAATTTGTATCGACAAGCAAATTTTTTTTTACTTTCTGAAAAAACAAAACCTGCTTATAGTTGTTCAGTTCCTTTGACTAAACAACCCCATCAGTTTGCGGGACGCTGTTCCTTGCACCACGTATATGTATTTCTCAATTGGCTCAAACAAAATAAAAAGAAACAAAATGTATCTTAAATATTATGTAAAACTTAAAACTAGTGAATAATAAAATAAAACACTAAATGATCTATACTACATACATACATATAATCACGCCTTTATCTCTATTGGGGAAGGCAGAGCGTAAACGACGTAAATAATGTCTACACTAATTGATTGATATTAAGTCTATAATAATTTCTTCCATGCTGGCCTGGGAGCGAGAGAAATACATAGAATGCGCCAGCTGCATTTCCTCCTGGGCATGCTGTAAAAATCAGCTAAGGGATTCGAGGGATTCTGTATATTGCAATTTATTCGATGGGCTGACAACCTGTCACTACAGCAATATCCCTTCAAATCTATCTCAATTAACCCTCAAAACTTTGTCAGACGTGCCGGAACGACCTTTGTTTAGGTCGTTTACGCTCTGCCTACAAAATTAGGGATAAAGGCGTGATAATACCCAATTTCTATACCCAAACGTTGCCTGGTAGAAATTGCTGCTTTAGCAATAAGGCCGCCTATATTGTACTGTCACGTTTGTTCCTTTTTATTTCTGTTGTATGTGTTTCTTTGTGCAATAAAGAATTTTGTATTGTATTGTATTATATATATGTATGTATGTACTAATTGAGAAATGTTTGTTTCAGGACGAAAGAGATCGAATAGAACAGTCCGGCGGCACGGTCATGTACTGGGGCACTTGGCGAGTCAACGGACAACTGGCGGTGTCACGGGCTATTGGTAAGTCCATACATACATACATACATATAATCACGCCTTTGTCCCTAATGGGGTAGGCAGAGCGCAAACGACCTAAACAAAGTTCGTTCCGCCACATCTGACAGTTTTGAGGGTTATTTATGATAGATTTGATAGGTATATTGCTGTAGTGACAGGTTGTCAGCCCATCGCCTAAATTGCAATATACTAAAACCCTCGGTCCCTTAGCTGGTTTTTACAGCATGCCCGGGAGGAAATGCAGCTGGCACATTCTATGTTTTTCTTTCGCTCCCAGTCCAGCATGGAAGTCCAGCCTCATTTTAATTTGCACATACATATAGTCACGCCTATATCCCTAATGGGCTAGGCAGAGCGTAAACGACCAAAACAAAGGTCGTTCCGCCACGTCTGACAAAGTTTTGAGGGTTATTTAAGATAAATTTGTAGGTATATTGCTGTAGTGACAGGCTGTCAGCCCATCGCCTAAATTGCAATATACTGAAACCCTCGGATCCCTTAGATGATTTTTACAGCATTCCCGGGAGGAAATGCAGCTGGCACATTCTATGTTTTTCTCTCGCTCCCAGGCCAGCATGGAAGCTTAAATATAAGTTTAAATATTACAGATTAATAATCAGAAAGGCTAGTATAAAAATATGGGGTGAAAGGGCGAAAATAAGATAAACCCAGACGATTCATGAAAAGGATGAATGAAAATTTGATACAATTTACTATCTATAAAAATACCACTTCCATGCTGGACTGGGAGAGATAGAAAAACATAGAATGTTCCAGCTGCCCTTCCTCCCGGGCATGCTGTTGAAGTCAGCATAAGAGACTCGAGGGTTACAGTGTATTGTAATTTAGGCGATGGGCTGACAACCTGTCACTATAGCAATACATATTACAATCTAAAGTTGCCGTCAATTTTTATCAGACGTGGCGAAAGCGCTTTTTACGAGGCGTTAAACGCTCTGCCTACCCCGTAATGGATAAAGGCGTGATTTATGTATGTATGTATGTATAAAAATACCATATTTTGTCCGGTCAATAGTAATGTCATGTCAAAAAAAGGAGAGGTGCAGAAAAGAGTCCACAATACAGAGAATATCGATTATACCTACATTTTTTTTTATTGGACTTGTACGTAGTATTATAGTTACTTTGTAATTGGACTCTAAAACAAATATTTTTTTACAGTTAACATGTATTGTTTTATGAATAATGTAACGTATGTTAAAGTAAAAAAAAAAAACGCTAAAAATACTTTAAAAGTGATGAAAATCTCTATTCTTATATTATTTATGCTAAATTGATCTGCGACTGAGATTAAACGTGCGATCATGTAACAAAACTGCCTCCGTGGTCTAGTGGCTAGTGCCATGGACTCCTGATCCGGAGGTCCTGGGTTCGATTCCCAGGGGGGAAACACAAAGTTGATATTTGAGAATTTATCACTTTGTGAATTTTTTCCAGTTTGGTTAGGACATTGCAGGCTGAATCACCTGATTGTCCGAAAAGAGAAAAAGATTTCGTGCTTCGGAGGGCACGTTAAGCCGTCGGTACCGGTCGCTGTCTTTGATAGTGGTCGTTACTCAAAACCATGTCAGAGGCCTGATAGTTGTGCTACTAGGCGGTTTAAAAACTCTGACACCAGGGTTCATCGGGTCGATAGACTCGATACCCACTCGACAGAAGAAGAAGATGTAACAATCATGTATATTTACAAAGGTGTTGATTTATTGTATAACTCGTACATACATATATACACGCCTTTATCCCTAATGAGGTAGGCAGAGCGTAAACGACCTAAACAAACGTCGTTCCGCCACGTCTGACAAGGTTTTGAGGGTTGTTTAAGTTAGATTTGTAGGTAAATTGCTGTAGTGACAGGTTCGTCCTATCGCCTATATGGCAATATACTGAAACCCTTGGATCCCTTAGCTGGTTACAGCATACCCGGGAGGAAATGCAGCTGGCACATTCTATGTTTTTCTTTCGCTCCCAGTCCAGCATGGATGTTAGTTAACTCGTAACCACAGATTAATAAAAAAATACTCCATTCTGCATCCGCATCCGTGCTGGAAACATTTGCGTATATCCAGTGACATTTATTGCACATCCCGCCTGGTTTACATGACTCATAAATAAACAGTTGTGGACAGGCCCCGTAGTTTTTTAACGACTGACTTTTATGTTAACATACTGTTATTGTCGTTGTTGTTATTGTGTAAGAGTTTTGCGTTCTTCCATGTTAGACTGGGAGCGAAAGGAAAACATAAAATGTGATAGCTGCGTTTCCTCCCGGGCATGCTGTAAAAGCCAACTAAGGGATCGGAGGGTTTCAGTATATTGCAATTTCTTTTTGTCACTACAGCAATTTATCTACAAATCTATCCTAAATAACCCTCAAAAGTTTATCAGACGTGGCGGAACGACCTTTGTTTAGGTCGTTTATGCTCTGCCTACCCCATTAGGGATAAAGTCGTGATTATATGTATGTATGTGTAAGAATCTCGGCGTTTGTCTCTTATTTCTGTTGTTTCCATTCTTGTAAACTTTCACTTTCTACACTTCCCGTATGTAGTACTATTACACTTGGTGTAAGGGACAACGTCCCGCAAACTTAAAGGGGTTGCTGAGTCAACGACACTGAATAACTATCAGTATCATCTATCTATATCAGAGTATATATCAGAATTGTTCAGTGTCGTTGATTGAGCAATCCCTATACGTTTGTGGGTTACTGTCCTTTACACCTGGTATATTCTGTGTTTCTAGCCTCTTATTCGCAGATTCGTCAGTATTCTTCATATGTTTTTTTGATAAAATTCCTTTCATTAATACTCACATTCATAAGCCATATTTATGACATAAACTAATTCTGTGTTTCAAACATCAATACTATCGTATCGTATAGTAGATGGTAAAATGTCGTAATAATTGTAGTCGCATGCCAATCCGCTAGTTTTCTACTAGTCAAATCAGCAACTTTTTTTTTAGTTTGTGGCACTAGAAAACTTTGTGCCAGTGTCAAGTATATTTTATGATATTCGTAAAAGGTAGGGAAACGAAACGCGTTTGAAGTTCCTAAAAAACCTAACGATTAAAATGGGCAGGTTAAGAAATCCATTTGAATTATAACGGGACAACAGTACATATCATTGCATACAAATTACTAAAAATAAATAACAACAAATAAGCTAAAATATAAAATAGAGCAAATACAATGAAATGTCAAAAACACTTATTTGTATGAAAATAGCTAGGTATGACGTCACTCCTTGGTAAATACTTGACTACTCAAATCAATAACTTCTCTATATTTTTAACACGATTATTAAATCTAAATGTACACTTTTTGTCCACCCAGTCAACACGTCTATTATTCACCTTACCCATATTAAACCCATTGATTGAAGGTGTCATTCATTCAGCATGAGAGTGGTGAAAGCTCACGCCTTTCAACACCGCTCACAATTATTCGGCTCATAAAAACAATAACTTGACGTGTGAGGGAGCGAAGTGCAACCCTGTGGGGGTTAATCGCTCGTTTCATTGTTATCGGTGCTTTATGACGGGCTGTTCTAAAATGCTTCAAAAATATGAAATACATTGTTCACTTTTTTGACTGATTTTGAAGGATCCGACTGTGGGTTACTTACTTTATATTTTGAGACATTACGCCTGTCAGTACCGTTCACAATTATTCGGCTCATAAAAACAATAACATAACGTGTGAGGGAGCGAACTGCAACCCTGTGGGGGTTAATTGCTCGTTTTATTGTTATCGGTGCCTTATGACGGGCTGTTCTAAAATGCTTACAAAAATAAGGCTTAAACCGTACATTGTTCACTTTTTTTGACTGATTTTGGAAGATCTGACGGTGGGTCAGGTTAGGTTAGTTTATATTGTGAAACATTACGCCTGTCAGTAGCTTTCACAATTATTCGGCTCATAAAAACAATAACATAACGTGTGAGGGAGCGAACTGCAACCCTGTGGGGGTTATACGCTCGTTTCATTGTTATCGGTGCCTTATGATGGGCTGTTCTAAAATGCTTCAAAAATATGAGGCTTGAACCGTACATTGTTCACTTTTTTGACTGATTTTGTTAGATCTGACGGTGGGTTAGGTTAGGTTATTTTATATTTTGAGACATTACGCCTGTCAGTACCGTTCACAATTATACGGCTCATAAAAAAAGGCTTAAACCGTACACTGTTTACTTTTTTGACTGATTTTAAAAGGTCTGACGGTGGGTTACTTACTTTATATTTTAGGAAATTACGCCTGTCAGTACTGTTCACAATTATTCGGCTCATAAAAACAATAAAATGACGTGTGAGGGAGCGAAGTGCAACCCTGTGGGGGTTAATGGCTTCATTGTTATCGGTGCCTTATGATGGGCTGCTCTATGATGCTTCGAAAATTTGCGATGTGAAAGGTACATCTGCATTAATCATCAAATATACTAAATATGATACAATACCAAACATGATCAAATATTAGTATATTTGTCAGGTAGTCCCGACTCGAAGGTTTTTTTATAGCTTGAAGTGTTTATAGTTTGATTTGTTTTAAATTTATATTTTAATCTGTGTAAATTTATAACTCAGGGAAAAGGATTCAGAACCTACACAGCTCTGTAATTCTCCTAAAATCAAATATGGATATTTACAGCAATAAAAATGTCGCCCACGAAAACAAAACCCCTTAAAGCGGCCAGGTCACAGCAGGAACACAATAATTTTTCACAATCGGCTGACGTCATTACCAGCGTGTGCCGACAGTTAGCCCAATAGGAGAAGGGCGAATCACGCGTCACCGTAAATCCCTGATTTACTGCTAACCTTACAATCATATCTCATTATTATTGTTTTTAAATCTGTAAGAGAATAATGCATATGGAATACAGAAAGAAATGTCGTTATCGAGAACAGCCGACAGTTACCACAATGGGAGACGGGCGAATCACGCAGCGCAGTGAGTCCCTGATTTACTTCTTCTTAGCGAGTGACTTGAGTCGAACGAACCGATGAACCCTGATTTAGTGCTAACCGTACAATCATATCTCATTATTATTGTTTTCAAACCTATGAGAAAATAATGCATATATATACAGAAAGAAATGTCGTTATCGAGAACAGCCCCTTAAAGCGGGCAGGTTGCAGGAGCACAATCATTATTCACAATCAGCTGACGTCATTATCGGCGTGTGCCGACAGTTAGCTCAATGGGAGACGGCCGAATCACGCGGCGCAGTGAATCCCTGATTTAATGCTAACCGTGCAATCGGGGAACAGATTCAGACTACACAAAAGTAACCACCTTGTAGGTAATAAAATAATGCATAACCATATTTTACATACATACATACATACAGTCACGCCTTTATCCCTAAAGGGGTAGGCAGAGCGTAAACGATTTAAAAAAAATAAAATATAAAAAGGTCGTTTCACCACGTCTGACAAGGTTTTGAGGGTTATTTAAGATAGGTTTGTAGGTTCATTGCTGTAGAGACAGGTTGTCAGCCCATCGCCTAAATTACAATATAATGAAACCCTCGGATCCATTAGTCTGTTTTTACTGCATGCCCAGGCGGAAATGCAGCTGGCACATTCTTTTTATTTTTTATTTTATTGAAAAGGCGAACACAACAGTTTACAACCTAAGAAGAACAATATATCAATATGTTAAGATTAGATCAAGGCGGCTAACCAATTTAGTGAACGTACAGCTATACATGCAGCAAACTATGTTATATAATTTATAATAATGAATACAAATAAAAGAAGTGGAGAATATGGAGCTGTGAAAAAAATTACGCAATTATTCATTTGAGGAAACATGGGATACAGATTTCTTGGTGACCTTCAAGGCAGACTTCTTAAATCTTGAATGACTGGGGTTGAAAATGTGTATCAGCTTATTTTTTTCACTAAGTCGTTGAAGAGACGAGCCATCCTTGTCAGTGGATTATAAAATGATATGTTATTTTTGTACACCTTAGCTTTATGTTCATGATTTTCTCTCACTCCCAGGCCAGCATGTAAGAAGTGCTCTAATGAAGTCTATATATGTAGTGCTAGACTAGATCTGAAGCTAAGACGTCTCCCTTAAATTTGTTAAAGTTTAGCCATTTATATTTCCTGTTGCGTATTAGTAACCAAGAAATTCCTTAGAAAATCTAATAAAACTTAGTTGAATCGAAGTAGTAAACTGTAATTGTCAGTGTACATGTTTAAGTTTATAAGGTAGTAAAATGTTTATTGACATTTTCTAACGTAACTTGCACGAATTGTATCAAAAATAACCTCATTTCTTATTAACTTTATATTCTGGAATTCGCAGTACACCTCCGGCCCGCCAAGGCATTTCATCCGGCCCGCGCAAGGATTTTGATAAAGCGTGGGAAGCCAGTAAAGTTCTCTTGTCATCACAGAAACGTAAATGCCATCTTTGGCAAGGACTTTCAGTTCTGTTCTGGGCCTATTTACTACAAAAATTTTGCGGTTGCTTCGTTCGCGATACTTTTCCCATTCAAGTTTCTGGTTTCGTATGAGTTCATCCCCATTTCTGACATGTACTACTCATTAAAACGCAATTACAAATGATTCGGGGGTACTCTGATGGATATCCCGGGCTGCCAACCGCCGGCATGCATCTTTTACATAGTTCTTACATACTGCATGTTTATACGGCCCGCGACTACATTAATTTAGGCAAATCTGGCCCGCAACATTCTAAAGGTTGCCCACCCCTTATAGCTACAGACATTGAAATGTTTTTCTTTGTAATATTCTATATTACATTACATATAA
The DNA here is from genome assembly GCA_949820665.1 of Scrobipalpa costella. Taxonomy (NCBI): domain Eukaryota; kingdom Metazoa; phylum Arthropoda; class Insecta; order Lepidoptera; family Gelechiidae; genus Scrobipalpa; species Scrobipalpa costella. The sequence goes on from OX463306.1 coordinate 7,067,594, forward strand.
TCACGGCTTTATCCCTAATGGGGTAGGCATAGCGCAAACGACTTAAACAAAGGTCGTTCCGCTAGTTCCAGATAGATCTGTATTTGCCATAGTGACAGGTTGTCAGCCCATCCCTAAATTACAATACTGAAACCCTTGAATTCCTTAGCTGATTTTTGCAGCATGCCCGGGAGGAGATGCATCTGGCACATTCTAGGTTTTTCTATCACTCCCAGTCCAGAATGTAATATTCTCAACTTTTAATATTAGAATAGCGACGTAGCAGGCTATCGTATTCTCTACTAATTTTATTACGTTATAAAATAAAACGTTCTAGCTCGAGTTTCTCCTTGCTTCCCTAAGTGCTGGTAATATTTTACTAATTTTACTGGAGTGGAGTCGTTGCATGCCTTAACGAGTCGATTAAGCGGTTGCGCGCGCCGCGGCCAGGCCGCCGGTCGCCAGTCGGCGCAGCGACCCTCTGTCGCCCTTTAGCACGACCCTAGCTGCGAGTATATCGATTACTTTTTACACGTAGAACTAGGGATGCGTTGGTGGTGTTATCGATAGTTGGGCTGACAACCTGTCCCTGCAGCAATATATCTACAATTCTATCTTACAGTCGTGTACACTCTGCCTACGACGTTATATGTATGTATTTATTTGTTCATGCTGGACTGGGAGAGATCGAAAAACATAGAATGTTCCAGCTGCCCTTCCTCCCGGGCATGCTGTTGAAGTCAGCAAAAGGGACTCGAGGGTTACAGTGTATTGTAATTTAGGCGATGGGCTGTCAACCTGTCACTATAGCAATACATATTACAATCTAAAATTACCCTCAATTTTTGTCAGACGTGGCGAAAGCGCCTTTTACGAGGCGTTAAACGCTCTGCCTACCCCGTAAGGGATAAAGGCGTGATTTATGTATGTATGTATTTATTTGTTTTAGCTGTAGGTTATCTTTACGGCTGATATAGTTTTGTTGCAATACTTGCAATATTTTTCTAGACCATTCCAATTTCTGACCCTCTGTCGCCCTCTGAAGTAATTTTCAAACCTTCGAGGTTACGAAAGTGCACTTTTGACAGTAGAGATGCTCTATGCCGTCGATACTTTCTGTAATATACTAAATAGCTATGGAGCAGGATATTACGATAGCGATATTTTACTTAGAGCATAATCATACATACATACATAAAATCACGCCTTTATCCCTTACGGGGTAGGCAGATCGTTAAACGCCTCGTAAAAGGCGCTTTCGCCGTCTGACAAAAATTGAGGGCAATTTTAGATTGTAATGTGTATTGCTAATGTGTAGTGACAGGTTGTCAGCCCATCGCCTAAATTACAATACACTGTAACCCTCGAGTCCCTTTTGCTGTCTTCTACAGCATGCCCGGGAGGAAGGGCAGCTGGAACATTCTATGTTTTTCTATCTCTCCCAGTCCAGCATGGAAGAAATATACATATATATATATATATATAGTAGAGCATAATCGTTATGGTATATTACATGGTTATCCCAAAGACTTCTATATAAACTGGGGTAGACGCGGCTTACTAAGCAAATCATCACTCAAAATGCGAACATTAATTTGTTCAGCGCTATTGAACTTACCCGTCGGGGTAATAATAAGGTTCTCTCTGGTAATAATAAGGTTCTCTGTGGTAATAATAAGGTTCTCTCTGGTAATAATAAGGTTCTCTGTGGTAATAATAAGGTTCTCTGTGGTAATAATAAGGTTCTCTGTGGTAATAATAAGGTTCTCTGTGTATTGAACACTGAAGGATTGCTGAAGGTAAGGGTGCCAATTTCCCCTCGTTGTAGCGCAGCTTTAGACGCATGTGCCGCGTCTACTTCAGTTTATACGGGGTGTAAGCGACAGCATCCCGCAAACTGATAGGGGTTGCTCAGACAACGACACTGAACAACTTCCACCAGGAAGTGAAAATAAAATATGACTTTTCTATAAAAAAATAATCACCTCGATCAGACATTTTGTATGGATAAGCCAAATTATTTCTTCTCTTCCTGAAAGAATGACATGGTGGAAGTTGTTCAGTGTCGTTGACTGAGCAACCCCTATCAGTTGCGGGACGCTGTCCCTTACACCTGGTACAGTCTGATAAGTCTTAGGGTAGTCCCGATTTATGGCCTTCTTTAGTAGCGATTCCATAGTGTAGTGTAGAGACACCGCCTCCACGACTTTAGCCTTAAGTTAGTAGTAAGCAAATTGTACTTTTATTGCGCATTCATTATACGTCTTCAGACACACATGTTTCTATTTGAACCCTCTACAGCCCACATCGCATGGCGACCCTGCCAGGACTGCCAAACTGGACATCCTCGTAGAATAGAGTCGTTACATGTATTTATTTTACGAATACTTATGAAATTATTTGACCATAAACATTGACTGTTTATCGATCAATTTTAAACGGTTTGAATTTTCTACTAATTCAGAGACGCGATATAATATTATTGATACTTATTTTGTCGTAAAATTAATAACCTGGGTGTAGGTTTTGGTGCTTAGAATTTTTGTTGTCGTCCTAATAGAACATAATTTACTTTGTTTTAAAATTAATAGCAGAGCCCGATGGTGTAGTGGATAGGGCCGTTACCTCCTGAGGAAGGCCGTGGATCGAATCCCACCACGTGTCAATGTGTTTTTTTTCTTCGAATTTCATATGTACGTATTCGGCGCTTTTTCCGTGCTTTGGGAGGCACGTTAAGCTGTTGGTCACGGTTAATATCGTTTAATTCCGTAGATATTAGTCGTTAAGCCATGTCAGAGATTTGTGCTAAGCATTGGTGGCGTGAAAACTCCGACCTAATCTAGGATTGGGTCTGGTTTCCCTTCTGGGTTGCGGAGGTCAGATGGTAGTCGCTCTGTGGAACTAGGTAGCCAACACCGTGAGATACGGGATAAGACTAGGGACATGATGATGAATTTTTTTAAATGATATGTATTGCGTACTGCATAGTTTGAATAAGTACCAAACAACCAGCGAATATTTTTAATTTTATTAGGGATTAAAATATACTATTAATCTTCTTTATCTTAGATCTGAAGATCCATTTCAGACAATTCTCTAGTTATAAATATAATTGACCACTCATTCTAACTCAGCGCTTCGAATACGATCTCAGTGAAAGATAATCCTCAATTAGTTTAAGATATCATAACCAGTTAATCATAATAACTTACAGGTAGAAAATAGTCTCAGTTCTGGCGTTACACAACATAAACTAAGCTAGGTATGTCTATATATGCCGGGTGTAAGAGACAGTGTCCCGCAAACTGATAGGGGTTGCTCAGTCAACGACACTGAACAACTATCAGCAGCTTTTTTTTTTCAGGATAAAATTTCTGAAAAAAAATCCTGCTGATAGTTGTTCAGTGTCTTGGACTGAGCAACCCCTATCAGTTTGCGGGACGCTGTACCTTACACCTGGTATGTAGTATTTCCTGTCATTTTAATACCTACAAAAATATCTTGAAAGATATTGTAATAAATTTATTAAAAAATCCTTGCAATTATAAAAACAATTCAGCTCAAGGATCCCAAATGCTGTTCCTAACTCTGTCACAATCCGAAGCATTTATAGTTACAAATGACCGTTTCTCCCACAGTTCCGTCCTTCCTTCCTCAACAGACTAACTATTAAGAACCTTCTTCTCTGACAAACACTCATCGAACATTGTATGGAATATTAGGCTCACAAGCGCTAAGTCCCCTCTGAATCACCACCGATATGTCCACAAGGTATTCACAGTTAGTTTATAAAGGGTGTAAAGGACACATGTACTGAAAACTGAAAGGAATTGCTCGGTCAACAAAACTAGGCAACTGATGTGTAATCCTGCTAAATTAATTTATTTTGGTAGAGTTGTAGTTGGTTTATAATTCCAAACAACAACAAAAAACAGCTCTGTAATAAATCCAACCCCGATTCCTTATTGTGCTTGAATCCAAACCATAGTAACCAAAGATACAAATGATCCTTTCTCCCACAGTTGCCTCCTTCCTTCCTCAACTATCAAGAACTCCTTTTGTCACTAATACCGGCAAACACTCATCGCACGTTGCACGGAAGATTAGGCTCGCAAGCGCTAACTCCCCTCTGAATCACCACCGATATGTCCAGAAAGAGGTATATTGTTTCACGCTAGATTAGTTCGCATATTGTAGACGAGAGATAGTCACATTTAGTGTACACTTAGTAACAGCCGTTTACTCGTAGATAATTTATAGTCAACGAAACTAGTCAACCTGTGTGTAAACCTGCTAAATTCATTTTGGTAGATTTGTAGCTTTCCAAGCAACCATAAAAGACAGCTCTGTAATAATGTATCGTAATCTAAAACTTATTTCTCATTCTGCCAGAATCCAAACCACAGTAACCAAAGATACAAATGACTCTTTCTCACAGTTGTCTCCTTCCTTCCTCAACTATCAAGAACTCCTTCTGTTGTCACTAATACGAACAAACACTCTCGAACGTTGCACGGAAGATCAGGCTCGCAAGCGCTAAGCCCCCTCTGAATCACCATCGATATGTTCAGACGGTATCTATATTAGTTTATGAAGGGTGTAAGGGACGTATGTACTGAAAACTGAAAGGGGTTGCTTAGTGAAAGAAGCTGAACAACTTTTACCAAGAAATTCTTCTTAGAAATTAAATTAAAAACATAACAGACATTGCCAAAATCTTTTATTTCCCAGAATAATTTATTTGTGAAGGTTCTACAGTTTCGTTGACAGAGAAACTCTTTTCAGTTTTTGTTACACCCTGTATATTCAGTGGTTTCACGCCAGATTACCCCGCATATTGTAGCCGAGAGATAGTCACACTTAGTGTTCAGTTCACTTTGTAACAGTCGTTTAGATATCTATAGTGATATTATTGTTGTACCAATAAGTATTTCGAGTAGATATTGTAATCATAGTACTCGTTTTCTATATTAAGGCAGTAAAGTATCATCGTATCGTATAGTTATATCGTTGAATGAATTCATTCATAGTTATTGTAGTAATAATTTGGTTGACAAAGATGTCAGCCGTAGATTATTCTACAGCTTTATTGGCTACACCCTAATATAATGCAGAGAACAAATTATGAACAGCTGTCGTGGTCAATATTACAGTTCGACAAAGCTTTAAATGAACGCGGGCGGGGGCGTTGGCTGCATTGTATGGAGAACTGTTAAAAATTGCGTTCTTCTTCAGTCGTTTAGGTATCGTGTCGATCAATCCGATGAACCCTGATGTCAAAGTTTTAAACCGCCTAATAGCACAGTTAATGGTTTAACCACCACTATCAAAGACAGCAACCGGGACCGAGACAGCTTAACGTGCCCTCCGACACACGGATATTTTTTTCTTTCAGACAATCATGTGATTCAGCCTGCATTGTCCTAACCAAACTAGGGAAAATCTCACAAAGTGATTAATTGACATATATCAACTTTGTGTTCCTCCCTGATAATCGAATCCAAGACCCAGCCCATGACTAGACCACAGACGTAGTTAAATCGCGTTGTCTTGGTTAGTTTATTTTTTCGCCGCACTCAGTTAAATCCTTGTCGGTATTACCCAACTTACATTGCTCCGGCTTCGGCAACATATGCAAAGAATGGCCAACCAACTCAGTCCAGTTGTAGGGTGGACATAATTAATTTGTTAGTTTGATGTGGGCGATAAAACGTGTTCCTAGTCATTTAGGCAGTCAGACTTTGATTTAGGTTGAAGGTAAATACACGCTGTCTATCAAATGCGATAGATATTATTCAATTTATTTAATTAACTATAGTATTTCCAAATAGCCACTAGAATGAAAGTAAACAATCTTTCACGTCTTTTATTTAAAAAATCATTTCATAAATAAATAATAAGTTGGCAAATTAGTAAAATTACCAATAGCTAAAACTTATTTCAGAAACATTGTGCTCGATTATAAGACATGAAACATTAATATTTAATAATAACTATTTAAAACGATTTAAATTTTGAAATAATAAGATTTAAGTTGTGATTATTTAATTTTGATTTTCCATCGTTTCGGATCCTTTGTTATAAATAGTTTTACAGAAAACGTGTACATGAAACATTGTTTACTTTTATTGTAGTAGCTATTTGAAAATACTATAAGTAGGCTATTCGTTGTAAAATATATATAAACTTTCTTAACAATAGCAAAGTCGACTTTTAAGTATCGACATTCTTCTGACTCACGTAATTATACAATATCTGTTAATTTATAGCCTAGGGTTTTCATACTAATTGTATTATTTTTTACCCAGGCGATGCTCAATACAAGCCATACGTGACGGCTCGACCAGAAACTGCGACAGTTGACCTTGATGGAGACGAAGACTTCGTAGTGGTGGCCTGTGATGGACTGTGGGACTTCGTGAGCGAAGACGTCGTCGCCCTCTCCGTGTATAGACAGATAGCGTCTGATCCAGGTTAGTGGGATATACTATTCCTCAAGTAGGAAATGGCTCGACTGAAGATTGCGACAGTAGACTTAGATGGAGATGAGGACTTCGTAGTAGTACTTGCGATGGATTATGGGACTTCGTGAGCGAAGACGATGTCGCGCTGTCCGTGTATAAGCAGATAGCGTCTGACCCAGTTTAATGATTATTATATCAAAATTAATTCACTCGCTAAGAAGAAGAAGAAGACCAGACAAACATCAAAGAAGGATTAGACAAACATCACGATCGAAATCATAAACAGAACCGAGGTATTTTATTTCACAAGTAATGGTGGAGTTCTAGAGTGGATACCGCCAATCGGCAAAAGTAGTGTAGGACGTCTTTGAAACTAGGTGGGGTGATGATATATTCGTAAAAAAGCGGGCAGGAATTGGATGAAAACCGCTGAAGACCGAGCTGAGTGGCGTAGCATGGGAGAGGCCTAAGTCCAGCAGTGGACTGATACAGGCTGATGATGATGATGGTGGTCTGATGATATCAGTCATCTTTAGCAACCACGGGTGAATTATGAACTATTCTAACATGTCAACTTCAAAATTTCAAGTTTAGTTTATTTGACAAAAAAAAACTGCGTTTCTTTCGAAGGGAAATAGAAGAGTAAGCGACGATAAAGTAAAACTTAATAAAGTTCAACGTGCTAAGCACCAATGAATGTAGATATGAAATTAATCTCTAATATTAAAATACCAGTAGTCGCCTTTGAACTAGTTGTGTAATCGACGATTACAGACCACGTGAGCGGTACAATGATCAGAATGACTCACAGTACCTACTAGCTACTAACTAGTAGTATCAAACACGTACTATAACAAACAGGATGAAATTACTTCCAGTTCCAGTGTGGAACAATTGATAGAGTTACGTGCGCTAGAGTTTATAATTCGACACATTCAAGCCGCCTATTGTCATTTTAAATAGCTACACGTTATTGCTTTCTGTACGTAATTAATTGAATTATATTGCGTATCGAATGTTTGTACGAATGTCCAATGGCAAACGTAATATCTAGGTATATTATTTGGCTATCGGTATTGATTGGCACGGCTCAAGTGCACTGCACACAGACCGGGTCACATGGTTGTGACGCAATGAGTACTCTGAAATCTGAGTGCCCTCGCCCGACCAGACTAGAAAGCCCTAAAACCACGCCCTCATTGTTCTCGCAAAATGAAAACTGTGAAGGGAGTGAGAGATCTTCACAACTTGGCGACACAGTGACGTCGGTCCTCGAATCTTTGTAAAGTGTCTTTAATGGATCGCAATGCTCGGGGCGATAAGAGGTTTTATGTTGTTGAACAGTATTTTTCTTGTTTCATAAATATTAGGGCATTTAATTGCGAAGCCCTCAAAGAGAAAGGGGACTGTGTGGGACGTTTTGCTTGTTGTAGAGGTGAATCGGCTGTTTTTATAACCCCTTTGCCGTCTGGAAAAATAACGACTTCAGTGCTTTGTTGTCGTTTTGTAACATTTTCTTTACTTTGTTTTGTCTCTTGTTGTCTTTCAGCTGTTTGTTGTGTCTATCGTAGTACTGGATAATGACATGATGTGCCCTTTCTTTGATATAAATGGCTAAAGAAATCGAGACATACATCCCCCGAGGTTAAATAAGATACTTAGGAGTTAAATTATCAGTATTATAGGGGATCAAGTAATACGAAATAATAAAGCAGTGCGGGCGAGTAATCTGACTTGTTGACACATCGCATAATGGAGAATCCCCCTTTCTACCCTCGAGTCCGTCACCGTTTTGACAGCTCGGAGCACGACCCACTGCGAGGGCCATTTGATTTATTCTCCTCATTTCCCATCTCATATTACCCACTGTCCATTATCTAACGTTCACCCTAGGAACGTAGGAACGAACATAGATTCATTTGTCGCGGTATTGCACACGGAACAATGCGGAATGCGAAATACACCTGTAGACGGCACAGGTCTTTGTTTGAATAGGTCTCGCAAAAACCTAAGGAGAACAATAAAGGTGTATTTTATGTAGCGTAACGAGATTGCAGCGGTGGCTAGATTTGAGCCAGCCGTGGTCAGACCGCAGCCCCACGGCATTGTGTCGTAATTGCGTCGGAAGTGGGGAAGTGGAGAAATTGGATACTTTGTTTTCGCTCGGCCCGCGCCCCTGTCGCACTATTCATGCACCCCTCACCAACTATAGCCAGCCACTCTCACTACGAAGCCTTTCTATTTGTTACTCGGCGCGCTCGATTGTAAACGCAATATTTATGGTTTTGATTAATTGACAAATTACCAGCCGCAAATTAGCTTATCTGTCGTTTTTTTAAGATCAAGTTATTTTGCGAACGTAAAATCAATCATGGTCTCCTTATTTGGACTGGCCTGTCTCGGTACACTTGTCAGAGAACGACTGAAAAAGTCACCCTTTTCGAATCGATTTTCTGTAGAATTTTCACAAGTCAACTTGAGGTTAAGTCGACTCAAATGAAATTTAACTGCAAAGCTTCGTAGACATTTTACGCTCCAATAAACACTCGGCCCGTTTCATCGGATTATGGGATTTAGCTGTTTAAACCATGTTTAAACTGTCGCGCGAGTTGGGTATTCAAAAGGGGTGGACAGCCGTCGCTAATTCACCCGGGGGGCAGTTTTGTACCTTAACACGCTTGGTTCACCTCGCTCTTATTACGAATGGACAAAGTTGTGATTGTTATTGCTTATCATTTCAGGTGAATGCGCTAATGTTGCGTCAGTTGGCCTATCATATGTATAGATCACATGTCACTTTCCCAGACCACATCTACTGAGAACGTGCTAGGTTCTTGTTGACAGTGTCGATTAGTTGCGCAGTGCTAACAAATTGACTCGTCAATATGTCGACGAGCTTTCGTCGAATGGTTCGAACCGATCGGGTGTCGAGATAAAAGTTACATCAATATGCATTAGTGTAATTTCGGTGGAAACAGCCGGTGCTCTACCGTGACATTCCTATGAGTCACAAAGGTCGGGGTATTGCGCCGGAGCCCGGTCGGTGGTGTCGCCGCGATCCGCGATAACATTGTGTTGGTCGATCGTTGATAAAGCGATAAACGGTTAGGGAGCGGTTATGAGAGCACGCGCGCGGTCAAATGCCGCGCTACTTAAAAGCTGCGAGCGAAATCGGAAGTCTCGTTAGATAAGGCACGTGTCATACTGTCGGCCTTGGTTCTAGGTATTTTCGTAACATTCTTTGTAACGCTGAACTAGTGAAAAGCCGTATGCGCCTGCGCAGCGTGGACATGAGTTGGCGTGGCGCGCGCATCGCCGGCACAACAAACACGCCGCGGCCTTGACACTGTTGGATACCAACGCGTTATCTGCCAACTTTCATTCATTCTTATCGTCTAACCCGCACGATTCAATTAACAAACATCACAACACTGTCACATTAATACTGGCGATAATTTAGTTTCGCATGACACCAGCGTGAATGGTGAATTAAATCGCAGAGTATGAATGATAACAGCTCTCGGACAGTTCTGAATTCCTACGATAATAGTCGCTAAACTCTGTGCCCGTTTTAAAACGGAACACCGATTAAGTCATCGACTCGAATAAACATTTCCAGTGTTTATGTCGTTTATACTGTGACAAAAACAGTCGTTAGGAACAATTGTTGTCGGCCTAAATACTGCAAATAGTATAATTGTGCATTCGACAATTTGCTTGTCACAATCACGTACGCGTTAAATTGTTAGAAATGTTGAAAAAGACAACAAAACAAAATGTTTCGCTCCGAACCGAAAGCCGACAAAAACTTTCCTTTGTCTTTGTTAATTTCGTACAAGCTTCTTCTGTCGAGTGGGTATCGAGTCTATCGACCCGATGAACCCTGGTGTCAGAGTTTTAAAACCGCCTAATAGCACAACTATCAGGCCTCTGACATGGTTTGAGTAACGACCACTATCAAAGACAGCGACCGGGACCGACCGCTTAACGTGCCCTCCGAAGCACGAAATATTTTTTCTTTTTCGGACAATCAGGTGATTCAGCCTGCAATGTCTTAACCAAACTGGGGAAATATTCACAAAGTGATAGATTCTCAAATATCAACTTTGTGTTCCCCCCCTGGGAATCGAACCCAGGACCTCCGGATCGGGAGTCCATGGCACTAGCCACTAGACCACGGAGTCAGTTACAAACGACAAGTTTGTAAAAAACTAATCATATGTTTTGAATTGCCTTAGCACAATTTCTGGATTATACTTACGTTATTATTTATTTAGAAACCCTGAACTTTTCTTCTTTACAAATCCTTCATTAATCTAAAAGAAAATGTACTGATAAAGAATGTGAATACGGCTCTACTTGCTTAACTAGGCGTGGACTACACTGCCCCATTAGCATCTACACAACATTGGCTTATTCGAGATTGTTCCCGGCCCTTAACTATCTCTTTTATAACAACAAGTGGATTCTGAAGGAAATGTATTGATGAATGTGAATGTGGCTCTAGTTGCTAAATTAGGGGTGAACTACACTGGCCCATTAGCATCTACACAACATTGGCTTATTCGAGATTGTTCCCGGCCCTTTACTATCTCCTTTATAACAACAAGTGGATTCTGAAGGAAATGTATTGATGAATATGAATACGACTCTAGTTGCTAAACTAGGCGTGGACTACACTGCCCCATTAGCATCTACACAACATTGGCTTAATCGAGATTATTCCCGGCCCTTAACTATCTCCTTTATAACAACAAGTGGATTCTGAAGGAAATGTATTGATGAATATGAATACGACTCTAGTTGCTAAACTAGGCGTGGACTACACTGCCCCATTAGCATCTACACAACATTGGCTTAATCGAGATTATTCCCGGCCCTTAACTATCTCCTTTATAACAACAAGTGGATTCTGAAGGAAATGTATTGATGAATATGAATACGACTCTAGTTGCTAAACTAGGCGTGGACTACACTGCCCCATTAGCATCTACACAACATTGGCTTATTCGAGATTGTTCCCGACCCTTAACTATCTCCTTTATAACAACAAGTGGATTCCGAAGGAAATGTATTGAAGAATGTGAATACGGCTCTATTTGCTAAACTAGGCGTGGACTACACTGCCCCATTAGCATCTACACAACATTGGCTTAATCGAGATTGTTCCCGGCCCTTAACTATCTCCTTTATAACAACAAGTGAATTCTGAAGGAAATGTATTGATGAATGTGAATGTGGCTCTAGTTGCTAAATTAGGGGTGAACTACACTGGCCCATTAGCATCTACACAACATTGGCTTATTCGAGATTGTTCCCGACCCTTAACTATCTCCTTTATAACAACAAGTGGATTCTGAAGGAAATGTATTGAAGAATGTGAATACGGCTCTAGTTGCTAAACTAGGCGTGGACTACACTGCCCCATTAGCATCTACACAACATTGGCTTAATCGAGATTGTTCCCGGCCCTTTACTATCTCCTTTATAACAACAAGTGGATTCTGAAGGAAATGTATTGATGAATGTGAATGCGGCTCTAGTTGCTAAACTAGGCGTGGACTACACTGGCCCATTAGCATCTACACAACATTGGCTTAATCGAGATTGTTCCCGGCCCTTTACTATCTCCTTTATAACAACAAGTGGATTCTGAAGGAAATGTATTGATGAATGTGAATGCGGCTCTAGTTGCTAAACTAGGCGTGGACTACACTGGCCCATTAGCATCTACACAACATTGGCTTAATCGAGATTGTTCCCGGCCCTTTACTATCTCCTTTATAACAACAAGTGGATTCTGCCGTTGTATTGCTATAACCTGCATAAACGTACACTAGGATTTACATTCGAAGCCGCTATTCAGGAAATGATATCATTTATTGATGTACATTTATGCTCAGGCTTATATTTGTTACATTCAAACGCAGTGTTATTCTAATAAAGGCATTCTTGTAGGCTAGTAAAAGCATAGTGGTCGTATTTAGAATAAAACGGTTTCTCTTTACGACTTCTGCACTTCGGACGTGACTTGGCAGTGTGTCCTGTGCTTTACGGTTGTTTGTCTCGCAGACACTAGGTATATTGAATGACACTGCAAAATGTGAGACAAAGCGTTGAAAGATATCTAATGTAGGGTGTATTTTCTCAACATTTTCTTTTTCTTTGTGCTCTATACGTGGAAACATTTTTCCTTTTAATCCTATCCCTGTTTTAATCCTATCCCTGTGTTAAGACGTACAGGGATAGTCAAGTATGCAGAATTTTATTTCAGGAAAACTTAGTAGAAGTCTTGGTACATACATACATACATAAAGGCAGAGCGTTTAACGCCTCGTAAAAGGCGCTTTCGCCACGTCTGACAAAAATTGAGGGAAATTTTAGATTGTAATATGTAGTCAAGTCTTGTTTAGTTAAGTCTTGGTAAGTATTTTAAACTCCGGTGAATTTCTGTCACCTGATGGTCAGTTTTCCAGCTATGATGCTAAGATGTAAGCTTTCCTAAAATAAAATTCTGCATTCGTGCCTATCCCTACAAGTTCTTAGATATGTACAGGATCATTTCTTCCGTTCGAACACTCAATTTCAGTTCTGTTACCTATAATTTAGTTTTAGCTAGCAGAGTTTTACTCAATTCTGATATAAATCATTCTTTAAATGACAGTGAATGCTAACAACTACACGTTTCTCCAACAAAGCCTAGACAACTTAATTACAGCGTCTAGAGGCTCGCATATTATTTCACAAATCATAAAGTATTACTGCTTAGTTTTAACTATATACACGTTGAGCAAGTCGAAAGTATAACCGCTATACGTTGTTCCCTAGGAAAGCAGTGTTGCCAAGTCTTTTTAGTATGTAATCGCAGAAAAATCTATTTCAAGTCGCCTAAAAGACACCCAAATTTGCCCAAGATGAAGTAGCCTAAAATCGCCCAAATATTTTACTAAACCTAAATAGCGTCTATTTTAAATACATGAGACCTATTTATTAAGATTATGTTTAGAGTATGGATGTTATTTATATGTATAATATGGTTCGATCTTGATGACGATGATTTTATATCTTAAAATCTTACATGAATAAGTGGATTCTAGAAATCCTTATTAACTACTAAGAAATTCATTTTTGTTTGGACTCATTTTGTTCTTAATCTTAGGAACTCTATATGTTGAAATAGCCTAACCTCACGTAATTATTTTTATAGACATAGACTAAATGGCGAAAAGTCGCCGCACTTGGCAGCACTGTGGGAAAGTGTAGGAGTCTCGCTCCATATGCCATCTGTGGCGCGATGCGAGTGGTCGGGTGGCCGAGTGGCATGGTGTAAGCCGGCGAGAATTTGCATTAAAAGTAGTCATAGTTTGCTCTATGCAGTGTCGGACTGCCTGAATAACACGGTTCATTTGGGCAGTCGTATTAGAAATATCGTATTTTAACGGAACGACTTCTAGGACTACATATTACATCTATTGCGTGAGGCGACTGGTCGAATGGCGTGGTGTAAGCCGCCGAGAATTTGCATTAAAAGTAGTCATAGTTTGCTCTATGCAGTGTTGGACTGCCTGAATAACACGGTTTATTTGGACAGTCGTATTAGAAATATTGTATTTTAACGGAATGACTTCTAGGACTACATATGACATATATTGCGTGAGGCGACTGGTCGAGCGGCGTGGTGTAAGCCGCCGAGAATTTGCATTAAAAGTAGTCATAGTTTGCTCTATACAGTGCCGGACTACCTAAATAATACGGTTCATTTCGGTAATCGTATTAGAAATATCGTATTTTAACGGAATTAATTCTAGGACTACATATGCCATCTGTGGCGCGATGCGAGTGGTCGGGTGGTCGACTGGCGTGGTGTAATTCGGCGAAAATTTGCATAGCAAGTACTCATATTTTGCTCTATGCAGTGCGGGACTGCATGAATAATACGGTTCATTTGGGCTTTTGGATTCTGTTCGTAATAAAACGATGTATTTTCTTGTGACTTTTGCTCTTAAATACCTCCCAAATAATTGCAATATCAGACTCTACAAAATGAGTGTGAATAGTTCCTATAAGGTCACCAAAGTGTTTTTAATATTGCAGTCGTCTATTACCTACAGTAACCGCTTTCCATGAGGCGGGTCGATCCTTTGTTTATTTGTCGCCTACATTTTATATGAAAAAATAAATAAATAAAAAACAAAGCGATTTATCATTCAAAATAACAAGATCTGATAACTATCACAGGAGCTAAGTCATCTTGATTATCACATATCTGATTATAATAGGGGTGTGATACTTACTAAGCTATATACTAAACATTATTATCATAAGTCCAGCTTCCATAAGTGGCAATCCTTCCGATTTAAATTGTCCTTAATCCGCGGCTCGACAAACTCGCACTTGACTAATACCACGTCGGATGATATCATCGCACCATTCAGTCCAGTCGGGGCTTAAACACCCAGGACGCGACCACCATACACACAAGTCACGCATACATACCATAACGGGGTGGGTAGATCTTTAGCTACTTATTAAAAACCACTGTCTATAACGGACGAGTAGTCCCTAGTTTCTACATACATACATATAATCCCTAATGGGGAAGGCAGAGCGTAAACGACCTAAACAAAAGTCGTTCCGCTACGTCTGACAAAGTTTTGAGGGTTATTTAATATAGATTTGTAGGTATATTATTGTAGTGACAAGTTGTCAGCACATCGCCTAAATTGCAATATACTAAAACCCTCGGATTCCTTAACTGGTTTTTACAGCATGCCTTTTATATCCTACTATTTACATTACTCATCTACACATCTCATAATAAATTATTGGGAATAGAAGGCGTAGGTACAATTTTATTGAACATTAAATTCAAACTACACTTACGGTTGGAATTAACCCATTCGCTATTATTTATTGGCTAATATTTGACTGCGTATAACAATAAACTTAAAATGCATGAAATAATGCTAAAGGTTTATTCAATTGATTTTACTTTATTTAATACAGCTTCTATTCGTTAATAAGCAACGATTAAGATATCAATTAAAATTTTAGGGTTGCGCTAATCTCAATTAATTGCGACAGAAACTCCAAAAGAGCAATTAGCAAAAGTATGAAAATTAATATAGAGCGCTGCAAACTCTGTGGGCCGTGTTTACAAAACGATTCGTATCTGGTGATTATATTTCCAGTTGAGTGGTCGCAGTCGTGGTACGGAGGACTGGAGGACTCGGGGGCGAGAGGGTGCAGCGCAATAAAAACGCACCGTACCACGATACCTACACATAAACACGACAATAGTCTGTGGGGAGGCCCCGACTCCGGCTTTGACATCATTACATTCGCAGCCGCCCTCGCCGCAAACCCTGCGATGTAATTGCACCCCTATTGACAGCGACACAAAACCCTCACTGATGGAATAATTTACTCTTATCAAAATTTGCCATCTCCAACTTCAAGGCGGCTGTTCTTTTGTCGGAGATACCAGTAGCTGAGTCAGGGTGAGTATTTCCATATTTTGCTAATTATGTCGTTGCCAAAGTTGTATAAAAGTCGTGACATATTGTGGTGAACGACAACAATACTAAGAAGTTTCCACTGAATTTATTGCTGTTTTCTTAGGAACTCCGCCAAAAACTTGGCAATGTTGTATTGTATTAGAATCGTATTACTTCCGAATCTAATTACAATAACAAACATCAACTTCTGCGTATCTTTCTAGATATATCTTTGAACAGAGGACAAAGGTCGATGTCATAATTCAATAACAAAATCGATTGTGTCGTCAGTTCGAATATTTGAAGAGGAGAGCGGGTTGACTTCCGCAATTTGTCAGTTTTGTCGTGGTGCCCTCGCGGGGGCTGATAAAGAACACCGTAATCCTTTCAATCGAATAACGGGGATTACCAGGGGCGCAATTTATGCGGGCTCTGCAGAATGTCGGCTACAAGATTCAATCTGATGAGAAATTATGCAAAATCATTTCGCACGTTGTTATCGACGAGTGATGAGACGAGCTTGGAAATTATTGCACATTCTAAATATAGTTGGTTGTAAATTTGTAGATTGGCGTGCGTCCAAGGAGATAGTGTTCCTGCTGTGTAGTGCGGTTCCGGCACCGGCGCACCACGTGGGTGGCCAACGCGTATTACTCCTCTAACTATAATGACGACGTCGAGAATGTCGAGATATCCGCGAAACTGATGGATAGGGGCGACGCGAACGTTACATTTCATTCAAGATACAATCTCTATCATAAAATATATTTAATCTTTGACTAGTATTTTCTACAAAACTGTATGCAATAAACTTGTCTTTCTAGTCTGGTGTATGTTATACTTATGCGAGACAGGAACACAAAGACGCAGCATGGCAGACATAATCCGCATCTCCGCTGTTCGTCTACTGCGGCACTTATACCGCTTAAAGCAAGCGGCTCACATTCATTTTACTCGAATAAAACGGGCTTACATTTGCTTGTCGTACTACCAACATTTTTTAAATTCATACCTCAAAAAACAGTGCAGTGCATTTGAGTAAATGCAAAATTAAATTCTTTTCCCACTGAAGATACAGAGCTGCTCGCTCATGAATTATTTCGGGATGCTTCGGAGCGAGTTTCGGGTAAGGGACAGTTTTTTTGGTATAATAAAGTGTTCCTTATTTGGCGTGGTGGGAGTATGAATATAATGTTGGTGCGGTTCGTGCCCCCTGCATAAATAATGCATCGTGATCAGATAGGGCACGCGTCCGGAGCGTGGCGACCCGTCGGTCGGCTAGCGGCTAGCGGCTAGCAGACCACGTCAGGTGGTTTGACTCTAATAGCCTGCTCGATAGATCTATACATTATTTACGAGCGTAAGCCTGCGAATAACACCACCGAGATATCGAAGACATCTCATACAGAATGCCGGTCGTCTTTCGCCGCTGTTCGCCCTTTCCTCTGTTTTACTAACGTGCGACGCGCATTGAATGCTAATTATTATCATCAGCCTGTTGTTAAACTTTTTGCTAACTTTATGCCACTTCAAGCGTGTATTGGAAACTCGTGGCTTATGGTTATGAATTATGATATTGCAGTTTTTATTACCAAATCAAATAACTTTTTAAATTATACCCGTTCAAATACCCACCACCTATTATGGAAGTCTTTATTCGGAAGCGTTATAGGTCTTTCGTAACTAATTTACGAGAAAATTTATTTACCGATGATCTGGTTCCGAGCAATTAGTACTTTCCGAGCCAATTAAGTAAACATGTAGTAGGTTAATTAATGAATTAACGACTTCCGCGTCCAATACAAAGTTTTTTAAGGCACTTGTAAACTGCAGTGGGTGAAAGCCGCGGGTGGAGTCAAGTGGCGATCGCTAGTTCGCTACCGGGGGTTACGTCGAGCTCAAGCGAGCCTTCAGCTGGTACCAATGGGTTACTCTATGCCTCTAGGCTTATTGCATTACGCTACGAAACCACGTCCAAGCCCGACTTTGTGACGCTGCCTTTGTTAATACAATGATTCAGAATCCCTGCAGCAAATGACCTAATCAATGCAAGACAAATTTTGTTTGATGTATTCTACTATCACTTTAGTGGGTGCAAGCCGCGGGTGGAGTCAAGTGGCGATCGCTACTTCGCTACCGGGGGTTACGTCGAGCTCAAGCGAGCCTTCAGCTAGTACCATTAGGTTATTCTGTGTCTCCTGGCTTGTTGTATTACGCTACGAAACCACATCCAATCCCGTCTTTGTGACTGTGACGTCGCCTATGTCACTGTCTTGACGGAGAATCCCTTGCATTGAATGTAATCAATGCAAGACAACTACTGTTCCGTGTATTCTACTATCATATCCATATGCGTTGCTCGCATACACAATATCTCCAGCTCTACAGATTATTGTTACTTACTCTACATATATTGCCATCTTCAATCGTCTTACGATTTAAAAGATAATACCAATATTTATCATTTAATGTTATGAATTATCTTCTTTTGCCATCACTCAACCCTACCATAATTATCTTCAGAATATCTCAAAAGTAAAGCGAATATTTCTCGTAGTAGCATACCCACTGTTTTTTATCAATGCACGTCAACTGATGTTTGCTAACGAAATCCTGCTATCGTAAGCCCGCAGTGCACTCCAGTCTCCTTCTGGGAAATTGGTAGTCAATAGGTACCGACCGATGTATGAAGCTGCATTGTTTTGTTGCAATTGTGAAACTCAATCAGATGCTATTTTATTTGCTTTATTGAAACACTAAAATGAAAAGTCTCTAGTTGCTGTTTTTGCTCCAATAATAAACGATTTCACAAAGTTAAATATAAGTCTATGGGATGATACGTAATCTGTGATATTTGCTCCAAGTCTTATTCTTTTTCCAGTGAGTAAGACGGTTCAAGTGTAAAAACATTTAGAGCCGTTCACAATTGATTCTATCCCAAATCTATCCAACTTTCTGGTTACTATTCGTATCGTATCCCAATCAGTTACATATTGCAGAAATGTACCGTCTATCACGACACCTGCGAAACTATCTAATTGAGTTCACATAAGAAACTCCATTCAAAGTTGTATTCATCAGAAATGCTTTAGGTTTCTTTGACTGTTATGTTAATGTACAACTTAAAGGAAAAAAACAAATATATATGTCTGTCTGTACATATAGATCTCTAGTCCTATAATAACATTAAGTCTATGCATAAGTTTATCTAATAGTATGCTAATTGGTAGGTCCTCCGAAAATATTAAAATATTTATAGTTATCAGACTTGTAGACATCGATTATATTTTTATTATGTTTTTTATTTCAGCCCAAATTGCAGCTTATTTATTGTTCAACTAGCTTTAGGCCGCTTATCGGTAGTGTCTATCTCTGCTGATGTAAGTTTATCTTAATCATAATCAGCCAAAATATGATTGATAACTTGCTTGAGGCATTCAGGGGCCTTCACCCGGCACTGTTGAAGCCCACATCTTTGACAGATACCATGCTTCGCAACCAGCTGCTTTTCCACATGCAAATTACTATTAGACACTAATTAATGAACATTCATTATCTCTACGGTTGTTAATCGTGAATGTGTTTATTATCGGCCAGCTACTACATACATTTAATTAATTCTACGCCGAAATCTCTATCTGAAACATTTTTCTCTAAAGTGGTTTTATGATTTACTTATTAAAACTATTACCACCGCGGTGGCCGCGAGTTTATAAACTCGTAAAGAGAGAGGCAATAAAAAATAACCGTGAATAAATTGTTCAGTAAATTGTGCATATTTCAGTTTCATAACGATCGATTAGAATCTAATTGATGTTCCGAAGCTGGATAGTGCAGCTAATCGCTGCATGAGCTACGACTTGAGCTCTCGCATGGGCACTATATTGCGCGGAATCACGCGTGTCTGACCAAAGAGACCAGACGACCTATTGCAATTCAAATTATTATTTATTCATTCACTGGCTTAGAAGAATGGCTTAGAAATAATAATTCATTGAAACATAATAATAATCCAACAGTATCGTTCCGTCAAAGGCGGCGGCACTACAGAAAAAGTCATTGCGCTTGAATCCAATTGGAAGTCGTTTGTAAAGCTCAATTCTTTTCAATGTCACCGAATTGGGCACAATCCGTTTCGGCACATGGCTATCAATTTCCGCGAGCTGAAGCCAGACATTTGATTACGGTGAAGTTCGGAGATTTGTCTCCATATCGGGTATGTCCTGCTCAGAGGATATATTTTTGCCGAATATATTTGCATTGAGGCTGGGCAGACGACTCTCAGTGTTTGTCAAGCGCTGTTTGGTTTGTCGAATCGTGTTTGTTCACCGCCATTGTCCTGTCGTTGCCTGGTCCGGGTTTTATGGCGGACGAGTGCAACGACATACCTATAAAAATATTATTTTTTTATGTTTTTGTTCCCATCCAGATTTCAGACATTAGTCTGAAATACCATTTAAATTATAGCTCTTGGCGAAGATATGTAAGTGCTAGTCCTGGTTCGCGTCGAATGTTACATCAATCGCCACAGCAAATGAGCTATAAACTGTCCAGCTCTCGAGGCTAGGTATTTCTCACGACGGAGCTAAGTCGCGTTCCATGTAATGAGAGCTATCTACCGACCATCTACAAAGTAGAGTGTTACATACTTGATTGTTGCACCCGCTTCAATAAGGCTTCCGTAACTAATGCAAATCTCACCTAGCACGACATTACTCCAAATGTGGGAACACTTGAGGCTATGCAGTGTTCCGATAAGGAGGCAGATAATAATATGCCACGAAGAGGAAAAGGATGTTTGAATGGGTTAATAAAACGTAATGCATGTCAAGCAAAGGACTAAAATAAAAGCTGTGAATTCGTAAGCGGTAGACGATGCGATGCGACCGCCCGCTCGTGCAACGCACTTCCACAATCACCTCACAATAGAGGTGTTGTTTTTGCGAGCCGGGTTCGACGACCGCGCAATTTTCGTACACCCGGCCTCCGAAATATTAAACTCTATCATTACTTCGCTCGCTGGAATCCAGCTAGTGAAGCTGCTCTACTTGTTTTACTGAACATGTGTTCCTTGGACGTAATTCCTTTTGACAGCTATGAGAAACTACTATTAGATGATACAGTAGCAATGTAATCAAGTCGAGAGATAAGGACATAGATTTATTAGAGGCTTTCGTCATTACATTGATTGAAAAACATAATCTAGACCTCGCAATAAATAAACCTATGCCTTGGGCCGATTATGATCAAACGGATGCAATCAGCCCTTTGCATTATGGGTTGCAAAGAACGCTACCAGTGAATAGATAGATCATAATAATTTATTAATAAATATCACACGCATGAGTAATGGTCCGTAATTGGCGACAGAGGCTATCGCCGTAAAATAAAGACGTCGTGACATCCGCTACCTAACTGTAAATGTAATGTAATGTTATCGAAATATACACATCAGTATATTCAAAGTAAAATGCAACATATTACTTACGGTCTATTAATATTATATTGAATACCTCTTAGATCTAATAAAAAAGTTAACAAAGAGTTGGATTGTAATTTAGGCATCGTCTACAAATTGATACCGTGACTTTATTACTAAAAACGATACATCTCCAACGTTATCTGACCGTGATAGATAGATCAAGCGATCGCTCTACGTTACAAATCATTGTTTGATTTTTTGCGGGTATGAGTCATATTGGCTCTCTAAAAGCAGTGGCTAGGCATCTATGAGGCGTGGAGCGACCAGCCGCCAGCGACCCCGCCTCATTGGGATTCAGCACGACTTGGTTGAAACACCACCTTATCCGGCCACCTCGTAATGTCCCCATTGTTCACCAGATTGGTTAATCCTCGAATATTTGATATCGTAAATCACCCACCTTTCGAGCTTCATGTAATTCGATCTTTCCTAATAGCCCCACTCGAAAGCTCTTACTCCGAGATTGAATTGCAAAGGTTTCCATTTCAAAACTAGAATCCGTACGAGAGAGGCTGTGGGAGAGTCTAATTGCTATAAGAGTGGTCTAGTATTGTGTGAAATGCTAGCTGTACACGACAGTCAAGAGTCGTTTTGCAATAATTAGTTGAAGCTTGCGAATCTGAGACGAAACTTTACTGAAAGGAGTACAGTTTCATGAACTTTAAGCACATTGTTTTAGTGTCTGCGTTCAGCTCCAGTGTTTCTGCGGTTGTTACGTAACTTGTTAGTCTTGTCTGTGGTATTGTCTTGAGTAGGGTGTTTTTGTTGCACCGTATGATTGGCAACAGAGCTGTGGTGCGGTTGCGTCAGTTTCGCGGTAATTTCACGGCTGGCGCTTCCGCTGGTAGTTGGTACTGGAGGAAAAGTGAAGTGCGAAGTTTCGGCGAGCGAGGCGGCGCGGTGGAGCGTGGCCGGCGGGGTCGACGCCATCGCTAATACAGGCTTAGCCGCTCGCCAACTCTCTGTTATTATAAACCCGACAGATTTATAGCTTCCTAGGCTGTTTGTTTGAATTTAGTATCTCTGCGTGAATGCTGTTCGGCGAGCATCTTTAGAAACAGCAGCAACTTACGAATATATCTCTGAAATAACTAGGTGTGATCTGTTTTGTTTCGAGGAATTGCATCTCGTCTTAATTCTACGTAGAGTTGAGTCATTCTTGCATAATAAATAAATGAAATCTAAAAATAGAATAGGTATGGATTGTTGTGCTTTTGAGTTTTTGAAGAATGGAGTTTTGGAGGTTTCTTTGAGAATTGCGGGAAATCAGCAGCCGGCAACATCTGGAGGGCGGCGGTGTGGTGGTGCGGTGGTGCGGTGGCGGCTGGCGGCCCGGCGCGGGCGTCGGGGGGCGCGGGCTCGCGGCGGGCTGCGGCTCGGCCGCGCGCCAGTCCCCGAGACACCGGCCGCGCGAACGGCCACCGCGGTACGTGCATCGCTCGCGAAAGTGCAGTGCTACCACCCTCGCTCCACCCCGCACCTCGCTACCCGCCCAGCAGCAGCGCTCAAACCCTGCGCTGTCTACATGTGAGTCCACCACTCCGACCTCCGCCGCCCACTATCGACTCTACCGGCGAAAAGCGCCGGCCGGCCGGCTTTCTAACCTATACGGTTGTGGTGTATTTCTGAACTTGATATGTATTGCTAGAAGATTAAGTGTAGTGAAGAAGTTGTGTTGATCAATTGGATTTGTGCAAAATTTATGTGGCATTATGTGAAAATTTTCGAATAGTATCTTCAAAAATGCACCACGACTATCCAGTTTTATTGAAGCTTTTTACAGAGAAAGAGCTTTTGATTGAAACTTTTTAACCATTGCATTTTCAACTGCGTTAAGTAGGTAGGTGAAGAATTACAAAATTTTCAGGAAAGAACAAATAATAAAATCGACACATTTTTACTAATTCTTTGTTGGAGCATGACGGCATATGGAGTCTCAACAAAATGGTGGTGGTGAATTCTCAGTTTTCAATTAGATTAATTAGCGCGATGGCCGCCGGGCAGCGGCACACGGTGCACGATCACGCGACGAAGCTTCGCGACGTGACGTGACCGACCCGCTGCACGGTCGCTTGCCGTCGCTTCACCAACACATCCATCCGACTCAGGTCTACAACCTGCACCGTGGAAATGGGATTATTACACGGCCCCAAACGTTATTTACCACTCGATCTATTCTGTAATAAATTGCGATACGTTCGCTGCCAACACCGCAATACGGCTGCTCGTGTTCCAGCGTTTATTACAAAGATTTCAATCTCACTACAAAGGCTATCGACGTGAAAAGAGTTTGCTTTAGCCGAAGAGTACCTCCTTTGAATCTTCGTTACAAAGTCTTACGCCGGCATTCAGTAAATTCCAATAGCGATGCTATAAGAACATTTCTGTAAGGCAGAACAGAACACGGTTTAATTGCTTTTACATAGTAAAAGTAGCCAATTATAAAATGTTCAGCAAACGCAGGCATGTAGCCGAAGTAGCGGAAGAGTTATACCGTTACCGTAATCATCATCATGTAACAATTTTGAACATGCACGTTAATCTGAACTGGGTTATTCAAGTGCTTAGCATACTAGACTTTTTGTCTGAATCATGTTTGCGGTTTTATTTAGCTTCAGTAAAAAGGCCACTTTGTTTGTATATTCCAACAACGTGTCAAAGAAGATCGACCAAAGATCTAAGCGATGCAACGTCGAAAGCTCCCAATTAGCTTAGCGATCAGCGAATTGAACATGAACGGTTATTGTGCTATTGGTACAGATTGTAGCAATGTCCATTGTGGCGGCTCAACGTCTAGTCAAGATAGATGTATGTCCTATTGAGCCGTCGTGAGACAAGCGGCCACCAGAGCGATCTAGTCGTTGATGTCGTCGTTAGGCCGAATGCGTCTGCGCAGCCGGCTAAGTCGCTCGCAGCTCGTCACTCATCGCTTTTACTGCCTTTGTCTGCAAACACTGAGCAGCGAAGACATTCAGTTTTATTGATACCCACAACAGCTAATTTAGTACCACGTCGTAAACCAGAAACCTCTTAACATTTCGCTTGAAACATGTATGGAATGGAATCAATACACAAGATAAATGTGTGATATTAATCTCTCAGTACAGCAGACATCATATACATTCGTCAGTTGATTCTTGAGTATGGAATGTCGACAAGTGTTAGTAATATTTATGGACATCATGACTTCACAACATGGTACACACGATTGCTCATCTTTTTTGTGTGGGGATCTTTCAGAAGCAAAAAAAACGCCGCTTAGTCACGCATGAATCAAACAGATTTCGGGCGTCGTCGTCAATTGCTAGAGGGCTACCGAGAAACTTCAATAAAAACATTTATGAGAATGAGAACGGCTTTCGGAGCCGCAACTTTTTGCGATATCTGGAGATTGTTCGCGCAGCTTAATGCTCTATTTACATACTGAGTTGTAACTGCATTGTTTAGGCTATCAGCTCCAACAAATCTGGCATCTGCATGTTAAATACGTTGTTTGCAGGCTAGATTCCCAGACTATTACCGCTCATACCGTCATTAGATACAGTTGCACGTGAAATATTCTTGAGATATTTGAGAGCACAATTTGGAGAGTGATGGCAGGCTGCGCGGGCGCACGGTGAGAAATGACGGGGTCCCGCTAGTCATCGCTACGGTACTTTGCTTGGTTCGCCGTTGCTTTTCTTAATGCGTTTCGTCTTACCAATGTGGTCAATTAATCATCTCAAACTTCTCGGTATTGTTATCTTGATTTGACAACTGAAGTTCAGAAATGTACGGAAAGATGTTTTTTTTTTAAATTTGCAATTATATTTCAACCTATTTAAAACTGTCGAGTTCCTAATTGTATGTGACTTATCTGGACGACGTAATTCTGGACTTCTCTCTCAGATTTGTCAGGCTTATACAAGTGTCAAAACAACCTGAAATGACATTTGGAAAACGTTGGAATTAAAATTCTCATCATCCTCCAAACGCAAGTGTTATTTTAAGTCAAATAAAACCGCATGGATCGAATTTTAATATCAGATACGAGGACATGTGGTTTCCACATTGGCAGGTTCTGTGAGATTGTCTCTTACGCTTATCAAGTTAGGGTTGGGTTTGTGTTGTTGTGGCGAGTGAGGGCGGAGCGGTGACGTCACTAGACAAGCCAGCTGTAGGGCGGGTGACGTCACCGGGCTGGGTCATTGACCCGCTGCAACCCTCGCGCCGCGCGCCGCTCTCTGCGCCTACCGCCTACCTACTACCTAGTCTACAACATATCATGAATAAATTGTATTATATGACCTGAACGCCGACGCCGACCTGGGGCAACATCCTGCTGAAACATACTACATAGATTTTGCATTTACAGTCTGCTCTGCTCTTTCAATGACTCTTTTTTCGTTTTAAAATGAAATTTTATATTCCACAATTTATCCCTACGGTTGCGTAAAATTTTCAGCCACAGTTTTCATTTCAGTCATATACAAATTATACAAAGCAAAGTCCGACGTACAAAGAGCTCTTTATACTCGGTATTTTTTTACCTTATCATCAGCACTTTCTTCACTATTTAGCTTTGCTTTAAAATTAACTGCCTTTATTTTTATCCTTCTTCTCCAATCCCCTTAATTAGGTAATCGACCCCGTGAGATACGAGATAATGCTAGGATGATGATGAATTTATTGCAAATGAAATTCATGTACCTA